>CM043317.1:58382142-59797323 GCA_023736055.1 Quercus glauca
CTCCTTCATGCAGTACAGTAATGCCTTAGCATCACTGCCTTCACAAAAGGAACTTTCAATGGGACTTGTACATAACTGATTAACATCTTCTGCAAGATTTTGTTTTGTGAAAATTTTTGTAATGTTCTTTAAAGTTTCCTGGTTCCTATTTCTTGTATATCATTTGCTTTTGCTGAATTTGTAATGTGTTCAAATCAAAGATGGAAGAAGCGACTTATATGATTGAGAAATTTAGAAAGGAAAGTTTTTAGGACATGTAATAAGAACCTGAAGGGGTGAAAAGTTTTATCTGAACTGTTATTAGATCACTTGAAGTGATGCTTAAATGTGATGTAAAGTTAATATAGACACCACTTGTTTTCCCTGTGATGATATTGCATTTCGTCAAATATTACCATGCTATGCAAGAAATCTTATAGAGAACCAAAATGGGTTTTGCTCCCATGGTTTTAATTTAGTTTCAGCGAAGATATCTTCTCTTCATGAAAAAGAGGGTTTCCAGTAGTTAAATTCTTTCTTCTATCTGCCATGTGTTATTTGGGATTTCCTTTCTTTTTTATTATCTTTTTATGTCTTTGATTTTCCTTTGCTGCAATTATTGTCATCATGGTTACACTGACTAAAAAATTGGCCGTACCCAATATACAATGCTCCCACTTCTGTGGGATTTGAAAAGGTTGTTGGAAAGGGATAATTCCTAGACGTTGTTGCACTAATTATATTTAAGCATTTTAGTCCATTTAAGGGTAATTTCTTAATGCTAATAGTTCCTTTATTAAATGTAATAGATTTCATTCAAAATCATATCAAAGAAGAGCAGCAGTTAGAAGCTATTAAATATATCTGTGCACTGGAGCTGGTGAACAATTTCCCACTAGTAACTCTTTTAAATGATCATTTGAAGAATTTCAAAAGAAAAGCGGAGGACTTATGCAAGGAAGGAAATAAGTCACTTCCAGTTCAGGTATTTTTTCCACCCCCTTCTGTTTATGTTTGTATGTTCTTCTTGGTCAAACGTCCAACCACCTTCCTTGTGTACATATTTGGTCATGATTGAGTAAAACTTGCTTACAGCTTAAGGGGATAAGCAAAGAGTTAACTGCTTTAAGAGCTGTACTCAGCTGGATTGAAATTTACAAGCTTGAAGATGAAAATTTTCATGAAATCCTTGAAAAACACATTGCGGAACAGGAAAAGCAGCAGGCAGAGAAAAAGCGTGAGTATGACTCATCCAATGTCAAAAATGGACCTTGTACTAGATCCAAAGATACATTACTGCATCAGCATCAACAAGAAGAAACAAACTGTAGTTCCAAAACTTTGGGGTCGGAGATGGATCCTCAACAAACTAATCAAGTTCGACCACAGCATACTGAGCAGAAATGTGTTGCTACAACAACCATGATAACTGCCACCACTGCACCATCCACCCTGACTTCTGGCAATACTCCAAAGTCTGAACCTCAAGAACACAGTGGAAGTAAGCGTCGTAGGACAGAAGTTCCAAGAGAGGCTCCACCAATCTATGCTGTTGGTGCCACTTCTGCTTTTCACTCTGTGCAACCCCCTAATTGGCATTCACCAGGTTTGTTTATGGATCAAGATGCACCATACTTCGACACATCAGCTAGACATTATAGATAGTCAGGCCATCCTCTGCCTGACGTACATATGACCCCATACGTTTTTCCTGATTACCCTAGGGATGCACTTAGGAGACCTGGTTGTTTTGAAAGGATACCTGGTTATTATGATAGGCCAATATGTGATCCTGCAGATACAATCAGGGGACCCGGTTTGTACAATTATCCAATGCATTATGGTGGCTATAATTTACCACCCTAGTACCTTATTCTCTTGGAATTAAAAATACTTGCGTTTGGCAAGTGCAAAAAAAAAAAAAAAGCCAACTTTTTAGGATTTTTGTGCTTATTTTAGCTGGCCCAAAAAAAAACTTTTCCCTTTATTTTCTACAGCAATTTGAGCAAATAAACAATTAGTAAAACGCATCCAAATGCACTCACAAGCTTGTCCATTATTCTTACAGGGTATGGGCTAAAGTTCACTTGTTAATTGCTGTTCTTTTCCTTCAATTTTGCTCTATGAGATGCATGGAGGGAATGATCATACAATGGTTTCCTAAGAAGGGAATTAAAACAGAAATATATACATTTGCCTGAACCATATTTATACAAAAAAAAAAAAAAAAAATCTTGAATCACCTTTTTGGCTCTAATTACTGAGGTTTGGTAATAAGAGCAAATTCAAAATGTGTTAGTTGCTTCAATTGTACTGTCTTGATAACCTAGAACACAACTCAACCATACTGTAGTTCAAAATTATGTCAACAGTGTGCTGAAAATTTCAGCTCTTTTTAGCAGTCAAATCTGTTTTTTTTTTTTTTTTCCTTTAAGAATATCTACATTTTTTATCTTGAACTAATTGATTCCTCCCCTCACGCTTCTCTCTCGACAATGCCTTTTAATTTAAGTGATTATTAGAAAAGACTTGCAAAATGCCTGTATATATATAAGTCCATGGTCCAAGAAGACCACTTGGCTTATGAAATGATTGCATGCAAATTCCCTTGGCTTGTAAAATTTCATGCAAGGAATGGACTGTCACGTACTTTATACTCTAGTGTTGATAAAGTTTCCTTCTTTGGCCGGCTTTCAATACCTACAAGGTAAGTGGGTTAATCACTTGCATAGCTCATGGGTATGTTAAAGTAGGCATAGAAAATAGGAAAGATTGTGGTTCTAAACATGTATATAATTATCTTGCTAATAATTAAAGAGGCCGTCCATATATTGTTTTAATCACATAACTTTTTTAATGGGCCATGTGATTTGTTCTAATAATATACATGAATAGTTTTATAATTTATCACATAAGAAATTGGATAAGATAGCAAATTAGTATAGGCTTAGCATGCTGCATTCTTACTATAAAGGTGTAACAAAATTTTTTCAAAGTAAAAAGCTAACGGTAAGGCGAAATAAAGAATGTGTACGCTAGTTTGATGTAAGGTCTTACGTATATATGTGGATTTGAAGGATAAGGATAACCTTGCCGATTAATCAACTAGGTTAAAATTTAATTTTACCCTTTACCCTTTATGTTTGGCAGTTTGGGTAGATTGTTAATTTTGTCCTAAAGCTTTTTTTTTTTTTTTTGGTCCTTTTTATTCTTAAACTTTAACATTTCTATCAAGTTAGTCATCTCGTTTTTTACCGTATATAAAAAGTAATAAATCTGTCATTGTTCGCATAAACCTTTTACAGTGTTTTATCGGATTAATGGTAGTTTTGTAGATAGTAATGGACTAGAGGGACTAACTTGATAGATTTGTTAGAGTTTAAGGATTAAAATGTCAAGAGCTAATCTCTATGAACGAAAATGACAACTTACCAAAAATTTAAAGTACATAAATTGAATTTTTTGACCAACAATTATGTCACAAGTAAATATTTTTCTTCTGATAAAGGCAAAGGAAATTTCGTGTGTAATCCCTTATTATCTTAATGCTTAAATAAGGTTCTAACTTCCAAGTTGTTAAAAATGGTCGAATACTAAAAATAAACAAAGTTATGGGAATGGAAGGCACTTGACTGCGAATCTTATACTAGTTATTTATTTGAGCAATGCATGGTAAATCTCAACAAAAATTTTTATACTCTTTTATCTGTTTTAGAATATATAATTTAATACTTGTAGTAATTATTAATATAAGGAAATATTTAGTAGAGGATTGGAAGAACGTTATCAAATAAAATTTAACCTCTCTCAAAAAAAACAAATAAAATTTAACCAACTTTGTCTATTCTTGTGATCTAAGATTTTTGGACTAGGCAAAATAATTTCTTGTGAAAAACCAATCCCACCTTTTGTATTTGAATATGAATTAGTATATCAATAAGCACACAATAAATTTCATAACATTTTTTACTGTTGTTGAAGTGTTAATTTGTGATTGATTTATAACAAAAAGTGAATTAGGTGGTGATATCAGTGAAAGTATGTTGCACTAGAAAGCAAAATTATGTCAAAATTTGAGTAGTAAATTATGCCATATATATATATATATATATATAAGAGCCAAATTTGGTGATTAGTAAATTATGTCAAATTTTTATGGCCCAATAAATTGCATTACTTATTAACTATATCCTTAGTAACTTTTGGTAGAATTATTAAACAAACGAGATATCAAGTTAGTCAAATTCAATATCTAGGTTGAGTTTCAAACTTCTTATTTTAAGAGGAAACTGTACCAATAAACAAAGGTAAGAGACATAATGATAATAATGAATCACCTTATTAAAACTAAAAATGCAAAGATGAGAGTGATACAAAACATAAATGAATTTTTATTTTATTTTATTTTATTTTATATAAGATAGAAATTTTACTCTAGTTTAATCTAAGTGTATATATGTGTGAAACTTCTTTCTGAAAACTTGAATCTCAGTCTTTATCCCACCACTCAACAAGAACTTTGTACTTGAAAAGTGACTATCATATTAAGGATGCATGATGGTAAAACATAAAGGATTTAACATTGACTCCCTCCCCCCACCCCTGAAAAAAGAAAAAAAAATTGATGTAATTATATATTTTATCGTAATACTTTGAAGCGCTATAGCACCTAGTATAACAAAACTATGATAGTCTATAGTATCAGACAAAATCATGATTTAGTTCAGCAATATTCTGGTAGTATTATAATTTATAAGCCTTTTGTTGAATCAAAATTCTCATTTAAAGTTAAGTATTTCCTATCTTGTTTTTTCATAATTAACTATTTCTTGCATAAATTTGAATTTATAACTTCAATTATCATCAGAGTAATATTTCTTAAAACTTAAATTAATTCTACTATGAATAGCTATTTATTTATGAACTCACACAATTAATTTCTTCTAAAAAAAGGTTTAAAATTTTTCAAAACAAAATATAATTATTCATTTTTAAAAAGCTTCTAAAAAAATACATGTGGGAGCTAAAAACGATGATTTTAACGTCACAATTAATTTGCAATAGATGGGTTGGAGTGAATCCACAATGGAAGACTTAAACTAGGGTAAGAAACTACAAGTATCAATCAGGAACAATCAAAGAAAAGATCTCTCATTTATTTCCAATAAAACTCCTTATATAAACATACACTTTTTCTCTCTGTGTTTCTCTCTCACCTTTTTGATCACCTCCTTTTTTTGCATGTCCTGCTTCTCTTTATTCTCCACTGGAACCCTATCTCAACACACAGTTGGCGAGATACTTGTCACATTAAACACCTTCCCCTTTCCTTTCATGATGCATCTAGACTTTAAGGGTTTAAAATACTATTTAGGCTAGTCATTTAACAATAAATGCAACTGTGCCAAGCAAGTGGATTGAATTAATGCAAAAGTGACTGTTACTTTACCCAGAAGCCACCCTCTAGATCCTTGGACATTTCTTTGAGGACGCTGAGTCTGTCTCCGAGGTCATCCAAGGAGACGTGTTACAGGAATCTCGACCGTAAGGCTTTAAACTATTACTCTCAAGATGTTATATCTCAATTCTCTGAGCCCAATAGCTTTTCTCCATTGCTAGGTATTGGGCCAATCTTCCTAATAGGCCCATCAACACTTGGAATCAAACCCACTCCCTTACAATACAAATATACTTTTCGGTCTTAAAAATTGAATCTAAGTTTCTTTTCTTTTCTTTTCTTTTTTGGTCAAAAGGGGAATGCATTGAAATTACCTAGCCGTAAAAGGCGAAGAAGTGGCTGAAAGCCTTTAGGAGTACAATCTGGAAGCATTAGAATTCAAAATTACACATAATTCATCAATGGGAGGAGCATCTAATACAACAAAATTCCCTGGACGGGAGCAACAAAATCCTGATAAACGTGGTTGATCTTGATTCGATGGAATTGGCCTAGGAGGTACCTGTAGTCATTAAGCATTGAAGAGTATGATTTGTTAGAGGGTTTCTTAAAAAGGACAAGATCAACGATCACTTTTGCATCCAGTTCCACAAGTAATTGGGTGATGCCAAGGTGGGATGCTAGTATCAGCCCATCCCTCAAGGCCCAAAACTTAGCAATGATACTGGTTGCAAGACCAATATATCTCTTACAGCCCTTGACCCACTTTCCATGATGGTCATGAATAAGACCTCCCCCACCTGCCTTCCCATGGTTACCTAGAAATGCTCCATCCGAAATCTTTTTTTTTTTTTTTTGAGAAACGGGCCCCATCTGAATTCTGAAATCTATAGTTTCATTTTCATCACTTAACTTTTAAAATTGTAAAGTATATTAAATTTTCTTTTTATCAAATGACAAGCGGAATACATTTAATGTTTAAAAAGTTTGCATAACATAGAAAATAAAAGTTTATAACTTTTTAATTTTCTTATGATAGAATTATAACTTTATAAATTTAAAGGACAAAAATTGAGGTTGGACAAAATTTTTTCAAAAAAATGAAAAATATATTTCAGCAATTCACACAATTTAAAGAAAATAAATATATTTTTTCTTTGAAAGGAAAAATACATTTTAAACCTTAAGTTTAATCTCAAACAATTTTTTTTTTTTAAATTTCAAAATAATAATATAAACTTTGAAATTTTAAGAAAAGTAAATTAAACCTCACATATTTAAGTAGAAGTGTAGAATAAATTGTTTTTTTAAATTTCAAAATAATAATATAAACTTTGAAATTTTAAGAAAAATAAATTAAACCTCACATATTTAAGTAGAAGTGTAGAATATGTAGAGCGATTTTATTTTTAAAGTTTAACAGTATAAATCAATTTTTAAAACACAAAAAAAAAAAAAAGCTCATTATACTACATTATTTTGGGCGAAAATAGGTAACTAAGTATAGCCTTCCAACTATATAGTTAGTAGGTAATAGTTTCAAACTATATTTTTTACTAGCATCTCGAGTCTAAGAGACTCGATTTTGGCTTATAAATCGAGCCTCAAAGACTCGATTTTTATGGTCTAATCACGTCTGATGTGGCATCTTTTTCCACATGGCGACCACTTGGAAATCGAGTCTCTAAGACTCGATTTACAAACCAAAAAAATTTTAAAAAATTTTAAGTCTTAAGCGCGGCCTCACCTCACCAGATCAGATTAGATCAGAGAGAGAGAGAAAGAGCTCACGCGGCCTAGGTCGGCATGGGTCAGCGATTGAGCTTACATCTCCATTTCTTCTTCTTCTTCTTCTTCTCTCTTTTTCTTTCTTTTTTTCTTTCTTTTTGCATTTTTGCTGTCTCTGCGTCTTCTTTTGAGTATGAATGATTGTAAGTATTTAATGGGTTATAAATCGAGTATTAGAGACTCGATTTCCATGTAAACGTCATGTGGAAAAAAAATGCCACATCAGATGTGATCAACTCATGAAAATCAAATTTTTGAGACTTGATTTATAAACCAAAATCGAGCCTCTTAAACTTGAGATGTTAGAAAAAAATATAGTAGAAAAAAATATAGTTTGAAACTATTACCTACTAACTATATAGTTGGAAAGTTATGCTTAGTTGCCTATTTTCGCCCATTACCTTGTCTTATTAGTTATCATAATGTAACTCGTTGTGAGAGTGCCTTTTTTCTTCAGCACAGTAGCCCAAAGATTCTGGGCCAAATAAGAGTTTTTTGGTGGACTAGGCTCGATTCACTGCAGCTAAAGGGCTGTTTAAGAACCCAGTGGTGCACAAAACAAGTTTCCTACAATACAAATAACTAACAAGCAAAGATAACTGTATTGAATGACATTTTAACAGCAAAGGAATGCGCAACAAGTGAAATACGATGTAAGAAAAGATTAGAGATCCTCGAATTAGTGAGGTGCATTTTATTAAGTTTCTTTAGTTATTATTACAATGCTCACTAAGACGTGATACAAGGTTCAACCAAGTTCAAAAATCACAGCCTTTGATAGCTATTTGAGCTTCAAAGACTTGCAAAGTTTGAATTTGTTGAATCCAAGCATGTACTATAGTGACTGTCTCTAGGATACCGAGAGCGGCTCCTCTGTTTTCTCTTAATTTTACAGAGTTCTTTCTAAAATGTGAGAGACTTTAGAAAATGACCACGAATGCCTCAATGATCTAATCTCACATGAATCTCTATCTCCATCCGCCTCCTCTTAGCATGGACCCCTTCCTCCTTTTATAGCGCAGATCGGGCTCCAGGGTACCGGTGATTTCCCTTTTTGCCCTTTAGAGTTTGTGATGTGCCAGTTTTGCTCAGGGCTATGTCGTTTCCTTTTTCTCTCATAGTTTCTTGCTTTTGGTCCAACCAATCGAAAGTCCCTTAGCTAGTTTTCTATTTCCAGACTTCTCCATTGGCCGGCCTTCAGCTATTTGGATTTTTCTTCTCAGTGTTCCAACTTTTTTAGTTCTACTCTTTCTTGTCATTTTCTCCCAATGGTCGGAATCATGGCTCCTGCGTGTTACTTCGTACCTCCTGGCTCCACTGCATGTCTGGAGCATGAGACCCGCATGATTTTTGTCTTTTATCCCTCTTTGAATTTGCTTCAATCTTACTTCGTGCGTCTAGGGATCCCTGGATTCTGGGGATTTCTGGGATCCCCACCCACCCCTTCTTTACTGGGCTTTCTTTCGTTTGCTGGTTCTGCCTAGTTTGGGCATTTTTTTGTTCTTTCGTGGGTCTCTGAATTCCAATCCTTTGAGCCTTTTGCCCTTTTTTCTTCCTTCTTTTCTCTCTTCCTTGTTGTGTAAGCCCAACCTTCCTTTCTTCTCTTATTTACTCTTAATTTATTTATTTATTATTATTTTTTTGTGAAATGAGCCCAACATTCTTTGGGCGGACCAATTTTGAACCTCAACACTCGTTAGAAGCGTTTATTGTAAGAAAATTAACCCCAAAAAAAAAGAAAAAGAAAAAACAAACAAACCCATTAAACCCTGATTGGCTCCTGAGAAAATTTGGGAAACAATCAATTTTATCTATTTTCCCTCCTTTTGTTCTTTTCTCTCTGTTTATTGAATGCATGTAGAGATAGTTAGGTTTTCTGTATTTCATTGTGTTTGTAATGGAGAAAGTCTCAAGCGAATTTGAAGTGGCGGAGATAAAGAAGCAAACTCTGCGGAAAACGCTGGAGCAAATCCACAGTTCTTCCTCTTCGCTACTTTTGTTCTCTCTTCAATGGAAGGATCTGGAAGAGCACTTCGATACGACGCGTCGTTTTCTCCAGGAACAGGTGAAAGAGCTCGAGTCCAAAGAGAAGCGGTTCGAAGAGCTTGAACTGAGAGAGAAGCGGCTCGAGGAGTCGTCGAGAAGTTTCAAGAAGAAAGAGGAACGATTTGGAGAGCGTTTGAAGGAGTTTGAGTTGAAAGGGGTGAAATTGGAGGAGAGAGTTAAAGAGGTTGAATTGAGAGAAGAGAGGATCGAGGAGTGTTCTCGAGATTTTGAGGTGAAGGAGAAGCGGTATGGAGAGTGTATTCGAGAGCTCGAAGCGAAAGAGAAGAAGATTGAGGAGTGGTCTAAAGAGCTTGAGTTGAAAGAGAAGAGATTTGAAGAGGTTGAATTGAGAGAGGGGAAGGTTGAGGAGTGTTCGCGAGGTTTAGAGGCGAAAGAGAAGCAGTATGGATGGTGTATTCGAGAGCTTGACGCAAAAGAGAAGAGATTGGGAGACTGTTTGAAAGAATTGGAGTTGAAAGAGAAGAAAATTGAGGAGTTGTCTAAAGAGCTTGAATTGAAAGGGGAGAGGATTGAGGAATGTTCGAGAGGTTTAGGGGCGAAAGAAGAGCAGTATGCAGAGCGTATTCAAGAGCTTGATGTGAAAGAGGATAGATTGAAGGAAAGTTGGAAGGAATCGGAGGAATGGCATGAGATGGTTGAGTTGAGAGAGAAGAACATTGAAGAAAGATCGAAAGAATTTGTGTTGAATGAGAAGAAATTGGAAGAGAGATTTAGAGAACTCGAGTTGAAAGAGAAGCAATTTGAAGCGCGGCTTAAGGAGCTTGAATTGAGAGAGGAAAGAATGGAGTTAAGATTGAAAGATATTGGTTTGAAAGAGAATTGGTATACTGAGAGTATTCGAGAGCTTGAAGCGAAAGAGAAGAGATCAGAAGAAATCATATCGAATGAGAATAAATTGGGGGAGAGAATCAAAGAGCTTGAGTTGAAAGAGAAGCTATTTGAAAAGCGGATTAAAGAGCTTGAATTGAGAGAGAAAAGATTCGCTGACTCCCTTCATACCCGAGTAAAGACAGAGCCCTTAGAAGATTTTCCAGTTAACAATGTTGTTAACAATTCTTCTACTGCTAGTCTTCGATTTTGTGTAACTATGGATGGAAAGAGCTTGCAAATATTCCTAAATGAGCGTTGGAAAGAGCATGATTCGATGAGACTTGAAGTGGCTACTGCTCTTAGATTGTCATCAGACCCTGCAAAGCTTGTTTTGGATGCTATGGAAGGGTTTTACCCTCCGCGTATGAAGAAGGGAGTCGTGGAGTTTGATGAGAGTATTGTTCAAGGGAGTTGTGTTCTGTTGTTAGAGCAATTGTTGAAACTCTCACCGGATATTAAACCCCAGGTGAAACAAGAAGCTATGAGATTGGCCAATGATTGGAGGATAAAGATGAGGGTGGATGCTGATCATTCTTTGGAGGTTTTGGGGTTTTTGCAGCTCTTAGCCTCTTACAGATTGGCTTCTGCTTTTGATGCCGATGAGCTTGTAAAATATTTGGATAAAGTTGCTGAGGATGACCAGATGCGTGATTTATGTGTTGTCCTTGGTCTTGATGATAAGATTCCAGGTAAATCTTCTGAAAATTGGCTTCATATAGCTTACCCTCATCTTAATTTTTATTTTACTTGAAAGTTTCTCTGAAATGTAATCTGTGTGTATGATTCATTAAAGACAATAGTATAACAACTTCTTGGTATGAAAAGTGGTACAATGGTATAACAACCCTCAACGTTTGCCAATGGCACAGTTGGGAGAACTCCCTGGTTAGAGGTGGTAGTCTCTGAATTCACTTCTGTCATTCCTCATTAAATATCCTTTGTTGAAAAATGGGTGGTAAGACTACTTTACAATTGAATCCAAATCATTTGAGATAATGGTAGTGGAAATGGGCTCTCTTTTTGTATTAAGACTTTTTAAAAGTGGAAGATACTTCATTCAATTTTCTTGGGAAGAATTTGAGCACATTTGGTCATGAAAAGCTTGGAGGAACTTGTAACGGTGGACAATCCAATGGAGTTCAGTAGAACTTTTGGAGAAACTTCCTAGTTGCCTTTAAAAATTCAAAAATGGAAATTCAGTTTTGAGGTGTTTTGCCCTCAAAGGCATTTAAAGTAGACTATCTAAAAAGATGTACAAATGTTAGTCATGCATTACCAATATCTATTTTACTAATTGATTGTAGAATGTATTTCATTGAACTAGCCGAGAGTATAAGCAAGCATACAATTTTAAGCCTTGACTTTCCCTGGTGACATGACCATTCCTGCCCATTGCCCATTTGTAAGGTTGGATAGATACTGGCTTCTGCAGGTTCTTCTATGAGTAGATGTCTCTTAACCATGGTCTTAAAATGATTCAATTCATGCTTAATGTTAGGAATTTGCTTAATTAGCCTTAAGTACCCCTTGTATCCCCTTCCCAAAGTTTGATGGAACATGTTACCTATATTTACTGGTTTATGTGTACCAGGATTCATTCAAAATCTTATTGAAGTAAAGCAGCTTCTCAGGGCTATTAGGTTCATTTATGCATTTAAGTTGCCCGACAAGTTTCCACCAATACCCCTCTTGAGACCTTACTTGAAGCAATTAAGGAAATCTGCCAATAGGCTTTGCAGAAAGCAGGACAGACCACCCGAAGAACAGGTATGTTTTTCTTTCTTTTTCAATGTGAATGCATACTTTGTGTAGGGCCAACAGCCTGAGTGAGATCATTTATATAAACCTGCTAGCAGAATGCGGCCCTAAACAGGATAATAGCTGACATGGAGGATGTCCTTAGATGCATTAAAGACCATGAGCTTGAATCTGAAATGTCATTTCAGAACCTTGAGGAGTTCGTTGCTTTTCTGAGGAAACAAGAAGCAATGAGCAAAGCGACTGAGCCAGCCCTTGGCAGTGAGGCTCAACCACCACAGCAGAGTGTGAAAAAACATATTGTTTCTGCCACTCCTGCTGCGCCCATCCTTGCTCCTATGCCTATATCCATTATGACGAATAACCTCACCTTCCCAGCAACTGTTGGCCAAATCACTGCCCCTGTGCCCTTGACTGCAATGCAACAGAATAGTGGTGGTAAGCGTCCACGAACAGCTGTATTTGCAGATGCTGCACCAAATACTTCCAATGGTTCCCCTTCAGCTGTCCAGTTAATAAAACTGCCTCATCAGGAGCCAGCAAGCTTGTTCAGCAATCAAGGTACCCCATGACTGAATACTACTAATCTGCTAATTATTTGATGCCATTTGGTGGCCATTTAAATTTACTCTGAACTTTTCACTACAATGTTGGCCACTTATCACTACATATGCTTATTGAGAATCTCAAGAGGCTTAATATTGTAATAATGGGCTACTACTATATTTAGGTGGGTTGATTCACATCTTTCAGTTCCTTTGTTTGACCGTTACATTTCTATTCATCTCTATTATTGGAAACCCTTTTTGGTTTTAATTTAATTGATGGTAGTCTTGGAGATTTTGTTAGCCAACGTTCTTCTGAGTACGTTCTATGATAGTGCGAGACTATCCAACAGAATTGCATTTAGAGTCTCCAGATAAGAGAATGATTTTATATCCTAGGAGAAAACTGATAATACAAAGAGGTATAATCACAATAACAAGCAACATTTTGCTGCTAACTACAAACCTATCAACATCAACCAATAATCAAACAATCTACACAACACTAGTTTTGGGGTAGTTGGTAATTTATTAGATGAATTGCTGATGTTCTTTATCAAAAGAATTGATGACGTAATGTAGAAAAAATAGGAATGAAGCCAAATCAGACCTGGAAGAGCTGGGAAGCTTGGATTTTGAGGATTTAGATTTAGATTTTGGTGGGGGAAAATGAATGGTAGGATTTGGGGATGAAGCAAAGGGGAAAACTAAAGATCAGGGTTGCTATTCCAGGCCCTGAACAGTAACAAGTGGACAGTAATGGAGCTTTTTGAGGGTTATTTAGGTCTATTTGATAGGCGGCTTAGGGTTTTGAAGTTTTGGATTTTAGGATTTGAAAGGTGACAAATCAATAGGTGTTTGCAAGGTTTTAAGTTTCTGGGAATTTAAGAATGGGAAAAGAAACATGTGGCTGAAGGTTGAAGGGTTTACTGATAGGGTGGAGGGGTGGTGGTATTCTTATCAGTTCACAGCTCGCCTAGTTTTGTTTTGGTCAACAAGCTGAAGGCACTAAAATTAGATTTGAAGAAGTGGAATGAAACGGATTTTGGAAATGTAATGTGTAGAAAACACACTGCTAACTTGCATCATCCAATGATTAATGAGGATAGATCCCTGATAGACAAGGAAAAGATGCAATGCGAACAAGCCATGTGAAACTTGAGAAACTTATGCTGTAGGAGGAAATACGTTGTAGGCAAAAGTCTTAGATGCTTCTGCTAAAGGAAGGGGATAAAAATATGAATTTTTTTCATCTCATCACAAATAGCCCTAGTTGCCAATGCCTGGGTTCTGTATATTTTTAATTTTACCCTCTTGATGCTGACTTCAAGCAAACCTTTGGTGCTGATTTCTAGATCCTATCTCTTTATTTTTTGTTCTTATCTTGTTTCCCAAATAAAAGTCCCCTCCTAGTCAATTTGTCCTGCATCACTTTTGGTATCAGAGTAAATACAAATTTGTCACAACCACTGTTTGAAACCAATAGCCAATACACCCATACCAAATCAACATCCACAAACTTTACCGCCCAACCACCAGCCTCCAATTGTGGGTCCAAATCCCAAACCGTAACAACCACAAAAATCAAACCACCCATGCATCACCCAATTCTTTATTAACCCCACCCCACACACAAACACACACAAAAACCCTTTCTGACCCATTTAGTACCACTGTGAGCTACAATATATGGGGTTGAGTTTCTCCCACCCTAGGAGAATTGGTGCAGACACCAAAAGTGCTATAATGATTGATTTTATTGAATTTGATTAATTGTGATTGATGTTCAGACTTTTAGGATTTTATTCTCTTTTATTTTGCTTTTAATGTAATAAATTACAAGTTATTTCCTTTCTTTGTTAGGTTAGACATTTATTTCCTTTCTTTTATGATGTAAATTGAGAGTCTATTTAAAGGCCCCAAAATGCAGTATGGTAAGCAGTTGATTATGAAGTTATAAAATTGGTGGAGTTTTTGTCCAGAACTTAATGTTGATTCCAAGCAAACTCAGGTTCTGATTCCTGGGTTCCTATTATGACTGATGCTGATTCCAAGCATCCCTAGGTGCCAATGCCTAAGTTCTATGTATTTTTCCATTTTATCCTCTTGATGCTGACTTCAAGAAAACTCTAGATGTTAATTCCTGGGTCCTATCCCTTTATTTTGTTTCCTGAATAAAAGCCCCATCCTAGTTTATTTTTCCTGCATCAAATCATCATCATTACATCAATCGGGGCCTAAGCTCTAGGTGTTGATTACTGGATCCTTGTGCTTTGTCAATGGCCTAAATTTGCTCTTTGATGATTGGAAGCTTTCTCCACCCCCATGTGCAGTCCTGCTGTCCTGGGGGATACCAACAGCCCCATAAATTTTGCCTTAAAGCAATGAGTGATTCACCCAAGCTACCCAAATAGAACCAAATTAAACGAGATGATTCCAAATATGTTTCATCATTGCTGCCTTATTCCACTCATTTAATCCTCTCAACTCCAAACCACCTTCCCTAGACATATTGATATAGCTAAAAATCTTTTTTATTTATTTTTGGGTAAGTTATAGCTGTCCATTATGTGATGCTGTTTCAAAATCAGATTACATTCTCCCATGTTATACTTTCTGTTTTAGAAGAACTCCTGTTAGCTGCTAGAATGTTTGCTTTAGAAGCAAAGTATGGTTTCTCCATCTTAAATTCATGTTGTACTTACCCATATTGAGAAAGGAATACAATGGAAACTGCCATCATTTTCTCTTTTCATCCCTTTGTTTCAAGTTGCTGAAATGTGTGCAAGGTTTTGCTAAGTTCACAGGCTTCTGTGTAAATGGCCAAAGACATTGTATGGTGTTGACCCCTTCCTCTCTCTCTCTCTGTACTAAGCTTCTTGTTCTTGGTTTCAGTGTGAGAAATGGTTGTTAGTTTAAGGTTATTTCAATGTTTTTATTCTATTAACATCAAGTTAAATAAATATTCCTGTTCTATTACCTGGCATAAATTTTCATGGTTCTAATCATAGTTTGGTCATCTCAAGAATACTTTTATGCCTTGCATAGTTTTTTTGTGTGGATAATTTTGAACCTTTTAAATTTATTTATTTATTAAATTTGAGTGCTTCGTATGCCTTGCATAGTTACCAGAATGGTGCCTAACAAGACCATGTACACCTCTTTTTCTTTCTTTTCAATTTCTTTTGGCTTATAATGAAATGAAAGGGATTATCTTTTATGAAGAAAAAATTATATTATATTACTCATCTTAAGGCACACAGCCAACAAGGAAAATTGATATATATATATATATATATAATCAAAATTTGAGTAAATGTTTGGATAAAGTAGATTTTGAATATTGCCTGTTCATTCTTCAGTTTTTTGGTATGATTTGATTGATCTCAATAATCAAACCTATGCACTTTCTTTTAATATGCCAATGAGCTCAAGCTCAACTGGCACTTTCTTCCCTTAAAGTGCTAGGTGGAAGGTGAAGTTGTAGGTTCAAGACCTTCTGGGTGTGTGTGTGTTTAACTTACCCGTCAAACATGCACTTTCTTTTAATACATGGAATACAAAAATTTTGTACTCTTAATCCAATCTAGCATCTGTTGAATATTGAATGGTTTGTGTTTTACATGCATAGCGAGCAGTGTTCATTCCCGTGTAAAGAGTGGGCAATTGTCAAAGGAAAGTTTGCAATTGTACAGCAGAGTGGCTTCTTCAATGGTGAGATCTAAGCTGGATCCTAAATGCTCATCTGTAAAAGAGAATGGACAGAAATTGCTAACACTATTTAAAAGAAATCAAAGGAAAAAAAAGAAATTGAAATTGTTACTTAAAAAGCAAGTGGATTATAAGTCAATACGCAATCAATTTTCTGATGCTCTTCAATCGATATCGGATCCGGAGAAGATTGTTTTGGATGCAATGAAGGTAGTTTTTCGTTCAATCTTAAAGGGAGATGGAGGCTCTGAGTTGGATGTTTCTAGAAACTTCATTTTCTTGTTGAAACAGCTACCACGAGTTTCACTCCAGATTAAGCCTCTGGTGAAAGATGAAGCCATGAAGTATGCACTTATTTGGAAATCAAAGTTGAAAAAGAAGAGAGGTGATCATTTGCTGGTTGTGGCTTTTCTGCTATTTTTAGTAGTCTATGGGTTGAGCTCTTCTTTTTATGCGGAGGAGGTTCTTGGTCTTTTGGATACTGATGTTTGGCGTAAACAGGTCCCTGATTTATGTCAGGTCCTTGGCCTGTCAGATATTATGCCTAGTACGTATTCTCTCTCTCCCTCCATAAATGGTTAGATTCTGTTACTATATTTTGAAAACTGTTTCCTTTATTTGGCTATCATTCCTCCTTCATACAGTACATGATACCTTGGCATTACTACCTTTGCACTAGGAACTTTCATTGGGATATGTAAATAACTGATTTATATCTTCCGTCTGCTTTTCTGTTGTAACGCATTTTCTGGTTTGTAATGGTCTTTAGAAATTGCTGGCTCCTATTTCTTCTATATCATTTTTTTTTTTGCCGAATTTGTGATGTGTTTGAATAAAAAATATGGAAGATGGGAATTATATGATTGAGAAATCTAGAAGGGAAATTTATGGAGATAGTATGTAGGAAATGTAATAAGAACCTGAATGGGTGAAAGGTTTTATCTGGAACTGTTGTTAGAACACTTTAAGTAATGCTCAACTGTTATGTAAAATTAATATAAACCACTTGTTTTGCATGAGATGAAATTGCATTTCGTCAAATTCACCAGGGAATGCAAGAAATCTTATGGAGAACCAAAATGGGTTTTCCCATGGTTTTAATGTTTTTTCAACAGAGTATACTCTCAAGAAGAGGGTTTCCTGTAGTTGTATTATCTCCTCTGTCTGATGTGATATTTAGGAGTTTCACTTGATAATGACGATAACATGCCTAATCCACTTATCCTCATCCCCCCTATTCATGTCATTAAGTTTATTTTTTATTTTTTAATCCCTTTGCTTCAATTATTGTCATCATTGTTACACTGGTTGTGTCTAATTATTATAGTTCTTATTGGTTCAGTTACTTAATACTAATAATTTATATTTTCCATATAATAGATTTTATTCAAAATCTTATCAAAGAAGAGCAGCAGTTGGAAGCTATTAAATATATCTGTGCACTGGAGCTGGTTGACAAGTTCCAGCCATTGCCTCTTTTAAATGATCATTTTATTAATTCTAAAAGAAAAGCAGAGGAACTATGCAGGAAAGGAGATAACTCACTTTCAGTTCAGGTATTTTCTTCACCTTTTTGTTTACGTTTGTATGTGCTTCCTAGTCAAACATCCAATCACCTTTTTATTGTACATATTTGCTCATGATTTGGGTAAAACTTGCTTACAGCTTGAGGGGATAAGCAAAGAATTAGCTTCTTTAAGAGCTTTACTTAGCTACATTGAAATTTACAAGCATGAAGCTCCATACTTGCCTGAAATCCTTGAAAAAATCATTGCGGAACTGGAAAGGCAGCAGACAAAGAAAAAATGTGAGTATGATGACTCCAATGACAAAAATGGACTTCTTACTGGGTCTAAAGCTACATCATTGCAGCAGCATGGTGAGCCGAAATGTGTTGCTCCAACAAACAAGATAACAGCCTCTGCAGCATCTACCATAAATTCGGTCAATACTCCTGATTCTGAGCCTCAAGAACAAGGTGATAATAAGCGTCAGAAAACAGAAGTTCCAAAAGAGGTTCCACCAATCGATTCTGTTGGCGCCGCTTCTGCATTTCACTCTACGCAACCCCCTAGTTGGCAGCGACCGGTTTTGTTTATGGATCCGCGTTCTCCACACTTGAACACATCAGCTGGACATTATAGTTTGTCAGGCCATCCTCCTCCTGCTAGCTTACATATGAACTCGTACAATAGTCCTAATTACCCTGAGGGTGCAGTTGGGGAACCTGTTTATTATGATAGGCCACCACCCTTAGGTCGGCCTGGGGTTGCAATCAGGGGACCGGGATTGTACAATTGGCCAATGCCTCATGGTGGCTGTAATTTACCACCATAACCTTTCAATGGTGGTTAAATTTTACCACCTTTGTAACTTTTTCTGTACCTTTACCTTAACCCTGTTTACAAAACAAAAATGATAAAATTTAAATTTAAAATTTAAAAGCTTTCTTGAATCACCATTTATGCTTTAGTCAATCAGGGTTTGCGAAAAGAGCAAATTCAAAATTTATATCAATTGCACTGCTGTTTTATAACCTATTACAAATTTACAACTCAACAGAACTATGCTCTAATACACAAATTATCAACGTAATAGTGTTCTAGAAATTGTCAAGAGCTTTGTCATTCAATGTAATAGTGTTTCCAATAAAGATGTTTAGAAATCACTCCAATTATTGATTTTATAAAAAAATTAACTGGATTGTAAATAAACTAAGCCAACTTGGGCTTAACTCAACAAAAAAAACTTGTGCATTTGTGTTTAAGCCTTAGTTTTAGACTTGTTTAATAAAACAAGCCAAGCCCAAACAAAAAAAAGTTATTCATGGATATGCTAATGAACAATAAGGCTCAATAAATAAAAAGCGAAGCCCAACCTCGTTTATGGGTTTTGTAATAAACTTGATATAAGCTTAACAAATATACTCATATCTTATTAAGACTTTATTTTATTGGGAGTTTGAACTACTTGTCCAAACCAAATAGGCTTTAATGATATAATTGTGTTGAATTTCAAGCTCAAAAGCTTGATATTGAGTTCAAACTTGGCTTGACTAACGAATCAAGCCAGCTCAAACTGAGTTCAAGTTTATAAACTCTTTGACGAGCTCGAGCTCAAACATTATTTGTAAACTTGGTTCAAGATCGAAGCAAACTCAAACATTCACTACTCGATAAGTTAGGCTTGTTTAGACCCAATATGATTCCTATCATGTAACCAAGAATATATATATATATATATATATATATTTGAAAATACAATTCAATGATATGAAATGAAAATTTTCTTTAATCTACATTAGATTTTTTTTTTTTTATTAACTCTTGCATTGTTAGGACACATTTTGTTATATGTGAAATTCTATTACTAAAGTTTAATGAAGTTAAGAATATCACTCCATAAAATTTTATGACCAATATTTTCATAAACTTAAAAAGACGTTTCACTCTTTTATTTTAAATTAAATTAATTTCCACCATAAATTTTTTTAATAACAATATTTGGGTTTTATATATTGTGATTGTATTATGTTACTCAACATATGAATGTTACCCGTATTTTTTTGGTTTTCTTCCTTATTAATAATCAAGATAGTTTACTTTAGATAATATTTTATTATCAAAGTTTCAAAATTTTAAAAACTACTCAAATTAAAATTCTATTATCAAATCTTTCAAGAAATTTAAAACAAGTTTTATTATTTTAAATTTATTAACCATTTGCTATAATAAAATAAAATATTCTATTTTTTATTTTTAATTTACTTGATATTAATAAAATAATTTCTTGAATTTGCATATAATTTTGAGTTTGTTTGTGTAACACATGGGTATACTACTAATTTATACTAAATTTTATATTTTTTTGGATTTGACTCAAACATAATCCAAAACTTTACTTAAAGTCTTAAACTAGGTTGAAATTTCGGTTTCAGCTACCACCATGTCAGCTTAGTTCATTCTCAAAAAAAAATTGTTAGTTTAGTTCATTTGAGGCAATTTACAAGAATATTTGAAGAGAGTGACATTAATTGGGATATATATATATATATATATTATATGGTTTGCAAGCTAATAGATTGAACCTAACAAATATAACCAAATAAATTTAATAGTGTTGATGGTTATTCTTATATTTTGTTAACTTTTAAAAAAATCTTGAATATTTAAGGTCTTGGAATATGGTATTACTTTTAATATAAAATTAATAAATTCCTCGATTATTGCAATGAGTAGTAAATTCTAACATCAAAATTAAAAAATTGCTATAAAATTCTTATATTTGAAATATAAATAATTCAGCTTGAATGTGGTATTACTTTTAACATGAGAAGTGTTACGTACATAACATTTTTACAATATTTTCACAACAAATCATAGGTGGTTAGTTGTTACTGGTTCAAATTTGAACCTAACACTAAGATTACTTTTTTACCCCAACAGTACAAACCAATAATAACCTGCCACTTATGATTTGTTGTGAAAATGTTGTAAAAATGTTGTAAACATATCATTTCTCTTTTAATATAAAAAAAAAGGTAAAATATCATTTTCGTTCATAATCTTTTACAAAAGTTTGTTTTTCGTTCCTAAACTATGCAAACCGTTTTGCTTTTCGTTTTTCTGTCTATGCCTGTTAATTTGTGTCATATGTGACTTAATGGAGTGCTGACGTAGTATCTAACTTAGACTAAATTATTTTATATATAAAAAAATAGACACGTGGTAAAGAGTTATTGGTACCCTAATAACAATTATTTAAAAGGACGGAATTACCCCCACACCTTTAATGATACTTTAGGCCTCCACTTCTCCCCTCCCAGCCACCCTCTCTCCTCCACCATGCAATTTCTCTCTCTAAAACACCATCACATTCCTCCTTCAATGTCTTCTTTAGTTCTTTACCTTTACTTACTCTTCGAGTCCAAACACTCTCTGACCTGACAGCAAGTTCTACCCGAACCCGTCAGATGACGACCCACTCGAAGCCCCAAAGGTTCAGCTCACGGAGTCTCCTAATTACAGCAAATAATCCACCACCAAGCATTTAGAACCCGCAAGCTTCAAGAGCAAGACTTCCTTAACAACTAATGGGTTTGAGAGGTTTGATAAAGATGAGATTAGTAAATTTGCGAACAGCAATAGTGGGTCTTTGTCAAATTATAATTTTGATTTGGGTTTTGATAGTTATTGCAAAGTTAAGAGTGGGATAGTGGAGTCCAAGTTTAGGATGAGCTTAGTTGAGCTTTTGGAGGAATGTGATGGGGTTTAGAAAGAGAAAGTGGGGTGGTAGAGCCGTAGAGGAGAGAGAATGCATGGCTGGAGGGGTGAAGTGAGGTCTGAAGGATCATTAAGGGTGTGGGGGTAATTTTGTCATTTTAAATAATTGTTATTAGGGGCACCAATAACTCTTTGCCATGTGTCTTTTATATATATATATATATATATATATATATATATATATATAATATAAATAATTTAGTCCAAGTTAAATACCATGTCAGCTTTTCGTTAAGCCACGTAAGACATAACCTAACAGTCATAAACGGAATGACGAAAAGTAAAACATTTTGTAAATTTTAGGGACGAAAAACAAACTTTTGTGAAGGTTTAGGAAAGAAAATGATATTTTACCCTATAAAAAACTAACAAATTTCTCAATTTTTGAAATGAGTAGTAAATACCTTCACCAAAATTAAGAATTTAAATTGACACATGTCACAAAATTAGAGCTCAATTGAAATTCAATTTGGAAATCTAATTGAATTTTTTTTTTAGTTTTGGCTTTAAATATATTAAAATTAAGAGTATATTATTTAAATTAATTAGATAAAGTAATTTATTTATGTTCTTATAAAATTTAGATTCAAGAATCTAGTTAAAAAAAACATATATAGTTTTTATTATGAAATGGAGTATATATATTATTAATAAATTATAGATAATAATTTGCTATTATATAGACAATCTAATTTGATATTATAATTTTTTTTCATCGATAGTTGAAAACTTAAATAATATTCAAACTTTTATGTAGTTGTGATCGTGAAGAATTATTGAAAGTTTAAATAATATTAGAAATTTTTATAATGAAAATCATTCCAATTTCTATGGAATTGATTAAAATTGTAATAGTATTATTACTTGTGAAACAATGATTTTGACAAAATTGACTGGGTCAAAACAACACGTTTGGGTTGCACAGGTTACAAAAGTAATGTTGAATTTACTAGGTTTTCCCGGTTTAGTTACCAGTCCACTGAGTTTTACTACTCCAACTAGTCAGGCTAAGTCAGGTTTAAATGTTTAATAACTATGATAAAGTGTATCATTTTAAGGTTTTTTTAAAAAAATTTTAATTTCCTATTATAAATTAATTAAATGATGACTTCATTATAAATTCCTTAATCTGGGTGAAATCATTATCGACTACTAAAACTTCATCTTGAGATTTATGACTAGCATGACTAGGGGTTCCTTCTCTTAATCCATTCAAGTGAAGCAGGGACGGACCCAGGTGCAAGGCAAAGGGGGCCCGGGCCCCCCTTGGGTCCAAAAAAAAAAAATTTTAGTATGTAAAATTTAAAAAAAACAGGTTTGAGTCCCTTGGTTTTTAGCTTGGGCCCCCCTTAGTTTTTAACTCAGGCCCCCCAGCCAGCCAACCCAAGAGTTTTCAAAAACCCAAGAAAACCTTAAAAATATATATATATATTGTATAAATCTATTTATAATAATAATAATATAATATATAATAATGTGGTTTATATTAGAATATTAGATTATCTATTTATATCTGATAATAGTAGGAGGACAAATAATTTTTTAATTGTTTGATTTGATCTAATTGCACTTAAATAGTAATTTGCACTTCATTGTTCACACTTTTTTTTTAACAAAAATTATTGTATAAATCTTCAAAATATCATACCTATTAATCAATTTTTTATCCTAAATGCTGAAACATTAGATGTAACTCCTTAGAAAAGTTCTAAAATGTAAAAAGGTAAGTTCAAACCTATTAACCTAAGTACAAATAATTTAGTACAGTGAAAAAAATGTAGGCACAAGTTTACTAAAAGTTAGTTTGTGAAATGAAGTAATTTAATTTTGGACAAATTAACTTGAGTTTTTTGCATTTTGAGCCAACGTAGGCTTAACCTATTAACACAATGTAGGCATAACTAACTTGCTCATCCTAAAAAATTTCCTGGCTTCGCCAATGACTATATGGATGTGCATTTGAATTTTTTTTTTTTTTTTTTTTTTTTTTGCTTATCTCCGGCCCCCCCTAACTTGAAATCCTGCGTCCGTCCCTGAAGTGAAGTAAAGTGGTTCCCAAGAGTTGTAGTTCTCACAATTACAAAGAAATAAAACAATGAAGATTCTTCACAATTCTAAAAGTTTTAATGAAGCTAATTATCATTTAGCTTTTGTAAGCCAATGTTCTAAAAGATCAAAGGGAAGAAAATCTCTTGCGCAAGGGGGGAAATTGTCAGTTTCAAAGCTATTTTAGGTTAAAAGGATCAGGTTATCTCACGCCTCTGAATCCAATAGAAGAACTCATGATAAAAGTTGAGTCCCCAACCATGAAGAAACACAAAAAAATTAGTCATGTCTAATAATAGAACTTCACTCGACATAAGTTTTCTTAATAATTTCTAGTGGGTACTTACGTTGATTGATGACCTACATGACATGAGCACAAGCACAAGATCGCACTTTTATCCTATTACACATGACGAGAAAAAGGAACAGAAAGCAAAAGAAAAAGAAAAAGAAAAAGAAAAAGAATATTCCCATTCTTGATTGGTCAAAGTAGTCTTGTCTACAATTTTTGTTTCTCTTTTGATGCTTTCATCTTTTCGGTGACAAGAAAGCGTGGTAAAAATCTCAAACACCATGAAAGCACCTTGAAACTGCAAGTTGCAAGGGTCTTGTACTTTTTGAAAGCAACCATATATTAAGAGATAGAGACTACAATAATAGAGATCCTTTCCTCATGGGTTTTCATTGGCTATGTCCACAATATTAATTTCTCTTAACCTAACACGGAGTGTCGGCATGCAAGCCAGGTGGTCACAAGGCCACCCTGACTCATAAAAAAAATGTATATATATACTTACAAAAAAATATTATATGCTAAACTAATTTATTATGATCACCCTAATAAAAATTTTGAACACCTTGACTTGAGAATTACAAAAACTAGTCGCTAACCCGTGCGATGCACGGGATAGTTAAATAAAAGGACAATTAACCAACATCACGTTAAGGTAAAAGAATTAGTGAGAGACTGATTTGCCCACCAAGAATTTAAAAGAAAAAAAGATTGATATAATAAAATCTAAGAAATTTAGAAATAGAAAATTGGGTTAATAATATGCATATTATAGACATTTTGCTAGTTAGCGTTTAAAAAAAAAAGGATCTGTCATATAATTAAATAAAATACAATGTGAATAAATATTTAACTTCTATGTTTTTCTATAGTTTAGAAGTGTTGTCTAACGTAGAATGTTATTGGGTTGTAAGAAAGATTTTTATAAAATGTTAATACCATATATATATGCTTATATTGTCAATATTTCACTGCAGGTGCATAGTTACTAAAACCTACAAAGCAATTTACAATTCTTAAATTAAAAAAGTAAAATTCCCAAAAGTTATATATATACACACACTCAAAACTGATATAAACTACAAAGATAAAAACAAATCTTATTTAGTCGTATTAATAACAATATAAACAATTCAAAATACGGAACATTATCAAATTTATAACACATAATTCCATTATCTTTTATGTTGAATCCAAACAAATAATTAATTGAAATTAATCCAAACAAATAATTAATCAACCAAAAATCAAAGATTTAATTAAGAAAACAAAAAATCACATTAACTCAAAATAAAAATTCTCAATAAAGCAAAAACATATAAGGTAAAGAATTAAGATCAACCTACTAAGACGCAAATACCAAAAACTCCAAAACTTAAACCTTCCAAATTTTATAGAATCCCCAAATTCTACTTCAAAACCAAACAAAACCCTTCAAATTCAAAAAATTCATATATAATATACCAAATAAAAATTTACCACACCTTGAGTTGGAAAACATAGGTTGCAGCTTTGATTTTTCTCCAAAAAATAGAGATGCTTCATCTTCTGTATACAATATAAAATAATTATTAGAAATTTCAACCTAAAAACCAAATCCACAAAAACACTATCAAAATATAGAGATTAACCCAAATACTTAGAAGAAAATAAATTCTAAATATAACAAAACAATAAGATAGAATGAAAATTTCAGGCACATATGAAAGAAAATAAAAAAGACAAAACCTACGTTTTTTTTTTTTTTTAGTTGAGTCTCTCTCCTTCTTATTCTTTTAATTTTAAAGTGAAGTTAAATTTAGGGTTTTGAGATGGTAATTGCTAGGATTTTAAGGAGAAAAGAGAGAGACCTATCAGGAGTCTAAATAATATAAACAATTTAAAACATGAAACATTATCAAATTTATAACACCTAATTCCATTATCTTTTACATTGAATCCAAACAAATAATTAATTGAAATTAATCCAAACAAATAATTAATCAACCAAAAATCAAAGCTTTAATAAAAAAACAAAAAATCACATGAACCCAAATAAAAATTCTCAATAAAGCAAGAACATATAAAAATTTACCACACTTTGGGCTGAAAGACATAGGTTACAGTTTTGATTTTTCTCCAAAAAATAGAGATGCTTCTTCTGCCATATACAATATAAAATAATTATTAGAATTTCAACCCAAAAACCAAACCCATAAAAACACTATCAAAATATAGAGATTAACCCAAATACTTAGAAGACAATCAATTCTAAACATAATAAAATAATAAGATAGAATGAAAATTTCAGGCACATATGAAAGCAAATAAAAAAAACAAAACCTACGTTTTTTTTTTTTTTTTTTTACGTGAGTCTCTCTCCTTCTTATTTTTTTAATCTTAAAGTGAAGTTGAGTTTAGGGTTTTGAGATGGTAATTGTTAGGGTTTTAAAGAGAGAATAGAGAGTCCTACTAGGAGTCTCTCTCTTTTTTTCTTAATTTTAAAGTTTTTTTTTTTTTTTTTGGTGAGTCCTTTAAAAAAAAAAAAAAAAATTCAAACCTAAAGTGAGTCATTTTTTTTTTTTTTTGATTCTAACGTGAGGTATCTTAAAAAATTATAATTAATTTTTAGTCTTCAATTTTATATTATATATAGATAATAATAATGATGTGATAGGCCAATAAAATATATCTAATAGAGTTTTACTTAAACTAAACTATTGTAACACTAATAAATATAAGAAGATATAAAACCTAGAATAAAAAGAATCTAAAATAAAAAGAAAAAGAAAATAATGGTGAAGTAGAAAATTGTGGGAGCTTTAAAGGCTTCAGTTATATATAATAATAATAATAATAATAATAATAATAGATGATGATTTTTGTGATAAGTTGATGTAGGATAGAATTTACAATTTAATTTTTGTAATTATTTAATTTCGGTATTTTTATGCAAAAAACGTTATTTTAGGTCTAGGTGATTTATTTCCTTGTTTTTAAGTTCTTTTAATGTTTTTTTAGGTCAAATTTGGTTCCTATTATGGTTAGGTATTAATTAGGGCTTATTTTAGAATATACTTTCTTGTCTATCAAGTTTTATGGAGCCCTTAAATAGGCCTCCAAGTTTGTATACGTTTTTCAATATTATTGATATTAATAAAAATTCAATATAAGATATAAAACTTAAAATAAAAAGAAAAAGAAAATAGTAATGATGTGGAAAATTGTGAGAGCTTCAGAGGCTTCGGTTTTATATATATATATATATATATATAGATTTGAGTTCAACAAAAATAAGAGTAGTGTTATTACATTCACAATATTTTCACAATAATTTTACAACAAATCGAACGTAGCAAACTATTGCTGATTCTAATTTGAGTCAAATACTAATATTTTTTTTATCCACCAATAACAACTTTTTGCATAAGATTTATTGTAAAAATATTGTGAACATAGTATTACTCCAAAATTAATTCTACCTCCAAAAATAATTCTTAATCCCTATTTTTTTTAAGTTTAAATAAAAATGATAAATATCAATTCAAATAACAACAAACATAAACCAAACAAAAGCAAAACAAGATCAAACAACAACAAGTGAAAAAATTATTCAACAAAAAGCCTATTATAAAACAAAAAGATAAAATTTGTAACTCGTTTAACCTATTCAATAAAAATAATTTCTAATTTCATTTTTCTTTACGAAGAAAAATATTGTGGTAATTTAAATTTCTTGATAACCACCATAAAAAAATGGCTAGAGCTGCCACTACTAACACGGTTACCAAATTAATTTATTTTGGATAGGATAGAATTCTAACCTATGACGTCTACTTCATGATATTGTTTTTATCATCTGACTAAGATACTAACAATGTTTTTTGTGTAGACGAAATTTGAATTACAAATCCTTTATTCAAGGGCAAAAGACTTTATCAGTTAAAAACATTGAAAACATTTTATCATCTTTTTGATGACAAGAAAGCATAATAAACATTTGCTCTTCAAATTTAGCCTCAAGCTAAAAATCTCAAGCACTGTGGAAGCAACTTGAAAGTGGAAGTTGCAAGGGTCTTGCACTATGAAAGCAATCATATATTTTGGAGAGACACAGGCTAATAATAGAGAATAGAGATCCTTCCGTCCTGGGATATTACCTATAGAGAATAAAACCTTCCTGGGTTGTCACTTGGCGATGATTACCTAACACAATCACCAACCAAAACATGATTCACGTGACAATCCTACCACAACTCTTCTCAACCTACAACTTCTACCGCGTCTTATACATATGTTTGCAGTAACAATTTATTTGGAGAGAAATACTATCTTGGTATTGTCAATCATATACTATAATGTGTTTTGGTATTGTCAATCATGTGTTTTGGTATTATCAATCATGCCAAATTACATGTCTTTTATTGAGTCTTGATATGTCTTAAAATTGTAATTGAAGAGCAAGTTAAAAACGCAAAGTTTGCTTAAGAAAAATTTAACAAAACACATTTTCAACATGTACCTCGATAGAAGTCTCAATACCTCTCAATAGAAGCTAAAACTTACTGTCCCCTCAATAGCAGCTTGATAGATTGAGATTTTGTTCTCGATAAAATTCTCAATAGCAACTCAATAGATCAAGCTTCGTGGATCAGCAAAAATCAATAATGCGAAAAAACTCATAACTTATTCGTTTGAAGCCCGAAATGAGATTCATTTGAATCGGTATTTGAAGGATATCATAAGCCATCTATTAGGAGGTTTGTTGGAGAGAGAAACATGTCGTTTATGTGGCTAGGCTTTTGTAACTAAGTTTTCTCTATTTTCACCCAACCCTAAAAAGTTTCATAAGGTTTTCTTTTTGAAACCCTAGCCTCCTCCTACAGAAGAAAGAGTTCTTGCTGTATTTCTTGTATGCCTTTAGTTTTGTAACCAAGCAAATTCTCTAATACCAACATTGAAGATCTTATTGGTGTTTCTATGTGAAGCTGTTGCAAATCAACTACAACAATCAAAGGGTTGCTGTGGAGTTAGTCACATGCTGTGATTTGTGCAAAAGAGTTAGTCACGTATTAGGATCCATGCAAAGGGTTAGTCACAAATTAGATGTTTGTGCATCAAAGGAAAGATGGCTACTACAAGATCAAGTCCAATTGGGTATTGGAGCAAAGATGCAACCGTAGGTTGATATTTCGGGATAGGATAGGGTAGTTGGTAAGATTCTTGGGAGTGATGACCTTAAAATCACCTGGTGAGGATTTTGCCTTACGAGGTTTTCCCCATTGTTAACAAATCACCGTGTTCAATTTATTTTCCGCTGCACTTAAGCATTTTTGGTGATTTGTTGGTGCCTTCATGATTTGCATAAAATTGAACTTAATTAATTAACTTGGGTAATTGAATTAATTAACCGGAGTCAAGCTATTTTAACCCAACATTCATAATGCTATTTTAACCCAACATTCATAATACTTTTACGATACTTTTGAAGCAAATTTTAAATGGTAAATTGTTACTTGTTATTAATAAGCAAACAAGTAATTTTAGTACCAACATTGAAGATCTTATTGGTGTTTCTATGTGAAGCTGTTGCAAATTAACTACAACAATCAAAGGGTTGCTATGAAGTTAGTCACGTGTTGGGATTCGTGCAAAAGAGTTAGTCACGTATTAAGATCCATGCAAAAAATTAGTCACAAATTAGAGGTTTGTGCATCAAAGGAAAGAAGGCTACTACAAGATCAAGTCCAATTAGGTATTAGAGTAAAGATTCAATTGTAGATTGGTATTTCGGGATAGGCTAGAGTAGTTGGTAAGATTCCTTATACTTGTAACCACTTGATTGTTGATTAGTGGATTCTTGAGAGTGGTGACCTTAAAATCACCTGGTGGAGATTTTTGCCTTACAAGGTTTTCCCCATTTGTTAACAAATCACCGTATTCAATTTATTTTCCGCTGTACTTAAGTATTTTTGGTGATTTGTTGGTGCCTTCATGATTTGCATGCAATTGAATTTAATTAATCAACTTAGGTAATTGAATTAATTAACTTGGGTCAAGCTAACTTAACCCAACATCAATAATACTTTTACAATACTTTCGAAGCAAATTTTAAATGGTAGATTATTACTTGATATTAATGAGCAAACAAGTAATTTTAGTAGTGGGTTCAAATTAAAATTAATAACAACTTACTAGTTAAAATTTATTAATAATATTATGAAAATGTTATGAGCATAACATTGTCTATATTGGATGATATAAGATTTCTAAGATTTAGGATTACTGGGTGTGACCGGTAATATTTGACCCAACCTTTCAACTAGCCCATCCTATTCCTACCAACGAGGTTTGGTTTTTGCACACCATATAAATAACTCGGTAAAGTTTTTTATTTTGACTTCGATTGATTTAACAATAGGTAGCCTGACCCAATGAAAGTTACAACAGTCATGAAACAGATGCAATCGAATCAAGTGGAAAAAAAGTTTTGAAAATGAAATATGTAGTGATAATGACACACCGTAAAATTAATGATACCCAATAGGTGAACAGAAAAAGTTAACGTGTAGAAGCCCCTAGGGTTTAGATCAACTTAAAAGTCACCCTGTGCAATAAATTTTGTATTATTTGACCACTGAGATCTACAAAATTGTATAAATTAACCCGTTACATCTGAATTTTGTTAACTATACTTTATAGAAACTAGTATGTAACCAGTTCTTACGCACAAGAGTGATAAATTGAAGTGATGTTATTGATGTTATTAGTTTGAGTTATTAAACATATAAGACATTAGTTCAATTAGAACATTTAGACATACTAAAATAGTTTTTTCTTACAATTTTCATGATATTAGTTATGTCAAGTTTTTCACTACATTGCTATTATGTATATAATTTTGAAAATCACTATTGCATACTACATATACATATCATTTCACAATCATTGTACATGAAATTCTACTAAATATAACACCAAATAAAAAGAATAGATTGGTCTAATAGTATTTCCTAAATTGAATGAGAATAGATGCATGAAATCGTTTAGCACAATTAAAATTTTTTAGGTTCAAGATTTTCGCATACAAAATATTTAAATAGAAACAGTATAAAAAATATGCTCATTAGTTTAGAGAAAAAATAACAGCAAAAATCTAAAATTTTAATTTTTATGGAAAGCTAACAAAAGCAAATCCAATTTTGATTCTAATTTAATTTTCTCTAACATTTGATTTAATATATATATATGTATGTATGTATGTATGTATTACCTAGTTAGTAATGAACCGTACATAGTCATGGTATATTACATAAATAATTTTTAAATTTGAATTATTTTTAATTACACAAAAAATCGTTCAAAAATATAAAATCATTCAAACTCCCTTTTCCTCTAATTTTATATATAGAGTTAGATATATTATTATATTTTTTTTAATGAATTTTTTATATTGGACTCCTCATTTTCTATATTGAATTAACTCACTTGGTACAAAAATTTAAAAATGTAGATTAGATGGGAAAGTTAGTGCAAAATTAGACTTTAATTGAATTTCCATTTGAAATCTAATTGAATTTTTTCTTAGTTTTGCCTATATGTGTGTGTATATATATATATATATATATATATAGACTAGCTTGTAACCCCATGCATATGCATAGATATATTTAAGATATACATTAAGATGCATTGTATAATTCCTACATATATAATTTAAATATTATTGATAATCATTCTTATATTTTGCTTATTCTTTAAAAAGTCTTGTAAGAATATTATTAGGTAGAAAATGTAAATTGTCAATGTTTGTTTATTTTATTTTAATTTTTTTATTACTTCTTAATTTTTGTTATTGTGAAGCACTTTTTTTATTTTTACAGTTCATTAATTCTAAGTTCTTTGGTTTTTGTACTCAATAACTCACTTAAATGAATATTTATGATGTGATCCCACATTTGACTCCAAAATTTATTATAAAAAAAAAAACTCTCTAAAATAAATAATTTAGGATACATGATGCAAAATTGGACTTTAATTGTAGAATCTAAATGGATTTTCTCTAAACTATGGCTATTAATATATATAGAATAGCCACATGTGTGTTGCACATGATTTTTTTTTTTTTTTAATATATACATTTTCTAGTAAAGTGGTATCTCATCCGTTTTTAATAAGTATAGTTGGGGGTGGGGGGGGGGAGGATTTGGATAATTCCGAAACCTTAGGAGTCGATGATATAAAATTGATAACGCATGAGGTTTGCAACTAATCTCACCCTAGTGTGTCTTTTTTTTTTTTTTTTTTTTTTTTTTTTTGCATTTTGCCTTTTTTTTTATTTTAGTATTGATTATCTTAAGATTTTATTATTATTTTAATATGGTTCTATTTTTTTAATTATTTTAATATGGTTTTATTGAGTCATCTCATATGCCACATCATTATTTTTTTCTTACTTATTTTTTACCTTTAATGTTTTTGAAAATATTAAATATATAGATATATTGGCTTTACAAATTTATCTTAGGTTTTAACTTTACATATTCATCTACTTTAATTTTGATACTATAACTAAATAATAAATCAATGAAAAATTAAAACAAAAATATTGTCTATACATATTCATCTTAGGCGGTTTTAACTTTACATATAATTTTGTCTTTACATGTTCATCTACTTTAATTTGTTTATAATTGGAAAATGAAATCAATTCAGTATAAATAAAAAAAATGTCTATAAAAAAGATATTCATAAGTTTTGCTTAATCTTTGATGGTGAAAAAAATACAACCTGACTACTGCCCCATAGGAGGAGTCTGAATCAAGCACTTTACAGATCTCCTACTAAAGGTTTGTACCCCTATTTTCCTACTATCAACTAATTATATGCGTTTCTTGATGCAAGTATTTTTTTATTTATCATTTTATTAACAATATCAAATGCTTTAACTAATGGGGTTTGTTGTTGACCTGATTTTGGGGGAAATTATATTATAATATGTCATTTCCTTATAAGGTTTTAATATTCCTGGGGAAAAAAAGGATGGTCTGGATAATATAATGAAGAAAGTTTATGTAGGTGAAGAAAATGGTATTTGTGCAGTTTCTTTTCACTATTTGTAGATATTTTATTTAACAAATTAGCAACAAATTTTTATGTCTTTGTAATATGATATTCCTAGATACTTAAGTAATTTTTTAAGCATTTAAGAATATTTTATATTTCTCTTCATCTTTCTTATCTCATTAGTGTATTTTTTAAGATTAAAAAAAACAAATTCAATTTTGTATTTAAAATTATTTATTTATCTATTCATTATTCACATGTTGGATTAGATTATGAAAGTATTTACATAATACTTCTTCTTTTTTCAAAAAATTTTCTGTACTTTTTTCCTCTTTGGAATTGTACTCTTGAATTAGATTATAATCATCGTATATAAAGCTACAACCGTCACTTTTGCTTGGGATTAGCCACCTATTTCTATTGTGTGACTTCAAAGTTATTTTGCATTGGATATTTAGGCCTGATCACATCACATTTTATGTTTTACATATTCGGGAGAAAGGGTTTAACTTTGATGTGAGTTTTATTTTTCCATTTCTTTTTTATTTTGAATTGTAGTTTTGTTGAGTTTTATTAATTTTTTAGATATGTTTTTTGGATTGTAGTGTAGAAAAAATTGGGTTTGAGAAAGTTTTTTTTAAAAAAAACTACAAAAAATAATTTCCAAATTCTATATACTTTTCAATGATACACAAAATGTTATAAATAAATTTTATTAAAAATGAATATTTTCGTTAACTTATCTTTTGGATTCCTTAGAAAAATTGTATTGTTTTTGTGGGTGTTAAAGCCCAACACCATGCAGTGGGCCTAGGGCCCAATTCGAACATCACTATGTGTCTGAAGAGAAAAAGGGGTTAGGAAGAAATCCTGGCGGAAGAAATGTAGTCGAAAGTGAACGATAGGATCCGTCCGAAGAGAACCCTATCGGTCCGAAGACATCATTCTCCTCGGATTGCAAAGGGACCCGATCAGAGAAATATCCTGAAGGTCCGAATGACCTTCCCCACTACTTCCACGACAAGGACAAGCTTTGGGCATGCCTGGAGATGAGAAGAGCAGAGAAATATCTAAAAGGAAAAGCTGCTACCACCACATTTAATACACTGCAGCAGCTTTCTTGGCCGCATTTATGTGGAGAAGACCCCTGAACAGTGCAATCTCAGCTACCACCACTCACGTAGGCCTGAAGCAGATATCTGATAGGACATGTACTCAAGTGAAGGCTTAGATGAAGAACAAGTGGACGGTGATGATAGGGTAGAAAAAGAATATATAAATGTAATAAACCTCTGAAAAGGGGGGGAGAAATCTGGAAAAGAATTCTAAGAATCAGATCCATCTTTGAATGAAGAACAGTCCTCTTCGGACTTGAGTTGTTTTCAACTTTCAAGTGTGTTCTTATGTCAACTAATTATTGTTAGATTTACAATTAGCCTAGCTTTGTCACCCACTCTCTACAAATTCATTGTTCTGGGTTCGTTGGGCTCATAATCCAAACCTTTTGAGCCTGAGCTACAAATTTGGACCCTACAGTTTTCATTTTGATACGATAGAAATTATATATATATTAATTACATTTGTGATTGTTCTTATAATAAATGAAAATATGATCATGAAATACATTACCATTTATTAAATTATTCCAAATAGCAAAAAAAAAAAAAAAAAATAGTGAGACCACTCAAAAAAATTATCACGCGCAATGTGCGAGTCCTTTAAAGTTTAAACCCCAAAGTTTAGGGATGGTTTCAAATCAATTAATCAAATCTCTCACTTTCATAAGTTTCAAATTAAGTCTATACATAGTGCATTTCCGCCTTCTTGTCAAATTGTTAACCACAAAATCTTTTTTATATGGAGGCTCTGAAGCTCGAAGCAGTTATGGAATCCATGGGGGATAATTCGCTATTGGGTGTGCTCATAAGAGAGGACGAGGAAGATATGGAAAGAGTAGTATTTCAAAGTCCTTGCCCCAGTATTTTAAAATTAAATTTCACACTTTTCGGTTGATTGCAATTTCAAAAATCATGATTTGGAAAACTTATCAAATGCAAAAAATTGAAAAAAAAAAAAAATTCTGTTTTGAAGTTGCAATCGTGCATTTTAGCCCACAAACGCTAAACCAAACTGACACTTAAAAACATTATATAAATAGAAGAAAATGTTTATACAAAGTGACACTGTACAGATATTTCAATATGTATGTCTATTATTATATATGGACATTATTCCATTCCCAAGTCATACAATGTCGTTTTTGTTTAATAATTTATGAAAAAATGAAAGGAAACAAAGGAACAGAACAAATTACCCAAGCAAAAGTGCTAATCACATCTACACTATAAGTCCGTTTGGATACAACTTATTTTTGGTAAAACTGAAAATTGAAAACTGAAAACACTATAACAAAATAATTTTTAAATGTGTGAATAGTATCGTGGGACCCGTAAAGAGTGCATAAACAGTGACTTTTGACTCTGCACAGTGCTCACATGTGATGTTACTGTTCACGAACAATGTCTTGTCCCCTGCTTAGTGCTCACATGATATTACTGTTCACGTGCCAAACAAAAAAAAAGGCAAACGTGGGTTTGGAAACATGGTATCCAAACCCACACTATACCTCAAAAAGACTATTCACAGTTGACACTTTTTGTAGTTGTTAATAAAACCTAATTCAACCTAGTTTATATTCAATATAAGACTCATTATACACCCACACACATCAATCAAATTGGAACATCACAGAAAATATGAAAGCATGGAATCCACAAAGTCTATATTATCGTCTATTGTGCGGTGCTTTTCTCTGTTTCATAAGTTTCTTTATAGACACAGCTCTTACAAACATGATCCTTACATTTGAGCAATTCGCTTTCCATCTCACTTTGATTTTCATAATTATGTTGTGATATTTTGGCTGATATGGTTGGTGGACTGTCCATTTTGATTTGGTCTTCCATTAATAGATGTGATTGGCGAGGTTTCCTTCTTCTTCTTCTTTCTTCTTCTTTTTCTCTATTTATTTTTTTATAAGAAGAAGCTGCAATTTTATTACATAGGAAAAGCCAAATCAGCTAACATTGCATAATTGAAGTGCGACATGTTTAGCATGCCTAGTAAAGTTGAGAGTTACAGAGTTGCCTTGACGCTGTACATGTGAAAAGCTAACATCTCTAAAGGTTTCTATAAGTAGTTTTGCATCAGAGATCAAAAGGCCAAAAGACGCTAAGAGAATCATCTTCATCTCTCAATGAATTAATGACCACCTCCGAATCTCCCTAGAGAATGACTAAAATAATACCAATTTCCATAGCAAAAACCAGAGCTCTCATGGTTGCCACGGTTTCAACTTCAGCAACCAATGTGGGAGAGCAACTTTCTTGGACATTGACACTATAACCATACCCTTCTCGTTTTTTATGACGGCCACGAAACTCACTTAACCTGTCTTTGAGCAATGCCCAGTCCAAGTTAGTTTTGAAACTTGCTACTGGAGGAGGCTGCCAAAAATTCCAAAATCTGTTTTGAACTAGGGAGCTTCTCAAAATTTCCATCTTAGTTTTGTCCTCTTGAACACAATTGCCATTAACGATAAGCACGATAAGTATTCTTCTACCTTTCGAATTAATTATGATCTTTTTTTTTTTAAAGAGTTATATTCTTGTATGTATCCAATTCTAATTAACAATGAAATTGTTTTCTGAGTAGAAATGATACTTAGACTTTATTCACTCAATACATATATATATATATTACCCTCTTATTATACACATTTGCTAATATCTTGCGCGATGCATGGTGCATTTTAATAAATTTTATAAGAAATTATTTATGACTTATTGATTTCAATAATACTATTATTTTTAGTCAAGAAATCACATTTAACATTGCCACCTACAAACTTGTTGGTTCCTAAACCTAGTGTATTTCTTGTATGATTTATGCTTTATATATAGATTCTATGGTGTCATTTCTACATTTCTTATACCACTAAAGTGTCTATCTCCACTATATCAACACCTATAATTTTTATGTCATTGTAAGTAACTTTTCTTTAGTTCCAGAATTGACATGAGAGATAAAATTAAGGCACATTAACATTTTAATTGAAAAAAAAAAGTTTGATTGTTTTAGACTGTAATTATAATAGGGTGAAAATTGAAAGAATGATATCTTGATCAATTAACTATAAAAACAACTATAATTTCATGATACAACAACAAAAATAATAATTCCATAGGGACATAATTATCATCATTTAACCTCCCTAAAAGTAGCCAAAACACCAAAAATACTACAAATTCCTACCAAATATACGCATCATATGAAAAATTAAAAATCTAAATTGGCACATAATATGAAAAAAAAAAAAAAAAAACCAGCCTAAACGCATTACAATGCTGCATCAATAAAAATATATACATAAAATCTAAACAAAATATTTAAGGAACATAATATTTTGGAAATTAACATACCTTTCAAAAAGGTAACCAAAGATATTTTGAGAGAAATTATATTGGACAAATGGAAATTTATATTGGACAAATGTGGAGATAAATAATCATATCCTACAAATAATCATATCATAGTACCTAATTCATTGAAACTGACTCTTGCAATTATGCATTGAAGTTAGTTTTATATAGAAAGTTGAAAAGTTTTTTTACTTCCTACATTTCCCATGACTTTTTAGATCTATCCGTAGCTATCCAAAGCATTTAAAGTTATAAATGCATATAAATTTTTCGAATTTTATTAGGAAAATTATTGAATACTCTAGGAGTACCATAAATGCATACTCTCTATTCTCACATAATTGTGGGTCCCACTAATTAAATTCATAGTAGAACCCACAATTTATATAAGAGAGGGGAGTACGCATCTATGGTATTTCAGGAGTATTCTATAATTACTCATTTTATTAATACATTAAAATAAATGTATCTACCATTACTTAATAGTTTGACGTAAATATTAAATTTAGATGAGTTAGATGCCTAAATGAAAAGAATGTCATATAATGCGCCATTTGGAAATGTTTCAGAGATTTTTCCGGGTAGGTTGTTTGTTGTGTCAAAATAAGGTATGTGGTATAAAAATGGAAAATCTATTATCTTTTTTTTCCACAAAAAAAAAAAAAAAAAAAAAAAAAGATCTTGGAGATTGTGTAATGCTTACTCTTATACTATTTGTTTACACAGTATTCTATAATTACTCATTTTATTAATACATTGAAATAAATGTATCTACCATTACTTAATAGTTTGACGTAAATGTTAAATTTAGATGAGTTAGATGCCTAAATGAAAAGAATGTCATATAATGCGCCACTTGGAAATGTTTCAGAGATTTTTCCGGGGAGGTTGTTTGTGGTGTCAAAATAAGGTATGTGGTATAAAAATGGAAAATCTATTATCTTTTTTTTTCCACAAAAAAAAAAAAAAAAAAAAAAAAAAAAAAAGAAAGATCTTGGAGATTGTGTAATGCTTACTCTTATACTATTTGTTTACACAGTAGTGGTATTCTTTGTTTCTCTCTTTATCATCCGATATAAATAGTTTTAGGATTATAATCGTTTTTTGCAATAATTTTAATCTGGTAGATAGTGAGTGGTTGTTCATCACTTTCATATAAATCTATCATTTTTTCTCTATCACTCATCATATGCCACATTAGTACGTTACAGTTGTGTAAATTTGCGGCAAAAAGAATTGTAATCCTAAATTTTTCTCTCCCACATAATTAGAAATTCTGAGTTATTAGTGTCGGGCTGTCAGCAAGTCTATTTCAATTCTAAAAGGATCGATGATGGGGTTCTCCCAAACAAATACGATCAATGATGTTACACCAAAATCTCCTATGGAAATTCAATTGAGAAAGCAAATCTCCAATGGATGACAAAGATGCTTCCACAATGAAAAATAAAATAGAAAAGTGGCGTTTGATTAAGAAGTTTTAACTTTTGAGGATTTCTGAACACTATATTTAATTTTAAACCTCCTTTCTACAGGAATAAGGATTCTTTGAAAATGGTGACATGACATCCACATTCCATGGCTAGGAAGTGTTTTGTTTTTGATACCGTCAATAATTTCCCCCATTTAACACCCTTGAAGGCTTGAACGGAAAAACGAAACTTCTTTTCCTCACATAAAATCTCCTACTGTCTCTTTACTTTTCGCATTTGAACGTTTATGGATATTTTTTTTTTTTTGGGTTTATAATAAAGTTATAATTATGTAGTGTTGAGGGTTTAAAATTTGTAGTGACCACGTGATCCACAGCTGAAAGGCTAACCTTTTTTGGAGATTCAATTTAAAGAGTCAAGCCCAAAACTAATATTAACCCGTGAACAATCAATGGCTAGCAGTGCACTTTCAATCCTGCAAAAACAAAAAACAAAACATATTCTAATCTAATGCTTCGTTAGTTGGGGACGAATGGATGATTTAGTGGGGGATAAAAAAGATTTACTTTTTACTTTTTCCTTATTTATGTTTCCTTGCTCGAAGAAGAATAAATACAACAAAAGAATACGGGTTTATATTCGGTGTAAGGTAGAAAATTCAGCAACAAAGTAACCTTAGAATGACACAAGTTCAATAGTAAGAATAAGTAAAGTAATACAATTCAGTAGTCAAAATAATCATATATTTAGGTGTAGGTAAACATAAAATTATTACGCTAAATTACAAATTATACCTTATGATTTTGACCAAAATTCAATTTAGTCCTTTAATTTTATGTTTGTTCAATTGATTTCTCTAAGTTTCAAATTTATTTAATTAAGGCCTTCCATTAATTTCCGTCCAAAAAATAAAACTTTGTTAAGGATCTTCTAAACGACATAGGTGATATCCATGCTATCACCTATTAAATAGTAAACTCACTTGATGTTGATGTACAAATGTATACGTTACAAATAATGCTAAACACAAAAAATTTCACAATCTTTTCCACGGTTTATTTAGTTGAAACAATTATAATTTAAGTAATATCACATAGGTCTATTACCAACAATACTTAATAGGTAAAAGCATGGGTAGTAAAATTCAAAGCAAATAATTTTCTTGATAAGATCTTTGTGTTTTTTATTTAATTTACATGCTTTAGTTAGCGATTTGGTAAGATCTTTGCGTCTCCAAGATTGTTTTACCTGCATCAATTTGGTCATAACAGCAATAATGATAGTGAAGGTGAAGGATCTCTGAGTCAAATCAAATGGCAAAATGTACAGAAGAGCATGACGTGTATACAACTCTTTTGAGATCCCTTTCCTAACCTAATTCCTTGTCTCTAACCTAACCCACCAACCACAGTCATGGCGGCTTAAATTTCCTGAAATGTAGAGCAATGACATAGCAACTCATGCAAACCTTGACGTGGGTCATTTACTGATCATTAGCCTCTTCTTGTTTTTTCTTTATTGAGCTGAGAATTTGAAGTGGGGGACCTTAGCTCTTAGGCTTAATTTAAGAGTTCAAATCAGATCCACCAACTGCACACACGGTTGTTTTCCATTTTGCTATACTTTTACTCAATATTTCACTCCCTGTATTCTAACACTTTACTTTTTTCTAAGTAATTAATTGAACCATAATTCATTTTTTTTATATATAAAATAAAACACAATTTATTGATTTGGACGCACAATTTTATGTGGTTGTGTGTATTTTTCTTGAAATTTATGCATAGTTTTTTTTTTTTTTTGAAAATTATTTTTGAAACATTATATTATTCGATAGAGTATTAAACATACCATGTTCTCAATATATATACACCTCAATTATCAATAGAATTCAATAAGAAAAAATATTGGTCTTGGGTCCTTCGAGATAAATTAGGCACAAAAGGGAATAATTAATTATTTTGGCCAATAATAATTATTGGAATTCTCTTTTAAGACCTTATGCAATGGGCAGCATTTTTAATCAACAAAATTTATTTATTTATTTATTTATTTATTTACAAACAAAGATATTCAGATCAATATTCAACTATTTCTTTGAATATGTGCCTAATCCCAATCTCACATACACCATGTTAATATAAGGAGAAATCTCTTGCGACTCTAAGATATGGACATGAAGTTTCAAACCCAAGAGAATTCCCGAGTTTTGTTAATTTTAGCTTTTATCACCAAAATCTGTGAGGCATTAAGGTAATTAACATGTCATAATTGAGTATTTATTATTCTTTATTACTTTCTAGCATAACTCAGTCCTTATTGGCTTGATCCCACTTGAATTTTCCCAAAAATTTTAACGTCTACATGAAAAATTATGATCGTGTTTGTGTAAACTGTAAATGCCACCAAACCTTATCTACTACTAATAGTTTCTTCTCACTTCACCAAACCTCGTCCTATATATTCTCTGACACGCAATCTATCTGAGCAACTTCCATTTATTTATTTATTTATTCACATATGTTGTTTGAGTTGTAGTTGGACTTGCCATCTCTGTTTTTTTATCTTCAAATGGGTCTTAAATAAGAACCACCAACCACACTGCGTTCTTTCATTGCACTACTCCTTTGTCGGTGTTTCATCAGCTTTAGCTCATTTTGTTTTTCTTTTAAGTTTTCACCGTTTAATCTTTTACTGCAAAGGGGTAGCGTTGATAAATATTAAATAGTACAAACCTGCAAGCTTCATTATTTCCTTCATTCTTTTTTTTCTCCAAAGTTTTTTCCACACAATAGTACCCCTTTTGCTATATATAAAAACACCACAATTCAATCCATTTTAGCATTTGACTCGTTCTTGTTTGTCCAAAATGGGAAGTGTTGGAATGATGAACAGCAAAACAACCCTGGTTTGTGCTCCAATAATGTCTGAAACTGTTGAGCAAATAATGACTGACATGTGCAAGGCAAAAGTACAAGGTGCTGATTTAGTTGAAATCAGGTTGGACTATATTAAGAACTTCCAGCCTCGCCAAGACCTTGAAACCATACTCAAAAAGAAGCCATTGCCAGTGCTCATCGTGTACCGGTAATATTCAAAACTTAACTCCCAACTCAATTGTTCTTTTTCAGTTTTTTTCTGTTTTCTAGCTCAAAAAGTACGTGTATATATTTTTAATTCCTATTCTTGGAGTTTACCTGTTTGAGTTATGGTCAAATGTGATATAAATTCTTTTAGTGAAATTATCATTCTTAGGCTTATAGAAACGTTGTTAGAATATGATTGAAAGGTGGAAAAAGAGCTCACAATTAAAACCACAAGTTGATTACTGGCACTATCTGTGGGTTCCATTGCTAGTGTTTTAAAGTGGACTCTAAAAATCATTCAGATAAATTGGTTTAACAGTAGCACAATTACTACTATCTTGTAGCTAAAGGTTGATTAGGCGGAAGCCTAACTAGGAAGCACTGGACACTTCTATAGGCTGCCGTACCGTGTCATACCCGCTATGTCATGTTAAAAAATTTTAGAAATTGCCTGTGTTGTCGTGTAATACCGGTGACTGTAGAAGCCTAATTAAGTGCCAAAATCATTACGGGGATACTCATATTACTGCTGTATGGAGAGGACAAGCTCTGCTTTTGTAAAATTTTCTTTTATCAGTTACATAAAAATATTATTTATTTTATTAGTTGTATGGATTTGGCTCCTTCTTGGTGTAATTGGATCAGCATCAAAAAATGATGGATTTAGACTCATCATCTCATGAATTTCCCCTAATAGACCGATTGCACAACATTTCAACCTAGGTTTTTTTTTTTAAATCCCTAGTTTACTTGCAAGCTCTCTGTCGTTCTGTCTGGAATTTGCAACGTTCTTCAAATGCAACAAAAATGATAATGAAATTTGCTGGCCAAAACATTCAGATTCAATTGTCTGGAACTCATTATCTGTGAAGTAAGAAGCAGTGTGTGGTGAATCTTTTTTTGTAAAAAATGTGGCAGACTCATAGGTATAGGTAGTAACTTGACCAACAGAGACGCTAAAAAGACTATTTTAAGATGCCAATCTATAGACTTCCTCTGCCTCTGCAATGTTAAGTTCCTATTTTGATTTTAAAAGCTTCGCATTAGGTTTGTGAGGTGGAAGACAGTAGTGTTGTGCTCTAACTTATATGTTGGAGAAATTACTAGTCCCCTCACATGTAAAATACAGTAGTGATTTAGCAAGATTCTCTATTGTTTCAAGTCATGAAAACAGGAACAAAAGAAGGAAATATGACATGGATGGAAAGTTCAAAGGTTAACAAGGCAAGACTACCATGATGATTGGTTCCTCATTGTTTCTTCTCTTCCTTGTAAATCACCAGGCACATATATAAATATATATATATATATAAAATAAATAAATACACACACACACACACACACACACATATATATATATCATTTTCTTACCATCTAAACGTTAATTTTTGCATCTGTCCTAATTATGTACCATTTTTCTCCAAGGCCAAAGTGGGAAGGTGGTCAGTATGAAGGTGATGAGCACACACGGCTGGAAACTCTTCATATGGCCAAAGAACTGGGAGCTGATTACATTGATTTTGAGCTCAAGGTAGTGTTTTGAAATTCATATTCGACATTGAAGTGTGTACAGGAGTTATTCAATTCTTGATTATGCTCTGTCAACATTTCTAGCGTATCATTTTTCACAATTCATTTTTTAGTTTGTATGCCATTAAATCATCTGCTTATGTGTTTATAAGGCTAAAAGTGCTTGTAATACTCAGTAATAAAGCAAGAGAGATTTATATATATATATATATATATATATAAAATAGGATTTGAAACCTATGACATCTATTCCATGATGATTACTTTAGAACCGTCCTGTTAAATGGCCACACTGCCATGGGTAGTTTCTCTGTCAGTGGCCTATAATTGCTTTCTACATCTTGCAGGAGTAGACATTTGAAGTAATTGAGAATTATTTTTCTCATGATATTTATTTAGATCGAAATATTTTGTTGATTCTGGAATCTCATCTGACTTGAGTCATATGATTGTTCAGGTGGCTTCTAATCTTATGGAAGAACTGACAATGAATTGTCACAGTGGTAGTAAAGTTATTGTATCATGCTATGTGAATGGTGTGACCCCTTTAGAAGAAGATCTGAACCATCTTGTCACGAGCATGCAATCTACTGGAGCAGATATTATCAAACTTGTCATAAATGCAACTAATATTACAGAAATATCAAGAATTTTTCATCTTCTCTCACATTGCCAGGTATCTCGTGATAATAGCCTATCTTCCTTCAAATTCTGTGTAAGTGATTTACCATTTAAACTGAAAAAGAGTGGTACATTTCATACAAAATTTAAAAGTAAAAGAAATTACTAAAAAATGAAAGGGAAAATGAAGAGAGGAGGTAAAGGGAAATGTTTCAAATATATGATTAAAAAAATCAAACAACAACAACATATGATATAAGTTGATTTTCAAAAGAAAATTTTCAAAGTAGTGAAATAGCTCAGTTTTTTGAAATTTTGGTAAATTCATATTTTCTCTATTGAGAGATCAGCTCTGGCTACTACATGCAGGTTCCACTAATTGCATACTCAATAGGTGAAAGAGGTCTTATAAGCCAGATACTGTGCCCAAAATTCGGTGGTTTTCTGGTCTATGGATCTATGGAAGGAAACTCAGTTCCAGGACTGCCTACTTTGGAAAACCTTAGACAGGCTTATAAAATTGAAAATATTGATGAAGATACTAAAGTTTTTGGGCTCATCTCCAAACCAGTTGGCCACAGCAAAGGCCCTCTATTGCATAATCCTACTTTCAGGCGTGTGAAATATAATGCAATATATGTCCCCATGTTTGTTGATGACCTCAAGGACTTCTTCAGTGTCTATTCTAGCCCTGAATTTGAATTTGCTGGATTCAGGTATGCCGCAAGCATATATTACATTTTAATTAAATTAAAAATAAATTTTAGGCTGACAAAAAGAATTATACTTCAATTTGTATGGCTTGGATGATGTATCATTTAGAACGCGTAATGTTATTGATGTGTTATGTTTGTTTTTGCCCAAACTTGTCATCTTACCAGCTATCTTTTCACATGAGGACCCAGCCATTGTAAGCTGTTCAAACTCTGGCAACTAATTGGTAACCTTCCAATTTTGCGACATCAGGATTGGGTCTAGATAGTGCTCTGAAAACCCTTCATTGATAAGGAAAATTGGGCTCAATTTTTAAGTATTTTGCCTCCAGAGGCAGTGAAATGCTATTACCAGCCATTTCCGATTTGGTGCGCTATAATATAAGAAGAGTGTAGCTATTTGCATCCGAAGTCTGTCAATCCTAGAGTTTTCTTTTTATCTTCTCTCACAACGTATACAGCCTTTCCTTGATTTTGTCCAGTTTAGAAATATTAAAGGTTGTTGGAATGAAATGAAGCCTACTTGCCCTTATTCTCACTAGCTTTTGGTTAACTTAGAATAGCTTTCGTTTAGTTAAAGTGTTTTTAATTTTCAATGCTATACAATAATTCTGTGTGTGTGTGTGTGTGTTTCTGGTGCTCTTAGCATAACCTCTCATTTTCTTGATTCATGTGAATATAGTGTTGGGTTTCCATACAAAGAAGCTGTAGTTGAATTTTGCGATGAAGTCCATCCACTTCCGAAGGTTGGCCTAATCCACCATTCTTAATTTTTGTATATTATTTTGGGGTATTTTACACTGTCTTCATCATGTTTATCCCATTCCCAATGGATGACTGTTTGCATGGTTGATGAAATAATCATTTTCACATGCTTTATCAGGCAATAGGTGCTGTCAATACTATTATAAGGAGGCCAAGTGATGGGAAATGGGTTGGCTATAATACAGACTGCGAGGCGTCAATAACTGCAATTGAAGATGCTCTAAAACGTACTGACATAACAATATTTATAATTTTACCTTCAGAGTTGTTTTTAATTTTCTACAAAGTTGGTTTTCTTCATTGACAATTGATAAATTCTAGAAAGTGATATACCAAAATTTGTGCATTTGAGATATCACAGATCGGGGATGCACTAATGGGGAAACAACTTTCGATTCACCTCTTGCTGGAAAACAATTTGTGCTAGCTGGCGCTGGAGGTGCAGGAAGAGCCTTAGCTGTTGGTGCCAAAAGCAGAGGAGCTCGGGTGGTCATTTTCGACATTGATTTTGGTATATTAACCTTAGCTCTACAATCTAGAATGATAAAAAAAAAAAATTTTAATATATACTATTAGTCTAATATGGCACGTTAAGGGAAGGCGACTTGGTTTTTCAGGCCACTGAAAACTAGGCTAATTTAGAGATGCCTCTGCCATATTTTTCCCACTCCCCCCACCCTCCTTTCCACCCCCAAAAATTTAAATAAATAAATAAATACAAGAGATATAAATGTAAACTTAAAGAAAATGACCTCTTTTCTCAATTGTAATGAAACCACTTTCCAGTTCCTGATACACCACAATGATTTAGTAACTAAGTAGCTGATTTGTATATTTTTTCTAAACCTGTTTTCCTAATTCTCATTATTTGTTTAAAAGAGAGAGCAAAGACTCTTGCTCGTGAGGTATCTGGTGAAGCTCGGCCTTTTGAAGAAGTATTTAACTTCCATCCAGAGAAAGGGGCAATCCTTGCAAATGCAACACCTCTGGGGATGCATCCAAACACACAGAGAATTCCTGTAGCTGAGGTCCACTACTCTATTCTTACTAGTTATTATTTACTTGAATAACATTTCAATTTTGTTTTCGATTGTTAAAACTATTTGTTTGCTTTTCTAGGTGACCTTGCAGGATTACCAGCTTGTCTTTGATTCTGTTTACACACCAAGAAAGACCAGACTATTAAAAGATGCTGAGGCTGCAGGAGCCATCATTGTGAGCGGAGTTGAAATGTTCCTCCGGCAGGCCATTGGCCAGCTCAATCTCTTTACAGGAAAAGAAGGTATCTCTTGACTTCTATCTGCTTAGACTCTAGACTCTGTGTTTGTGGCCATAAGTTCCTAGGTTCTAATTTTTCTGATGAAATTCTTGACCTTGCTTCTGCAACATGTGAACTTCCATGCAAAAAGTATTTAAAACTTTCCAAATTAACAGTATTAACTACATTATTGAGACTGTGGAAATAGCGAGAGATCTAGCTTGTAGCTTATCCATAATTCCTAGCAAGTACTATTCAAGTGCCAAGTGCTATTGTATGGTTACATTTATAAGAAAAAAAAAATAGGAAAAATGTCATGGCACCTACTTGACATCTTGAAGTCTTATGCAATCTAATATTCTAAATCAAGCCCCGTAAATGGTTTGTATGATATTCTAAAACTTATGCCACTTACCAATTTACTGGTGAGAGAACTCTTAATGTCAATCTGGACTTTCAGGTTTCCTAACATGATTGAGCAAATCTGACACCCTTTGGCTTCCTCTGTTTTGCAGCACCTGAAGAGTTCATGCGGGACATCATCTTATCAAAGTTCTGATGATGTATTGCATTACACACAAAATGTTTTACCTTGTTATATGTAACTTATGCTTCCATTTCTTTATTAATTCAAATTTCATCACAAAGAAATTTGGATATGTTAAAATCACATAAAATATTTTCTAAGACCAAGAAAGAAAAATAATATGCTTTGTGAATTTCTCCGGATCAAACTAATGAACCAAAACTGTGAACGATGAAACTTATTCTGATATAAAATAATCAATGTGGACCAAGATTTAATGTGAAACAATCAACTTGGACAAGTGTTGTTGACATCAAAACAAATATCCAGTTCTACATGGTATGACAAAGAGAGCTTCAAATTTTGAACATTTTTTGAACTGTGAATCAATCCACAGGAAGTGAATTTTTTTTCCCATTGTGAGGAATAATCCTCTGTTGTAGTGTGATTTTTTACCAAGTTACCTTCTTGTGTAATAGTTCCACAGTTTCACTTGACTCCTCTAAAAAAAAAAACAATTTAGGGATAGCAAAATTGCCCCACCTTGTCCTGTCCCACATGGATTGTACCCGCTCCGAAGAGTTGGTAGGGCAGCAACAAGTTTTACTTAGCCTTGTCCCATCTCACAACACCCCAAAGGTGTATATATAATGTTTACTTAATATATATTTAAATTATTTTATATAATTTAATCTTTTTTATACACATCCTATTTATAATTTATTTTTATACATAAATTATTATCATCCCGAAAACGGTTGTCTTTCACTCTCTTGTTACTCTTACGCTCGCTCACCTTTCTTTTTCATCTCTATCTCATTAATTTTGGAGTCACCTCATTAGAAATGACAAAATATCACCACCCTACCATGCTGAGAGTATCTTAACATGCTGGCTCAGTTTCAGATACTTGCGTAAGGCAAATAAGTGAGAATACCAGTGCTTTTTCTTAGATTCTTAGATGACTGGATATAGCAACTGTTCCTAAAGTGAAGGCAAGAAGGATTGTCATTCACTTTGAAGCTCAAAAGTAGTGTTTTATTTTGGCAAGGACAACAGGTTCAAATGGCACAACCCGATTGTTTTTTATAGAGAGAACTTGTTGCATCCTCCACTTGTTGTAAGCCCAATAGAAGATTTTTATTATGCAATGAAATATGGGCTTTAATGTAATTAGATAAATTACAAGCTATAGTTAAACAGAAATTTTCTGGTCCAAATTGGACTTTGGGCCTGAGGTTTTAGCCCAACCTGATTTAGGTAAAGCGAAATATAGCGTATAAGATTGATCACAAATTAAAGTCAATCCACTGTCTTCTGGTCCAAAGTGAACGTTAAGCCTAAATCTGTAGCCCAACTTGATTTAGGCAGAGTGAACTTTCTGTAGACTTTAGCCAGAAAAGCCTGAATTTGGGCTAGCAACAACAAGTCGCCTAAAACTAACTAGCATATGAAAAATTATATTCTCTTGCACTTTTGGATCAATAAACTCTCTTTTTTTTCTCAAGTAAATTTAATAAATTAGCTTTCATTCTTTCCACCATTTTTTGTGCTTCTGGTTTAATATTTTTTTAGGTAAATGGTTTAATAAATTTTCATTCAAAGAAAAACAGATTCCGAACATGAATTTTTTTTTTTTTTTTTGTATCACGATAATATATAATAATACCCCAGTGTATTCTGTGACGTATATTCGTGATGCAAAATATCACCTCCCAAACTTGAGCTAAAACAATTTTGGAGAGACTAACCTTGGCACTCTTCCCTCCTCTCCCTTCAAACTAGACTACAAGAGGGAAAGGATTGCTCTTTGACCGTTTCTAATTGGGAATTTTTAGATGAGGCTTCTGTATGTTTAATTTACATAATGAAACAGAGGTCAAAAGTTTTTCTCACAAATTGTATTATTCAAAGTTCTCACACTCCCACAACTCGAGTGAGAAGTAATCGTGTGTTCCTAATGTTCAATTAATTCCTGGCATTGTTACTTTTTTTTCATAAACATCTTCAATAGAAATACTAAGAAATATCAGTTGAATTACAAGGATTTGGGCCTATCTATATCAAATTATTGATTATTAATATTACATTCAACTGATTTGTTGAATGCATATATATAATACATTACAAATCTGGAAAACTATAAATCATTAATCAATTGAAGGTCCGTTTGGAATCCGTTTATTTTGCTGAAACTGAAAACTTTTTGTTGAAAGTACTGTATATAAATGTAAAAGTTAGCTGAAATAGTACAACGAGACCCATAAATAGTACCAAAAAGTACAGTAAGACCCATAAATAGTACCAAAAATAAGCTAAATAGTACCAAAAATAAGTTGAATAGTAAAATAAGTTGACAAATTTCATACATGCCAAATGTACACTAAGTATACCTATTTTCAAAATTTTAAAAATTCAAAAAAAAAAAAAAAAAAAAAAAGAACAAGTAACAGTAGCAAACAAATTTTCTGCCCTCTCTAGACTCTAGAGTGGGCTATCCGAAATTCAGGATAAGACCTGGAGGTTTGAATGGAAGATGCTTAGGCAAAATGGTTAGGTAGTTTTTGGATTCGTAACAGATTTTTAATTTTTTATTCGTGTCAAATAAAATTAAAAATGCAAAAACTACCTGTTTGATTTTGGGGTCCTCATGGTGGCCTATTCATAGAAGCTAGAACTTGTCCAGATGGCATGAAGTAATCCAAAATTTAAAGCTAATAGTTTAAAAATAAGTCTATAGTAACCCAAAAAAATTCACAAAACTTTTTTCGCTCAAGTGAAAATTTATTGCTAATATATAGTAAAAATGATGTCAATTGTGGATCCATATAACATATATATTGATGAACAATTGATTTGTTCAAGAGTAGAAGGGTTCTCTATTGACAAACAAAGTCTCAATCTCCCAAAGCTTAAACTTAAACACATTCAGCACTATGATTTCATTGGAGTTAACAGGTTTCTCTCAAATTTCATTGGTGATAAAGTTAATATGAATTTGGAAAGATTAATGAAAAACATTGTTGATCCTTTTTAGGAAGATTTTGATAAACAAGAATTAATGCAGGTGAACAAGAGGTGTGCAAAAGTGTTGTTGGGTAAACTATGTGGAGGAAGTTATTTGCTGATAATTTGATAGTTAAATTGAAGGAAGGGGATTGAATTTTGAACATTTCCATTTGAAGTATCAAGATGTCTCAGTTGAGCTATAAAAGCTCTTAGAAAACAATCAAATAACTTTGAAATATATACACGTTTCTACCTAATAAATAATAGATCATATACATTCAAAATATTACATAAATAAAAGCATGCTAAATTCTTTGGGAGGAGAGGGGGAAAGCATAATAAACATCTTCTTGTATACACTTTCTTTCAAATAGGTTTACAACAAAACAATACAATTCACTTGTACTAATACTTTCTCAAAAAAAAACCTTGTACCAATAATAATATGCTTTTTTGGATATTGGGATAAGTAATGTGTTTGAATTTGGTGAAAGAGTGTAATTAAGTGTGTGTGTTTAGTAGTTAAGTTGTTTCTAAAAAAAATAATAATAATAATAACAACATGCTTCTTTCAAAAGAAGTATATAAATAAAATTATATATATATATATATTTATATATATTAAAGAATACGCATAAAAGATGCAGTTAAATTTTTTTTTTTTTTTTGACACATGGCGTGTATGAATTTATAAGCGAGATGTGTACACATCATTGCTTGCCACCTAGTGTTATTTGCCCATTCATTCTAGTCTTTCTAGATGAATAGTCACATGTCGGTTTGTACTTTGTAGAGGAAGGTAACGCAACACATGGTAGACTCTGTTATTTTAAAGTAAGCGAGATGTGTACACATCATTGCTTGCCACCTAGTGTTATTTGCCCATTCATTCTAGTCTTTCTAGTCTTTCTAGATGAATAGTCACATGTCGGTTTGTACTTTGTAGAGGAAGGGAACGCAACACATGGTAGACTCTGTTATTTTAAAGTAGTGGTTCCAATTAGGTCAAATGATAAAGTCTTTAATAGTTTAAGAGATTTAGGAGTACAATCTTTATTTACACTAAAAATCAATTAATGTCTTGGTCTAATAATAAGAACTATCATCAAGAGCGGGTGTCGTAAGTTGAAATTCTATCTCCAAAAAAAAAAAAAAAAAAAATTCTTTAGACATGACATAAATCTAAGAGTAATTTATGAAAATTTGTAAATAAACTATTTTACACCTTCATAGAATTTACTAAGGGTGGCAATTTGTGCTCGTGGGTTGGATTCGTGTTGTGTTGAGTCATAAGTATTCGGTTATATAGATTGACCCAAACTCGACCTATTTACTAAATGTGTCAAGAATTTTAACCCAAACACGACCTGTTTATTAAATAGGTCAACCCAATCTAACACGTTTAACTCGTTTAATTAACATGTAAAAGTTAATACAAATAACTCATTTTATAATCTATTTAATTAATAAGTCATACTTAACCAATATAATCTTTATCAATTCTCATGTATATAAAATTAAAATACAATTACAACTATAAATATAGTAATAAACATATAAAAACAACCATAAATTAAATAATAATATCAAAATAACTAATAACTTTATAAGCTAAATGGGTCAGACGAATTCGCATGCTGAACACAAACCCAACCCGTTTATTAAACGGGTTAGTTGTGTCAACCCGAATATGACCCGAACCCGTTTAACCTCAACTCATGACTTGTTTATAAACGGGTTAGTCGTGTCGGGTTCGCAGGTAATGTCAAATTTTGCCACCCCTAGAATTTACCTTTTAGAACTAATTAAAAGACTTATTTAAAAAAATGTGTAAGGAAGTTTAACCTAAAGAAGGTAAAAGGAAGCTCTCTCTTGAAAACTTGAATTATGACTCTTGCCCTTCACACCCCACAAGCACTTATACTTGTGAGTAAAAAGTTAATAGAGTATTTGATGAGATTAATAATGTACATTTAATGACATATTTATTTAGGAAATTATGGATAACATTTATTATTGACACATAGAAAACAAATCAGCAATCAAGTTGAAAACCACTACACACCCTTGGCACTATGGTTATTTCACAAGTATAAGTTTTTTTTTTGGGTGGAGGGCTCAAGAGCTGGGGTTCAAGTTTTTAGAAAGGAGTTTCACACATATATACTTAAATTAAACTAAAGTATGAGTTATATCTCATATAATAAAAAAAATAAGGGTAAAAAGTTAATAGAGTATTTGATGAGATTAATAGTGTACATTTAATGGCATATTTATTTAGGAATTTATGGATAACATATAAATGATACATGGCAAACCAATCACCAATAAGGTTGAAGAAAAGAAAAACAAAAAAAGAGGATAAAAATTTAATGGAGTATTTGACGAGATTAAGAGTGGACATTTAATGGCATATTTATTTAGGAATTTATGAATAACATTTATTATTGACACAAAACAAACAAATCAATAATAAAATTGAGGAAAAAACAAAAACAAAAGAGGGTAAAAAGTTAATAGAGTTTTTAATTAGATTAATAGTGGACATTTAAGGGTCCTATTAACCGATGCCTTTAAGACATTTGTTAATAGACCAATTTTGAAAAGTTTTGATATCAATTTCATGTGAAATATAAAATATGTTAAAAAAAATCAATTGCTTTTTTTTTTTTCCTCATAAAAAGTTTCTAAAAATATTTTCTAAACTAATGCGCTTGGGGTTCCGTTAACTTTTCCCAAAGGTTAATAGAGTATTTAATGAGATATAATAGTTGACATTTAAAGGCATATTTATTTAGTTTGCTAACCTACTTATGTACTTAATTTTTTACCTTTTTAACACAATTTTTGTTATTGCAATAATGATCTTAAGCATGGATCTCAAGCATTTGGATAGTCTTCTCCTCTTGGCTACAAAGCCCTCGTGACTTCACAGTGGAGTGGACTTCTCTATTTTACTTGATTTGGTTTTCTCCTATATGATCTTACATTTTTTTAGGTTTGGGTGTGAGATTGGGGTGTGTACTCCCATGAATACTTCCAATCTAAGAATCTTATTATCATATGCATTTTACATAATTTATTTTTATTGATTTAATATATTTAAAAATTAAAATTTATAAAATATAGTAGTACTAATTAGAAAAAGTGAAATTATAAAATGTTTTACATTAACCAAACAAAAGGAGCACATGTCAAATGCATTTAGGATAAACACTCCCCAAATTTTTTTTTTAAAATCTTAAAATAAAAATTGTCTTTGAAACTATATAATTAACTTATTTCTTTTATGGAGTTGTGGTGTGCCTTTATGTTAGAACCAATTTTCCTCTCCCTTGTGTGTGTGTGTTTGAACATATAGTGTCTATTTCATAATAGTTACTATTTCCATCAAACTAAGACATTGATTAGTTTTTACTATAGACTAGATCCGAATTCAAGTCCCTAATTTGACAACAAAAGACTTTATTAATTAAACTTATTGGAACCCACTTAAAGAATACAATTCTTACAAAAATGTATAAGGTGATATATATTTATTTATATATATATTCACAATCCCATGAATGATAAGTTGTATATACAAATTACATAAATTAGTTGGACATCATAAAATTATAATGAACACAATTATCCTAACAATTATCTAAAATAATAAAGGAAAAAAATAACGGTTTTAGTCCTTAAATTTTATGATTGTAATTTATATAAAGATATTTAGCTTTTGTATTATTATATATTGTTATATTTCTCTAGTACTTAAATATTATTGATTAAAGATAAGTTAAGAATATCAAATATTTTTGTCAATATTTACACAATTTGTTAAGTTTAATAAATATATTTTTTACACAACACATATTAAGGTTATAAAGTATTTTATTTACAATTTTAAATCATTTTATATCACTCTTATACACTACTATTCATAATAAGGACATTGTATATAAAAAAAATTACTTATTTATTATTATTTTATGGGCCCATTAATGGTGCTCTTAAAAAAAATTTTAATGAAGTATTTAAAAAAAAAAATTGATATCAATGAAAAATATAAAAATTATCTAAAAAGTCAATTTTTTTTTCTTTCACACAAAAATATTTTTTAAAAGAATGCTTTTCGCATTCATTAACAAATTCTTCTTTTATTCGGCGGCAGAAGGACGAAATTATTCATATCCATTTCAGTGAATCTAATATATTTAATAATTATTGAATTTATTTATTAATTTGCTTTGGATGGATAGTATAATAGGGATACCCTTGTCGTAAAACCATGATTTGGGGACCAAAGTGCAACTTAGGCGACAACCTTTGCTGTTTTTTTTTTTTTTTTTTTTTTTTTTTTTTTTTTTTTGTTTAGAATAGTCCTTTTGACATATATTTCCAAAAAATCAAAAATCAAAAATTGTTTTTGACATATAGCTGAAGATGGATCACATTCACAGAAATGTAACTGTAATTTAAAAAATTAACATATAAACAACTAATCTTTGTCTAATTAAGGGCCACCTAATGTTCTATGATGCTACAAAAACAATTTGTTTGAATATACCTTAGAGATTAAAGAGAGGCTATTGCTATCCAACTTTCAAGTTTCAACCCACCCTACCTTCAAATTTTTATTCTATCTATAATTTTTTTTTTTGGTAAGTACCTACTATATCCCTCGTAACAAGAAAAATCGTTAGCATCCTCTTGAGGAATACTATTATACATTTCTGGGGACCCACTTATTATAATTTTAAACTCATATATTGCCTCATTCAACCATACACTTTATTACAAAAGATACAGTCAACAAGTTCCCAAGTTCCATCTCATAGAACACTCTCATCCTTAAATAATCAAATCTCTCTTTGAACCAACAACTTCTACTACCAAAACTCAACACCCAGCATGGGAAGCCTTCCGGTACATTTTTCTTCTCTTAATTTTGCTTCACATACTTCAAGTTCAATTTTAGTTTTGCATGTTCATAGAAAATTATATGTTCTACTTCTACCCAGCTTCAATATTTCCATTTTGTAATTAAGCTTCCATTTTTTTTTCACTATTATTTGGTGTCAAATTTTTGGGTTTTGGCTTGTGTATCTCTGCATACGTGCACAAGATACAAGCTAGAAGTATCATGCATCCTCATGTGACATCTTCAATTTGTGTCTTTTGTGAACGTTACACTGAGTAAGGGTCCAAATTTTTTGTTGATTTTTCATGTTAGATGAAACTTCTTTCAACTTTTTTCTTTTTCTTTAGTGATTTCTCAGTTCACAAAGTTCTTTTAGTAATGGCTTCAAATATTCAAACCTTTTTCTGGAGATAACCTCTTCAGTTTCTTTGGTGTTATCAGTGAACTTTGCATGTTCAATGAAAATATGCTTATGTTTTTTGTTAATGTGTGCTGCAGTTTACTGTGTCCGACTTGCAAACAAGCACCAATGGAGCTCGGAGCAGCCCCACCTTACTATGTACTCCATTGATGGGAACCACTGTCGATCAAATGTTGATTGAGATGGGAAAGGCCAAAGAAATTGGTGCTGATGTTGTTGAGATCAGACTTGACTGTTTGAGAACCTTCAATCCTCGCCAAGATCTTGAAATTCTCATCAAACGCTCTTCTTTGCCAACTCTTGTCACTTACAGGTTTGATTTAGAGAGCCAAATTATAATAATATCACATATTGTTTATATTGTTAGAACATTGGTTAATGATCATTAAATTTATTTATTTTTATTACTTTAAACTTTTAGAACAACTAGTAGTTTATTATGATGTTTTTATTTATTATTGTTATTATTATTATCTAACAAAGTGTGATGGACTTTATTTAATTATTTTTAGACTTAAGATTCTAGTATATTAAGAGTGGATTGTCAAAAATAAATTAAAAAAAGAGTAAATTAAGTGTGGTGATAGTTATAGGCTATGTGTACGACACAATTGAGTTTTCAATTTTAATCAAGTGTATATGTAACCGTATAACTCAGCATAATCCAACTCTCAGTCAAAACTGAAAGAGAAAGTCTATAAACACAAAAAACAAAGAATTTCGACCTTGTTGATGTGGTAGATTGTTAGTGGTAAATAGAAAAGTGATGTCAATGACGGATCTAGATAAAGAACCAGTAAAAATGTTGTAAAATTTTTTATGTTTGTAGCATTGCTCAAATTAAAAGGGCTTTTAATGTGACAATCTGACATGTGGTAGACGGGTAGTACTAGAATTAAAATATAAAAATGTTTATTCCTTTTTCTTTTTCTTTTTTTTAATTTTTTTTTCCCTTTGTTGAAATGGGCAGTGAGTATTTTTAGTTCAATCTTACCTTCTTTTTCTTTTCTTTTTTTGTGGTCTTCCTTAAACGAAAGAGAAAATTTTTTCTGACTTTTTAAGTTATTCTTTGGAATATAATATTTTCTTTATAATCAGTTGTATGTATAAAAGAAATTTCTGTTTTATTTTTATTAAATGTACTTGCTGAGAATTTTATTTAAAAAATTCACTGAGGATTCCATATATACTTGACCAATTTCAATGTCCAATATGCTTTATGTTTGTCCTAAAGTTATGTCTCACAAATAAAAAAGTGTTTTTATGCTGATGGTAAGTCCTGTTTCACTTTTACATTTCAGACCAATTTGGGAAGGTGGTCAGTATGAAGGTGATGAAAACAAGAGACAGGATGCACTTCGTTTGGCAATGGAAATGGGAGCTAACTATATTGATGTTGAGCTTGAGGTACTTTATTGTCAATAATCTTTTAATACTTCATACATTATGTAGTCAAAGATCATATTCTTTACAAGAACATGTTTTTTTTTTCCTGCATTTAAATGTGCTTGGCTTGGCCTATCTATGCAGTCAAAGAAATTATTGAATGAATAAATTCAATAGCAAGTATATGACGTTTATAGTTATACCCTCCATTTTTATTACACTATTAAATCTAGGTATGTCTGATATTTCCTGTGCTTAACATCTATATGAAACCTATTTTCTTTCTATTTGGTTGAAATTATGATAGAAAGTAAAATGGTTGAAAAATGTCATAACTATGTGATGACATGTTTAAGTAACAAGTTACTTAGATTTCCAAGCTCACCTACTATGCAGGTTGCTCATGACTTCAACAGTTCCATCGATGGAAAGAAGCCTGATAACTTCAAAGTCATTGTTTCTTCACACAATTTTCACAATACTCCATCTGCTGAGGCCATTGGCAATCTTGTCGCCAGAATCCAGGCTACCGGAGCTGACATAGTGAAGATTGCAACAACTGCATTGGACATTACAGATTGTGCACGCATTTTCCAGATAATGGTGCATTCTCAAGTATGTAATGCACATTGCATGGAATTTCTTTTCTACTAAACTTTGTTTATTTACAGTTTTCCATAAAACTGTAGCCTTGTAAAGCTTCTATGATCAGCAATTGACAAATTTACCAAAACTTGTAGGTTCCAACAATAGGAATTGTTATGGGTGAGAGGGGTTTGATTTCGCGGTTACTTAGCCCCAAGTTTGGTGGGTATCTCACTTATGGTGCACTTGAGGCTGGTGCTATATCAGCTCCTGGTCAACCAACAGCAAAAGATTTATTGGACTTATATAACTTTAGGCTTATCGGGCCTGATACTAAAGTATATGGTATTATTGGGAAGCCTGTTGGACACAGCAAGAGTCCACTTCTGTTCAATGCAGCATTCAAGTCAGTTGGTCTTGATGCAGTTTATGTGCACTATTTGGTGGATGATGTTGAAAAGTTTTTCAATACCTATTCATCCATTGATTGGTCTGGATGCAGGTAAGATTTCCTCCGTGTAGGAGATATATCTCAAAAATTTATATTTATAGCATCAATTTAGTTTGGTTTCTCTGAGCACTGAGAATTAAACCAACAGCTTTGAATTGCTGTACCTTGGTTGCTATGACTTGTCATTGTGCTGAATTAGTACTAGCAGAAGATTAATCTGCTAGAGAGATTTAGCATAGACCATGCTCATATTTCTGTATGGTATAAGATTGCTAGAACTTTATTTTCTTGATAAGCAAAATAATAAAAATTGAATTTGGAATGCAGCTGTACAATTCCACATAAGGAGGCAGCACTAAAGTGCATGGATGATATTGACCCTATTGCCAAGGTATCTGATTGTCTCTTCACCTTGAAATATCATTTTATTTGTATGTTATGATATTACTCAGAAATTTATTAATTACTTACCATTACTTTTTGATTCTTTACAGAAAATAGGAGCTATTAATAACATTGTCAGGAGACCCGATGGAAAATTAATTGCTTTCAATACTGACTACATTGGTGCTATTTCTGCTATTGAGGATGGACTACGAGGTTTGAGTGCTCTACAAGCTATCCAAGAGATGTTTAGACAAGTTCTTTTTCTTTCGTTCTTGATTTTCATGGTTCACTAAGTTGGTGTTCTCCTTTTTACAGGTTTGAATGGTAAAATTCCTTCAGCTGGATCACCCTTAGCTGGTAAATTGTTTGTTGTCTTGGGAGCTGGTGGTGCTGGCAAGTCACTTGCCTATGGTGCTGCACAGAAGGGAGCAAGAGTTGTGGTTGCCAATCGTACATTTGGTAATAACCTAGCTCTGTGTTTCAGAACATATACTATTTCAAAAGACATCTCATGAAACAATGAGCTAAAACATAATTCCTCAAATTTGGTATTGCTTCTATAGAGATAATACAAATTATCTATCATATATTTTTTAGCACAAACTACATACTTTGTAAGTCCTAAAGTTTATGAACAATCTTTGCAATTACTTGAATGACATGCGTCTTCTTCTAACAGAACGAGCGAAAGAACTGGCTGACAAAGTTGGTGGACAGGCTATGACTCTTGCTGAAGTAGAAAACTTCCATCCAGAAGAAGGGATGGTTCTTGCAAATACTACTTCTGTGGGAATGAAACCTAAAATTGATTTGACTCCCATTTCAAAGGTTTGCCTCATATATTTCTCATCTTACTTTCTTTTTCACTAAACCTTGCATAAAGGGTCACTAAGCCGTTCCATCATGATGTCAGTCTCATATATGCTACTTACTCATATATGCTACTTACCCAAAAAAAGGTCTCATGTATGCTACAGATCGACATGTTGAATCTGTAACAATGATACATGTTGAAAAGGCTGTATTGATGTCAATATTTAATTTTTAAAAAAATTAAAGAGACTTTGCTTAAAAAGTGGAACAGCTGGATGAAAATTGAAGTGACATTGATGCACTGCATCAAACAACATACTGTAGTTACATCATGATAGGGTCATCAACTTATATGCCAAATAAGTAAATGTATTTTGTTGATTTTGCAGGAAGCTCTGAAACATTATTGTGTGGTCTTTGATGCCATTTACACACCAAAGGACACCAGACTCTTGCGAGAAGCAAGAGAGACTGGAGCCGTTGTTGTCTATGGGACAGAGATGTTGATCCGTCAAGGTTTTGAACAATACAAAAATTTCACCGGTTTGCCTGGTAAGATGCACCATATTGTTGTTGTATTTTTAAGTCCTAAGTTATTGGTTCCTAATATTTACTAACTCGTTGGGCTTTATTTTGAATCTGTTTCATTTATAATTCCAGCACCAGAAGATTTGTTTAGGCAACTCATGGAGAAGCACGCGTAATGGGATTTGGCTTGGTACTCTATTATTACAAGCTTGCAGCTGAATTATGCTTCCCCAATGCAGCTCAAATTGCTTCAATTTTTGTATTATGTGACAAGCTATTGAATTATCATGTTGTATGAATAAATCTTTGTTTCTATTAATGGAATGAGTTATGAAACTAGTTGCTAAAATTGCAATGTTATGCATTAAGATATGACCCTTCATAATGAGAAATGGTGTTAATGAGTTAATGTGGACAACTCTTTTTCTTTAAGTTTCTTTACGTGCCACTGCTTCATTGAATTTTTCAAGCAAAAGTTAAAACTGTGACACTTTAAAACTTCAAGGATACAAATGTGTGTAAAGCAACTTAACCAGACAAACAGGAACTTTGATCAGTCATCCATGACTCAAAGAGACTGCCACTGGTATATTTTGCAGTGCCATGACGTGCTACATTACTCTTGCCAAATTTGAAGAGGGATTAAACCAAAACAGGAACAAACAATGGGAATTCAGCACTGTTATTTATTTATTTTATTTTATTCAGAAAGAAGATAGAAAGCAAAGAGGACAACCAACTAGCTATGCCCAAGGCAACTCTTAACAGCCGGAGGGCAGATTACAAAGAGAGAAAAAGCAGTAGAATTACATGTGACCCCATTTAGCAAGAGCACCAGCAGCTTTATTGGGGTCCCGTCTGATTGAATGATTAGAGAAAGGCTCACCTAGAAGATCTGCATAGCTTAAAAGTGTCCATCAGAGAGTCAACTTACTGTATATATCTAATGTGCCCCATCAACTTTTTGATGATAAAGCTATTACACCTTTGAGTCTTTGACAAACTAGGAAATAGAGGGAGAGAAAACTAATACCTTTGACTAAGAACGAACTTCCTTTTACTCTTTATTATTTTTTGTTGTGAAGTGAGTAACTAAAAAGGGAAGGGAGAGATTGAGCTACCCTTCAAATAACAAAAAAAAAAAATGAGCTTCAATGCTCAGCATCCATAAATTAATCTCTCGATAGTATCATATTGGAAAGTTAGTAGATTTGCTCTTTAATTATTTGAACTGAATTTGACTATTTAATCATTATCTTGTAATCACATATGTATTGATAAATTATTGGTTTTCCCAAACTTAAACCGTTAGAAAATAATAAATTTAATTATTTATTCATAATTTTAACACCCCGTCAATGGGAGGTATTAATTGTCTCAAAAAAACTGTTATGAAATAATAAATTTAATCATTTAATTATAATTCTAACATCGTACTACAGTGGTAAGTATTGCATCTGATCTTTTAGTCATAAACTAGGTGTAATGTTGAAGTGATGCTGTGGCAAAGTAATAGAAAAGTAGAGGAAAATGTTAGGTTCGGAAAGTTTGGCTTTGAAACAGAAGTACAACTGTCCCATGCTATCCTAGAATGTTAGCACAGTCAATTCCTGTTGGAATCAGAATTTGACATAGACAATACCATGTTGGGATCAAATAAGGGACCACCTGCACCAAAATTTCTAGGGTGTGGCCTTTTGTTGTTTGTCATCAATCTCAATCGTTAGTTATTAGGAAGTCGTTTGTGGTTGTGGAAAGCACCTCTATTCTTCTTCTTGTAATTTATGGTGTGTAGTCTTTCATTATCGGAATTCAGATTTCTGTAATTTTGAGTGGGGTTAACTCTTTGAACCCAAAAAGTTAAAAACATATTATTAAATATTGCTGTGAGGGAGAGAAAGAGAGGAACTAGAGGACCTAGAAAAGGGAACCCCTGTCCATTTATGTAAGGGTTGGCCCCCCTGCCAATTGAGCTTGCAGCCACATCATTTTTAGCCTTCATTATCTTTTGACTTACTTTTCCCATTGTCTTTTACTATGAAACCACGATTTTGAAGTCAGATAGCTCAAAAAAACCAAAAAAAAAGTTTTAAGGTTTTTGAAATCAAACCAATGTTTAATAGAGGTTGAACCCTTATGTTTTTTTTTTTTTTTTTTTTTAATAAATGTGCTTATATATGATAATTTTTCAATATGTCAACCGCCACAAGTTTTGTGTTGTTCAACACAAAACTTGTGGCGGTTGAAAAATTGAACATTTATATCAGCCTGAAGAAGCCAAGTTTGAATGCTAAGCTTGCCACATTGTCGTCTCCCTCGAAAAAACAAAAAAAGAAAGTAAAACCACTTATTTACTTTACAATCACCTCCTTCTCAAAAAAAAAAAAAAAACTTTACAATCACCTACATTTCGTTTTAAAATATTTAATAGCAAATATAAAATCAAAGGAATTTATTAAATAAATTTTACTTTGATAATTTTTTTTCTCTTCATTCATAGAGAAGTTATTTTTTTTTAAATAAAATTTTAGATTTAAATAATTAAAAATAACAATAAACAAAGGATTTATTAAAAAAAATTGTGGACCCAACATGTTATGAGAGAGACATTTTATAAGTCTATCTGACAAGATAATTTTTCATGAATTAAGGACCAAACATAAAAATTAAAAGTTAAAAAAAGAAAAAATAGTAATGGCGTTTCCTTAGCCTTTTTTCCTTGAGAGAGAGAGAGAGAGAGAGCACCAATAGAATTTTTTGGCAATCAATTTAAATATCATCAAAGATGTATGAATGATTAGATAGTTGAGGAAGATAGAGAGAAATTGTGTTTGAAAATAAAATACTAAAAAAATCCTCACGATGTGTCACGAACACTCATACAAATGTGACATTGATGAGTCTATGTTGAGGGAGAGACTATGTTGACATCACGTCTGAAATAAAACTTTACTTTTTTGTCAAAAATGTAAAAAACACCCAAAGGGTTTGGGTCAATCACAAAATCACTCATGCAGGTTTCAATTCTTCCTTTTTAACTCCATGAGGTTTCATATCTGCCAAATTAACCCTTGGAACTAATTTTTGTTAACTCTTAGGGATGAAAAAATCGTGTGACTACATTAAGAAGACTCACAAACTGATTTGCATCATTAGTCTCATGATAATCAGATGATATTTCAATTCATAAGAGCTAACAAAAATTAATATCGGGAGTCAATTTGATGGATAAGGAAAAATCATGATATTATAAGAAAGAATTGAAACCTCATAAAATGTTTTTGCAATTGACCCAGACCTAAACTGCAGGGAGTGTTTTTGCATTTATGCCTTATCGTTAGACCTCTTGACACATCACAAATATGCTTGCAGGTATTTTCTTTTTTCATGCTTTTTAAAATTTTGAATTTTGATCACATGCTTTTGAGAAATTTTACATGATTTTTTTTTAGAGTCCAATTTTAAATGATCTAATAGAATAGTCACAGGCTCATAGCAAAGATCCGTAGGATTCACTTTCAGCATTCATGATACTGGTCCAAGTTCCAACACTTCTTTTTTTATATCAGTCTAAATTCTTAGGTACGTAAAGAATCGACCCCTCACATCAACTTATAATTCTAGGAAAACGATAACCATATGAAACCTAAGAAAAAAAAGGGATAGATCACAATGAAAATACAGCCATATGAAACATCCAAAATCCAAATTATGGTGTTATTGATCCAATGCAAAAATTAACTACGTGATGAAGTGCTAGATGTCCCTCATCGCTCACATCTCTCAACATTCTTTTTTGTCTTTGTGTTTTTTTTTTATGTATATATAAAATCTCTTAACAATCACACATAGGCATTGAAAAATTAAAATGGTCAATGATTCTCACCCACCAATGATTTGCATTTCACTGATTCAATGATGTATATATGCTTATATTCCAATGTATGTATTGGTTTGGATTGTGCTCAATGTTGCGTTGCGTTTTGTAAGCTGCGTTTTCAGTTTTTTTTTTTACGCCGGAGTTATTGACTTTTTAGAGACAATTTTACTGTTTATGAACAGTGTATGTACTGTTTAAGTACTGTGCATATACTGTTTACGTATTAAAAAATATTAAAAATAAATCCCACGGTACTATTAATATATTTAAAAATTATTTTGCTACAGTATTTTCAACAACAATCAGTTTTCAGCGACAATAAGTTATATCCAAACGGACCTATGACTCTCACCTAATAATGCATGGGATTTGTGCCAGAGTCAGAAACAAATAGATAACATCGTACAGTACACATCATCATTGAAATCTAAAGAAAAGTAACTAAAAAAAAAATAGAAAAAATTGACCAAGACATACTAAAAAATAGTATTTGTTAAAACATTTTTCTCAAAAAAGGCAAAAAAAAAAAAATTTTTTAAAAACTAATTTTTTGACAAAATTTTCTAAGAAAGCAGTATCAAAACTTTACTAAAATAGTTAGTGAACAAATATTCTAAGAACACTCCTTAAATTGATCCATATAAGTAAAACAATTAAATTTGAAGAATTTTTTATAAAAAAAAAAAAAGGGCCTACCAAACCTTAGTAACTGTAGGTCACACCGTCTTTGAAGTTGCAATAGAATGTGGAGACATGGAGGACTTGCAATTGACAAAAGACAAATAAGATGATAATAATATGTACTGGTCTAAAGTCTAGACCGGACTTAAAGTAAGGACATTCTGGTAAACCGAACTATATATATAAAGTCACCAACCTCAAATCGGCAACACCTAAATAATTAGTAGCAGCCCATATGTCGACAAGCCCACTTCAAGCCCATGTGGCGGTTTTGTCTACCTAACTCTCACGATGAATTGCCGATTCAAAATTTTCAAAAGTTAGTTGTTTTTCTTTTCTTTCTTTTTTTGGTAAAAAAGTTAGTTGTTTCATTGTCATCTTCTTTTCTTTTTAATTAATTAATTAATTTATTTTGGAAATTTAGTTGGCTAATTTTTTTTTTTTTTTAGGTATAAAACGATATAGTTGGTTAAGTAATGCACTTGATTAACTCGTTATATTAGTTTTTTTTTTTTTGTCTAAAACATAAATTATAAAAAAGTATTATTGTTTCTAGAAAAAATGTGAAATCCAAAAAAACTGTAAATTTTCTTTTAAGATAAAAATAACTTAAACAGCTGACATTAATTAACACTAAAGAGCTATTATTCACTTTCAAGCTTTTGCAGAAGTGCAAAAAAATTCCACTGTTGTTACGTGCATAAGGTTCTTGTATGTTTTCCACGCCGGTGGCATTTTTCCTAAAAAAGTTTGGCATTTACCTCATTCTCTATTTACTTTTTCTATTTGTTATCAGAGTTGTAATAAAAATATATATATATTTTTTTTTATGAATGTTTTTGGTTCAATTTGGAAAAGAGACTTTATATTCATTTATTTAGCAAATGAGCTAAGCTGGAGCTCAAATATAATTGCGTGCTCGTGAATAAACCCATGATAGTATTAGACTTGATTTAAATAGATATATTAATAGATGTTTATATGTATACATGTATAGAAATATATTTAAAAAAAAAAAAAAAAAAAACTTCAAATTTGATTGTGTAAGTTTGTAATTAGTTTATTATAAGATATAAAATATTATTTGTAATTTATTATAGTCAATTTCTTAGTAAAATTACATATATTATATATATTAACAATATACGTTTGGTGAAACTAATTTATACGATTTCATAAGCTAAATTTTTATATCTAATAACTTCAATCATATAATTTCAACTATAATTTAGTTATCAATTTTAATTATGGTGTTATTATATATTAAAAATAATAAGTTAATCTAGTAGCTTGTGAACAAGTTTGAGTTTGTTTGACAAGAAAACAAACAAAATTTGAATATGTAATTTAGTTTGATGATGAGCTCAAGCTTGACTCATGTTTGGAATAAAATTAAATATTCATGAACTTTTAATACTCGCTTTAATTAGTTTACAGCTATAGTTTTTTATTTTTTAGATTCATTTATTTTAATTTAGAGAGAACTTTTTTTTTTTGAAAGCATAGAGAACATTTTAAACTTTAGTACTTAACAACAAAAGTTTAATTCTCTTTATATCATATACAAGTAGTTTGCAATAGAATTGGATTACTCATATTTTGCTCCTTTGAGATTATGAATTTTGAGCACATATATTAAATTATCAATACATGCTCCACATAGGCACATGTATCAAGTTTAAATATGGTATTGAGATAAAATTAGAATAAAATTAAAGAACTATATTTAAGATTATACAAAAAAAATGTATATTTAAGAAATATCTTACTTGTTCAATTATATTTTCTAAAAAATTTTTTTTTTATAAATTTGACAGATAAATTTTTTTATATAATTATTATGTGCATATGGAAATTTTTTATATTTGAAAATATATTAATAAAAAATTAATGCACTTACTCAAGAATAGTTATTACAACCATAGTTTTTAAAATTGGACTAAACTGGTTGGTTCAACCGAGAACTAGACACCAATTTGGTCCAGTTAAAACCCTCAAAACTGGTCAAAAACCAGTAAAAATCGAAAACCAAGAACTTTTTCAGTTCTTTAACTATACCAATTTCTAAAACCATGATTACAACGCTTTTAGAGAGAAATAATTATTTCTCATTTTATAGAATAGTTATTCATAAAAAATGATTATTTCTGTAATTAAAAATTAATCGAACTACATAGTATAGCTAAACCAAAACCGTATGAATAGCCCACACTCATAATTCTTGATTGATTATGAAGTTGCATTTTACTTTCCATTTTCAACTTATAATTGATTGTGAGTTCCCAAATTGTAATCTCCCTAATTTTTACAAATAATTCAAAATGAGACTTTTATTTTTACTTAAACAAATATCTAGACTCACGTTGCAATCGCACTTTCCCAGAAAACCTTTTTTTTTTTTTTTAGAACTCCACTAGAAAACTAAATGGCTAGTTTGGTCTTTTTATTTATTTATTTATTGTTAAGAAGAGAGGTTTATTTATATAAAGTGCAAATTACACTCTATCCACCTCTGATTTGCCTGAAAAACACTTTACTTACCTATGGTTTAAAAATTGGCATTTTACCCACCTAAGGTAAGCTTCATTTGTCTCCCATCACTCACCTCTATTAAAAATAGTGGCAAATTTGTATTTTTGCTAATTTTTTTTTATATATCTCTCTCCTCCTAGAACATGAAAAACCAAAAAAAAAATCAAGAGAAAAAATATCTAAAAGTTAGGTTTTATAAAATTTAAGAACAATCATAATATTGTTCTTGTTAAAATTAAAAATACCTGGTGTGGAATACAGAAATTTGATAAGGTAATAAGGCCACGTGTCATACCTGAGGCCGAGGGGGCTAATGCAGTTCCAAGGAGGCCATAACCTTAGTGGTAAATTTGTATTTTTGCTACTTTTTTTTTTTTATATCTCTCTCCTCCTAGAACATGAAAAACTAAAAAAAAAAAATCAAGAGAAAAAAGATCTAAAAGTTAGGTTTTATAAAATTTAAGAACAGTCATAATATTGTTCTTGTTAAAATTAAAAATACCTAGTGTGGGATACAGAAATTTGATAAGATAATAAGGCCACGTGTCATACCCGAGGCCGAGGGGGCTAATGCAGTTCCGAGGATGCCATAACCTTGGACGGTAAGGCCGGAAGGGCGAGCCATGGCCATGTCAATGGCACATTACCAGATGAGGTCACACTGTAGAGGAAGAGTTTCAGAGAGGGGGTTAATTCTGACGTGACTAGAGGGATGGTAGCTGCCACCACATTTAATGCACCCCACCAAACCTTCTGGCTACATTTATGTGGAAAAGACCCCTGAACAATGCTGTCTTGGTTGCCGCAACTTACAAAAGATTTTGGAGGGCGTTTGATGGGACAAGCACTCGAGTAGTGACTTGCATGATTAACAAATGGAAGGCCAAGATCAGTTGAAAGATGCTATATAATGAAAGAGATCCTCGTGAAAGAAAGGGTTCATGAATGATCTCAGAGAGAGAAATACTGTAGAAAATCGTTCTTGAAATCAAACCAATTATTTGTCCTCAGATCTTTGCCGAGGACTAATACTCTGCATTATTCCTTGTCTTTTTTTTCTTCTTCAATTATGCTAGGTTATTTGACTCAAGTTCCCACCCTTACAAATTTATTGTATAACGTCAACTCATTTTTGACACTTACACCTAGTATTGAGTAATGTTGTTGGGTTCCTCCTCTTACTTTTAATATCTCCCCCACGCAGGCATATCAATTCCTCCCCTTATTTTTGCTATAAAAAAAATTAAAAAATAAAAATTCCTCCCCTTACTTTTCAATTTTCATAGGCTTTGCTAGTGTGGGATCGGTGATTGGGATTGGCAGCTGGGATCGTTGGAGCTTTGATGTAGGTATTGCGATGTGGGTTTTGGGTATGATGAGTTACAAAATTATTCGGTGGAGCTTTGATACCAATGACAGTGGGTGATTGAGAGTTTTGTTTTAGGTTAATGATTGTCAGTGGTGGCAGAATGAGGAAGATGGTGGTGGTTTGGAGGATGGGTTTTTTTCTCTAACCCATTATGCATCTAAAATTTGGTTGAGTTTTTGCAGTTGGGTCGACTGCTTCTATGGCCACCACCAACATGGTTTTTTTTTTTTTTCTAATTTTACAGTTTTCTAGTAATTGATCCTTTCTTGCTTCCTGCATTTTCACACACAAAGCAAAGAAATATCATTTGGTTGGATTATTTTTATTGTGCTAATGATGAGAAGAAAATGGACTTATCAAGATTGGTTGAATGTTCTTAATTTTGGTTGAATGTTTTTAATTTTACAAAACCTAGCTTTTAGATCTTCTTTTCTCTTGATTTTTTAGTTTTTTATGTTTTGAGAGGAGAGAGATATAAAATAATAGCAAAAAAGCAAATTTACTCATGTTTTTAATAGAGGTGGATAACTGGAGACAAACAAAGCTTATTTCAAGTGGGTAAAGTACCAACTTTGGGTATGATGAGTTACAAAATTATTCGGTGGAGCTTTAATACCAATGACAGTGGGTGATTGAGAGTTTTGTTTTAGGTTAATGATTGTTAGTGGTGGCAGAATGAGGAAGATGGTGGTGGTTTGGAGGATGGGTTTTTTTCTCTAACCCATTATGCATCTAAAATTTGGTTGAGTTTTTGCAGTTGGGTCGACTGCTTCTATGGCCACCACCAACATGGTTTTTTTTTTTTTTTTCTAATTTTACAGTTTTCTAGTAATTGATCCTTTCTTGCTTCCTGCATTTCACACACAAAGCAAAGAAATATCATTTGGTTGGATTATTTTTATTGTGCTAATGATGAGAAGAAAATGGACTTATCAAGATTGGTTGAATGCTCTTAATTTTGGTTGAATGTTTTTAATTTTACAAAACCTAGCTTTTAGATCTTCTTTTCTCTTGATTTTTTAGTTTTTTATGTTTTGAGAGGAGAGAGATATAAAATAATAGCAAAAAAGCAAATTTACTCATGTTTTTAATAGAGGTGGATAACTGGAGACAAACAAAGCTTATTTCAAGTGGGTAAAGTACCAACTTTTAAACCACAGATAGGTAAAATGTTTTTCAGGCAAATCACAGGTGGACAAAGTGTAATTTGCCCTTATATAAAATAATTAGCATATCAGATTGGTCCAAGAGACACTTATGAAAGTTGTCTAGTTGCAAGAACTAAAGGGCATTCACATGGAGTCTCTATACACAAAATGTCCTATACATATTTACAGAAAAACATAGACAATTAGTAAGCGTTTCCAAAACGCTAGCTTGTGTCCTCCCCTTCTTCATGATTTTATGTTTTATTGTTCTCCTTTTTATCTTATGAGCCTGCTCTATTCAAAAATGATGGCCCTATTCACATGTGAGACCGATTGTGAGTAGCCCCCACCATGGAGCAATTTCACACTATCACTAGATACCATCTCCCTCCCTCACCACAATTCCATTCAATTGATAATTATTATTATTCTTTTATTTATTTATTACAAGCATAATTATTTATTAGTAAATTTCCACGTAAATGTTTTAAAATAATAAAAAGTTAATGAATGTTGTAAGAGTATTGACTTAGGTAATACTTTTTTTAAAAAAATTATGGGAAAATTAAAAAAAAAAAAACAATTTTTGGACATCTTTTTATATTTCTCATGAATGTGGTATTAAGAATTTCCTAAAATTACCTATTAACAAATGTTTTAAGGACATCTATGTAACAAGACCCTTTAAAACAATATATATTTTCATAATTATTTTGCCAAAAATATATTTCAATAGTCTTATACTCTTATCAAATAGAGTAAAAAAGCTATACAATTACAAATTTCTAAAATTAAAGAAAAAATAAATAAAGCGTAAGGATTTTTTTGTTAAAACTTGTGTAATTTGTAGTTTGAAAAATATACAATAAATTTGGTGATACAATTTTTTTTTAAACAATTACTAACACTAAAATATGTTGAATAAAAGATTTGTTTAATTTCTACTTACACAAAAAACTTATTGGTATCTTAGAGTTCAATCCCCACTCGCTTCTCAAAAAAAAAAAAAAAAAAAAAAAATTAAATCTCCACCCACACCAAAAAGGACAATCTTTAGAAGTGGACCCCATAAGATAAAACTTAAAAAAAAAAAATGTTGAAATTGCTATAATTAATATATATATATACACACACACACATACACATTATTTATAAGAGAATTCCCCTCTTTGAACTTGATTTTTATGTGGTTCAAAAACACTCTCATTAATAAATGGTAACTTCTCCTAGAAATAGAGTCATAAATGTCAAATAACAAATTTTATTTTGAATTCATAAAGAAAATTACTAAAATTTAGAAGTTTTTTCCCTTCAAAGTTCATCTTTTTATTCCCTAAAATTTAGCCTTTTTATTCCTTTTTCATCTTAATAAAAGTAAAACACCCCCAATTTGAAAAATAAAAAATAGAAAACTAAGAGAAATCCTAAAATTTAGCATTCTTTCCCTCCTTACTTTCATCTTATTTTTCCTATCCAAACTTTTTTCTAAGAAAAATGCTATAGACACAAATTATATTACAAAATATTTTACAAACTGCTAATATGGTAAATGATTATTGGTATATAAAAAAATGATGTTAATGGTGGGGCATAAATGAGACTTGTAAGGGTATTGAGCCCAGGGGTTTATTACCTATTTACATTTGGGCCTGTGGCCCAAACTGAGGACGAAAGGTTGTCCGAAGAGGGGTAATCTTGGTTAGAACTGTGTTAGTAAATAAATATGTTAGTTTTGGTCGTAAGGGCTCAAGAAGGTGGGCCAAGGATAAATGCATTCTTGGCTAGCCAAAGTAGAGGTCCGAAGAGATAGTTTGTCGCCCAAGGTAACGTTTCAGGAAGTTCTGTTAGTACGAATAAACATTGTAGAAACATCAGATAAGAAGGAGTCCTAAGGAGAAAGTTGCTACCACCGCATTAAATGCATTGCAGCTAACTTTCTAGTCGCATTAATGTGGAAGTAATACCTGAACATTGATTTTCAGCCTTACAGCTACTACATGAAGATTTATGGGAGATGCTGATGAGACAAGTATCAAGACCAGCCATCTGGCATGCACGTGGAGGAAAAAAATGAAAGGAGAAGAGAGTATAAAAGAAAGAAGATGCAATAGGAGAAGAGAATTGAGAAACTAAAAGAAAAATACTATAGCATCAAAAACTGACTTTGTAATCAAACCTGAAAGAAATATATAAGAACAGATCTCCTTAGACTTTGCCAGTAATGATTTTCTTCAGCATAAACCTATCTATTTATATTTTCTTGTCATTTAAATCTACTTTAGTGTTTGTTTAATTCATTAAAACCCAGTTTTCTTACCCATTCTATACAAATTCATTGTTTTGAGTTTTTTGGGCTCAAGTCCATCCACTTGTTGGGCTAGGGACTCAAATCTGGTCCTTACAAGACCCAATAAAAATTTATCATATTAACAATTTGTAAAATAGTTTGTGCATGTAACAATAATATTTTTCTATATCACTATGTCACTTTCAAACAAACGTTTAAAAAATAATTTATAGTTTCTGCTTTTCTCTAAAATTTATCATTATTATTTGTTTGAAAAACAAAAAAATATATTTTTAAATTATAATATATACAAATTATTAATTTTTACCCAAAAAAATAAAAGATAAGCATGTACAGTGCGTGCTTAAGGGGTACAATGCGTGCTTAAGGGGTAGTGTGTGTGTCTATATATATATATATATATATATATATATATATATAATCCCAACTTACCAGTTACCATCGTATCAAACCATAAAAATGGTGATGAAAAACTTGGGAGCAGCAGTTTTCTAAAATAAAACCCAAATCCAAACCAGCTAACGGTCGTGTTTTATAAAAAAAAAAAAGTAAAAAACAGAAAGAAAGGTACTCAAAGAGAAGCATGATGGTGTCACTCACAGCTGACAGTTCTTCCTTCCCCTGTATAAATATACACCTAACCCCGCCCACCAAACAAAGTCTCTCTCTTTCTCTCTCTGTCTCTCTCTCCATATACTTCAGCCAAAAAAATCTTTCACTGCTCAAACCTCAAGCTCTCACTCACAATGACTCTCAGCAGCATTCCGGTAACACCTCTCTTTCGATGTTTCCATTTCTCTGTTTGGTTGCTAAGAAAGTGGACAATTTGGAATGGAAATGGAAATGGGGTTTTGGGTTTTATTGTTCTTGTTGTTTTGGTACTAAGTCAATTGGTGATCAGGACTGGAAAAAGTTGATGGGTCATTCATTTTTTTGAGTTTCTCAAATGTTTGAAAGTGAAAGATTCAATATTTTGATTAATTTCCTTTGTTTCTCTCAATTTGGTTTCTGGGAAAACCAAGGAAATGAAAAGAGAATATAAAATCAAAGCTTCAAATGTTTCATTTTTAAATTCAGTTTCCACTTGTTCAGCTACCAACCTGAGTAATTTGATTTCTTATATGTATGTGATTGTGTATAAATTGTATAATTAAACTCAACATGATGATTTTGTAAAATTTTCCATGTCTTAATTGGTGTTTTTGTAGTTGGCTGCCTCGGATCTTCAAATTTCAGGTGGAATTCGAAGGAGTTCCACTCAAATATGTGCGCCCGTAATGGCGGAAACAGTTGATCAGATGCTGCTTCTGATGCGTAAGGCGAAGGAGCTTGGTGCTGACCTTGTTGAGGTTCGAGTTGACTTCTTGAAGAATTTCAATCCAAGACAGGATCTTGAAATCTTGATCAAGCAATCTCCTTTGCCCACTCTTATCACTTACAGGTAATGAATATATAGCTCATAAAAATGTGTCTAATCTGTTGAAGTTGAATATTGTTCATGTAGGCTTGCTGCTTGTTGTGCCATCTTGCTGTATATGCTTTTAGCTTGTATACATTCCGTACATTTTCAACTAGCTTAAACCTTTCTTTGGTTCCAAAAAAAAAAAAAATAGGTAAAACCTTTTTTTTTGGGGGGCACAATTGGTTAACCAACATGGAATTAAGACCTTTTTGTCTGAACCACCCTGAAAGGTCCTCTATTTGAATCTTGGGGACACTTTTGATTATCATGCAAGTTGCATTATATATTCATTTTATGTTGGTTAAATTACAAATTACACCCTCTAACTTTGGCATATTTTCAATTCAGTCCTTTAAATTTTTTTTTTTTTTCCATTTCAGTCTTTTAACTTCCATTTGTTCCCAATGTATTCCTTCCGTCCAATTCACACGGTTAAGTCCACCAAAATAACATCTTTTTGCAAAGTGAAAAATATTAAACTAATGCGAGATTGGATGGAACTACATGAGGAAACAAGTAGAAAATAGATCAAAGTTTGAGGGTATAATTTGTAATTTAGCCCTCTGTCACTATCCTCCTTTTTAGGACCTTCACTTCATAACCCATATGTCCAGTCTTGGCATGTGGGGGGCAAAGAAAATGACGTTTCATTTCTAGGCCTGATCACACTGTTTCAAAGTAGTTCTTCATTAAATTCCATCCATTTGTTCTATCAAATATAAACATCATCTATTGGCCATGTTATAGTGATGCATCATTCGTGTTGCTTGATGACTAACAAAACAATTTTACATGAAAACCCTTTGGAGTAGTTAAATATCTTTAATGATAATATTGTTAATTAGAGATCATGATGCTTTTTTATTACTCTAATTTTGTAAGCTATATTTCTAACATTGTTTAAGATGTAAGTTGTTGCTTTAGTCTTTATCGGAACATTTCAAGTTCTCTTCTCATGTTAAGTGTTAACTCAGAAAGAATTTCTTACACACTACATTTTTCATTCTGTTTTAACAATACTTACCATGAATCATACATCCTTTAGACCAATATGGGAAGGTGGTCAGTATGATGGTGATGAAAGCCAGCGACAAAATGCATTACGTCTAGCCGTGGAGCTGGGAGCTGATTATGTTGATGTTGAGCTTAAGGTTGTTATCTCATCTATGTTTTGAAATTTTTTTCTTTCTTCTCTTTGTTATTATGCCCTTAGTCAATGATCTCTATGATATAAGATATATGGGTATTCCCTTTTGTGATTATGATTACATGTGATTCAGATACATTAGTAAACTACCCATATTCCAATCTGCCAATAATGATGTTTAAACTTTAGACAGCTATTGGTTTTTTCCTCAAACTAGATATTCCTTTGTGATTCCCATGAACAAGTTACTCAGACATTTAAATTTGCCTCTTGAAGGTAGCTCATGATTTCTACAATGCCATTCAAGGAAAGAAACCTGAAAAGGTCAAAATTATTGTTTCTTCACACAACTATCAAAACACTCCATCTGTGGAAGAAATTGGCGATCTTGTGGCAAAAATACTATCTACTGGAGCTGACATAGTGAAGGTTGCAACAACTGCCTTAGACATTGTAGACTCTGCACGTCTCTTTCAAGTTCTTGTGCATTCTCAAGTAAGTAACTTATACACTATATTCATCCTTCATGAGCTTTAGTATTGTTTAGTATATTTTCTCTTCTTTATTGGTCCCTGAAATCTCGGAATCTGTCGCTTGTAAATTATGTCCAACCTATCAAAATGTGTAAACTGCTGATATCTAGTAAACCATATGAGACTGCATGATGAGCATGTGATAGAATCAATGCGCACTATCTGCAAAATAATAACCTCTCAATTCTTAGCACCACTACTGATTTGGCTCCCTCTTTGAGGAAGCCCCACATAAAAGTTTCTTTTATTGTAAGTTCTCTTGTTATTTGTCATATCCGCGTCTTTTGAAGTCTTAAATTGCTGAATGACACTTCAAATGACATTATAGGTCCCAATGATCGGAATTGTCATGGGTGAGAAGGGTTTGATGTCAAGAATACTTAGTGCAAAATTTGGTGGGTTTCTCACTTTTGGTTCTATTGAGGCGGGTGTGATATCAGCTCCAGGGCAACCAACTGTAACAGATTTGTTGGATTTATACAATTTCAGACAGATAGGGCCCGATACCAAAGTACATGGTGTTATTGGGAATCCTATTGGTCACAGCAAAAGTCCTCATCTATACAATGGAGCATTCAAGTCAGTAAACTTTAATGGAATTTATTTGCCTCTGTTGGTTGATAATGTTGCAAACTTTCTCAACACCTACTCATCTCCTGATTTTGTTGGATACAGGTAAAATCTCATTTTAGAAACTTCAGAATAATGCTGTCTTTTTTTCAAACTATAAATTTCTTGTTTTTATTTTCTATCTTTTATTTATCATTCTTGTATTCACAAGCAGGTTCTTAGTCTTTGACTTCATTTTATACTCAAATGAATTTGGAAGTGGACTTAATTTGGTAAAACAGTTAAAGACAATGCAAGTAGCAACAAAATGTAACACTGTAAGTCTCTGGAACATTTTAAAGGAAAATAGTGGAGCTCCAAAAATATTGAATTACCATAATGGTAAACTAGGCAGAGCATTGACATAAGAAACGATGGTTAGAGGATAGATAAGCTTGCAATGTCTGGTCTAGATGGCATAATATATATGTTTGGTCTGGTTCTCTTTGATAATGTAAATAATTTTTATTTAAAATGCAGTTATACAATTCCTCACAAGGAGGCTGGGTTTAATTGCTGTGACGAGATAGATCCAATTGCCAAGGTATCCAATTATGTCTTTAGTTATGATCGCAACTGTACAGTTTTCCATACCCTCATGAATCAAGATATCTAAGTTTGTCTGGAACCATCTTTTCAGTGTCATGCAAGCTCTTTTAATTTTTCGATTTGTATTACAGGAAATAGGAGCTATTAGTTGCATGATCAGGAGACCTGATGGGAAGTTAAAGGGCTACAATGTTGACTATCTTGGAGCCATTGCAGCTATCGAGGAAGGACTTCGAGGTTTAGATTATATTACAAGCTATTCAATGCTCTATTTTACTTTTTGGGTGGATCAGTTTAATATAGCAAATTTTTATATGCAGCATCAAATGGTGCAAGCAATGGATCTGGTTCCCCATTGGCTGGTAAACTGTTTGTTGTCATGGGAGCTGGTGGTGCCGGAAAGGCACTTGCTTTTGGTGGAAAAGAAAAGGGAGCAAGAGTCGTAGTTGCCAATCGCTCATATGGTGAGAATCTTTAATTATGTGCTAAAGTTTTGGTTTATTCTTTTATTAATGTGTATTTTATAGCTTTTAAAAGCATAAATCACCGTTTGGAGTGAGATCAGAGTTGAACTTTCAAAACAACAAGTGACTAGTTCTGTTACAGTAAGTGAGATCAGAGTTGAACTTTCAAAACAGCAATGACTAGTTTTGTTACAGTGAGCTCACATGATATATGGTGGAAAAATCATTTGAACTCACCCAAGATATTGAAGATTGCTTCCAGTAAGGAAAATCACTGCGTGGGGTTCATATTTTTTGCTCTTTCTATCAATAACTTCAAAAGCACAAGGATGAACGACATGAAAATTACTGGAGTCATTTCTTTATGTGAGTTAATTTTTAGAATATGTAGAAATGCTTGCACCAATGCAAAGGAAAAGGCATCCAGAGTGGGTATTTTTTGGGACTGCACTTATCATTTTTTCTTTTTCAACTAGTGTTAGCCTTCTGAGAGGAGCATTGATTTAATCTACTTGCTAACTTGGTGAACATTTTTGTTTTCTTGTGGCTGCTAGACAAAGCCAAACAACTTGCCAGTAAAGTTGGAGGAGAAGCTATAAGTCTCGCTGAATTAGAAAATTTCCATCCCGAGGAGGGAATGATTCTTGCAAATACTACATCTGTTGGAATGAAACCAAAAATTGAGAACACACCATTACCCAAGGTTTGCCTCCCTGTCACTGTCATTTATTGTGTTCTGTTGTTGAATTGAATGCTGGAGAATGTTTCTTGGAAATTTTCACTGGCCTCAAGGAAAAATTAATTGCTTCATATTTCTTTTTGTATGCATTTTTTTCACAAGTCCATCATTGTGTGGAATGAAATAGTGTCATATAAGATGATAGCTTTTCTCCCTGTAAGAAGCACCATATATGTTTTGGTTTTTTCATACTCATACATCATTGAATGGCATGTCAAAGACAAGACCTTTCAGTTTACATGGGCTGTTGAAATCTGAAATCATTTACTCTTTACCATTCAATTCTCTCCAACAAATTGATAAGTTTGTTTCTTTTTTAAAATGCCTACAGACATTTATATGGTAAAAGAATTTTAAGCTACTTTCACTACAACAAAGCCATCATTTTTTCTTGTGGTTCTCCTTTTTTGAGTAGATTAGTGAGTATATGTGGTGAAGTCAACTGTTTAGCTATATGACTTGTTTTGTGAACTAATTCTCTCTCTTGGTCACAGCTGTCAAGAAAATAATGTGTTTCGCTATTTCTCCAAAAAATAATTTTTGCTTAATCTGCAGTATTTGCTTATAACTCTTGTTTCATTTAAAATTTAACTTCTCTGAATAATGTATGCAAATGTGGTGAAATTCTGTAGCATATGTCATATAGGCAAAAACATTAACTTATCATGATGCGTTAACAATTAATCTTCTTGTGACAAAATAAGTTGACATCTCTGCTTTCTTTGTCTTGACAGCATGCTCTGAAGCACTATTCTTTGGTTTTTGATGCCATCTACACACCGAAACTAACCAGACTCTTAAGAGAAGCTGAAGAGTCTGGAGCCACTATTGTTTATGGGACAGAAATGTTCATTAACCAAGCATTTGTACAATTTGAAAAGTTCACTGGTTTGCCAGGTAAGATGAACCAACAATATTAACAAACCTAGGAGTTCCTGTATAAAACTTCTAATTTCTATACATCCTCACTTTTCTCTTTCATTTTCTTATGATTTTTGGCTCAATCTTCCTTGCAGCACCAAAGCAACTTATTAGAGATACTTTGGCAAGAAATACATAAGAAGGAATCTGTCTGGTGGCTCTTATTGCAGCTGAAACTAGTTTCTTCATTACATCTATTTCATTTCAATTTCTAAATGTACCATCAGCTATTGGCTTATTCTGTTGTACCAATAAAATTTTCACGCTTGTCTATTTAGTGATGATCATGAATTCTAAAATTTGTCGATCTTACCCACAAATAGGGCAGTTTCACCAGAGAGGATTCATGTAGCCATTTCTCACTTTTTGGAAGTTTGGAACAACTTTATATAGCATAGGATGGGCCATTTGTCGCTCTTTTTTTTCATATTGATTGTCCAATAATAGAGCGGATTGCTGTTATAGCTTCACTAGCTAGTCAAGATAAGATAGATTGAACCATATCATGATCTCCATACTGCTTCAGTAATATTGAAAAATAACAACATAATAATAGCAGTACTAATGAGCCTTCTCACAAGTTTGTCAGTTTGTAGAAAAGGCCTATCTAGGCATCTGAGATCCAACCATTGAAAGTCCTCTTCTCAAAAATTCGGAGAGGGAAAAGTCCAAGGCATTGGAAATGAGGCTTGAACTGCTGGATCTGCTTAATAAAAGGGTATTGGAATTTGTTGAATTGCACATCCAGAAATACTCTTGCCATTTGTTGGAAAATCATAAATGTTATTTGTTACTGCCAACAAATGCCAATCAAGCACTTCATCATCAAAGGTTCAAAGCCATGCCTTCTGAAGTCATAAAGGACTTCAAAAGGGGTAAGAGCATGTCTGGCCTTGTCTTAAAAGGCTATTTAATAAAGTTTGTCATCCATTTGGTAATTTTGTGAAATTATTTCTCTGTGAAGTTGGAAAACTACATAAAGCTAGAGTTTATGGTTTGGTTTCTCTTGTTTAAGCAAGAGGTCATGATTTGACAACTTGCTCAAACCCACTTGTTAAGTTCCCAACAAAGTGGATCTCTAAAAGTAATTACAGTCCAATGCAACTCTTGGAAGAAATTATGCTTGGTCCAAATTAGCCCACGAGATAAAGATACATGGATCAAAATTTGTACATACATTTTGATTTGGCTAGTAATAGATCCAACCAATTTTGAATACAGTAATTAAATAGAATAGGTGGCCTTGGTGTTCCCATAACCACAATCACTTGCACTGGTCAAACAACAATGACCAACTTTGGAGATAGTGCAGTATGGGTTTATGATAATCACCATCGCATGAAATGGCCGTGAGACATAGTTGTAGGAAATTGTGTCGCAGAAGGAGAAATTTTGTTTTTAATGTCTATCTACCCAAATGAATGACAAAGACAGAGAGTATTTTTAGGTAATCACATACTCCTTCGATATATCAATTCCAAAAGTTTTACCACTACACAAATACTATTTAATTAATAATTCTCTATAGAAATAAATCTCATGTCTATGAAGCAACACCATAGAGATATAGTGTGTTTGTCATTCACAAATGAATGAGAAAGACAAAGAGACAGAGTATTTATAGGTAATCACATACTCCTTCGAAAAAGTCATATTTATTGTGAATAGAGATATATCAATTCCATAAGTCTTACCACTACACAAATACTATTTTATTAAAAATTCTCTATAGAAATAAATCTCATGTCTATGAAGCAAAACTATAGTTATTACACAGGTAAGGGTGTACCATATTATGAAGTGATTATCTATTACAGTTATACACTAACATAATGAGAGTGCTAAAAAATAGAAGAAAAAGATAATAGTGCCTTTAAGATGGTAATAAATTTTTTTTAAAAAAATATCAAATTATAAATAGAATAGATTGTACAGGTGTTGATACCCATTTTCGCGACACATCTCGTACAAGCCCGATTCAACTAAGCCCGACTTCTTTGTGGGCTCAATTTATGTATTATATTTTATTTTATTCTTTTAAGCATGGCCCAAGCCCATGCGACATATGGGGGAAATCGAGAAAGTGTGGTTTAGAGGGTATGGGTCGGTTCTTTTCGGACCTTTTGCATGAGCCCAGCCCATGCGTGCTACCAAGTGGGCAAGGGACACTGGTAGCACCTCAGGCTCATGGATGAGGTCTTGTATCCAAAATTTCCACCTCAAAAGAGCTTTCATTCTCTGGGTAACTGTGCTCCTAATTTTCAGCCCATCTCCATTTTCCACACCAAAACACAGCTAAGTCTAAGAAAAAGGCTGAACAGCCTAGCCCACTCAACCACCCAAATTTAGTTTTCCAAGGCCTCCCAATGGTCTGAAATTTCTGACCAAAGGCAACCAATTCAAACCCACTTTATTTCCAAAACCATGCTAAAAGCATACTAAACTCTTCCCTAAACAAAAGCAATCCAAGCAAAAAACATCAAAATAGTATCATGGGGGATAAAAGCCTCTTCCACTACTCAAAAACCAGTCAAGAGCAACACCCCAAACTCTATATAAAACTCTCTCTTCAGCTCATAAAAAAACCAGCCACGTTCTACCTATGAGCTGAAACTTCAGAGCAAAAACCCACTTAGCTAGTCAACAATCTCACAATTCCGGGGCTTGGGGGTGGAAATATGGGTACAAGGGAGCCTTCCCTCTCTTCCTCGCGACCTCCCTCAATTTCCTCTTCTGTGTGACTGCAGGTCGAAGTTTCAGACCTGTTGAACACGTTTTCCCTGTAGAGCTGAAACTTGAGAGCTAAAACCCAATGAACCAGGAAACATTCTCACAATTCCGAAGCTTGGGGGTGGAAATATGGGTACAGGGGAACCTTACCTCTCTTCCTCACGACCTCCTTCAATTTCCTCTTCTGTGTGACTGTGGGTCGAAGTTTTGAATCTGTTATGTTTTTTTTTATGGTTTTCTGCACTTTTGTTATAAGCATTTTGATTTTCTCTTGTCAAAGCACCATTAGCCTTTTGTTCATAATACATTTGGAATTTTGGGCTTGATTCTCTACAATAAACACTTCTAAAGAACCCAAGGGGAGATTTGGGCCATTCTCGCATTTTCGGCCCTTGTCGCAAAAACGTCCCCGACAACAGGTAAACTTGCTATTACTATATTTTATCAATTTGTATTACATATTTACAATAGACTCGATATAGGTTGGGTATAGAGTGGGCTAAATTTAGGCTTAACCATAAAACTAACTTAAAGTTGCAGTACCAGTTAGGATATGCTTAACAAATATGCAGTACAACAGTATTGGTAATTTAGAGTTTTAGACACAATGACCAAAATTTTGTAAATTATAGAAAAGTTGTGAAAGTTCATCCCTTTGATTTTTTATTTTTTATTTATTTTTTATGGAGATTATTTAGTGCATCATATTCGCAACTGCGTACATAATTTATTTCATGAAAAAGGAATGATGAAAGTGAAAGAAATCAATTTTTTGGGGGCAAACGTTCTAGTTATTTTAAATATGGGAAATGTTAACGAGTGCCCTTAGGGCACTAGTTAATAATCCATTTAAAGAAAGTTTTTATGAGAAATGGAAAAAAAAAAAAAAGTAATTAATATTTTGACAGTTTTTTCATTTTCCATAAAAGTGGTATCAAAACTTTCTTAAAACACTCGTTAGCATGACCCAATATTTAGAGATCATGATTCTAGACAATCCTCCAAATAAAAGTTTTTAAATGGTCTTTCTTGATTATACATTTTTTTAATGTATTTAATAGTCATACTTGGATCTATCTAAAAAAGAAAAGAAAAAAAATCATACTTTGACACCAAAAATCTCGTAACTCAACAACATGACCTAATCTTCTTTATTTAAAGAACTACAGTTTGAATTTTCTCTCTCAGTTATTATAACTATCGACAAACGAAGTCTTACTTTAGCAATATGGCATTAGATTTGCATGTTAACAAACGAAGTCTTGTTCAACTATTCATTTTCATGAAAAATGCAAAAGTTGAATAAATGAATATAACGATTTGCTTTCTGCCTCGTTATCAAACAAGTATCTGAAATATACTAAGAAAACAATGAGCTTCTAGCCATATGCTTTTGCAACTTAAGAGCAGTTTTTAAAGCTTTGACATTCATTGTTGTTGATTCTGTTCTCACTGTTTTACTACGGAAGCTGGCAAAAGCATTTCCTTTATATTTTTCTTTTTTTGTTCATAAGCATATAGGAACTAAGTATTGAAACATGACTTTTGCTAATAGATGAGCATCCGATGAAGGAGGAATTTGATGAGCCCACTCCATTGGAGAACAAAAAAAAAAAATAATAAAGAACTTATTTATGTAAGACTGCACCTAAAACTGATCGATTATAATAAAAAACTTAACTTTAAACTGTTGTCACGCTGTACTTGCTAAAACATTACAAAAAATATGTTTATTGAAAATCAAAAGAGCTTTGTGCATCAACTGTATATTTTCCACCTTTCATCTCATTAGGGGTTGGCAATGGCATCATGGATTGGATTAGGGGCAGAAGGTGGGACGGGACCTCTATTAAGTGGAACAACTTCACCAAGGACCCTTGGACCTCCTGGAATCTCTCGTCTCGGGACATACCAGTCTTTGATCAATGCTAACAATGATGAACTGGATAAGGATCTGTTCTTCTTGTCTTTCATGTTTGGATTAAGAGGGCGAGCTTCAAATCTAAAAAATAAAAGCAATATGATGACTAAGAGGCACACGCAATATCTCATCCTTTCCATTTTTTCACTCTAGTATAGTTTCAAAATATACACGGACTTAGGAGAGAACGTGTATTGAATATTGATGAGGATTCTGATTGTGGATTGTTAATTGTTATGTAATATCGACATTTATATATAGAATATATAGGGAAGAGGAACTGTCTTTTCTATGTGTTTGATTGGAAACTAGAGGGAATTTTGGGAGAGAGATTTCGTTGCAAAAGGACACGGTTGTGAAATTTTGAAGTTTTTAAAAATTTTTTTGACTAAAAAGTTTTTTAAGTTGAATATACTTATTGACTAATAGTAATATATATAGTATAGGGAAGAGGAATTGTCTTTCTATGTGTTTGATTGGAAACCAAAGGGAATTTTGGGAAAGAGATTTCGTTGCAGACGGACACACGGTTGTGAAACTTTTGAAGTTTTTTAAGTTGAATACAAAACTAACGGTAAAAGTTTTACATGAAATTAATAAAATATTCACACAAAAGTCCTGTTTTCTTCCTGTAACCGAACTATGGTCTCATGATGAAATAAATTCCATCCCAAGCGTGTTTCCTAATTCAGACAACTTGAAATCAGCAGGAACTTTGAGAAGAGGTTATGAGAAGTAACCTACTTTTTGAAGTAGGTTACTTATTGAAATCGCTTTTGGGTTTCATGACTTGGCTAGTAATTTTGACACGATAAATTCTAAACTGCTGACAACAATAGGACTTACAACAAGGTATACATCATAAGAAAAATCAAATAAAATTAAGCATCTAGAGGTCTTGAAGATAAGCAAATGAATATAGATATACATTTCTCTACAACGCAATCAATGCCGGCTCTATAGTAGATGCAGTTGTCTAAAGCCCCAAGTAGAAAAAAGGCCCCCAAATTTTGACGAATATGGTTATTTTTTAATTAATTAAGTCCAAATATTAGCTAACAAATAAAATAATTTTTTTTAATCAATTGAAAGACAAGAAAAAAAGAGAAAGAAATGCTATATCCACAACATTTTTCACATTTTTACAAGAAATCTTAAATAGCAAGTTGTTACAGGTCGTTATTGATGGTAAAAAAATAATTCTAGTAGTAGGTTCAAATTAGAATTAGTAACAATTTAACACTTAGGATTTGTTGTGAAAAATATTGTGAATGTAGTAATTCTCAAAAAATAAAAAGTTTACAACATTTTTCACAATAGTTGAGTTGACAAACTTTTACTAATTCTCATTTAGGTCCACCACTAACATCATTATTTTACTTACCACTATTAATCTACCACATCAATAGGTTTGAAAAGTTTTGTCAAATTTTTTGTATCTATAGACTTTCTATAAAAAAAAAATTACGTAGTTCATGTTAATTAGTAATAATTTTGCATATAAAACAAGATAATAGAGCTTAAATAATATTTAATTTTTTTAAGTCATATATATATATATATATATATATATATAAAAGGTCTCAATGTTAGTTTTTGCTTTGGGCTCCCAAATGCATTGAGCTGCCCCTGACCACAATATACAGAATTTTGGATTCAATTGTGTCATTTTGATTTTGGTATTTTTGGGCATTCGTTAGGTGATTCTTATTCAGTATATCATTTTTTTTTTTGGTTGGTAAAAGAGGATAGTTGACATTGAAATTAAATAAGTCTATTACAAAATATTCCCTCTTTTGATTCTGAATTCTGAAGGTCAATGCTTGGTTAATCTATTTAGTGGCTGTCTCTGCTTCAAATTGTTTTGTGGTGATTACAGTGACCAACTTTGGAGATAGTGCAATATGGCTTTATGATAATCACCGATTTACCATCGCATGAAACGGTTATGCGACTGTCTTTTGATAGAAAAAAGGCTTTGGGTTTATGGTAATCACTTGCCGGTAGTGGCAGAGTCAAGAAATTTTTTTCAAGAGGGGCCAAGCCAAATGTATCAATGTATTTTGATAGCTTTAACTCTTTATATAAATGCCTATGACTTTATTTTTGGAAAAGAAAAAAAAATCTTTTGCTTAAGAGAATTACTTATATATTATTATTAACTTATAAAGAGAATACACACGAAATTCCCAGATTTGTGAGAAGTAGAATTAGAGAAAAAATATGCGTCAAAGAAAAACAATCACATAAGACAGTATTTACATGGTTCGACAATTTGCCTACGTCCACGGAGTTGTAAGGATTTCACTATTCACAAGAAAAAAAAATACAAGATGCGGCAGTATAGTTTTATTTCTTGAAAACAACACAAAACCGAAAACAACACAAAACCCTAAGGCTCGTTTGGTAGAGGAGTTTGAGTAATGTTGTTTGGGTGTTTTTGATATAACTTATGAAGAGAATACACACGAAATTCCTAGATCTGTGAATGAAAAAGTGTGTTGAAATGTGTGTAAGGTTGATTAAAATGTGTGTTAGAACTTGCTCACCAAATGTGTGTTACAACAGTTTTTTTATCTTGCGCACATGATTCACAATGTACTACAAAACAATCCAAGCCTTCGCTCCACGAACTAAGTCATAAAAAATTTCTCATTAAAAACTGTAGAAATATTATTTCGAGTCAGGTCATAATCCGGATCAAGCACAATTAGTCTCCACAAAAACCAACAACTTATACTTTAAATGTTCCTAAAATTAATAACTTTATATGACAAAAAGTCATTATTAAAAGGAAAATAAAGGAGACAACAATAAATTAAAGAGCATTTATACTTTTTTTCTTTTAATGAAAAGGGGATCATCACCTAAAATTTACTCAATTCTTTAAATTTTTAACATTAAATAGAGGGGGAGGGGGCATTTTTGGAAAATCGAAGGGGGCCATGGCCCCTTCTCCCTCCGCCTATGTTTGCCAGTATCTTGTTAAAGAAATTGTATCAAGAACCTAGGCTATGATGCCACTATTGGTCCTTGACGTGGATGACAGCCCCGTTAGGGTGAGAATCACAAACATAGGAATTTGTGTTTGCAGGGATAAATTTTTTGTTTAATGTGTCTACACAAATGAATGCCCAGAAGTACTAATGGCCAAGTTCATGCTCCTTGCATGTGAAGATACATTTCTGTTATAAATAGATATATCAATTTTAAAAGTTATACCTTTACACAAATATCGTTTAATTAATAATTTTTTTAAGAAATAAATCTCACAAATATCGTTTAACTAATAATTTTTAAAGAAATAAATTTCACTTCTATAAAGCAACACCATTTACCAAATAAAAAATTATTGTATGTGACTATCCATCACAATTATACACTATCATAATAAGAGTGTCTAAAAAGAAAGATAATATTGCATTTAAGACATGATAACATAATATGTGAAAAAAAAAAATCAAATTACAAATAGAATAGATTGTACAGGTACACTCGATATTACTATATTTTATCACAGCATATTAATTACAATAATAGACTCGATTATGGTTCTGTACATATAGAGTAGGCTAAGTCTAGGCTTAACCATAAACTAATCTTAAAGTTGTAGTACTAGTACAAGTTAGGAAGAGTTAGGATAATGCATAACAAATCTGTAGTACAACAGTATTGGTAATTTTTAGACACAAATTGTGAAAGTTTCACAATGACCAAAATGAATTCTCTAGTATGGAAAGTTGTAAAAGTTACCCTGTACCACCACCAGGTCATTTTACACGAATTCAAACCCTAAGATGAATTCCCTTTGGTACTTATTACCTTGTACCACGTCAATATTCATTTACAAAATTTGTAAATTTCTCTTTCATACTTATTACCTTGTACCACTAGGTCAATATTCATTTACAAAATTTTGTAAATTATAGGAAAGTTGTGAAAGTTCATCGGTTCAAAAATTTTTATGGAGATTATTCAGTGTACTGTATCATATTCACAGCTACATGCACCATTTATTTCATGAAAAAGGAATGATGAAAGTGAAAGAATTCACTTTTTCGGGGTGAACATTCTAGGTATTTTTCAACAAGACAAAAAATTTCACACTTGGTTGATGTGGCAAATTATTAATAGTAGTAGGTAAAAAAAAATGTTGACAATGGTAGATCTAGATAAGTAATAAAAGTTTGAAAACTCAACTATTGTGAAAAATTTTGTAAAATTTTTTGTTTACATATATTTTTATGGAGGTACACATCTTAATTTTGCTATGACTACTTTCAAGTGGTTTTTATTGACCATTGTGTTGTGACAACTGACAAGTGAAAATGACTAGGACATGCATCCATATCAATATGTTATAACTTATATGAATCCATGTGATATTCCGTTCCTATTTAATCAATATTTTAAGGAAAAAACTAAGATCTCTTGAGAGGTACTAGGCATGTTATAATTAGGGATGGCGATGGGGTGAAGTGGGGCTGAAAGATGAGGTATTCACCCCTGCCCCGCATGATTTTGTCTTACTCCATCCACGCCCTACATGATAGAAAAATTGGCTTGTCTCATTCTTACCCCTTGAGACTTTGCTAGGCCTCTCCTCATCCCGCAAAACTTTATTTTGTGTTAATCTGTCACACCCTACTTTCACACCTATTATAATTAATTTTTTTATAAAACTCGTTTTATTAATAATATTATACTTAAAATTACAATTAAATTTATTACAACACATCTTTTGTTAATAGATGAGTATCTCAAGGAGGAATTCAATGAGACCACTCCATTGGAGAACAATAAAAACAAAACAAGAAGTACTTATTTATGTACTAACAGAAAGACTGCACAAAAAAACTGACCAATTATAATAAAAAATAAAAAATAAAATTAACTGTAACCATTGCCCCTACTCGTTAACCGGACTCTAAAAACATTACAGAAAAGTTTGAAAGAGCTTTATGCATCAACTGGACATTTTCTACCGCTCATCTCATCAGGGATTGGCATCATGACCATGGGTGATTGGATTAGGGGCAGAAGGTGAGACAGGACCTCTATGAAGTGGATCAACATCACCAAGGAACCTCGGACCTCCTGGAATCTCTCGTTTGGGGACATACCGGTCTTTGATCATTGCTAACAATGATGAGCTGGATAAGTATCTGTTCTTCCTGTCCTTCATGTTTGGATTAAGAGGGCGAGCTTCAAATCTAAAATACAAAAGCAATATGATGACTATAAGGCACACATGCACAATATATCATCCTTTCAATTTTTTTTGTTTAGCTAGTAGTTTCAAAATATACACAGGGGCTTTAGGGATAACGTGTTTTAATGAGGATTCATATTTTGGATTGTTAATTGTTATGTAATCTTTATATTTATATATAGTATATATAGGGAAGAGGAGCTATCTTTCTATATGTTTGATTATAAAGTAGAGAGGACACGGTTGTGAAACTTTGAAGTTTTTTAAGTTGAATATATACTAATTGACTGATCGTAAAAGTTTTACTATGAAATCAATATAATATTTCACGCAAAAGTCCTGTTTCCTTCCTATACCCGAACTATGGTCTCTCATCATTGAAATCAATTCTATTCCACGCGTGTTTCCTAACACAGACAACTTGAAATCAGGAGGAACTTTAAAAAAAGGTTATGACTTATGACTTATGAAGTAGGTTAAGTTTTGAAGTAGATAAATTATTTTTTTGACAATCGAGAATATTCAGACTTGTTTGAGTTTTTAACTATTTCTTCAAGTGTATGTAGTTCTCCTAAATTATTAGAAAGAAGAATCTCTTGAAGGTAGCCTCAAGAAGCTAATAAAAAGTTTTAAATTAATTTAAGATCTCATAAATATCATAACACTTTAGGACTACTTAATTAACCAACCCTTTGGGATTTGAACTTTGAAGTAAATAATTAAAGGACCATGAAAAGTCGCTTTTGCGTTTCATGACTTGGCTAAGTAATTTTGATACGATAAATCATACATATATACGAGGAAAATTCTAAACTGCTGACCACAATATATAGGACTTACAACAAGCTTGTTGTAAGTCCTATATATGTATACCTTAAGGTATACATAAAAACAAAAATCAAATAAAAGCATCTAGTGGTCCTGAATATAAGCAAAGATATACAGATGAATATTTTTCTCCACCACAATATACAGAATTTTGGAATCAATGGTTTTGTCTGATGCTCCATCGTTGAATCGGCACTAACAAAATGGGAGTCTTGCTAATTTTCCCCTAGGAGGGAGCTTTTGCATGGTAGAGGTCTGGTGGGTGGGCTCATTGATGGTGGACCTGCTTGGTGTTTTTGTTTTTGTTTTTTATTTTTTTTATTTTTTTTTTTAAGCGATGTGGACAATGGTAGCAACAAAACTACTAATCATGCAAAGAACATGCATACACCTACATTTTCGAAAAAAACTAACGTGTGTATGGGAAAAAATTTGTTGCTGTGAAGCATTGGAACTCGGTCAAATTCTGAGAAATCGCTTGTAGGCCAAATAGTGCATTATATTTACTCTCCTCTACTCCTCCTCCCTCACTATATGGGAAATGAAACTTTAATATCATTGAAAAAAAAAAAAATCTCCTCTAGTATGTTGTATGCAATGATACTTAATTATCAAATATATGTCTTTGAACAAAACAAAACAATCAAAAGAGGATAAAAAAAATCGTTGTTTTTTGTTAAGCAACCGCGGAGATTCCAAAAAGGAAATTCTTAGTTTACATTATTAGAAATGATTACCTGAATAAGGATTGGTGATTCTTCTTGTCCTTCATGTTTGGATTAAGGGGGCGAGCTTCAGATCTTAAAAACAAAAGCAATATGATGACTATAAGGCACAAGCAAGATCGCATCCTTTCCATTTTCTTTCTTCCTTTCTTTCTAAAACTGATATTTGTGTGTCAAAATAAATAGGTGAAAGATATTACACGTTTGGATGATACGGATTTAAAGAGAAAAAATGCGGTTTTTTTTTTAAAAATTTATTTTTTATCTATAAGGATTCTGATTTCTGATTGTGGTTTGTTAATGGTTATATGCATGCCTATATATATAGGGGAGAGAGGAGCTGTCTTTACTGTTAGATTGAAATTTGGAAATTTAAAGGGAATTTCGGGAAAGGAGTTTTGGTTAGTACTTTGTACTGTGTAGTAGCTGTTTTTTAGTTTAATGAATACTAGTTAAAGTATTCAATATTTCTGCTATGGTCTTATTAAAAATCAACAACGCGTGCTTTTAAAAATAGGTAAGTGTGAAGTTATTGGGACTCTTTTTCCCTTTTTTTTCTATTTTGGGAGATGTGAATGACGTTGGAACTTGCAACTTCAAATCACGGAAAGATTTTTTCTCCAAAAAAAGAATTCACGGGAAAGTCGAGAGATAATAAATAGTAAATGCTAAATACTAGTACTAATATAGTAATATAAACGGAGAGAGAGAAGAAAAACTTTTTTTTTCTTAAATATAAAAAGGAATAGAGAAATGGTTATGAAAGAACTTTTTTTTTTTTTTTTTTTGTTGAGAAACTGGTTATGAAAGAACTTGGTAAAATCCAATCAAGATTTCTGAAAGACCAAGGGAGTACATATTACGACTGTGTCTGTGCGTGCGTGGCATGCTATACGCGTATGATTTGGAATTTTGATATAGGAAATAAATTATAATTATTCTTTAACTTAATCCAACTGTATATATGTGTGAAACTATCTTTGAATTGAAATTTTTTTTTTAAATTTTTTTGATAAAATTTAGTTACAAAATTGGTTGTAACCTAATATTACAACTTCTTTTAAAAAAAATTAACATTATTACATATTTTAAAAATCTTCCATTGAATTGCATGTTTTTTACTCTGTTTATATATATGTCAAATTTTATGCCAATTAGATATTATTTACTATATAATTTATAAACTTATATTTTACGTATAAAACTTTACTAGATCTTTTTATCAATGACCCCGTTGATAGTTTGAACTTTCAACCCCTTTTTAAAAATTCACACGGCCGGCGGGAACCTTCGCTGAAGTATACCAGCTGATAAGAACATCAACATTGTTGGATATCTTCTTAGGCACATGTTGATGTTATTTTAAAGGAAATTTACCCGCTGAGATACTAGGTTGCTTCAAAAGAACGTCTAATAACATTAATGCATCAAAAAAAAGGAAAAGAAACATCAACGCAAGCCTAAGAAGATAGAGAATAATATTGTAATTTGTGGATTTAGTAAGTAACTCAACCCAACAAATATTTGACTTACTCCTAGGTCCACCTTCAAGGTTTTTTCTCACCCAACCCAACAAATATTTCATATGTATACATTTTCGAAAGCAACTTTTTATTGTCTATAAATAATTATCATATTATATTTTGTTAAATTACTAATTATCTCTAAAATTTAAACTATTAAGATATGGTAAATTCAATTATTTAACCAATGGGCCCAATACGTGAGAATTTAAATGGGAGATAGAGTGGAGAAGATAAAGATCGAAACTCGGGATCTTATGCTTTGATATTATATTAAATTTTCGATTGTTCTAAAAGTTTAAACTATTGGAATATGGTAAATTTAATTATTTAGCTAATACTTCTAACATATTTTATAATTTTCAAAGTCTTAACAAATTTTGCACGTCATTAAAGAGAAATTCATGATTCTCCAAGATTATTTTATTTATTAATTTTTGTATAATCTAAATTCAATTGTATGTTGAAGATAATTTGTCTAGAACCCATTAAGCAAAACTCAATTGAATGGGGTAAAATAAATATCATCTTAAATAAAACAATTGATTTGTGACTCCCTCGTTTTCCATTGATTTTTCCTAATTTTTTCCCAAAACTCAATTGACCTATTAAAAAAGCCATGTAACTAAAACTACACATAGATAATTTCTTTAATCATCACGTAGTCTTTTATCAACAAAAAAAGATCATCACATAGTCAGTTAGAGGAATAACTCTAAATCGGTTTGGAGCTAAACTCTTTCCATTATATGTTGTATACAATTTTTTATGTCCATACTAATAGAAAAATAAAAATAAAAATTACATTTAAATTGTAATAAATTTTAGTTCAAGCAATTAAAAAAAAATAAATAAATGCTACCTAAATTGTTTATAATTTTTTTTTCAAAAAGTCTTTCAAAATTGACATTAGCATGCTTGATTAATCATAGTATAAAACCCCCCAAGATTTCCTTTTGTAAATAGAACTAATAATAAGGATATTGGTAAAAAAAATAAAAATAAAAAGGGATATTAGAATAATTTACTTAAGCACATAATTAGGTTGGGTTTAAAGTGTACAACCAAATCCTTGTAGGACCAAAATTTTCTTAAATCTTAAATGGGTCGGGCTCAAGGTATACAACCTAATCTTTTTAAAATCCTAAATGAGTTAGTCTCAAAGTATACAATTGAATCCTTCTTAAATTTTAAATGAGTTAAGCTCAAATTATACAATCGAATCATTTTTAATTCATAACTGAGTTGGGCTCAAGATGTACAACTTAATCATTCTCAAATCCTAAATGAGTTGGGCTCAAAGCACACAACCAAATCCTGCTTTAAAGTCCTAACTAGATTGGGCTCAAAAATTTGAACCCAAACCCACTTTAGAAACCAAAAAAAGAGAAAATCCTATAACATTGGGAGGAGTTTTTTTTTTTTTTTTTTTTGAAAAGCCCAAGAAATAAGTCCTACAAAGCAAATATTCTAGAAACAACAATATATTCATCCACAACAAACCATCATTGCAAATTGCAACCAGAAAGAAACAAAAAAACCTAAAAAAGAGCCCCAAAAACGAATTTCACAGAAATAAGAGGGGCTGTCTCCGCAGTCTCCTCTTCCCTCTATTAACCAAAACAATTTTCGCTGTTTTTTTTCACTTCCCGCTATCCTTTCCCTCCAACCCCACCCCTTAAAAATTTCTATACAAAACTCTCTCTCTTTCTCTCTGTATCTTTCTCTCTCTCTCTCTCTTTCACTGTGGAATTTCTTCTCTGAAAGGTTAGGGTTGGAAACACTCTCTCGCTCTCATTCTCATTTTCTTTTTGGACATTAATGCCATTCGTTTTGCAACTAATTTACGTGCATGCATGCCTTGTTTATTTTTTTGGGGTTTTTATGTTTGATACTGTATTTTCCGATTTGGGGTTCTGGGTTTTGTATATTTGTTGCTTGTGGTATTGGGTGCTGAGAATCTAGGGTTTTAGATTTTTGTGGTTTTTGAATTTATTTATAGTACTGTTTTGTTATGTGGGTTTGTTTGGTAGATGGGAAAGTGGAAGAAAATAGTGGGGCAATAGATTTTTTTGGGGGGGGGGGGGTTATGTTATCAATGGCTTTATTGGACTCAGTTCAGTGGGTTTTTATTTATTTATGTTTCTATAGGCAATGGAGAGTTGGTTTTAGATTCAGTATTGTGGTTTTTTCTGTTCTGTTTTCCTATATTTTCTGAGCAACTTAATGTAGAGATTTTGATGATTATGCTAGGATTTTTGTTCTAAGTAGTTACTTAGAAGAGAAATGTTATGTACACAATATTTTCATAACACTTTTATAATAAATCTTAAGTGACATGTTGTTATTGGTTGTTATGGATGAGCAAAAAAATAATTTAAGTTGTAGATTCAAATTAAAACGAATAATAACTTACCACCTATAATTTGTTGTGAAAATGTTGTGGATGGAGCACTTCTCTATTTAAAATGGTTTGCACGTGGTTATTTAGGCTGGATTTGATTTTTTTTTTGTTCAAATGTTTGCTTATTCTTTGATTGGTAAGTTATGCAATCCACCCACTCAATGGGTTTTGAATCTTTAAATTAAACCTATGAAAGAAGTGCTGTTTGAACCAGAGCTCATTTGTGAAATTTTTGCTTATTTTTATTTGAATTTGGAACCCTTTTCAAAATGTGTGCCTGTGTAAAGTACCAATCAAAGCTAGAAATTGTGTCATGTTGATTTTGGTATTTTTGGGCAGTTGTTTAGGTGATTCTTATTCAGTGTATCACTATTTGGGTTTCAGGTTTCAATTCCAAGTTGCAAAGGGTTCTGGGGTTTAGGTTATTGTGTGCATTGGTGGGTTTGCTCAAAACCTTTTGGTTCTGAAGGGCCAATGCTTGGCTAATCTGTTTGGGGGCTGTCTCCGCTTCAAATTGTTTACTAAGATGGTGGGTGAGTTGCTAATTTCTGTTTTGGGATGTTAAGTTAATACACATTGCAGCTTTAGAACTTCACAGTGTTGTGTGTAAACTGTTGTAATTTATGGTTTTGTTAATAAAATTTCACTCATGTATCACCACACACACACAATCACACATGGGCATGGGCTCTTGTGTATGTAAATTCATATTAGTGGATAAATACCAAAATTGTTTGGTAGAATTCAACTGAGCTTGTTGGGGTCGTATTCTTGTAGGATGAGGAATTTGGATGATTGCTGGATTGTGGAGAGACAAGGCAAAAGAAAGCTACCCCTTTCCTGGTGTATATAGTTTATGTTAAATATCCTGGGTGGTTAATTTATTGATTTTCAAACCAACCATGGAATGCAACAAAGAGGAGGCCATCAGGGCTAGGGGGATTGCAGAGAAGAAGATGCACGAAAATGATTTTGTAGGGGCAAGGAAGATTGCGATGAAGGCTCAGCAGCTGTTTCCTGGGCTTGAGAACATGTCTCAATTGCTTGCAGTCTGTGAGGTTCATTGCTCTGCATTGATAAAGGTTAGCAAGTCAGATTTGGACTGGTATGGAATTCTTCAGATTGAACAATCTGCTGATGAGGGGACCATCAAGAAACAGTACAGAAAGCTAGCACTGTTACTTCATCCTGATAAAAATAAGCTTGCTGGTGCAGAGGCCGCATTCAAGCTAGTTGGGGAAGCACATAGGGTCCTCTCAGACCAGGCAAAGCGTACTTCATTTGATAAGAATTATGCATCTTCAGCGAGGACTGCCGAATCAAAGCCGCCGCCCCATCAGTCAAATAGCAATTTGTTTGTCAACAGGCAGTCGTGGGCTGACAATAATCTCCATAAACCTCCTCATCCGCCTTACACTAATTTGAATCCTAATCACCAGGCACCCCTATTCCAGACATTCTGGACATGTTGCCCCCACTGCAGTACTAGGTTTCAATACTACAAAGGTTCTGAGAATAAACTCTTGCGATGTCAGACTTGCTCCAAAGCCTTCATTGCCCAGGATGTGGGTACTCAATATGTTCCGGTAAGAACTCCCTGGGGTCAGTTTCCCAATCAAAAAGTAGCTTCAAATCAGGGGCCCTCAAAAGTAACCTTAAAATGTAATGGTGGAAATGTTTCCAATGTGAGATTTCCGGATAGATCTGCTGGGTTAGATCCAAAGTCAAAGGCAGGAAACACTGCTGAGGTTCGTGGGGGTTTTAAAGCAGAAGTGAAAGCAGATGGGCATGTGGGGAAGAAAGGTGTTGAGGTGACCAAGTCTAATGCAGCAAAGGCTCAGAAACCAGGATCATCGAAAAATGTGAGCAGGAAGAGAGGGAGGAAGTCAGCTGTGGAATCCAGTGAAAGTAATGAGACTGGAGATAGTGACGACAATGAAAAAGATGTGGGTATTCACCAAAATGGTGGTAATCCTTCTGGACAGAATTCTGGGAACCATAGGAGATCTTCAAGGCAAAGGCAAAAGGAAAATATTTCTCACCAGAAGAATCTAAATGCTGATGATGATGATTTTGTGAGTCCTCCAAAGCAGAATTGCAAATCATCCAGGAAAAGTGTGAAGCAAAAAGCAAGTGCCACTGAAGAGAGTTTGCTAAACAAAAAGTGCAAAATGGGAGAATGTGATGTAAAGACAAAGGAAGAGGGTATGCCAGTTCAGGATGACAGAAAGTCTGAAGTTGATGATAGATCTGGATCGAATTCTAATGTTGCATCAGATGATGTAGCTATTCAAGTTCCTGATCAAGAGTTTAGTGATTTTGAGAAGGGTAAGGAAGAAAACTGCTTTGCTGTTAATCAAATGTGGGCTATATATGATACATTAGATGGTATGCCAAGATTTTATGCCCGTGTCAAGAAAGTGTTCTCCCCTGGTTTTAAGCTGCAGATCACTTGGTTGGAGGCCAATCCAGATGACCAAGATGAGATTGATTGGTGTGATGGAGAATTGCCTGTTGCTTGTGGTAAGTTCAAACTTGGTAACACTGAAGAAGCCGTTGAGCGTCTTATGTTCTCTCATCAGATGCATTGCATAAAAGGCAGTTGTAGAGGTTCATACTTGATATATCCTAGAAAGGGAGAAACTTGGGCCCTCTTCAAAAATTGGGATATTAGATGGAGTTCTGACCCAGAAAAGAATATGCCATTCAAATTTGAATTTGTGGAAGTCCTTTCAGACTTTGTTGATGGTTTTGGCATTTACGTGGCATATTTGGGCAAAGTGAAGGGGTTTGTTAGTCTTTTCCAGCAAACTAAGCAGCATGGAATTACCTCTTTTCAAGTACCACCTAAGGAGCTGTATAGATTTTCACATCGAATTCCATCATTCAGAATGACTGGTGGGGAAAAAGAAGGTGTTCCCAAAGGATGTTTCGAACTCGATCCTGCTGCTCTGCCCACTGATTTCAATGTGTATGATGATCCCAATGTTGTGAAGATGGAAAATGGACGCGTGGATGCTGAAGTCAGTAATTTGTGTTGTAAATCCTCAGAAAATAAAATGGAACATGTTATGGGTTCTGACACATCGATGAAGCATGAAGGGGATGACCAAGGGAGAGAGACCACAATGCATGAAAGATTTCCAAGACAATCAAATGGAACACATACAAATAATATTCAAGTAGATGCAAGCAAATGTAAAACCGAAGAGGACGATAGTAAAGAAAATTGTGACCTCACTCAGCCCAAAGGAACTGCTACTTCACATCAGGCTGATAAGAAGATCAACACCCAAAAGAAGCATGAGAAGAAGAAAGATATTGAACAAGTGTCCTTAAATCCTAGAAGATCGCCAAGGGACTTAAGCAAGAAAAATGGTCTGATAAATGGACTCTCTATGAATGAGGGAACTGTTAAGCATTCAGATGCCAACATAGGTGAAAACTGTGGCAGCTTCGCTAAGTCCAAAGGTGGTGCTTCTTGTCAGTCTGATGAGAAAATGCAGTTGCCTGTGAAGGACCATTCTTCCAGTAGTTTGACAAAAAGCCCTGGTGAGTGCTATGACTTTTATGGAGAAAAATCAGAAGAGAAGTTTCAGCTTGATCAGATATGGGCGATATATGTTGATAAGGATGGGATGCCTAAGAACTATGCTCAAATTAAGAAGATTGAATCCACACCTAGCTTTAGATTGCATGTGGCATTGCTTAAACCCTGCTCACCGCCAAAAGACACTAATCAGTCAGTTTGTTGTGGGATGTTTGAGGTAAAAAATGGTAGGACTAAGGTCCTTACCCGCTTAGCGTTTTCTCATCGTTTAATAGTTGAACGTGTTGGTAAGTATAGATACAAAATTTACCCTAGAAGAGGTGAGGTTTGGGCGTTATACAAGAACCTGAACTCAGAGGTGACATGTTCTGACATTTGGAAGGGAGAATGTGACATAGTGGAAGTACTAGAAGTCAATGACAACAGCACAGAAGTTGTGGTTTTGTCACCTCTTAGTGGGTTTACATCAGTTTACAGGTCTCCAAGAATCCAGAGGTCAAAATCTGGTGTCATTGTTATACCGCGGGATGAGATTGCCAGATTCTCTCATCAGATTCCTGCTTTCCAGCACTCAGGGGAAAAAGATATTCTCCTGAGAGGCTGTTGGGAGCTTGATCCCAAAGCAGTTCCTGGTCTTGTAATTTGTTTAGACTGAATCAGCAATGTGGTACATTGTATCCATCCTAGATTCCTAAATTTATTATAACCAGAAGAAGCTTTGTGTCACAATGATCTCAGTGACAAATGAAATGAAGTTTAGAGAAGCTTTAGTTTGATTCTTCAATTTTTGTCTGAAACCATGAAAGGGTTCTGAATCTATCCTTTTCTTCTGAGTCCAGATTTGTCACACAGGAGGTGGTTTTGTTGGTCTTTCTGAGATACCTTTTTGGCTTTTCCTTTTCCTCAAATATTTTTTGGCCGTGCATTGTAGCTTTGACCTTTTGGGTAAAGTAAGGCTGACTGGACTATTAGCTGAATGTGCCAAGATGTAACTCCCAACTGTAAATTCTGGATATTTGGGACGATGCAGTATTGAATGTGCCTGTTACTAGAGGAACTTCGGAAACAAATTATGTTAACTGAAAATTGGTTTGTTAGTGTTTTCCTTTTTACTGTTTAACAAGTATCAAGATAGAGATTTCCTTCTGCTTATTGTGTGTTTGAGGAAGTTGACTCTGGCTTAAACCCAAAAAAATAAAATAAAAAACAAACAAACTATACAGTACATTTTGTGCAATGTTGCCCCATTTTTCTTGAGGACTGCTATGTCCTTGAATTTATAAGCCAAGGACATATTTGAACTAATAATAATTAACTACTTGTAATTTGTTGTAAAAATATTGCGAAAATGTTGTGGACATATCATTTTTCATAAATAAAATTTCAGATTTACCTTGTTTTCAAATACTAGTTAGTCCCTAATTAGTTGTGGTGAGCTTATATCTTTGAAAGGTTGCATTGTGTATTCAGATTAGTGTTAGTTCCTAATTTTTGGGATTAGTTGTGGTGAGCTTATCTCATCTTTGAATTTTTGGCTAAATATGTGCTTTATTTATTTTTTTGATACAAGATAGAAATTCTATTCTAGTATAATTTAAATATATATATATATATATATTTATGAAAACCTTGGAAACTTGAATCTCGGTCTTTGTTATCATGCTTCACAAGCAAGTGTGTGCGGTAGGACGTGCGTTTACTTTGCAGAAGGAGAATGAGACACAAAAGAGAGCTGATGCTTTCACATCTTCTAGGCCCAGCTGCCCTGGTGAGGTGATTACTTTTGTCAACAACTGAAGATTAGTAGAGAAGGGTAGGAATGATTTTGTTGTTTTATCAGAAACTCTCTCTCTCTCTCTTAATTCGGAAATTTTCGTCGCTCAATGCCATAGCCTTTAACTGTGCCAGTCTTCTTGTTTGGGTTTATCAACCTTTGCTCAGGGAACACGGGGTCAAATTCTTCTATTTTCTGGTATTCATTTTCCTCTAATTTTATATATTTGGTCGATCTATGCTATACTTTTGAATACTGTATTTTTTCTAAATGAGATTTTGTGTGTTTGGATGGTATTCATTATTATGTGGGTTTTGTGCTTTTATTTTTTTAAAATGATTGATTTGATAAGATTTTCTTTTTTCCATAAAGAATTTCTTGTAAGTAAAGAATTCTTCTATGCCCCTCTCAAATTGAGTATTGCTTGAAAATGATTAAATTTTTTATTTATTTTTCTATAATTATCCTTTGTATCTCTGTCCTCTTTCAATTCCGAAGTGCTGCTTGAGAATGATTTATAATTTTTTCTATAACTATCCTTTGTATCTCTGTCCTCTTCCAATCTTGGATTTGTTGTCAGCTTATACAAAGATTTTTTTGGAAGCTGCATAAGAAAGCTGATAATTTCATTTTTATTTAGTTTAAGTTATTTTTTATTCTCTATTTTAGTCCTTGTTTAATGATCAGCATAGTCTATGACTTATTAAATTTATAAGGGCATAGTATGGTCATGAGTTGCAAGAAGGGAAAATATGTGTTATAATATGGTCTATATGTGTACCGTTCTCATTTTATTCTTCAAGTTTTGGTATTATTTTATTCTATTCAAAATCGGCAAAAGTAGAATCCATTAGTAATTTAAAGAACCATTAAGTAATAAAATATTCCCACCCTTGGTTTTTGGGTAAAATGATTTGGGTTAAGAACAGTTTTAAGAACAACAGAGAATACAAAAAGCAATCAGTATCGTCAAGGGCATTTGGTCTAGTGGTATGATTCTCGCTTTGGGTGCGAGAGGTCCCGAGTTCGATTCTCGGAATGCCCCTTCTGACCATTTTTAAGAGCTTTTTTTTTTTTTTTTTTTAATTCCTAAAATATAAAATTGTGTCACGAAGCCCAGACAGGCCCACTATAATCACCATATGGATTCTGATTAGATTGGTTTTATGGCCCAGACCCCAGATAGCAATATGTTACCACTGCCCACAACAGCAATTTACTTGGAGGCCCAAAAAGGAACGTAAAAAACATGTTAGGAAAGTAATAAAGTTAATAAAGTGTACAATTAAAGTAAGGCCCAAAAGGAAACCGATTAAAAAAAAATAATGACAGGGGGCATTCCGAGAATTGAACTCGGGACCTCTCGCACCCTAAGCGAGAATCATACCACTAGACCAAATGCCCTTCCATGTCTAAGCATACTTTATATTATTATTTAAAACAGCTGACGCTTCCAAACGCAATGCCCCGCAGATCATTTCTACCATGGTCGGTCCCTCTGGCACCGTGGCTATTAATTTAATTCCATAAATTCGAAAATGTTAATTTTTTTTTTTTTTTTTTTTGTTATCTATATTATTTATAAGATGATTTCTCTCTTTGGATTGAACTTTTATGTAGTTCAAAAATACCTCTAAACCTTACATTTAAGAGGAAAAAAAAAATTGGGAACAATCCAATAAAAATATTTTTTCAACTTCACTTAAAATGTTTACAAAATAGGATATTCTTCTACTAATCCATGTTTTCCAAACAAATTTATCTATTTTTTTTAAAAAAAGAAAATTATGACATTAGACCCAAAAAAAAAAAAAAGTTTCATCGCATACACTTTGCATGTACAATTAAGCTAGTAAGTTAGAATACTCTTTTGCTAATTATTTGACAATGCTTGACATAGAATCTTCCTCATTTTCTCATTGTATAAAACTATTGACAAAATTTGTGTTACTTACATTTCCTCATACCTTTTCCAATATTATGCATCCAAAAATATTATTTGTGTAAGACAAACACAAAATTTCTGGGTTATGTGGATATCTCTTTGGTATTTGTGTTTTTGTTTTCTTCTCTAGTAGCTTATAAGAATAGGGTAGGTTGGATGGCAAGTCATGGAATGAAATGAAACTAGTGATAAAAGATGCTTAGAAACTTTGCTAGTTTAGTTTCACAAAAGAATCATGACCACAGTTGTTTGGAGAATTTGTATATATAGGGCCTCTGTATATTGATAGGTGTGGAATTATAAAAATAAAAAAATAAAATAAAATAAAAAAATTAAAACGTCCGGGGCACTTTATCAGGATGAGTTATTTAGTTGAATGAAGTTCAGAACTGTGATATTCAAACCTTTGCATAACTGTAGTCTTGACATGAAGTTTAACTAAATTAGCTTAAAAATTTTCCATGCATTATGAACTGATATATCCATTAATTTGGTTATGTCTGTGGCCGCCCCTAGCAACTTGTTGATGAGTGATTTGATTTCTTCTTTTCCCAAGGGTTGGAAATATAAAGCCATGGCCTCAAAGTCCACCATCAAGCAAACTTTCGAAAGGAATAAAATGTGTATCAGACACTACATCAATAAATGATCTACATATATAGTTGCAACATGTGGAGTCTTTAGTGAGAAAAAATCATATGAGGCCTTCATTACTTCTTACATATCTTACCAATGTTATTGAATAACAGAAGGGTTTGATTAATGATAGTGTGATGCATTCTTTTAGGTCTCCTTGTGGTTTCTAAGGTTACATTACTTGCTTTCCCTTCACCTGCTAAAATATTGATGCATTCGGGCTTTGGAAAATGCTAAAAGTTACTCAAATTGGCATCAATTGAATTTTTTTCCACAAAATATTTACTTATGATGCAAGAAAGTTTTTTTAATGCTGCACTTTTACAAGTTCATTGCGGCGTAAAGGATTTCCTTGATGATGACAATAGTGTTGGGTGCACGTGACCCTTGTATACCAACACACACACACACATTTGTCAAAGCTCGTCTAATGAGCTTGTCCCTTATGGCTTGTTTGGAAGTTTAGAGAGGGAGGAGAGTAGAGGAGAGTAGTGGGGAGGAGAGTAGAGGAAAATGATTCCCCTCCATCTTATTTGGATGTTTTTAAAATTAGTAAGGGGGAAGGGAGTAATTAGTCCTTCTCCTTGTGTAATTTTGTTAATATAATAAGGGTAAATTAGGTAATTTACTTGGTTAATAGTTTATGTACTCTACTCTCCCTCCAAATCTCTCCAATTTGGGGGAATTAAAAATGGGAGACTAGAGGGAGTTGAAACCCCTCCAAACCCCTCCCTCTCCTTCCTTAAAAAATTCCAAACAAGGTAATTAGATTACCCTCCCTCCCTCTACTCTACTCCCCCTCCTTTTTTAAACATCCAAACAGGCCATTAAGGGCTTGTTTGGATTGAGAGAGAGGGAGGGAAGTAGAGTAGAGTTGATTGAAAATAGACTAATTTTAAGTCAATTCTTATTTACTCTATGTTAGGCATGGTTTTGTGTGCTTGTATGATGGTATGTTGTATTGTAGTAGGCTATGATAGTATTGGTAGTATAAGTAGTATAAGTGCCTATATTAGTAAGTGCATAAGTGTCTATATTAGGTGCATGTATATGACAGACTTGTAGCGCATAGTGTAAATGGGGAATTGTGATGTCATGGGCTATACGAGTTAGTCAGTACAGGATAGTTAGAAGTTAGAGGATTGTGATGTCATTGACAGCTGGAAGTTGGTGTATAAGAGGAGAGGCTATTGTATACTGAAATGGCAAGCAAATACAATCTTAAGCCAATTCTTTTCCCTCTCTTTCTCTGTTTTCCTTTCCCTCAATTCTTGGAGGCTCAGCTGACCTTGAATCCAGCTAAACTCAATAACCATTAAATTCAACCTTAACAATCTACTCTACTCTTCCTCCCTCATGCTTAATCCAAACAGACCATAAGTCTCCAATGTCAGCCTTAACTTAATGGGACTTGACATTAGGCTTGTGAAACATGCTGAAGGAAGGAAGGAAGAAAGGAAGGGACTAAAGCAAAGTAAGGTCATTTGGCTATTTGTGTGAGAATGCTTCAATGAGTTTAGTTCCAAAAACTGAGGAGAGAAACACAAAGAAAGCTAGAGAGCTTAGGAGAGATACATGGTGAGAGTGAGTGAGTGAAAAAGAAAAATGTGTAACATTTTTCTTTGCTCAAGCTACAAACAAGGAAGATAAATTGGTGGAGTTCTCTTGGAGGATTTTTGAGTGCTATAACCACAAAATGTTGGAGTGTTCAGAGAAAAATCTTACTACTGTGTTTTGTAGTGAGATTGTATTTTACTCTTAGAGATTTATTTGTTGTGTATTGCCAATTTATTGTGAACTCAAGTTTGGCATAAACTTGAGAGTTATAATTTTTATTTTCATAGTGGGTATTTTTTATGTATTGTGATTTTTCCTTTTACACTAGAATGTTTTTCATGTAAGACTTGGTATTCTTGTGTGGTTGTGTTTTCGTTATGCTTACTGAAAATTTTATTTCCATAGATATTGCTATTGTTTGGTAGTAAATTATTTTAATCCACACATAGACATTGAGGGGTGATGGTGTCACCAAGAAGCCAACTGCTGAACTCGTCCATACAGCTCGTCCATGGGAAAACGAATCCATTCATTATAAGCTTGTCCATTCGTCTGTACAGATGGACGAGCTCGTCCAAGGACTCACTCGTCCGTCTCCTTAACTTTTCTATCAAAACTACAACCGTTCTTCCTTTGAAAACGGTTATGATTAACAGGACTCAAATAAAATAACTTCTAAGACAGTTATGGAGGTTACCTCATAATTATTCAAACTACACAACGCTTGGAGAAATAACTACCTCAGAAAATACTATATAAAGGCTCCTCTGTAGTAATGTGAAAGGTAACTGGAGAAATTTTGAATAAAGAATTTTTTCCTTATACTGAGAATGACAAATCCACTAACTTTGTCATCGGAGGACTTTTGGCCGGTCACCACCGGTCTCCTCTGACTTCTTATTTGTTACTTTCAGGATTTCGCTTGTAGATCGTTAACGCCCTGAAATTTTAGCCCACTGATCCTTTGACATCATTAGTTGGCGCCGTCTGTGGGGAAGAATAGAATTTTTTACGTTTGAATTTCATCGTTGAATTTTGCAACTTCTTTCTCCGACAAAGGGCTGAAATGGTCCGGACAAGATCGAGGGCCACCAGTCCAGGCCTTCAACAGAGCAGAGATGCCTCTAGTAACCCTCATCATGACCGTCAATCGGCGCCTGTTATGCAGCCTTCATCAACCCAACACATGCAATCCATGGTCGCTGCCATGGCAGAACTAACTCGCCAAAATCAAGATTTGCGGAGAGAGATTAATCTTAGGAGGCAACGACATGAGGCTCGTGGAGAAGAGCGAGAACAAAGTTAGGAAGATGAAAGAAATGTTGAACCGGAAAGTCAATCAAGGGGCACCGCTTCACGGAGGGTACCACACTTAGAGAGGGAGGTGGACCAGATGAGGAAGGTTATGGATGAGATGAGGGAAAACATGAGGAGGACTAATCCTGTAGAAGATTTAGTTCACAGAACTGATTCACCCTTTACAGCATCCATTAATGGCCATCCCTTACCACCAAAGTTCAAGATGCCTTCCTTGGACTCATATGATGGTACGCGTGACCCCTTTGACCATATCGCAACCTTTAAGACTACCATGCATCTCCAAGGGGTTCCGGATGAGATAATGTGTAGAGCATTTCCAACTACCCTCAAAGGGCCTGCGAGAGTTTGGTTCAGCAAAATACCCCCGAATTCAGTAAGTTCCTTCGAGGAGTTAAGCAAATTATTCGTTAATAATTTCATTGGAGGACAGAGACATAAACGTTCCTCGTCTAGCTTACTAACCATAGAGTAAGGAGAGAATGAGAGCCTGCGTTCCTTCATCACACGCTTCAATAGGGAAGCACTGACTGTGGACGAGGTAGATAACAAGCTACTGTTGGCAGCCTTCCATAACGGGGTCAACTCTGATTTGTTCATACACAAACTTTATGAAAAAGAGCCTCAGTCCATGGCCGAACTCGTCCATTCAGCCCAAAACTTTATGAACGTAGAAGACGCGATCATAGCTAAGAAGAGGAAGAGAATGGAAAGAATGGAGGCAAATCCCGTTCGTCACTCTGAGCAAGCCCCTCGTCCAAAGAAGGGGCGAACAGAAGATAAGAGAGACCGAGATAGCAAGAAACCAGGTTCTTCAGGACGGAATCAAAAATACACCCCTTTGAACGTACCACTTGAGCAAGTCCTTATGCAGATTAAGGATGAGCCTTCCTTGAAGTGGCCAGAGAAGATGAAGGGAGATCCCAACAAGCATAATAGGAACAAGTATTGTCGCTTTCACAGAGATCATGGGCATGATACGGACGAATGCTTTGACTTGAAGCAACAGATTGAAAATCTCATTAGGCAAGGGAAGCTAAGAAATTTCCTTGGACGAGACCAGAAGGACGAGAAACTGAAGGGTAAGGTAGAAGAATCGCCACGACCACCGCTTGGAGAAATAAGAGTCATTGTAGGGAGAGATTCAACAGGACAGTCGTCCAAATCAAAAAAGACATACTTAAAAGTGGTGCAGAGTGTCCAACTTTCTGGACGATCACCGAGAGCAAGGACCATGGACGAACAAGTAATTACTTTCACAGACGAGGATGCAGAAAGAATCCATCACCCTCATGACGATGCTATTGTCATTACCCTCCTTATTGCTGACTACAAAACTAGAAGAGTGCTAGTGGACAATGGGAGCTCAGCTGATATTTTGTATTATCCAGCCTTTCAACAGATGAGGTTGGGACGAGATCAGCTTCGTCCAGCAAGCTCTCCTCTAGTGGGATTTGGTGGGATAAAGGTACAACCTGTAGGCACAATTCTTTTATCAGTGATAGTGGGGACATACCCGCAACAAATCACCAAGGATGTGAACTTCCTTGTGGTAGATTGCCCATCTTCCTACAATACCATAGTTGGAAGGCCGACTTTAAACAGTTGGAAGGTGGTTACATCTACCTACCACTTGTCAGTGAAGTTCCCAACAGAACATGGGGTGGGGCAAGTACAAGGAGACCAATTGGCAGCAAGAGAATGTTATCTGGCCATGTTGGCCACGGACGAGCAAATCCAAACCATGAATATTGAAGAAAAGAGAATTGTTGCAGAACCCGTTGAAGTGTTGAAGAATGTTTCCCTAGACGAGAATTACCCCGAAAGGTGTACCAAGGTTGGAGCAGACCTGAGAGACGAAGTTAAGAAGGACCTCGTCCATTTTTTGAAGAAAAATGTTGATCTGTTTGCTTGGAGTAACGAAGACATGCCGGGTATAGATCTTAGTGTTATTACTCACTGTTTGAATGTAAATCCTTCCTCTAAGCCAGTATGACAGAAGAAAAGGGTGTTCGCTCCAGAAAGAGATGCTGCTATTAAGGACGAGGTACAGAAGTTGTTGGCCGTAAAATTTATACGAGAAGTGTACTACCCCCAGTGGTTGGCCAATGTAGTAATGGTGAAAAAGGCGAACGGCAAGTGGAGGATGTGTGTGGATTTTACAGATTTAAATAAGGCTTGCCCCAAGAATAGTTACCCACTGCCACGTATTGACCAACTGGTGGATTCTACTGCAGGCCACAGGCTACTAAGTTTTATGGATGCTTTCTCGGGATACAACCAAATAAGGATGGACGAAGCAGACCAAGAGAAGAAGTCCTTTGTTACCAGTCAGGGACTGTTCTGTTATGAAATAATGCCCTTTGGCTTGAAAAATGCTGGGGCAACATACCAACGACTAGTTAACCACATGTTTTGTCTGCAGATCGGGCGGAATGTGGAGGTTTACGTCGACGACATGCTGGTAAAAAGTCAGAACGAGGAAGGACATCTGGATGACCTGAAGGAGACGTTCGACATGTTGAGGCAGTATCACATGAAGTTAAACCCTAGCAAATGTGCCTTTGGAGTATCATCAGGGAAATTCCTTGGATTTATGGTCTCTCATAGAGGAATTGAGGCGAACCCTGATAAAATTCGAGCAATATTGGACATGAAGCCTCCATGCAATGTTAAAGAAGTCCAATCCCTAACCGGGCGGGTTGCTGCCCTCAACAGGTTTGTTTCTAAAGCCACTGACAAGTGTTTGCCGTTTTTCAAAGTTCTGAAGAAAGCATTTGAGTGGACGGACAAGTGTCAGGGAGCCTTTCAAGACTTGAAAGCGTATCTCGTTACGGCTCCATTGCTGAGTCCGTCCGTGACGGGAGAAGAGTTATTTTTGTACCTGGCAGTAACCCCGCACGCCGTAAGCTCGGCATTGATAAGAGAGGAAGGAAAAATACAAAAGCCGGTGTACTATACAAGCAGAGCACTGAGAGGAGCGGAAGGACGATATCCCCTAATGTAGAAGTTGGCTTTCGCACTAGTGACAGCCTCTAGAAAACTAAGGCATTACTTCCAGGCCCATGTCATCAACGTCATGATAGATCACCCACTCAGAAAGGCAATGAACAAATTAGAGGCTGCAGGACGATTGGTTCAATGGGCTGTCGAGCTCAGTGAGTTCGACATAAAGTACCAACCTAGACATGCCATAAAAGCTCAGGTTCTGGCGGACTTTATTGCAGAATTCACCCTTAGTCATGACAATGTAAGTAAGATGGAAGGCAACCAGAAGTGGACCATCCATGTGGATGGATCGTCTACACAGCACGCCGGAGGGATAGGTGTGGTTTTGCAATCCCCAGAGGGGGATAAACTGAAATACAAAGTTCGCATGCAGTACCAAGCAACCAATAATGAAGTTGAGTATGAAGCTCTTCTCAAAGGGCTAGAATTAGCCAAGTCCGTGGAAGCAAAGTCGATACTCGTCCTGGGAGATTCTCAGCTAATCATGGGCCAAGTGAATGGGGTGTACGAGGCTAAAGAAGAACGAATGAAGAAGTACCTTAGCAGGGTAATGAGACTTGTGAAAAAATTTGAGGAAACTAACTTCGTTCAAATCCCAAGGGAGGAGAACATGGAAGCAGATACACTAGCCAAAGAAGCTTCGGCAAGTGAAGCCACGGACGAGTTTGTTGAGATTCAGTACATGCCGAGCATAGACATCCCAGAAGTGCAACAGGTGCAGAGCGAAGTAAATTGGATAGATCCCATTATATCATACTTGAAAGAAGGACGACTTCCAAAAGAAAAAGACGAAGCAAGAAAGCTGAGGGTAAGATCAGCCAGGTACATTCTCATGGACGAGGTACTGTACAAAAGGGGCTTTTCCCGGCCTTATCTCCGGTGTCTGGCACCAGACCAAGCAAACTATGTCCTCAGAGAAATTCATGAGGGAGCGTGTGGCAATCACTCAGGAGCCAGATCACTCGTCCATAAAGTCGTCCGTGCAGGGTATTACTGGCCAAACATGCAAGCCGATGCCAAGGCCTATGTCAAAGTCTGCAACCAATGCCAACGGTTTAGCAACATCCCTAGACAACCGTCAGAATATCTAACCCCAATGACAGCCCCATGGCCTTTTGCACAATGGGGACTAGATATTCTGGGCCCTTTCCCAATAGGTGTGAGGCAAATGAAATTTCTTGTGGTTGGCATTGATTATTTCACCAAGTGGGTAGAGGCAGAACCTTTAGCTAATATCACGCAACAAAATGTCAAGAACTTCGTATGGAAGAATATTGTGTGCAGGTTTTGCGTGCCCAGGGTGTTGGTATCGGATAATGGATGACAATTTGACAACGCACTCTTTAAAGATTTTTGCATACACTTTAGAATTCAGAATCACTACTCCTCACCCGCCCACCCACAAGCAAATGGCCAAGCTGAAGTTACAAACCGATCCTTGTTAAAAATAATCAAGACTCGGCTTGAGGGGGCAAAGGGAGTATGGCCAGATGAGTTACCAAGTGTTCTATGGGCATATAGAACGACTGCAAGAACTCCGACAGGAGAAACTCCTTTCAAGTTAGCTTATGGAGCTGAAGCAGTCATACCCGCAGAAGTGCACATGGCCAATCATAGGGTGATGGCTTATCAAGACAAAGACAATGAAGAGCAACTCCGCTTGAACCTTGATCTAATAGACGAGGTTAGGATGAATGCCGAACAAAGAATGGCAAGGTATAAAAACCTGATGGCTAGGCAACATGACGCAATGGTGAAACCAAGGCGATTTAATGTAGGAGATCTTGTCCTGAAAAGGGTATCTTTAGCAACAAAGAACCCAGCTCATGGAAAGCTGGGACCAAATTAGGAAGGCCCTTACAGAGTTATCAACTGCAAAAGACAAGGATCCTATTACTTGGAAGCCCTAGACGGGAGGAAGTTGGAGCATCCTTGGAATGTTGAACATCTGAGGAGATATTATCAATAAAGGCGAACCTGAACGAATAACTCTGGACGAGCCCAAGGACGACTCATGTTTAATATTGCTTTGTTATTTTATTAAAGCTATAGACAGTTATGGTTTGGTCTGTATTTATTTTCTTAAAAAGCATAGAAAACTTCTAAGTACGTGCTTTGTCTTTGAACAAATACTTTTATGTTATGTATATAAAGTGTTGTGTGAAGTATTGATTTTTATGTAGCTAAAAGCTGAAAGGTTCCAGGCGAGAAAATTCTCTGGACGCGGAGATGTATCGTCAAACTTTTCTTAAAAGAGAAGATAAACTCGTCCAGATAAAAGGACGAATGAAAGTTTGCGCCGTCTAGGTAAACTCGTCCAAATAGAAGGACGAGGTGGAGCCTACGCCGTAGCAACCCAGAAAGATCAACATTTTCTCATCCGTATAATGGGTGGAGTAAAATATCATGCATGTCCCAGTTATGGACTAGGAAATGCATAGATGAGTGTCTTTAAAACAAATCCATTATGGTCCATGGACGAGCAAAATGCAATGTCTTAGGACAAAAATCAGCTAAGTCAATGGACGAGTAATGCTGAGTTACCATTATGGTCCATGGACGAGCAAAATGCAGGGTCTTAGGACGAAGATCAGCTAAATCAATGGACGAGTAATGCTGAATTACCATTTCATATGGATAAATCACACTTAGTGAAATTCCAATAAAAATGGCAAAAATATATAAAATATGGACGAGCTAAGCAAAAGATCAAACATATGGATGAAAACCTTAATCCGTGCATATAATGAAAACAAGCATCATTCGTCCAAACTGTTTCAAGGGCGGACAACCTATGCCCAAACACCTTTGTAAAAGTAAAAACTTGAGTTTTACAAAAGCTCGTCCTTAAACTATGGACGAGTTTAGTAAGTTTACACAAAGGTCCTAAACAATTGACCTAATAAAAAGAAAAGGAAAGCACAAAACGTTGAAACATTTCTCAAGTCTGGGGAGCATTCACATTGGAGGCGTCTTGAGGAGGAAGTGTTGTAGCATCATCCTCTATGTTAGCGTCTTCAGAACCTGTTTGCAGGATAGAGCTGGTGGCAGCGTTCAAATTAAGTTTAATGATGCTAAAGTCCACTTCAGGAAAGTTCTCCTTAGCATCCAACCTAAAATCTTCAAAACCTGCTGCATAATTGGCGTCTAGAAGATCAGTGTATTCCTTGGATGCTTTGAACTCGGTCACTGCATCTTCTTTCGCCTTGGTGAGAAGAGTACTCAGCTCGTCATTCTTCTTTTGCATGTGGTCAAGACGAGTATCTTTCTCCACCGCGTCAGCTCTTAACTCCTCAACCAGGTTCTGAGCCTCCTTCAACTCTTCCTTGGCCTTTGTAGCCACTTCAGCCCACTTTTTGGACTCGTCCTTCACTTCCTTTATCCTCGTCTCCAACAGGATTCTCGTCTTATCCAGCCTAGTAGCTTGCCTAGACGTCGCTATGAATTTGGACATGGCCTCCAAAAACAATAATAATTAACCAAGGGATCTTGGAATAACAAGGACGAAACAAAAATATGTTTACATACCTTAAAAAGATCATGAACACCAGAGTGTTCAAAATCCTTCAAGGACATGTCATAGCAGGTGTTTATATCCTCGTCTGTAACGGCGTTTTGGAAATGCTTCCAAGCTAAATCTTCGTTCTCAATAATGTTTGAAGGTGCTCGTTGGGAAGGATGGGACGAGGGAGATGCGGTCGTCTTAGACAGTGGAGTTTTGGACGAAGTCACTTCGACTAGGGTAGATGAGTCCACATCAAAAATTGGAGTTGGCTGCTGGGACGAAAGGGGCTTGGACTTGACAATCTGGGAGGAATCATGCTTCCCTTTCTTACCACGACGGCTGGGGAGGCTTCCCAAATCCAAATTCTTGGATATTGTTTTTCTTTTCTCCCCAACTGTCGGACGAGGTTGAGCCTGAGTCTCAGGACGACCCTCTTCAACCACAACATCCTTTCCTTTGTTTTCCTTCAAGGTTGCCATTCCTACAGCAAACAAAGATAATAATAAGTGATAGGCTATAGGAAGTTGAATAAAATCAGAACAGTACACAAAAAATGTGTTTACTTTTTCGAACTGTAATCTCGTGGGCAATTGCCTCGTCCGAAGGATTAGGCCCAAACCCCCACTTAAAAAGATTACGAAGGTTAACTAAGGAATGAAAATTCCTATTGGAGTGAAGGCGAGCCCTATGGACGCGATCACGATGGAACTTGTTCAAGGACGGACGTTTGACACCTGTGAAATAAATCACAAATAAGACGACTTGGATAAAGTTATGCAAAAAAGAAGGAAAGAAAGATAAAAAGAGGACGTACTTTCAGGACGCAGGTTCCCTAGTTCTCTAGTGTAAGGAGCAAAAGGGTCCTTTTACAACCTCTACAGGATTCCCCGACCAAAACCCAGAGACGAAAATAATTTCGTCTTCCAATTCCTGTCAGACGAGGCTAGGGACTTGATCAATCTACAATCCCTGCTCCTTGCTGTAAATTGATGAAAGCCGAGAGATTGGCTTATCTCAGAAGGTTTATAGCAAAAAAGAAACTCGTCCACAGAAAGAGGACGGTCTCTTCCAAACACTTCATTCCACAAAATTTGCATTGAGATGATTAATCTCCATGCATTTGGGTTGAACTGACAAACACCCAAACCCAACCTGACTAACAACTCTCTAGCAAACGAGTTTAAAGGAAATCTAAGGCCCCCCAAGAAATAGGCTTCATAGACGCCTATTCCGAAGCGGGGATTGCAGCACCATTCTCCACGGACGGCTAACCTAGGGTTAAATTCGTCCGAAATCTGATACCACGTCTTGAGATTTGAGAGCCTTTTTTCAGATGTTTTGGAGTGAATGCCTACTGCACAACTATAGACGATCTCCTCTTCGTCCGTAGGGTTGGACGAAGGAAGATTAGACGAGGTCCCAGCACGGGAACCTGAAGCTTTCCTGAGTTGCTCTTGAAGATCTTCTAGAGGAATTCCAGGGACGCCGGAAATATATTCCTCGTCCGTAAAACCCTTTTGGCTACTCTCATTACTACTATCGCTAGAACCACTAAAACTAGAGGAATCTTGATACTCGTCTATAGCTCTATCTGTACTATCGCTAGACGAAGAAACAATGGATGCAGACATCTTAAGGAAAAAGGAAAACCTAAAGGAAGGAAAGAAGAGAGTACCTGGCTCTAGACGCGGAGAGACTTCTAGACGAGGTCCTAGACGAGAAATTTATGGAGGAAAATTTTAGAAAATGTGAAGGGTATGGGAGGGATTCCACTATTTATAGCCAACCAAGTAGGGTAATTGAAGCGACAGGGGCCAATCAGAAAAGACCACGTGTCGTGTGCATCAGAAGAATAAAACGACGCAGACAGGAACCAATGGGATTGCAACACGTGGCACATTCAGTCACTAATGCAAATGTGTTTAAAAAAAAAAAAAGAAAAAAAAGAAAAAGAAAAGAAGTGCGTTGTAAACGAATGTTTCCTTGGACGACCTATGGACTGGGGGCAATTGATGGTGTCACCAAGAAGCCAACTGCTGAACTCGTCCATACAGCTCGTCCATGGGAAAACGAATCCATTCATTATAAGCTCATCCATTCGTCTGTACAGATGGACGAGCTCGTCCAAGGACTCACTCGTCCGTCTCCTTAACTTTTCTATCAAAACTATAACCGTTCTTCCTTTGAAAACGGTTATGATTAACAGGACTCAAATAAAATAACTTCCAAGACAGTTATGGAGGTTACCTCATAATTATTCAAACTACACAACGCTTGGAGAAATAACTACCTCAGAAAATACTATATAAAGGTTCCTCTGTAGTAATGTGAAAGGTAACTGGAGAAATTTTGAATAAAGAATTTTTTCCTTATACTGAGAATGACAAATCCATTAACTTTGTCATCGGAGGACTTTTGGCCGGTCACCACCGGTCTCCTCTGACTTCTTGTTTGTTACTTTCAGGATTTCGCTTGTAGATCATTAACGCCCGGAAATTTTAGCCCACTGATCCTTTGACATCATCAAGGGGATTTAGGTTTTTTGGTATCAGAGCTATTGGTTGCTTGGGTATGACTTTTTTGTGTTGGATTAAATGAAGAATATGACTAAGAATACTATGGTTAAACTTTCAGCATAAAATTATTCAATTTGAAAGCCGATGATGGAGGGTATCCTTTATTGTAAGGATTTGCATGACCCTATTGAGGGTAATAGTGCAATGCCTAATGATATGTCTAATATAGATTGAAAGAAGTTAAATAGACAAACCATTGAGTGTATTAGACAATTCATTAATGTTAACGTTTTTCACCATTTGTCTCAAGAAACAAAAATGCAAAGGCTTTTTGGGAAAAATTAAAGAGTCTATGAAAGAAAGACAACTCAAGAAAGATTTTTTTTTTGCTAGAAAGTTTGTGTGTTTGAAGCTTAAGGAAGGTAAGTCACAATGAAGCTAATAATAAATGATGAGTTACAAGCTTTATTACTTTTGAGTTTCTTACCTTATAATTGAGAGAATTTGCTTAATGTTGAGCTACAACTTGCCATAGTTAAAGATAGTTTGTTTAATGAAAAAGCTAGAAGAAACGATATGGGCAAAGATAATGCACAAGCTCTTGTCATAATAGAGAGAGAAGTAAGACTAGAAATTCTAGAGGGGTGTGGTAAATCCAGAAGTTGGTTAGAATTGAATGGAAAATTTAAGTGTTTCTACTATGATAAAGAAGGTCACATAAAAAGAAATTAATGCAGGGCTTGGAAGAACAAATAGAAAGAGAAAAATCTGAAAAAAAGGGAATGATGAGAACATCACTTCTATCACGGTGTTGTAAGATGTGGTCCTTTCCAAAGGACAGGATGATCATTGTACAATTTCAGATTTGTATGTTGAATTGGTGATTGATTCAGTAGCTTCTTGTCATGTTACTCCAAGAAATGAATTCTTTACTTCATATGAAGCAAGAAACTTTGGGAAAGTGAAGATGTGCAATGATAATTATGCTGATATTATGGAAATTGTTGATATATGTGTTAGGGCTAACACTGGATACACCTTGACTTTTAAGGATGAGAGACATGTTCTAGATATATACTTTAATTTGATTTCCACTCATGGTCCTGATAAAGAAGTTTATGAAAATTATTTTCGTGATGGAAAATGGAGACTTACCAACGGGTCATTGGGGTTTGTTAGAGGAAAATTTTGATGTACACTTTACAAGACACAATTAAATTTGTGCAATAATGTTATTAGTGCAGCTCAGGAGGATTCTTTGCCTAACTTGTGGCATAGGTAGCTAGCTCACATGAGTGAAAAATGGTTGCAGATTTTGGTAAAGAAGTCCCTTGTTCCCTTTGCCAAAGGTACATCACTAAATCCTTGTCATTTTTGTTTACTTGGCAAACAATATATAATTTCATTTCATATACCCTCTACTAGAAAACTCAATGTATTAGATCTTGTTTATTTTGATGTATGTGGTCCCATTGATGTTGAGACTTTAGGTAACAATAAATATTTTGTTACATTTATTGATGATGCTTCACAAAAGATGTGGGTTTATGTTTTGAAAACAAAAGACCAAGTATTTGAGCACTTCAAGAAATTTCACGTCATGGTAGAAAGAGAGAACAATTTTAGTTGAAAGTTTGACAAATTCCCTTCCAAATAGAACAAGTCGAACTATCATAATTTCTTGACTTAGGTGAAAGTTTGACAACAAATTTAGTTTGTATCATTTTTGAGAAAAAGGACAAACCCGTTAAAGAAAATCCTCTAAAACTTAGTTTTGCAAAACTTTTAAATTGATTTTCTCTCATGGGTAAGTAAAAAATTGAAACCACTTAATCTATCCTAAATTGTACATTAAATTATTGAATGATGCAATATTAATTAAGAGTTTGCACCAAGTATAACTTGATTTGATGCCACACACACTAATTTAGTTTTTAAATTCTAGTTTTAATTTCTAACTATATTTTTCTTTAAAAGAAATATAGGCTTTGTTAAAGGTAATAAAAAGGTTTAACATTTTCTACATTTATATTAACGGTTTCAATATATGCATCATTTCTCTCACAACGACAGATCCTATACTCCACATAGTCGTGGGATCCTCGAGAAAGTATTTGATATCAAATGATACAGCATCAGTCATATTAAAATCCAATAAATGAAAGACATGTACCAAAAAAAAAAAAAAAAAATCACCCACTAACACCCTTGAAAAGTAGTTGTGGAATGCTGATATGGTTATTTTCCACATATGTCTCTCAATTATTAAATTTTGATACGGTTGGCGTGGTATAATTTGACACTAAATACTTTTTCTGGATCCACATGCTATGAAGGATGAGGTATCAGATAGCCAAAGTATTCACAAAAATACTTTATCTGCTGGTGATTAAGGAAATTTGCATTTTACCCATGTATGATTGCACTTTATAAATGTGTTATTATATTTAATGACAATATAACCAATATTTTTTTTTTTAATTCTTTGTTTTTTGATAATTTAATAGTTACCAACCAATTGAGCTACAGTACTTTTTAAATCAACATTAATAAAGCAAATCTCTAATGGCTAAAATACTTCTTTTAAAAAAAAAAAAAATTAAGAAGGAAGTGTGTGTATAATAAATATAGTTTGATGATAGTGTTTAAAACATAATTGCCATTATACAACACGAAAGGGTGGCTAGTTGACAAGCATCCCAAAATAAATCATATACAAACTAAGACAATGCCAATAAATATAGTAATTATTCAATAAAGTGCCACAAAGTTCTAGCACAAATGATTTTTTTTTTTAGATACAATAGTATTTCATGAACCTTCTGCAATCATGAACCAAAACATCACACCAAAGGAGAATCAACATATTAGAGGTAAGAAATTTAAGCAAAATAGAAAACTTTTGGCCACTAAGCTATTTTAAATTCTAAAACTCTCACACAAATCATAACAGATTAGGTATGTCCAACATTCATAGCAAATCACATTATTCAATTATTGTAATGGTCTTGAATTACACTTTTAACCACTTGAGGGGTCAAAGATTACCTTTAAAGTTACCATCAATATTTAATTTCAATTAAACTAATGGGAAATAGATAAAGAAATATAGTTAGGAAGTGTTTATATAAAATTAAAATTAATTAAACAAAATAATAGTTGTCACTTATGTCATATATTAAATAAATTGGCAAAAAATGACAGTTGTATGTAGTAGTTATTTCATACACAAATGATAGTTATTTCATACACATATTATAGTTATTTCCTACACATAAATCAACCTTTCCTTGATTTGTGGGTAGTTATGGGCTAAAAGTAACCACCATCCATTGCGTATTAGTGAAAATTGGAACTTGGAAGTCTACAAGTAAAGGTCTCTCCAACAATAATGTAATCCTCAAGACTAGTGATTATTTCCAATGAACGGAATGATAACTTCATACTTACAAGTGCGCACCACCTTGCATGAATTATCTAGGAGTATGCTTGTAACTTAACTTTTAGAACTAGTAATTGTAATATAATCTTACCAATTTAAGTTTGTATTCTATTGTAATCAAGTGACATTGATCTTGTGCTATTATAATATCAAGTGAGTTCTATTGTCTAATATTTATTATTTGATTATTTGTGCACTTGATTTGGTTCTTATTTTCTCACCGTCATTGGTTGATTTGTAACTTAAAAAGTCCTATTGAGTCAGGCAGTAGCAGAGCCCATCCTTTTGGTGCGAAATCTTGTCACACGCATAGTTTCTTCGTGCGAATATCCCATTAGAATTAGTCTGTGCTCTCAAACATAAATTTATTGAAGTCTCCCATAAAAGAACTCGTAAGTTTGATGAAGAATCCTTTTGCACAAACCAAACTCATGTTACTCTTCTAGTGCCATAAGTGGAAAAGAATTAAGTTACTTACAAAAGAAAAAGACGAGGGGAAAAAATAATCAAGAAAAAAAATGGTGGATTATATTTTAAACCCTATGTTTTATGGGTATAGTATCAAATTAAATCTATAATTTCAAAAGTTTCAAACAAAGTTTAATATTTTTTCACACTAAACCTTATAATTTCGCTAGTTTCAAATCAAAATTTAAAATTTTTAAAATTGTATCAATATACAACAACAACAAAGCCTTAGTCCCCAAATTTTGAATTAGATATTGATCTTCAACAAATTAGATAGAGTTGGCCACATGTACTCTCTCATGAACTAACTTCTTTACCTGCATCCATTGATCAAAGTGCGGGAAATCCTGCCCATTTGTCACCACACCCAAGCGCTAATGAAGCACATCACTTATAGGGTATACCTTAGCTAACTGATTCCAACTTTTCATTGCATTTGGGGTTCGATGCAACATGTTGCTAGTGGGGACACCTTAATGATTATCTATTATGAGTTCGTTCATAATAGAGTGACTAAATTTTATATTGACCATCAACCTACTACAATCCTCCACCTTTTTTCGGACTTGTGACTGGTTGTGAACAAAAACATATGACACTAGGCACAAACATAGGCAAAGTTAAAATAATATCAATATAAACTATTATTTTTTAGTTTGATTAATGGGTTTGATCACAAATTAAATTGAGGAAAAATTTTGTTGCTTGGATTTCGAGGACAAAATGGGGATATACCCCATTTCGGCGAAAAGTTCTAGCAAAATGCCTAATTTTTGAAACTATTTAGGGATATGCCCTTTTTTGAAACTTGAGTTCCATGAACTTGTGTTCCTTGAAAATTTTCAAGTGGAACAATTTTTTTTTTTTTTTTTAAGTTTAATTTGGCTATAACTTGATTTTTTAAAAATCGAGTTTTACATTGAAACTCGATTTTCTTTAGAAATGGGGTATTTTGTTGAAACTTTTTGCCGAAAGGGGTATATCTCCATTTTGGCCTGGATTTCGATTTGAAACTAACGAAATTATAAGATTTAATTTGTAACAATATTAAATTTTGAGGTTTCATTTGGAACTTTTGAAAGCATTAGGTATAATTTAAACCGACTTGGTTCTATGTCAGTCTACAATATCAAAGTCATAATAACTCCCTTATCTCTTTGTGAAATCCATTAACAGCCATTTCTTTGCGAATTCTATATAAAAGAACTAACTCTTTTTCCTCTTGAAGAAGATTTGTAACTATATAAAAGTGGCCTGAAGGGTTTCTCATCTTGTCATGTGTACAAGTCTTTTCCCTTCAATGCATGTTAGCAAAAAGATATTTCGCAATTTCGTTTTGTATCTTGTTTCGTCAACATATTTCATATTTGAGTGTGATGATATTGAGTTTGATATTTTTAGATTCCATTTTGAATGTGGTGATACTAGGGGTGTCAAAGTCATGCAATTTTGAACTTTTATATTTTAAAGTTTTCATTTTAGTTAATTCATATTTGATTTTGTTTGCAATGGCGAGTTTCAAAGTTTATAGTATCTTTATATTAGAATCCAATTTTCTTTCTTTTGTATGTTTCTTCTTAGAGTTCAAATTTGACAAGGATGGGGTGTAAAACCCATATTTTACACTATCCAATAAAAGATGGTCGCAATTAGTTTTTTACTTAAAACTCAATACATCCTACCACACGGAATATCATCTCAATAAACTCATAGTTAAGTTAAATTTTTAAATAGGTATTAGAATTGATTAAGTGTGGTTGTACTTATTCTTTAATATGTAATATAATGATGTGACGTGTTGGAATTAAAGGGTTAAAACTTGAGTTTTATATTACATTTTTATAGAATTTAATTTTTTTCTTAAATGTTTGATTTTGTTTTCAAATTAACATTGTCGTTTATCTATGCCAATAATTGATTTGAGTGCTAAATGCTTAATAATTTGACCACTAATATGGCACTTAGCAATCAGTTAGATTATTAACGGAGATGAACGATATTGTCAATATAAAAATAGAATCAAACATAATAAATGGTTAAAACAAAAACAATTCCAAACTTTATAAACCAAAAGTGTACTTTATTTAATTTCTAACATTTTTCTTTCCAAAAAAAAAAAAAACGAAACTATTTAAAATATAATAATTAATCAAAAATTAATTTGTGAGAATAATGATAAATGCATGGATGTATGAGGAGGTCAATATATAGTCAGTCACGTTTTTATATTTATTCCCATCCACAACAGATACTCTCTCTGTCTCTCTCTCTTTTGCAATTTTCTCAACCGGAAGGAATTCTTGTAGTATTCTCTTTAACGTTTCTCTCTATCTCTCTGCTTTCTCCAGGTACTCTCTCTCTCTTAGGGTTTGATTCGATTACAAATCTCTATCTTTTAAAAATTAATTGTTGTTTGAAATTCACTTAACTTCTGTTTGGTTCCCGAGAAAATTATAAGGGTTAAGAGAAGAAAAGGAAAGAAAATAATAGTAATTGGATTGTAAGTATGATTGTTGGTTGTTTATAATTCTTGAGCCTATAATGCGATCCTCTTTACTCAATTCTTTGTTGCTGTGCTACTGAATTGGCTTTAGTTGAACTGAATTCCACGTTTCTAGCAAATCCATTCTGAGATGATAATTTTCAAAATTTTACTTTTTTTTATTCTGTTTCTATGTTTTTCTGGGCAGCCAAACAGATTTCTTCTGTGTTCTACGTTAAAGTTTTTGGGTGTTGATATATTGCTTTGTTGACTATATAAAAGTTGGTTATAAAATAAATTTAAAAAAAAAATTGGGTTTTTAAGTGAACGAATTGTTTTGCATTTGATAGAAGTGTGGAGAATGTTGGATTTGAGTTTCCAAAGGATTTATTCTGAGATGGGTTTCTGGGGAAATTTTTGCTCTGAGGATGTGTTGTGAAGTATGTGTACGGGATTGTAATGGATTTCACAAGATGAACATTATCAGAATTGTTACAATGGGATAGCGGTTTTATATATTGCTCAATCTATGCAAGTGTGGCATGTTCATGCTTTGCCAGCAAGTACTGCTAGAAAATTCAGTAGTTAAAGCCTTGTATCGTGGTGTTTTTGAAGTCATTTGTTATGGTTATTGGCTAGACCAAAATTAATGTATTGGAATCCATCTATTTAAGTTGTTTGCCCATAGGAGATATCTTGATAGTTAGTGTGTCCAGAATCAAGATATGGTGGTGATGGAAGATGGGCATTTATCTGGTAATATTTATATATATTTTTTTATCCTGGTTGGCTTAGTCTACAGATGGCTCAGGGTTTACAAGTGCTGAGCTTTGATATTGAAGTTTATTCGAAAAAAAAATGTGAACAGCTTTTGTTTTCAGACAAGTAGTTGACAAATTTGAGGTTCCTATGCACTGATTAAATTTTCATTTGTTAGATTGCTGTTTAGCTGGATGTCTGTTTTGTGTACTTAATGTCTTTCTATATATATAGTGTTGGACTATAAAAAATATACATGGGTAGGTTTGGTATGGTGGGTAGGCAAGCATTCCTCAAATATTTGGAATATTTTCCCGTCATGTTTAATATGGACTTTGTGGCAGGAACGTAATTTTTTTAATGGAAGATATGGGAAGTTAAGGACACAATTCATAGAATCATTTGTGAGTTCATTGTTTAATTGGTGGGGTTTTAGCAACACCAACTCCATTGCTGATTTTTTAGAATCTTTAGCCCTCTGTACATAATCTGTTGTAATTTTTTAAACTTCTTCGTGCTCAACTGTACATGACGCTCTCATTTTTAAAATAGGTTTTTACTTATCATACATACATACATACATACATACATAGATATATATATATACATACACATATATATATAGCTTAAATTTAGGTGTTAATATGCCCTCAAATGAAATTTAGGTGTTAATTTTACCTTATTTATTGACAATGAAATGGAACCTAACAGTAAATAAGCCTCCCACTCCCCTTTTCCTCTTTCAACATGTTCTTTGCATCTAAGGTTTTCTTTGAAGATGTCAGTTTTTTCAAAATTTCATTGAACACTATTATTGTCCCATTTTTCCTGCATTAAAATTAAACTCACTGTCAAGAAAAATTTTCATCCTATGTACTGCATTTGATGGTAAGCTACACACACCTGGTGGGTCTTGAATTCATGACCTCACCCTCCTCTTTGCTCTTACAAGAGGAGTATCCACTTGAGCTAGAGTTCATGGCTGTTGTATTTACTGAAATTAAGAAGAACCCCCTTTTTTTTTTTAATAGGTAATAAGAGTTTTATTGATAAGAAAAGTACAATGCATTTACGATAGTATTAAGAAGAACCCGATATTCTGGCCAGACTTGCAAAGGTTGTTTCCTGACTGCTCTGTAACTCTCATTCCAGGAAGTCCTTCACCCCTTCTATACTAGAATTTTCAGGCTTGATATCTTTCCTTTAATGTGGCAGTTCTTGGTAATAGGAGAAGATGAAAGAAGTCTACATGTAGTTTTAAATTAGACATTTAATGGTGATTATGGAGGATGTAGTTTGATTTACTCCTTTCTTGAAGGAAACATGCAATAGTCATGTTTTCATAGATGACAGGAAGCAAAAATGTAAACATGGTAACTTAATTTGTTTGATAGGTAGGGATTTCCTAATTTGATTGAGGAGGCTGATAATAGATCCAGCTTGTACATTTGGTGCTCCTTAGGATCTCTCTCTCTCTCTCTCTCAAGTTGTAATTAAAAGCATTCTGGCTGTGCAGATGTACACACTAGCACATAATGCAGTTTTTGGGACGTTGAGGCATGCAAATATCCATATTAGAATTTCCTTCTTCACTCATTTAACTCTTATCACCCCCTTGGTGATGTAGTACTGATAGACTCTTTTTTCCCCTCTGTCTGTTGATGTTAGATGACAGGCACTAGTTGATATAACAGTATAATTATTTTTAGTTGATTAAAGTATAATTATTTAGCGTGGGTTGAGTTATTAACAGGGAAGATTTTGTTATCATGTCTATAAAAAAATTTAGTCTTGCCCAAAACTTTCAGAATCAGAAGGATAGGAAAACTTTATGTTTTTTTAGTTTGTTTGTTTTTCCCTCACCTGTACCACAGTAGGTGCCCACTTAATTGTGCCCACTTAATTTAAAAAAAAAAAAAAAAAAAGCATTAGAGTGCAGTTCCTTTCCTTTGGTTCCTTCTTGATTCTTGCTCAGAGTAAGCTGAAGCTTCCATTCTTGCACTCAGATTTTTGGAGGCCTTAAATCTTGGAATTTACTCTCTCCTCAAAAAAATTGGCAACTTTGACAAAGTTATTGACCTGCTTTTGTGATTAACTTTCTGTGATTACCGTTTCTTGGAGAAGTACATCACATACAAGGGTTTTGATGGGGATATTGGATTTTCATTTTAATTTTTGGTGGTAATTTTTCATGATGGACACAAATTGCAGAACAGTCAAGAAAGGGAATGTGAACTTCTATTAAGGACTGGTGCAGTGGATCTTTTAAGGGATACCCCTGGTTACCAAAGCTGTGCCCTTTTTCCTTCTCTCTCTCTAAAATAAAATCTCAACTTATGCAAAGAATACTCTTCTTTCTGTTACAATGCCAAACGGAACTATATATATTTTTAATTGTAAATAATTATAGATAATGCTAAATGTATGTTTTACCTTTTAATGATGTATATTTTTATTTTTAGGATCTCACTGGAGCGTCACTGCTTGTTCATGCTATAGCCTATAGGTAAGAGAATTAAAAATGGCAATCTTTAGGATACAACTAATTCTCTGGACTCTGATTAGTTGTCTATTTACTTTAAAGAGGTTTGAAACACCTGAAGCGTTAAGTTAGTGTGTTAATTACTTGGCTGCATGCATAGCACTCTTGATCCTTTCTATAGAAGGATTTTATTTTTTGGGACCCATTACATTATTGGTACCTGCTGTACCATATTATGGCCCAATCACAGGCTGTAGAAACTTGTGATTTATTTGATTGCTTTTTGTAAGCTTTTCCATCTTCTGTTTTGTCAGTAGATTTTTCATGAGAAGTTGATTGATCTCTATTATAGATTTTAATGGTGTGACTTTGTAAGAATGAGCTATCTTGTTTGATTGACTATGCATCTGTCAAAAGATAATAATTTGTTTGGTAGTCACTCTAAGAACAAGCATCAATGAAAAATAAAAGGCATTTTTCTTTCTAGTGGTAGTGGTGGGGTTATTATATAATTGAAATCTTTTTGCAGAACTAGGGAAGAAGTGCAAAATTGTATATAATTCATGGATAGATGTGGTGGTACTTTAATATGAGTAAGAAAAGAGATTGAGAATTTGATTAGTGGATATTACTATGAAGGAGTTTCAGAGAACTTGAAAGTTAGTCTGGGTGTTGTCATTGGACGAAGATGAGATATTGTTAGCAGGCTGATGATATGTATGCCTATTTGGAGCTATAAATGATCGGCCTTAACCTATTTTATTCTTAATAAAAATGGGCTTTGAAGACAAAACCTTCCTTTTTCTTTCTTTCTGTGCTTTTCAGTTTTATAAACTGGGGATGGACCCTCTTTGCCACTCCTTTTTTCCTAGCATGCGCATTTGGTGCACTATTGAATAAGATTCCTGTAAGCGGTTAAAGTACCTCCCCATCTCAACGCAGTTTACTTCAAGTTTCTGACTTTCTAATTTCGATTCTGTCTCTGTTTTGTTTCAGTTTCATTTTATTGTAGCTATTTAATCCCCTTTTTTCTGGTAATCTGCAAACAAAGAAAAATTATTTCCATTTGCAATGTGCTTGCAGGGGTACATCTTGGTTGGGAAACCTGGGTGGTTTGTAGAGTATGGAACAAGAAAATAACAAGGAAGCAGAGACTCCTGTGAAGACATTACCAGAGTCTAACATGAATAAACAAGAAGAAAACAAAGAGGCAGTGGAGGCACCTGAAAAGGCATCTAGTAAACCAGATTCTAACAAGAACGAAGCAGGGCCATCAAGAAATAAAACTCCAAGATCATTAAAGGCCAAATCCAAAATTTCAAAGAAGCCTCTTGCTAGTAACTCGTTGAACACAGGAAAAGATAATGTTGGTGCACATGTTCGGAGAAGACAAAGGAGGAGGAAGAAGAAGCAAATATGGAAGGGCAACAAAGAAAGTAGCAACAACGAGGAACAAGATGTTAATAAGCTAAGGTCTAGAGAAGAAAGCAAAGAGAAGAATATTGTTATTGGAGAGCGTAATGATAAGAGGCAACGGCCTCAAAAGAACCAAGAGAAGATCTCTGAGTTGGAAAAGCGTAAACAAAAACAGAGAAACAAAGGAAATAATGGTGGGTCAAATAATAGTATAAAGAGTCAAAAGAATAAAGAAAATCATGATGGCAGGGAAAGGAACCGAAATAAGGAGAAGAAAGAAGAAAAACTTGGTGGCTTGATCTTCATGTGCAATTCAAAGACAAAGCCAGATTGTTTCCGCTATTCTGTAATGGGTGTTTCAACAAGTAAAAAAGATCTCGTGATGAGTATCAAACCCGGGCTTAAACTATTTCTCTTTGATTTTGATCTGAAGCTTCTGTATGGGATTTATAAGGCATCGTCTTCTGGGGGCATGAAACTTGAACCAAGAGCTTTTGGTGGCGCTTTTCCTGTTCAGGTCAGATTTTCTTGTGGCTGACTTCTCTTGATAATTTTTGTGTTTTTCTTCATCTTTCTAGCCACACATGTGCTGATGAATTTTTTAATTTTCAGGTGCGGTTCACAGTTGAGAAGGATTGTTTCCCACTATCCGAGGCTGTTTTTAAGAAGGCAATCAAGGAAATTTATAATGAAAAGAACAAATTCAAAACAGAACTTACTGTTAGACAAGTAAGATTTACTTGTTTCTTCAGTAGTTTGGGGTCAATATTTCCGATAGCATTTTTAGCATTCATAATGTTCCAATTTTCCCCGTCAGGTTAGGAAGCTCACAGAACTTTTCCGACCAGCTGTGGTCCTCTCAAATGCGCACTCTGTCCACTCTCCACAAGTTGCTAGAGTTTATGATCAAACTCGGGAAGTTCATGAAAGAGGAAGAGAAGTTTGGCCCTATTCTCACAACGAAACACTCCCTAGGGATCCTTATTCCAATGGCGAGTTTACTAGTTATCCCTTGCTGTCTCATGAAAGGGATCAGCGTATTGCACACAGAGATGTGACTTCAATACCAAGAGGGGAAATTCCTCGTGAATTATATCTAACTGAAAGGGAGTATCGAGCTTATGGTCTTCAGGGAGAGATAAAAAATTTAAGTACCCCATCCCAATTTACGTCTACTTTAGAAATGTACCAGAAAGAATATGAAAGAGAGCACCTTCCAAGACAGCCAGACTATCTATACAGGGATGCCATCCCTGCGCAGAGAGAAACTCTTAGTATTGACCCTCTCTACATTAATGAGAAAGAGTATCAGGCTTATGGTCTTGGTGCTAGACGAGAATTGCCACCCGCAGTTCCTGTAGCAACTGTGACATCTGCTACTGCTTTAGGCTCCTATGCAAATGATCCATATTATGCCTATCGTTATGGTGCTTTATCAGGGGACCCATATTTACCATCTGTAAGGAGAGAGGAAGTCCCTTCCAGTTCTTATTCTGTTGGTGGAACGTTTCCAGGAGAGACTGCACATTTACGCAGGATAGAGACTGATCAAGGAGCGGATAGGTTATACTCCACATATGCTGCTGATGCCCTACTGCGTTATAACCGGACAGAGAACCGTCAGGTTGCCCAGCCTGAAGCTGTGTCTGTGCCAGTTTCATCTCGGTACTCTTTTGCAGGTCCATCATTCTCGTTCCGCTGACTGAATTTGCATCATTAATCCCCCTTCCCCCCCTCCCTAAAACCCTCTTTAATTTTTTCTCACTTTCCTTTTGTTATAAATGATATTCAGATATCAGAATTAGTTGATTACCCCATGATGGTATTTAGGCTCCGTAATTTATTGGCAGTATGTTATGTTATATCTTTGTTAGTTGTCACCAAGTGCCTTGCAAATGTAGCGAATGGCAAACTCATATTTCCATAGGGTGGCACTGGACTCTAGGCTAATAAATAGGCACTTTGGGTTTCTGCTTGTGGGCTGGTGACATGGGTAGGTACATTTTTCACTAGCATTTTGTATGGATGATAGATTTGGGCTTAAGATCCGATGCAAGCTGAGTTTGAGCCCACATGATGTTATCTTAATCAAAATTCTATGTTGGTATATAACTATTGCAGCTATATAAATTTACAAATATCATAACTATTGCTGCTTTATAAATTTACAAAGCAGGGGCGGGGGTTAGGAAAAAAAAAAGATTTGAGGAAATTCTTTTGGTTTTTCTTCTTATCAGAATATTGCTTTTATGCCTTCGTTTTTGAAACTTTGTTTTTGGAAAGAAAAAAAAAAATTGCTTTTTTTTTAGCAAAAAAATATCATTATATAAAGTAGTAGACGACTATCTGACTATAAGTCAGTTGGTCTTTAAATTGTTGGAGTAACTTCTGAGATGGTCGGATACAATTGGGCCAGCAATTCTATACTCTGAATCTACATCTAAATTGCAAGGAAGAAACTTAGAAGTCAGGTTCATCGTTCATGTTGGTTTGTGTGCTTGTTAATCAGTCCCGATACATTTGGTTAGAATAGGCGAATTGTTTTTGGGTTACTGATTGAATTTTCTATGAAATTACGCCTATATTGCTAGGAAGAAACCTAGAATTCATGTGCAAACTGGTCTGTGAGAACTAAAATTCAAAAGATTCAAGTAGCTATTGTACTCGTTTATCACAAGGAAAAAAGAAAGTCCAATCCACTAACGATTAATATTCCTTCAAGACTTCTTTTTATGGTCCATAATCGTGCAAATTCAATTTTAAAGTAAGCCCTACTGAAGATCAAATTGCTAGAAATGTTTATCCCTGAAGGGATTAACTTTTTGGGTGTAATGACCTTTAAAATTCTTTTGGAAAGTCTTTACTAAAACTTCCTAATAGATGGAAAGAAAATTATATTGCAATTTCAAAGTAAGAGGATATGGAGCTATCCTTTTTCACATATTTAAAAATTATATAGCTGTGCTTAATACCTTTGAATATATAATTAAATTCTTATATATGCTTAGATTAGGCAAATTGGTTCATTTTGTTTTAAAAATAATTTGTGTAAAAATATAGGTGTGCCTTAGAAAATGTCAATTTTATGAAGTCATGCTTGCCGGAGTTTCTTTCCATCCTCTTTAGCTTTATTTATTATTATTTTTTCCCTTTTTTGATATTGAAAAATGTCAATTTTTATCCTTGTTTCTTAAAAAAAATATTATTTAATTTAGATATCAATTGGTTCATTTTTTTTCTTTAATTTTATAGAGTCATGTCCATTTTGTATAAAAATATAAATGTACCTTACAAATTGGTTTTTCCTTTTTTTTCGATATTGAAAAATGATTAATATCCTTAGTTAAAAAGATAAAGGCTAATATCAAATTATCAATGTCCTTTGCCCCAACCCAAACTCTACTCTTAGGTCTTAGCTGACTCCATTATGGTCAAAGGTTGACTAACACTACAAAAGGATTTTCCTTATTTCAACCCACTCTTTTTAAGGGTTAATAAAAAGTGTTGAATCAAACGCTAACAAATTAGTCCGTGCCCCTTTTTTCAGGTAGCTTTATTTCAAAAGTCATTAATAACCCTCCAAATAAATTAATGTAATCTTCCTTATAATTTACATACACATATATATTAAAAAAAAATTGGGTTCAAGTTACACTTGGTATAACTCTAAACAATATTACACCACTCAATATTTTTTAATTGGATGCGAATATTGCTAAATCTACCGTTAAATTACATTATCTTTGTATATTCTTTATACTTGCAAAATTTCAAGGTGATCAAAAATTAATATCCATGTCATCAATCAATTGTTAAAACTCAAATTTTTGTAGTTTAAAATAATGCATAAAATATGAGTTTATGTATCAAATGGTAAATAGTATCTAATTGATATGAAAATTAGCATGCATGTTAAAAACATATAGAACATGTAATTCAACGATTGATTTTCAAAATATTAATTTAATAACAAGTTATTGGGTGGTGTAACATTACTTAGAGTTACATCAGGTCTAACTTGAACCCAACTCATTAAAAAAATGTGGGTTAATCTGCCAATTTTAGCTAGTGGAAGGGGGAGGTACTACCCATGTGGTTCTTCTATTATCATTTATTCACCGAAAAATTGGAAATTGCAATTTTCCCATTATTATTTTTTCTTTTTAATATTGAGAATTAATTGATTAATATCTCAACTTAATTAGCCAAAAGAAAAAAAAGGCTACCATCGACAACCACCTTTTGCCCCCAATCCCAAGTGTATTCTTAGTTGTCACCGTTACGTTCAAAGGTTGACTGACCAGTTCTTATAATATGGTTTGAATTATCTAATTTGTGAAGGAAATTTACTAATTTAGTATTAGAATTTTGCTGTATTAAAAATCTATAGAATGACTTGTGTAGGGATATTGGACCCAGGAGTTCTTTGTCTGCTTATATTTCGAGCCTGTGGCCTAATCCGAGAACAAGGGGTAGTCCGAGGAAGAAAAATATTTATCAGAAGAGATTGTGTTAGTAAATAGAACTTAGCTCTAGTCACAGGGGCTCAAGAGGATGCGCCGAGGGCAAATGCACCCTCGGTTGATTCACACTAGAGTCCGAAGAGGTTGTTTGACATCCAAGGTAATCATCTAGAAAGCCTCGTAGGTGTAGACAATTGTTGTAAAGATGTTACATAGGGATAAGTCCTGAAATATCTTAGGAAAAAGCTGCTGCCACCGCATTAAAGGTTCTGCAGCTAACTCTCTGGCTGCATTAATGTGGAAGTGATACCTGCACAATGCATTCCAGCCTTACAGCTACTACATGAAGATTTGTGGTAAGGGCTGATGGGACAAGTATCAACACCAATCATCTGGCATGCATGTGGAAGGTGGGGATGAAAGGGAGAGACAGTATAAAAGAAAGAAGGGACAATGAGACAAGGGATTGAGAATTCAAGAGAGAAACACTGTAGCATTCTAGAACCAAACTTGTAAATGGAATTGAGAAAAATATATAAGAACATACCTTCTCGGACTTTGCCGATGACGATTTTTCTTCAATACAACCCTCTATCTTTTCATTCCCTTGTCATTTGAATCTCTTCTAGTGATTGTTGGATTAACTAAACCCCAGTTTTCCAACTCACTCTCTACAAATTCATTGTTTTGGGTTTTTTGGGCCTGAGTCCATTCACGTAGTGGGCTAAGATTTCAAATCTGGTCCTTACAACTTGCATTACTATTTTTTCACCAAAAATTCGGAACTTTCAATTTTCTCATTAGTCTTTCCTTTTTATTTATTTATTTATTTATTGAAACTAATTAATATCTTTACGAGACAAAAAGAAAAAAGAAGAAAAAGATAATATTAATGCACTTTGCCCCTAACTCCCAAGTCTGTTCTTACTTCCTAGTTGTTACCATTACAGCCAAAGGTTGACTGACCAATATCTTGAGTCTCCCTATAATTTTGTTTGAATTGTCTAATTTTATGAAAATTTACGAATTTGGTATCAAAATTTTTTAGTGGCAAGAGTCTATAGAAAAACTCTTCTATTATTGGTTTTTTCACAAAGAAAAAAAAAATTGAACTTACAGATTTCCCATTAGTTTTTCCTTTTTCTAATATTGGAAAATGATTAATATCCTTACTTAGTTAAAAAGAAAAAGGCTATAATCAATGCCCTTAAATTTGCCTCCAACCCTAAGTCTGTTCTTAGTTGGCACCATTATGGTTAAATTGACGTCCACGACGGTTTATTCTATCGACATTGACCCAATAGTAGTCTTTTCTCTTTTTGACGGTTCAACTCACCTATCAATTATTTTAATTAATTTAGCCTCTAGGTCGCCCTATCCGAAATCTGACCATAAACCCACAACTCATTTGATCTTATACTTAATGAGTTAAGTTCGATTACTCGGCATGTTGGTTGGCTGTAATATCAAATGATACAAATCTATGCGTAGAACTCATCCTTGAAAACTGGCTTGTAAGGGCAGGGTGCCCAAGAGCTTATATATACATGATTAAGCTTACTCTTATTCCATGTGGAACACTAGGATCATAATAGTTTCTCATGTCCCTATAATTTGGCTTAAATGATTTAATTGTGGAGGAAATTTATAAATTGGGTATCAAAACTTCAAAGTGGAAAAAGATCTATTGAATAAATCTTGGGAAAAGAGAAAAGAAAATAAAAAAGTTATAATGTTGCAATTTTTCTTTTCATAAGTTGACTTAGCCACCATTTCAATCCAATTGTCATACTTGGCCTTGATTCCAAAAGTATGAGAATTGAGAGGTTAGGTCGTCTACTTCAATTTTTGATGAAGCAAGGTCTGCATAGACCTCTCATATGAATTTCCACTTGAATGGGGTGGAAGGTGAGGTCGAGAATTTAAGTGTTCATTTGGTATTGTAAGAAGTAGATTTTAATTGTAAAGTTTTTGTGATATATACTCTTTAACTAAAAAGTTATATAGCGTTTTGAGTGTTTGGTAAAATTACAAAGAATAATGGTTGAAAGTTTTTGATTTATAAGCATGAATAATGAATCCTAGATTTCTTTCCTAAAAGTTCTAAATTTTATTATTAACATTCTCAAAATTTTTATTATTAACCTTAAAGTTGAAAGCACTTTGGCGATATTTTGGCAATTTCTGTTTAGAACATTAGTATTGGAGAATGCTAATGCCAAATGTAAGTGAAATTTGGCATTTCAAGCCCCAAAATCCTCTCCATCAGGAAATGCTACTGCCAACTATTGCAAAATTTTTTGCAATAGTGCTACAGTGCAATTCTATCTATAGAATTGCACTATAGCACAATTCTAAAACAAAATAATATTTGTTTATTCACATATCTGACTCTCTCTCTCGTCACTTCTCTGTTTCTCATCTCTTTTCTCTCTCCACAATGGCCTCTCTCTCTCATCACATCTCTCTCTCACGGTGGGCTACTTTGGCATGGGTCATGGGTTCGGCGTGGAGGTGAGACTGGGGAAGTTGAGATTAGCGTGGTATGGCGGCGATTTTTGGGTTTTTTTTGGGTCCAGATCAGCGTGGTATGATCAGCGGCGTGTTTAAGCTTTTTCCGGCGTGGTTTGTGGCATAGTTTCCTTTCAACAAGTGCAGGCAAGCCGAGTTGTACCTCCCATGGAAGTGCGAGACTGAGCGCCAAAAATGAACCTCGCCGGGAAGTGCGAGACTGGGCTATTCAATGGTCTTTTTCTTGAACCTCGCCAAAAATGAAGGCTCCGGCGGAAGTTGCAAATAGAAATTTAGGATTTGTTGTTTGTGGGTTTTGTTGATTGATGCATTTTTGGTTGATCTATGAAGTTTTGGGTGTTTGAGTTGATGAGTTATTGTTGAATTTTGTTTGAATGATTTCTGGGTTTCTTGAACCTATTCAATGGTCTTTTTCTTGAACCTCGCTGGAAATGAAGGCTCCGGCGGAAGTTGCAAATAGAAATTTAGGATTTTTTTGTTTGTGGGTTTTGTTGATTGATGCATTTTTGGTTGATCTGTGAAGTTTTGGGTGTTTGAGTTGATGGGTTATAGTTGGATTTTGTTTGAATGATTTCTGGGTTTCTTGAACCTATTTAATGGTCTTTTTCTTGAACCTTACTGGAAATGAAGGCTCCGGCAGAAGTTGCAGATAGAAGTGCAAAGAATGGTCCCATGCTTTTTATTTTTTTCTTGAACCTCACTGGAAATGCAAAGAATAGTCCCACGCTTTTTATTATACATTATACACTCATTGGCATTGTACATATATGTCCTTTGTAAACGATAAAATTTTATAAAAAATAATGTTTAAAAACGTGATTTCAAAAGGTACGTGGTATTGCCGTTTTAAACGTGACACAAATGTATATAATTTCTGTATAGATGTAGATCTCAAATTCTCAACCCACCTAGAAAAAATACTTTGACTTTTCGGATGGCTAAAACACTCATAAAATCGTTGGTGTAAGAACAACGCCAGAGGGAAAAGGAGTCCTTAATTATATTTGTGTTTGAGATGAGTTGAGTTTTTTAGCTTATCTTTATTTTCAACTTATTTTTTTTATTATTTATGGATCTTATTGCATTTTTTGATGTTATTCATAGGTTCTACTATACTTTTTGATATTATTTATAGATTTCACTGTAATATTCAATTTATTTTTAACATTTTCTCTACATTTTCAGCAAAATTTTTTCAATTTTAACTAAATAAACCATTCCAAACCGTTTCAATTTGTTCCGTTCAATCTAATGTTTATGGGCTTTGCTTTTTTGAGCGACGAAAACCAGAAGCGTCCCAAATTTGAATTGTATATATGTGGGGAAAAGTCATTGACTCTATGAATTGTTACCCGCCATACGTGCATGCATCACTAAAGGCCAGCCTAAGGCTATTTTTTGTATACGCGGGGAAAAGTCATTGACTGTCTCTATGAATATTTTTGTAGGTTTGGCTCCAACCCACAATTTCCCAAAAGTGATTATTTTTTTCAAAGTCTATTAGTTGCAAGGGAAAAATTAATTCATATTCTAAGGACATTAGGTTAAGAAGTGTTTTAAAATTTTTTATGAGAAAAAATAAAAAATAAATAATTTTTTTGAGAAATTTTTTATAATCCTCATAAAAGTAATATCAAAACTACTAAAATACCATTCACACCTAGTCAAAAATGACAGCGTTCATTTGCCCTTCTGGTGACATTAACTTTTGTTGATTATTATCATTTGGCTCAATGGATAAGAATTCAATTCAAAGGACAAAGGCAGCTCCAGAAATTATCCGTAAATTACATAATAATATCCGTCAATAGCTCAGACAAAATTGACTTCTCCTGCTCTCCATCTTATTAGTTCAGTTAAATATATAACTCATAGAAATGGTCAAGTGATCCGCATGTAACCACTTTACGGCAAAAAATATTATTTTAAAAATAATACAAACATGGCATATGATCATTTTTTTTAACCAATTATAGTTAATGAAATTAAGATGAATGAGTGAATTTGGATAATTCTACCTTATAGTCAAGGATACAAAATTGATAGTACGACATATGGGATTAGTTTACAACTAGCTGATCCAAACTATAGGGATCTTTTTACTCAATTTTTTAATATACAGATATCAATAAATGAGATATTGGAATTTTTTTAAAATTTTTATAAAATATTATGAGAATAGTATTTATATTTTATATAAGTTGATGGTACGTGGATCGCTACTTAGTGAATTACATACATTAATACACTATTCAATAATATAATTAATTAATTAATCAGCTTGCCACTTTTATTGTGCTGTCTTGTTGGTAAAGCATACAATTTCTAGACAATTTTAATAGAATTTTAGTAAAAGTAATAAAATATACTGTGTAGAACGGTAGAAAAATTATATTTACATATATGGTCGACCTTACTTAATTTGTTGAAGATTCATAATTAATAAAAAAAATTTGTGGTTAAAGCTTAATGGTTGTGTTGTATTCCAATTCTAAAAACTTTTAATGTATTAACCATCTGTCCTTGAAAAGGTAGCAATTATCTAGCCATTAGATAGAAGATAATCCCTCTTTATTTTTGTCTCTACTAAGTATAATGGTATCGTGAGTTAAAACTCAGAATATGCTAAAATTTAGCATCAAAGTCCATAAAACTCATATTACCCGAACTTGTAAACCCAAAAAATTTATCTTGTGTTCTAGTACCATCCTAAATTTATGATAGTACTGTAGCAATGTTCTAAAACAATTTAATATATTTTTTTATTGCCCACCTTTAAATATTTGCCCCTTTCTCTCTCCTCATCAATCTCTCATCTCCTCTCTCTCTCTCTCTCTCTCAACATTCCAAGCCTTTCTCTTTCATGGTGGTTAGGGCTGTCCACGAGTCGGGCCGGGTCGGGTTTGTGCCCAACTTGGACTCGACCTGAATGCATCGGGTGGGGAAAAGTTTAACCCACAACCGACTCGAATAGAGTTTCGGGTCTGCCAGTTCAGGTCGTATCAGTTTTGGGTCCATATTGGTCAATTTCGGGTTTGCTGGAGTGGAGTGAAATCTGGCTGGATTTTGGCCGAAATATTGCCGGATCTCATACGAATTGGTCGGATCTAAATAGATCTGGCCAATATTTCCCTATATCTATAAAGATCGGGTAGAGATCTTGATGGATCTGGTTGAAACCTGCTTATATCGTCGAACTTAAGAGTTTGGACTTACCGGTTTTTGGCCGAGTTTGTGATTTCCAACGAGGGAAGAACAGCTCATCAGTCAGGTCGGGTTTTTCGATTTCTCAGACAGCTAACCTGCAACTCGAACTAATGGTCTCGGGTGCTTGCACCGGTGACCCGCATCCGACCTTAACCAAGCTTTGATCGGGCAGTTTCGGGTGAAGATGATTGGGTTTCGGGCGGTTTTTCGGGTCAGGGCGGGTTGTGGATAGCCCTAATGGTGGTGGTTTTTATCTGGCGTGGGTCGTGGGTTTGGAGGTGGCATGGAGGTTTCTAGTGGTAACGTCAGTCTGGCATGGGTCTTATTGTTATGTTTCTCTAGGGGCGTGGTTTGGTGGGTCATGTGATGGAGGCGTGGTGGTGTGGGTACTGTGATGGTGGCGAGTGGCACGGTTGAGATCGTATGTTTGAGATTGGCGTGGTGGCATGGAGGTCGATGTGGTGGAGATTGGCATGGAGACCGGCATGGAGACTAGCATGGAGAGTGTTTTTTTTTTTTTTTTTTTTTTTTTTTTTTTTTTTTTTTGTGTGGTTGTTGTGGACAGTGTTTGGGTTTGGTTGTTGTGTGGTTTCTGGGTTTGGTGGTAGCATGGTGGCCGGTTTCTTACGGTTGTTGTGGTGGTTTCTTGGTGGTTCTTGTTATGGCTAAAGTTGTGGATATAGTGTTTGGTGGGTGTTTGGTCCATTTGGATATGTGGTGGTGGGTTTTGATTCGAGTTTGATTTTGTTCTATGGGTTTGATTCCCACAGAGGCTATGGCTGTAGTGTTTGGTGGATTTTTTAATGGTGGTTTTGTGGGTTTTGTGGGTGGAGGTGGTGGTGGATTTTATGGGTTTTGTTCCCAATGGGAGGGGTGGGTTTTTTTCATGGTGGTGGCGATGGGTTTTTTCACAGTGGTGGTGGTGGGTTTCTTGTGGCAGAGGTGGTGGTGATGGGGTTTTTTTATGGTGGTGGTGGTGGTGGGTTTCTTGTGTCAAAGGTGGTGGTGATGGGTGGTTGAAAGAGAGAGACAATGAGGAAAAGAAAAAAAGAGCGATGAGAGAGAGAGGGAGAGAGAGAGATTGGATTATATTATTTTATTGAGTAGTATATATTATTTTAATGAGTTGAATAGGAAAATAAAAGTTGGGATGTTGGGTGTATTGTAAAATAATATGGTATAATAGATAAAGTAGTTTTTAAAATGATAAAATTAGATTTTTTGAAGAAACCGAACGCTAATGCTCTAACCCAACTAAAGACTGAAGACAGTATGCTGGAAAGCACATATATCTTATCTACCTCAATCCTCAAATGCAAGTTGGTTTCACGCCTCTTTCTCAGCATTTACTAGGTGCTAAATTGCTAATACCTCAGTTGCCATTGCTGAATTAATCATAACTTTCTTCGTCATTGCATGCACTCCTTCCCCTTGCTAAATAGCCATGCATGCATGCATGCATGTACGTCAAACGTCTGGTGAGCTTCATGGTTATGCTAAACTTTTTCATGAAAGAGTTTTGTTCTCACTCTATCATGTAGTCTCTTAAATTAAACAAACTATGAGAAGATTTTACACTCTCTCCTTCCATTTTCTCAATAATTCCAGCTATTAGAGAAATTTTGGCCAATATAGAAAACTAAGCAATCAACTTCAAAATTTGGGACTAAGATTGTTGTCGTTAAAATGAAAATTTAGCAATGAATTGGTCCGCTAAGAACATAAAAGTGTAAAAACCTAAAATTGGTCCTCACTTTTTTTCAGGTAGCCTTGTTTCAAAGTCACTAGTAACCCTCCAACCCCAAGTCTTTTCTTATCTGGCACCATTAAGGTTTAAGGGTCAACTAACCAATTTTTTTGTGTCCCTAGAATTTGGCTTAAACGATCTAATTGTGATGGAAATTTACAAATTTAGTATCAAAATTTCAAAGTGGAAAAAATCTATTGAATAACTCTTGGAACAAAAAAAAAAAAAAAAAAAAAATACAAAAGTTATTATGTTGAAATTTTTCTTTTTTCAGAAGTACTTGGCCACAATTTCAATCCAATTGTCATACTTGGCCTTGATTCCAAAAGTATGCAATTGAGAGGTTAGGTCGTCTACTTCAACTTTTGATGAAGTGTGGTTCGCATAGATCTCTCATATGATTTTCCACATGAATAGGGTGGAAGGTGAGGTCGAGAATTTAAGTGTTCATTTGGTATTGTAAGAAGTAGAGTTTTTTTTTTTTTTTTTTTGATATAGAACAGTAACTAAAAATTTATATAGCGTTTTGAGTGTTTGGTAAATTTACAAAGAATGATGCTTGAAAGTTTTTGATTTATAAGCATGAAAAATGAATCCTAGATTTCTTTCCTAAAAAGTTCTAAATTTCATTTTTAACCTTAAAGTTGAGAGTTTAATTAAGAAGAACTTCAGCGATATTTTGGAAATTTCTACTAAGAGCTTTAATGCCTTAAAATATTTTAATATCCCTTGAAATGTATTAAAAGTCTTGTATCTCAATAATATTGTTTAGTTTGATCATTTATAAAAAGTAGGGTTCAAATTCCTTATCCCTATTTATTGTAACAATTAAATTATCAAAGAAAACCTCTTGAATAGAAACACTAATTAGACGGACCTAAGACTTAATGGATGTATGAATAACTTATTGTTTTTAAATAATTAAGCGAAGCTGTTTCCAAAGAAATATCCTAAAACTCAAAAAAATATAAAATAAAATACAAGCAGTGCAAATTGAACCTTTTTTTTTAGTCTACTTCTTGCAGTCGTTTAGAACAATGCCTAAGGGAGAAGGAGACCTTAATTACATATAGTTGGTTCTGTTCTGTCTATATGGCTTGCTTTTAAGTAGAGGAAATGAGAAGTAAGCACCCCAAATTACCTAACCATGCTGTGTAGGTTGAATTGATACGTCATGCTTTGCTTTGTACAACTATATCATGATTTGTGAGTGGTGGAAGTCAATGCGAAATTAAAAAAAAAAAAAGTCATTGTTTAATTATATGAATATGTGTAGCTTTGTTCAACTTAGTATTCACGGCTCAAACCCCAAACGAAAACTTTGGTTTCAACCCCCACAATTTCCCAAAAGTGATTCTTTTCTAAAAGTCTATTAGTTATCATTGTTTGGAAAGTTTGGTTAACTGATTCCTGGTTCTGGAGAGTGAAGCTAGCTAGGTTGGTGTTGGTGGCAGCATGGAGCTTTTTTTGCCTGAATAAGCACGTAAAGGCCTCATAGCTAGGTTCAATTATCTCTTGTTTAACAACAACAATTTCATGTTGAAAATCATTAACAATTAATTCTTTGGATTTCTTTTTTAGATTTGTTAAATCTTTCCAAAGTTTCTTCAAAGCGTATAGTGGATTTTAGCTTTTTACCAGTTTCATCTTTTAACAAGTTTTTCTTAAAGTTATCCAAATATTCTTTTTGCAAAACAGGGTTTTCCATTTGCCCTATTAATTTTTGTGGCAAATTATCATTTTCTTCACTTTTAGTGAGAACATTAACAGATTTGATAACATTACAACAGGAGTCTCTGCATCCAATCTTAATATTAGGTGAATCAGAAGATTCAGCAGAGTGATAACTAGAATCAGATGAGGAAGAAAAATCTTCTTCCAAAGAATCAAATGAAACATTTGATTCAAGGATTCGGAATAGATCTTCTTGATCTTCATCAGCAATTTTTAACATGTTAAATTTGTTTTTTAGCTTTCAAGGTTTTTGTTTATAGTCTTTACTGTAATGATCAGGTTTTCCACAGTTGAAACATTTTCTTTTATCAGGATTCTGCTTAGTAAATCTTTTAGAAGTATTTTTCTTTTTAGCATCAAAACCATCAGTTTTAACATAATTGGTTCTGTATTTTTTATATTTTTTATGGCTATAATTTTTATGAATTTTATCATGTTTTTTTACTCTTTTGCCTAGAAAGGGCAAGAGAGGGCAAACCATATTGTTCACAGAAATTACCCATTTTATATTTAGCTTTTCTTTTATTTTTCAATTGATGTTTTAGCAGTTTTTCATCATTACACATGTTAATACCAAGTTTTTTAATAATGCTTAATATATCACCATAGGTTAAATTATCATAATCAATAAAATCATTATCATCAATTAATTCTTGTTTTACCTTATGAGCAAAGATAGGAGGAAGTCCGTCAATAAACTTTTCTTTCCAATAAGGCTTGTGACAATCTTTTCGGAGCATAACCCTGGAAATAAAAACATTTTGATACCATCTATAATCAGACATAGTAGGGCATCTCAAATTATTCAAATATTCAGCAATTCGAGATGAAACATTAGAAGGAGTTCCAACAAAGTGTTTAAGAATGGTATAAACCAAAGTATTAACACCATCAGGAATACCTCGACCAAGAATTTCATCAAAAATAGGAAGACCTTTAATCATTCTTTTTAACAGCATTTTTAATAGACTCTCTGGAATCTTCTGTGAGATATGAATCCCACCACCCACGAAGAGAACCAGAAAAACTAGTAACAAGCATGTCAACAATTTTAGATTGAGTAAAATTATGACCATTAGCATAAGCAATTCCAACCATGGACATATGACTCATTTTATTAATGATTTCTTGTTCAGAAAAACCATCAATATTCCATTCATACATTTTATCAGCGGAAACAGAAAATTGAGTTTGAAAAGATCTTTCTTCAAACTGCATATCCGGCGAGTAGGTTTAGAATACCAGTTTTTAGTAAAAGATATAGGATTAGGTTTTCCAACAAATTTTTTAATTTTTGGTAATTTTTCTTCAAAAACATTTTCAACAGAAGTAGAGGTCAATGATTTAGAATCTGTAGTATTTTTAGAGACAGATTCTGTATCATCTTTTGAAATAGCACGAGCAGCACTTGTAAAAGTACTCTCGGTTTTTACCTTTAAATCAGAAAGCATTTTTTCAACAGCCTCAAGAGTTTTCGTCTAAGGGGATTTAAAAATCATATTTTCTCTTTGAATAGGTAAACTAATCAAAGGCTGCTCATTTTTAGAAATAGAAACTTTTTCAACATTTTTTGAAACTGTGATTTTCTCATCAAGTTTTTCTTCAATATGATCAAGCTGTTGCCCGATAATATATAAAGATTCATTAGTAAAATTGTTTTGTTCAACAATGCTAACAACAGGAGTAGCATCATCAGCAATTTTGAAAGGACAGCCCGTCATCTCAACTTTATTACAAGTTATCACAACTGTATCAAGTGGAGGATGAGTGGACCTAACAGTAGAAGCATCAGCTTTAACAAAAGTCTGTTTTTTTTTATCACATTCAAATATTGTTTTGAAATCTCATCTTTTGAGACATTATAATTTTCTAAAAAATCAAAAAACAAAATATGTCTTTTCAACTCATTCATTTTTTCTAACCATTTTTTTTTAATACGGTCTTTTTCAGACTGAGCAAAAGTATTTTGGTAATATCTTCTTTTAGCTTTATGTTTAGAAGAAACAAATTCATCATACAGGGATTGTAAATCAATTTCAAAATCAGTATTCAAAGCATTGATAACTCTGAATTGATTTTTAACATAAGGATGTTCAATAGGAGGAAAATCAGAATCAGAAGGAGCGACAGAAACAGAGTCGTCTTCTTCATCATTAGTAGTTTTGACAAAAGGAGAAGAAGATTCAGCTTTAGTAGAATAAAAAGGAGTACTAACTTGAGAATTAGTAGAAATTCCTTTTAACTTTAGATTTTCAACATTTTTTTGCAAAATTTCGTCAACATCTTTGTCTCTTTTTGAAAGACTATCAGATCCAGCAAAGGAATGCCTTCCTTCGTTGATCCTTAAAGCAGGAGCATTTTGAAAACTTATTTTAACAGTTCCATCAACAAATTGTTGGATATTAGTTAAATCAAGTTCATCAAAAACAGGTTTAGCAATGGGAGTTTCTTGTTGCAAAAGCCACTGATTGGGGATTTTAACATCATTCCAATTAATCATTTTTGGAACTTGAACTCTAACATCAGGAGTAGAGCAAGTGATTAACATAGTTTTACCAGTAGGTTCTCTATGAGTCCTAGCCTTAGGATTCAACTGAGTACCTAACAATCTGTAATAGATGCTGATGGGGTAACCAGAAAATTATATCTATGGCTCGTCCAGATGGGTCGTCCATCACCAATGGTTAGCCAAGCATCCAAGACAATCTTATTCGTCCAGAGATCTCGTCCATGAGAAGTTGACCCAATTGAATAAATCTCATAATCAAGGCGAAAGAGTCGTCCATATGCGAAGCAGATGGACAACCAAACAACGGCATGACAAAGGGTCGTCCACAGGGTCGTCCACAGGGTCGTCCATAGACATTGCACATGGACGACCATACAACACTTAACCAATTCTTGAGCAGGCAACCAACTTGTATTCACCGCCAACAATTTCTTCTAAGTATGTAACTTCCATCAGCGGTTATTGCTTCTATAGCCGTTGGGGAAGTTATCCCCGTAAAACGAGTTATTCCACAAATCTTGGGGAGGTTACTAAACCGAGTAACCGTCCCAAGATCCCCTATATAAAGGACCGGTCTGAAACATGCAAAGGTATGATGAAAACTCTGATACTTTACTCCCGAAAAGTTGGAATTACATTTCCTTGTTAAGAAAACTAACTTTATCATCGGAGAGTATTTGACCGGTCCACCCCGGTCACTTCCTTCAGTGTTTCTTCTTTTCAGGCCTTCGCTACCGCCTTCGCTACCGCCTTCGCTACCGCTGTAGCCGACCGAAGCCGAAGTGTTCAACCAACTGATTTCATACATCATCAGATGCGGTAAATCAAAGCAAAAAGTTTACTACCTTTATCCATAATATAACCAGATGTCAAAATATTTAAAGTCAAAACTTTAACAGTATTAGGATCATCCAAAGCAAGAGTAAGATCAGGATAACAATTAAAATAAACAGGACCATCATACAAGGAAGTAGTAATCATACCAAGAACACTATTAGAAAACATTTTAAATCTAGCATCACGTAAACACATGAGAACAGAAGCATTAATACCTTTTCGAGTAAGTGGGTTAATAGCAACTTGCACCATACCAATATGCAAATAACTAATCATCTTTTTAGCAAGAAAATCTTGAATATTTTTCTTTGAAAACAAACAACATTTTTCATGGTGTTTTGAAATAGAAAATACTTGTTCAACAGTTCTAACTTTGTAAGCAGCAACAGATTCAATCCAATTAGTATTATAAATAGTCTTAGTTTCAACTTTAGGAATGTTCCATTTTTGGAAATCAGGGAGCTCATGTTCTTCAACAGTGTGATCTTCTTCATTCACAATATCAGGAGGACAGCTAGTCCTAAAGCTAACAGAGGAATTGGATCTCCACAATCTATCCATATTATCCTAGATTTGACACTCAATTATCATGTTCTTCTCACAACCGTTGCATTTCGTAACACATACCCCAGACAACCGTTTACCTCTCATGCCCTACACGCTCTCCTAGCTTAAATGGACCTTACTGTTCAGTTCTCGGAATTCACTTTAAGTCATAGGTGGCGCCAACGAATGAAAGAAAGGGACCAAACAACAGAGTATCAAAGGTTCAGACAGACACGGACAGAGTATAGAAACACAACAACACTATCACCGGCCAGAGTATATATATATATATATATATATATATATATAATGATTGAGTTAATTGAAACTCACAATATTAACATTTTTGATGGATTTTTAATAAAACCGCTAAAATACCATTCATACCTAGTAAAATATGACAGTGTTCGTATGGAATACAAATTTGTTGGATATATTTCAACAATTTACTTTTGTGATAAAGTAAAAGAAACAATACACAGATCTAAGAACAAGCAATAACACAAATAGATGTGAGAGGCAAAAACAATAAACAAATACTGTATATATTTAAGAAGAAATTTGCAAATAATTAAAAAACTCACAAACCAAATGCAAGAAGGATGAATGATTCAGATCAAGTCTTGTGTTTAACACAATCTCCTTAAAGCAGATTTCGCCCCTCACACAATCATTGTGGTACTTTGAGACTCACGGATGTCTGCCTCCTAGGATAAAATGATCTACAACATGAAAATGAAGCACACAAGGTCGTGCTCTGCAAATTACTCAATGTCTTTTTCTCTCTCTTTGACACAAAATGAATGCACAAAATATTCTCATTGGGAGAGTTTTTTCTAAAAGTTCTTTTTCATGAATGAGGGACAATGAAATTATACATAACTTAAAACTGAAACACTGTTTTAGATATAACTGCTGTATACAGACTTACTGACTCAAAAATAAAAAAAATAAAATATTATTGTTAATTGGATAAGTGAGCCTAGTCCACACATTCCTAAAGCCCAACCCAATATCCAGCCCAAACTCATATTCTCTATCATTTCCAATGTGAGACTCAAAGATTTTCACCACTTATAATAACATCCTCAAGTGAACATATAAAACATAAATTTCTTATTTACTCCATGCTATTTTTCTAACAATCCCCCACATGAATAGAAATTGATAAACACAATGCAAATGATGATGCAGACACAGAGAGAGTAGAAGAAAAGTTACTGTATCGGGAGAAGTAGTTTGTGGCTTTGAACTTTCCTTTGTGAAAGACTATTGGATATACTAACTAACTAGTGAACATGATGTCTTGAACTGTTCAGCCGTTTGTGTATACCAAGACAATAGAATTCACACAGCTCATTTTTAGACATTTTTCGATTCTTATAGTTGTGTTCATTTTGGCCCTGAACATATCCTAGTAAATTCATGAAGTGCTTTAGAGAATTCAGCCTTATAACTCTCATGGAAGCGGCCCACTTCACACTCATATAGGTGATTCTTATTAAGAGTATCCTGCTATACCCCACTCGGAATTCCAAGATATAAGTCATTAAAAGCAAAGCTTACCCTGAACATCGCTTATAGGCATCACTGTTTCATCATAGGAATGGGAGGGAGATGTTATCTCCATAGTGATAAAAATAGTCTCCACAAATTTGTTGTCCCTTTGAAAACCTAGATCTTGGGATCTCTAGTCAACTAGGTGGGGTTACTGTCATGGAAACTTTAGGTCATAGGCTTTAACCTCATTCCCCTCGATGAGCAGTTTTCTTGCTCTCCACTCAAAAAATTGATTACAGATCTATTTTATAATCTGAAACTACTTCCATTTGAGAGCAACTACCTCATGGTTTTATGTCTCTGACAAATATGTCAAGACCCACCTAACTCTGTGCCCTACCAATATATACAAATAGGAGGCACAAGTATCCAACAATGCATGTCTGTTTAGATTTATTGACTTCCCAAAAAATACATATTCTCTTTGCATAAGGTGTTCTCACTAGACTGTCATCACATTTCTCATGTTATTGAGACAAAACAAGTCCATTAAATGTATTAGAAATTTTCATTTCTTGTATCACATCTACAACACTTACACAAGCATATCCCACAACGACATAGCCTCTTGTGATATATTTTACATCACACGCTAGTCGCATTAAATCTAAACTCATTTGACATCATCTCATTGTCAAATTTCTCATGTCATTGGATTGAAACTTGCTTCAATCTATATAAAGATTTAACAAGTTTAAGCACTTTGTTTCCTTGTACAAGAACCATAAACCCCTTTGGTTTATTGTGTATCAAGAAAACTCATATCTTCCTTTTCTTTATAGCCTTCTACAACATGTCTTTCCTTGTAATAGTCAATAATTCCATCAACTCTCAAACTCTTAGGCAGTAGATCCACCAATTACTATGCATAGATTTCAAAGATGGATTTATTGCACTATTGACAATCTCTTTTCCAAGAAGGCACTTTAGGATTTTGCTTCTTTGAAGCTTTAAGTTTATCTTCTAATATATAAATTAGAAAATTTGGACCAAACAACCATGATGTTTGTCCTTTTACTATGCTTAGGCTCAATCTCTCTTCCCTCAACTCTTGATCATGAGAGATACTAAACGTAGACTCAAATTTTCCTTAAGAAAGTTTAACACTTAAAATATATTCTAATTAATTGTCATGCATATAAAAATAATATATTCATAAATTAGAAAGCACTATGCACTACTGTTATGACCATAACCAATGAAAACATAATCAATGGTTTTTTTATCCTTTAGGAATAGGAACCACCACCTTCATCAAAGACCCCCCACATTTTAAGAATTTATAGAAATGTGATCACTCTTTCCATAATTCACAAGGTGTTTTATTGGTTTCTATTAAGGCATCTCAATGAACAAATAATTGGTGGAAATAATAGCTTCCCCCCACAAGGTCTATGGTAATCAAGAACTTATTGCATTCATTGAGTTATTTCTCAACTTCATTCTTATAATGAATGGACATCTCTAATGTCTCATCCTTGCTTACTTAATAAGCACTCATAACAGACTCTTGTGCATTCCAATTTTTTTTAACAACTCAAGTATGTTTAACTAAGGCGTGTAACATATATTTCATCCAAAGAAATATTACAAAACATATATTGGGATTAAACACATTAATATCCAATCAAGTTCACACATGCCCAAATATATACACATGCATGTTTAAATAAGGCTATACATACTCAAAACAAATTAAAAGGCTATACACAACAATCATGTATTATTCATATCAATACGAACAATTGTACCTTAAAATTTATAAATAAATAACACATTTGGCCAAGGGGTGAACTGTACACTCTCTAACTTAGAGTGAAACCCCATAATTATAGCCCCACTAGTGTGCAATTGGACTCATTCTTGGGCTTATATCCACACAATTGAAATTATTAATAACATCTCTCATAATGCTATTTTAATTATCAAATAGAGGATTACTTGATGAATTAGTAAAGGCTAACCAAAAACTAAAAATGACAGTCACGTCCAAAATTGAATACATTTAAATGGATTCAAAATAATTTTGTCTCCAATAAAATTCCCGATTTCTTTTATTCATCTAGCCCATATACCATTGCACATAAAAGGCCGAGGTTTTGTTATTAGCATTAATGACATGTTTAATTGCCATTTAGATCTACCCTTGATATCAAATAAATACCATATGACCATATATATCAATATATGTATTACTCAGATAGATTACATGCCATGAACTAGTGCAGTAGTGCTATTACAATCTGCCCAAAATCCCATGCTTCCTCTTGCGGGCCATTGCAAATATAGTAAATAAATCTTACACAGGTACCAAAGAAATACAATCAAAATTCAAGAGAGCATAAATCTGCACTAAAACAAATCAACAACTGACAATCACTTTTGTAGACTATAAATAATACATAGCCAACACAGAAAAAGAGGTTCTAAAGCCATGTCAATCACTAAGGTCATAAGCATATATAACGTATAATATTGTATCCAACAAACATTTAAAATATCGGATTGCAAACACAATTCGTACAGTGATTGAACAAATGAAACCAGTTCCCAGCCAAACAGTAATTCAAGTTTCACAAATATCCTAATATAATATAATATAATAATTATAAGCCAACTATATTTCAAACCCAAACAATGCAGGAACAATTCGCACAGACCAGCAAATATATAGACCAAAGCTAGTCAAACAAGGATTCATATAAGACAAAAAAATCCTAGTAAAATAATATAAAAAGAAAGAAGGAAAGATCAACTAACAACAATGTATAATACAACAATCTCAGTCAAGCACGTAAGAGCATTCTTATCAATAAGGGCAAATGCTATAAATGCTAAAATTTAACATACAAAATGTTATAAATACTGAAAAGCATACTCCATCAATACTTTCAAATCTTATTTATTTTGCAATTCAGCTACAGTGGACTGCTATGTCTAGTAGCCCACCGTAGCAAGATTGTAAAAAAAGAAAATTGTTTAATATTTGTTTAATGGTAGTTATTGGAAAACATAAAAAGAAATAATAAAGAAAACATAAAGAAAGAATAAAAAAAGAATATTTAAGTGAAATAGTAAAATAATAGAAGTTTTGATGTTTGGTGAATTGTAAAGTAGTATGTTAAAATTGATAAAGTAGGATTTTGAAAGGGTAAATGCTAAAATATTTAGCATTCTTGATAAGAACGCTCTAACCGACGTTATCAAAAGATCAAAGTTCACGATAAACACAAAATCAGTTTTTAAAGTTTGCGCAGTGTATCTACTGTTACCGATTTAGTGTTTTTCAATCAACACAAAATTCCAATCACCGTCGATCACAAATGTAAATTAAAATATGTAAAACTTGCTTTAAGATTGTTGAAGATATTTCAACAATTTACTTTTGTAATAAAGCAAAAGAAACAATACACATATCTAAGAACGAGCAATAACACAAATAGATGCGAGAGGCAAAAACAATAAACAAATACTAAATATATTTAAGAAGAAATTTGCAAATAATTAAAAAACTCACAAACCAAATGCATGAATGATAAATGATTCAGATCAAGTCTTGTGTTTGACACAATCTCCTTAAAGCAAATTTCACCTCTCACACAATCATTGTGGTGCTTTGAGACTCACGGATGTCTGCCTCCTAGGATAAAATGATTTACAGCACGAAAATGAAGCACACAAGGTCGTGCTCTGCGAACTACTCAATGTCTCTTTCTCTCTTTTTGACACAAAATGAATGCACAAAATATTCTCACTTGGAGAGTTTTTTTAAAAAGTTCTTTTTCATGAATGAAGGACAATGAAATTATACATTACTTAAAACTGAAACACTGTTTCAGAGATAATTGCTGTATACAGACTTACTGACTCAAAAATAAAATAATAAAATATTATTATAAATTGGATAAGTGGGCCTAGTCCACACATGCCTAAAGCCCAACCCAATATCCAGCCCAAACTCATATTCTTTATCATTTCCAATGTAGGACTCAAGGATTTTCACCACTTATAATAACATCCTCAAGTGAACATAGAAAATATCAATTTCTTATTTACTCCATACTATTTTTCCAACAAAATTTTCTATACCAGTTTTTATATTTCACTCTATGTTCTACTAATCATAACTTGCAATGTATTTGTTTAACTTTCTTTATAAAATAAGCAAAATTTAAAATAGAAAATAAAAAAAACATATGATAAGTTGTAATTGATAAAATATAAAGTGAAATACAAAAAGTGGTACAGAAGATTTGTATTCGTTCGTATGTCCTGTGGTGACATTAACTTTTGCTGATTATTATTATTTGGCTCAACAGATAAGTTCAATTCAAAGAAAACCGGAAACAAAGGCAACTCCGAAATTATCCGTCAATAGCTCAAACAAAATTGACCTTTAGCTTACTTCTGTTAAATGTATGACACTCAAAAAATGGTCACGTGGTGTGCAAAACATAGTCACGTGGTGTGCATGTAACCCCTTTTTTTTTTTTTTTTTTTTAAATCAGGTGCATGTAACCTCTTAATTGTAAAAGAAATTATTTTAAAAATAATATGAGCATACCATATGAATGGTCAATTTGGATAATTATGCCTCATGATCAATAATACAAAATTGATACTATATGGGATTAGTTAATAGCTAGCTGATCCAAACCCCAAGGATCGATGTTTTTGCATTTTACTCATTAAAAAAAAAAAAAACTACAAATATCAGCAAATGAGAGATTGGAATTTCTTAAAATTTTTATAAAATATTATGAGAATGGTATACATAAAAGCTGATGGTGATCACTTCTTAGTGAATTACATACATTAATATATGATAGAGCGTAAGCTCGTCAGTCACGTTCGTCAGACAGAGATGATTCTTCAGCCCTCAAAGATGGTCACCGGTGTGGTGCCTGCCACAACGTCTCCGATGCCAAAGTCAGTGTACAAAACTCTTTTCAAAGTAAAGCAATATAAAATAAACAGAATGAAAGAAAATCTCTTGTTACTGGTATATGTGTATGTACCTCATTCTTGGCAATGTGTGGGATTTATATATGTTCTTATGGTTTCTAGCCGTTGGAGTAGTTATGGAGGTCTCAATGCTCCTATTGGTAACGTCTGGGGCTGCATAATGTGTCATCAATGCCTTCCAACGGATTGTACAGTTGTCCCTGTAACCGTTTTGGGTTTGATTGCTTGCATTGAATGGCTTGGATATCTTCGTTAGTAATGTCTGTAGTTGGCTCACCTGGCTAGAGGCTAGATTCGTCCGTATTGATGGTATCGTCCATGCCAAATGAACTCGTCAGTCTCGTCAATATATATACATGTAATCAAAGTAGTAAAATACACGTGATCGACTCCAACAAATTAATTTGTTGAAGATTCATGCAAAATGTTAGCAACTGTCTAAAATACATTATACATTAATATAATGTTGTATTATTGTATTGAGATTATATTAATATAATTGCAATAACGTAATATTATGGCATAATGTAACATCACGACGAACAAACGCCCTTAGGTGAAGGAGAAATATAGTGAAAAGAAGTAAGAAAAGAGATCAGTGGAGACAGAGAATTACGTGGAAAGCACATATATTTATCTCCCATGAATGCAACATGGTTTCACGCTTCTTTCTCGGACATTCTGGCATTTTACCCTCTTTTTTTTTTTTAATTGGCAATATACCCCTGTTTCGAAACTATATAGGTTCGTGCCCCTGTTTCGATACTCGATGACCCTAAAATCGAGTTACTTAAAGTACTCGATTGGTTTAAAATCGAGTTATGCCCGATCAAACTTAAAAAAAAAAAAAAAAAAATTGCATAAAACTCGAGTAAATGGAAATCGAGTACCAAAACGCTACTATAGGGCTTAAAAACGTCACTATAGGGCTAAAAAACGCCGCTATAGGGCCACTGAAATTGATATTGAATACTTATAAAAAAAAGTTTCTAGAAAAACGCCACTATAGGGATGAAAAAACGCCGCTATAGGGCCGATATTCATACTTGTAAAAAAAAATTTCCAGAAAAACGTCACTATAGGGATGAAAAAACGCCGCTATAGGGCCGATATTCATACTTGTAAAAAAATTTTCCAGAAAAACGCCACTATAGGGATGAAAAAAACGCCGCTATAGGGCCGATATTCATACTTGTAAAAAAAATTTTCCAGAAAAACGTCACTATAGGGATGAAAAAACGCCGCTATAGGGCCGATATTCATACTTGTAAAAAAAATTTTCCAGAAAAACGTCACTATAGGGATGAAAAAACGCCGCTATAGGGCCGATATTCATACTTGTAAAAAAAATTTTTCAGAAAAACGCCGCTATAGGGATGAAAAAACACCGCTATAGGGCCACTGAAACTGATTTGCATACTTGAAAAAAAACTTATAAAAAATTTTAAAAAAATTACATGAAACTCGAGTTCCCGGAACTCGAGTTCTATGCAATTTTTTTTTTTTTTTTTTTGAGTTTGATCGGGCATAACTCGATTTTAAACCAATCGAGTTTTGCGTTGAAACTCGATTTTATGGTAATCGAGTATCGAAACAGGGGCATATACCTATATAGTTTCAAAACAGGGGCATATTGCTAAATTTTTAAAAAATTAAGGGCAAAAGGCCAGAATGTCCCTTCTTTCTCAGCGTTTACGAAATGCTAATGCCTCAGTTGCCTCTACTGAATTAGTCATAACTTTCTTTGTCATTGCCATGCATGAATGCATGAAGATATGTCAAACGTCTGGAAAGCTTCATAGTTTTGCCAAACTTTTTCATGCAAGAGTTTTGTTCTAACTTTACCATGAAGTCCCTTAAAATAACCAAACTTTGAGAAGATTTTGGGGCTGTTTGATAACGTTGTTATAGTAACATTGTTTGTATTTTTTTGAAATATGTGTGGGTAAAAAAATGTGTGGAAATGCGTGTAATGTTGTTTAAAAACTAAAAACATGTTGTTAAACCGCTCTACCAAACGGGGCCTTTACATTTGCTGATCTCCTTCCATTTTCTCAAGAATTCCAGCAATTAGAAATTTTGACCAATATAGAAATCTAAACTATCTGCTTCAAAACTTGGGATTAAGATTATTGTTGTTATATCGAAAACTTAGCAATGTATTCAACATGATATCTAATAATGAAATATAAATCTCGTTGTAATTATAGGAGCTGATAGGGAATATTTTCAACTAAGAAATTTTTTAATTCCTTTCGCCCTTCATGGTAAAAGTACCCTTCAGGTTTAGAGTATCCTTTAAGGGTAAGGATACCCTTCGGGTTGGAGGTCCCTCTTCAAGTCTGACACCAACGAAGACAACTTCCCTACTCCATCCATTTCTCCCGTCGGGTTATCTGATACCGACGGTGGATTACACTTAGTCCTACGCCATTTGCGTGTTCTCCACTCGTGCATCCCTATATAGAAAGAACTTGTATATCACGTCTAAAGATCCTTCTACATATTCGTATCCTCTTAATATCGGAAGTAAAGTCTTAAGATCTCAGAACATTAACTCCATTTCTTCTCTGTAAGGAAAGATCCTACGTTCATGGGATCTAAGTCATCCATACACCATTATATAAGTACCAAGTCTTCTCTTCTTCAAAGTATGTGCAATTTCCTAACTCTTACACTTTTTGGGTTATTAGAAATTCTTCAATTACTAACTTAACTTTCGGAAGATCTTTAGCCGGCACCCCACCTATGCTCTTGGTAGGCTCTTCAAGTACCCTAACTGGCGTGCGTGTGAACAATCAACTCACTGACAATTTTGTGCATCATCAGAAGTTATGGCCAAATCTTGATAGTTGATAGGCCAAGTTCCTTTTGGTTTCTTCTTTCTTTAGTGCATTTTGCATTTCTTTAACTCAAAAATGATATAGAATGACTCATAGAAAAGAAAAGGGACTTTTTTTTTTTTGGGACTTTAAAGTCTTTAATTAATTGTTATATTATTTGTTCACTCAATTGACTTGGCTCTTCAGGTTTAAATTCCACTCACGCAAAATTACATGCAAATCTAATGCTATCTTGCTAGCTAAAGTATGACTATTAAATTCATTAAAAAAATGGATAATCAAAAAAGACATTTGGAAAACTTTTAATTGAAGATTGTCTAAGATCTCAAAATTATTAAAATAAGTGGACCTAGTTCCCTCGAAAAAGTGACTCATGGACTAATAATCTCCGTAAAATTTTTTTCCAACGGATGAACTTCACAACTTCCCTATAATATACGAAATTTTGAAAATGATTCTTGACCTAATGGGATAAGGTCATTACTAAGAAACTTCATTATAGGGTTTGAATTCATGTATATTATGTACCTGTCTACCTCTACCTGTACATGTGTGTGCTTATATATGTTTAATTAGTTCTCACAGTACAGGAAATAAGTCTTTTAAAATATATATATATATATATATATATCAGTACAGAAAATATGTTTGTAACTTTATTTCAATGTTTATAAACTAATGGTTCGTTTGGATTGAGGAGGAGGGAGGGGGAATAGAGTGGAGTAGATTTAGCACAAAATTAGCTTATTTTTAGTTAACTCTACTCTATTATACTCTCCCTTCTTTCTTCCTCCATCCAAACAGGCCATAAATTTTGGTTGTTAAGCATATTGGTCCAGATTAAAGTACTTGAACTATTGTACCAAAGACTTGTTACGGAAATTTTTACTTGTACTACAACTTCACAACTTACGAGTTTTTTAATGGTAAAGCGAAGATGATGATAATTCTCCACTTTTAAGAAGACCAAATTGAAGTCCTTGTCATTTTCTTCATCTTCCGCACCTCCAGGAATTTTTTACCTTCATCCCATTTGTGAGCCTTTTTTTTTTCCTTGAAAAATCAACTGCGTGCTTGTGTTCCTGGAACCATTTTTCTTAATTTTTCAACTACTTTAATGCGATTTGAGTTGTTTGAGGAATTCCTCATTCCAATATATATATAAACGGAAAAACAAGAGTGAGTGGATTTAGGTTATCCACTTTAGATTTAGCGTGAGAAAAATCCTAAAACCTTGAAAATTAATTGAAAAACAAACCAATTCGTTGGCCAAAACCAACACAGATTGAGTTGGAATTCAACTCTTAAAAGTTAATATTATATAATTTGTTTTAGGTGTTTAATTAGGTAAAAGAAAACTTTAATTAGGTAAAAGGAAACAAGAGCCAATCACCCTAAGTAAGGTGGTTAGCTTTGAGGTTGATGTCATACCAACCTAAATTAACCAAACCAAATAAGTTGCAGTTATATAACACGTAACTCTCATAGCTTTTGAGCTTAATTAATATGTTGTAAACAACAAATTCCAATAGATCCAGTGGTAATAACTATTAATACTCTCGATAAACATTTTTCTTTATCGGTTTCACATGTAATTTACCGTTAATTGGACTCCCATCATCAAATAGATGCGTAACAAATAAAATTTGCATCAGATACTTTTTTTCCATGGTATCTAATAAATTATTGGGAATGTGATAAAGAACCTGAATATCCGAGAATATAAGTATCTCTAGGAATTTGATAAGGTTTTTAGGAATGTGAGATCTCTGTATTAATTAGGTTTATTTTTAGTGATTAAATTCTAAAAAGATGTGGTGTAAAACCTAAGTTTTACACCCTCTAATCCCAACATCACTTTATTACATATTAAAGAATAAATATAACCACACCCAATTAATTCTAATGCTCATATGAAAATCTATCCAAATTAAAAGTTTATTAAGATATTATTAGATGTGGTAAAATATATTGAGTTTTAAGTAAAAAGATGATATGGCAATCTCTAATTGAATGGTATAAATTATGGGTTTTACACCCCTCCTTACCCAATTTGGACTCTTATTTTTAAGAACATTATATATATATAGAAGGCAAAACTTAGGTACAGTACCTTAGGTTCCTCTCTTAAAATTCTGACACGTGGCTATTTAATAATCATGGCTAAACGGCGTTAATCACAAAAAAAAAATTCTAGTCCCCTGAAATCAAAGAAACCCAAAATGCCAAAGCTCTTTTAGCCCACCATTGACAGCTTCTCAATCTCTTCTCTCTGCAAACCAAATCACCACAATTGAGCAAAGGCAGCACCAGAGTTAGAGAGGGGGTTTCAATAATTCAATGGGTTTACGTTGGGTCTTGTGCAAATTGGTTTGTGCCTTAGATGAATTTTCTAACTGGAAATATAGTTAGTCTTTAATGCCATTTAATGAAAATGTTAATGAAACATATGACAGAGTTTTAAAAATGGAACTTAAGTTACTGTATCTAAGATACTGTACTTAAATTTTGCCCATCTAAATATATAACATGTCATATATAAGTAAAAAAAAAAATATTAATGAAGAAAAAAACTGTCATATATGAGTAAAATAAACCCAAAAAAAAAAAAAAACATTTGTTAAAATAAAATGTTATATACGAGTGAAGTAACAAAAAAAAAAAGGGTTTAGAAAAAATAATAATGATTTGTCCACATAGTAGTCAAAATCACAATATAGGATAGAAAGAATAGACTAAAACGAGTGGAATGAGATGGAATTTAAATTGAGATAGAATAGATAGGTGATTTGTAGTGTAGTACTTGTTGCCAAATTGGAAAGTTGGAATGAAAATTTTTGGCTATTTTAGCAGAACTATCAACTATTAGCCTCATCACACGCGCTTTGCACGTGCGATGAGGCCATTTTTATTTTTATTTTTTGAGTTTGACATAAATTTTCAATTTGAATTTATCTATTGTTAGTGAGGTTATATAGGAAAAGATTTTTATAAAACTAAAAATTAGAATTTGAAATTGAGTAAACTGTTGGATTTAGTGTGTACTAGTTTTTAGGAAAAAAAAATGTATCAAACGTACATGAGATATGTTTAGATAAAAAGTATGCTAATTTAAGTAGAGACAAAACTAAAGGATAGTAAAGTAAAAATACATGTCTAACTCCTACTAAAAACATGCCGACAAAATTGTAGCATTCTCTAAGGCAAGTTTCTTAGAATCACCTTACCCACCTTTTCCACGTATCCTATCTTCACACAAATCGCCCCAAAAAAGAAAACCTCCAAAAAGACTCTGCTCCGCCCTCTCTATCTCTCTCTCTTTGTAAAATTCGAGTAGATATTGAAGAATAGGAACTGCAAGGGAGGACGGCAAGCAATTGCCTGGCCAAAAAAAAAAGAAAAATTACTATTATTTGTAGTTCATTTCTGTTGAATTTTGTTTGTTACTACTAGGTTTCACACAGCTTTGTTAATAACGTTAATAATGTATACATAACATTTGCATCTTAGGAATTGTTCTTTCCCTGCAAATATACACCCACAATCATTTATATTTTCCCTTTTTTTGGGTGAAGCTAAAGTCTTATCACACCATCCCTTTCTCTCTAGAGACTGAACAGATTTTGTTCTATGAAATGATAGATCAAGTTGGTGTTTTTGTGGTTGAACATTGTCAAGTCATGGAGGCAATAGCAGAGCACACAGTAAGGACGCAAGAGAAATAAAATTCAGCCTCTTCGTCCTATTATGCTTCTACTTCGGCAGTTACAAGGTCAAGTGTAGAAATTTCACCAATGTGATTGTGTTTATATTCTCTACTTAGGATGTTTATATGGTTTTAATGTGTTCGTTTCTTTTCTTTTCAAATTTGGTCATTGTACACCTTTCAAATTGGGTGGAAGAGTGTCATTCTTTTTTGCTATCAGTGGTTAATATGGATTATATGTATGTTTTGTATTCTTAAAGAGCTTGAAGTTAATGTGTCAAGGCCTTCACTTGGGTATGATTTTGGTGGGCAGCAAGTGTTTGATGAAAGTTGTAAGTATCGGCACTTTGTAGCAAGTGGTTTGTAAAAGTTGTAACTGTGACTTAAGTATTGGGATAAAGGCTTATTTAAGGGTTTACAAAGAAAGGAAAAGACTTATTTAAGGTTCATGGTCTTCTTTATTGGTTCTTTAGGAGTCTCGGTCCTTTTTTAACATGCTCTTGCAAGTTTTGTTCTTATATGTTGGTTTGTCTCTTCTTCCCTTAATATATTGCACTCTGCTTGGGTGGAATTTTGTTTCATTCCTGATTTCTTCGCCTCCATATGTGAATGATTTTTAGTTTTTATTTTTGGCTCAAATGGTTCTAATTTGTAGAAATTATTGTATTTGGTGTGTAATTAACTTTGGGATTTTGTTGTCAAATTAGACAAATTTATGGTGATTACCTTAGTTGTTCATTTTGATTTTTGATGCTAGGATTCATGTGGGAGCTACAAAGAACTTGAAGCATTTGAGGTCTCAAAGAGTATAGATGTGATGCTAAAGGGAAAATAAGCCTCCTGTACGTTTCATGTCAAGATTATGGTTCCTTGATCCAAATTACATATGAATCAACCAAACTAGCCTCTGAGCACGCGATCATGCGCATGCTCAGATGCTCTTTTTTTTTTGGGTAAGGGTTAATTTATAGTATCAATTATAATTTTGGATCACTACATTTTCCAATTGCAAAGAAAAACCTAGGGTGTGATGAAAAATTATTTCACCACACATAATACTCATCACATTCCTAGATTTTTTTTGTTATCGAAAAATGTAGTGATCCAAAATTATAGTGCATATCCTAAATTAACCCGTACCAAAAAAAAAAAAAAAAAAAAAAGCCTCTGAGCACGCGCATGAGCGCGTGCTCAGAGGCTAGTGTTGAATTAAAATTTTAACCTTATTTTTTATTTTCTATACTATTATTTAAGAGGTTTCCCCTATTTAGATTCTTCATTTTTTAGTTCAAAAATGCTCCCACACCCCTATATTTAAGTAGAGACAAAACTAAAGGACAATCCGGTAAAAATGTAACTCTAATTCCCACTAAAACTTTCAAATTGATTTATTCACTTATAAATTAAATTTTCAAAATAAAAATTATATATATATATAATAAAAAAACACAGTTTTTTTTCTACAAAATAAGATTACTAATAAAAAGAAAAAGACTAAGCGCGTGTGATGAGACTAATCTAAGAATAATAATTATGTAATTAAATTAGAAGTATTTTTGACATTTTTCAATCATAACTAACTTTTTAAATCTTTTTAATATATAGAAATGTAATAAATTGTTATGGCAAAGAAAAAATAATAGGAACATTCTCATTAAGCGTGCCAAATACTAAATGTTTGACATTTGATGGACCAAATATAAAAAAAAACCTTTCTCATAAGACGTTCTAACTGCTTTGGTGTTGGCGTGTGAGTGTATTCTCTTATCTCATCCCCTTTCCCTTATATATATGTGTGTTTCTCAAAAAAAAGATACTCAGTGTTGTTGAGTTATCCCACATTGGTAAGGTGTGATATTGAGAAGAGGTTTATAATTTGCTCCGCGACACTAACTGCCTTTGTGTTGGCGTGTGAGTGTATTCTCTTATCTCATCCCCCTTTCCCTACATGTATGTGTGTGTTTCTCAAAAAAAAAAAAAAAAATCGTATAAATTTTGACCCATGTGAACACTACAGTACGGACAGATGATCTAATTTTTTTTTTTTAAATCCTTTTCTCTCACTTCATTTATGACTCTTTCTTCTCTCTCTTTCTTTTTCTTCTTGCTTTCCACGCCTCTCGCTTCATCTTCTCACCTCTCTTTCTTTTCTTCATCTTCTTCTTTCTTTCTCCAGAACCTCCACGGGACCACCTCTCCCTTTTTCTTTTTTCCTTTTTTCTTTCCTGTCACTTTCTCTGCGCCTTCTCTATCTCTTTTTTTTTCCCTGTCACTCTCCCTCTCTGTCTTTTTTTTTCTCCGCCTAGGCCGTTGCCATTGAGATCGGCCGTCGCCGTGCAGTTCAGCCTCACCGATGAGGCCGTCGCCGTGGAGATCTCTGATTCTGATCTCCCTCTGTTTTTTTTTTCCTTCGGTTGTGGATTCCATGTGATTGTGATAATGGGTGAGTTGGTTCTTTTCAAGCTCTTTTTTTTGGGATAGTTTTGTGTTGATTTAAGGATTTTTTTTTTTAAAGTAGTATTGGGTGGTGGTGGCGGGTTGTACCTGTGGTTGGTGGTGGCGGGCTGTGCTTGGGTATGGTGGTGGCGGGCTGTGCTGTGTATGGTGGGGTTATGTTGAAGGTTTTGAGTTTTTTTTTTTTTTTTTTTTTTTTTTTCTCTCTTTTGTTGAGGTTTTTAGATTTGGAATTTATTGGAGGATCCGGTGATTGTGGTTGTAGTTTGTGGCGGTGGTTGTTGTTGTGGCGGTGGTTCTTTGTAGGTGGTGACTGCCACTGGGGCTGTTTATTTGTATACGGTTGGGTTTTGGGTAAATATATTATTTTAATTTGGTGTATATATTATTTTATTGTTTGGAAAGACGGAATAAAACATTTTATGGATGGAATATTGCAAAATAATATGAAAAAATTATAAAGGAGTTTTTGGTGGGGTATTTTTTACAATCAAAACGAGGACATGTGACAGTGACAAAAAAGTCCAATTACAGCGTGTCACGTGGGACAAAGTGTATGAGAAAGCGTGGCTGTGATAGGATCCTTCTTGACAAAGGTTTTTTTTTTTTTTTGATAAACTTCTTAACAAAGTTATATATCCTGTTTCAGGAAAAGAAAAAGAAAATAAAAACTCTCCACTATGGTCTATCAAAAAAAAAAAAACTCTCCACTATGGAATTTGATTCCATCGTGTGATCATGGTTCGGGACCTTCAAAGTTAAGACCAGTTGTATTCAACAAAAGAAACTTCAAAGTTTCACAACCGTGTCAAGTCAATTTGGCTTTTCCTTCGTTAAATTCCCTCCAAAGTTTCTAATCAAAACAAGAGAGACAGTTCGTCTTCCCTATACCCTGCGAGTCTGTGTATATATATATCGAGATTACATAACAATCCACAATTCACAATCTGGGTCGGAGAAACTTTATCAAAACACGTTTTATCTGTTACGTCTGTTACATCCAAACGCGTAATAAGATTTCTTTCAATCAGTTTCAGAGAGAAAAAAAGAAAAAGAAAAGAAAGAGAGAATGGGAAACTGCTTTTCCGATGTAGAGGGAGGTAAGCAAGCAGTGGGTGGGGCCCAACAAAGGCCCAATAGTATTGCTACCACCAACAATAACAATGGCGGACACAACGACGCCGTTGAGTTCTTCTTCAGGTCTCGTGGCATTCAGCCTCTCTTCACTCAAATCGAGGTAATATATGTCAAATGCAAAGTACAAAAAAAGAAAATGTCAAAAACTTTTTCAATATTTCGTTATGCTTTTATATTTATAACTGAAAATCTCATTACATAAACACACACAGCCATGTGTGGTATGTGTACGGGTTGTGTTAATCTTTATTTTGTACCCCACTTTGGGTCAAAAGTCTGTCCAATTCAGTCAATTCCTATAGTTATTAAAAAATTTTGGGTCTTTTTTTTGTTTTGTTTTGTATGTAAACTGTGTCAATTTTAATGTTCACTGTAGTGCTAATGAGTGGATCTCACCATGATTGTGAGAGAAGGGAGAATCATTCACTTTCCTCTTTGAGTAACTAAGAATTACTCGTATTTTTCTATATTTTGTTTCGGTCAAACTCTCAGAATTATTATTATTATTATTTTTATAAATATTTTAGTGTGCCTTATGTTTGTAACTTTGTCGATTTTAATGTTTACTGTATTAGTGCTTGCTGGTACTGCTTTTATATATATATGAATCTATTGCTTTGTTGATTTGGGCATTATATATTCCTCTTTTTCAAATACATATTTTACATATATGGCTTATTATAATTATTTTTTAAGATTCCTTATTGTTCTGTTTGGTTGTTGAGAAAAAGTTCTGGACGTGAAGGTAACAATTGTACTTGTTTTTTAAGAAAAAGAAACCAATGGGACCAATTATTATAGTATGATGTTATAATTATTTTTTATGGGAATTGCTATTATAGCTTGGACTTTGGATGCTGAAAAAAAAAATTACAGGGCTTGAGATTGTTTTTAATTTCCTACAAATTGTAGGTAGACTGCAATTTTGATATACTGTACAGTCTATACTTTTGATACAATTATCTTCTTCTTTTTTTTTTTTTATAAGTAAATAACTTCATTTAAAAATTAGTGAGGAAATACAATGAATAAAACAAGGCACACAGGTAGAACTTTAGATACAAGTATCTTGAATAATGATTAATTCCACAATGAATCAGAGCATGAGACGTTGCTTTGGCATGTCATGAGACTTAGGATGAAAGTCTCATACTTAAAGAGTGTGACATTCTTTGGGAGAAACTACAGTGGATTCTAGCTTTAGATCTTGGTCTCTGATTTCATGACAAGAATTATTTGATTCATGAATTATATATATATATATATATATATATATATATATATATGTTACCTGATTATTACAATCGATGTTGCTTTGAAAACAATAGTAGTGAGAACAAAAATAACATAAATATGGTTAATCTTTATTATAAGTAAAATATTTATTGTTCAGGAAAAATTCATTAGTGATGCTACTTTTGTTGCTATAGTTGTTGCTTAAATAAATCCAAGGATTTAAATTGATATTAAAAGATTTTTGGAATCTCCGCTGTTGGACTTAAAACAAAATGACAGTTTTTTTAATTCATTCGACTGTTTTGTGTACAAAGACATATTTGATAAATTAATTATCATTGCATAGTGGAGGAGATTTGTACTATTTTAATGGTGTTAAAAGTTTCATTTCCCTTAGTTCTTTTCAAGCTCTTAGTTTATCTTAATAAGTGGACCATGTAGGACATGCAGGGCAATGTTGACTTTGTATTCTGTTCTTAATATGGTGATCAATATGTAGCACACTGTTTGGCCAATGAACAATTTCTCAGAATTTGAGAATAGGTCGTGTAGTTAGGGCTTCCACCAAGTTCCAATGCTTCACAGCAAGAACCTTTTCTCTATGCATGTTAGGTTTTTTGAAAATGTAGGTGTCTGCATGCTTTGTATGGTTAGTAGTTTTGTTGCCACCAAGGTCCACATCAATGAGCCCACCTGATCTCCTCCTAAAAGTTGCACTACAAAATGCTCCCCCAAGGGGAACACTAGCAAGATTCCCATTTGTTGGTTCCAATTTAACAATGGAACATAAGACAAAACCATTGATTCAAAAATTCTTTTTATTGTGGTGTAGAAAAATGTATATTTATATTCATTTGCTTATATTCAAGACCACTAGATGCTCTTATTTGATTTTTCTTATTGATGTGTACTTTGTTGCAAGTCCTATTGGGGTCAATAGTTTGGAATTTTCCTCGTATATATAATTATCATGTCGAAATTGCTAGCCAAGTCATGAAACCTAAAAGCGATTTGTGATGGTCCTTTAATTATCTACTTCAATTAGTAACTAACTTCATAAATTTGATGTTGTGGTGAAAATTGCTAATCAAGCTATATTTTGATGAAATATTAGTAAACTTGGACACTGAAGAAGCTTTGTGAAGCAACTATTTTGCATTTTAACATACAAGAGTATAAATATTAATCTCATTTTAGTCCAATGAGTTTTGGCTCAAATGGCATTTCCTTCTTTCATAAGAATGGGATAGAAAATTGGGTTGTCGGTTTAGGACCTATTGGGTGCATGTGTAACTTATCAATCAAAAGAAATCTTATCTTAATTTAGGTTTAAGTAATTGAAGTGCCTCTATTTTTGAAAAGGATGAGTTGTCCTACCTTTTTTTCATCTCTAACAGATGGGTATTGTGGAGTTCGTTGGTTCACCCTCTCACTATATATGGGTGGCATTTTATAAAGCTCCGAAGCAGTAATACTGTCTTATATAATTTAACTCAAGATAGGACATTAGTCTTGTGTACATTACCATTGGAATTGTTATTTAATCTACATTAATGGCTCTTCTATTTTTTCATGACTTTTCATATTATTCTATGTGGTTTGCCCCTTTTTGGTTTCTCATTATGTATTCATGCATTCTTGTGTTTCAATTTTATGCTGCAGTTATCTTTATCTGCATCTAACTTGCTTGACCGTGACATCACTTCAAAGGTATTCCTCTATATACATAACCACATTTGATAGTGAGTTTATTAAGGGTATACTATAATTTTCCAATTTGCTAATATTTTGGTAATTTACTATGGCTTTGTTTGTTTGTTTTAGCTTAAAATTCTAGCTTATTTTTAAACAGAAATATGCCAATGAAAATATCATCCAAACACTATCCAACCTCCTTTTGTTTTAGTCTGAAATTTGAGTTTCTTTGTTTTCATATTCCCTTCAAATTTCTAATATGTGATGGTTTGGGAAGTTATTATCTAAATGAGATTTCTTGTTGGGGAAGATTTGTCAGAATAATAAATTTTGCACTCAGGAAGAAAGTATCTTATCAAGTTCTTCATAATAAGTCTCACCACACTCAAGCAAAATACACAATGGAGTTCTCAATGAAAGAGGAGTTTTATTGATAATTAAAATAGTACATATCCTTTGCTACACACACCGCGTCACTCTTCACTTCTACTCTTACTTATTATTTCACTTGCATTTTCATACTCCTGCAATCAATGCCAAGCCTTATATAGCATACATGAAAGACTAAAATTACACACTACATTCTAAAACAAAACGAGACAAGCAATAATAACCTATTACCTAAAAGTAAAAGAAAGACACATTACATACTTGTTTCAAGCTAAACTTGTTACATCTTTTGATAGTCAAGGACAACAACTCACCTACTAAAGTGAGAAATTTTCTCTTTCATATTTTTAGTCTACCAATCAAACTAAGCTAGTAAGGATATGCAAGCTTAGTAAATAACACATGCAAAATGCTTTAAAACAAATCATCGGCCTATTGCTAGGGTGGGAGTGTAGTGCTGGGTACAGCTACCTATCACTAAATAACAGATGTTAACTTACTAGCATTCATGGGTTTGAGTCAGGAAATCGACCTCTCCAAAAAAATGGGGATAAGGCTGCCTACCAATCACCTCTCTCAAACCCTGTAAAAATGGGTGAGTTGTGCTATCGGCATGACTTGTAGTCCTTGGTTCCTACCTGGGGTATGTCAAAATTACATGTGCCATAAGTAGTGTTTATGTCAGACAAGCACTTCTTTGTATACTCTTGGATATGTAGCAAGCTGAACTGTTATGTTGGCTGTTTCTGATAAATATTTTTATATATCTTAGGGTCTTGAATATGTCAATCCACAGTAGTTTGTTTATGTGCTTGTATGATGTGCATGCATGTCGTGATTAGGCTTGTCTTACTATGATTTTTTCTAAAATATACTTTATTTCATTCAGAGTGATCCAATGGCTGTGGTGTATGCAAAGAAAAGAGATGGAAAACTAGAGGAGTTAGGTCGCACTGAGGTTGTATTGAATAGTTTGAATCCTGCATGGATAGAAAAAGTTACAGTTGCATTCCAGTTTGAGATTGTGCAGCCATTGGTGTAAGCTTTACAAATTTCTTTAAGTGCTTATCTTTGTGTAGATAAATCCTGTTTTACTATAAGTGATTTTCTAATTTAACTGGATGGCTTGTGTTTGCCTTTATTTTTCTTGGTGCCAGATTTCATGTATATGATGTGGATTCAAAATATCATAATGTACCTGTGAAGGTATGTATCAGTTTTAGCTCTTTTAAGTATTTATTATTTTATTTCATGTTTTGTAGGTTATGTTCAATTATTTGCACTGTTAATAAATTAAACACAAAAAAGTGTACATGCTCAGTGTTCTTGTTGCATTTCTGCCAATCTTTAAGTTCTGAATATTGCACTTTGCAAGATAAAACTCTTATCAACATTTGTAATATGTGAAATGTGCATTGATTTGACTAGATCACACTATAAATTGCAGGTATACTAAGCACTAAATTTGTCAATACATGGTCAAAAACATTGAAGTGGAAACAAAAGTAATTAGTGAACAATTATAAACAAATGTTTGATGCCAATTGTGTGATATGTCTCAGATTCTCAGGAAAAAATTATTTTGGTAGTAGCTATACATGTGACTCTGCATGGTGTAATTGTATGGGAAATCACTTGTTGGAAATTATTATGAAACTTTTTTTTTTAGTGTGTTGCATTTAGCTCTTTCAAAAATAATTAAACTGGATTTGTTGCTTCTGTCAGTTTGGCCATGATACAGGAAAGAATTTATATAACAAATAAGAAATGAAAGTAAAGGGCAATTTAGTTTAAACTCTAAAGCCCTCCATGAAATATTGGTGATGTTTATAATTTTCTTAATAATCTTTTACTCCATGGTTGTAATTTTGGTAACTGTACAAAGCGTGGAATGCAAATTTTTTTGACAAAAAACCAAATTTGATTGGTTAACCATATCAATTATGAATTAATTGATACTTTTGAAAGATTGTGACAATTTAAACCATATTCAGATGTGAGCAAAGAAGGTAACTTATAAGGATTATATTTTTGATTTGTTATCATTTCATCGAGAACAATCTAACAAATTTAGTTGATGATGAAGTCTTTATTTTAAAAGTTTATTTCTGTTGCCTTGCAGAGGCTAAAATTGAATGATCAAGAATTTCTTGGAGAGGCTACTTGTGTTCTATCTGAGGTATATCGCCTTGGGTTCAGTTGGGCTCATTGAAATTATATATATCATGCTGGTGCAATTTGAGTAAAAATTTGTGTTAATTTTTAGTGTTTTATTCGTAGAAATTTCCAGGGTAGAAAGACAAATGTGAGAGCCACTTCACTATAATGTTATTTTAAGATTTTATGCGTCATAGTTTAGATTACCACTGATGCAGTTAAAAATTAGGGGAAATTACACTTTGCCCACCTATGGTTTGCCCGAAAAACACTTTGCATACCTGTGATTTAAAAATTGGTACTTTACTCACCTGAGGTTAGCTCCGTTTGTCTCCTGTTACCCACCTCAGTTAAAAACGAGGGTAAATTTGTATTTTTGTTAACCCTTTTATGTCTCTCTCCTCTCAAAACATTAAAAACTAAAAAATAAGGGAAAATGAGATCTAAAAGCTAAGTTTTTTAAAAATTAAAATCTAACTTTTACATCTTTTTTTCATGTATCAACTTTTAAATCTTCTATTTTAACAAAAATGTATTGTATTACTTAATTTTAGGGAGTACTAAAAAAAAAGTTTTGGAGAGGGAGAGCGTATTTTATAGTATTAATAGTGATAGAAAATTAGAAATAGGACTTTTATTTAACTTATTAAGCTGGGAAAAATAAGGGGAGTGAAAGATAGAGAAGGCACTCAAGGCAGCAAAGAATGAAACAGTAGCACTTGGTATAAAATTGTTCAATTCAAAGTGCATTAGAGTATTGACCTTTGAGAGATGTAAAATTGGAAGTAGCTCCTTAGCTCCACATGTTACCAACTCACAGTCACATTGACAAGGACAAGAAGCTGGTTCTCAGCAGTCATTGGACGAATTTAGAAATCAGAAGGAATTGTCCACTCAGTCGAGGCTATTTGGAGGGGATGGTGGTCAGCAATTTTCTGAAGACATTGAGCTCTTGGGCTTTGGGAATGCAGATTCTGATGAAAGATTAAGTGATATTTTTGATGGTGTCTTTCAATGGGAACAGAAACTGATGGCTCAACATCCAGTGTTGTGGAGTTCACTCTTTTCCAAAAATTGTTCAATTCAATTTTTAATGTGTTAAAATAGAAATCTAAAAGTTGATACATGAAAAGAAGATGTAAAAGTTTGGTTTTAATTTTTACAAAACCTAGCTTTTAGATCTTCTTTTCCCTTGAATTTTTTAGTTTTTTATGTTTTGAGAGGAGAGAGACATATTTATCCTTATTTTTAATTGAGGTGGGTAACGGGAACAAACGGAGCTAACCTTAGGTGGGTAAAGTGCCAATTTTTAAACCACAGAAAGGCAAAGTGTTTTTCGTGCAAACTATAGGTGGACAAAGTGTAATTTCCCCTAAAAATTATGTTTCAAGTGTATCTAGTGGCTTAAATTCTTTTAGAATGATTTGGTCAACATGTACTAAAACTTTGGTGTTTGTTTTCCTCCATTTTCTCTCTTCTATTTTCATGGCAGATAGTGGCTAAACAAACTCGAAGTTTAACCCTAAATCTCAATAACAAAAATGGGCATACAAGCTTGAGGAACTTAGGGGCACTCACTATCCATGCTGAGGAAACAATTTCTTCGAGGAGTTGTGTTGAGATGGTAGTCCATTGTTCCCACTTGGATAACAAGGACCTATTCTCTAAAAGTGTATGCATTCACAAAGCAGATACCTTAAAATTTCATGTTCCTTAAGCATACATATTCTTGATTGTGTTTGTTTCTTAAGTTTCTTCATTTATTTTAGGATCCTTTCTTAAGAATATCTAGAATTGTTGAGAGTGGAGGCTCTGTTCCAATATGCAAAACTGAAGTGGTGAAGGACAATTTGAATCCAATTTGGAAACCCCTATGCTTGAGCATACAGCAGTTTGGAAGTAAGGTATGCTTGTCGATTTTTGATTCTTGGTTTTCTATTAGATTATGGTTATAGGATGTTTTGTAATTTTGATAATTAATGAAGACTCACATGGCATATGCAATTTCACTTGCTACAGGATAACCCATTAATTATCGAGTGCTTTGATTTCAATAGCAGTGGCAATCATGTGCTTATTGGGTAAGCTAAAATTTATTGTTGTCCGGATTAGTTTTAATTTTTGTTTATTTTCACTTTTCAATTTTCATGATTTAGTCTCTGGTACTAAAAGAAGGTATTTATTTTAAAATTTACCTCATCAGTAAGCTCCAGAAATCTGTGACAGACCTGGAAAAACTTCATATAGAAAGAAGTGGTGCAAATCTCACCTTACCATCTCCTCATCATGGTCATGAGAAGGTACTTATTCATACTTGCGGTTATATTTTTAATAAATACTTCATGTTAATCTTTATGTTTAAATTTTTACATTGCTTACTAATTTATCAATATAGATTTTGAAGGGACAGCTGTTTGTGGATCAATTTTGTGAAAAGCAACAGTACAGTTTTCTGGATTACATTTCCAGTGGATTTGAGCTTAACTTTATGGTTGCTGTTGACTTTACAGGTAAAATATATCCCATTCTAGGGGAGTTATATAGTTTTTAATTTTATTTTTTGGGTTCTCTTTTTCCTTGTTCAAAATATTTTGGCTGATGACTGATTTATGCTTTGAATATTCAATATCTCTTTATTTAGCCTCAAATGGAAATCCTCGAAATCCAGATTCTTTACACTACATTGATCCTTTTGGCCGGTTGAATTCTTATCAACGGGTAAGATTGTGCATCCTCTAATGCGCTCAATAGGGTAGTTGCTTTTCTTTGGCACTTGTATGTGTGTGTGTGTGTTTTTTTTTCTAAACATTAGATACAACAGATCATCCCTTCCCCCCTCCCCACATACATTTTAATCCTTTATAGGTTCGTGAGTTGTATTTTTCGAACACACGCCAAAAGAAGAAGAAAAGACACAAAATAACCTGGGAATTGCTTGTAGAATAAGAAAAAATAGCTTTTCTATTGAATTGGTCCAAAAAGAGGCGCATAAAAACAACCTGGGAAAGAAAAAAAATAACTTTTACATTGAATTTGTCGATAGCAATGTCTATATGATCAAGCAGCTATCTTTTGCTATCTTTTGTCTGTCATGACTCAATATGATCAAGCAGCTTGGTTTTCATATCAAGGTTGCAGGTTCTTTTACTCTCAACTAAACGCAGAACATGTTAGAGAAATTAAAAAAAAAACCATACATGGAACATGTCTGAGATTGTGGATTGTGTAAAAAATGTTTCTTTGTTTTGAAATTTTTGTTAGGGTTCTTTTGTTTGCATATACTTAAAATAAATCTTCATTGATTGATGAAGTCATTGTATACTTAATTAAGAAAACTTGCAGGCTATAATGGAGGTTGGGGAGGTCATTCAGTTTTATGATTCCAATAGGCGCTTTCCTGCTTGGGGCTTTGGAGGAAGAACAATTGATGGTACCACATCACATTGTTTTAACTTGAATGGAAGTACAGGTGCCTTTGAGGTGAGAGGAGCTGACTTTGTAATGCTTTGTTTGCTTAATCTTTGAAGAATCTGACCTGGCTGGCATATTGCCTAGCTGTTTTCACACATCTCTCTCTCTTTCTCTGTAATCCTCTTGCAATTTTTATTGGAAACCCCTTAATTTTTATAAAAGTGAAATCTATGCTTATTCATGTCTTCTTATTCTTACTGTTATTATCTCATAGTTCCTTTCTTTTTCTAAAATATAGTTTTTTATTTATTTATAATTCTGTTGAATAGCATCTGAAACTTGGCTCTGTCACCATTGATGTTTTACCTTCTTCTATTACCTCTAAATCACAAACATTTTCAACCAAACACGAAAAGTTCTAAACCCTATTTACAACAAACAAAAATACATTCAAAATCCCCAAATACATTAATTTTATCATCAAAAGGTTTAAGAAAGTCGCAGATGCCCTTAAAAAGAAGTCCATGAGAACGGTGCAAATTAAATAGATTGAGTTATCTCACCTAATAAAATTTGGAACATTATATGTTTTGTATCATAAGATTAGATGTCTGTTGTAAAGGATTACAAGTAAATGGTACCATAGGATTCATATCATTCTTTGTAAGTTAAAAACTATTGAGTATAAGTTGTTCATATATTTCTGAACACTGCATTTCATACTCTTATGTAACATCCATTTTCTTTCATTTTAATAGATGAATTAATCAAATTATTTTATTTATTAATAGGTAGAAGGAGTTGAAGGCATCATGGCTGCTTATGCAAGGGCTCTCCATAATGTTGCCCTGGCAGGACCCACTTTATTTGGCCCAGTGATTAACACAGCTGCACAAATTGCTGGCCAGTCCATCTCGTACAACAGCAGCAAATACTTTGTCTTGCTCATTATAACGGTAAAGAGAATGTTGAATCAAATTTATTTTGTTTGTGATAAATTACTATTTTTATTGAAGCAGATGAGACACTTTATGTGCACAGGATTTATACACAAAGCTCTCCTAAAGAGAATTTTGTCTTTATTCGATGCCTCTTTAAATTAATTCTTCAATTAATCATTCAATAAAAATTGTCATCTTTCTAGGATGGAGTCATTACAGACCTGCAAGAAACAAAAGACGCTCTGGTCAGGGCATCCGATTTGCCTCTATCTATCCTTATTGTTGGAGTGGGAGGTGCAGATTTTAGAGAAATGGAGGTATAATGTTTTCCTAAGTTGATGTCTTTTATACCCTTTTATGCATTATTTTAATTATTCAGTAAAAATGGTGGAGTTTTAGCTTTTAGAATTTTCGCTCGAATGACTGTAATGTATCTTAACTTTTGGGCAGGTTCTTGATGCTGACAATGGAAGACGGTTAGAGAGCTCTACGGGTCGTGTGGCTACACGTGACATCGTGCAGTTTGTTCCAATGCGAGATGTGCATAGTGAGTACATAATGGCACTTGTCTGTACAAAATTTTTGTGGTTATATCTAAAAGAATCCACTAACTGTAATTTTGCATTCACGACTATCCCAGTTAGATAATTATTCTAGAATAAATGGAATGAAAATTTGGTTAGTTCTGCCAGTCAGATAACTATTGATGGGTGGGGTGATGAAAGGACAAAAGGGTGTGTGTGAACTTTGAAACTGTGTTTAACAAAAACGTTGCATGGATTGCCGTTGCCACTGTTGTTTTGATCCACAGTTTTTGGTTAGATTGTCTGTACGCATTAGACATGTTATATGTAGAAAATGAGACCATGGTTTTAATCTAGTGTGAATGTGTGCTCAGCAAGCTGATTTGCTGAGACCGACCGGACCAAGCTTGACCAAGCCCTACAAATTCTAAAACTGCTTGGCTCCCTTACAACCTTAAAACCATTTCTATGATCTTCCCTCTTGACTTTTTTATCATCTGTTTGAGTCTATTATCTGTTTTATCAATAGGAATTGATTATATCCTTATATTTTCAACTTGTTGTACTCGTTCTTTGTTTGGCCTGAGCTTCTTCATTGTGTTTCATCTAACAAATTAGCTATGGTCTGTACAGGTGGGCAGATTTCTGTGGTTCAGGCTCTATTGGAAGAGCTACCTGGACAGTTTTTGACATACATGCGGAGTAGAGATATCAAGCCAAGCCCTCTCCATGCAGCCTCAACTTCTGCTTGACTAACATTTACCAAGTACACAAGATTTATAAATATTCTGATTCTGCTCATATCAACTGAAAAAATTTAGGTCTGAACCAATCACAAGTTAACTTACCTGAGAGGAGCTCTCTATTAACAAATTTTTTAGGTCTGAATCATTAACAGGTTGAAGTTCCTGAAAGAATTTCTTTATATCATCCTAAAAGAAAATGTACAGATTTTTTAACCAAAAAAAAAAATCTTTATCTTGTACAGGTAGAATTTAAACTTTATTCAAGTTCAACCTATATTTTAAGAAAACAAAGCAATGAAAAAGAAGTTAGTTTTGCAAGGAGAAGGTGTCTTTTGATCTACATGCTAGTTCCAGGGAGTAGGAATCTCACAAGGATTTGTAGCACCCATCCGTAAGGAAGGTGGTGTTGTCACGTTGTGGGCTCACATGTATGTGATCTGGTGATAATTTTTGGTGTAGCAATTTTTGACCCTAAATAAGGATCTAGGTTCACTTATCTTTATCGAATGTCACTGCATTGTGTGGAGTACAAACATTTTTAGATTAAATCAATATCTAATTGGGAAGCTGTAAACAAAAGGAATAAAATATTGCGGTTGAAGTATTTCACTATTTGTGTTGTGTGAGCGTTGAATTGTGACATTCCTCCATAAAGCTTGGTTACATTGTATTATTATGTTTTTAGAAATGCTTCAATTTTTATATTACAAAGAATGTAAAGGATTCTTTTTTGAATGATTTCAAATGTTTTGTGAATTCCACAATGTCTACCATGGAATGACTCTCTTGAGTGCTGCTTGATGTGAACACTCTTACACATAAATATGATAATATGTCACTGGATCATGGTTTGGGCAAAGTCTAACAAAGATGGGAGCTAGTCGTTAGTTGTCACTTGAGTTGGGTCTAAGAACCGTTCTTTTGACGCCTATGTAGAGGTTAAATCACCAAACTTTGTAGTTTGAGAATTGTTGTTTGTAGTTTTTTGAAATACGTGTGGGTGAAAAAGTGTGAAAAAGTGTGTAATGTTGTTTAAAATGTGAACATGTGAGTTTGAACTCACTCACCAAATAGGCCTTAGTCTTTTGAAGTTAGAATGCAAACTTGGGAATGTGTTAAGCAACTATGCACACCTAACTTAAAGGACTAGCCTCCACTTGTATTGCTTAGCCATTTTCTAACAAGGTCCCACTAAGTTGGTTCCCTTCTAAGTATGTAAAATTCACACACACCCATATGGGATTAAATACATAAACCATAGGCTCAAAGATCAATCACTTAGAGGTGAGTGTCCTAATTTTAGGGCTTCATTTATAAAACCCTAATTGGAAATTTTCAATTTCAAAGTTGCTCAGACATCACCTTGACCAGCACCACATGTGAATCACTTTTATTTAAAGAAAACCAATGAAAGAAAGCAGAAATTTAGGGTTTCTCTGAGGCATATGCTTAGGTAGGGACTAGAGCAGTGTACACACTACACAATGCTTCAAGATGCATACACAATGGAGGGCTACGTGCACGCATTTGTAACTCTAATTTCTATATCTCCACTACCTTAACATGCAATTACTTCTAAACTAGGAACGAAAAGAAAGCAGAGAAATAAAAATAAATTAAACCTAAGATTTCAAAGTGAAGAAAGAAAACAAAGTACATGATTTTTTTAATTAAAAAAAAAAAAAGAACTTACATTAACTGCTTGAAGATCCTTTTTAATCTTGATCATTTGAGCAAAGCCAACTGGCCAAGGCGTAGATTGTACGAAATGCGGTTACATATGAATATCAGATAACAACATTCTTGTTGTTTTGAAAGCTTCACTTTTTGCATTGAGCTCCAACCCTAGTACTTCCAATAGTTGAACTTTGACTTTGACCCTTTTAAGATTTCTTTTATAAATAAAAAGTGCTTTGACTTTTCAGATTGCTATAATACTCATAAAATCATGGATGTAGAACAAAGCCCAAGGGACAAGGTGACCTTAATTAGTTAATTATATATATATATATATTAATTAAAAGCTTAGTTGGTTCTGTCTACTGTTTATATGGCTTGCTTTTAGGTAAACAAAGCGAGAAGTAATAAGCATCCAATGCAAATTACTCATGCCTGACCATGCTATATAGTTTGAATTCATATGAGTATGACCTTTTTTTGTTGTTGTTTTTTTGGCTGAGTGATTGATACGTGCATTGTTGCTGGTGCCTAAGCTCTCTTGTATACATATGCGGGGAAAAGTCATTTTTTGATTTGCATAGACTATGAATATTTGTAAGCCCACTCTACTCACGACTGACGGCTCAAACCCCAAACTAAAGCTTGGGTAATGTTTATTGAAGATGCACCTAAAATGCCGCCTACAAACTTTATTAAAAAATGCAAAAACATACTACAAATTTTATTACATAAAACTATAAATTGATTCAGCACTTAAATTAACACTTTATGATTGGTAACATATTAGTTTGTAAGCAAATTTAGTAAAATTTGTAGTACATTTAGCACTATACTCAATTACATTTAGCACTTTATTGTTGCCATACAAGATGTGATCTAAGTGTATTTTTTTTTTGGAAAATTGTGAATTCACACACGATTTCACATTTTAATTTATGTGGCAGGACATGTATGGTGAGTGTGCTAAGGAGTGTGTGACTATCATTAATTACTCTTTTTTTTTTCTTTATGGATACTATATGTTTTTCAAATACTTTATGGATACTATATGACTTGAGCTTATGCGTTAGTTTTATAATAATTAATGTTTATTACCAAGCCAAAATATTAATATCATTTTTTAGTGTATTATTTAAGGGTAAAAGAATTTGTCAAAATTTTTTTTTTTTGGATAATTCAATAGTTATAATATGAAAGGAAAGATTTCGGACCCTAGATGTCATGAACATAGATGAGCCAACCAGTCGAATTACAAGAATCTTGAAAAAAATTCATTAGTTGAATGAGTTGGAACCCAATATACTTCAAAAAGAACTTATTATTATTATAATATTATATATGTGGTGACAAAACCAATTGGAAGGAATCGTTTTCCAAAAACGTAATTCTATTATATTTTCAATTCAAAGAAAACTGGAGAAGTGGAGACAACCAACTTCAGAAATTATCCGGCACTTGCAAAATATTAATATAGTTCTGATAAAATAGCTGCCTGTATCGGACTTGTATTACAATTATTATTTAAAAAAAAAAATTACATCTTAAGTTGTATTTTTTTAAGAGAAAAATTCTCTTTTTAAACTAGTAGATAATAATTTGTTATTTGGGATTGTAGATGCCATCATAAATTCATATTATGTTGTTATATCTTTCATGTCACTTAATAATTATGGACATTTTATAATAAAAAATTATAGATATAAAACCACTTAATTGTAACATTATTTTTTTTTTTATAACATTATAACATTATAGTTACAACTTACAAACATTTGAACATTGTAACATTGTATTTACAGATATCTCTCTCTCTCTCTCTCTCTCTCTCTCTCTCTCTCTCTCTCACATATATATATATTTTTTTAAGAATACAAATTTCAACAAACGCGAGATTGAGATTTCTTCATAATTTGTGAAAGAAATATTATGGAAATAGTATTGATATTTTATGTAATTTGATGGTGGATCAGTATAAGTGAGCTACATATAAATTAAACTAACATTTATTAATTTTACATTTATACAATTCTTTATGAAAAAAGTCTCAATCAAGAAACATAGTAGAATCTTATATAAATAATACACATGAATAGAATCTTATAAATCATCACGTAATGAGTTAAAAAAAGATAGCTTTAAATTAGTTTGAAACCAAAATTTATTCATACAATAATTGATCATTTTGCTTATTTTGGTGCGTTAATAATAGATTCTTTTACCGATAATGATACTTGTTTATTTTGTGGATGATTCTTATATCTGACATATGAGATTAGGACACACTTATAATAATAAAATGATTTTTTTAAAAGGCAATGAGATAATACATCAACTTACTACATCTAATAGGGGTTTAAGTTATAACTAAATAGTATTGGCATTATTATAGTCCCCCATATATGCGGTTCGAACCCTACATATCTTTCCCCCACTTTCTACCTACTATAATAATAATAATAATTTACTAAAAGTTACACTTCACAACAAATAAGTCTTGAAAAATCCATTGCTATCTAAACACTATTTATTTTTATTCCCTATCTCTCCCATTTATCTAATTATAAATATTTTATTTTTGCTTCACCTTCACATACCTCCCTGAAATGCATTACACAATTCTTTCTCTGCATTTATTAAAGTGCTAATGTCTTAGTTGCCTCGATCAACAAAATTAGTCACAACTTTCTTTGCCGTTGCCTTTACTTCTACGTTGCCCTCTGAAATTCCTTGCTAAATAGCCATGCATTTCTTATGAATTTAAGAAAGCCTACATCATATCAAGTTTTTTTTTTTTATACCTCACATGTACGTAAGCTTCATGGCTATGCCAAATTTTTTCATAAACATTTTTTGTTCTAACTTTATGATGAAACCCTCAAATTAAACCCAACTATAAGAAGAATTGACATTTTTCTCTCCTTGCTTCTGTTGGGATTTATGCCCTAAAATCCAATTTATAGGCATGTCATAAATAATTAGATTGTTTAATCATATGAGACTATTTATGAACTAATGGGACATTATCTTAGTCCATGAGATGCATAGTATGTGATTTGTGTGAAAAGTCACAGAAAGATATAAATCACAAGTTCTTTGTAAACTCATAATTTTAGTTCGTAGTCGGTGATGAAATTGGACATTTCATCTGCGAAGACTATAACATATCAACTACGATGATTTGTCTTGATCATGGAAATGGAGATTTCTAGTTGGTATGTTGATATGTTTTAAGAGTTAAAACATATTGAACTGGACCGCTGTGAGATTTATTATTCTCCAAAAGACTGTCAATTGAATAATAAATCTCATGACTTCTATTTACATCAACTCTAAATCCTGAGAGAATAATGGACCTGATCATGAGATGTAGGTTGCTTTGATATATCAAGAGTGAGATCTATTAGTTATGGTCAAAACCTCAGTATGTTGGGCAGCCGCATTTAATGTTGATGGAACATATATTTTCAAGATGGAATTCATAATCTCTTAACGGAGATATAAAATATTCCCTTGAGATAAGTTTAATGGGTTTTGTTATTCAGAGTGTTGGGCCCAACCACTTTAGTAAGGAGTTACTAAAGTATATATTTATGAAATTGGATTTCATAAATATATGAATAACAAAAAGGATTAAACCGGGTACTCAAGGATTAAGATGTAGTAATTTTCAAAGTAGCAGTCTATATTTATGACTTTGTATTACTACGAATATTTTAATGAAGGGGTTGAATATATAATAAAGTCTTGGGAAATAATTTATTGATAAGGCCTAGAGTGCAACTATATTTATATAGTGGTATTAAATATAGTTAATGGTAACTTTGGACTTGTCAAGAGTTGACAGAAAGCCCAAGGCCCATTGGAGCTAGTGTCTTATTGGTCCCTTTTGGTTCCACTCCAAGCCACACACTTAAGCCCAATTGGAAAGGCCCAAAAGGCCAGCCCAATTAGATAATTGGTTAAATACAAAAGGGAAAAACGTTCAGAATATTTTAAGAGAGTAACATCATTGTGAAATGGAAAATATGTGAGTTTTTGTCACTCTCTAATCACCCTTTTGTTACCGATTGAGAGACTACACATCTTGGGCATCAAGTGGAATTGGAGTGAAGATTAAAAGTCTTCCCAAGAATGTTTGATCTTCAAGGTTTTGAATTTCACCACACCAAGGTACGCATTTTTTTCTTTATTCTAGAATTCATGGTTACATGTTTATCATTCATGATTGAAGTAGATCCGTGTGTTTTTGTTGCTTCCGCTGCGTGTGCGTTTTGTATGAGATACAAAACCAGATTTTTCCAGCAGCTTCTTCTCAGCTATTAGAATTTATGAACGATCAATAAACTTAGCAATCAACCTTTGATTTTAAACCTTAATTATAACGTTGGTTGTTATTTTTTGTATTAAAGACTTTGGAATGTGTAATATAACGCACTATTATATTGAAATATAGATCTCGACTCGTCGTATGTAGTTGCTGGAGTTAATGATATAGAATGACTTTCAAAGAAGAGAAAAGGGAAAAATATGTTTACTTTAATTGTTGTATTACTTCTTCACTCAACTGACTTGGCTTAAGTTTCTCAAAAAAAACTGACTTGGCTTAAAAAAAAAAAAAAAAAAAGAATAAAAATGCCTGGCCCTTCTGGTCCAAATTCCTCTAATGCTATCTTGCTAAGACTCTTCTTTTGGAATAATTAAATAGTTATAAGATCACAAGGAGAAATTTAAATCATGGTTCTTTTAATAAAAAAGACCAGGTTATGTTGTTAAATTATAAGACTTTCGACACTAAAATATGACTATTAAATTTATTAGAAAATGTATAATAAGAAATGACATTTGAAAACTTTTATTTGAAGCATCAAACAAAATTAAAATTATTGATTCCAAAATGCATTAGAAAATATATATACTTTTTAATAATTAAAAAAAAAAAGGGGGAGGCATCCATCCGTCTACACTTAGGTCCTGGCACCTTCCCTATCTCTATTATCATCCCTATACTACTGTACTAGATGCCCCTTTACTTATTAAAATATATATATATATATATATAATAATAAATAGTATAGGACACTGACAATATAATAAATACATTTTAAATAAACAAATTTTTATAGTATCTTAACATTAATTTTTTCCTATAAAAATAAAATATTCCATTAACGGGTACCCTTAAAGCATTCACACTAGTCTCTCCAGAATTTTAACTAAACTAATCCCAAAAGCTCCACTTTTACTATTTTAATAAACAGACACATACACCAACCTCAATATTTATTTTTCTACTTCTTTTTTAGCCCCACCAACCACACATCTAACACCACCAAAGCAAAACCCACCATTGGTCAAAGCCAACTTCAAGCTCGCACCTCCGAGCACTACCCACCCAATCACAAGAGAAACAGCGAAATAGTGAAACCCGCCTTCAAGCACCAAACCTAGGAATCACTGGCCATCGTTGAAATCCATCCACCACCATTAACGAACAAATCATATCAAACCCAAGCTACCACAAACCACGATGGTACCCCATCTTTGTCAATTTGTGCATGAGAGAGATGAGAGAGAAGGAAATAGAACAAAACCCAACAACTACTTCCCAACATCCACCCTACAAAACCCAAAAACCTCATGCAACCACCCATCAACGTTAATGAAAAACCAGCCATCGTGGCCAACTACCACATCCACCATAACCAACCACCTTGATGTTGATCAATTCATGAGAGAGAATAAATGGTAGTTTGTTGAGACTGATGGGTGGGTTTTTTGTGGGGGTTTTAATTATATTTTTAATCTTAGATTAGTTTGTTGAAACTGATGTGAATGCTTCTGAAAACAATTATTAAGAAACCATTTAAAAAAAAAAAATTTAACACCACTTTAATGTGAAATATATAAATCCATCAAAACAATTAATTATTTTTAAGAAAATATTTCCCAAACCAATTTTATCATCAGACTTCAACAAAGTAAGGTATTCGAACTTATATTCCGTTCACGATTAGAACTGCTCAATATTTTTACCAATCAAAATGGTGCACGTGAGTGATGAGATTGATAGTCTATATCATCAGCATATGCCACGCACACACGCAAACGTAATAATTAATATGCCTCTTGGTCTTTCAAGAATATTTAAATGGATTTTACCGAAGTTCTTTCTTAGCCATTTCTATTCTTCATTTTCTATTCCTTTTATGTTAAAAAAAAAAAAAAAAAAATTTCTTCTCCCCTCCGTTTATATTAGTATTTATATCTCTCGCCTTTCTCATGAATTCTTGTTTTTTGTTGAGAAAAGCTCTTCCGCGATTTCAAATTCCAACATCACACTCATACGCCTCTCCCATAAATCGAAATCAAGGGAAAAGAGTCCCAACTTCAAAATTTCTATTTTTTAAAAACACGCGTTGTTGATTTCAGCGCACGAAATAAGACCCTGTGAATAAATTGAAAACTATACCACTATTACTAGTATATATTCAACTAAAAAACTACCACTACACAAAACCAAAATTCCTTTTCCCGAAATTCCCTTTAAATTGCCAAATACACATAACAATCAGAAATCAGAATCCGTAACCTCCAAACACGTAATATCTTTCACCTATTTATTGTGAGTTGTGACACACACGGGCTGTGACATAAAATTGCTTCTGAAATTTTATAGAGACTCAGAGAGAATAAAAGAATTAGAAAAGTTTCAGTTTTTAGGGTTTCACAGAATAGAGACAGAGAGAACGGGACATTGCTTTTCAGATTTGGAGGGAGGAAAGCAGGCCGTGGGTGGGGCCCAACAGAGGCCCACTAGTGCCAACGATGGGGGTCACAACGAAGCCGTTGACTTCTTCTACAAGTCCCGTGGCCTTCAACCTCTATTCACTCAAATTGAGGTATTATATATAAATTATAAAACTAAACAATGGCAGAAAATTTATCAATATTTGATGTGTATGTGTACGAACTGTGTTATTCTTTATTCAGTACCCCACCACATTGGGTCAGAGTCAGTCTAATTTAGTCAATTCCCTGAATTCTTTATCTTTCTTGATTTTTTTTTTTTTATATTTTAAAGGTTTTTTAGATTTATTAGTGCTTATTGTGTTTATAATAACGGTGCCAATTTTAATGTTTAGTGGTACATACTGCCACATGGACTTTAATCATGTTTTCATTTTGGGTTAAAATCCTGAAAGAGTGTATGTAAAGTGTGCAATAGCTATAGCTAGTGTGTAACAAGATTTTCAGATAAGAAGGGGAACAATTTTTAATGTGTATAAAGTCTAGCTTGCTTTTAAGGAAAAAAAAAAAAAGCCTAACAGAGAATTTTATTAGATTATTATATATGGTAATTGTTATTGGACTTTGGATACTGAAGGAGCAAGAATTATAGGGCCTGAGATTGTTTTCAATTTCCTAAAAATTATAGGTGGACTGAAATTTTAATATACAACACTTTTGATTCAAATATCTTGAATGATGGTTTATTTAATGCCACAGTGAAATAGAGCATGAGACACTGCTTTGACATGTGGTGGAAGTTGCATCCTGGGGATTTCTTTGGCTGAGAGTTTCTTACTTAAGAGCATGACAAATCTTTGGGAAGGAACTACACTTCATTCTTGTTGTAGAACTCAGTCTCCGATTTCATCACGAGAATTCTTTGATTCATGAATTATATACATGTTACCTGATTTTTAACGAGAATAATTTAATTTATGAATTAGATACATGTTACCCGATTATTAATTTATTACATTGGATGTTGCTTTGAAAACAATAGTATTGAGAACAAGAATAACATAAATATGGTTATTCTTATAAGTGAAATATTTCTTGTTCAGGAAAAGTTCTCTGGTGATACTAATTTGTTGCTATCATTGTTGCTCAAATAAATGCAAGGCATGTAACTTGGTCATAAAAGATTTTTGGAATGTCCGCTATTGGACCTAACAAAGAAATAATAATATTAATTTTGCATTCATTTGTGTGTTTTGTGTTGTACACAGACATATCTGATTAATTATCATCACATAGTGGAGGGAATTTTTCTTATTTCAATGGTGTTTTACCTTACATTTGGTATACTGTAATAGATCCTGTAATGGAATAATTATTCATTAGGAATAATCATACAATTGTTTGGGTGTGTTTTTATTACAAGGAATAATTATTCATTTGGAATGACTATTCTTTAAAACAAAGAATAATTATTCCTTACCAAAATGAGTGTAATTGCTATTCCTTACCAAAAAGCTCAAAGCCACTGTGCTCTTCCTCACCAATAGCCATGTATCCTTTCCCCATTTCTTCTTTCTCTCTACCATTGTTTTTCATGGTTTCCTTCTTGAGTCTTGATTGATAAGCATCCCCCCCCCCCCCCTTTTCCCCATTGTTCTACCAAAATCGCACTTCATGAGGTTTTATTGTTTTCAACTTCTGGAAAATTCATTGTTTTAAAATTCTTTTAATTCTCCATTTCAACTAGGAAGAATGCTAGCACCAATCAACTATTCCTAGAAAAGCAACACACACTCCCCCTCTCTCTTTGGTGCGAACATGGAACATGGAGATATTATCCTTTTTTTTGTGTTTATTTTATATTTATAAAAATATTAAGTTTGACAATAAATAGTAATATTAATTCTATATTCTTTTTACAATTATAGATAATAAAATGTTGAGCAAGATTCAAAAATTACTAAAAAAAAAAAAAAAAAAAAAAAAAAAGAAAGAAAGCAAGATTCACAAAAAGTGTAAATATATAATTCATTTTAAAAATGGTACTTTAGGAAAATTTTCTAATATGATGCCATTCCACAGTTCTATTCCTTTGTTATCACCAAATTGATGAATATGAATAATCATTACATTTCATCTACTTTTATTCCTTGTAGTGGTTATTCCTATTACAATGTAATCACTGTTATAGTATACCAAACACACATTCTTGTCAAGCTTGGAGTTTATGTACTGCACTATGGCTAGGGCATGCAAGCCAGGGAAATGTTATTAACATGGTGATCCATTATGTGCTGCACTTTGACATATCATCTATGAACAGTTTCTCAGAATTTGAGAATAGATAGTGTAGTTAGGTTTCCACTGTGTTCCGTTGCTTCACAGCAACAGATCTTTTTCATGCATGTTAATTTTTTTGAAGATGTTGGTGTCTGCATGTTCTTTATATGGTTGAGTTACTGTGTTTCTACCTTAGGTCCACATCAATGAGCCCACCTGAACTCTTTTTAAAGTTGCACTACAAAATGCTCCTCCAAGGGGAACATTAGCAAGATTCCCATTTTGTGGTGCCAATTCAAAGATGGAGCATCAGAAAAAAGCATTGATACGAAAATTTTGTTTGTTGTGTGTAATACACTAATATTGTATATCTATATTCATTTGCTTGTATTGAAGTATCTTTATTCTATCTCCAACTAGTGGACATTGCAGATTGTGTTGGTTCACCCCTTCGCCATATATGAGTGACATTTTATAAGCTCCTAAGCAGTCATGCATCTTGATATAATTTAACTCAAGATAGGTTCATTAGTATTGTGTATTTTGACATTGGAATTGTTATTCAATTTACGTCAATGACTCTTCTATTTTGTCTTTTCTTTTCATATTATTCTATACGTTAGCCCTTTGTGGTTTCTCATTATGTATTTATGTATTCTTGTGTTTCAATTCTATGCTGCAGTTATCTCTATCGGCATCTAACTTGCTTGATTGTGACATCACTTCAAAGGTATTCATCTCTATAGATAACATCATTTGATAGTGAAATAATTACCGGGCTATGAAATAATTACCAGGCTATGCAATAATTTTCCAATGTGATAAATATTTTGGGTAATTTACTAGGGTCTGTTTGTTTTTACTTTATAATGCATGCCAGCATGTTATTACCATCAGTTTATGTACAACCTTTTAAAACTTCACTCTTTTTTTGGATTCAATTGTACTTTTACACAACCTTTTTTTTTTTTTTTTTTTTAATTTGTTAATGAAAATAAGCTCATCCAAACACTGTGCACCCTCCTTTTGTTTTAGTGTGATGTTTGAGTCGGTTTGTCTTCATTTGCCCTTCATATTTCCTATACTCGACTAGGTTTGGGAAGTAATGATTTGAATCACACTTTGTTGAGATTTTTCATAGCGGATGTTTTTTAGAATAATAAATTTTGCACTCAGGAATAATGTATCTTATCAAACATTATGTAATAAGTCTTCATTTGCTACACACACCATACCACTCTTCACTTCCTCTTTTGTTTCTTATTTCACTTGCATTTTTGTACCCTTGCAAATGATGGGAGTTATATAGAATGAAATATCAACCAATACTAGAATTCAAAACTAAGGAAACAAGCAATAGAAGCCTATCACCTATAAGTAAAAGAAAGACACATTACATACACCTTTCAAGCCAACTTGTTTCATCTTTTGATAATCAAAGACTAAAGTGAGAAATTGTTTCTTTCTTATTTGTAGTCTACCATTCAACCTAAGCTAGTAAGGATATGCCATACTAAATAACACATGCAAAATGCTTTACAACAAATGGCTATTGCTAGACTAGGAGGTTTTTTTTTTTTTTTTTTTTTTTTTTTTTTTTTTTTTTTTTTTTTGAAGTGGGTACAGTTCCTATTACTAACTAACACATGAAACCTTACTATAATTTGTGGGTTCAAGTTTGGAATTCGGCCTCTCCAAAAAAAATTAGCTGCCTACCAATCACCTCTCTCAAATGACATTTTCTTTTGGGGACGGTCCCATACTTAAGGAGGTTTGCTATTCTTGATAAATGTTCTCATATATCTAAAGGTCTTAAGTTTGACAATCCTTGGTAGTTTGTTTATGTGCTTGTATGGCATGCATGCATGCCATGGTCTTACTATGTTTTTGCTAATATATACTTTATTTCATTTAGAGTGATCCCATGGCTGTGGTGTATGCAAAGAAAATAGATGGTAAACTATAGGAGTTAGGTCGCACTGAGGTTGTACTGAATAGTTTGAATCCTGCATGGATAGAAAAAGTTACAGTTGCATTCCAGTTCGAGATCATGCAGCCATTGGTGTAAGCTTTACAAATTTCTTTAAGTGCTTATCTTTGTTTAGATATATCTTGATTTACTATAAGTGATGTTTTAATTTGACTGGTAGGCTCATGGTTGCCTTTTTTTTTTTTTTTTGCTCCAGATTTCATGTGTATGATGTGGATACAAAATATCATAATATACCTGTGAAGGTATATATCAGTTTCTGCACTTTAAGTATCCATTACTTTAATTCATGTTTTTTAGGTTGTGTTTGTTCAATTATTTTGCCCTGTTAATAAATTACATCCATAAAAGTGAACATGCTAAGTGTTCTTGTAGCATCTCTGCCAATCTTCAAGTTCTGAATAATGCAATTTGCAAGATAAAACTTTTAACCACATTTTTGAGTTTTAACGTAAGAAATGTGTATTGACAAGATCACACTATATTTTTGCGGGTATGTTAAACACTAAATTTGTCAATCCATGTTCAAAAACATTGAAGTGGAAACAAAAGTTATTAGTGAACAATTATAAATGAATATTTGATACCAAATGTGTTATATATCTTAGACAATCTCAGAGAAAGTCAATTTGACAATAGCTATAGATGTGATTGTGCCTGGTATAATTGTATGGGAAAGCACTTGCTCAAAATTATTATGAAATGATTTTTTATTTTTTTGTGTTGCATTTACCACTTTCAAAATAATTAAATTGGATTTGTTGTGGTGCCAATATGTCCCTGATACAGTAAAGAGGTTATATAACAAATAAGAAATGAAAGTAATTCATCAAAAAAAAAAAAAAAAAGAAAAAAAAAAAGAAAAAGAAAGTAGGGGACAATTTAGTTGAAACTCAATTAGAAGCCCTCCAAGTAATATTTGTGATGTTTATATTTTTTTTAATAATTGTTAACTCCATGGTTGTAATCATGGAAATTTGTACCAAGTATGGAATGCATATTTTATAGCGCTAGACATACTATTTACTAGGAGCAATTACACAAAAAAGCCAAATTTGATTGGTTAACCATATCCATTATGAATTGATAGATACTTTTAAAGATTGTTACAATTTAACCATATGCAGATATGAGAAAATAAGGCAACAACTTAAAAAGGATTATATAAATTTTAATTTGTTGTCACCACATCCAGAATAATCTAACAGATTTAGTTGATGATGGAAGTTTTTTGTTTGAAATTTTATTTTTGTTGCCTTGCAGACGCTAAAATTGAAGGATCAAGAATTTCTTGGAGAGGCCACTTGTGTTCTATCAGATGTATATCACCTTGTCTTCAGTTGGGCTCATTGAAATTATATAATGTATATCCTTTAAGCTGGTGAAATTTGAGTATAAAGTTGTTTTAATTTCAGTATGTTCTTCTTAAAAATTTCGAAGGTAGAAAGAAAATTGGGAGAGCTACTTCACTATGTTAATGTTATTTTAAGATTTTGAGCATCATATTTTAGACCACCACTGATGTAGTTAAAAAGTAAATTTTAAATGTAATTAGTGGCTTAATTCTTTCTGAGTAATTTGGTTTCCATGTACTAAAACTTTGGTATTTGTTTTTCCTTCTATTCTTTCTTTCTATTCTCATGGCAGATAGTGACTAAACAAACTCGAAGTTTAACCCTAAATCTCCATATCAAAAATGGGCATATGGGCTTGAGGAAATTTGGGGCACTTACTATCCATGTGGAGGAAACAGTTGCTTCGAGGAGTTGTGTTGAGATGATAGTCCATTGTTCCCACTTGGATAACAAGGACCTATTCTCTAAAAGTGTATGTATTTGCAAAGTAGATACCTTAATATTTAATGTTACTTAAGCATACATATTCTTAATTGTGTTTATTTTATAAATTTTTTCATTTATTTTAGGATCATTTTTTAAGAATATCTAGAATTGTTGAGACCGGAGGTTCTGTTCCAATATTCAAGACTGAAGTGGTGAATAACAATTTGAATCCAATTTGGAAACCCCTATGCCCGAGTGTACAGCAGTTTGGAAGTAAGGTAAGCTTGTCAATTTATAATTCTTGGTTGCCTATTAGATTATAATTATAGGATGGTTTGTTATTTTGATAATTATTGAAGATTCACATGGCATATGCAATTTGACTTGCTACAGGATAACCCATTAATTATTGAGTGCTTTGATTTCAATAGCAGTGGCAATCATGTGCTTATTGGGTAAGTTAAATTTATCGATGTCCATGTTTGTTTTGTATTATTTTCACTTTTCACCTTTTGTTTGTTTTCACGATTTAGTCTCTGTTACTAAAAGACGATATTGATCTTAAAATTATCAGTAAGTTCTAGAAGTCAGTGGCAGACCTGGAAAAACTTCATAAAGAAAGAAGTGGTGCAAATCTCACCTTACCATCTTCTCATCGTGGTCATGATAAGGTACTTACTCATACTTGTAATTATTATTATTATTTTTAAATAAAATATTTTTAGTCTTTGCGTTTAAATTTGGATTTCCTTTCTAATTGATCAATATAGGTTTTGAAGGGACAGCTATTTGTGGATCAATTTTGTGAAAAGCAACAGTACAGCTTTCTAGATTACATTTCTAGTGGATCTGAGCTTAACTTTATGGTTGCTGTTGACTTTACAGGCAAATAATTTCACATTTTATTTTATTTTATGTGTGGATTTTTTTGGTTCTCTTTTTCCTCGGTTTAAATGTTTTGGATGATGACTTATTTATACTTTAAATATTCAATATATTTTTTAGCCTCAAATGGAAATCCTCGGAATCTAGATTCTTTACACTACATTGGTCCTTCTGGTTGGTTGAATTCTTATCAACGGGTAAGGCTGTGCATCCTCTGGTGCTCCCATGAGGGTGGTTGCTTTTCTCTGGCACTTGTATGTTTGTATTTTTCTAAACATTAGGTGCAAGAGATCCTTGGACTGAATGGCATCTCTTTCCCCATGCTGTTTTAATCCTGTATGGGTTCTTGAGGCACAAAACGACTTGGGAAATTGCTTTTAGAATAAGAAAACTTAGCTTTTACATTGAATTGGTCAATGCAAATGTTTGTAAATTGTTGTCTTTTATGTTTGTCATGACCTAACATGATCAAGCTGATTGTTTTACATATCAAACTTCACCTGCTGGTGCGTTTACTTCCAACTAAATGCAGAACATAAGCATTTAGGTGATTGCTTAGTGGTAATGGCTTCCTTAATGGTGCCTCAAATCTATGGTTCAAACCTCCCCCTCCCCCTCTCCCTCCCCCTCTCACTATCAACTTTTCCAAAAATAAAAAATAAAAAGCCTTAATGCAAAACATGTAAGAGCAATAATAGAGAAAAAACCATATGTGGAGCATGTCGTAGAAAGTGACATTTGTATAAAGTAAGTTTTGCATTTCTGAAATTTTTGTTAGGGGGTCTTCTGTTAGCATGTACATCAAAGAAATCATCATTGATTGATGAAGTAATTGTCTACTGAATATATTAAACTTGCAGGCTATTATGATTCTGATAGGCGCTTCCCTGCTTGGGGCTTTGGAGGGAGAACATGTGATGGGACCACATCACATTGTTTTAACTTGAATGGAAGTGCTGGTGCCTTTGAGGTGAGAGGAATTGACTTTATAATGCTTGGATTTGCTTAATCTTTGAACACTGCATTAAATTCTTTAAGTAACCGCAAGTTTATTTTTAGGATGAATTATTTAATTTCATTTATTTATCAATAGGTTGAAGGAATTGAAGGCATCATGGCTGCTTATTCAAGTGCTCTACATAATGTTGCTCTGGCAGGACCCACTTTATTTGGCCAAGTGATCAACAAAGCTGCACAAATTGCTGGCCAGTCCAACTCATACAACAGCAACAAGTACTTTGTTTTGCTCATTATTACAGTAAAGAGAATTTCCACTTTTTCTTCTTTTCAAAGGAAATGATAGTAGACTTTATTTATTGAAATTCACGTTGTACAATGGGAAAGAGAAAAAGGGACATGTTCTAACCAAACAGAGGCCGACTCATTTTCTTTTGCAACACTAGCGAGAACTAGAGCAGCACAATTACATTCTAGAGGAACACTAACAAAAAAGATATAGTACGGAAGCTTTAATAAATAATGGAAATATCCTCTAAAATCCAAGCAATTCTAGAGGACAGCTTAGGATAAGAACTTTCATGGAGTAAGGTTGAAGAACGACCTCAATAGTGGAAATTTGAGCTTTTGTATTACAGACCTTCACAACTCTCTTTCTTACAGTCACTAGATCATCTTTGTCAATACCAGTTTTAGTTTGGAACATTATCAACAACATACATCTCACAATTTTCATCTTCTATATTAGTTACTTTCTTTGAGGCAATCCAATTCCCATCAGCTAGTTCCAAATTTTGTAAAGTTATGGACTGACCCCAATCTACTACAAAAGTCTTATCATTATTTCTACCCGTATCACAACTCTCCTGTCAAGTTGACTTATCCAAAAATTCCCCTCTATCTTTATTGATACACTTCTCTGAGTTAGTTACAAGGTTTGAATTTGAATTAGGTGGTCTTACTTTCAAATTAGATGAGCTGTTACCCCCATGAACATAGGGATCAACCTCTGAAGCCATTGTACCCATGTCATCCTGAAAAACCTGGTGGACCATTACCTGTGCTGCTGGGGCCACAGCTTCATGTGTTTCCAGCTGGTTCAACTTAGTCATAGGCAAAACTAGTTCCAAATTGTCCCCAAAAACAATGGCATCTTTGTCTACCTCCTGATTGTTTGGCATTGTGGTTTGCAGAGCCTTGGATTTTTGCTCTTAGTGCCACTGCTTGAAGCCAATGTCTGTTTTGAATATTAAAAACACAAATTCAAAACTAAGCATTGTGGAACTTCACATCACTGGGATGTGTCAGGATGTAGAAAAAGATGTCATAGTTTCTAGAACCTTTTTAGAAGAATGAGACGTTTATTAAAAGACCAGGGGCCTTTAGCTATAATCTCCTCCATATCATTCTCAAAAATGGTCTCAAACGTCTGACAGTAGCTTTAAAAGCTTCCTTATTGTAATCCTTATTGACTAGAAGTTTTGCTAGCACATCAAATTGAGCTTGCTTCTAGGAGTAAACCACTGCCTTTTATTTAAACACCATTTCACCCCCCGTCCTCTTGCAATAACGGAACATCTTCCACATTTCCTCCAATTCTGATTCCATCAAATAACACCAGAAGAAAACTATCCACCAGAATAAAATACCCCAGACGCAGAGGACACAAAAGAAATCAGTAGAAAAGAAAAAAAAAAGAAAAAAAAAAAAGAAAAAAGAAAAACCATACCACAGTGACTGAAATCTCGTAGGCAAACAACAAGCATGAGGCTTCTACGTGCTCTAGGCTACAGAGAGACCCAGAGGGAACGAGAAGTTTTAATAAAATGGTTAATAAAAGGAAAAGAAAAATTAGAGAAAGTCTACTTTAGTTGATTTTATTTATTATAAATTACAAATTTCATTGAAAAGGAGAGGCTTTATATACAAAGGATGTATACACGAAGTTCTCTCGAATAAAAATGTTACTTTATTTGATCTCTCTTTCCATCAATTTTTCATTTGTTAATTAAATAAAATATGTCATCTTTCTAGGATGGAGTCCTTACAGATCTACAAGAAACAAAAGATGCTCTGGTCATGGCATCTGATCTTCCACTATCAATTCTCATAGTAGGAGTGGGAGGCGCTGATTTTAGGCAAATGGAGGTATACTCTTGTTTTCCTAATATAATGGCCTTTTAGCCTTCAGACTCTTTTGAATTGCGTTATTTCAATTATTTTGTACAGTGAATGGTGGAAATTTAGCTTTTAGAATTTTCACTTGAATGACTAATATATCTTAATTTTTGGCAAGTGCTTAATGCTGACGATGGAAGATGATTAGAGAGCTCTACAGGTCATGTGGCAACACGTGACATCATACAATTTGTTCCAATGCGAGAAGTACATAGTGAGTACACGATGACACTTGTTTGTCTCTACAAAACTTTTGTTATTACATTTAAAAGCATCCATTAACTGTAATTGTGCATTCACAATCGCAAGTTTCTCCCTGTTGGTAATATGTCCTAAAAGCATGTTGAATTTGTAGTCAAAGTTTTAGAGGATTTGTTGTAGCCAATAACTTTTAGACCAAATGACACTTTCTCCCTCCATAAGCATGGGATGGTGGGTAAGTATGGGTTTGAATTCCCCTAGCAAAAAAGCTTTAGATGATTGCTTACTCATATCTTAGAATAGCCCAAATGGGTGTGTGTGAACTTTAAAAATGTATTAAACAAAGACGTTGCATGGATTGCTGTTGCCACTGCTGTCTTGATACTGTCTTTGACTATATTGTTGTTAACAGTCTAATACACGTTGCAGCGACCTTTTTCTAGTACCCATTAGACATGTTATAGACAGAAAATGGGGTCATGGTTTCAATATAGTGTGAATGCGTACTCAAAGCTGATTTCTGTATCTTACCTCTTGATGTTTTTTATCATCTATTTGAGCCTCTTATCTGTTATATCAATTGGAATTTGATGATTTCCTTATTTGTTCTATTATCTGTTTTGTCAATTGGAATTGATGATTTCCTTATTTGTTCATTTCGTTGTACTTGTATTTTTTTTAAAATGAACTTCTTCACTTTGTTTCATTTAATAAATTAGTTATGGTCTGTACAGGCGGGTAGATTTATGTGGTTCAGGCTCTATTGGAAGAGCTACCTGGACAGTTTTTGACATTCATGCGGGGTAGACATATCAAGCCACGCCCTCTCCATGTAGCCCCAACACCTACTTGAGAACATTTTCCCAGTCCACAAGATGTACAAATGTGCTGATTTTGCTCACAACAACTGAAACTTTTAAAAGGTCTAAACCACTAATAGGTTGACTCACCTGAAAGGAGCTCGTTATTAACAATTTATTTTTAGGTCTGAAGACTAAATCACTAACAGGTTGACTTGCTTGTAAAGATTTCTTTGTTTCATCTTAATATAAAAAGTACAATTTTTTTTTCTTTGAATTTTATCTTGTCTGGGGATAATTTTACTTTTATTCAACTTTTTATTTTTAAGTAAAATAAACCATTGAAAAAAGTTATAATAAACAATTTAGTCTTGTAAAGGTGAAAGCATCCCTGGGGCTGTAGCTCGTTTCATAGAGTAGGTCTCACACAAGAATGTGGGGTCTATACTTGTGAAATTCACATATCTGTGATTGTAGGATGTCTATTTTATTTGGAGATACTTTTGGTCTTGCAAGGGGCCTAAATAGGGATTTGGGTTTACTCATCCTTAAGGAAGGTGTCAATGCCGTGGTGTGGGCCTTCATGTTTGTGAGAGGCCAACTATTAAGAGTTGAGTTTTGGTGTGAGGCACCTAAGAGAAGACCAATAGTAAGAAGCTTAGGTAAAAACTTGGGATGATGGTAGGCACCTAAGCCCACCTAATATGATGGGTTGTCCTCTATTTGTACTAAGCCATTTTTTAACATGAGTCTCATTCAGTTAGTTCCCTCTTAAGCATGAATAACTAAAATGTGAAACTAAATACATACAACACGGCTTAAAATAGTTGCTATTTACAAGGTGAATGTTCTAATTTTATTTATGAATCTTAGGTCCTACATATAAAGGTATCAAACTCAAGATCTCTTATTTTGATACCACTGGTAGTTTATCATAGTTTCAAAGTAGAGGTATTTGTTTTTCGCTCCTGAGAAATTAGTTAGAGATCCTACTATATGCTTTTCACTCCTTAAAGATGAGCAAGGATGAGTACAAAATGCACTACTTGATTAAAACAATCCATTAATTTGTCTACGAAACTACCAGTTTCACTAATAAAACTTCATATGATTTCTTGTACCATATAATAGCCTTGTCTTAGCTCCAAAGCCCCATGACAAAGCTACTATGAGTCTATATCAGTCTCAACCTTATACATAACACACCAATACATTCCGGCAAACTTTTTGGTCCAATCCAATAAAGTCTACATCACACCCCCCACCCCCCAAAAAAAAAAAAAAAAGAAAAGACTACATCATGTGTTCAACAATAGAACCTACATTGAACAACTACAATATAAATTATTTATAATGTTCTAGAATTGAATCATTAAGAGATTAAAAGATCAATCTTCGTTTAAGTCATCCTCCAAGTTATCAACACCATTTCTCTCTCCGGCATCACTTGTGCTTGCATCAGTCTACAATAAAAGAGGTTGAAATTAATGGCCCAAATGAAAAATTAATCCAAAAACATGAGATGAAAGAAAATTAATCCAAAAACAACACAACACTACATCATAATCAAATAAACAATCTCATTCTTAATTTCTTATCTACCAAATATACATGCAATTGACACCAAAGTCAGAAGATCCACAAGCATAAGAACAAATATCATTACTTTTCAAACCAAATTCCTTAGAAGCAAAAATAAGAAATTAAGAAAATTAAATTTGTGTTTCTAATTTAGTGATTCAGTGATATATAAGCGAATGATACAATGCTTATGTAAAAAAGTAATATCATTTTGTGATTACGTATAGGAGAGATGAGCATTTTCATCACCATAGAAGAAATATAAGTTCACATATAAAATGGAAATCTATATAAATCAGCTTTTTTTTTTTTTTTTGAGGGAATTATATAAGTGAACTAATTGGTAATTTGAAAGAAAATAAAAAAGCCAAAGTGGTGTGTGTATTTGTCATTTATTTATTTATTTTTGAAGCCAAACTTAAGACTAAGTTAAATTCACTGTTCATTCTCCAAAAAAAAAAAGCTAAACCCACTGTTTTAATTTAATATATAAAGAAATCCAATATCAAACAAAATCTGATTTAATTAGGTTTGATATTCTCCTAACAAATTTTAATTAAATTAGCTATATTCTTTCATACGAATTCTCTAATTTAACTTTTTTTTTTTATGGGAACTTTTTGTTTGTTAATATTTAATAATTAAATGTATATCATATTTTTTTTATAAAAATATTTACTATTCCAGTGCATTGTACCTATTAGCGACCATTAGTGACAAAGCAATATTAAGAATTGCAAGTGTTACGCATATATTTAATAACCTTATGTTACCTTAGAAATTAGGATATGTGATCATTGGGTCCACAGCGCATGCCACTTTCCTTGTGTCTATTCCAATGAAAATGCTTTTAAAAATTACATAAAATAAAAAGCATTAGAACATTACCTTCTCAGTGAATAGTTGTTGCACGCATGGATCATAGTTTTCCTCCCAAAATCTTTTTATGGCGCTATTCACATCTTCCTCTGGTAATAGTTCTCTTTGCTTTGCGTGCCACCATTTGTTTTCGTCCAGTCTAACTTCCTTTAGCTTCGGCATGCTTAGGACTCCATTAGAGAAGATCTTCATTTCCGGGCATCCGGCCACAATTAGATCTTCCAGTGATGGGAATTTGATGGTGCGATTACCCAAGTGGAAGCTTCTCAGACTGGGTAAATCATCAAGCCACAAATCTTCCAATTGATTGAAACAAATCTCATCTCCTGCTTCACCTTCTCCCTCGTTTGTGACTATTTCTCTCATTCTTTTGCATTCACTTATATACAAATGTTTGAGTTGGACCAAACTTTTGACTGTTGAGGAAGTTGCAAAACTAATCAACCCATGACATTTTCGTACGGCCAAAATGTTTAAATTTCGGAAATGCATTGAGGATGGAACTAAATTTTTTAATCTGCCGCATTTCCGTACTCTCAGAATCTCCAAATTTTGAAATGCCCTAACTTGTTCAGAGTTTTCCTTCCACAAAGGCATCAACTTGGGCATTTTATTTAGATTCAACTCTGTCAAACGTTCAGACGTCCCAGCATATTGTCCTTCGTCATCGAAGAAAAGATTAGTGACGGAAAGAGACTTAAGATAGCGTAATCCTTCAACAAATACGGAAGGGACTGCTATCAATTTATCATCTTTGCCGTACAATCTGAGAACTTCTAGTTTGCAAAAGAACTCTCCAAAAAGTCGACCATTTGTCTGATTCACGGTTTCATTCCAATCCAAATCCAATTCTTTCAAGTTAGGGAATGTATCCTGGGAAAGATCGAAGTATTGAACAAAAGAAAGCAGAAGTTAGTGTTCTCTAAGCAAGTTTGGGATAATATTCCCAACAATTTCAAGTGGGACTGAATGTATGTAAATCAAGTGGCTATCTAGAGAGGGAGAGCAACGTGCATCGATGCATCTCCATTTATTATCCTATGTAATAATTATATATAACATTTTCTCAGGTGGATGTGAATTCCCATCTCTCCCGTAAAAGAAACCCATTCCTATATAGTTGTTATACAAGATACTACGTCTTACATGTTTTATAGTTTCTTTTTAAGGGATTTGCTTCCAAACAAGATAACTCAAGCACAAAAGTATGAGTACACGAATGCACACAATTTTTTATTTTTTATTTTTAAAATTATATTTTGGAAAAATAAAAGATAAAAAAGGGTCTCATTGATCAATTCAAGATACTAAATTGATTTTTAGCGTAAGTATATTCAAGTTCAAATCTCTTATTTAAGAACAAAAAATTTTACCAATTAAACTAATTGAAACCCACTAGAAAAATTCTAATTTAAAAAAATTAATAACCAAATATGAAATCCTAATTATTTTGAAAGAAAATCTTTTTATATAAGGTTTTATCATTTAGACACCTCAATTAAGTCTTCCATAAATTTTCCAAAAAAGAAATCTAAATTTTTTTTGTTTTTTGTGCGAAACAATACATACATATATATATATATATATATATATATTTATAATATTAAGTGTTCATGGACTTACCAAATATATATCTAATTTCTTGTTCCGAGCATTTACTTAATGTAGCCTTTTATTTTATTTTATTTTTTTGGCTTGGAGGTTGGCTAAATGTAGCTATGTTTGTCTGAGCAAGAATTGCTTAGTTAAAAGTTAGTATGTAACTATGTATAGCTTCAACATTCTTCTCAAAAAAAAAAAAAAAAAGCTTCAACACAACTATGTTACAGCTGGAAATTAGGCTCCTATAATCCAACTACTCATATGCAGTTCGACTAGTCTTGCTGTTTTTTGTTTTTAATTTATAAATCGACTAGTTTTTAATTATTAATAAATTGTTATTAATTTTAATTTTTCGGATTATTTAAGGATAATTACACTAAGTGTCATATCCATGTTAACAAAGAAACAAGTACAAATCCATACCTTTTGAATCAGAAAGAGGGGCTGTTGAACTAGAACATGATGGCCCAACCCATTTGTATTTGGTAAGCTTAATTCATTCGAAGCAATAATATTCACTTTGTTGCATTTGCGTATCATCAAAAATTTCAATGATGGCCACTCTAAGGTGTGCTTTCCGGGATAGAAATACTTGAGTTCAGGCAACCATCGAAGACTTAGAGAGGTTATTCGTGGGAACACAAATTTAGTTGTTGTTTCCAATTCTTCTTCCAAAGCAACAATTTCCTCCATTAATCCACAATCATTTATATGTAGACTCTCAAGTTGTTCAAGACTTTTGGCCACCGAGATTGGAAAAAGGCTCTTCAGAGTTTTACATTTAGAAACTTCAACTTGACGCAGATTTTGAAATGTTAAAATTGCTTCCAAATTCAAAGTCCATACATGCTTAAGTTTCGGTAGACTGGCTAAATTCAGGACCTTCAACTGAGTGGATCCCTTCTCATATATTTCATCAACATTTGCCCATCTAACCTCAAATATCTCTTCTAAGGAATTGCAATTTCTTATCTGCAAGTCTTCAAGATTCTGGAGTCTTCTCAACATATTAGGCGGAAAAATGTTCATTAGATTTTCACATTGATCAACATACAATTTGTTTAGTTTGCAAAAGGAATCTGAAACGAGTTGGTTGTGCCACAACATCTTCAGGTTATTTATGCAAATGATGAATAAGTTCTCCAAGTTAGAAAAGGCAACCTACAATTGTCACATATCAATTGAGTTAATAAAAAATTGCCCAAAATAGTTGAGGACAAGCAGATTTATGTTGCGAATAAGACATAGAGACAAACATGGGAAAAGTTAATTCCAAAAAACCACGAAGCAAGTAGAACATGGAAGAAACTAATAAAAAAAATGGGGAAAAGAAACACAAATTAACCAGCCTTTAATGAAGAGAGAATGAGTGGCAGACAGTAGGTTTATTTCTTCGAGTTCTTTCTAAAATGTGATATCTGTGCTCAGGAAATTCAGATAACAATATAGCTTTCAAAGATTTTTATTAAAAAAAATTGAATTTCTTGAGTAAAATCTCATTTTGAGCAAAATCTCGCCCACCCATTTTGGTGTTTTCCGAATGATGATTTGTGGTAGTGTGCCACATTGCCACCCCAGACCCCACCAGAATAAACCTATCGCACGCTTATCTACAATTAAGGCATTACAAACCAAATGTGGCTTTGAAACTTATGTCAAATTATGGGCACAGGCTGGGCATGGAGTGGGTTTCCCCCCCAACCCGACCTGAAATTTTTCATTATATTTTTTAAAGTGAGAATGAGACTATGAGAGCTGAAAATAGGGGTAATTTAGTTTTAGTGAAGCTCAAAACGGCAATATATATATATATATATATATATATATATTTTATTTCCTCAGGTTTTTTTTTTTTATTATTTATTATGGAAAACAAACTTAGTGTGGATTTTTTTTTTTTTTTTCTTGAGAAGGTAGTTTGGACCTTAACATTAGTAATTAAACAAATTAATTTAAAACTTTCTAAATATATTACAAATGGTGAAATAAGTTAAGTATGTAAATAAAAATGATATGATTGGCATAGTTTGACATACGCAGAGAAAATTAATTAGTGACTTATAAGAAGATTGGTGTGATATGTTCTATTGTGATTGTCTAACATATTCCCTTATAAGGAAATTTTGTGAGCAAATTACGTCAATCTAGCATTTTATGGGAAGTAGTGATATTAATGGCATCAATATTTTCCATCAAAATGAAAGTCATAATCATTATATAAGATGTTTGAGTTTACAAAAAATGAATAACTAGTAATAATACTTTCACCACTAGACATCATTGGTGTGATAGTCACTCCACAAGTATAAATGTTTGTGGAGCTTGGGGTGGCAAGGGTCGGGATTCAAGTCTTCAGAAGAGAGTTTTACACACATATACACTTAGATTATACTAGAGTAGAATTTATATCTTGTAAAAAAAAAAAAAAAAAAAAAACAACAATAATACTTCCCATACAAGTGAAAGTCAAATTCATGTTATAATCACAAACCAAAATTCAATTAGGCAAAATGCATCTATGTAATTATGATATTAGTTTAAGGATTTTTTTCGTTAACTAATTTATTAGAAGAATAAGAACGTCCATTAATTAAACATAAACCTTAAGCCTGTCCTAGAATCATGGGATTAGAGAAATTCTTATTAACTATGACTACATTTATTGGATTAGTTTGCTTTTTCTCTCTTCAAAAAAAAAAAAAAAAAAAAAAAAGAGGAAGAAGATTGCTTCTTTTCTTATATGTTATGACTCTAAAAATTAGGAACCAATAGAACTTGTGGTGTGGGTTAACTGGTATTCCTAACAAGATTGGATCAAATTGTAAACATTTATTATCCTAATCTAAGCTATCATCAAAGTTCAGTAATCAATATTAATTTTTATCTTTGGTTTAGATTTTTTATGGCAAAAAAAAAAGTTCTATTATTCTATAAAAGATAAAAAGAATCATTGGGTTGGGCTAGGTAATACCAATACCTGACCCTACTCTCGAATCTCCTATTGAGTTGGATAAAATTTGTGCATGTTGGGTTAGGTATCTGCCCCTTAATAGGTTCTTTCCATCCTTGCACTATATCAAGAGTTGTGGATCAACAACATACCTCCAAAGTTTTATAGAAATCAATAATAAAAAAATTTGAAGTGTTGAAGATGGTTCAGAAAAAATGGCAAGAATACATGTAGAAAAATAAAATACCAAAAATGTTCCCAAAAAAAAAGTAAAGGGTATAGAGAATGGGTAAAATAAAGTTTTGATATGTCTTGTTTTTCCAAAAGTTTCAATCACTTAAACAATTTTTTTTATTCTCACTGACATTATAAACATATGTATGAGACATTATTAATAAAGCAGTGAAGTTTTAGTTTCATGCTCAACTTTAAGATGTGTATGCATCTGTGAAGGTTGTCAAATTTTGTAAAGGATATTAAGTCATAATGATACCTTCTTGTTGAAAAGTAGTTGAGAATCAGCATCAGAATAGAAGCCCATGAAATTTGGTAGACCTTCTAGATTTAAAGAGCGTAATTGAGTGAAGTCCATTTTATCCATCATGACGTCATCATCGACCTGTATCCCATGTTTTCCTTCCTTTGCAACAATTGCACTTATTACCTTGCAATTCTCAATCTCTATTTCCTGGAGTTGCGAAAAGCATCCGAGTAAAGTTGAGGAGAAGACAAATATCAAATTATCACATTTTCTCACTTCTAACTTTCTCAAATTTTGGAAAGAACCCATTGCAGGTTGGTTATGGCATATCTTTTCCAAATTGATCAAATTGACAAGAGAAAATAACTCCAAAACAGGAAAGGCAACACATTGAAACTCTATCGAGTCAACGATGTATTGGATCTCAATGCTGTTTCGAACATAAAGATGCTTTAATTGTGGAAAACCTTTCTTATCAACTTCATAAAGAATATTTTTAATACCCTTCCCAGGAGCTAAATTGAGATATTCGCAACTTTGCAATAAAATTTTAACTCCATCCTCTTCTTGAAAGCTTCTATCAAGGTCAATTTTCAATGTTCTTGAGATTTCAAACTCAATTTTACTATTCCAATCCCGATCCCAATCCCAATCAGGGCCTATTAATATTTCATATCTTACCAGGTTATCAAAAAGCAAGGCTTTTGGCAGAATCTTGGGATTCGGAATATGGATACATAATATGGTCAACTGTGACAAATGATCTAATTCTGAGACTCTAGCATTGCTTCTTTCTGTAATTTCTCCATCAACCTGCCATTGATTAAAACTACGATTCATATGTATTTCTTCTAAGTTTTTCAAATTTGATAGTACATTTGATGGAATGGCTTCAAGTTTGGTGCACCTTCTCAAATCCAACAATTGAAGGTGAGTCAATTGCCTTATTCCCATGGGTAACTGCTTAATCTTCGAGTTAACGAGGACAAGTGCTTTCAAATTCTTCAATTCTCCAATCAAAGTCAAGTCTTCCGACTCGCACTCAAGCAAAGCCAATGTCTGGAGGTTTTGAAGAAGTGAAAGAGATGAAGGAAGTGGGAGACTTAGTCTCATCAAAACTAAAACTTTTAGATTCTCCGCCCCTTCAAAAATGTGATTAGGAATCGGCAAAGAATTTTCTTTATCCCCCAAAATAATGAAATTTAGTTGTGGACATTCCAACCTTTTGGGAAGCTCACTAAACTTAGCTTCAAAAAGTGCAATTCCAATGGCATCTTTTAGTTTTCTCAAATTGGACCATTTTTCCGAATCATCTGAACTTCTTATGGTTAACATTTTCTTTTCTTTGTCTGCAATATAAATGGCAACATCACGAATGACGTCATGCATTTTAAATGTACCACTTCTATTACCTTCTAACAGCAAGCAAGAATCCTTTAGACTTTCAACCAATGTGTGGACCCTATTTCTCATCAATTCCATTTTATTAACATCTTCAAAGAAGTCCAAACCCACCAAATATCTCCATAAGAGATCTATTTGTATGACCATATCTTCTTCAAATGAACTGCAGAACAAGAATAAAGACTGCGCTTCCTTACTTAAAAAATTGTAACTAAATTTTATACTTGAGTATACCTTCTCATTCATCCCTTTGATTTGTGTTGGATTTGCCCTTTTTAACTGTTGCAAGGCATCCTTCCAAACATTTGGGTTCTTTTGATTTTTCAATGTATTTGCAACTGTTGTAATTGCAATCGGTAAGCCTGCACATTCTTTGACAACCTCAACCATGGTAGATTGGAAATTCAAGGTTTCAGCAAAATCGCCCACTATCTTCACAAACAAGAATTTAGCTTCTTTGTTTGATAGAACTTCAACTTGGAATATCTTTTCAGCATCCATATCCTTGTCTAATACATCTCGAAATCTAGATGTTAGCAATAGTTTGCTTCCTTTGTGATCATCCCCAAAAGAAATTCCAAAAGCCTCCAAGTCAATCTCCTTCCAAATATCATCTATAATTAAAAGGATCTTCTCTTTCTTCAATCGCTCACGTAGCAAATGTGCTTTTTGAAAATCAGTGTCCTCATCTTGAAGCTTCAACCCTAATTCTTTTGAAATTTCTTTCTGGATCTGTTTCAAGTTAGGAGTTTGGGATATAACTACTGTAACAATCCTTTCAAATAACTTGTCTGCTATGGCTTGTGTAGCAACTTTTCCAACAAGCATGGTCTTGCCCAAGCCGCCCATCCCACAAACCCCAATGGCACGGATATTATCATCATTTAGAGCCTTCATAACTCCATCGAAAATTAACTTTCTTGATTCAAAGTCCTCATAACCTTTAGTAGAAATTGTAGTACCTCCTTGAATAGGGACACGATGGCCAACTGTCTGGAACATGCCCTTATCCTTGATATCCTTGACGGCCAATCCCAACTCGTGTGCTCTTCTGCCAAGCTGATAACGGGTCTTCAAATTTGCTTGGCCTTTGTCCTCAAAGAATTTTTGTACCTCTTCAGTGATCTCCTCAGCACTTGTCAGCCACCTCTTGACCTTAGCTTCAATTTCTTCTACGTTCCTTTGAGCAGCTTCGACCTTTTGTTGCACACTATCTCTAACATCCTTGAGCTCGTCAACTTCGTTCCTGAGATTGTCAACATTTTCTTGGTAGTGAATCAGATAACCCATCTGACGTGCGGCTGCTCCAATTGTGTAATCCACAATTTTTTCAAAGACCGCTTGAAAGGATGACGTAAGAAACTCCATTTTTGTAGCTTTAGATTGATCTACTTTTTTTTGGTATATTTTTGGGTTGAGCTGCTATCCTGAGAGTAGAGGTAAAGAAAGGCCCAATTAAAAATGATGTTAACAATGAAAATATAATCAAATTGAAAGACAAAAGAAGCCAATGCAATGACATCACATGCCTCTATCTTGAAGTATTTATGAAAATAATTACAATATATTACTAATTCTACTGTTCAAATTCTTTTTTCCTAGACTCCAAATACTTTATACTTGAAAATATGTCAATTATGATATACAAAAAAGCTAAACATTTACAATATTAAAAAAAGCTACACCAAGTTAGAGATTTTTTTTTGGCTAATAGTCTAATACGGCAGGTTGTAATAAGGTTTGATGCATTAGATTCTTGCGCATATAAGATGGTTGGCACTTGGCAGGAGGCGTTTACTAATATTAATATAGCATATTATATGGAATATAAATATATGTGGCTGTCTATAAAACAAAAAATAGATTATCAGGAGTGGTGTCTACACCAAAAACTGATTGGTGTCTTAGTCTGATAATAAAGAGCAATTATCAGAAGCGGACGCCATAGGTTGAAATTCTCTAAAAAAAAAAAACTAAAAAAAAATAAATAAATATATGTGGCGGCATTCTTTTCACTCTAGAGTTTGTTCTTGTAATTTGCACTTGCAGTACTTATTATCATAAATATATCCTTTATCTTTTTTTGTCTTTTGAGAAGAAAATATATCCTTTATCTGATCCATCATATAACAGAAGTCGGTCTAATAATAACAATAAAAATTAGTATGAAGATAATAGTTCCCAAAATCCAATTTAGTTTTTTTTTTTTTTTTTTTTTTTTGTGGGGATAAATATAATTTCAAATCTAATAGGAAATTACGTTCTTGGCAGTAGTAAATTCTCATGCCGTTGGTGTCTTAAGTCCTAACTCCTGTTTTTATATCATGGATAAATACAACTTACAAATAATATACATGATTAACTACTTTCATTTTAGGGTAAAAAAGTTAATTAAGTTTCTTTTTTTAATGACAAAAATTGCACAATTTTATAAATTTATTATTCACTGGAACTATCCGGTGCCATGTGTCTCATCCAATTTTCTTAATTTTGGTATAACTATGTACTACGCTACAAAAATCCAATTTCATTTTCATAATTGTTTTGTGCTAAATGAGTTATTAAATGAAAATTCAAAATAAAAAAATAACCATCATTGATTCATTTTTCTTCTTCTTATTATTATACAAATAGTAGTTTGACAAACTAAAATTGAGAATTTCATGGATAACAATTTATATGATTTTTTTCTTCATTTGTTTCAAATAAATTTATATTAATTAATAGCTAATTTAAATATTCAAATAAACAAAAATTATATATATTATATTTAAACTTAGTAAAATTTTAATACATGCTTATGTGGGTTTCAATTAGCTCAACTAATAAAGTTTCTTGTTGTCAAATAAAATATTTGAGATTCAATCCCCGTCTTAAAAACCAATTGGTGTCTCAATCTGATTATAAGAGAAATCTTCATGAGCGGACATCATAGATTGAAATTATCTCTTCAAAGAAATGGTAAATTGCAAATTACACTACTAAAATTTGGGGGTGTTAGGATTTTACACCTTGAAGTTTCAGAATTTGGATTTTACTCCCTGAAGTTTGAAAGTGTTTAGATTTTACATCCTAATATTTCAGAATTTGAAATTTACCCTCTAAATTTTAGGGGCGTTTGGATTTTACACCCTAAAGTTTCATAATTTTGGGGTGTTAAATCCAAACACTCTTAAACTTTAGGAGGTAAAATCCAAATTTTGTAACGTCAAGGTATAAAATCCAAACACCCCAAACACCAGGGATTAAAATCTAAATTCTGAAATTTCAAAGTGTAAAATCCGAACACCCCCAAAATTTAAGGGTGTAATTTGCAATTTACCTTAAAAGAAAAGTTAAGTTATATTTATTTATAAATATATCTCATGGATATGCATGGGGTTACAAACTAGTTTCTCTAATAAGAGAACCTGAGTTTTAATTCTCAATTCCTTCTATAAAAAAAGTGAAAAAAAAAAAAAAAAAAAAGCAAATAGCAACTATTATAACACCAATGTTCATTTTTTTCCATAAAATGATTTTTTATGGGAATTTTGCAAGGATTTTAAAACCGTTCATTCCTTTCTATTGTAATTGAGAGAATTTGCAAGATTTTAAAAATAATTCACTCCTTTCTATTGTAATAAAGTCTGTATGTCTCAAGATAAAGCAATCTCTATTCTTGCTTCCAAACTTTCAGAGAGAGAGAGAGAGGTTAAAATTATACCTGATGTAACTTTGTAAGAGTTACACTTTTTATAAGCTATAATAAATCTAACAGTAGAAACACCCTAATGGCAATGTCATCAACCTTCTATAAATAAGTGATCTAATAGCACCAATTATCTCCAACTATGTAATTAAATGTTGGCTTTTGATAACGGGTGCTGGACAGCACCCGTTAAGTCTACATGATTTTGCTAAATTAGCCCTACTTTAATTGGAAAATCAAGAAAAACAACAACACATTAATGATGTGTGTCAGGCGGCATAAAAAACAACAAATATTACAGGCTATTACTTAAATACCCTTTCAACCATTATTACCATCTCCTTTTTATCTCTCCTTCATCCTTTGGTTTCTTCATTCATCCTTATCTTTTGATTTTTTTCCCCCTTTCCTACACGGCTGTGTTAGGCGCAACATGAAGGTAACATCAACCATTTTTTATTTATTTATATATTTTTTTGCTTTAGCCTCCAAAAAAAAACTTTTTAAAAAAGAAATAAGGCCCCTAAATTCAAATATTCATGAGATGGAACATTTAAAGAAAAAATTTATCTAAAAAAAATAAGAATACATAGATAAAATTAGTGGCATAGTAAAAAAAAAATTTCAAAATAAACTTATATATTTAATCTCTTATAAACATACATGGCTCTGGTTGGATTGGGTCGGCTGGTTATACTTATATATGTTCAATCTCTTGTAAGCACTCTCTTTTCAATATATATTATTAAAATTCACATAATATGCCTAAATATATTCCAAATTTCTAGATTCATCAAAACCAATTCTCAAAAATAAATCAAACTTAAAATTAAAATAAGGGTAACAAAATAAACTTAAAAATATGGTGGGCTGCTTTGAGTCAGACGAATTGAAAAAATTATCAATTCAAACTTGACACAACTTAAGACTTAGATTACATCCTTCCTATATATTTCTTTTACTTTGTCTTTAAATTGTAACTAGGAAAAAGAATCTTGCATTTTCTCTTATTTATGTTCATTTGTTTAACAAATAAACCAAAATTAAGCCAAGTTTAAGCTTGACTATTAAACGAGCTAAGCTCAAACATAATAATATATCTGTGAATAAGCTCGTGAACATGATAAAAGTTTTATAGTTTATTACAATTAATAATTTCATTCGTAGTAAAATTCATTGATTTGTGAAGGGGTAAAAATAGGTAGTCATTGGTTTTACTATATATGAGAAAGGCTAAAGTGTAAAATATACCCCTAAAATTTGGGGTCTTTTAATTTTTCTCCCTAAACTAGGGCTACTTTAGTAAGATGACTAAGATCTTGCATTTTCAGGATTGTAAGTAGGATCGGTAAAATCTAACTGATCCTACATTCATGAAAGAACCTACTAAAAACCCAAATTTGCTTTAGGTTGGTTTAAGAAAACAAAAACCCAATCAACCTAATGGATAGAAATAATACAATGGGCCTTAAACAATGTTGAAGTGTTGAAAATACCTCTATGTAAACTAAAAATATCAAAAACAAATTTCACTTTAAATTACAAACTTATTGCATATAGTCTTAGTTATGTGGGATCAAAAAATGATTATCTTCCTAAGTATTTATTTATTATATGTTTATGTTGTTAGAAATGAGATAATTGTATTCTTTTGAGCTTAGCCATTGTGTGTCACTATAAAATAAGCATTTAAATTTACTGATTTGTTTCGTTAGGATAGATGCATCAATTAATGGAATAGGAATTAAATCTTTTTTATGCAATTTTTTTTTTTATAAGTGAATTCATAATTTATATGATTATTTAACAAGCAAAGTCATTACTAGTGCGTTTTTTTTTTTTTTTTCCCTAAAAAATGTATGATCTTACTAGCCACAATTCCACCAACCTCCCATAATTCTATTTAAGATTCCGATTTTGACAACATTTCCTAGCACGTCCATGACATTTGGGGTTTAAATCCTCTCTTAACCCAGTCAATTACATTTTTGCCCCTCTTTTTGTAACATTGAACATGGACATCTTAGGTAATCGTTGGCATTTGACTCAATTTCAACCAACTTAATAATATTTTCTTATTTTTTGGTTCACATTGTTCATAACTTTTTTATTTTCTTGTTTTTTTATTTTCCTTTTCTTCTTCTTTTTTTTCACCCCACATTTTGTCTTTCACTTTTATTTTTCTGTTTCTTTTATTCAGTGTTCGTTCACTTCATTGTTTTGGGTTTTTTTTTTTTTTTTTTTTTTTTTTTTTTTTTTTTTTTGTGTGTGTGTGTGTGTGCTCATCTCATAACTAGAAACCTATAAATAATAATTTAAATTTAATATTAGGAATATAATCAAAATTATTCATAATCTAAAATTAAGAAACTAATACAAATCATAAATTAAGATATAAATGTAGAAAAAGAACAAAGAATATACTTGTTTGTTTCCTCTATCACTTTGAGAGATGAAAGTGTGAGTATGTAACAAAATCTAGAACCAATTATTGTAGAAGAGAACAAATGAGCCGAATTCATGAATTTAAGTACGCATAGTAGTTTTTATTAATATTTTTGAAGTTTAAAAAAATAGCTTAAACAAAATGAAAAAAATAATAATGAAGAAAGAATGCTTATCGGCATTGTCAATTGCCATAGAATTTAGTCATTCACATATGGGAGTAAACTTCACTCTAGATATATATAGGTAGAGTTCTACTTAATATAGAATTTAAATCCTATTGGAATCAAGATTTCTAACCAATGTGTTGTGTTGCTATCCCATAAAAAAGTGGAATAAAAAAAGTTCAAATGAATAGAAATAAGGAAACATTGATGTACGTACGTTATTTACAATTTTTTTTTACTTTATCCAAAAAATAGTTTGGTTACAAATTTTTTTTTTTTTTTTTTTACTTTATCCAAAAAATAGTTTGGTAAATTAGTATGAATAGATAAACTTGGGTTGTTGCTTTTTTTTCTTTTTTTTTTCTTTTTCTAATGAGCTGTATACTTGTGTAGTAATATAATTTAAGTAAAAATACATATTAAATAATTTGGATTGTAATATAAAAATTTTTAGTAACTTAGAAATTATAGATAAATTAATAATAAAAGGATTAGACGAAGAATTTGAATTGTAATAAAATTAAAATTTTATCAACTTAGAAATTATAGAAGAATAAGATAAGGACAAAAAAAATATATTTATTTTTAAAAAAAAATCTAACAAAATTTCTGCAATTTAGTTAAGCCACTTGGCACAACCACAACTTCTAAGCCTAACTTTTATTATATAGTATAATTTTTTTTACTTTATCCAAAAAATAGTTTGGTAAATTAGTATGAATAGATAAACTTGGGTTGTTGCTTTTTTTTCTTTTTCTAATGAGTTGTATACTTGTGTAGTAATATAATTTAAGTAAAAATACATAGTAAATAATTTGGATTGTAATATAAAGATTTTTAGTAACTTAGAAATTATAGATAAATTAAAAATAAAAGGATTAGATGAAGAATTTGAATTGTAATAAAATTAAAATTTTATCAACTTAGAAATTATAGAAGAATAAGATAAGGACAAAAAATATATATTTATTTTTAAAAAAAAATCTAACAAAATTTCTGCAATTTAGTTAAGCCTATTGGCACAACCAAACCTTCTAAGCCTAACTTTTATTATATAGTATAATTTTTTTTACGTTATCCAAAAAATAGTTTGGTAAATTAGTATGAATAGATAAACTTGGGTTGTTGCTTTTTTTTCTTTTGCTAATGAGCTGTATACTTGTGTAGTAATATAATTTAAGTAAAAATACATAATAAATAATTTGGTTTGTAATATAAAGATTTTTAGTAACTTAGAAATTATAGATAAATTAATAATAAAAGGATTAGATAAAGAATTTGAATTGTAATCAAATTAAAATTTTATCAACTTAGAAATTATAGAAGAATAAGATAAGGACAAAAAATATATATTTATTTTTAAAAAAAATCTAACAAAATTTCTGCAATTTAGTTAAGCCACTTGACACAACCACAACTTCTAAGCCTAACTTTTATTATATAGTATAATTTATATATATATATATATTCCCTTTTTTTTTCTTTTCAATTTCTTGAATAATTGAATTTAGAATATCTAATTGACCACTCTACATATATTATAAAATTTGTTATGAAAAAACTGTTTTCATTATATTTTTGTTTTAAAAATAATGGGAGCCTAGTATTACCCTTTAAAAAAAAAGAAAAAAAGAAACGGGAACATCTACTCCTCTAGAAGGGCAAAAAAATAAAAGTAAGTGACTCTAGAGATAAAGGCATAAAGCTAATCGGTTTTAGATAAAGGTATTGGAAAAAATTAAAGGGTATTTTGGTCTGATTACAAAATAACTTGATTTTTCCAACAAAGCTGACACAGGCCTAACACATAGTCAGCTTTTTCCTACTACCCATAAAACAGGAGTATTTTATTGTAATTTTATACCACATTAACGGGTGCTGTGCATCATCCGTTAACAGGACCCTTAAATACCACTCGGCTTCAATAAAATCTTGTCTTTCATCTTCACCATCTTCTCTTTTTTAGTTTCTCAAAAAAAAAAAAAAAAACAGGACCCTTAAATGTTTTGTACCCTTACATAGAAAATTTATTACGGTTAAAGTTTATCTTCTTTACTCTAATTTTTCACACCACAATATCATCATTTTCCTAGAGTTCATTAAAGCATTTACAGTGATCCTCTCAAATTGCTAAAAAACTACTTTTACCAACCCACACCACAAAAGAAAAAAAAAAGAAAAAAAAAAAGAAAAAAGAAAAAGAAAAAGGCTACAATGAAGGTTCAATCCTTAAATTTTTTTGCAAATGAGTTATAGTAAACCGCCATATATGGTAGTCTACTATGGCTCAAGAGATATGAAATAAAATTTTTTTTTTTATTGCATGACTTGATTTTTCTATTAAAATAATCCTCTCTCTCTCTCTCTCTCTCTCTCTCTCTCTCTCCACCGTATCACAATAACACAACTCTCTCTCTAATTTTTTCTTTCTTTCTTCTTCGCCGATTCACTTTTCTCTCTCTTGTGTTTTCTTTCTTTCTCTCTGCACCCTCTTGCCCAGTTGCTCCATTGAAGCGATAATACACTGAACCCAACCCTCTCTCTCTCTCTCTCTTCCTCCTCTCACCACCACTCTGCTGCCGTAGACCGCCAAGGCTGTCATGGCACCAAGTCCATCTCTCTTCTCTCTTGGCTATGACGATCGGGATTGAGATCAAAATTTGGGTATGTGTTGATTGTGATTGGGTTTTTGTTTTTGTGTGCATTCATATGGGTTTGGTAGCAGTGCTGGTGATGGCGGTTGATTTTGGTTGTGGTGGTAGGTTTTATGGATTTTGGCTATGGGTTTCGTAGTGGTAATTGGTGGCCAATTTGAGACCTTTGGGTACGATTAGAATCAAAGAAGCTCAAAACCGAAAAAACTAGGGAAATAATCCTCACTTCCACCTTCACCAATTCACCAGAATCACCTCTATGATTTTATTTATTTCAATAAAAACAGAAATTCAGTTCATAAAATGAAAATTTATCCATATCAGCAGAAAAAGAAAGTGGGAGTGAGCCATTTGATTTGCTTCACCTCTCTCTTTTTATCTGGATAAACATGGATTTTTTTTTCAACATAGGTTAAACATGGAAAATTGATTATAGGTCTTACATTTTAGATGGTGTCAGTTTAATCAAATGTTCTTAACAGACTGATCTATGAAATATTTTACCTTTCTAATCAGAAAACTCAGGCATGTCTTGTCTTGTGGTTTTCTATATGGTAAAACTAGATAGTCACTTAGTAACAAGGAAGTCAATACCGTACCGGAGGCTGTACTAATTTGACCAGCGGCACGATATATTTTGGATACCAATCAATACCATTGTACTGTTTCGAGTTTACCGATATATATATATATATATATATATATATATATATATATTCATAGATTAGACTAATTTGTAATCTTAAACCCCACACAAGCCCAAGCCCAAGCCCAAGTCTATACATCTATTTCTATAAAAAGAATTAAAAATCAAGTTAAATTTAAAATAGGAAAAAATGCAAAATTGACCCTCTAACTTTCACATTTTTTCATTTCAGTCCTCTAACTTTTAGTTTTGTCAATTCAGTCATCTAACTTTCAATTTTTGTCAAACCAGGACTCCGTTACAACTCAGTTTGTTCTGCCGTTACCATCAATAAAATGACGCCGTTTTGTGTGTGTGTGTTTTTTATTTATTTTTTATTTTTTTTAATTCGGAATAAAAAGAAAATAAGAAAAATCTATATAAAAAAAAAAAAAAAAAACAATAAGGGGAACGACTCTTTCCCCTTCCCCTGAACCAAAACAAAACAAAGACCTAAATCCCTAACCCTCATGACCAAGACAACCAAATATTGTAACTTTTAGAGAGAGAGAGAGAGTGAGTTCACCAGCGGTAAGGAACCTCGCCACCCTTGCTTGCCGTGTAAACCACCACCACCCCCGCTGCTCTGCCTTGTGCTTATTCTGTTCCTCCTATGTACGCCGCGCTCTTGACCCCTCAAGGAAAGTTCCTCTACGACCTCTTCCTTTACAAGCCACCTAAGCCCGATGCCAAGCTCGACAGGTCCGGGTCCGGACCTGGGTCAGACCCGAACCAATCGTTTGAACTGTTTGTGGATGTGGATGCTACTGTTTTGGATGAGCTCTTGGAGACCTTCAAAAAGTGAGTTTGGGTTTTTTCTGAACTGGGTTTTGGTTTGCTAGTTTATTAAATGCTGTTTTTTTTTTTTTTTTGGGAATTTTAATAAAGTAAGCTTTGTGAATTTTTATCTGTTTTGGCTTAAACATATATTTAGTTGAGAATTTGTTCCATGAAGACAACAATGTTAATGTTGTATTCAACATGTTGGCTTGTGTTTTTTTTTTTTTTTTTCTTTTTTTTTTTTTTTCAGATTTTTCTTATTTTCATTTTATTCTGAATTTATATATTAAAAAAAAAAAAACACACACACACACACACATGCAAAACGGCGTCGTTTTATTGGTGGTAACAGCAGAACTAACTGAGATGTAGCGGAACCTTGAATTGACAAAATTGAAAGTTAGAGAGGACTGAATTGACAAAACTGAAAGTTAGAGGACTGAAATGAAAAAATGTAAAAGTTAGAAGATCAGTTTTGCATTTTTGCCTTTAAAATACTAAGCTTACCTTTCAGTGCTTTCACACGTGAACTGAGGGCTTAAAAAAAAAAAAAAAAAAAAATAGAACAACTGACATGTGAGAGGACTTTTGACCCTTTTTAGGGGCTAGGAAATAATTAAAAAAATGAAAAAAAACCTGACATATGAAAGTTGCGCTTGACTTTATACATAACTTTTGCAAGCTGTCAACTTTATTGGGTGTTTAAAGAAGCTGAAATTCAGGCTATTGGGCTTAAGTTGGACGCAACCAAGAAAGAGGAAAGAGAAAGTAAATCTAAAAGAGAGAAAGAGAATGTCGGTCAAGAAGATCTGGAATTTGAGGGAGGAAAGACCATGCGCTATGAGTTTGAGAAACTGCGAGTGACGCCGGTGAGTGGAGAGATGAGAGAGTGATAACGTTTTTTTTTTTTTTTTTTCTTCTTCTTTTCTTGTTACGGTCCGGTATGCATTTACCGGCCGAAACAGCCAAATTTTGCCAGTACGGCCGGTATTTTTTCCGGTACGAAACAATGGGGTATCAATACCAGTTTACTGGTCGGTACGGTATATACCGACCGGGCCGGTACGGTACATAATTGACTTCCTTGAAATCAACTTATCAAAGCAATATTCATAGAAACGAAAGAGTCTTTAATTATCAAAAAGATTTCCTTGTTAATCCATGTCCATAGATTTTGCCGTTTCTTATTCTATGTAAGATTGTTGTGAATGTAATAAATAAGAGAAAAAAAATGATGGCATTAATTAGGTGGGTTGGAAAGTAATAAATATTTAATGATGACTTGGATAGTATTATATTTTATCGGACTTGGTTTAGGTCATGCACTAGACTCAGTCAGATGGTGACATGTGTCCAAAAATGAACACATGTCATCATTTCAACGGTTCCAGTACTACTGGACACTAGACCTAAGCCTGACCCTTTTTTTTTATCCATTATATCTTATAAAAATCTACAGTCTAAAAATTGTATAAATTGAACCCATCTTTTATATATATATATATATATATATAAGGCCAAAGTCAAGAAGAATTCAATTAGATTTTAATTGAGGTCCAATTTTGTGCCACATGTCCAATTTAAGATTTTTAATTTTGGGCAAAGGTAATTATTCATTAAAAAAACAAGAATCCAATAATAAATGAACCATATAAAAAAAATCAATCATACACGTGACCTAATCCTTTTTTTCTTTTTCTTTTTTTGGTATAAATACCTATGATCTAAACCACATTTTTTATCTTGGGAATAGGGCTATCCACAACCAATCGTACACTGCCAACACTGACTGACCCAACGCCGCCCAAATCGAGACTGACCCGATCAGAGTAGCCTGTGGTTGGCGGCAGGTCTCTGACATCAAAACCTGAGGGGTAAGGGTTGAGTGGTGGTTTTGGGTTTCGAAACCTGACAGAAACCTAATCAACCAACGGTTTCTCACAAAAATCCCATTCCTAACCCTCGTCCCCCCCATCTCTCTCTCTCATCCTTAGATCCGTCGAGATCTAGACTAGATCCTGTGAGATCTCGTCGAGATCCATCAAGATCTAGTCCAAAACCTTCAAGATCCGGCGAGATCTTATCGCTATCTAACGAAATCTAGGCTAGATCTTGATGGATCTGGCCAGATCTCAACGGATTCCCTAATCTTAGCTCCAGTGACAAAACCTAAAATCGATCGATATAACCTGACACCCAACGAGACCCAAACCAGTTGATCAATGAGTCTTCTAGGTTAGTTTCGGGTGACGTTTTTATCCACCCAAAGTTTTTGGGTCGAGTCTGGGTTGGGCACAAATACGACCCACCCCGACCCATGGACATCCCTATTTGATATAATATATGGCATTTTATGGACTATGTAATATACTAGAAACACTATGTGGTAACCAATAAGTTTCATTTTAGTACCCAAAAAAATTATAAATATTTTTTACTAACCAAATTTTAAGTATTTACAATTTAATTAGGATCAAAGCATCTCCTGAAAACTATATGATAAAAAATTTAACATAAGTGCTGACAAAAAATTAGATGAAATTACATGGTTTAAGTTAAATATAAGCTACAATAAAAAGAGATTTAAAAAACAAAACAAAACAAAACAAAAAAAGCCTAAAAATATTAAAATACTATAGCAAAATATATGATCTACAAATATATCTTTTTATTTTTTTTTTAAGGAAAATGATCTACAAATCTTATAGTGTATGTAGAATTGTAGAAGCATATACTTCGGGCTACATGCTAGTTTTCCTTTTAAGGGTAACTGTTGTAACCATAATTAAGCACCAAATTAGGAATAGTTATTAGAACCACAATTACACTGCCAAAAAAAAAAGAGGGGGGGGGGGGGGGGGTGGGTGGTTAAACCACAACAAAGCAAGAACCATATCAAAGGACGAATGAGAAAAAAGAAAAAAAGAAGGTACCTCTCTCCTTACGATATCAAACTATTCCAGAATAGCTTGTTTTGTTTTCCACTCGGACAGTCAATGTGCTGATGAGTAGCAGTAATCGTGAACAGTTGGCGATACCTTCTTCTTTCCCCTTCGTTACAAGTCTTGATAAGTAAAACAGAGCAAACAAACTGCAACAAAAAATCAAATTGAGAAATGAAAGGATAGCATAATCGAAGAAAATTATAAAAGTAAAAAACTAGAAGGAAGTACCTCTCTCCTTCACACTACAATTTTTTTTTATTAATATACGGCAGGTTGTAATAAGGTTTGATGCAATACATTTTTCGCGCATATAAGATGATTGGCACTTGGCGGGAGTGTGGGTGCAACCGCCCGTCCAAAATGAGGTTTCTACGCGGAGGCATTTACTAATATAGCATACCATATGGAATGTAAATAATTGTGGCTGTCTATAAAACAAATATATATATATATATATGTGGCGGCATTATTTTCACTCTAGATTTTGTTCTAGTGCTTTGCAGTATTTATTATCATAAATATATCCTTTATCTATTTCTTTTTTAGAAGAAAATATATCCTTTATCTGATCCATCATATAACAGAAGTTGGTCTAATAAAAACAACAAAATTAGTATGAAAATAATAATTCTCAAAATCGAGTTAGTATTTTTTTTGGATATATATAATTTCAAATCTTTTTTTTTTTTTTTTTATAGAAAAAAGACAATGCTTTGAATTTTATTAAGAAGCTGGTGAATCAGCATAAATTTCAAATCTAAAAGGAAATTACGCTCTTGGCAATAGACAATAGTAAATTCTCATGCCGTTTGGTGTCTTAAGTCCTAACTCGTATTTTCATATCATGGACATGGTTGCAGCTCACAAATGATATACATGATTAACCACTTTCATTAAAGGGGAAAAAAATTAATTAAGTTTCATTTTTTATGAAAAAAACTGCACAATTTTATAACTTTATTATTCAGTGGAACTACCTGCAGGTCTCTCTCTCTCTCTCTCTCTCTCTCTCTCTCTCTCTCTCTCTCTCTCTCTCTCTCTCTCTCTCTCTCTCTCTCTCTCTCTCTCTCTCACACACACATATTGGCAGCTCTAAGATTATATTTAGGGAGATCAATAAGAAACACAAATTATACAAAATTTAAAACAAAAGAGAACTTGAATATATCGACATCACAAAAAATACAAAAAACAAAAACCGAAATATATAAAATTTTACAATTGTTTTCTACAATGTTTCATATTTTGTAATTGTTGTATGATATTTTCATTATCAATACTACGAGCTACATTTTTTTCAATGTATACAGCCAAATAATCATTTATTCTTGATTAATCTCCCATTTGATTGATTTATTTCAAATTCGTTAAGATCTAAATAGACTTTTTCTAAGGTTTAAGATTAACAAATTTATGTGGATTCTAGTCAGCTCAACTGATAAAGTCTCTGATAGTTAGATAAGAAATCTGGGATTCAATCATCGCCAATACCAAAAAACCAATTTGTGTCTTGGTCTAATAATAAAAAGCTATCATCAAGAGCGGACGCTATAGGTTGAAACTCTCTCTAAAAAAAAAAGAATAACAAATTTTCTACTTTTATTATTGGGCTTATTATTTTTTTTCCCAGATTTTAGATCAAAATGGTTTGTTATTGGACTTTTTTTTTTGCGTTTAAAGATGTTAGGATATTGATAAGAGGATCATATTCAAAATTATTTTAGCTGGGCTTAAAAGAAAATATAAGGCTACGGTGTTCAAATTTTTATTTTTCGCGGTCAAAAAAATTATATAAAGTATTTTTTTGGGCCAGTTCTGGGAGTTCATTTGAAACCCCTGGGCTCCAAATGGAGCCACTCATGTTAATATATATATGATGTTGGACATACTAAAATTGAGAATTTCATGAATATCAATTTATATGATTTATTTTTCTTCATTTGTTTCAAATAAACTTATATTTATTAATAGCTATTTCATATATTCTAATATATAAATATTATATATATTATATATAAACTTGGTAAAATTTTAATACGCATTTAGTTATACTTATGTGGGTTTTACTTAGCTCAACTAGTAAAGTCTTTTATTGTCGAACAAAAAATTTGGGATTTGATCTCAGTCTTAAAAACCAATTGGTGCCTTAGTCGAATGATAAAGAGAAATCATAAGGAGCGGACATCATACGTTGAAACTACTCTTAAAAAAAAAGTTTAGTTATATTTATTTGTAAATGTATCTCATGCATATATATGGAGTCACAAGCTAATTTCTCTAATGGGAGAACCTAAGTTTTAATTCTTAATTCCTTCTCTAAAAAAATGAAAAACAAAAAATAGCAGTATAATACTGAAGTTCATTTTTGTCCATAAAATGATTTTTATGGAGAATTTGCATGGATTTTAAAACCATTCATTCCTTTGTATCGTAATTTGGAGAATTCGTAAGATTTTTAAAATCATTCATTCCTTTATATTCGTAATAAAGTCTGTACGTCTCAAGAAAAAGTAATCTCAATTCTTGCTTCCAAACTTTCTTTCTATACATACACACACATACATAGAGAGAGAAAGAGTTACACCTTATGCAACTTTGTAAGAATTACACATTTTATAAGCCTTTATTTTGTAATAAATCTAATGGTAGAAACACTCTAATGGTCTTGTCATCAATCTTCTATAAATAAGTGATCTTATAGCCAACCACCAAGCTAGGGTGGTCACAGGATCACTCTCTTTTGCAAAAAAAAAAAAAAAAAAGTATATATAAACTTGTCAAAAATAATTATATGCTCATTAACCTATTGTGACCACTCTAATAAAAATGCTAAACACTCTAACTTAAGAATTACAAAAATTTCGGTTCTACAAAAATAAGAATAATACTACAGTTATAACATTTTCACAATAATTTCATAACGAACTCAATGCGGTAAGCTACTACTAATTCTAATTTGGCCTAATATTAATATTATTTTTTTATCCACCAATAAACAATTTTTTACATAAAATTTATTATAAAAATATTGTGGATATAGCATTACTCCAAAATTAATTCTCCTCCCCCAACATAATCCTTAGGGCACGTTTGGTAGACTATAACGATAATTACATATGAATAGGAATAGATATCACAAAGATTACAAGACGTTGGAATGTAATACTTACTATTATTCATTTGTTTGGTGACAACACAATAATCGAACTCTGAAGACAATGGAATGAAAGTATTTTAAATCAAATTTAGGATATATTTTAGGAAATATCTTACTCATATAATTATATTTCCTAAAAAATATTTTTTTTTTTAAATTTGAAAGAGTGATTAGTTAATTTTTTATGATTTTTTATTTTTATAATTGTTATGTGTATTATTTATTTCAATAAAAACAAAAATTCAAAACATAAAATGAAAATTTATCTATATCAACATGAAAAGAAAGTGAGAGTGAGCCACTTGATTTGCTTCACCTCTCTCTCTTTTTATCTGCATAATTAAACATATATTTTTTTTTTCAACATAGGTTAAACATGGAAAATTAATTATAGGTTTTACATTTTAGATGGTATCAGTTGAATCGAACATTCTTAACGGTCTGATCTATATGAAATATTTACCCTTTCTCTTAAAAAAACTCAGGCATGTCTTGTCTTGTGGTTTTTAATATGGTAAAAATGAGATATTACATTATTTTCTTTTCTATTCTTATCACTCAGTAATCAAATCAACTGATTTTCAATAATTAAAAAAGAAAAAAATCAACTTATCAAAGCAATATTCATAGAAACGAAAGTCTTTGGTTATCAAAAAGATTTCCTTGTTGACCCATGTCCGTAGACTAAAAAAACACAACCTAATAATATTTAAATACTACAATCAAACATACGATCTACAAATCTTTTTTTTATTTTTTGAGGTAAAGGACCTACAAATCTTAAAGTGTATGTAGAATTATAGATAATGCAGGTTACGCTAGTTTTCTTTTTAAGAGCAGCTATTGTGACCATAATTAAGCAGCAAATTAGGAACAGTAATTAGAACCACAATTACTTAGCCAAAAAAAAAAAAAGGGATTATAACCACAACAAAGCAAGAACCATGTCAAGGACGAATGAGAAAAGAGAAAAAAGAAGATACCTCTCTCTTTAGGATCTCAAACTATTCTAGAGCAACTTGTTTTGTTTTTCACTCGAACAGTCACTTTGCTGAGTAGCAGTAACTGTAAACAGTTAGCTATACCTTCTTCTTTTCCCTTCGTTACAAGTCTTGATAAGTAAAACAGAGCAAACAAAATGCAACAAAAAATCAAATTGAGGAATGAGAGGATAGCATAAGCGAAGAAAAAATATATATAAGTAAGAAACTAAAAGGAAGTACCTCTCTCCTTCACACAACAGTTTTTGTAGGTTTTTCTTCTATGACTTCACAGATCAAGGATAATCGCTATAGTAAATGAGAGAAGGGGTGAGAAGCTTAAAATACTTAACTACTTTTTTTTTTCTTTTTTCTTTTTTGGAAAAGTGGAGCAGATCAGTACAACTAAAATGATAGGATACTAACACAAAAAAACTGCAATGAAAATTAAGGTAAAAAGTTTGATTTTTTTTTTCTTTTTTTTTTAAAAAGAACTGGATCGAGCAAAGCAGAACCAAACTAAGAGATGACCGCAACGAAAATTAATGGCGTAAAGTAGAAAGTATCAAACTCTTTCTTTCTTTTTGTTTTGAGAAGTGGAGCAAAATAAAACCAAAATGAGAGGGTGAAGAGTGTCCACACAGAAGCTGCTGCGAAAATCAATTTAGAGGACAAATTAAACGAAGGAAAGGAGAGAAGGAAAAGTCTTTCAACCGGACCTCAACCCAAAATATCTTTTTTACAGTTCAATTTATGACATCAGCATTATTATAATTATTATAATAACTAAAACAAAAAATTAATTAATTTTTTATATTGATGGATTTAAATCATAAATTTCTTATTCAATATATTTTACCGATTGATGTTCTATAGTTCAATAAATAATAAAAATCAGTTTCAAAAAAAAAATAATAATAAAAATCATTCTCCAAACAATTATTTTATTCTTTTTGTGTTTTATTTTTTTTTAAAAGATAATGCATTAAAGAAACTAAAGATTAACAATTGTCTCAAGATTAACTGAAATAAATAAAAATTAATATTTTGAAAAGTGAGAAAAATAATAAAAATAAAAAAATAATAATATTTTCATATAACCGAAAATCAAATATGAATGTTTTGAAAAGTAGTTAACCAAAATACAAAATATAAGTTTGTATCCAAAAATTGAGAGGAAGAGCACATGTATAAAAGCACGGAAGTCTTTGTCCCGTTACCTTATTTATTCCTAATATTGGTGATCAATCAATGCTACTCGATTCATTCGCTTTACAATTATTTTATTGTTTTGCTTTTTGAAAATTTTGGATACACCAATGTGGAACGAATCTTTTGAATTCTTACTAGGAAAATGCCAAAGGGTCATGGGACTATGAGAGACTGGGAGTGGGAGTGAGTGAGACAGCTGCTATGAAAGATGAGGAGCTTGTAACTTTTTCTGTGTCTTTTCCTTTGCTTTTCTTCACAAAATTGGATAGTGGGAGGCAGAATTGTTGAATTGATTGAAGTGTACTATTTTCTTTCTATTCTTTAATCTTTTCCCCTGGCTTTTCTCGATTTCTTCACCGTAGTCATTGGTCGGTGCCATAGAGGGAGACTGAATGATCGAGTTGATTAAAGTAAACTGTTGACCAAAGCTGGGTCCGGCTTCTGTCCAGTGTCACATGACATGTTTCCTGCGCCCATCAAAGCCTACGTTTGCTTTTGACAAGATTGATGTAGACAGATTTTTAAATTATGATATAATATATTAAAATGCAACTTTTATACATCAAGTGTTTGTTATTCTTCATTTTGATTTTGTTTCATATTAGCATATTGTTTATTTTTACTTGTAATTTTGTAATCTGGTAACACTTATCATTGTAGTTATTTTATTTAAGGAATCAAAAGGCAGCCTAGACTTATTAAGTACCTGAGTTGGAGGGCCAAAGTTGTTTATACTGGGGAGGTGGATTTGTGACAAATGAGTGACTTTGATTACTTGTTTTTAATCTGCAGGAATTTCAAAGGAAATCCTACTACAATTAAAATCCCACTTTCCCAAGTGGAGAGATTGAACAAAGATTGCTCAAAAAAAAAAAAAAAAAAAGATTGAACTCCAACTCAATAAGAGGACCCGCAAGAATTTTCCTTAAAGATCCATAAGGAAGCCAGTTGTCAAACCAAAATAAAATTTTCCTTGGTGACTAATTTCCAGGAAAGTAAAGTGAGCATGTCTTCGGCAATTAGAGTCCCCTTTGAGGTAAGACCTGTGACTTTTAGGCTGCGTTTGGCAAAATGAAAATTGAATTCCGAGTGTAAAACGAATGCAAGGGAAATGAATTCTCGTAAAGAAAATGAAATCTGGGTGTTTGGTTCTACAATAGAAAATAGTCCGGAAAACGATTTTCTGTGTTTGGTAACATTCTGAAAATGCTATTTTTTTACAAATGCTTCACATTTTCTCAGTCATTTTCTCAACTTCCAAACAAATTTCATAACAGAAAATTTCAAAATATACACTTAACACAACCAAAAATCAAAATAAAATTATTTATTCACAATATATACATGATATACTCGGTGAGAGATTGAGGGAAAGAGAGAGATCGGTACCAACAGAGGACAGTGGCAGCCAGATCGGGAAAAAGAGAGATTGGTACCAACGGAGGATGGGCGGCAGCTAGATCGGGTGGGTGTGGGTTTGCTGAAATGAGGATTGGGTTATGTGGGTAGATGGGTAGCTTGGATGTGGATCGGAGCTCATGGAGGAGGGTAGTTTGGATGATGGCGGTGGTGGATTGGAGACATGTAGCTATGGAGCATGGCAGTGAGGTTGAGTGGGAAGAAAAGATAGAGAAATCTCACCATTGAGTGGAGGAAACGGACAGCTTGGGTGGTCGGAGCTAAGCTTCGTCGTGTTGATGCGTGAGGTGGTGCCGGAGCAATGCTATTACCGAGATGGATGAGTGGTCATAGCTAAGATTTGGAGAGAGTGTGTGCTGAGAGTGAGGCGTGTGAGGAGTGAAAGGAGAGTGTAAATGGTTTGAAGGTAAAATAACTATGTAAACCATTTTACAGGTGAAACGGGTCTTTTTTCTGTCAAAATGTAAATGAAATTCTATTTGACCGTACTTACCGGTGGAGCCAAACACACACAAGGGTGTAAAACACTTTTCAGAAATCATTTACACCCAAGACAAATGCAGCCTTAATCAATCCGCTCACACACTGGACTAAGCGTGCATTTGTGTGCAAATTATTTTGTGATTGCATTTTTGGCTAGGTTCCACGGCACTGTTCACAACCTAACCAAAAACGTGAAAAACACGCATAACCATGCATTCTTGGGTCCCACACGACACTATTCATAATTTCAAAATTATTTTGCTATAGTATTTTCAACAATAAGTTTTCAATTTTCAGCAAATAAGTGGTATTCAAACAAACTCTTAAAGAGAATGATGGTTTGTACTATATACATAGGTATTGTCAAGAAAACATAGTTAATAAGAGTGAGGCACCTTGCCATAGAGAGGTGTTAAAAGTTGGACATGGGCTGCAATTATGCATTCCATTTGAGGAGAATTATCTTGTAAAACTGTCTCATAGAATGTTTCTCTCATATTTGATAGATCCATATATATGTAGTACCCACAAGTTACAAGAAAGAACACTACATGAGACAAGCTTATAAGAGAATTTTTCACATTTGAGACCTAAGAGAATATGTGTTTTATTTGATCCCAAGTTTCTTTCGGTTGGCTCATGTTACTTCCTAAAGTTTAGAGTCAACTAAAGCCCAATTGTCAAAATCTTCAAAAGCATAGATCTTCTTCTTCTTCTTCTTCTTCTTCTTCTTTTACTTAAAAAAGATTTGCTAGGACTTAATTAGTGTCCTCTAAGGTTTTTAGCATGACTCTAATTTGAAATTTATAATATCCTATCCATCTATTTTGAAGTGAATTAAATTTTACCAGGGATTTTTTTTCCCTTTTTTTATAAACTATTAGGTTGTTAATATATAAACAAACCTTAACTACCATTCTTTTAATATCTGTTTAAATTAATAATGATGCGATAAAATTTAATCCATTTGTTACAAAATTTATGGATAACATTTTTGGAATATATATATATATATATATATATAGAGAGAGAGAGAGAGAGAGAGAGAGAGAGAGAGAGAGAGAGAGAGGTTCAAGTTATACAATTTTTTTTTTTTTTTTTGAGAATCAAGTTATACAATTTTTAAACCATTGGATTTAAGTAGATCCAATGGTAAAAAAAAGACCCTCATTAATACTAATATTTTAATTGATCCCATTTATTATTCCTTATTTAATACATTCCATACTTACTTCTAAATTTCTCTTTGCATGTTTCTCTCTCTATCTCCTCCGCGGCTAGATCGTTGGTAGAAAAAAAAAAATCCAAAGCTTGCCTAACTTTGATTAATAACAAAACTATTGCTGTGCCGTTTTGCTGTTATGGATGAGAACCAATTATGCACGAATACACATGGTTTTGCTATGCTGTTTTATTGGTTGGTCCTTTGACATATAGATGATAATTATAGTTGGAAAGCATTACAATTTGACCCCCTTGATGGTGTAATGCTTTCGAGAAGCAGGGTCCACAACCCAACCTTATTGCAGGACATCTACATACGCCAACCAAAATCCCTTTAGCAATGGAAAATCAAGGATCTGACAATATATCTCACATGTATTATTTCTAGATGATAGCTAATTCTATCTTGTCAACAAGCCTACGGAACTACAAGCAATGTGCATGCATCAGCAATTCTAGCTAACAACAATGTAACAATAGTTACAACTGAAATTAAGCATTGCACAACTGATGGTATTACATCTAGATCACTAACTATTTTTCTAATACAAGAATTTAAATTAAAAAATTTTCTTCTGTAGAACTATAATGAATGTCCACTAATCATACCAATTGTATCCGAAACAACATAATTAGCAGGCCACGATGGGATTTATACATCAACAATTACTATCTTTCAACAATCATGGAACTTCGTTTTTCTCAAAGGGCTTCCTTAGTTCTTTTACCTAAATCATCCAGCATGAGTTCTCAGGCATTAGAATGGGCTAATTAGGCATTGCTGACAATTTTTTATTCTATTGAGCAACAACAAAGATAGGACCTAAACTACAACCAACAAAACATACACATTATCAGCCAACATGCTATGAGGCTCAAAAAGACAATGTGAGACCTTTCACAAAATGCTTTATAAAGCTTTCGTGTGGACTTAAGCAACACAGGAACCTAATAAGTTTGAAATAGAAGAGGGCCATCAATTACTAGTGTTTGAAGTCATCTATAAATTTGAGGTTCTGGTTGTATACCCCTTTGGATAGTTATTTATCCTTGTATTTTCTACTTGAGCACCACAACAATGAGATCACTATCTGGAAGATAGATAGGACCCAGGAATAAAACGGCATAGCAAAACCATGTGTATTCATGCATAATTAGTTCTCATCCATAACAGCAAAACGCATAGCAATAGTTTTGTCATTAATCAAAGTTAGGCAGGTTGTGGCTTTTTTTTTTTTTTTTGCTAGCGACCTAGCCATGGAGGTGGAAGAGCCGTGGAGGAGATAGAGAGAGAAACGTGCAAAGAGAAAGAGAGAGAGATGTGCAGTGGAGGGAAAAAGAGTCAGACGTATAAATCTTTTTGGATTTAGAAATAAGTATAGAATGTATAAAATAATGAAAAATAAATGAGATCAATTAGAATATTAGCAATAATGAGAGGTTTTTTTTTTTTTTTTTTTTTTTTTTTTTTTTTTTTTTTCTATTGGATCTATTTAAATCCAATAGTTTAAAAAATGTATAACTTTTTAGAGTTACATCAGGTGTAACTTGAACCCATCTCATATATATATATATATATAGAGAGAGAGAGAGAGAGAGAGAGAGAGAGAGCTTGTTCACATGTAAAATTCATATTATATAATTAATTATATAAAAATGAAAGTAAAAAATTACTTTTAAATTAAATCTCAGCCAATTTAAGTAGAATAATGTTGTCTTTGGGGTTTAATGTGGGTCGAGGTATATTTTGTTAAATTTTCAAAGCTCAAGATTTAATTTATTACTTTTAAAATTATACTATGAATTATTTTGTGATACATTCTAAATTATAGAGTTTGTTTTTACTTTAATCCCAAATTCCATTGGTTTCAAAAAAAAAATCCCATATTTCTTTTGGTTGGGTTCACATTATGTATTTCTCAGTTTTTAGCCTACACACATGTATTAGACCCATTGTCTAATAATAAGAGTATTCTCGTTAAGAGCATCAGCAGTGGGGCTTGCATATGCCAAATGTTAAGAACATTTGGCATTTAAGGCCCAAAACTGCTCAGCAACTGGAAGGGCATATGTCATATGCCAATTTTCTTTTTTGAGATTTCGCTACAGTACCATCTCAAATGTAAGATGGTACTGTAGCTCAATGTTATAAAAATATATATATATATATATATATATATATATATATATATTTTAATGCAGTCATTTCTCTCTCCTCTCTCATTTTAACCCGGGAAATTCTCTCTCCTCTCTCATTTCTCTCTTCCTTCTCTCTTTCTTTCTACTCTCTCTTCTTGCTCTCTGATTCTTCTCAACGTCTTCACTCTCTGGCAACTCTCTAGATCGGCGTTGGATCATCTACCATGATCAGAGAGGATCGGCGTTGTACCATGATCGGAGAGGATCGGCGTTGTACCAAATCTAGATGGTGGTGGGTCTCGAGATTGGCGGTGGGTTTCTAGATCGGTGGTGGGTCTCCGTGTTCTTCCTTCTCTGGCAACTCTCTAGATCGGTGGTGGGTCTTCGCTTTTTTCCTTCTCCGGCAACTCTCTCTCTCTCTTTCATTTTTCCTTCTCCGCGTGAGTCAACAAATCAACTTCCTTCAAGCTTCCCAGCGGCGAATCCGCTTCCTTTGAGCTTCAGCGGTGGTGGGTCTAGTTTTTGATCGTGGGTTGCTGTGTTTTTTTTTTTTTTTTTGGTGTGGTGTTGATGGGCGGAGAGGGAGGGTGGTGGTGGTGGTGTTGATGGTCAAAGGGCAGTAGGTGCAGCGGCGTGGTTCTGGTCTTTTCTCTAGGTTTTTTTTTTTTTTTTTTGTGTGGTGTTGATGGGCGGAGAGGGTGGTGGTGGTGGTTTTGATGGACGGAGGGCAGTAGGTGCAGCGGCGTGGTTCTGGTCTTTTCTCTGAGTTTTTTTTTGGGTGTTGACGGTAGATTATTGGTTGCCGGTGGTGGTGGTAGTGTGCAGCGGTGGTGGTGATGATGGTGGTTCTTGAACAGAAAGAAAGAGAAAAAGAATAAATAATGTATAAATAATGTGTTGTATTGTACAGTGATAATGGTGAGATATACTATTTTATTGCGGTAGAAATATTATTTTAATGAGTAGAATTGAGAAATAAAATTTGGGATGTTGGAGAATTAGAAAATTATATTGTATAATTGATAAAGTTGCTTTTTGAGATGGTAAAATAGGATGGGATATAAAAACCGGCTGCGGATGCTCTAAGAATGCCAAATGGTATAAATTCTAAATTTTAGCACAAAAGATCAAAAAGCATGCTACATCAAAACTTTTAAATCCTATAAATTTTGCAATCCAGCTACAGTAGACTGCTATCTCTAGCAGCACACTATAGCAAGATTGTAATTTTTTTTTTAAATTCTCTCTCTCTCTCTCTCTCTCTCTCTCTCTCTCTCTCTCTCTCTCTCTCTCTCTCGTTTTTAAGTCCCTCAATCTCCTCCTTCAAACTCTATCTTTCTGATTCAGACAAAGGAGAAGCACAACTCAATCATCAACCGACTCAATACCCACAAAAATTCACTCAAATCAAATCAAATTCCCAATCAATCTCCTTGCATATATGTTCAGAACCAAAACCCCAATTGCAAAAAATTCCTCTATGCTCTTCGTCTCCCTCTTTCTCACAGCGATGGTCTGCCTCACCGGAGCCACCGCGAGCCTCGCACTCTTCAAGATCACCTTGGCCCACCCCGCAAGATCGTCTCACCGGCTCTTCAAGTTCACCTCACCGAAGCCACTGCAAGCCTTGAGTCGTGGGTATGAGTGGGTGGGTTTTGTAAAATCGAACCTGGGTTGTGGGTGGGTTTTGGCAGCCTTGAGTGGTTTTATGGTCTTGGTTATGAGTTGATTGGGGTGGCTTTGGCTTATGGTTGTGGGTTGATTGATTTGGTGGTTAGTTGTTGTGGGTTGTGCTGTGGGTTGAGGCCTTGTGGTGGGTGGTTTTTTTATTTATTTATTTATTTTTTTTTTATGCTGTTGAGTGCTGTGGTTAGAGGTGAAAAGCTCAGGCCATGGAAGTGGGAGAAGCTTCCAAACCGGGTTGAGAAAGATGGAGACAAAGGGAGAGTGAGAAATAATAATAAAAATGAATAAAAATAGGGTAAAATATCATTTTCGTCCCTAAATTATCACAAAAGTTCGTTTTTCGTCCCTAAACTTTCAAAAGTTCGTTTTTCGTCCCTGAACTATCACAAAAGTTCGTTTTTCGTCCCTAAACTTTCAAAAGTTCTATTTTCGTCCCTAAACTTTTCCAAATATATTGATTTTCGTCCCTCTCACATTAGCACACTGTCAAAGCCACGTCAGCACTCCGTCAGACGGAGGGACGAAAATCAATATGTTTGGAAAAGTTTAGGAACGAAAATAGAACTTTTGAAAGTTTAGGGACGAAAAACGAACTTTTGTGATAGTTCAGGGATGAAAAACGAACTTTTGAAAGTTTAGGGACGAAAAACGAACTTTTGTGATAGTTTAGGGACGAAAATGATATTTTACCCATAAAAATATTAGAAGAAAGAATATTTAAATAAAGTTGTAAAAAAAATAGAATGTTGGCTGTTTGGTATATTGTAAAATGAAGCGTTAAAATTGTAAAAGTAGTGTTTTAAGATGGTAAATACTAAAATTTGTAGGAAGTTTGATGGGAATGCTCTAAGGTCTTCAATCAAAAGTAACCACGTTAATAAGTTGTAAAAAATGTTAAAAATTTATGGGTTTATGATTATATCCGAAGAGAAAATATAATTTAACCTCTAGGCCATATCATAAGCCCATATTCTTTAATGAAAAAAAATTATGATTTTTTTTTTTAAAATTTTAGAAATAAGCTAACTATTAAACACGCACTTAATTACACTCTCTCGTGAAACTCAAACACGTTACTTATCTCAAAGTACCACTACAAAAGAGGAAAGATAATTAGGTTTTTCTTATTTCTTTTTTATTTTATAAAGTACATATACATAAAATGTCTATTTGAATCAAAATCCACAATCCTATTTGAATGTCATTTGAGTCCAAATTTTTTTTTTAAGAAGATGAGTCAAGATTAATTGGCTACAAAGTGTAACGTTGCTGTTCACATCATTCTCACCTTAATTTGAAAAACAAAATCACTATATGATCTTTACAAAAGTTGTAAAATTTAAGGATCAATGTGACTAGATTAATATTAATTATTATTGATATCATAACTCGTAATAATAATATTTTTCTCATTGGCATTGAACATCTCCAAGGTTATTTTCACATAATACTATTCATTAAATTAATACATTCAAGTTAAATTTTACATGTATATATATCTTGCCAAAAAGTATGTATGGGGCGCGTAAATAACTCAAAAGATAGGGTATACAACTATATATGTGAGATTTATAATATGCTTCCTGTAGGGTCCAAATTTGGTAGGCCAAGCCCAGGCTTTGCAGATTGTGAGCCTAATGAATCCCAAACAATAAATTTGTAGAGAATGGGTGAAACAGCTGGGCTGGTTATGGATTTAGCAACGATTCATTTATGCAAGTCAGGATAAAACGATGTTTAGACTATTATCGAGTGGATCTCCCTTAAATCCGAAGAGCCTTAATATTTATAGAAAAATGAATACAATTTTCTCTCCCCCACTTTTCAGAGACATCTTCCCTTTATATATCCTCCTCCTTCCTCATCTTCACCGTACACGTGTTCTTCATCCAAGCATTCACTTGAGTACATGTCACATCAGACGTTTGCTTTAGTCTGCCGTGAGTGGTAGTAGCGGAGGTTGAATTGTTCAGGTGTCTTCTTCACATAAATGCGGCCAGGAAAGTTGCTGTAGTGCATTAAATGCGGTGGTAGCAGCTTTTCCTTTTAGATATTTTTATGTTCTTCTCATCCCTAGGCATGCCCAGAGTTTGCTCTTTACCGTGGAATCAGTTGAGAAGGTCGCTCAAGCCTTCAGTATATTTGCTTGATCAAGTTCTCTAATGATCCGATGAGAGGGACCTCTTTGGACCAACAATATCGTCTTCGGACGTATCCCATCATTCCTTTTCAAGTGCATTTCCACCAAACGGACTCAGCCCTGATCCCTTTTACCTCTTCGGACAAACAGTGATACTCAAATTGGGCCCTAGGCCCAATACATAGCGTTGGGCTTTCACACCCACACTTCCAATTTAAGTTGAAAATCTCAAAAGATTGTTCCAATAGTTTTCTAGACATCTTAAGATTCATGAAGTTCTAGATTTAAATATTTAAGCAAACATATTAAGATCACTAATAAGAGATTCATCTTTGTAATTTCCTAATGAATATTCGATTAAAGACTCATAAGAGATTCATCTTTGTAATTCCCTAGTGTCCGCTATTTATAACTTCAATCTACAATTACAAAGGTTAGACTTTTTTGTAATTGTCCTCTAGTTATGTAATGTGTTATAATCTCGATTTAAAATGTTATTATTATTTTGTTTGTGTATGTTATAATAAGTATTATTATTTACTAAAAAAAATATCTGAAAAATTCTAAACACTTAAATGAATAAAATAAATAAATAAAATAAACATGAAAGTCTTTGTTCGGTTACCCTTTTTTATTCATAATATGGGTGACCATTCAATGTGGAACGAATCTTTTGAATTCTTACTAGGAAAATGCCAATGAATCACGGGATTATAAGAGTGGGACAGCAGCTATCAAAGATAAGGAGCTTTTTTTTTTTTTCCTGAGAAAAGATAAGGAGCTTGCAAAGTCTTTTTCCTTTCTTTCCCATTGCTTTTCTTCACCATATTGGGTAGTGGGTGCAGTCGTGCAGATTGAATGAGTTGACTACAGCAAACTTTTTTTTTTCCTTGTCTCTTTGCCTTCTTTCCCATTGCTTTTCTTCCCCATATTGGACAGTGAGAGGCAGAATTATTGAGTTCATTCAAAAGTACACTATTTTTCTTGGTTGGAGCATCTGGATGTTGATCAAAGCATACGTTTGCGTTTGATAAGATTACTTTGGGAAGCCCGTTTTGCGCTTTCCAGCTGTGTTTTTTTTTTTATTTGATACATTATTTATAATACTCATAAATTAATTTTTTTTAGTAAAAATAACTTTAAAATTAAGTTTTATGGCACTATTTATATATTTAAAAATTATTTTACTACAGTGTTTTCTATTTTCAGTTTTTAATTTTTGGCAATAAGCAATATCCAAACATTTAAATTATAATATATATATATATATATATATATGTATTAAAATAAAACTTTTGTACTTTAAATTTTTTATTTTTATTTTAGTCTTTTATAATTCAAAAATGTTATTTTTCATATTTGATTTTGTTTTATATTCGGCATGTCGTTTTTTTCTAATCTGCTAACACTTGTCATTGGGGCTATTTTATTTATGGAATCAAAACTCAAAAGGCAGCCTAGACTAAAAAATTACCATTTTTGTTTTAATCTCGGGAAGTTGGATTTGTGACAAATTAGTGACTTGGATTACTTGTTTGTAATAGTTAGGAATTTTAAAGGAAATCCTACTACATTTGAAATCCCACTTTCCCGAGCGGAGAGCTTGTCCACCACCTTAAGATTGAACTCCAACTCAATAAGGAAACCTGCAAGAATTTTCCTTACAAGTTCACAAGGAAGCCAATTGTCAAACCAAAATAAAATTTTCCTTATTAGTGACTACTTTACAAGAAAGTAAAGTGAGCATGTCTTTGGCAATCAAAGTTCTATGAGGTAAGACCTGTGACTTTTTATCAATCTGTTCACTCACTGGACTAGGGAAAAGAGTGAGGCACCTTGTCATGGACAGGAGTTAAAACTTGACGTGGATTGCAACAATTCCTTCCATTTGAGAAGCATTTCTTGAGACTGCCTCATGCAATGTTTCTCTCATATTTGATGGATCCCACATATCTATGATACCCACAAGTTATGAGAAAGAAAATTACAAGAAACAATCTTATAAGATATATTTTTTTTTTTGCATTTGAGATTTAAGAGGGTATGTGCTTTGTTTAATCTTAAGTTTCTTTCTGTTGGGCTCATGTTACTTCCCAATGTTTAGAATCAACTAAGCTTATTGTCAAAATCTTCAAAAGCATAAATCATTTTTTATTATTATTTATTTAAAATGGAGCAAGACTTAGGTACAATACTTAAATGTTGTTCTTTAGGTTCCCATTTTAAAATTCTGTCATGTAGATTTTTTCTCATGAGATAGAAGTGTATTTTTTAGTTAAGTAGCTACATGCCTGAATCTTAATTCTTAAGAGGAAAACCTAAGAAACAGCAATTATGATACTATACCTAAGTTTTGTCATTTAAAAGGTCATGCTAGAACTTAATTAGAGTCCTTTAAACTTTTTAGGATGACTCTAACTTGAAATCTATGAAATCCTATTTATCTATTTTGAATTAATTGAATTAAAATTTTACCAGTTTTTAATATATAAACAAATGTTGACTATCATTGTTTTAATATAGTATTTGCTTAAATTATTAATGAGGTAATAAAATTCAATCATTCATTACAAAATTTATGGAAAGGAATATAGAATTTATATTATAAAATTCATATTATAAGAATTAATTATATAAAACTGAAAGAGAAAATTACATTTTAAAACCCCTAATTTAGGGGTGTAATAAATTTAATCTAAGCCAATTTAACTAGAATAACGTTGTCTTTGGGGTTTAATATGGGTGTGGGTATACTGTGTTAACTTCAAATCTCAAGATTTAATTTATTACTTATAAAATTATATTATTTAATTTGTTACACATTCTAAATTATAGAGTTTGTATTTCCTTCAACCCCAAATTTCTTTTTCTTTTTTGAGAATCAACCCCAAATTTCATAGGTTGGGCTAACGTATGTAATTCTCAATTTTCAGCCTACGCAAATGAATTAGACAAACACATTGTCTAATACTGAGTTCTTCAAATCAAAACTAACAACTTTAATAAGTTATGAAAAATGTTTAAAAAAAAATGGGTTTATGATATTGAAGAGGCCCAAATAGGTCCACCTGAGCTTCACAATTATAGAAGTATAGAACCTCTGGCCAATATCATAAGCCATATTCTTTAGCAAAACAGTTAGTGAAATTTTTTTTCTTTAGCGTTACAAAATATCCTTAAATATAAAACTTTCTTTTATTTATGCGTTGTGTTATGGCCATTTCTAACCAATTTTACTCTACTTTCACTCCCTTCTCCTTGATCTAAAGATTCTAAACTAGCCATTAAGGCTCTGCATTGTAATTACAAATATATAGAACTTTTTTTTTTTTTTATGGGAGAAAAAACATATAAAACTTGTTCATACGTAAAATTCATATTGTAGAATTGATTATATAAAAATAATACTTTTCCGTGTCCACCGTGCAGCACTGGGGAACTTGCACCTACCAGACTTAGAATTTTAAAATATTTATGCCCTATTACAAATGCAGCACCGAGTCCAGATCGAATTGCTTAGCATTAAAGATTTTTTATCCTTTCCAATCGGTTATCAAAAAAAAAAAAAAAAAAAAAAAGATTTTTTATCCAATGCTACAATTACAAAACCAAGTAAAGATATCTTTTCTAGAGAGTAATTTTCATTTTAAGCTGAATAGTGAAATAATTTTCATTTTTCATCCTAATCCAAGTGCACACTTAATTTACCATATCAGCCAATTATCAACTTTTGGTATGCAACTATGCAAGGGGCCATAGCCACAGATTATTACAGTACTAATGATATGTAAAAGCAAATAAAGCTTCTCTTTAACAATCGTCTGTCCCTCGGAGTTCTCTGGCCAGCCATCTACTGATCAGAAATTGGAGGAACAGCAATTCAGCCATACTTTGATTTGGATTATTTGCCAAAATAAATCTTCCATTGGCTCTCCATTTGCTTTATCAAGGCTTTACTTTCAGCACTCATCCCATTGGTACTTCACTACAACAAACTTGACTTGTTTCAACCCACTTTTCTCAAGGGTTGACTAAAAAGTGCTGAAACCATCGCTAAAAATTGCGGTGGGTGGTTTAATTAGCTTTATTTTGAGGGTCAAAATAAGTTTTAAAAAAAAAAAAACTTGAAATAAATGTGAAAAAAAAAACGCACCAGTTTTTTCAGCCCACGATCCTTGATAAAATCTTACAAATTTTTCAACCCCTGAAAAAAGCCCACAACAAAATTTTCATCCCTTAAAAAAAGCCCAACAAAATTTAAAAATAAAACCCAAATGTAACCAACAAACACAGAGGCATTTGCTCTAGAGTCTTCTAGAAAGAAAAACCCACACTCCTCTCTCTGTCTCTCTGCTCTTCTGCTTCTCTCTCATGGAGTTTTGGGGTAATGTCTCTCTCTCTCTCTCTCACATTTCGATCTTCGTATTTTTAGGGTTTGGTAGTCTCTGCACTTCGTCGTTTACCATTTCTTATTTTTTTATGCAATGTTATACTTATGGATTACGGAACTTTCTTTCACCGTTTGGTTACCGAGAAAATACGGGAAAATTGGTTCGGAAAACTCAAAGTTTGTTTCAATTTGGTGCTTAAGAAAAGGAAATTGGCCACTTGACCGAGCCAGTTTGCCTTTATTTCATTTTTTCGTTTTTACTGAATTTTCTTGGAATCCAAACAGATGGTTAGGTTTTATAGGCTTCTACCATTCCTTTCCCTATCATGGCTTTAATTGCTCATAAATTGTAGACTCTACGTGTTCTACGCTGAGTATTTTGGTCTTGTAGAGTTATTTCCCCTTTTTGGCTTGGCTAGAATTTGAAGGAAAATAAAATTTGAACCTGCTTTTAGAAATAATCTCATATCAATAATCTTATTTGCTTAGTGATTGAGCACATGGAAAATTCATAGAGCTCGACGATCATGGAGATCTCATAGAGCTCGACGATCATCGATTAGGTACATAATCGCACAGCTCGGCATTGTGTTTCTCAGCTCCGGTTAGGTACGAATCACAAACCCTAATTTCTCAGCTCTTAATAACTTTTAATCGATTTCCCCATGATTTTTATTTCAGATTTCTCAGAAAACTGAGCTAAAATCACTGTAATGTAATCGTTTTCCTCAGGTTGTAGAAGTTGAAATCACTGAGCAGGACTCGCTTCTTCTGGTAATCATCATCATTATTCCGATTTTCTGTCGTTCATACTAAAATACCTCTCCTAAATTGCTACGAGTGTGTTTGGAATTTTGGTGTGTTCATTTTGGTGTGTTTATATAATTATTTGATATTGTCAAAAATTGGGTGCAAGCATTGGTCTGTAGGAGACTCTATGACACTTCATGCTCTAGTTAATTTATGAATTATCTATTGCTTTATATTTATAAGCACTCTGCGATGGTCTAAACCTCCCTACTTGTAGTTTCCACTTGAAGCGTTGCAATATGCTTTTGGGAAGTTGGATCAAATTTTAGGATTTAAAGTGTGTTTTTGGCTTATTGTTGTGATGTGCTTTTAAATTGTTGAGATGATAATCATACTTTAATTGGTTATGATTATGTTCCCTTTTGAATTGATAAGATTGTGATTGTTTATATGTGTGTGTTTGTTTGCTTCATGTACATTTGTTTTAGGTTTAATAATGATGTTCTTGTTTATGTGGCATTTGGATTGGTTTTGTTAGTGGATAGTTGCAAAATAAATTTCTTACCTGTATTTTTCATGGGAGTAAAAGGAAATGATGACTTAAAAGTAAAAGGTATGAGCAGGGGTTAGTGTTTGTAGTTAGGGGTGGAAGGAAGAGGAGCCATGTTCCTTGCTTAAATTTAGCATTGTGGTTTCCGATACCTCTTCTAAAAAAATTATACCATACTTGTGCATGGTAATAGGTTGAAATTATAACCTTGGATGTATTCTAGAATTGACTATTTTCCTAAATTTCCCCAACATTTTTACCTGAACCCCAAACTACAAACATTTGTTAGCTACAGTTGGACTTCTACGTTGATCACATTTCATGCTGATCCTTTTACTCTCTGACGTTGTGGTCTCTCACTCTCTCTTTCTCTCTCTCACACACACACATGGATGTTTAAACATTGTTTTAGTAAGTTGTCTAATCAAATGTCATAATCTACTGTGTGGAATCTTGAGAGACCTCCAGCAAGAGTTATGGATTGTTTTAATCATGTTGGCAAAAATTTTTAAGTGCCAGATACATCTAGTGTCCTACTTGTACAACCCTATAATTTTATTATATGGGTTATATCACTTATTGGTGAAGATTTGAACAAATAACTGAATCTTAAGGGGAGTGTCACTATCCTCTTCTAGTTGCATGATATTATGATATAGTTTCTCTCTCTCTCTCTCTCCAATTTCTGATCATATTTTTTCTTTTCTTTGTGATTGCAGCTTACATGCTTTTGGAACAGGAGGCATATGTTGCAGAGGTACTCTAATAACCATTTTATTACATATCTATTTTATTATTACTCCAATTCAATCTGATTAAGCAACTAAATAGTTACTTACAGAGAGTGCTGGTATCATGGTACAATGGGTTCACTGATATTGTGCTAAACAGCAAGTACACTGCCCAAGAGGCAAGATCATTTAGTAGTCTTTGGATACCTGCTGTGGCACTTTTAAAATTTCATGGAAAATTAGGTATTAGAGAACCAATTTTAGATTTTCCTAACTATAAAAATCGAAAGAATACAAAATGCAATAAAAAATGTCTACCATATTTGTGTTGAAAGGAATGATAGATTACATGGGGGAAGTGTTAGTACAAAAAGGCAGCTGATTCAGAAAGTATGTCAGGACATTAGGGGAAGAGTTACTTGGTGTAGGAATATTAAAAACAAAATCCAAAACAAGATTCTGTGCAGAATGTGCAAGATTCCTAACTTTGTGTTGGCTTCATGTGTTGTTTTGGTGTTCAAAATTTCTGGTCGCTGGTTGTCTAGCATATAGGGCTTGGCAATAGTCTTGGTACAGATATTCTGTTGTTTTCACTAATAAAATTTTTATCATTCATCTTTTAATCTTTTCTACAAGAACATATTAGCATTGGAGTCTAAGTCAAAAGGGTGGCAATTTTCTGTTCTAGATGCGAAAACAGACACCTTTTTTCTGTCTAAAATTAAGGAGGGGACCTATGAGGCCATGCCATGCCCCTGTCCTAATTACTAGCATTTTGCAGTTGAGTTAGTTACTACATAGTACATAATTACTTAGGTGTAGGCATGTTACCCTGCTTCTATTGCAAGCTTTTTTGCAGATTCTTTTACTTATTCCTGTTTCTCAAAGTTATGAGAAAAATTTAACTACTGCCCGAAATGCTACTCACTTATAATAATTTCATGTTGCTTGAAATTAGTGTGGAACAGTTCTGCTTGAAAACTGTATTTCATGGAATTCTATTGTCTGATTTTTTTGTTATAATTGTTTCTTGAAAAACTATATTGCATTGTGTACTGTCTGATTGACCTGTGTTTGTTGGAAATTGAATGAAAAAAAAAAGCAAATATTTGTATTAGTGGAGATGATTGGTCATTATTTTACTCCTTACTTATTATCCTCCGCCCCTCAAGAATATCAGTTTTTCACTATTTAATATGTTGAAAGCATAACATAAGAACAGAATGAACAGCTATTTTTTGAGATTGGAAATGAAACCAATAAAAGCTCTACTATTGAATTTTGTTAAGTTACTTCTTTTTGTCTTTTCTTTTGGGGCTTCTGTTGGGTGTGGGATTGGAATATCCTTTTCCATGGAGTTTTGGTATTCTTCTCTTTCAAATTTTCTTCTTCTTTTTGGTGAATGACGTTTTTTTAATCAGCATGTCATATTTAGATATATGAACTCTGTTGTGCCTTTTTTGTTCTTTTTGAAATTGTGGGTATCTTGAATTTGATATTGTGGAAAGGTGTGTAGATATATTTGTTGGGAAATTAACAAACTTTTGGTATCATTCTCTCTTTTTCAGAAACTTGAGGGCACCCATAATGGCTAAAATGTTCAATTGTACTTGCTGATAACTTCTTGCTTTGGAGATGATGATGAAGAATAAAATGTATCAAAACTTTTAACTTTTGGACAGATTTGGTCTTTGTATAAGGTGTGGTTGATGATATATTTTCTCTTAAACAATAATTGACATATCGGTAGTTTGTATGCGGCCCTTAATCTGTTAATTTGTAGGTTTGAGTTTAGAGATCAGTGTAATTGTAGTAATATACCACTTTTGCTATACATCAATATCATAGCATATCATCTCAAAAATTGTGAATTTTTGTGTGTGTATATATATATATATATATTTTGTGCATGATTGTAGTTTTTTTTTTAAAATAAAATAAAATCTTATTTTGAGGGTCAAGAGACCTTTTAAATAACCTTATTTATCAAGGGTTGTAAATATAAATCTTTTAAACCTTGGTAAAAGGTTACTTAAGGGTCTCTTGACCCTCAAAATAAGATTAGAGCATTTGTTTTAAGGGGCACGAAGGCCTTTAAAATTTCTTTTTCGATAGTATATGTTTCGAAGGTTATGAAGGGTCAGCTGGGCTCTTAAAATAATTTTTTTCAAGGTTTTTTAATACTTTTTTTAAGGATTTTGACCCTTGAAAAAGCTCAGATTTGTTGTAGTGCTTGTTTCTAAGCTAACTTCAAAATCAAGCTGATTTCATATTTCATTCTCTTTTATTTTGTAAAATTCAAATGCCAATTAGATTTTGTTCCAAGGAATTACTTTTATAAGTGCTGTTCTTCAGAGATCAAGCAGAAGTTGTGATCAGCATGAAGAGGATTGCATGCTGATGGTATTTGTGTGACATAGCTTGGCGTCGTAGCTAAATTTTGAAACCCCCAATAAATTAAAGCGAAACCATTGCAAGAAGCACCATAAGAAGTATTTGTATGTTGTCCAACAACCACTGTTAAAAAGAAGAAAACAATTGAGGACAAAGTCGTAATGAAAAGAGACGAACTAAAGTAAATAAAAGCCATGTACTATGTAGTATAGAAAGAGTAGATACATGGACATTTTTTTAAAGCCTATTCCCCATGCATAGAAAAAGAATTAGTCACACTATCTTAAATGGCTCCAAGTAGTCAATGAGTAGTACACCGACACCAACAGTACAACAAGCTTGTACACCTGCAAGAAGATATGAAGTCTAAGAAAATTTAGGACAGAATTATGCTGAAATCAAATAATACTATAAGAGAATGAGAGAGCAAGTAGGCTCCTTCCACAAGGACAATAGCTAGACAGGTGTATATATAGTTTAAGGAAGACTTTTCAATAAAGTAATACCATATCAGGTTCCTCCAATTGTTGCAAGGTATACGATCAGCAATGAAACAGAGAAGTAAAATATAAGAAACACAATTATTTCAAGTGTTTTGATACATACTCTTTTTAAGGTGTCTTCAGATTACAAGAATAATATCCCACCCACCACATTCTGCATCAAAACTCAAGGCTATTTTATAGTGTACCCTACAAGGCTAGGAACTTTCAAATTCTTCAATTCTCCAATCATAGTTTTGTTGTCCTAGTCATAACCACCACCTAAGTACCACATTTTAAGCTTGTGAAGGGGGAAAAATGAAGAAGTTGTGGAAGACATAATATTAGAAGGCCTTGGGAAATTGTCAAATATGAGATTACTGTGGTTGTGGTTGGAATTGCATTATCTTACATTGATTTTAGTGAGCTTTCTGAAAGATTCAAATATCCACAACTTGAGTTCATTTTCTTGTTCGGTTCCATTGATATTCTTAAGCAAATTTTTGTGAGTTTTGAGAAAGTTATTCAGGAAAGAGATTCTAAATATACTGCAAATTATAATGAATTGTGATCAAATCATATAATCTAAAATGAGTAAACTATAAACTTGGTCTCTATTCTTTACACTATATCAATTTAATTCTTAACATTTTAATTATGTCGATTTAATCCCTAACATTTTCAGTGTTATGTCAATTTGATTCTTACCATTAAGTTTTGAATAGAAAATATTAATATAACTAACGGCTCAAATAAAATATTATTTTTTTGCCACATCAACTAACACCTACTGCCATGTCATATTACATTAAAATTAAAAAAAAAAAAAAACAATATTACTCAGCACGTGATGATCAAAATCTAAACACAAATGCCTTCTTTTTTTTCTTTTTTCTTTTTTTGAGAAGCGGTAACTTTTGATTAATTAAAAGAATAAGAAACCTTTACAAAGACTCTTAAGAATAATATCAGAAATGCAGGCAGTTTCTTCTGTTAGGACAGAGGACATTAAAATTACATTTCGAGCTAACAAATTAACTAATAACGAATCGTCCATCAATTTCTTAAATTCAAGTGGGTAACTATAAAACAAATCCAATCTTTATCCCATTTAGAGTTTCCAAAATTTAAATAAAAAATAAAAAAAAACCTGATCAACAATATCAAAGAAGACTTGGATGAAGAACAAAAAAGTGAGTTTTTTCTTTTCTTTTATTTTTATTATTATTATTATTATTTTTTTAAAGTTTCTTTTCAAGGTCCATCTTAGCCACTCCCTAGCCACCAAAACCAATCCTAGCTTCTCAAGAAATGGTATTTTACATGGTGGAGTTTGATTCGGTTCAAACTATCATAGAACTTAACCCACCATTGAATTTCAAGAAGAAATGGCGATGGAACCCACCAATTGAACAGAGATTGGCTTGCTTCAATGGCAGAGATCTTTGTTGGGCTTGGAAGACTCAAGAGGTGTGGAGATCAACATAGACCTAGTCGTTATCGGAGAGGATGACATATGAGCAAAGAGAGAAGAGAGAGAGAGGGACGGTACCAAACTGGTTTCTTTTTTTTCAGATTTAATTCTTAAAAAATTTTTTATGAATATTTTAACTATATCTGATGTGTAATTTTTTAAAAACATTTTGAAATTTAGGTTGACATGGTAGTACATGTGGAACGAAAATAATATTTTATCTTAATTGTTAACTATATCAATATTTTTTATTTATTAATTAATGGTAAAGATTATTTTGACACAATCTTAAAATATTAGAGATTAAATTGACACATTTAAAAGGTTGTAGACCAAATTGATACATAGACTAAAAGGTTAGGGGGGCTAAATAAGCAATTTTCCCGCAAGAAATTGTCAAATTTGTATGAAATAAATTATTCTGAAATTATATTGGGATTTTTTTTTGGAATATATTGTGATATGTACACAGGTCTCTCATTTAAAATATCGCATTTATTAAGAATTTAAAAACTTTCTCCAATTCAGTGACGAAGCCACGTTGGGACCAAGGGGAGTCTTGGCCCCCTCAAAATTTTTGAAAAAAAATATAGTAGAGGTATTCTTTCATGGGTGATTCGAACAATTTGAACTTTTTAAAGAACATGCATACTTTTGGCCACCTCAAGCTTCGCAGACCAGCATCTGGGCAGAGACACCGGAGAGGCAACACTGACCATACATGCTTTTGGCACCCTCACCTCCACTCTTTTATATCTCTCTATCTCTCTCGCTCTCTCTGATTTCTTAATCTACCACGTCTGGCCTACTACTATCTAGTTGTTTTGCTTTTTATTTTTTCTTCTTTTTTACCTCTTCGTTTAGACTGCCAATTGTTCATGATGTTACACGTGGTGGGTTAGATTTTAAGTTGTCTTTAAAAGCGAAAACAAAAGCAAAACTACTCCAGCCTACAATTTGCTTCAAGTCAAACACGCGGTACCCCGTTTGACTCTTCTTTTTGTTATTGTCATTAAAGACTAATGCTAGATACACACAGTGCCGGCTCAAGTCCTAGGCATGTTAGATCTAGGCCTTAGCCCCACCAAAAAAATAAATTTCTTCTTAAAAAAAAAGACCACACTTTCTATAGTTCAAGGCCCAAATTTTTATAAAATTATATATTATATATATATATATATTCTAAAAGTTGTACATTTTTTTTATTAGTGATTTTAAGGATACTATAAATTTTACTATTGGCTTACAAATTGCCCATGTTATTAATCACAAAAAAGTAATATAAACATTCATTAGTTAAATTGATGAAGTTCATCAATGAGAGATAATATCACATTATATTTTGAACATTTTATAGTACTTTTAATTAGCGCATTTTCCTTTTCATAAGACTCTAAAAGTACGAGACCAATAGAATCTTAACTCAATTGAAACCCTAAAATATTTCAAAAAGATGTTGCAAATGTGTTAAATCATCAATTATTGATTACTCTCATGATAGTTTGAGACTTTGATTTTTGTAAAATAATATCCTACAAAGCCACACACCAAATAATATCTATCTCTTTCTCTTAAAATCAAAATATAAAATTAAAAATTAGATTACAACTTTATTTAACTATGCATCGTTTTATATCAAAAATAAAGTATCTTTTTCAATCGCAATATATTTTTATTAATATTTATAGGTTCAACTATAATATTCAATTCTCTATATGAAATTAACATTAGTCTAGTTGGTATTATTTATGTATTTAATGTATAAAATTAACCTTAATTTGATTAGTATTAAATAATTTTGTTTAATTAATATTTACATATTAAAGGCCCCACATAAATTTTTCGCCTTAGGCCCCAAATTATGTTGGGCCACCCTTGGATACACAATAATTTTACATCATTCTCATAGCATATCTTAAGTGGTGAGCGTTTACTAATAATAATCTAAGTTCATAATTGAGATTATTTTTTGCTATATGTAATAACTTGTCACTTAATAATTTTTGTAAAATTATTGTAAAAATATGATGGACATAAAATTACTTGTTATTAAATTGATAAACATATTATATAACATATAAATATAATAAACTAATACTAAAACTTATACAAATATATAATGTAATATAAATAACAAAATCTAAGGTATAATTGATTATTTGATTATTACTTTTTTTAATTTGCATTCATTCAATGAGTATTTGTTTTAATATTCTTTGTCATTATACTGTTTATACTGAAAAATGAAAATTGCTGAGAACTTTAATTCAATAATTTATTATTTTATCTGTCTTTATTTTTTATACAAGAGAGAATTTCTACTCTAACTTAATTTAAGTATATATATATATATATATATATGTGTGAAACTCCAATCTGAAGACTTGAATCTTGACTCTTACCTCCCCACACCCCACAAGTACTTATACTTGTGGAGTAACCATTACACCAAGAGTGCACGGTGGTTATTATTTTATCTCTCTTAAAGAACATAAGTTACTTTTTTTGAATAAAAATATTTAACTTTGATATTATTACTTGTTTTTGGACATATCTAGCTCCTATGTGATATACGTGTGTGTGTGCGTGTGTACTGCTTTGAAAAACAGCTCTTATGTGACAATTAATTACACTTTTTTGTAGCACATACGAAACATTTAATGGACTTAAATTGTATATTGAATTGTGTATATAATACTCTATTAGGAAAAAGAATTTAATCATCTCATTTTTTGTTTGGCCCCCCAAAGACAAATCCTAGCTCTGCCACTGCCTTGTAATCTACCCAACACACCACTCTTGCCACACATAATGGTGTATAGGGTAATGGGTTAGAGTTCATCTTATTTATAAATAAATAAGGGGGAATGGGGGACAAAGAGGAAAAGAGAGATTCTTGTTGAAACCTTACTTTTCAATGAGATGGTTTTGAAAAATACAAACTTAAAAGTAAATTGTAAATTACTTGAATTAGCCACACACACGCACAATGATTCATCTTTTTCCAAGCAACCAAACAACAATGATCAAGTAAAAGAAACATGGGAGAAACCAAAAAAACGAAAAGAAAAAAGAATTAAACAGCAACATAAGAAAAAGAATATATAATCAAGATATAGCTATGTTGAACATATTATTAAAATATAGTTAATTTGTTTCATACGCCAAAAACATTAGAACATTGCATAATGATAATAGTAATAAAAATAAAGCATGGGGCTTTCTCATGAATGTCATGGCGAAGTTTGGTTTTAATAAAAAGTTTCTTAATTTGATTCACCAATGCATATCCACAGTGAACTTTACTTTACTTATTAATAGAAGTTTGGTTTTGAAAAAAATTTCCCATCAAGGGAACTCATACAATAGATATAATAATTATTTGAACAAAACACAATTCATATTAATTAAGTTATTTACGACATCACCAGTTGGACAAAAAAACTGGTAGTTACTTCAATTTTTGGTTCTTTGATATAGATCCATTTCTTACAAAATTTTAGAACTTTATTTATTTATTTTATAAGTATAGTGTTTTTTATGAAGTTATACTAAGATATTAACCCCCAAAAAAAAAAAAAAAAAATCCAAAACAATGTGTATTCTAAATTACAACAATCAATTGTTTTTTAGAACCTGCATCCCATTCCACTAGCCCCTTTCACCCTTGCTTTCCATCTTTTGGCTGTGATAAGTGAGAGGGCAATCCACGTGCTTGAGTTAAGTTCTTGGATTCTCAAAGAAATATTATAATCTTTTATATAATTTTATGAAGAGAAATGCTACAGACACAATTAAACTATTTTACAACATTTTTACAAACTGTTGATGTGGCTTTAGTATTTTCCAAATAGTTATTGAAAGTAAAAATGTGATATAAGTGATGGACCCATATTAGAACTAGTAAGAATTTGCCATATCAACAGTTTGTAAAAATGTTATAAAATAGTTTGTATCTGTAACGTTACTCTTTTATGAATACCCAAATTATAAATTTGGATTCACCATATAAAAGAAACCATTTGAAAAGGTATAGTGTTTACAGTAAGAATTCAAAGCACTCAGACGATGCCGTTTTCACAAGTCTAAAATCTAAATTAATAGTAAGAATTCCACGCACTCAAACGATGCCATTTCCACAAGTCCACCCTTTAGAGAAAAGGATCAAACAGTGTCGTTCTATCCTCCCACGCATGCATCATTTAATCCAATGCTGTCGTTTGTATAGTAGCTGTTAGTTCAAAAGCAGTTACGAATTCTATTACGGAGCACATGAGAAAATTCTGAGTTTGTTACAGTGATCTAATTATGGTGTAAATGATTGAGTGTGAGTGTTTTGTACTTTTGATGAACTGTGAGTGTTTTGTACTATACATTAAAGTGCATCTGATCTAAAATTAATGAAAAAGTTAAAAGATAATTTTCAGTCCAATTCTAATCTCTCTCTCTTTCTTTTCTCTTCTCTCTGTTACACTTCCTGATATTTTCTCTTGCTTCTTTTTCTTGCTCATCTGTGATATAGAGTTGGTTAGATTCAATCTTTGTCTTTTCTCAAAGATCAAAGATTCTTTCATATAGAACATGTTCCATAGTTGATTCTGTTGATGGTCAAGCCATTTTGGAGAAGCCCACACAAGAACGCTATAGCAGCTTGGAGAGCTGAACTTGACGCAATACAAGTTTCTAGTTGTACTACCACCATTAAGAGATTACAAAACCACTTTGATCAGTTTGCATGAAACCTCCAATACTGCTTTTATATTTTTAGGTAGAACCAAGCTACTATTAAGTGCTACCATTAAAATGAAATAAATCTTTCTTTTCTAGAGAGTTTTCCATAAGTAGATCAAAACTTACATAGTGCAGAGACATGACACTTCTTCCCTATCACATAACAGTGAATTTCAATAATTAAAATAATGATGAGATTTTCTGTATTTCACTACCATCAATTTTTAGCATGCAATGGACCATAGCCATAGATTATAGTTCCAATGGTAAGTAATGCAGAAAAAAGCTTCTCATTTACAATCGTCCCTCAGAGCTCTTTAGCCAGCCATCTACAAATCATCAATTTCAGGAACAGACTAACCAAGCCACCAAAGCATCTTAAGAAAACCCAGCCAAGCAAAAGAATAAAGGCAATTCAGCCCGACTTTGATTTAGATTGCAGAAATGAGGATCTCATTGAGGGGGGAAAGATGATCTCATGAAGATTGTGAAAAAATCCTTTATCATAAATGTTATTTTTAACAACCTGCACATCTTCCAATGGGGATTTTCGAAAGAAGGCTCTCCATTTGCTTTCTGGAGGCTTTCCTTCAGTACTCATCCCATTGATACTCGCTTTGAGGGCTGCGGCACTCGCTTTTGCTTCATTTATCTTCCCCTGCCAACTTATGTACTCTTGCCACTTGAAAGTCTGCAGTTCCAAGGAAAAAGTGCTACAGTGAGTTTCAGGGTTTTCAAGAGAATATGATTGCAATAGCATCTAAATCACAACAAATTAGTTTTTAAAATATTTCAAAACCATAACTTAACAGAACTGACGGTTCCCACTATTCTGCCTCAACTAATGATTAATCGCAGGAAAAACCCAATTGGCTGAAACAATGAGAAAATGATATCACAACAGCCAATGGTATTCATCTCTTGTAGGAATCTTTGTTTCCAAGCTACCTTCTTAATCAAGCTGATTTCTTTCCTTTTCCTTTTCCTTTTCCTTTCTTTAGTATTATTAATATTATTATGTTTTTGTAAAATCCAAAAATGTCAACTAGGTTTTATTCCTAGGAATTCTTCTTATAAATTAAGTGATGTTCTTCAGAGATCAAGCAAAAGTCATGATCAAAATGAAGAAAATTGCATGTCTAACCACAGCTATACCAATTTGAAACATCCTTAACCCACCCAAGCCATGGGTAGTGATTCTGTAGCAGCAATGCAGCGTCACGAGCTTATCCTATATGATTACTTATTCCCCACATCCTTCCCCTTCCATGATTTTATAAAAGAAACTAGATAAAATTATTGAGAAACATCAAGGTTGAAAAATAAAACCTCATTTGTGGTGGTATTTGTGAGACAAAGCTTCGCATGATAGCTAAAGAAACCCGCCAATAGCAGTGAAACAATTGCAAGAAACACCATAAGAAGTATTTGTGTATTGTAGGAGGCCAACAACCACTGTTAAAAAGAAGAAAACAATTAAGCAATAAATCATAATGAAAAGAGACAAACAAAAGCAATGAACTATGTAGTATAATTAAAGACTTAATAATAAAAAAAGTAATTTGATTAAAAAAGAGTAGATAAATAGAAATTATTCAAAGCCCACCCTGATGCACATAAAAGGTTAAGCACGCTATCATAAATGGCTCAAGTATGGAACTTCAACAATGTGCAGCTGTATTTTTGAATGCTCAATTTAATAAGGATAAAGAAAGTAGGAAGGATATAAAAGTGAGAATATGTAGAAGATATCAGCTTTCCATCATGTGTGTTTGGTGGAGGGATAAAAATTAATAAAAAAATTCCATTGTTCTACTAAAATGAAAAAAATTGGTCCCTTGTGCGATGGTAGGTTGATCTTTCTTCTAGAGAATTATCTAAAGTCACGTATTGAAATTCTTGGAAGTTAATGGGAAAAGAATGGAAAACGCAGCTGCTGTTTGATGTGTGATGCTCAAGAACCCTTGTGCAATGCTAGGTTGATCTTTCTTCTTTTGGTTTCTGTAATCCAGACCCTTTAGTCAGATTATTATTTATTCCAGTACTAATATGCCAGCCCCGAACTCAACCAACAAACCTAATCTGTACAGATCTGCACCAGATCAATCGGTTTCCTCTCAACCATTACCAGCCACAAAATTCTTAGATTCTCCTTAGATTGTTAATTCCGAGATCCTGCATCATGAAGCCTTAAAAGAAGGGCTATTTGACTCACACCAGTAACATGTTAATAGCTAAGAGTATGGTTATGATAAATCTGCTTCACACACACACACACACACACACATATGTTGCATAACATGTTGAAAGTGATATTATTATCAGCATGAAAAACTAAAATCTTTAACTGAAACTAATAATCAAGTTATCTATTTACAGAGAAGAATTCAAAAATGCCTTTGAAGTTTCATGAGAAGTTGATTGATCTCTATAATAGATTTTAATGATGTGACTTTGTAAGAATGAGTTATCTTGTTTGATTGACAGTGCATCTGTCAAAAGAAAATATGTTTGGTAGTCACTCTATGAACAAGCATCAATGAAAAATAAAAGGAATTTTTCTTTGTAGTGGTAGTGGTGGGGCTATTATATAATTGAAGTCTTTTTGCAGAACTAGGGAAGAAGTGCAAAATTGTATATAATTCATGGATAGAAGTGGTGGTACTTTAATACAAGTAGGAAAAGAAATTGAGAATTCGATTAGTGGATATTACAATGAAGGAGTTTCAGAGAACTTGAAAGTTGGTCTGGGTGTTGTCGTTGGATGAAGATGAGATATTGTTAGTAGGCTGATGATATGTATGCCTATTTGGTGCTATAAATGATCAGCCTTAACCTATTTTATTCTTAATAAAAATTGGCTTTGAAGGAAAAACCTCCCTTTTCTTTCTTTCTGTGCTTTTCAGTTTTATAAATTGGGGATGAACCCCCTCTGCCACTCTTTTTTTCCTAGCATGCGCATTTGGTGCACTATTGAATAAGATTCCTGTAAGCGGTTAAAGTATCTATGAAGAAATATAATTTGGGAAAATGAAAACTTAACTTTATTAAATTCAGTTTATGCCTTATATACACAGTTGATTTCACTAAGCACGAATCACAGAAGTTGTTAAGCTTAATAACAGAATAACAACCTCTTACACGTGTGCCTTATTTCCACTCACGTGTCATCACTTATAACAGAAAACTAACAAAACTACAAGTCGTATTTACAAAACTAACTACTAAACTACAACAGCTTCAGTTTCAGATATTTTCATCTTGGACATCTGCTATCTGTGCATGTTAAGTCTTTATTCTTCTGATCTCTATGCTTACATAATCTGCCTTGATCTTGATACTCCCCCTCAAGATGGACTTTGGGTTGATAAATATTGATAAGTCCCATCTTGGATAAGAGTTCTGAAAACTGTTTATGACTCAAGGCCTTAGTAAGCAGGTCTGCTAATTGGGACTGAGTTCTAACATGAATGAGCTTGATAACCTTCTCCAACACTTTATTTCTCACAACATGACAATCAATTTCTATATGCTTCGTTCGTTCATGGAAAATAGGGTTAGAACCTATGTGGAGAGCTGCCTGGCTGTCACAAAACAGCAATGCTTCTCTATTGTGATTAACCTGAAGATCCTTTAGCAAATACAAAATCCAAACTATTTCACAAGTGGAAACTGCCATTGCTCTGTATTCGGCTTCTGCAGAAGATCTGGAAACAGTAGATTGTTTCTTTGATTTCCAGGAAACTAAAGAATCTCCAATGAATATACAATATCCAGTGACTGACTTTCTGGTATCTAGACATGAAGCCCAGTCCGAATCTGTAAAGCCTTTCACATGCAACTCTGATTTGGCTGAGAAGAAAATACCTCTGCCAGGTTCATTTTTCAAGTACTGCAAAATTTTCAGTGCTGCTTCAAAGTGTGGTTTTCTTGGTTTAGCCATAAATTGGCTTAACTTGTGAACTGCAATGTAATATCCGGTCTAGTGATGCTCAAGTACAGTAACCTTCCCACCAGTCTTCTATACTGCCCTGGGTCATCAAGTAATACACCTTCATGTTTGCTGAGTTTGAGATTCGGATCCATAGGAATTTTGATAGGTTTGCATCCAAGAAGTCCTGCATCTTCTAAGATCTCAAGAGCATACTTCCTTTGACATAAGGAAATGCCTTTTTCTGTTCTAGCTACTTCCAAACCAAGGAAATATCTTAATGCACCCAAGTCCTTTAACTGAAATTTCTGATTCAGCATCACCTTAAACTGATCAACCTGCTCTTTATCATTGCTGGCTATGAGCACATCATCAACATATACTAACAAAACAATGAATGAATCTCCTTGTTGCCTGGTAAAGAGTGAATAGTCTGCCTTGGACTGAATGAATCCAAGCTGAATCAGTGTGCTTGAAAACTTTGAGAACCATTGTCTTGAGGCTTGTTTAAGACCATAAAGAGACTTGTTCAGCCTGCATACAAGTTGCTCACCATGCTCCCCCTTGCTGTGAAAACCGGGTGGAAGAGCCATGTAAACTTCTTCATGTAAGTCACCATGAAGAAATGCATTGTTAACATCAAGTTGGCTAAGAAACCAGCCCTTCACAGCAGCCACAGCAAGCACACACTTCACAGAGACCATTTTGGCAACAGGACTAAAGGTTTCAAGGTAATCCAATCCTTCCTTTTGAGTGAAACCTTTTGCAACCAGCCTTGCCTTATATCTCTCAACAGACCCATCAGCCTTATATTTAATTTTATAGACCCATTTGCATCCTATAGGGTGTTTATTATGAGGCAAAGGAGTGACAGTCCAAGTGTTATTGGCTTCCAAGGCAGCAATTTCAGCATCCATGGCAGATTGCCATTTAGGATCAACCACTGCTTGTGAGAAAAACTGAGGTTCTGTGTTGGCACAAATTGAGCAACAAAAAGATTTGTATGAAGGAGATAATGTGGCATAAGAGAGATAAGAAGAAAGAGGGTGTGAAGTACCTGATTGGAACCGAGTGGATATGGATGCTGAAGAAACTTGGTTACAATGATAAGCCTTAAGGTAGGAGGGAGGTTTAGAGATCCTACTAGATTTTCTAGGAGCATCAGGAGGTACACGTGGAACAACAGGAATATCATGATCAAGAATATCAGTAGCAAGAGGATCAAAGGCATCAGGAAAGGCCTGATCATCTGTATCAAGATCATGATGAATCTGGACAAAAGAATCAGCACTGACAGAGGGGACTGAATCAAGAGGAATATGAGAAATAGAAGGAAAACTGGACAAAGGAATTAAGGCAGATGAAGAAATAGGATGATTTGAGTCAAAAGGAAAAACTTGTTCATGAAAGATGACATCTCTAGAGATAAAGATAGAGTGAGATTGAAGGTCAAATAGCTTGTAACCTTTGATGTTGAAAGGATATCCTAAGAAAACTGCCTTCCTAGCTCTAGGAGTGAATTTATTCTTATGGGGGTTGATATTAGTAGCAAAACAGAGACAGCCAAGGGTCCTAAGGTGAGAGTAAGAAGGAATTTTGTTGAATAACACCTCATAAGGAGACTTATTTTGTAGAAGAGGAGTAGGTAGTCTATTGATCAAATAGACAGCAGTGAGCACACAATCTCCCCAGAAAACAAGAGGAATCTTGGACTGAATTTGTAAGGCTCTAGCTGTTGCTAGGATGTGCTGATGTTTTCTCTCCACAACTGAATTCTGTTGTGGAGTGTAAACACAGCTTTGTTGATGAATAATGCCTTTGGAATTATAAAATTCAGTCATGTTAAATTCCAAAGCATTATCAGTTCTAAAGGCCTTAATTCTGGTTTGAAATTGAGTGGATATCATATTGTAGAAAGAGATAATCAAAGGTCTAACCTCAGATTTAGTTTTCATGAGAAAAACCCAAGTGGCCCTTGATGTATCATCAACAATTGTTAGGAAATATTTATGACCAGCAGTAGTAGAAATTGAAAATGGCCCCCAAACATCCATGTGAATAAGATCAAAGGAATGAATAGCTCTTTTATTTTCAAAAGGAAAAGGTAGTCTCTTTTGTTTGGCCAAGGGACATACAAGGCAGTCTTTAGTACAACAATTTTGTAAAAAAGGATAAAGATGACTTAAAGAATGAACTTTCATGTCCGAGGGATGTCCTAATCTAGAATGCCATAGAGAATACAAATTGGCATGAGAAACAGTAGAAGAAAAAGCAGTGAAAGAGCTGAGTTTATTTTGTAAGAAGAAATCATTGAGAGACTTGGAATCTTGGGAAAGGCTAGATCCTTGTAACAAATAGAGTCCATCATGCATTTGGCCCACTCCAATCGTGTTCCAAGAGGTAAGGGCCTGTATAAAACAGTAATTTGAAAGGAAAACAACACAAAGAGATTGAGATTGGGTTAAGGCACTGACAAATATCAAATTGAAAGAAAATGAAGGTACACACAGAACATTGGTTAGGGTAATATGTGGGGAAAGTTTAATTGTACCAATATGAGTCACAAGAGCAGTTTCCCCATTAGGCAATTCAACCATAGAGTGTGCAATTGCAGCAAAGGAAGTTAATAAATTCACTGAACATACTATATGATCTGAAGCACCAGTATCTATGACCCAAGTTTCCATACCAAAACCCTTTCTATTCACAACTTTAGCAGAAAAGACTGAATGTGGTAAACAAGAAATGTTACCTGCTACAACATTGGATGGCAAAGAAACAGCATTGACCATGTGAGGTTCCTGAGCTGTGGAATTATGATGAACTCCAATTAAGGATAGAAGCTGCTGGTACTGATTAGGAGTGAATGAAGGAGTGAATGCAGGTGCTTGAGTAGTGACAATATTTGGAGCATGATTGTGACCAGCATTTGGAGCCAAGCAAAAACCTTGAAACTGATTTGCAGCATGATTGGGATCAGTATTTGGAGCCAAACAATGACCTTGAAACTGATTTGCAGCATGATTGGGATCAGTATTTGGAGCCAAACAATGACCTTGAAACTGATTTGCAAGAGTTGAAACTTGATGAGCCATCACATTTCTGTTCTTGAATTTATAACCCGGGGGAAAACCATGAAGTTTGTAGCATTTATCCACAGTGTGACCTAACTTTCCACAGTGGGTACATAAAGGTCTTTCCTTTCCTTTTGAATTATTGCCTGAGCTCTTGGCAGCCAAGATTGTAGACTCAACTCTAACAGAATTTGTAGCTGATTTTTGCATTTCTTCTTGAACAAACAAAGAATGAGCCTTATTAACAGAAGGCAAAGGATCCATGAGGAGAATTTGTGTTCTAACCTGAGAAAACACATCATTGACTCCCATAAGGAATTTCATCGTGGCTTCTTTGGCTTGAAGATCTTTCAATTTCTGATTGATGTTGCACACACACTGGCCACAAGTACATTGGGGAAATGGACTTAGATCTGAAGCTGATCCCACAAGACTTTAAGCTGAGTGAAGTAGTCAGTGAGTGATTGCTCTCCCTGATGAATCTCAGCAACTTGTTTCTGGATGTTGAAAATCTTAGTGCCATTTCCTTGACTGAATGTATCTCGAAGCTCAGTCCAAATTTCAAGTGCAGTATCTCTGTATATAATACTACCTTGAAGCTTTGGTGACACCGAGTTAATGATCCACGTACCAACAATGTTATCAGCACGAATCCATGCTTGAATTGCATTAGGTGAATTCAACAATGGAGAAGAGATGGTAATGGAACCATCTATAAAACCGAGTTTATTTTTACCAATCAAAGACTTCCTTACTGATCTTGCCCATGCAGAGTAGTTTTCTTCTCCAATTAAAGGCTGAGAGGTAAGAACAGCCCCTGGATTTTCTCTAGGATGTAGAAACAGAGGATCACTGAAAAGATATGAATCTTGCGAAGAAGATGACGATTCAGTGGTGGAAGTGGTTGCAGGTGTTGTGTTTGCCATTTGAAGGAAGAAAAAGAAGAAAACTTTGAGGCTTTGAAGCTTTGAAGAAAAGCAACAATGGCGGACAAAGATGAAAAAAAATTCCCAAAAATCGAACCCTAGAATTTTGAGTTTCTAGAGAGCTCTGATACCATATGAAGAAATATAATTTGGGAAAATGAAAACTTAACTTTATTAAATTCAGTTTATGCCTTATATACACAGTTGATTTCACTAAGCACGAATCACAGAAGTTGTTAAGCTTAATAACAGAATAACAAGCTCTTACACGTGTGCCTTATTTCCACTCACGTGTCATCACTTATAACAGAAAACTAACAAAACTACAAGTCGTATTTACAAAACTAACTACTAAACTACAACAGCTTCAGTTTCAGATATTTTCATCTTGGACATCTGCTATCTGTGCATGTTAAGTCTTTCTTCTTCTGATCTCCATGCTTACATAATCTGCCTTGATCTTGATAGTATCTTCCCATCTCAACGCAGTTTGCTTCAAGTTTCTGACTTTCTAATTTCGATTCTGTCTCTGTTTTTGTTTCGGTTTCATTTTATTGTAGCTATTTAATTCTATTTTTTCTGGTAATCTGCAAACAAAGAAGAATTATTTTCATTTGCAATGTGCTTGCAGGGGTACATCTTGGTTGGGAAACCTGGGTGGTTTGTAGAGCATGGAACAAGAAAATAACAAGGAAGCAGAGACTCCTGTGAAGACATTACCAGAGGCTAACCTGAACAAACAAGAAGAAACAAAGAGGCAGTGGAGGCACCTGAAAAGGCATCTAGTAAACCAGATTCTAACAAGAACGAAGCAGGGACATTATTAAAATTGAAGAAAGTCAACATGGTGGAACAAGCAAAATAAAGAAGAAAGAAGGAAAGAGTGATGGGGAGTCCACGTGCCAGAGAGACAAGCAAAAGCAAATATTGGTGACAGGTGTCAGATAGTAATTTGGGGATATCAAAATTTTGTTAGTTAGTTATTATATTCTGTTAGTTAGTTATTTTAGAGGGTTAACAAATTGACCCTTGTTAGCCCCTGTTTTCCGTATATAAAAGCATAGGTGGTGATAATTTTTTTTTTTTTTTTTTGATAGGAAATCACACACTTAATATTAAACAACATTAGAGTTTACATCATGAAGAATTGCAAGCTCTAAGAAACTAGGACAATTCTCCATCCACATACATTGATTAACTATGCCCTTGGCATACTTTGCTAACAAATGAGCCGGGGAATTAGCATTACGCTTTACATGAGAAAAATATACATTTTGGAACTCCAATGAAGCTAAACTAATCCCCATTACTACCACATCAATTGAGGCCGGTGGTGAAGATAACTGATTCAACGCTCTAGAAACCAATAATGAATCACCCTCCATGATTATGTCCGATAAACCCAGCTGCTTTGCGAACTGCATACCAATTTCAACAGCCTTTGATTCCGCTTCAAGAGGTCCCAGTGGTGCGTGTAACTTCTTGCACATAGCTGCTACAAAGTGCCCATGCCAGTCCCTTACAATCACACCAATTCCCACAGACTTCAACTCAGCAAACACAGCAGCATCAACGTTACATTTAAAACACAATGTGGGTGGCGGGTTCCATCTTTGAATGTGAGAAACGGAACTATTTGTAACTGGTGACGGAATAATGACAGATCGGTATTCCTCCAGATATTGAGTCGCCCAATGAAAAAGCATCCCACCATCCTTTCTCTTCCCACCACATCTAACTTCATTCCGGTTTCCCCACAACGCCCATGCACCAATTAGCAGCAACTCCAAATTTTCCGGTGAGCTTTTTTTATCCATCAATAAACACCAAACCATGTCCTTAAAAGAACTTAACCGGTCCATTACATTTGGAAAAACCAACTTGGATGATGACCAAAGCTCCTTTGCTCTGCTGCATTTCCAGAAAAAATGGATAGAATCTTCCTCCTCCACGTTGCATCCATCACATGTAGCCACCTGCAAAACATTTCTTTTAACAAGGTTAGTTTTCAATGGTAAGATGTCCTGAGAAGTCCTCCAAGCAAAATGCCTTATTTTGTGAGGCACATTGATCTGCCATAAACCATTCCAGAATCTCTTTTCTTGGCTGCCATCAGAGCTTGAACCAGAAAATTCAGCTATTGACATTTGACTAGTAACCCAGTAGGCATTCTTCACCGAGAACACTCCATTATTGCTCCAAGCCCAAATCAGTTTATCTTCAGGCAAATGAGAACTTATTGGGATAGCTTTTATAACCTCTGCTTCATACGGCATAAACAGAGCATCTATAGCATCAACCTTCCACGAAGCCTCCTCCTTATTTATCAATTCTCCAACCTTCATATCATGTGGCATAAACAATCTAGGAGATGAAACCATGAACGTTGAAGGCTTAGGCAGCCATTTATCACCCCAAATCCGGATACTCTCACCATTACCAAGCCTCCACCGTAAACCATTTTTAACAAAGGGTTGAGCAAACATAATACTCCGCCAAGTAAATGATGGATTATTGCCCAAAACAGCCTGTGAAAAATCACATGTAGGAAAATACTTAGCTTTCAAAACCTTATACACCAATGAATCATGAGCTTGTTGAAGCCTCCACCCTTGCTTAGCCAATAAAGCTAAGTTAAACTCCTTAAGTTTTTTAAATCCCATCCCACCACAACTTTTTGGAGCACATAATTTTTCCCAACTCATCCAAGCTATCCTCCTCTCTTCATTTCTTTGCCCCCACCAAAAATTACGCATCATAGACGTCAGATCCTCACAAAGAGAATCAGGCAATTTAAAAACACTCATAGTATATGTCGATATTGCCTGTGCCACGGCTTTTATCAACACTTCTTTTCCTGCCTTAGACAATAACTTCTCTTTCCAACCAGCAAGCTTTTTTCTTAGTTTGTCCTTAATAGAGTTGAATGTATTTTTCTTATTTCTTCCCACCAATGATGGCAAACCAAGATATTTTTCATGGTGCTTAATCACTTGAGCCCCAAACCTCTCTTTAATAATTTCTTGAATATCCATAGGAGTATTACTACTAAAAAACAGAGAAGTTTTGGTGCGATTTAACTGTTGGCCCGAAGCACATTCATAAACCCTCAACACCCTCTGAAGGGCATCACACTCTTCCAAAGAAGCTTTACAAAAAATGAGACTATCATCGGCAAAGAAAAGATGGGATATTTTGGGACCCCTATGGCAAACTGCAACTCCCCCCAATCTTCCATTCTCCACCTCTTTCTTAATAAGAGCAGAAAGACCTTCCGCACATAGCAAGAATAGATATGGAGATAGTGGGTCACCCTGCCTTATTCCCCTACCTGGCACTATATGCCCTTTAGGTTTGCCATTAATCTTCACTGAATAAGAAACAGTAGTGACACATCTCATAATCAAAGTACACCATTTCTCATCAAAACCCAACCTATGCATAATTTTTTCCAACCATATCCACTCTACCCTGTCATATGCCTTACTCATATCAAGTTTTAGAGCCAAATCACCCATTCTACCATTCTTCTTTTGACTAATATGGTGCATCATTTCAGAAGCTACAAGAACATTATCAGTGATTAACCTACCATGCACAAATGCACTTTGAGTATCACTAATAATAGAAGGAAGTACTTTTTTCAATCTATTAGTAATAGCTTTTGATGCAATTTTATAAACCACATTACAAAGACTAATGGGTTTATAACTAGTCACAGATTTTGGCTCTTTACATTTAGGAATAAGGACAATATGTGTATGATTAAAATTAGGTGGGATGATACCTGAATTAAGAAAGGCCAAAACAGTTGAAGTAACCACAGCACCAATCTTGGGCCAAAAGTGCTGATAAAACAATGGAGGCATGCCATCCGGTCCAGGAGACTTCAACGGGTACATTTGTTTAATGGCATTTTTCACTTCAACCTCAGTAAACTCTCTTACAAGTATCTGATTCATCCTTGGGGTGACTTTATGTTGGACTGCATCTAAAATTTCTTCAAAATCCGTAGGACCACTGCTGGTAAAAAGCCTCTCATAGTACTGCAACATCAACTCTTCCACGTGATCATCTCCCTCCAACCACCTACCATTCTCATCTAATAGACCCTCTATGAAATTCTTTTTATATCTTGCAGAAGCTTTCTCATGGAAAAACCTGGTATTCCTATCTCCCGATTGCAGCCAACTAATTCTTGATCTTTGTCTCCACATATCATCTTCCTTATCCAACCAACAATTCAACTCAATTCTAGTATTCTTCAATGATCTAATCATATTCGGTGTTGAAGGTTGCAACTCTAACCATTCCAACTTTTTCTGCAATTCAGCTACTGTTTTCCCCACATTGCCAAATTCTGAACCATTCCACATCTCAAGTCTAGCACGGCAACTCTCCAAGCATTTATTAAGAACATCATCCACCCCACCAAGTAATCCTTCATCCTAAGCTTCCTCCACAATAGCCTCACATCTTGGATCTTTTAACCACATTGATTCAAACCGGAAAACCCTACCCATCTTCTTTTTTCTTGTTTTAGCAAAAAACTGAAGAATAAGAGGGGAATGATCTGAAGCCGATGATGTAAGATGAACAAGCTTAGCCATTGGAAATAAACGAAACCACTCCACCGTAGCCAAAGCTCTATCCAACCTTTCTCTAATTTGAGTCCCATCCTCTTTTGAATACAACCAAGTGAACAATGGCCCCGTAAATCGAACTTCTTTAAGACCACAAAAGTTAATGGTATCAACAAAATATTTCATTTGCTGCCTTGTTCTATTACTTCCCCCCTCCTTTTCAGCCATGCTAATAATTTCATTAAAGTCCCCAATTACTAACCATGGTAAAGAAGATGTCCCATGCAAATGCTTAAGTGTTTGCCATGACTCCCCTCTTTTAGAAGTATCAGGTTCACCATAAAAACCGGTAAGATGCCACCAACCAATACCATCCTCCCCATCTACCCATGCATCAATATGTGAATGTGAGTATGTTTGAATATCAAGCCTAATCTCTTTCTTCCAAAATAAAGCTAAACCACCACTACTTCCCCTACTAGGCACAATAAAACCATTTTTATATTTACACCAATCACGAACTTTTAGCATCCAATCCAAACTAGATTTTGTCTCCATTAAAAAGACAATATTGGGATCTTGTTTATTGATTACCTTCACCAAGGCACGAACTGTCCGACGGTTCCCAAGCCCTCGGCAGTTCCAACTCAATAGACTCATAATTCCCGGCGGGGTTGCATAGCAACCTCCGCCGATGTAATCTGATCTACCCCAGAAAAAGCATGTAAAACTTCACTGTTACTCACCTTGGTTTTCGTTTTTGCTCCATCTGCCTTCTCTGTCTCACATAAGATTTCCTTATTACTCCTCTTTGGACCTGGCAAAGTATAAAGTGGCATTTCAACAACAGTCCGTGGCTTCACTTGAGCCCTCTTCCAAGTCCCTTTCTTGAGCCCAATTCCAGCCGCATTAAGTAAGTTTTGCTCCTTTGAAGTGGATTTTTGAAAAGTAAGTCCACCAGAATCATTTAAAGATGGGCCATGTACATTGTGAAAAGCATCTTTTGTTTTAGTTGCATTTCTTTTGGGCCTACCAACCTTTGGATCACTACCTACTTGGCCCATGCCTTTGCCAACGTTGAAACTGCATGCAACCTCCTGAAGACACAAAGAAGTGCAAGGCTCCACGTTTTTCTCTATGGGAATTTGCTTATTCAGAGATGAGTCAGCGTCCATCACTTCTATTTCAACCAAGCCTGAGTAAAAATCGCTTTTGTCCTCCAACTGTTCCACACGGACTGAACTAGAATTCGAAATAATAGGTTCTGAATGGATTGCCTTATCAAGTTCCGAAATCATAGCCTCAAAGACAGGAAGACTTTTCTCAGCCAATGCAACTGTTCCAGCCTTCTCAACCGCTCCAAACACAGCACCACCCTTGGACGGCCCACCAATAGAAACACCATTGTCAACTGGATCATGCTTCCGCCCTATAACTCCTCCCACAGAATTAGTTTCCTTGCTTCCGTTCTCCCTATCAGATTGCAATGATATTCTGCCATGGCTTGGACCCACGTGCGTCTCACCTTCTCTTCGAACCAAACCGCCACCGGTATTAGCAGAAGCAATGTTTTTACGAATACCAGCCTTCAACCATTCGCCATAAGGGAGTTCTTGTTGGTGATCGACTTGAAAAGAACACTCTCTGGCCTCATGACCAATCCGACCACACTTGAAGCATAGTCCCACCAATCTTTCGTATTTAGAACCAATGCAAACTTTATCACCTTCCGGACTTGCAACAACACCCCCTTTTCGTAATGGTTTCTCCAATGGCAGTTCAACCCTTACTCGTAGAAAACGTGCTTGTTCTGATGCAAAAACTTTCAAATCAACCTCCACAACCTTTCCCAAACCATTACCAATATCTCTACCAACCTCTTCAGACAATAGATCAAAAGGAAGCCCCCACACTTGTACCCACATTGGTATTGAATTGAAACGAACAGAATGCACAGTCATGCCCCGCTCCCACTTGCACAACACCAAAGGATGGTCCTCAAAACTCCATGGACCATTTGCTAACACCCACTTCAACTGGCTCTCCATGGTGAATTTAAATTGGAAAACACCATCTCCAACATCAACAATACGGACATCAGAACCCAACTTCCACACAGATCGCAATAAAGCCATGGCGGCACGTTGGTTAAAAGACCTAGTCGTGAGAAATTTCCCCAACAAACTAAGAGAGCATTCTTCCAACATCCTTTCCCTATGCACAGATCCAACCCTAATAACTTCTCCTTCATCTTCCGTTAAGTTAATATTTTGTAACTTTTGAACAAAATCCGAATCCATAGTTGAAAACGTAAGACTAAAAAAAGACTAAAGAGATAAACTATCACAAAAAGGACCAATCAGCACAAACGTCTCACCAAAACAAGTGAGAAGAAGACTCCCATGTGGAGAAAAAGACTCACCTTACGTGAGAAGGAAAGGTCATAGGTGGTGATAATTAATTGTATCACTTTTCATTCTTTTAATCTAAGAGAAAATTCAGTTTTCATTTTCTCTCTCTTTTATTCTGTTTTTCAATATGGTATCAGAGCAAGTTTTCTGAGATTTCCTTTTCTTTTCTTAGTTCCCAAACAGAATTTAGTGCTTCGTTTTTCCCTTTCTTTTCTCATCTATGGCTTCCGATTCCACAACCAACACTCAATCTCAAACTACACATTTTGTATGGATGATAGATTTGGGCTTAAGATCTGATGCAAGCTGAGTTTGAGCCCACATGATGTTAACTTAATCAAAATTCTATGTTGGTATATAACTATTGCTGCTATATAAATTTACAAATATCGTAACTATTGCTGCTTTATAAATTTACAAATCAGGGGCGGGGGTTAGGAAAAAAAAAGATTTGAGGAAATTCTTTTGGTTTTCTTCTTATCACAATATTGCTTTTATGCCTTCGTTTCAGAAACTTTCGTTTTTGGAAAAAAAAAATTGCTTTTTTTAGCAAAAAAATATCGTTATAGAAAGTAGTAGACTGATTATAAGTCAATTGGTCTTTAAATTGTTGAAGTAACTTCTGAGATGGTAGGATACAATTGGGCCAGCAATTCTATACTCTGAATCTACATCTGAATTGCAAGGAAGAAACTTAGAAGTCAGGTTCATCGTTCATGTTGGTTTGTGTGCTTGTTAATCAGTCCCGATACATTTGGTTAGAATAAGTGAATCGTTTTTGGGTTACTGATTGAATTTTCTATGAAATTACGCCTATGTTGCTAGGAAGAAACCTAGAATTCAGGTGCAAATTGGTTTGTGGGAACTCAAATTTAGAAGATTCAAGTAGCTATTGTACTCGTTTATCACAAGGAAAAAAGATAGTCCAATCCACTAACGATTAATATTCGTTCAAGACTTCTTTTTATGGTCCATAATCGTGCAAATTCAATTTTAAAGTGAGCCCTACTGAAGATCAAATTGCTAGAAATGTTTATCACTGAAGGGATAAACTTTTTGGGTGTAATGACCTTTAAAATTCTTTTGGAAAGTCTTTACTGAAACTTCCTAATAAATGGAAAGAAAATTATATTGCATTTTCAGAGTAAGACGATATGGTGCTATCTTTTTTCACATATTTGAAAATTATATAGCTGTGCTTAATACCTTTGCATATATAATTAAATTCTTATATATGCTTAGATTAGGCAAATTGGTTCATTTTGTTTTAAAAATAATTTGTGTAAAAATATAGGTGTGCCTTAGAAAATGTCAATTTTATGTAGTCATGCTTGCCGGAGTTTCTTTCCATCCTCTTAAGCTTATTTATTTATTTTTCCCTTTTTTGATATTGAAAAATGTCAATTTTTATCCTTGTTTCTTAAAAAAATATATTTAATTTAGAGATCAATTGGTTCATTTTTTTTCTTTAATTTTATAGAGTCATGTCCATTTTGTGTAAAAATATAAATGTACCTAACAAATTGGTTTTTCCTTTTTTCGATATTGAAAAATGATTAATATCCTTAGTTAAAAAGATAAAGGCTAATATCAAATTATCAATTTCCTTTGCCCCAACCCAAACTCTACTCTTAGGTCTTAGCTGACTCCGTTATGGTCAAAGATTGACTAACACTACAAAAAGATTTTCCCTATTTCAACCCACTCTTTTTAAGGGTTAATAAAAAGTGTTGAAACAAACAGTAACAAATTAGTCCGTGCCCCTTTTTTCAGGTAGCTTTATTTCAAAAGTCATTAATAACCCTCCAAATAAACTAATGTAATCTTCCTTATAATTTACGCACGCACATATATATTAAAAAAAAGTTAGATTCAAGTTACACCTGGTATAATTCTAAGTAATGTTGCATTATTCAATATTTTTTAATTAGATGTGAATATTGATAAATCCACCGTTAAATTACATTATCTTTGTATATTCTTTATACTTGCAAAATTTCAAGGTGATCAAAAATTAATATCCATGTCATCAATCAATTGTTAAAACTCAAATTTTTGTAGTTTAAAATAATGCATAAAATATGAGTTTATGGATCAAATGGTAAATAGTATATGATTGATATGAAAATTGGCATGCATGTTAAAAACATATAGAACATGTAATTCAACGGTTAATTTTCAAAATATTAATTTAATAACAAGTTATTAGGTGATGTAACATTGCTTAGAGTTATACCAGGTGTAACTTGAACCCAACTCATTAAAAAAAGGTGGGTTAATGTGCCAATTTCAGCTAGTGGAAAGGGGAGGTACTACCCATGTGGTTCTTCTATTATCATTTATTCACCGACAAATTGGAAATTGCAATCTTCCCATTATTATTTTTTCTTTTTAATATTGAGAATCAATTGATTAATATCTCAACTTAATTAGCCAAAAAAAAAAAAAAAAGAGGCTAATATCGACAGCCACCTTTGCCCCCAATCCCAAGTGTATTCTTAGTTGTCACCATTACGTTCAAAGGTTGACTGACCAGTTCTTATAATTTAGTTTGAATTATCTATTTTGTGAAGGAAATTTACTAATTTAGTATTAGAATTTTGCTGTATTAAAAATCTATAGAATGACTTGTGTAGGGATATTGGATCCAGGAGTTCTTTGTCTGCTTATGTTTCGGGCCTGTGGCCCAATCCGAGGACGAGGGGTAGTTCGAGGAAGAAAAATCTTTATCAGAAGAGATTGTGTTAGTAAATAGACCTTAGCTTTGGTCATAGGGGCTCAAGAGGATGCGCTGAGGACAAATGCACCATCGGCTGATCCACACTAAAGTTCGAAGAGGTTGTCTGACATCCAAGGTAATCTTCCAGAAAGCCTCGTAGGTGTAGACAATCGTTGTAGAGACGTTACATAGGGATATGTCCTGAAATATCTTAAGGAAAAGTTGTTGCCACCGTATTAAAGGCTCTGCAGCTAACTCTCTGACCGCATTAATATGGAGGTGATACCTGAACAGTGCATTCTAGCCTTATAGTTACTACATGAAGACTTGTGGTAAGGGCTGATGGGACAAGTATCAACACCAACCATCTGGCATGCACGTGGAAGGTGGGGATGAAAATGAGAGACAGTATAAAAGAAAGAAAGGACAATGAGATAAGGGATCGAGAATTCAAGAGAGAAACATTGTAGCATTCCAGAACCAAACTTGTAAATGGAATTGAGAATAATATATAAGAATAGACCTTCTTGAACTTTGCCGAGGATGATTTTTCTTCAATACAACCCTCTTTCTTTTCATTCCCTTGTCATTTGAATCCCTTTTAGTGATCGTTGGATTAACTAAAGCCCAGTTTTCCAACCCACTCTCTACAAATTCATTATTTTGGGCTTTTTGGGCCTGAGTCCATCCACGTAGTGGGCTGGGAGTTCAAATCTGGTCCTTACAACTTGCATTACTATTTTTTCACCAAAAATTCGGAACTTTCAATTTTCTCATTAGTTTTTCCTTTTTTTTTTATTGAAACTAATTAATATCTTTACGAGACAAAAAGAAAAAAGAAGAAGAAGATAAAATCAATGCACTTTGCCCCTAACCCCAAGTCTGTTCTTACTTCCTAGTTGTTACCATTACAGCCAAAGGTTGACTGACCAATATCTTGAGTCTCCCTATAATTTTGTTTGAATTGTCTAATTTTATGAAAATTTACGAATTTGGTATCAAAATTTTTTAGTGGCAAGAGTCTATAGAAAAACTCTTCTATTACTGGTTTTTTCACAAAGAAAAAAAAATTGAACTTACAGATTTCCCATTAGTTTTCCTTTTTCTAATATTGGAAAATGATTAATATCCTTACTTAGTTAAAAAGAAAAAGGCTATAATCAATGCCCTTAAATTTGCCCCCAACCCTAAGTCTGTTCTTAGTTGGCACCATTATGGTTAAATTGACGTCCACGACGGTTTATTCTATCGACATTGACCCAATAGTAGTCTTTTCTCTTTTTGGTGGTTCTACTCACCTATCAATTATTTTAATTAATTTAGCCTCTAGGTCGCTCTATCCGAAATTTGACCATAAACCCACAACTCATTTGATCTTATACTTAATGAGTTAAGTTCAATTACTCGGCGTGTTGGTTGGCTCTAATACCAAATGATACAAATTTATGCGTAGAACTCATCCTTGAAAACTGGCTTGTAAAGGCAGGGTGCCCAAGAGCTTATATATACATGATTAAGCTTACTTTCATTCCATGTGGAACATTAGGATTATAATAGTTTCTCACATCCCCATAATTTGGCTTAAATGATTTAATTGTGAAGGAAATTTATAAATTTGGTATCAAAACTTCGAAGTGGAAAAAGATCTATTGAATAAATCTTGGGAAAAGAGAAAAGAAAATAAAAAAGTTATAATGTTGTAATTTTTCTTTTCATAAGTTGACTTGGCCACCATTTCAATCCAATTGTCATACTTGACCTTGATTCCAAAAGTATGAGAATTGAGAGGTTAGGTCATCTACTTCAATTTTTGATGAAGCAAGGTCTGCATAGACCTCTCATATGAATTTTCACTTGAATGGGGTGGAAGGTAAGGTCGAGAATTTAAGTGTTCATTTGGTATTGTAAGAAGTAGATTTTAATTGTAAAGTTTTTGTGATATATACTCTTAACTAAAAAGTTATAAAGTGTTTTGAGTGTTTGGTAAAATTACAAAGAATAATGGTTGAAAGTTTTTGATTTATAAGCATGAATAATTAATCCTAGATTTCTTTCCTAAAAGTTCTAAATTTTATTATTAACATTCTCAAAATTTTTATTACTAACCTTAAAGTTGAAAGCACTTTGGCGATATTTTGGCAATTTCTGCTTAGAGCTTTAAGGCTCTTAAAGTATTTTAACATTTATTAAAAAGCACTTAAAGTCTTGTAGCTCAGTAACATGATGTGGTGTAATTATTTATAAGTTATTTATTGCAATAATTAAATTATATATAAAAAAAAAACCTTGAATAGCACCAAACGAACTCTAAGACTCAATGGATGTATGAATAATTTAATAAGTAAAAAAATGAGGCCAAGCTGTTTCCAAATCAATATCCTAATTTAAAAAGAAAAAAAGAAAAAAAAGGTAAAAGCAGGATAAGTTGAACCTCTTTTTTTGTTTATAAAAGTGTTGAGGGTCATTTTTGTGGAATTCGAATAGAAGAAAGAAAACCCAACCCAGCAATACGGGCAGCAAAGAAATGACAGACATAAAGTAAAACCATTAAGCTCAAGCGGCAGGAATAATGGATCATAGCTCATAGGCCCATAATATAAACAAATGGGTTTTGAGGAGGTAAATGGGCTTAAAGAGGTCCCCAAAGAGAGGAATAACACCCATGGGCAGTATATGATGTAGAAAAGTAAGAATGGGCCACAGCAGTTCCGAAGCATTGTAAACAAAGAAAGTAAGGGGTTAACGGCAAGCCCGTAAACCCCAAGGATGAGAATAAGGAAATTGGGTCGGGGAAGCCCAATCAAGTTAGTAAAAGCCCATCTAAAGAAAGCAAATGGGCCAAGGAAGCCCAAAGAAAGCAAATGGCTAGGGATTCCCAAGGGAAAACAAAAGGGACGCTAGAGCCCATGAGTAGAAACACCAGTGGCCATGCTAAGCCACTGGGGAAAGAATAAAATGACAGGATTAAAGGAGGCCTAACAGGAGTAAGTCATTACGGTAGGAATGACAAGTGATGTGGCAGGAAGTTAGGGCAATTAAGAAATGAGCTGAAAGAAATGCAAAGCCCAATACCAAATAAAGCCCAGTCCCTTAGAGGAGCGGGGAATCAAAAAAGTAGCTCACATAAAAGGTCAAGAATGGACAGCGGACAGTGTAGGTAAGCCTCCAGACCACGACGGACGCATGAGCAGCAGGCAGACTTTGGACACATGTGGAAGGCAGGCACGTGCAAGGCCCAGACCTTACCAGCCTGTACCCAGCCAATATGAGACATGGTAAGGTCATGGGTTAAAGGTAAGAGGGTATGGTTTGGTGGTGGGGAGAAGGGAAAAACCTATTCGTGGTTCCTGCTCAAGCTCTTTTGGGGGATACGTCCTGCTGGGATGACATACCACCCAAAAGAGGCAAGGCTGAGCGGGAACCACCAGGTGCATGCCATGAGGGATAGAGAGAGAGAGAGAGAGAGAGAGCATCAGCACCATAGCAAGAAGAGGTGCCACGGCAAACTAACAAACAAAATAGTTGTCTTTGTTTGGTAATGGGTGTGGCACGCAGATAGAACAGTGATGGTCGGCAAGTACACCCGGACCAGACAAAGGTGGTTAAGGGGTAGAATAGTAAAATCTAGTCACGACAGGCACTATAAAAGAGGGCCTTTGCCATGTACAGGGGGGGACATACACGGAGGAGGAGGAAAACAACACATAAGGGAGTTATAGTCGAAACAAAGAGAAATCACAAAATAAAAAAGGAAAAGAAAGATAAAAAAGGAAAAGAAAACTAAAACAAATAAAGAAAGAAAGAAGAAAGAACAGAGAGTTAGTCTAGCATGCACCGATTGGTTTCTTTCCCTCTCTCCTTCTCAAAATCCTACTCTCTGCCAAAAGCAAAAAAGGTACCTTCGAGCACTAACCATTTAGGTCCGTTTCCCTCAAAATAATCAATTTCCCCGGTAGGATTTACTTGGGAGATTGATTGTGTTGAGAAGAGGCGTTCTTTCCTTTTTGGGTCTGCTCCTGCAAACCATATTTAACTTGCTTTCTTATCCCTTTTGATTAACTCATATATATTGTTCTGCTCCTTTTGCTCTCTTTGTAATAGTTATCATTATTGCAATTACGTTGCTTAAATAAGGATCATTTGGTCATTTCTTATTAAATAGCCAGAATACTCTATTTTGTTATAATTATTATATCTGTCTATCACAACCCGTCTGAAACAGCTCTGCCTGCCGTAAGCACGCTCCTGGCAAACAAGGCATAGTTTGTGCATAAGCCGGCCTAAATTGAGTTGCAGTTGGACAGGTCTTAACTCCCTTACTCAGAATACTTGGGCCTATTACTGCAGGAGGCAGCCCAGCCTAACACAACAAAAAAGGCCCCTACAAGAGGTTAGGTCGTCCACTTCAACTTTTGATGAAGGGTGGTTCGCATAGATCTCTCATATGATTTTCCACATGAATAGGGTGGAAGGTGAGGTCGAGAATTTAAGTGTTCATTTGGTATTGTAAGAAGTAGAGTTTTAATTGTTTTTTTTTTTTTTTTTATATAGAACAGTAACTAAAAATTTATTATATAGCGTTTTGAGTGTTTGGTAAATTTACAAAGAATGATGCTTGAAAGTTTTTGATTTATAAGCATGAAAAATGAATCCTAGATTTCTTTCCTAAAAAGTTCTAAATTTCATTTTTAACCTTAAAGTTGAGAGTTTAATTAAGAAGCACTTTAGCGATATTTTGGAAATTTCTACTAAGAGCTTTAATGCCTTAAAATATTTTAATATCCATTGAAATGTATTAAAAGTATTGTAGCTCAATAATATTGTTTAGTTTGATCATTTATAAAAAGTAGGGTTCAAATTCCTTATCCCTATTTATTGTAACAATTAAATTATCAAAGAAAAACTCTTGAATAGAAACACTAATTAGACGGACCTAAGACTTAATGGATGTATGAATAACTTATTGTTTTCAAATAATTAGCCGAAGCTGTTTCCAAAGAAATATCCTAAAACTCAAAAAAATATAAAATAAAATACAAGCAGTGCAAATTGAACCTTTTTTTTAGTCTACTTCTTGCAGTCGTTTAGAACAATGCCTAAGGGAGAAGGAGACCTTAATTACATATAGTTGGTTCTGTTCTGTCTACATGGCTTGATTTTAAGTAAAGAAAATGAGAAGTAAGCATCCCAAATTACCTAGCCATGCTGTGTAGGTTGAATTGATACGTCATGCTTTGCTGATGCCTAAGGCCTATACCTCCTCTTGAAAAATTTTAAGACCACAACGAAGTCCACACCTATTTGTACAACTATATCATGATTTGTGAGTGGTGGAAGTCAATGCGAAAAAAAAAAAAAGGTCATTGTTTAATTATATGAATATGTGTAGCTTTGTTCAACTTACTATTCATGGCTCAAACCCCAAACGAAAACTTTGGTTTCAACCCCCACAATTTCCCTAAAGTGATTCTTTTCTAAAAGTCTATTAGTTATCATTGTTTGGAAAGTTTGGTTAACTGATCCCTGGTTCTGGAGAGTGAAGCTAGCTAGGTTGGTGTTGGTGGCAGCATGGAGCTTTTTTTGCCTGAATAAGCACGTAAAGGCCTCATACTCAGAAATTTTGTGGCAACAAATGCAGCCTATAAAACTACATTAAAGCCATACAAGACGTGGTCCTTGTCTATCTTAGCTTTCAAGCCATATTGACGCGTTCTCTTTTTATAATCATCATACTAACACAATGAAGCTTTCTTTTTAACGTAGTTGCGAAGATTTGGATGTCAAAAAAATATATATATAAATATATATATATATATATATAATGATTGAGTTAATTGAAACTCACAATATTAACATTTTTGATGGGTCTTTAATAAAACCGCTAAAATACCATTCATACCTAGTAAAATATGACAGTGTTCGTATGGAAGACAAATTTATTGGATATATTTTAACAATTTACTTTTGTGATAAAGTAAAAGAAACAATACACAAATCTAAGAACAAGCAATAACACAAATAGATGTGAGAGGCAAAAACAATAAACAAATACTATATATATTTAAGAAGAAATTTGCAAATAATTAAAAAACTCACAAACCAAATGCATGAATGATGAATGATTCAAATTAAGTCTTGTGTTTGACACAATCTCCTTAAAGCAGATTTTGCCCCTCACACAATCATTGCGGTGCTTTGAGACTCACGGACGTCTGTCTTCCAAGATAAAATGATCTACAGCACGAAAACGAAGCACACAAGGTCGTGCTCTGCGAACTACTCAATGTCTCTTTCTCTCTCTTTGACACAAAATGAATGCACAAAATATTCTCACTGTGAGAGTTTTTTCTAAAAGTTCTTTTTCATGAATGAGGGACAATGAAATTATACATAACTTAAAACTGAAACATTGTTTCAGATATAACTGCTGTATACAGACTTACTGACTCAAAAATAAAATAATAAAATATTATTATTAATTAGATAAGTGGGCCTAGTCCACACATGCCTAAAGCTCAACCCAATATCCAACCGAAACTCATATTCCCTATCATTTCCAATGTGGGACTCAAGGATTTTCACCACTTATAATAACATCCTCAAGTGAATATAGAAAACATCAATTTCTTATTCACTCCATGCTATTTTTCCAACAATCCCCTACATAAATAGAAATTGATAAACACAATGCAAATGATGATGCAGACACAGAGAGAGTAAAAGAAAAGTTACTGTATTGGGAGAAGTGGCTTGTGGCTTTCAACTTTCTTTTGTGAAAGACTATCGGATATACTAGCTAACCAGTGAACATGATGTCTTAAACTGTTCAGCTGTTTGTGTATACCAAGACAATAGAATTCACACAACTCTTTTTCAGACATTTTTCGATTCTTATAGTTGTGTTCATTTCGGCCCTGAACATATCCTGGTAAATTCATGAAGTGCTTTAGAGAATTCAGCCTTGAAACTCTCATGGAAGCGGCCCACTTCACACTCATATAGGTGATTCTTATTAAGAATATCTTGCTGTACCCCACTCGGAATTCCAAGATATAAGAATTATTAAAAGCAAAGCTTACCCTGAACATCACTTACAGGCATCACTATTTCATCATAGGAATGGGAGGGAGATGTTATCTCCATAGTGATAAAAATAGTCTCCAGAATTTTGTTGTCATTTTGAAAACCTAGATCTTGGGATCTTCAATCAACTAGGTGGGGTTACTGTCATGGAAACTTTAGGTCATAGGCTTTAACCCCATTCCCCTCGATGAGCAGTTTTCTTACTCTTCACTCAAAAAATTGATTATAGATCCGTTTTATAATCTGGAACTACTTCCATTTGAGAGCAACTACTTCATGGTATTATGTCTCTGACGAATATGTCAAGACCCACCATAACTTTGTGCCCTACCAATATATACAAATAGGAGGCACAAGTATCCAACAATGCATGTCTGTTTAGATTTATTGACTTCCCAAAAAATACATATGCTCTTTGCATAAGGTGTTCTCACTAGACTGTCGTCACATTTCTCATGTTATTGAGACAAAACAAGTCCATTAGATGTATTAGAAATTTTCATTTCTTGTATCACATCTACAACACTTACACGAGCATATCCCACAACGACATAGCCTCTTGTGATATATTTTACATCACACACTACTTGCATTAAATCTAAACTCATTTGACATCATCTCATTGTCAAATTTCTCATGTCATTGGATTGAAACTTGCTTCAATCTATACAAAGATTTAACAAGTTTAAGCACTTTGTTTCCTTGTACAAGAACCATAAACCCCTTTGGTTTATTGTGTATCAAGAAAACTCATATCTTCCTTTTCTTTATAGCCTTCTACAACAAGTCTTTGCTTTTAATAGTCAATAATTCCATCAACTCTCAAACTCTTAGGTGGTAGAACCACCAATTACTATGCATAGATTTCAAAGATGCATTTATTGCACTATTAACAATCTCTTTTCCAAAAAGACACTTTAGGATTTTGCTTCTTTGAAGCTTTAAGTTCATCTTCTAATATATAAATTAGAAATTTTGGACCAAACAACCATGATGTTTGTCCTTTTACTACACTTAGGCTCAATCTCTCTTCCATCAACTCTTGATCATGAGAGATACTAAACATAGACTCAAACTTTCCTTTAGAAAGTTTAACACTTGAAATATATTCTAATTAATTGTCATGCATATAAAAAAAATATATTCATAAATTAGAAAGCAATATGCACTACTGTTATGACCATAACCAATGAAAACACAATCAATGGTTTTTTATCCTTTAGGAATAGGAACCACCTCCTTCATCAAAGACCCCCACGTTTTAAGAATTTATAGAAAGGCGATCACTCTTTCCATAATTCACAAGGTGTTTTAGTGGTTTCTATTAAGGCATCTCAATGAACAAATAATTGGTGGAAATAATAGCTTCCCCCCACAAGGTCCATGATAATTAAGAACTTATTGCATTTATTGAGTTATTTCTCAACTTCATTCTTATAATGAATGGACATCTCTAATGTCTCATCCTTGCTTACTTAATAAGCACTCATAACAGACTCCTGTGCATTCCAATTTTTTTAACAACTCAAGTATGTTTAACTAAGGCGTGTAACATATATTTCATCCAAAGAAATATTGCAAAACATATATTGGGATTAAACACATTAATATCCAATCAGGTTCACACATGCCCAAATATATATACATGCATGCTTAAATAAGGCTATACATACTCAATACAAATTAAAAGGCTATACACAACAATCATGTATTATTCATATCAATACGAACAATTGTACCTTAAACTTTATAAATAAATAACACCTTTGGCCAAGGGGTGAACTGTACGCTCTCTAACTTAGAGTGAAACCCCATAATTATAGCCCCACTAGTGTGAAATTGGACTAATTCTTGGGCTTATATCCACACAATTGAAATTATTAATAACATCTCTCATAATGCTATTTTAATTATCAAATAGAGGACCACTTGATGAATTAGTAAAGGCTAACCAAAAACTAAAAATGGTAGTCACGCCCAAAATTGAATATATTTAAATGGATTCAAAATAATTTTTTCTCCAATAAAATTCCCAATTTCTTTTATTCATCTAGCCCATACACCATTACACATAAAAGGCCAAGGTTTTGTTATTAGCATTAATGACATGTTTAATTGCCATTTACATCTACCCTTGATATCAAATAAATACCATATGACCTTATATACCAATATATGTATTAGTCATAGATAGATTACATGCCATGAACTAGTGCCATTACAATATGCCCAAAATCCCATGCTTCCTCTTTCGGGCCATTGCAAATATAGTAAATAAATCTTACACAGGTACCAAAGAAATACAATCAAAATTCAAGAGAACATGAATCTGCACTAAAACAAATCAACAACTGACAATCACTTTTGTAGACTATAAGAGCATTAGCATTGGGGAATGCAAATGCCAAATGTAAGGAAAATTTGGCATTTGTAGCCCCAAAATGCTTTGCATCAAAGAATTGCAAACCCAAGAATTGCAATTTTTTTTGCAATACCGCTACAGTGCAATTCTACTTGTAGAATTGCACTGTAGCAGTATTGTAAAAATAAAAACATTATTTTATTCCGCTCTGACTCTCCCACTCTCCCTACTCTGTCCTCATCGTCTCTCTCTCTTTCTCCCTCTCCCTTTCCTCTCTCTCAATGTTGTTTGCTCTGATGGGTTCGACGTGGCTTCGATGGGTTTGCTTCGATGTAGGTGTGGTTTGCTCCGATTAGTGTATCATGGGTCAAGTGGTGGATCGGCATGGTGGGCTGTGGGTTATGGTTTATGGGTTTTGGATTTGGGTTGATCTGGGCATGACAGAGCTGGGTGTTGATCTGGGCGTGGATTGGCGTGGGTTGATTTGGGCATAACAGAGCTGGGTTTTGGATTTGGGTGTTGATTTTGGATTTGGGATCGACGTGACGGAGTTGGGTGTTGATTTTGGGTTTGGGATCGGCGTGGATTGATGGAGATCGTGGTGGCGGTGTGCGTTTGGGTCGATGATCGGGTCACGGAAGAGGAAGATCTCGGTGGTGGTGGGAAAGGTTTGTCCTTGCAGTTGGGGTTTTAGGTTGAAGGGACTAATCTCGGTGAAGACCATGACGAATCCGGAAGGTGAAGAAGAAGAAGGGTTTTGTTGGTTAACGGGTTTTGGTGTCATGGTGGTTGCTGTGTGGTGGTGACTGGGTTGCTGTGTGGAGGTGGTGTGGTTGAGAGGGTGGTTGCTGTGTAGATGGTTGCTTTTGGTATATATTATTTTATTATGTAGATATATTTTTTTAATGAGTAGGAGAGGAAAATAAAAGTTTGGGATGTAGGTGGTAGTGTAAAATGGTATGATATAATAATAAAGTGGCTTTTTGGAATAGTAAAATAGAGTAGAATTAGAATTTTCCAATGCTAATGCTCTAAATAATACATAGCCAACACAGTATAAGAGGTTCTAAAGCCACGTGAATCACTAAGGTCATAAGCATATATAACATATAATATTGTATCCAATAAATATTTAAAATATCAGATTGCAAACACAATTCCTACAGTGATTGAACAAATGAAACCAATCCCTAGCCAAACAGTAATTCAAGTTTCACAAATATCCTAATATAATATAATAATTATAAGCCAACTATATTTCAAACCCAAACAATGTAGGAACAATTCAAACCCAAACAATGTAGGAGAGAGAAAGTTTTCTTCCCTCTCCCTCAGTAGGAGTTTTCTTCCTTCTACCTCAATTGGAGTTTTTTTGTTTTTCTCTTGCCTTTGTACAAGCCCTCCCTCCCTCTTCCTATACGGGTTTCTCTAAGTTTAGTCGCCTACAAGGTTTGATAAAACCCACTCAGCAACATGGATCTAATAATTTCTGGGGGATTTCAGCATTTTCAACTCACTACAGAAGAGGAAAATGATATCTCCATCTCAACCATAAGATCGGATCTCTTAGAGGTGTATGCATGAGCCTTCAAGTCCACTCAAAGAATTGCCTGGAAGGTGGGTTCGGATCTAAGGTTTGTAGATATGGAAATAAAGGTCTTCCAGTTAATGTTCAGTTCTTGGTTTCATATGGAGTGGCTTCCTTTCTTTTGCTTTATTTGTGGTGTTTTTGGTCTTGGTGAGGCCGAATGTCTCTGGCATTTTGGGGGCTGGACTAGAAAAAGCAATGGATTTAAGGGGGTTTTTGAGAAACATTGTGCTGTTAGCAAAGGTGGGTCGGAGGAGGAAAGAATGGTGGAGTTCACAGATGTTCAACACTCTCCGATGACTGCTTGTCAAGCGTGGCTGGGTTTGGAGCAAGCATGGCACTCTATGGCGTTGTAATATCACACTTGCTCCAACGTTGTGTTGTCAGAGAGCCAGAGCAATGATACTCTAGTATGCACCTTGAGCTTAGGGCCCTCTTCTGGTGTGCTTTCACGTGTTTCCCAATGGTCCTCACTGAAGGGTAAGGAAGTGGTTGTCAAAGCCTCAGATTTGGGCTTTCCAATGTCTTTCTCTGGGGCTCAAATATCACCCAGCCCGGAACCCACAAGTATTCCCTCTTCTTTTAATGAGCCCATCAATACCCCTTTATGCCCAAAGAGTGGACATTTAAATGGGGTTGCTAGAGCCCAAGAAAAGAAACTCCAAAATTTTAATATGCAAACACAGGTTAATTGCTGGGCTTTCGGGTTCATTGAGGAGAGAGGTGTGTAGTTGTTTGTTGTTTTTCTCCCAGTTGTTATCTACTTTCTCTGTTGTATCCCTTTTCCAGATGAATGAAATGTTTATGTTTTTCTAAAAAAAAAAAAAAATTCGCACAGACCAGCAAATATATAGACCAAAGCTAGTCAAACAAGGATTCATAAAAGACAAAAAAGCCCTAATAAAATAATATAAAAAGAAAGAAAGAAAGAAAGAAAGATCAACTAACAACAATGTATAATACAACAATCTCAGTCAAGCACGTAACCGACGTTATCAAAAGATCAAAGTTCACGATAAACACAAAATCAGTTTTTAAAGTTTGCGCAGTGTATCTACTGTTACCGATTTAGTGTTTTTCAATCAATACAAAATTCCTTTCACCATCAATCACAAATGTAAATTAAAATATATAAAACCTGCTTTAAGATTGTTGGATATATTTCATCAATTAACTTTTGTAATAAAGTAAAAGAAACAATACACAGATCTAAGAACAAGCAATAACATATATAGATGTGAGAGGCAAAAACAATAAACAAATACTGAATATATTTAAGAAGAAATTTGCAAATAATTAAAAAACTCACAAACCAAATGCATGAAGGATGAATGATTCAGATCAAGTCTTATATTTGACACAATCTCCTTAAAGCAAATTTCGCCCCTCACACAATCACTATGGTGCTTTAAGACTAACGGACGTTTGCCTCCTAGGATAAAATGATCTATAGCATGAAAACGAAGCACACACAAGGTCGTGCTCTACGAACTACTCAATGTCTCTTTCTCTCTCTTTGACACAAAATGAATGCACAAAATATTCTCACTGGGAGAGCTTTTTTCTAAAAGATCTTTTTTATGAATGAGGAACAATGAAATTATACATAACTTAAAACTGAAACACAGTTTCAGAGATAATTATTGCATACAGATTTACTGACTCAAAAATAAAATAATAAAATATTATTATTAATTGGATAAGTGGACCTAGTCCACACATGCCTAAAGTCCAACCCAATATCTCGTCCAAACTCATATTCTCTATCATTTGCAATGTGGGACTCAAGGATTTTCACCACTTAACATCCTCAAGTGAACATAGAAAACATCAATTTATTATTTACTCCATGCTATTTTTCCAACAAAATTTTCTATATCAATTTTTATGTTTCATTCTATGTTCCACCAATTACAATTTGCAATGTATTTGTTTAACTTTCTTTATAAAATAAGCAAAGTTTAAAACAGAAAAAAAAATATATATGATAAGTTGTAATTGATAAAACATAAAGTGAAACACAAAAAGTGGTATAGAGGATTTGTATTCGTTCGTATGTCCTGTAGTGACATTAACTTTGGCTGATTATTATTATTTGGCTCAACGGATAAGTTCAATTCAAAGAAACTGGAAACAAAGGCAACTCCAAAAGTATCCGTCAATAGCTCAAACAAAATTGACCTTTACCACTTTCTCAAAAAAAAAAAAAATGACCTTTACCTTACTTCTGTTAAATGTGTATCTCTCAAAAAATGGTCACGTGGTGTGCATTTAACCCTTTTTTTTTTATTTAAATCAGATTCATGTAACCTCTTAATTGTAAAAGAAATTATTTTAAAAATAATATGAGCATACCATATGAATGGTCAATTTGGATAATTATACCTCATGATCAATAATACAAAATTGATAGTATATGGGATTAGTTAATAGCTAGCTGGTCCAAAGCCCAAGGATCGATGTTTTTGCATTTTACTCATTAAAAAAAAAAACTACAAATATCAACAAATGAGAGATTGGAATTTCTTAAAATTTTTATAAAATATTATGAGAATAGTATATATATAAGCTGATGGTGATCACTACTTAGTGAATTACATACATTAATACATATGCATGTAATCAAAGTAGTAAAATACATGTGATCGACTCTAACAAATTAATTTGTTGAAGATTCATGCAAAATATTTGGAACTAAGGCTTAGCTATTGTTATATTGTATTCCAATTCTAAAAATTTTAATATATTAAGTAGTCGTCCTTAAAATGTTAGCAACTGTCTAGCCAATAGATTGTCCCACTTTATTTCTGTTTCTAAAAAGCCAACTAAAGAGTGAAGACAGCTTGCTGACAAGAGAATTAAATGATGACAAAAAGCCTCCAATATCATTCACAATCTCCACACAGTTCCAAACTCACTTGTTGAACAGGATTTCTTACCACTTCCATTGTTTTTTTTTTGTTTTGATTGTTTTAAAATTAAGGGGTGTTTGGTTTATTGAGATGTGTTCTTAATGCAATGTATATTATGATGATTAGACATTAAAATTTTTTGTTTATTTTATTTTTTCTAATATTACCATAATTTAAAATTACAAAATATATCACATTATTTTAATCCAATCACCTTCTTAATCAATATAATGTTGTATTGTTGTATTGAGATTACATTAATATAATTGCAATAATGTAATATTATGGCATAATGTAACATCACGACGAACAAACGCCCTTAGGTTAAGGAGAAATATAGTGAAAAGAAGTAAGAAAAGAGATCAGTGGAGACAGAGAATTACGTGGAAAGCACATATACTTATCTCCCATGAATGCAACATGGTTTCACGCTTCTTTCTTAGTGTTTATGAAATGCTATTGCCTCAATTGCCTCTACTGAATTAGTCATAACTTTCTTTGTCATTGCCATGCATGAATGCATGAAGATATGTCAAACGTCCGGAAAGCTTCATAGTTATGCCAAACTTTTTCATGCAAGAGTTTTGTTCTAACTTTACCATGAAGTCCCTTAAAATAACCAAACTTTGAGAAGATTTTACATTTGCTGATCTCCTTTGATTTTCTCAAGAATTCCAGCAATTAGAAATTTTGACAAGTATAGAAATCTAAACTATCAGCTTCAAAACTTGGGATTAAGATTATTGTTGTTATATCGAAAACTTAGCAATGTATTCAACATGATATCTAATAATGAAATATAAATCTCGTTGTAGTTATAGGAGCTGATAGGGAATATTTTTAACTAAGAAAATTTTTAATTCCTTTCGCCCTTCATGGTAAAAGTACCCTTCGGGTTTAGAGTATCCTTTAAGGGTAAGGATACACTTCGGGTTAGAGGTCCCTCTTCAAGTCTGACACCAACGAAGACAACTTCCCTACTCCATCCATTTCTCCCGTCGGGTTATCTGGTACCGACGGTGGATTACACTTAGTTCCACGCCATTTGCGTGTTCTCTACTCGTGCATCCTTATATAGAAAGAACTTGTATACAACGTCTAAAGATCCTTCTACATATTCTTATCCTCTTCATATATCGGAAGTAAAGTCTTAAAATCTCGGAACATTAACTCCATATCTTCCCTGTAAGGAAAGATCCTACGTTCATGGGATCTTAGTCAGCCATAAACCATTATATAAGTACCAAGTCTTCTCTTCTTCAAGGTATGTGCAATTTCCTAGCTTTTACACTTTTTGGGTTATTCGAAATTCTTCTATCACTAACTTAACTTTCGGAAGATCTTTAGCTGGCACCCCACCTATGCTCTTGGTAGGCTCTTCAGGTACCCTAATTGGCGTGCGTGTGAACAATCAACTCATTGACAATTTTGTGCATCATCAGAAGTTATGGCCAAATCTTGATAGTTGATAGGCCAAGTTCCTTTTGGTTTCTTCTTTCTTTAGTGCATTTTGCATTTCTTTAACTCAAAAATGATATAGAATGACTCATAGAAAAGAAAAGGGAAATTTTTTTTTTTGGGACTTTAAAGTCTTTCATTAATTGTTACATTATTTGTTCACTCAATTAACTTGGCTCTTTAGGTTTAAATTCCACTCACGCAAAATTACATGCAAATCTAATGCTATCTTGCTGGCTAAAGTATGACTATTAAAGTCATTGAAAAATGGATAATCAAAAAAGACATTTGGAAAACTTTTAATTGAAGATTGTCTAAGATCTCAGAATTATTAAAATAGGTGGACCTAGCTCCCCCGAAAAAGTGAATTCTTTCACTTTGTCATTCCTTTTATTTTCATGAAAAAGAGAAAGCGATGCATGTAGTTGTAAATCATGGACTAATTGTAGCGGGCCTTTTTGTTATATTGAGGCTGAGCTGCCTCTTGCGGTATTGGGCCCAAGTATTTTGAGTAAGGGAGTTGAGATCGATCCAGCTACAACTCAATCTAGTCCGGCTTGTGCGCAAACTATGCCTCGTCTGCCGAGAGCACACTTACAGCAGGCAGAGCTATTTTAGATAAGCTGTGGCAGACATAGTAACAATAATAGCAAAAGAGAGTATTTCGACTACTTTAATCAAAATGACCGAATAATCCCTACTTAAGAAAGATAATTACAACAATGACAATCACTTTTATAAAGAAAGTTAAGGGAATAAGTGGTAATATATGGGTTAATCAAAAGGAAAGAAATCAAATCAAATCTGATATACAGGGGCTAGACCAAAGAGGAAAGAACGTCTCCTCTCAATGTGAGTAACTTCCCAGGGAAATCCTGCTGCAGAAATTAATCACTTTGAGGGAAATGGACTTGAATGGTTAGTGCCCAGAAGAATCCTTTTGCTTATGGCAGAAAGCAGGACTTTGAGAGGGAGAGAGGGAATCAACCTATTGGTGCATGCCTATCGATCTAACTCTCTGTTTTTTCTTTTTCTTTCTTTTAATTTTTTTCCTTGTCTTTCTTTCCTTCCAACTCGTTTTCTATTTTCTGGTTTTTCTTAGAAGTTCCTATTACAGTGCTCGTAGCGTTGTTGTTCTTGTTGTTATGTCCATTGTACACGACAAGGGTCTCCTTTTATAGTGCCTGCCGTGACCGGGTTTTACCATTTTAGCCCTTAACCACCTTTGTCTGATCTGGGTGTACTTTCCGACTACCATTGGGCCGTCTGTGTGCCATACCAAACAAAGATGACTTTTTTGTTTGTTAGTTTGCCGTGGCACCCTTTCCTGTTGCGTTCTGGGTGCTCTTTTTCCCTATCCTTCATGGTATGCACCTAGTGGTTCCAACTCAGCCTTACTTCTTTTAGGTGGTATGTCATCCCAACAAGATACTTCCCCTAAAAGAGCCTGAGTAAGAACCCCAGAATAGGTTTTTTCCCCTCTCCACCGCCAAACCATGCCCTCTTACCTCTAACCCATGACTTTACCGTGTCCTGTATTGGCTGGGTACAGGCTGGTGATGTCTAGACCTTGCGCGTGCCTCTTTTCCATGTATGTTCAAAATTTGCCTGCTGCTCATGCGTTCGCCGTGGTCTGAAGGCTAGCCTGCACAGTCTGCCGTCCGTTCTTGACCTTTTATGTGGGCTGCTTTTTGATTTCCCGCTCCCTTTAGAGCTTGGGCTTTATTTGATACTGAGCTTTACATTTCTTTTAGCCTATTCCTTGATTGCCATCAATTCCTACTATATCACTTTGTCATTCCTACTGTAATGACTCAATCCTGCTGGACCTCTTTAGGCCTGCCGTTTATTCTTTTCCCAGTGGCTCAGATTGACCATTAGTTTTTCATTGCATTACTTGCAAGCTCCTGTGTCCCATTTACTTTCTCTTGGGCATCCTTGGCCCATTTGCTCTCCTTGGGCTTCCTTGGCCCTTTTTCTAACTCTTTATTCCCATGGGTTTTTACTAACTTTACTGGGCTTTCCGGCCCAATTACTTTATACTTATCCTTAGAGCTCATGGGCTTGCCATCAACTCCTTACTTTCTTTGCTTGCATTACTTCGGGCCTGCTGTGGCCTATTCTCACTTTTCTACATCATATACTGCTCATGGGTTTGCTACTTCTCTTTTTCCGGGCTTCTTTAAGCCCATTTGTTTCTTCAAAGCCCATTTGTTTATTTCATGGGCTTATGATCCATTATTCCTGCCGCTTGGACCTAATGGTTTTACTATCTGTTTGCCAAACCTTTACTACCCATATTGCTGGGCTTTCTTATTTCTACTTGGATTCCCAAAAATGACCCTCAACACTAATAATCTCTGCAAATTTTTTTCCAATGGATGAACTTCACAACTTCCCTATAATTTACGAAATTTTGAAAATGATTCTTGACCTAATGGGATAAGGTCATTACTAAGAAACTTCATTTTAGGGTTTGAATTCATGTATATTATGTACCTGTCTACCTCTACCTGTACATGTGTGTGCTTATATATGTTTAATTAGTTCTCACAATATAGGAAATAAAGCTTTTAAAATATATATATCAATACAGAAAATATGTTTGTAACTTTATGTCAATGTTTATAAACTAATGGTTCGTTTGGATTGAGGGGGAGGGAGAGGGAGTAGAGTAGAGTAGATTTAGCACAAAATTAGCTTATTTTTAGCCAACTCTACTCTACTCTACTCCCCCTCCTTCCTCCCTCCATCCAAACAGGCCATAAATTTTGGTTGTTAAGAATATTGGTCCAGATTAAAGTACTTGAACTATTGTACCAAAGACTTGTTACGCAAATTTTTACTTGTACTACAACTTCACAACTTACTAGTTTTTTAATGGCAAAGCGAAGATGATAATTCTCCACTTTTAAGAAGCCCAAATTGAAGTCCTTGTCATTTTCTTCATCTTCCGCACCTGCAGGAATTTTTTACCTTCATCCCATTTGTGAGCCTTTTTTTTTTCCTTGAAAAATCTACTGCGTGCTTGTGTTCTTGGAACCATTTTTCTTAATTTTTCAACTATTTTAAAGCGATTTGAGTTGTTTGAGGAATTCCTCATTCCAATATATATATAAACGGAAAAACAAGAGTGAGTGGGTTTAGGTTATCCACTTTAGATTTAGCGTGAGAAAAATCCTAAAACCTTGAAAATTAATTGAAAAACAAACCAATTCGTTGGCCAAAACCAACACAGATTGAGTTGGAATTCAACTCTTAAAAGTTAATATTATATAAGTTGTTTTAGGTGTTTAATTAGGTAAAAGGAAACTTTAATTAGGTAAAAGGAAACAAGAGCCAATCACCCTAAGTAAGGTGGTTAGCATTGAGGTTGATGTCATACCAACCTAAATTAACCAAACCAAATAAGTTGCAGTTAGATAACACCTAACTCTCATAGCTTTTAAGCTTAATTAATATGTTGTAAACATCAAATTCCAATAGAACCAGTGGTATTAACTATTAATACTCTCGATAAACATTTTTCTTTATCGGTTTCACATGTAATTTACCGTTAATTGGACTCCCATCATCAAATAGATGCGTAACAAATAAAATTTGCATCAGATACTTTTTTTCCATGGTATCTAATAAATTATTGGGAAAGTGATAAAGAACCTGAATATCCGAGAATATAAGTATCTCTAGGAATTTGATAAGGTTTTTAGGAATGTGAGATCTCTGTATTAGGTTTATTTTTAGTGATTAAATTCTAAAAAGATGTGGTGTAAAACCTAAGTTTTACACCCTCTAATCCCAACATCATTTTATTACATATTAAAGATTAAATATAACCACACCCATTCAATTCTAATGCTCATATGAAAATCCATCCAAATTAGAAATTTATTAAGATGTTATTAGATGTGGTAAAATATATTGAGTTTTAAGTAAAAAGATGATGTGTCAATCTCTAATTGAATGGTATAACTATGAATTTTACACCCCTCCTTACCCAATTTGGACTCTTATTTTAAAGAACATTTTATATGTATATATATATATATAGAGAGAGAGAGAGAGAGAGAGAGAGAGAGAGAGAGAGAGATGGGTTCAAGTTACACCTAGTGTAACTTCACAAGAGTTACACCTTTTTTAGACCATTGATTTGTATTAGATCTAAGGGTGAAAAAAACACTCATAATCATGTATTTATTGTTCCCTAGAAATTAGTAACTGAGTCATTAATTCTTCTTATTAAAAATAGAAAAATAAAAAACATCATTAACTCTCTACTCTCCATCATCTTCATCTTCTCTCCCTCTCTCACATGGCCTTATGAGATCCATGCGATCTCCACATATTTGCTCCATTTACAGTGTGAACAAGCCATGTCTTCCCTTGGTTTAAGCAAATATAAAATATTCAAGGTGGCTAAGAGAGAATGGAGAAATTTGGACAAAGCTTTATATGTTTGGTGTACTAAATATCAATTTGTGCCAAGATTTGACATCTTAAGCCAAGGATAACTCGGAAGCATTTCATACCGGCATGTTGCTTGATAGCTAGCTGTGTTGTTTTTTCGTCTTTGAATATTGGAGATATTTTTTTTTTTTTTGGGTTTTGGAAATTCAAGTCTATCTGTCCAGAGAAAAAAAAATCTGCAACTCAAAAAAATCTGTAACTCAAAAACGTTGAGAATAGGCATTGTGCAAGGTTAGGGATGAATTAATTAGGAGAGAGAAAGAAAGTAGAAAATAATATAATATATTATTCTCTCAAATTAATTAGGGTAGCTAATATGGCAAGCAATAAATTTTAAAGATTACATTTATTATAGTGATTTTCTAACCATTAGATTTCTTAGAAATCTACGATCTAAAAAATGTGTAACTTTTCAAAAGTTACACCAGGTGTAACTTGAACCCATCTCATATATATATATATATATATATAGGGCAAAACTTAGGTATAGTACATTAGGTTCTTCTTTTAAAATTCTGACACGTGGCTATTTAATAATTACGGCTAAACGGCATTAATCACCAAAAAAAGAAAAGAAAAACTCTAGTCCCCTGAAATCAAAGAAACGCAGAATGCCAAAGCTCTTTCAGCCCACCATTGACAGCTTCTCAATCTCTTCTCTCTGCAAACCAAATCACCACAATTGAGCAACGGCAGCACTGGAGTTAGAGAGGGGGTTTCAATAATTCAATGGGTTTACGTTGGGTCTTGTGCAAATTGGTTTGTGCTTTAGATGAATTTTCTAACTGGAAATAGTTAGTCTTTAAAGCCATTTAATAAAAATGTTAATGAGACATATGACAGAGTTTTAAAAATGGAACTTAAGTTACTACATCTAAGATATTGTACTTAAATTTTGTCCATCTAAATATATAACATGTCATATATAAGTAAAGAAAAAAAATATATTAATGAAGAAAAAAATTGTCATATATGAGTAAAATAAACCCAGAAAAAAAAAACATTTGTTAAAATAAAATAATAATAAAATGTTATATATGAGTGAAGTAATAAAAAAAGGGTTTAGGAAAAAGAATAATGATTTGTCCACATGTTGGTCAAAATCACAATATAGGATAGAAAGAATAGACTAAAACGAGTGGAATGAGATGGAATTTAAATTGAGATAGAATAGATAGGTGATTTGTAGTGTAGTACTTGTTACCAAATTGGAAAGTTGGAATGAAAAATTTTGGCTGTTTCAGCAGAACTATTAACTATTAGCCTCATCACACACGGCGATGAGGCCATTTTATTTAATTATTTATTTTTTTTGAGTTTAACATAAATTTTCAATTTGAATTTAATTATTGTTAGTAAGGTTATATAGGAAATGATTTTTATAAAACTAAAAATTAGGATTTAAAGTTGAGTAAACTGTTGGGTTTAGTATATGTTAGTTTTTAGGAAAAAAAATGTATCAATCGTACATAAGATATATTTAGATAAAAAGTATGCTAATTTTTAGAAAAAAGTTTCTCTCATATTTTTTTTTTTTAAATTTTGTTGAATTAAAATTTTAACCTTATTTTTTATTTTATAAGAATAACGATTATGTAATTAGATTAAAAGTGTTTTTGATATTTTAAATGTAATAAATTGTTATGACAAAGAAAAAACAATAAGAAGATTCTGATAAGTGTGCAAAATATCAAATATTTAGTATTTAACTAGCCTCTCGCGCGTGCTCAGAGGCTCTTCTATTTTTTGAGTAAGGGTTAATTTAGCCTCTGAGTGCGTGCTCAGAGGCTAGTATATCATAAAGTTTATAAATGCATATAAAACCAAAGTAATGGTAAGTGTTCACAGTGAGCCAAATTAACACCAATAAGATTTTTTGGTCTACAAACTGAAACTTGTATACAGAAAAATCACCAAAACTCTCTATCTCAAATTCATTTTCTCGTGAACACAAACTTTTTGATTTTGTAATATGTAATACATGACACACATATGACATAACATAAAATAAAATGTATATACTTGAATTCAAAGCCAATAGCAAAAAAAAAAAAAAAAAAAAAAAAAAAAAAAAAAGTTAAAAAAAAAACACACACTCACTCACAAAATCTGTAAAAACCCATACCTCTAAACACTCACCCCAGCAATTAACCCCCTTGGCTGGAACTCAAATTCTACTCCCATATTTGTGCATGATGAAATCCTAAAGCAGCCTCCATTATGGGTTTATGACCATATCAAATTAGCCACTATGAACACTAACCAAGAATCCTCCATAGCCCACAAACCACTGTCAACCTCTCTATTCAATTAAATGTTTGAAACCTTTTTTTTTTTTTTTTTTTTTTAGAATGAATTAAATGTTTGAAACTTGTAAGGGTGGAGAGCTATATATTTTGATAACGGTTTAAGTTGGGATAGATTTTTAACTTCTTTCAATTTTTTTAATAAGTAGTAATCCGAAATTCTTGTTAAAGATCTAAACGTGTTTTTTTTTTTTTTAAGAATTTGAATTTCAAAACATATACATGTGTTGCATTTTTTTTTTAAATAAAATTTTGGACGTGGTATTTAAAATTTTATGAATTTGTTTTTAACTTCAGTTTTTTTAGCTGTAGTTATCCAAAAGTTTTCTTAAATATTTGAAAGTAGGGTTTTTTTTTGGGATAAATTTGAACGTGAGTTTTTTTTTTTTTTTTTTTGATAGAAGTTGAACGTGGGTTTGATTCATTTGAATGTGGTATTTGAAATTTTTTGGATTTCTTTTGAATATGATTGACTTCTACTTTTTAGTATATTTTTTCTTAAAAAAAAAAAAAAAAAAAAAAAAGGCCAAACGTGAGATGAGATTAAGGGAAACCGGGTATTGAAAAAAAAAATTAAGTTTTTTTTTTTTTAATGCAAAGAAAAAAAAAAGTTAAGTCTTGATAAAGGAAGGGAAAAAAAAAAAAAAAACTGAAGAAAGAAAAGTGTAAACGTGAGTAATGCTTGGAGTTAAACGTGGGAGTTAAATATTGCCTATTTTGTAGGCAATATTTTAGTGCAAGTTAGACATATATTTTACCAAATTATCTTTTAGTTTTATCTCTACTTAAACTTAAAAAAATAAAGGTATTTTGGAACAAAAAAAAATCTAGTCCAAACAGGTGCAGCCCCTTAAATAATAGTATAAATAAATATAAATAGTAGTATAGATACACCAAATACCAAAAAATCCTCCTAAGACAGGTATAAATGTTGACCCACGTAAACAGTACGATACAGAGAGCTTGGTATTTTTTTTTTCATTTTCTCTCTCTTCATTTATGACTCTTTCTTCTCTCTCTTTCTTTTTCTTCTTGCTTTCCACGCCTTTCACTTCATCTTCTCACCTCTCTTCCTTTTTTTTCTTCTTTCTTTCTCCAGAACGGGGAAAATAGTAAACTATTTTTTTTTTCTAACCATTTAGTTAGTAATTCCGGTTTTCAAACTATATTTTTTTGTAGCATTTCGAGTCTCTTAGGCTCGATTTAGGGTGTATAAATCGAGTTTTTGAGACTCGATTTTTATGAGTTGTTCCGGTCTGATGTGGCATTTTTTCCACGTGGGGACTACGTGTAAATCGAGTCTCTGAGACTCGATTTACAAACTAAAGAAAACCAAAAAAATATCTTAAGTCTCAACTCTCAGCCATTTCCAGAAATTCAAAAAAAACAAAATGAAATCCAAGAAACGCATCAACAATCTCAGTTCCAGAAATACAAAAAAAAAAAAAAAAAAAAATCCAAGAAATGCATCACACTCAGATCAGAGACCTCAGCAAAATCAGATCACAGAGAAAGATCTAGATCTAGAGAAAGATCTAGATCTAGAGAAAGATCTAGAGACCTGGGTCGCCGGATCGCGCGCAGCGACCTGGGTCGCCGGATCGCGCGCTGCGACCTGGGTCGCCGGATCGCGCGCGGAGACCTGGGTCGCCGGGTCGCGCGCGATGGTGGCTTCACTCCGATCTCAATCTCCTCTCTCTCTGTTTCTGGGTTTTTTTCTCTCTCTCTCTGGGTTCTTCGCTCTGTGTTTCTGGGCTTTTTTTCTCTGATCTGTTTCTGGGTTTTTTTCTCTGATTTGTTCTAATTTATAAGGGCTAGAAATCGAGTCTCTAAGACTCGATTTCCATGTTGTCCACGTGGATAAATATGCCACGTTGGAAGTAATTAGTACATAGAAATCGAGACTCTGATGCTCGATTTATAGGCCAAAATCGAGTCTAAGAAACTCGAGTTGCTAGTAAGTAATATAGTTTGGAAACTAGAACTACTAACTACATAGTTGGGAAATTATAGGTAATTACCAATTTCGTCCCTCCAGAACCTCCACCGGACCACCTCTCCTTTTTTCTTTTTTCCTTTTTTCTTTCCTGTCACTTTCTCTGCGCCTTCTCTATCTCTTTTTTTTTCTACCCTGTCACTCTCCCACTCTGTCTTTTTTTTTTCTCAGCCTAGGCCGTTGCCATTGAGATCGGCCGTCGCCGTGGAGTTCAGCCTCACCGATGAGGCCGTCACCGTGGAGATCTCTGATTCTGATCTCCCTCTGTTTTTTTTTCCTTCGGTTGTGGATTCCATGTGATTGTGATACTGGGTGAGTTGGTTCTTTTCAAGCTCTTTTTTTTGGGATAGTTTTGTGTTGATTTGAGGATTTTTTTTTTTAAAGTAGCATTGGGTGGTGGTGGCGGGCTGTGCTTGGGTATGGTGGTGGCTGGCTGTGCTGTGTATGGTGGGGTTTTGTTGAAGGTTTTGAGTTTTTTTTTTTTTTTTTTCTCTTTTGTTGATCGTTTGGATTTGGAATTTGTTGGAGGATCCGGTGGTTGTGGTTGTAGTTTGTGCGGTGGTTCTTGGTTGGTGGTAACTGCCACTGGGGCTGTGTATTTGTGCATGTATGGGTTTTGAGAAAATATATTATTTTAACGTGGTGTATATATTATTTTAATGTTTAGAAAGGACGGAATAAAACATTTTATTAATGTTATATTGTAAAATAATATGGTAAAATTATAAAGTTGCTTTTGTTGTGGTAAATTTTTACAATAAAGATTAGGACATGTGTCTTTCTCAATAAAAAAAAAAAAAAAAGATGAGGACGTGTGACAGTGACAAAAAGGTCCAATTACAGCGTGTCACGTGGTACAAAAAATGTATGAAAAAGCGTGTCTGTGATAGGATCCTTCTTAACAAAGTTCTATATCCTGTTTCAGGAAAAGAAAAAGAAAATAAAAACTCTCCTCTATGGAATTTGATTCCATCGTGTGATCATAGTTCGGGACCTTCAAAGTTAAAGACCAGTTGTATTCAACAAAAGAAACTTCGAAGTTTCACAACCGTGTCAAGTCAATTTTGCTTTTGCAACGAAACTCCTTCGTTAAATTCCCTCCAAATTTTCTAATCAAAACAAGAGAGAGAAAGTTCGTCTTCCCTATACTCTGTGAGTCTGTGTATATATATATCGAGATTACATAACAATCCACAATTCACAATCTGGGGCGGAGAAACTTTATCAAAACACGTTTTATCTGTTACGTCTGTTACATCCAAACGCGTAATAAGATTTCTTTCAATCAGTTTCAGATAGAAAAAAAAAAAAAAAAAAAAAAAGAAAAAAGAAAGAGAGAATGGGGAACTGCTTTTCCGATGTAGAGGGAGGTAAGCAAGCAGTGGGTGGGGCCCAACAAAGGCCCAATAGTATTGCTACCACCAACAACAATGGCGGACACAACGACGCCGTTGAGTTCTTCTTCAAGTCTCGTGGCATTCAGCCGCTCATCACTCAAATCGAGGTAATATATGTCAAATACAAAGTACAAAAAAAGAAAATGTCAGAAACTTTTTCAATATTTCGTTATGCTTTTATATGTATAACTGAAAATCTCATTACATAAACACACACAGCCATATTTTATATGTGTACGGGTGTGTTAATCTTTATTTGTACCCCACTTTGGGTCAAAAGTCAGTCCAATTCAGTCAATTCCTATAGTCATTAAAAAATTTTGGGTCTTTTTTTTGTTTTGTTTTGTTTTGTATGTAAACTGTGTCAGTTTTAATGTTCACTGTAGTGCTAATGGTGATACTGTCTGAATGCGTACGGATTGTGTTTTCCGGAAAATACTTAGTAGTCCGGATTATAGTGAAATTGTGCTCTCTTTCACATTCATAATGGACTATAATATAAATGTAATGAGTGGACCTCACCATGATTGTGAGAGAATGGGGAATCATTCACTTTCCTCTTTTGAGTAACTAAAAATTACTCGTATTCTTTTATATTTTGTTTCAGTCAACCTCCCAGAATTATTATTATTTTTTTTTTTATAAATATTTTAGTGTGCCTTATGTTTGTAACTTTGTCGATTTTAATGTTTACTGTATTAGTGCTTGCTGGTACTGCTTTTATATATATGAATCTATTGCTTTGTTGATTTGGGCATTATCTATTCCTCTTTTTCAAATACATATTTTACATATATGGCTTATTATAATTATTTTTTAAGATTTCTTATTGTTCTGTTTGGTTGTTGAGAAAAAGTTCTGGACGTGAAGGTAACAATTGTACTTGTTTTTTAAGAAAAAGAAACCAATGGGACCAATTATTATAGTATGATGTTATAATTATTTTTTATGGGAATTGCTATTATAGCTTGGACTTTGGATGCTGAAAAAAAAAATTACAGGGCTTGAGATTGTTTTTAATTTCCTACAAATTGTAGGTAGACTGCAATTTTGATATACTATACAGTCTATACTTTTGATACAATTATCTTCTTCTTCTTTTTTTTGATAAGTAAATAACTTCATTTAAAAATTAGTGAGGAAATACAATGAATAAAACAAGGCACACAGGTAGAACTTTACATACAAGTATCTTGAATAATGATTAATTCCACAGTGAATCAGAGCATGAGACGTTGCTTTGGCATATCATTAGACTTAGGATGAAAGTCTCATACTTAAAGAGTGTGACAATTCTTTGGGAGAAACTACAGTGGATTCTAGCTTTAGATCTTGGTCTCTGATTTCATGACAAGAATTATTTGATTCATGAATTATATATATATATATATATATATATGTTACCTGATTATTACGATCGATGTTGCTTTGAAAACAATAGTAGTGAGAACAATAATAACATAAATATGGTTAATCTTTATTATAAGTAAAATATTTATTGTTCAGGAAAAATTCATTAGTGATGCTACTTTTGTTGCTATAGTTGTTGCTTAAATAAATCCAAGGATTTAAATTGATATTAAAAGATTTTTGGAATCTCCGCTGTTGGACTTAAAACAAAATGACAGTTTTTTTAATTCATTCGACTGTTTTGTGTACAAAGACATATTTGATAAATTAATTATCATTGCATAGTGGAGGAGATTTGTACTATTTCAATGGTGTTAAAAGTTTCATTTCCCTTGGTTCTTTTCAAGCTCTTAGTTTATCTTAATAAGTGGACCATGTAGGACATGCAGGGCAATGTTGACTTTGTATTCTGTTCTTAATATGGTGATCAATATGTAGCGCACTGTTTGGCCAATGAACAATTTCTCAAAATTTGAGAATAGATCGTGTAGTTAGGGCTTCCACCAAGTTCCAATGCTTCACAGCAAGGAACCTTTTCTCTATGCATGTTAGGTTTTTTGAAAATGTAGGTGTTTGCATGCTTTGTATGGTTAGTAGTTTTGTTGCCACCAAGGTCCACATCAATGAGCCCACCTGATCTCATCCTAAAAGTTGCACTACAAAATGCTCCCCCAAAGGGAACACTAGCAAGATTCCCATTTGTTGGTTCCAATTTAACAATGGAACATCAGACAAAACCATTGATTCAAAAATTCTTTTTATTGTGGTGTAGAAAAATGTATATCTATATTCATTTGCTTATATTCAGGACCACTAGATGCTCTTATTTGATTTTTCTTATTGATGTGTACTTTGTTGCAAGTCCTATTGGGGTCAATAGTTTGGAATTTTCCTCGTATATATAATTATCATTTCGAAATTGCTAGCCAAGTCATGAAACCTAAAAGCAATTTGTGATGGTCCTTTAATTATCTACTTCAATTAGTAACTAACTTCATAAATTTGATGTTGTGGTGAAAATTGCTAATCAAGCTATATTTTGATGAAATATTAGTAAACTTGGACACTGAAGAAGCTTTGTGAAGCAACTATTTTGCATTTTAACATACAAGAGTATAAATATTAATCTCATTTTAGTCCAATGAGTTTTGGCTCAAATGGCATTTCCTTCTTTCATAAGAATGGGATAGAAAATTGGGTTGTCGGTTTAGGACCTATTGGGTGCATGTGTAACTTATCAATCAAAATAAATTTTATCTTAATTTAGGTTTAAGTAATTGAAGTGCCTCTATTTTTGAAAAGGATGAGTTGTCCTACCTTTTTTTCATCTCTAACAGATGGGTATTGTGGAGTTCATTGGTTCACCCTCTCACTATATATGGGTGGCATTTTATAAAGCTCCGAAGCATTAATACTGTCTTATATAATTTAACTCAAGATAGGACATTAGTCTTGTGTACATTACCATTGGAATTGTTATTTAATCTACATTAATGGCTCTTCTATTTTTTCATGACTTTTCATATTATTCTATGTGGTTTGCCCCTTTTTGGTTTCTCATTATGTATTCATGCATTCTTGTGTTTCAATTTTATGCTGCAGTTATCTTTATTTGCATCTAACTTGCTTGACCGTGACATCACTTCAAAGGTATTCCTCTATATACATAACCACATTTGATAGTGAGTTTATTAAGGGTATACTATAATTTTCCAATTTGCTAATATTTTGGTAATTTACTATGGCTTTGTTTGTTTGTTTGTTTTAGCTTAAAATTCTAGCTTATTTTTAAACAGAAATATGCCAATGAAAATATCATCCAAACACTATCCAACCTCCTTTTGTTTTAGTAGGAAATTTGAGTTTCTTTGTTTTCATATTCCCTTCAAATTTCTAATATGTGATGGTTTGGGAAGTTATTATCTAAATGAGATTTCTTGTTGGGGAAGATTTGTCAGAATAATAAATTTTGCACTTAGGAAGAAAGTGTCTTATCAAGTACTTCATAATAAGTCTCACCATACTCAAGCAAAATACACAATGGAGTTCTCAATGAAAGAGGAGTTTTATTGATAATTAAAATAGTACATATCCTTTGCTACACACACCGCGTCACTCTTCACTTCTACTCTTACTTATTATTTCACTTGCATTTTCATACTCCTGCAATCAATGCCAAGCCTTATATAGTATACATGAAAGACTAAAATTACACACTACATTCGAAAACAAAACGAGACGAGCAATAATAACCTATTACCTAAAAGTAAAAGAAAGACTCATTACATACTTGTTTCAAGCTATACTTGTTACATCTTTTGATAGTCAAGGACAACAACTCACCTACTAAAGTGAGAAATTTTCTCTTTCATATTTTTAGTTTACCAATCAAACTAAGCTAGTAAGGATATGCAAGCTTAGTAAATAACACATGCAAAATGCTTTAAAACAAATCATCGGCCGATTGCTAGGGTGGGAGTATAGTGCTGGGTATAGCTACCTATCACTAAATAACAGATGTTAACTTACTAGCATTCATGGGTTTGAGTCAGGGAATCGACCTCTCCAAAAAAATGGGGATAAGGTTGCCTACCAATCACCTCTCTCAAACCCTGTAAAAATGGGTGAGTTGTGCTATCAGTATGACTTGTAGTCCTTGGTTCCTACCTGGGGTATGTCAAAATTACATGTGCCATAAGTAGTGTTTATGTCAGACAAGCACTTCTTTGTATACTCTTGGATATGTAGCAAGCTGAACTGTTATATTGGCTGTTTCTGATAAATATTCTTATATATCTGAGGGTCTTGAATTTCTCAATCCACAGTAGTTTGTTTATGTGCTTGTATGACATGCATGCATGTCGTGATTAGGCTTGTCTTACTATGATTTTTTCTAAAATATACTTTATTTCATTTAGAGTGATCCAATGGCTGTGGTGTATGCAAAGAAAAGAGATGGAAAACTAGAGGAGTTAGGTCGCACTGAGGTTGTATTGAATAGTTTGAATCCTGCATGGATAGAAAAAGTTACAGTTTCATTCCAGTTTGAGATTGTGCAGCCATTGGTGTAAGCTTTACAAATTTCTTTAAGTGTTTATCTTTGTGTAGATAAATCCTTGTGCAGCCATTGGTGTAAGCTTTACAAATTTCTTTAAGTGCTTATCTTTTTGTAGATAAATCCTGTTTTACTATAAGTGATTTTCTAATTTAACTGGATGGCTTGTGTTGCCTTTATTTTTCTTGGTGCCAGATTTTATGTATATGATGTGGATTCAAAATATCATAATGTACCTGTGAAGGTATGTATCAGTTTTAGCTCTTTTAAGTATTTATTATTTTAATTCATGTTTTGTAGGTTATGTTCAATTATTTGCACTGTTAATAATTTACACACAAAAAAGTGTACATGCTCAGTGTTCTTGTTGCATTTCTACCAATCTTTAAGTTCTGAATATTGCACTTTGCAAGATAAAACTCTTATCAACATTTGTAATATGTGAAATGGGCATTGATTTGACTAGATCACACTATAAATTGCAGGTACACTAAGCAGTAAGCACTAAATTTGTCAATGCATGGTCAAAAACATTGAAGTGGAAACAAAAGTAATTAGTGAACAATTATAAACAAATGTTTGATGCCAATCGTGTGATATGTCTCAGATTCTCAGGAAAAAATTATTTTGGTAGTAGCTATACATGTGATTGTGCATGGTGTAATTGTATGGGAAATCACTTGTTGAAAATTATTATGAAACTTTTTTTTTCAGTGTGTTGCATTTAGCTAAAATAATTAAACTGGATTTGTTGCTTCTGTCAGTTTGGCCATGATACAGGAAAGAAGTTATATAACAAATAATAAATGAAAGTAAAGGGAAATTTAGTTTAAACTCTAAAGCCCTCCATGAAATATTGGTGATGTTTATAATTTTCTCAATAATCTTTTACTCCATGGTTGTAATTTTGGTAACTGTACAAAGTGTGGAATGCAAATTTTTTTGACAAAAACCAAATTTGATTGGTTAACCATATCAATTATGAATTAATTGATACTTTTGAAAGATTGTGACAATTTAAACCATATTCAGATGTGAGCAAAGAAGGTAACTTATAAGGATTATATTTTTGATTTGTTATCATTTCATCGAGAACAATCTAACAAATTTAGTTGATGATGAAGTCTTTATTTTAAAAGTTTATTTACGTTGCCTTGCAGAGGCTAAAATTGAATGATCAAGAATTTCTTGGAGAGGCTACTTGTGTTCTATATGAGGTATATCACCTTGGGTTCAGTTGGGCTCATTGAAATTATATAAAGCATATATATCATGCTGGTGCAATTTGAGTAAATATTTGTGTTAATTTTGAGTGTTTTATTTTTAGAAATTTACAGGGTAGAAAGACAAATGTGAGAGCCACTTCACTATAATGTTATTTTAAGATTTTGTGCATCATAGTTTAGATTACCACTGATGCAGTTAAAAATTAGGGAAAATTACACTTTGCCCACCTATGGTTTGCCCGAAAAACACTTTGCATCCTGTGATTTAAAAATTGGTACTTTACTTACCTGAGGTTAGCTCCGTTTGTCTCCTGTTACCCACCTCAGTTAAAAATAAAGGTAATTTTTTATTTTTGTTAACCCTTCTATGTCTCTCTCCTCTCAAAACATTAAAAACTAAAAAATTAAGGGAAAAGGAGATCTAAAAGCTAAGTTTTGTAAAAATTAAAATCTAACTTTTACATCTTTTTTTCATGTATCAACTTTTAAATCTTCTATTTTAACAAAAATGTATTGTATTACTTAATTTTAGGGAGTACTAAAAAATAAGTTTTGGAGAGGGAGAGCGTATTTTATAGTATTAATAGTGATAGAAAATTAGAAATAAGACTTTTATTTAACTTATTAAGCTGGGAAAAATAAGGGGAGTGAAAGATAGAGAAGGCACTCAAGGCAGCAAAGAATAAAACAGTAGCACTTGGTATAAAATTGTTCAATTCAAAGTGCATTAGAGTATTGACCTTTGAGAGATGTAAAATTGGAAGTAGCTCCTTAGCTCCACATGTTACCAACTCATAGTCACATTGACAAGGACAAGAAGCTGGTTCTCAGCAGTCATTGGACGAATTTAGACATAAGAAGGAATTGTCCACTCAGTTAAGGCTATTTGGAGGGGATGATGGTCAGCAATTTTTTTTTTTTTTTTTGATAGGTAAGAAAAAATATATTAATAAACTGCTAGATGCAAAAAGCACTAGCAGGGCAAATTACAAAAAGGAAGAAAAAGCAAAGACAAAAAAAACTTAAATTACAAAGAAAGAGAGCTAAGGAAAAGAGGAAGAGAGTCACTAGTTGTGAGTCCCCAAACCCTAGCCCAATCAAACAGAGAAATAGAGAAGAAAGCATGCATTTGGTCCTCAGATCTATCCAAATCCTCAAATGTCCGTCGGTTGCGTTCCTTCCAAATACACCACATCAAACACAATGGAACTAAGTTCCAAATGTAAGAAGAATGCTTCCCCAACCAATTCCACCAACTAAAAAGAAAATCTGACACCGTAAATGAGGAAACCCATGAAATCCCAAAAATCTTAAAGACAAAGCACCACAGCCGATAAGCCTTTCCACAATGTAACAACAAATGATCCACTGTCTCACTACAGCAACGACACATAATACACCAGTCAACAAAATCAAATCCTCTAAGCCGCAAGTTATCACCCGTGAGGATCCTATTCCATGCGGCTGTCCAAACAAAGAAAGAAGCGCGCCGAGGAGCCTTAACTTTCCAAATACCTTTCCAAGGAAAAATAACAGAAGAAGGGCCCTGTAACTTATGATAATATGAACGGATAGTAAAATCCCCGTTTTTGGTCAACTTCCATCTCAACCGATCACCAACAGTCTCTGAAGGAAAATTGGCTGCCAAGAAACGGAAGAATTCAACCACCACAGCAGCCTCCCAATCATTAGGACCTCGATTAAAACGAACATTCCAAGTTCTCCCATCCCCTGCTCCTTGACTTATCAAAGATGATTCTACCGAAGCCTCTTTGTTTGCAACAAAATTTTATAAGACTGGGAAAGCCAATTGGAGAGAAAGATCTCCACACCACATGTCTGTCCAAAATTTCACTCTATCCCCCACCCCAACCTTATACTGGACATATTTGTTGAAAACTACCCAACCCTTCCGGATACTTCTCCACAAACCACAACCATGAGTTCCCCTACCCAACTTTGAGGTCCACCCCCCCCATTCTACACCAAATTTTGAAGCTATCACCCTCCTCCAAAGCCTATTCTCCTCAATCCCAAAACGCCAAAGCCACTTACCTAGCAAGGCTTTATTGAAAGTAGTCAATTTCCTAATACCCAAGCCACCATTAGCAATAGGTAAGCACACTTTATCCCATCCCAATAAATGATTCTTAGGGTCTCCCCACAGGAAATCCCTTTGGAGCTTCTCAATTTTGTTTGCCACGTGGGTAGGGATGGTGAAAAGAGATAAAAAATATGTGGGAAGACTGGATAGTGTGCTTTTAAGCAAAGTCATCTTACCTCCTTTCGACAAATACAACTTCTTCCACCCAGCTAGCTTCCGTTCGATATTTTCCAAAATAGGGTTCCAAATAAGGGGGGACTTATGGGATGCCCCTACCGGCATACCAAGATAAGTCATTGGCAAAGCCCCAACCCTACAACCCAATATCTCTGCCAAAGCATGCAAATTAGTTACCTCCCCTATAGGAACCATTTCGCTTTTAGCTACATTAACCTTTAAGCCAGTCACAGCCTGAAAACAAAGTAACAGCAGTCGAACATGAAGAATTTGCTCCATCTCTGCATCACAAAACACAAAGCATCATCCGCAAACAGCAAATGAGAAACACTTTCCCCTCTGCCCCTCCTACCGTCCGCCCTAAAACCACTAAGTAAACCTTCCCCCTCCATTCTCTTCACCATCCTACTAAACACCTCCATCAGAACTAAAAATAATAAGGGAGACAACGGATCCCCTTGTCTCAAACCTCTGGAACTACCAAAGAAATCTGCTGGGGTCCCATTAACTAACACAGAAAACTGCACTGTAGAGATACAAGTTCGAATCCAGCTACACCATTTCTCCCCAAAACCCATTTTCTTTAACAACTTTAGAAGGGCCTCCCAATTCACATTGTCATAGGCTTTCTCAATATCTAACTTACAAATTACTCCCGGAATCTTACTCTTCATTCTGCTATCAACACACTCATTGGCAATGAGAACAGAGTCAAGGATTTGCCTACCTCCCACAAAGCTATTCTGAGATTCAGATATCAGTTGATCTAAAACCACTCTCAGTCTATTTGCCAACACCTTGGCCAAGATTTTATACAGACTCCCCACCAAACTAATAGGTCTAAAATCACGAATGTTAGAGGCCTCATTCTTCTTAGGAATCAAAGCTATAAATATAGCATTAAGAGATTTCTCAAACTTACAATGCTGATGGAATTCATTAAAGACTGCCAAAACGTCTCTTTCAACTACCCTCCAACAATGATGGAAAAAGGCCATAGAAAAGCCATCTGGACCTGGAGCTTTATCCCCTTCCAAAACTCTGACCACTGATAGAATCTCATCTTTCTCGAACCTCCTCTCCAACCAGCCCCTCTCCGACTCCCCAATTTGATCAAACTCCAAACCTTCCACAAAAGGTCTCCACTCCTCAGACTCTTGATACAGAGTTTTATAGAATTGAACAACCTGAGCAGCAACCTCTGCTCCGTCCTCATAAATCACCCCATCCACTTCTAAGAAACTAAGGTGGTTAAGCCTTCTATGAGAATTAGCCATCTTATGAAAGAACTTAGTATTATTATCTCCCTCCTTAATGCACAACATTCTCGATTTTTGTCTCCACGAGATCTCCTCAAGAGAAAGAAGATGCTCCACTTGCGATCTTGCTACATTTCTCTCTTCTCTCTCCGTCTCAGAGAGTCCAAGAACCCCTTCCTTAGCATCTAAAGCCTCTAGAACCCCCAATAATTCTTCCTTCCTTCGCCCAACATTGCCAAACTCTTGACGATTCCACTGAATAATATCGTCTTTCAACGCTTTCAATTTTTTAGCAAACACATAACTCGGAGTGCCCGAAAAAGAATGGCGATTCCACCATGATTCAACCCTATCAACAAACCCTTCCGTCTTCAACCACATATTCTCAAACCGGAAAGGACTTTTCCCCCTAGCCATACCCCCTGCCTCCAAGAGAATTGGAAAATGATCAGAAACAGTTCGTGGAAGAATACGTTGGATCACATCCGGAAAGTGATGCTCCCATTCATGCGACACTAGAGCTCTATCAATCCTAGACATAAAAGGTTGGTCAGTGCCACTAGACCAAGTATAACGCCCTCCCTCCAACGGCAGATCTATCAAGTTTAAATCTTCAATAAATTCAGAAAATTTTTCCATAGCCGGAGTAAGTCTAGACCCTCCCCTCCGTTCACTAGGGAAGCGTACAACATTAAAATCCCCAAAACAACACCAAGGAACATTCCAAAACTGATGAATACCAACCAACTCATCCCATAAATCACCTCTCAACCGATTATCATTTAGGCCATACACCCCTGAACATGCCCATATAAACCCGTCCGCCACACCTTTCCACTGAACCGACACCGAAAACAGGCCCACCAAAACTTCCAACTTTTCTACAACCCTCCTATCCCACATAATCAAGACCCCTCCAGCTGTCTGATCGGCATCTAAAGCCACCCAATCCATATACGAACAGCCCCAAATACTGTAAACCAGTTGTCTATCTAAGCCAGCCAGCTTAGTTTCTTGAAGGCAAACAATGTCGCACTTCCATTTACGTAACAAATTCCTCACTACCAAACGTTTCTGAGGATCGTTCAAACCTCGGACATTCCAAGAAATCATCTTCAGCTTCGTAAAGACTATTAATACCCCACAACTGTCTCTACCTCACAACCAACGCACTATCTCCCATCATAGTTAACCGTTGAGATTAAGTTCCTCAACTCTCTTTTACCTTTACCCGTGGAGGAAACTGCTTTTTGGTTGGCATTAGCTTTCTTCCGCTGCTGGTTAATAACTGTCATCTCCCTTTCTAGCTTTTGAAGGTAAGCAATACACAACTTTTCATGTTGATTCATAGAAAGCCCAATTACTTTGCAAAAGCCTGGGATTCTGTTTTTCACCCACCTAGAGACATCCAGCGTGTTTCCAACGTTTAACCCCTTAGAATCATTGTGCATTTCCATCGTTAAAGCTAGCCCCGGGGGGACAATAGTAAGCAATGGGTTACAAATTGTCAAATCCTCCTCCTCACCCAACACCGCTTCTGAGAGAGCCAATTCTTCCACCATCGACTCACCCAAATTGGGCTGACCCATCTCACCAACATCTATCTGCCTTGTTCCCTCATTATCCGTCCCTTGAATCAGAAGCTCACTACTCACACTTCCAACTTTATCCACACAATTGACCCCAAAAAATTCCAACTGAGTCGCTGCGGGTCGGACGGAGTTAGACCCAGCAGTGAGAGTGTCCTTAGACTCCATCAGAGCCTCCGCAAGACCGTTGGAGCAAAACCCAATCTCCAACCCAGCCATCGCGGGACTGTCGGGGTCCAACCCAGTCACCGTGAGACTGACAGAGCTCCTCGGAGGCACCAAAAAGTTCTCCGTCTGAACCACCTCGGGACCATCGGAGTTAAACCCAGCAGAAATAAAACCCTCAAACTCCAAAGGAGCCGCCGCAGGACCATCGATGCTGGTCCCCAACACCAACCCATCCATCGCAGGACTGTCTAGGTCTCTCCCAGTCACCGTGAGGCTGTGCGAGCTCCTCGGAGGCACCGAGAAGCTCTTTCCGCCCATCTCGGCCAAAACCCAGTCCAGCTGTGACCCCGCCGGGCCTCCAGCCACCTGCATTGGCAACCCAGAGTACTTCGGAGTCACTAGTGGGCATTCCCCACTCTTCTCGTTAATACCGGCTGAAGATATAGGCACCACAGGCTTATAAGAGCACTCCCCGGGCTCATAAGTACTTGGGCTTAAAGTGATTGGGCCCGAATTAGACTTACTAAGAGTCTGTTGGGCATTTAACATGCTAGAGCCCACATCACCTGAAAAAGACTTATTAAAAGTCTGTTGGACTGCCAACTTGGTAGAGCCCACACCACTTGAGTTAGACTTACAAAAAGTCACTTGGGCTGCCAACTTACTAGGGCCCACGCCCAACATACCCACATCCAGATCCTTACTGGCCCGTGGTACTCCCCTAAAAATCTTTTCTCCCCTATTATTTCTATCCCAGCAGACACGTCTCCTTCCTTTCACATCAATCTCCACGATAAGACCACTCCCAGTCCAGCAGGATCTCCTTGAAGCACTCTTCCTTCCATTTTCAGCTTTAGAATTCAAACTGAAGCTAGGTGGGATACGTTTCCTATCTACTACCAGATTTTGCTCACCTAAACCTGACACCACATTAATGCACTGCTTCCTCCCATCCCCTCCTCCCACTGCCAACTTTTCAGGCTTACCCACCGGAAATACCTTCACCTTAGTATCTGAATATCTCGGATTCAGCTCCAAAAACCCCCTTGACAGATTCTTCTTCTCCACAAACTCCCCTTTGGTTAACTTTTTATCCTTCACCAAGGTTGTAAAGAGCTGTGACTGAGTCACAAACCTTGGCTGCACCTGGCCCTTCACGATATCAGCAAAAGACCGAGAAGGATGAGGCCCCAACATTCTCCTCTGTGGCAAAGACACAAATTTGGCCTGACCTGAACCACCTAAAGCATATTGGTCAGGATACAACATCTTCCTCAGTTCAAGCCCAAAGGCCTTCCAGCCACTTTGTGCTTTGCCACCCGGAATGATAACAGATCTTCTGTGCCCTCCCACTCTGAGTTCAGACACTAAAAGGAACTGACCAAAGGCATTAGAACCTCGCTGTAGAGTATATGCAATGTCTCCTTCCCTAAGCGTAAAAAACTGTTTGGGATTGACTCCAACCACCGTGTGCTCTATGTTCTTCATCAACCAAACAGCTGCATTCTTGCCCATGAATACTGACTTCATGAAGTGTTTGCCCCTTTCAAAAATACGTAAGGAGAAGAAATTTCCTCCTTCCTCAACCACCAACTGAAAAAACTTAAGTTCAATGAAAAAACTACGAACACCACCCATCTCAAGACTAACACCTATCGCAATCACAAAGAAACTATTCCTCGTTTAAATTTATTGGTATACTATTTTCTACAAGTTGATGATTTGGTGGTTTTGAATGATTTCCTATTGGTCAGCAATTTTCTGAAGACATTGAGCTCTTGGGCTTTGGGAATGCAGATTCTGATGAAAGATTAAGTGATATTTTTGATGGTGTCTTTCAATGGGAACAGAAACTGATGGCTCAACATCCAATGTTGTGGAGTTCACTCTTTTCCAAAAATTGTTCAATTCAATTTTTAATGTATTAAAATCGAAATCTAAAAGTTGATACATGAAAAGAAGATGTAAAAGTTTGGTTTTAATTTTTACAAAACCTAGCTTTTAGATTTTCTTTTCCCTTGATTTTTTAGTTTTTTATGTTTTGAGAGGAGAGAGACATATTTATCCTTATTTTTAATTGAGGTGGGTAACGGGAACAAACAGAGCTAACCTTAGGTGGGTAAAGTGCCAATTTTTAAACCACAGAAAGGCGAAGTGTTTTTCGGGCAAACTATAGGTGGACAAAGTGTAATTACCCCTAAAAATTATGTTTCAAGTGTAACTAGTGGCTTAAATTCTTTTAGAATGATTTGGTCAACATGTACTAAACTTTGGTGTTTGTTTTTCCTCCATTTTCTCTCTTCTATTTTCATGGCAGATAGTGGCTAAAAAAACTCGAAGTTTAACCCTAAATCTCAAAAACAAAAATGGGCATATGAGCTTGAGGAACTTAGGGGCACTCACTATCCATGCAGAGGAAACAATTTCTTTGAGGAGTTGTGTTGAGATGGTAGTCCATTGTTCCCACTTGGATAACAAGGACCTATTCTCTAAAAGTGTATGTATTCACAAAGCAGATACCTTAAAATTTCATGTTCCTTAAGCATACTTATTCTTGATTGTGTTTGTTTCTTAAGTTTCTTCATTTATTTTAGGATCCTTTCTTAAGAATATCTAGAATTGTTGAGAGTGGAGGCTCTGTTCCAATATGCAAAACTGAAGTGGTGAAGGACAATTTGAATCCAATTTGGAAACCCCTATGCTTGAGCATACAGCAGTTTGGAAGTAAGGTATGCTTGTCGATTTTTGATTCTTGGTTTTCTATTAGATTATGGTTATAGGATGTTTTGTAATTTTGATAATTAATGAAGACTCACATGGCATATGCAATTTCACTTGCTACAGGATAACTCATTAATTATCGAGTGCTTTGATTTCAATAGCAGTGGCAATCATGTGCTTATTGGGTAAGCTAAAATTTATTGTTGTCCGGATTAGTTTTAATTTTTGTTTATTTTCACTTTTCAATTTTCACGATTTAGTCTCTGGTACTAAAAGAAGGTATTTATTTTAAAATTTACCTCATTAGTAAGCTCCAGAAATCTGTGGCAGACCTGGAAAAACTTCATATAGAAAGAAGTGGTGCAAGTCTCACCTTACCATCTCCTCATCATGGTCATGAGAAGGTACTTATTCATACTTGCGGTTATATTTTTAATAAATACTTCATGTTAATCTTTATGTTTAAATTTTTACATTGCTTACTAATTTATCAATATAGATTTTGAAGGGACAGCTGTTTGTGGATCAATTTTGTGAAAAGCAACAGTACAGTTTTCTGGATTACATTTCCAGTGGATTTGAGCTTAACTTTATGGTTGCTGTTGACTTTACAGGTAAAATATATCCCATTCTAGGGGAGTTATATAGTTTTTAATTTTATTTTTTGGGTTCTCTTTTTCCTTGTTCAAAATATTTTGGCTGATGACTGATTTATGCTTTGAATATTCAATATCTCTTTATTTAGCCTCAAATGGAAATCCTCGAAATCCAGATTCTTTACACTACATTGATCCTTTTGGCCGGTTGAATTCTTATCAACGGGTAAGATTGTGCATCCTCTAATGCTCTCAATAGGGTAGTTGCTTTTCTTTGGCACTTGTATGTGTGTGTGTGTGTTTTTTTTTTCTAAACATTAGATACAACAGATCTCCCCCCCCCCCCCCCCCAATACATTTTAATCCTGTATGGGTTCGTGAGTTGTATTTTCCGAACACATGCCAAAAGAAGAAGAAAAGACACAAAATAACCTGGGAATTGCTTGTAGAATAAGAAAAAATAGCTTTTACATTGAATTGGTCCAAAAAGAGGCGCATAAAAACAACCTGGGAAAGAAAAAAATAACTTCTACATTGAATTTGTCGATAGCAATGTCTATATGATCAAGTAGCTATCTTTTGCTATCTTTTGTCTATCATGACTCAATATGATCAAGCAGCTTGTTTTTCATATCAAGGTTGCAGGTTCTTTTACTCTCAACTGAACGCAGAACATGTTAGAGAAATTAAAAAAAAACCATACATGGAACATGTCTGAGATTGTGGATTGTGTAAAAAATATTTCTTTGTTTTGAAATTTTTGTTAGGGTTCTTTTGTTTGCATATACTTAAAATAAATCTTCATTGATTGATGAAGTCATTGTATACTTAATTAAGAAAACTTGTAGGCTATAATGGAGGTTGGGGAGGTCATTCAGTTTTATGATTCTAATAGGCGCTTTCCTGCTTGGGGCTTTGGAGGAAGAACAATTGATGGTACCACATCACATTGTTTTAACTTGAATGGAAGTACAGGTGCCTTTGAGGTGAGAGGAGCTGACTTTGTAATGCTTTGTTTGCTTAATCTTTGAAGAATCTGACCTGGCTGGCATATTGCCTAGCTGTTTTCACACATCTCTCTCTCTTTCTCTGTAATCCTCTTGCAATTTTTATTGAAAACCCCTTAATTTTTATAAAAGTGAAATCTATGCTTATTCATGTCTTCTTATTCTTACTGTTATTATCTCATATTTCCTTTCTTTTTCTAAAATATAATTATTTATTTATTTATAATTCTGTTGAATAGCATCTGAAACTTGGCTCTGTCACCATTGATGTTTTACCTTCTTCTATTACCTCTAAATCACAAACATTTTCAACCAAACACGAAAAGTTCTAAACCCTATTTACAACAAACAAAAATACATTCAAAATCCCCAAATACATTAATTTTATCATCAAAAGGTTTGAGAAAGTCGCAGATGCCCTTAAAAAGAAGTCCATGAGAACGGTGCAAATTAAATAGATTGAGTTATCTCACCTAATAAAATTTGGAACATTATATGTTTTGTATCATAAGATTAGATGTCCATTGTAAAGGATTACAAGTAAATGGTACCATAGGATTCATATCATTCTTTGTAAGTTAATAACTATTGAGTATAAGTTGTTCATATATTTCTGAACACTGCATTTCATACTCTTATGTAACATCCAGTTTCTGTCTTTTTAATAGATTAATTAATCAAATTATTTTATTTATTAATAGGTTGAAGGAGTTGAAGGCATCATGGCTGCTTATGCAAGGGCTCTCCATAATGTTGCCCTGGCAGGACCCACTTTATTTGGCCCAGTGATTAACACAGCTGCACAAATTGCTGGCCAGTCCATCTCGAACAACAGCAGCAAATACTTTGTCTTGCTCATTATAACGGTAAAGAGAATGTTGAATCAAATTTATTTTGTTTGTGATAAATTACTATTTTTATTGAAGCAGATGAGACACTTTATGTACACAGGATTTATACACAAAGCTCTCCTAAAGAGAATTTTGTCTTTATTTGATGCCTCTTTAAATTAATTCTTCAATTAATCATTCAATAAAAATTGTCATCTTTCTAGGATGGAGTCATTACAGACCTGCAAGAAACAAAAGATGCTCTGGTCAGGGCATCTGATTTGCCTCTATCTATCCTTATTGTTGGAGTGGGAGGTGCAGATTTTAGAGAAATGGAGGTATAATGTTTGCCTAAGTTGATGTCTTTTATACCCTTTTATGCATTATTTTAATTATTCAGTAAAAATGGTGGAATTTTAGCTTTTAGAATTTTCGCTCGAATGACTGTAATGTATCTTAACTTTTGGGCAGGTTCTTGATGCTGACAATGGAAGACGGTTAGAGAGCTCTACGGGTCGTGTGGCTACACGTGACATCGTGCAGTTTGTTCCAATGCGAGATGTGCATAGTGAGTACATAATGGCACTTGTCTGTACAAATTTTTTTTGGTTATATCTAAAAGAATCCACTAACTGTAATTTTGCATTCTCGACTATCCCATTTAGATAATTATTCTAGAAAAAATGGAATGAACATTTGGTTAGTTCTGCCAGTCAGATAACTATTGATGGGTGGGGTGATGAAAGGACAAAAGGGTGTGTGTGAACTTTGAAACTGTGTTTAACAAAAACGTTGCATGGATTGCCGTTGCCACTGTTATTTTGATCCACAGTTTTTGGTTAGATTGTCTGTACACATTAGACATGTTATATGTAGAAAATGAGACCATGGTTTTAATCTAGTGTGAATGTGTGCTCAGCAAGCTAATTTGCTGAGACCGACCGGACCAAGCTTGACCAAGCCCTACAAATTCTAAAACTGCTTGGCTCCCTTACAACCTTAAAACCATTTCTATGATCTTCCCTCTTGACTTTTTTATCATCTGTTTGAGTCTATTATCTGTTTTATCAATAGGAATTGATTATATCCTTATTTTTTCAACTTGTTGTACTCGTTCTTTATTTGGCCTGAGCTTCTTCATTGTGTTTCATCTAACAAATTAGCTATGGTCTGTACAGGTGGGCAGATTTCTGTGGTTCAGGCTCTATTGGAAGAGCTACCTGTACAGTTTTTGACATACATGCGGAGTAGGGATATCAAGCCAAGCCCTCTCCATGCAGCCTCAACTTCTGCTTGACTAACATTTACCAAGTACACAAGATTTATAAATATGTTGATTCTGCTCACATCAACTGAAAAAATTTAGGTCTGAACCAATCACAAGTTAACTTACCTGAGAGGAGCTCTCTATTAACAAATTTTCTAGGTCTGAATCATTAACAGGTTGAAGTTCCTGAAATAATTTCTTTATATCATCCTAAAAGAAAATGTATAGATTTTTTAACCAAAAAAAAAAAAATCTTTATCTTGTACGGGTAGAATTTAAACTTTATTCAAGTTCAACCTATATTTTAAGTAAACAAAGCAATGAAAAAGAAGTTAGTTTTGCAAGGAGAAAGTGTCTATTGATCTACATGCTAGTTCCATGGAGTAGGAATCTCACAAGGATTTGTAGCACCCATCCGTAAGGAAGGTGGCGTTGTCACGTTGTGGGCTCACATGTATGTGATCTGGTGATAATTTTTGGTGTAACAATTTTTGGCCCTAAATAAGGATCTAGGTTCACTTATCTTTATCGAATGTCACTGCATTGTGTGGAGTACAAACATTTTTAGATTAAATCATTATCTAATTGGGAAGCTGTTAACAAAAGGAATAAAATACTGCGGTTGAAGTATTTCACTATTTGTGTTGTGTGAGCGTTGAATTGTGACATTCCTCCAAAAAGCCTGGTTACATTGTATTATTATGTTTTTAGAAATGCTTCAATTTTTATATTACAAAGAATGTAAAGGATTCTTTTTTGAATGATTTCAAATGTTTTGTGAATTCCACAATGTCTACCATGGAATGACTCTCTTGAGTGCTGCTTGATGTGAACACTCTTACACATAAATATGATAATATGTCACTGGATCATGGTTTGGGCAAAGTCTAACAAAGATGGGAGCTAGTCGTTAGTTGTCACTTGAGTTGGGTCTAAGAACCGTTCTTTTGACGCCTATGTAGAGGTTAAATCACCAAACTTTGTAGTTTGAGAATTGTTGTTTGTAGTTTTTTGAAATACGTGTGGGTGAAAAAATGTGTGAAAAGTGTGTAATGTTGTTTAAAATGTGAAAATGTGAGTTTGAACTCACTCACCAAATAGGCCTTAGCCTTTTGAAGTTAGAATGCAAACTTGGGAATGTGTTAAGCAACTATGCACACCTAACTTAAAGGACTAACCTCCACTTGTATTGCTTAGCCATTTTCTAACAAGGTCCCACTAAGTTGGTTCCCTTCTAAGTATGTAAAATTCACACACACACATATGGGATTAAATACATAAACCATAGGCTCAAAGATCAATCACTTAGAGGTGAGTGTCCTAATTTTAGGGCTTCATTTATAAAACCCTAATTGGAAATTTTCAATTTCAAAGTTGCTCTGACATCACCTTGACCAGCACCACATGTGAATCACTTTTATTTAAAGAAAACCAATGAAAGAAAGCAGAAATTTAGGGTTTCTCTGAGGCATATGCTTAGGTAGGGACTTGAGCAGTGTACACACTACACAATGCTTCAAGATGCATACGCAATGGAGGGCTACGTGCACGCATTTGTAACTCTAATTTCTATGTCTCCACTATCTTAACATGCAATTACTTCTAAACTAGGAACGAAAAGAAAGCAGAGAAATAAAAATAAATTAAACCTAAGATTTCAAAGTGAAGAAAGAAAACAAAGTACATGATTCTTTTAATTTAAAAAAAAAAAAAAAAAGAACTTACATTGACTGCTTGAAGATCCTTTTTAATCTTGATCATTTGAGCAAAGCCAACTGGCCAAGGCGTAGATTGTACGAAATGCTGTTACATATGAATATCAGATAACAACATTCTTGTTGTTTTGAAAGCTTCACTTTTTGCATTGAGCTCCAACCCTAGTACTTCCAATAGTTGAACTTTGACTTTGACCCTTTTAAGATTTCTTTTATAAATAAAAAGTGCTTTGACTTTTCAGATTGCTATAGTACTCATAAAATCATGGATGTAGAACAAAGCCCAAGGGACAAGGGGACCTTAATTAGTTAATTTTATATATATATATATATATATATATATATATATATAGAGGGTTGGATTCAAGTTACACCTGGTGTAACTCTAAACAATGTTACACCACCCAATAACTTGTTATTGAATTAATATTTTGAAAATCTAACCATTGAATTACATGTTCTATATGTTCTTAACATGCATGCCAATTTTTATATCAATCGAATGTTATTTACCATTTGATCTATAAACTCATCTTGTATGCTTTATTTTAAACCACAAAAATTTGAATTTTAATAATTGATTGATGACATAGTTATTAATCTTTGATCACCTCGAAATTTTATAAGCATGAAGAATATACAAAGATAATGTAATCTAACGGTGGATTTGTCAATATTCGCATCCAATTAAAAAATATTGAGTGGTGTAATATTGTTTAGAGTTACACCAGGTGTAACTTGAACCCAGCTCATGTATATATATATATATATATTAATTAAAAACTTAGTTGGTTCTGTCTACTGTTTATATGGCTTGCTTTTAGGTAAACAAAACGAGAAGTATAATAAGCATCCCATGCAAATTCCTCATGCCTAACCATGCTATATAGTTTGAATTGATGAGTATGACCTTTTTTTGTTGTTGTTTTTTTGGCTGAGTGATTGATACGTGCATTGTTGCTGGTGCCTAAGCTCTCTTGTACACATATGCGGGGAAAAGTCATTGTTTGATTTGCATTGACTATGAATATTTGTAAGCCCACTCTACTCACGACTGACGGCTCAAACCCCAAACTAAAGCTTGGGTAATGTTTATTGAGGATGCACCTAAAATGCCGCCTACAAACTTTATTAAAAAATGCAAAAACATACTGCAAATTTTATTACATAAAACTATAAATTGATTTGGCACTTAAATTGACACTTTATGATTGGTAACATATTAGTTTGTAAGCAAATTTAGTAAAATTTGTAGTACATTTAGCACTATACTCAATTACATTTAGCACTTTATTGTTGCCATACAAGATGTGATCCAAGTGTATTTTTTTTTTTGAAAATTGTGAATTCACACAATTTCACGATTTCACATTTTAATTTATGTGGCAGGACATGTATGGTGAGAGTGTGCTAAGGAGTGTGTGACTATCATTAATTACTCTTTTTTTTTTCTTTATGGATACTATATGTTTTTTTGCTGAATTATGGATACTATATGTTTTTCAAATACTCTATGGATACTATATGACTTGAGCTTATGCGTTAGTTTTATAATAATTAATGTTTATTACCAAGCCAAAATATTAATATAATTTTTTAGTGTATTATTTAAGGGTAAAAGAATTTGTCAAAATTTTTTTTTTTGGATAATTCAATAGTTATAATATGAAAGGGAAGATTTCAGACCCTAGATGTCATGAACATAGATGAGCCAACCAGTCGAATTACAAGAATCTTGAAAAAAATTCATTAGTTGAATGAGTTGGAACCCAATATACTTCAAAAAGAACTTATTATTATTATAATATTATATATGTGGTGACAAAACCAATTGGAAGGAATCGTTTTCCAAAAACGTAATTCTATTATATTTTCAATTCAAATAAAACCGGAGAAGTGGAGACAAAACCAACTTCAGAAATTATCCGGCACTTGCAAAATATTAATATAGTTCTGATAAAATAGTTGCCTGTATTGGACTTGTATTACAATTATTATTTTAAAAAAAATTATATCTTAAGTTGTATTTTTTTAAGAGAAAAATTCTCTTTTTAAACTAGTAGATAATAATTTGTTATTTGGGATCGTAGATGCCATCATAAATTCATATTATGTTGTTATATCTTTCATGTCACTTAATAATTATGGACATTTTATAATAAAAAATTATAGATATAAAACCACTTAATTGTAACATAATTTTTTTTTTTTGATAACATTATAACATTATAGTTACAACTTACAAACATTTGAACATTGTAACATTGTATTTATAGATATCTATCTCTCTCTCTCTCTCTCTCTCTCTCTCTCTCATACATATATATATATTTTTTAAGAATACAAATTTCAACAAACGCGAGATTGAGATTTCTTCATAATTTGTGAAAGAAATATTATGGAAATAGTATTGATATTTTATGTAATTTGATGGTGGATCACTATAAGTGAGCTACATATAAATTAAACTAACATTTATTAATTTTACATTTATACAATTCTTTATGAAAAAAGTCTCAATCAAGAAACATAGTAGAATCTTATATAAATAATATACATGAATAGAATCTTATAAATCATCACGTAACGAGTTAAAAAAAGATAGCTTTAAATTAGTTTGAAACCAAAATTTATTCATGCAATAATTGATCATTTTGCTTATTTTGGTGCATTTATAATAGATTCTTTTACCGATAATGATACTTGTTTATTTTGTGGATGATTCTTATATCTGACATATGAGATTAGGACACACTTATAATAATAAAATGATTTTTTTTAAAAGACAATGAGATAATACATCAACTTACTACATCTAATAGGGGTTTAAGTTATAACTAAATAGTATTGGCATTATTATAGTCCCCCATATATGCGGTTCGAACCCTACATATCTTTCCCCCACTTTCTACCTACTATAATAATAATAATAATAATATACTAAAAGTTACACTTCACAACAAATAAGTCTTGAAAAATCCATTGCTATCTAAACACTATTTATTTTTATTCCCTATCTCTCCCATTTATCTAATTATAAATATTTTATTTTTGCTTCACCTTCACATACCTCCCTGAAATGCGTTCCACAATTCTTTCTCTGCATTTATTAAAGTGCTAATGTCTTAGTTGCCTCGATCAACAAAATTCGTCACAACTTTCTTTGCCGTTGCCTTTACTTCTACGTTGCCCTCTGAAATTCCTTGCTAAATAGCCATGCATTTCTTATGAATTTAAGAAAGCCTGCATTATAGCAATTTTTTTTTTTTTATACCTCACATGTACGTAAGCTTCATGGCTATGCCAAATTTTTTCATAAACATTTTTTGTTCTAACTTTATGATGAAACCCTCAAATTAAACCCAACTATAAGAGGAATTGACATTTTTCTCTCCTTGCTTCTTCTCAGCTATTAGAATTTATGAACGATCAATAAACTTAGCAATCAACCTTTGATTTTAAAACTTAATTATAACGTTAGTTGTTATTTTTTGTATTAAAGACTTTGGAATGTGTAATATAACGCACTATTATATTGAAATATAGATCTCGACTCATCGTATGTAGTTGCTGGAGTTAATGATATAGAATGACTTTCAAAGAAGAGAAAAGGGAAAAATATGTTTACTTTAATTGTTGTATTACTTCTTCACTCAACTGACTTGGCTTAAGTTTCTCAAAAAAAACTGACTTGGCTTAAAAAAAAAAAAAAAAAAAAGACTGACTTGGCTCTGTTTCCCTTAAAAAAATAAAAAATAAAAAATAAAAAAAAAACAAAGAAAAGAATAAAAATACCTGGCCCTTCTGGTCCAAATTCCTCTAATGCTATCTTGCTAAGACTCTTCTTTTGGAATAATTAAATAGTTATAAGATCACAAGGAGAAATTTAAATCATGGTTCTTTTAATAAAAAAGACCAGGTTATGTTGTTAAATTATAAGACTTTCGACACTAAAATATGACTATTAAATTTATTAGAAAATGTATAATAAGAAATGACATTTGAAAACTTTTATTTGAAGCATCAAACAAAATTAAAATTATTGATTCCAAAATGCATTAGAAAATATATATACTTTTTAATAATTAAAAAAATATCGGGAGGCATCCATCCGTCTACACTTAGGTCCTGGCACCTTCCCTATCTCCATTATCATCCCTATACTGCTATACTAGTTGCCCCTTTACTTATTAATATATATATATATATATATATATATATAATAAATAGTATAGGACACTGACAATATAATAAATACATTTTAAATAAACAAATTTTTATAGTATCTTAACATTAATTTTTTCCTATAAAAATAAAATGTTCCATTAACGAGTACCCTTAGAGCATTCACACTAGTCTCTCCAGAATTTTAACTAAACTAATCCCAAAAGCTCCACTTTTACTATTTTAATAAATAGACACATACACCAACCTCAATATTTATTTTTCTACTTCTTTTTTAGCCCCACCAACCACACATCTAACACCACCAAAGCAAAACCCACCATTGGTCAAAGCCAACTTCAAGCTCGCACCTCCGAGCACTACCCACCCAATCACAAGAGAAACGGCGAAATAGTGAAACCTGCCTTCAAGCACCAAACCTAGGAATCAGTGGCCATCGTTGAAACCCATCCACCACCATTAACGAACAAATCATATCAAACCCAAGCTACCACAAACCACGATGGTACCCCATCTTTGTCAATTTGTGCATGAGAGAGATGAGAGAGAAGGAAATAGAACAAAACCCAACAACTACTTCCCAACATCCACCCTACAAAACCCGAAAACCTCATGCAACCACCCATCAACGTTAATGAAAACCCAGCCATCGGGGCTAACCACCACATCCACCATAACCAACCACCTTGATGTTGATCAATTCATGAGAGATAATAAATGGTAGTTTGTTGAGACTGATGCGTGGATTTTTTGTGGGGGTTTAATTATATTTGTAATCTTAGATTAGTTTATTGAAACTGATGTGAATGCTTCTCAAAACAATTATTAAGAAACCATTTTTTAAAAAAAAAAATTTAACACCACTTTAATGTGAAATATATAAATCCATCAAAACAATTAATTATTTTTAAGAAAATATTTCCCAAACCAATTTTATCATCATACTTCAACAAAGTAAGGTATTCGAACTTATATTCCGTTCACGATTAGAACTGCTCAATATTTTTACCAATCAAAAATGGTGCACGTGAGTGACGAGATTGATAGTCTATACATGGTTTTAAAAACCGGAACGGACAAAAAACCGGAAAAGAGACTGATTACTGGTTTTATGGTCCGACCGGAGTTGGACCGATAGTTGAACCGATGATGTCATAATTAATATAATTTAAATATTTAAATAATTTTTATATGAATTTTGAATTTTAATAACTTATTTTAAGAAAATATAAAATATAGAATTTTTTTTCTTTTTTTGCATACTATGTTTTTTTTTTTTCTAGTCAGTAATTATTAACAAAAAAGAATAATCTACTATTAAAGTTTCAAATTTTTACTTTTATAAATAATAGTCAAATTTAACTATTTATCTATTCAAAAATAAAAAATAAACCCCCCCCCCCACCCCCCAAAGTCAAGTGACTTGACAACACACTGACTTGTTAATTATTATGACCAATTCACTATCTCATTCCCAGCCACACACGTACACTCTCTATATTTTATTTTTTAAATTTCCCCTCATAAATCTAGCACCCCACAGGCCCACACGGATTACTATCAGGAACTTTTATTTTTTCATTCTCATTGTTTTGTCCTCCATGCTCCAGTACGTTCATCTCCCTTTCTCTCTCTCTCTCTCTCTCTCGAAGTTGATCTCCATCAGCTCCTCTCATTTCCTGTCTCACCGAAGAGCTGTGGATGCATCATACTAGTCCAAGAGGTTGGTTTCAACACCAAGCATAAGCATTTAGTAATTTTCTCACTCTCTCAAGCCTAGCAGATCTGAGAAAAAAGAAAATTTCTATAGCAAAAAATCTGTCCTTACCCACTTAGACCAGCAGATCTCAGAAAAAAGAAGATTTTTCTGCAAAATAAAGCTCCATTTCAGATCTCTTTCATCAATTTTGCAAAACCGGTTCAACCATCCCGGTTTTTGATTTTTCCGGTTTTTTCGATTTTTCCAACGGTTACCGGTTAATCCGGTTTTTCTTACATTTTCGATTTTTAAGCATAACCGGACTGGATTACTGTCCGGTTCCCGGTTGAACCGGTCGAACCGGCCGATTCGGTCCGGTTTTTAAAACTATGAGTCTATATCATCAGCATATGCCACGCACACACGCAAACGTAATATGCCTCTTGTTCTTTCAATAATATTTAAATGGATTTTACCAAAGTTCTTAGCAATTTCTCTTCTTCATTTCCTATTCCTTTTATATTTTAAAAAAAAAAAATTTCTTCTCCCCTCCGTTTATATTAATATTTATATCTCTCGCCTTTCTCATGAATTCTTGTTTTTTGTTGAGAAAAATTCTTCCGCGATTTCAAATTCCAACATCATACTCATACGCCTCTCCCATAAATAGATATCAAGGGAAAAGAGTCCCAACTTCATAATTTCTATTTTTTAAAAACACGCGTTGTTGATTTCAGCGCACGAAATAAGACCCTGTGAATAAATTGAATACTATACCACTATTACTAGTATATATTCAACTAAAAAACTACTACTACACAAAACCAAAATTCCTTTTCCTGAAATTCCCTTTAAATTGCCAAATACACATAACAATCAGAAATCAGAATCCGTAACCTCCAAACGCGCAATATCTTTCACCTATTTATCGTGAGTTGTGACACACACGGGCTGCGTGACATAAAATTGCTTCTGAAATTTTATAGAGACTCAGAGAGAAAAAAAGAATTAGAAAAGTTTCAGTTTTTAGGGTTTCACAGAATAGAGACAGAGAGAATGGGACATTGCTTTTCAGATTTGGAGGGAGGAAAGCAGGCCGTGGGTGGGGCCCAACAGAGGCCCACTAGTGCCAACGATGGTGGTCACAACGACGCCGTTGATTTCTTCTACAAGTCCCGTAGCCTTCAACCTCTATTCACTCAAATTGAGGTATTATATATAAATTATAAAACTAAACAATGGCGGAAAATTTGTCAATATTTGATGTGTATGTGTACGAACTGTGTTATTCTTTATTCTGTACCCCACCACATTGGGTCAGAGTCAGTCTAATTTAGTCAATTCACTGAATTCTTTATCTTTCTTGATTTTTTTTTTTAAATGTTTTTTATATTTATTAGTGCTTATTGTGTTTGTAATAACTGTGCCAATTTTAATGTTTTGTGGTACATACTGCCACATGGACTTTAATCATGTTTTCATTTTGGGTTAAAATCCTGAAAGAGTGTATATAAAGTGTGCAATAGCGATAACGAGTATGTAATAAGATTTTCAGATAAGAAGGGGAACAGTTTTTAATGTGTATAAAGTCTAGCTTGCTTTTAAGGAAAAAAAAAAAAACCTAACAGAGAATTTTATTAGATTATTATATATGGTAATTGTTATTGGACTTTGGATACTGAAGGAGCAAGAATTATAGGGCCTGAGATTGTTTTCAATTTCCTAAAAATTATAGGTGGACTGAAATTTTAATATACAACACTTTTGATTCGAATATCTTGAATGATGGTTTATTTAATGCCACAGTAAAATAGAGCATGTGACACTGCTTTGACATGTGGTGGAAGTTGCATCCTGGGGATTTCTTTGGCAGAGAGTTTCTTACTTAAGAGCATGACAAATCTTTGGGAGGAAACTACACTTCATTCTTGTTGTAGAACTCAGTCTCCGATTTCATCACGAGAATTCTTTGATTCATGAATTATATACATGTTACCTGATTTTTAACGAGAATAATTTAATTTATGAATTAGATACATGTTACCCGATTATTAATTTATTACATTGGATGTTGCTTTGAAAACAAGTTTTAAAATTCTTTTAATTCTCCATTTCAACTAGGAAGAATGCTAGCACCAATCAACTATTCCCAGAAAAGCAAGACACACTCCCCCTCTGTCTTTGGTGCGAACATGGAACATGGAACATGGAGATATTATCCTTTTTTTTTGTGTTTATTTTATATTTATAAAAATATTAAGTTTGACAATAAATAGTAATATTAATTCTATATTCTTTTTACAATTAGTAGATAATAAAATGTTGAACAAGATTCAAAAATTACTAAAAAATAAAAAAAGAAAGAAAGCAAGATTCACAAAAATTGTAAATATATAATTCATTTTAAAAAGGGTACTTTAGGAAAATTTTCTAATATGATGCCATTCCACAGTTCTATTCCTTTGTTATCACCAAATTGATGAATATGAATAATCATTACATTTCATCTACTTTTATTCCTTGTAATGGTTATTCCTATTACAATGTAATAATTGTTATAGTATACGAAACGTGCATTCTTGTCAAGCTTGGAGTTTATGTACTGCACTATGGCTAGGGCATGCAAGCCAGGGAAATGTCATTAACATGGTGATCCATTATGTACTGCACTTTGGCATATCATCTATGAATAGTTTCTCAGAATTTGAGAATAGATAGTGTAGTTAGGTTTCCACTGTGTTCCGTTGCTTCACAGCAACAGATCTTTTTTATGCATGTTAATTTTTTTGAAGATGTTGGTGTCTGTATGTTCTTTATATGGTTGAGTTACTGTGTTTCTACCTTAGGTCCACATCAATGAGCCCTCCTGAACTCTTTTTAAAGTTGCACTACAAAATGCTCCTCCAAGGGGAACATTAGCAAGATTCCCATTTTGTGGTGCCAATTCAAAGATGGAGCATCATAAAAAAGCGTTGATTCCAAAATTTTGTTTGTTGTGTGTAATATACTAATATTGTATATCTATATTCATTTGCTTGTATTGAAGTATCTTTATTCTATCTCCAACTAGTGGACATTGTAGATTGTGTTGGTTCACCCCTTCGCCATATATGAGTGACATTTTATAAGCTCCTAAGCAGTCATGCATCTTGATATAATTTAACTCAAGATAGGTTCATTAGTATTGTGTATTTTGACATTGGAATTGTTATTCAATTTACGTCAATGGCTCTTCTATGTTGTCTTTTCTTTTCATATTATTCTATACGTTAACCCTTTGTGGTTTCTCATTATGTATTTATGCATTCTTGTGTTTCAATTCTATGCTGCAGTTATCTCTATCAGCATCTAACTTGCTTGATTGTGACATCACTGCAAAGGTATTCATCTCTATAGATAACATCATTTGATAGTGAAAAAATTACCGGGCTATGCAATAATTTCCCAATGTGATAAATATTTTGGTAATTTACTAGGGTCTATTTGTTTTTACTTTATAATGCATGCCAGCATATTATTACCATCAGTTTATGTACAACCTTTTAAAACTTCACTCTTTTTTTGGATTCAATTGTACTTTTACACAACCCTTTTTTTTTTTTTTTTTAATTTGTTAATGAAAATAAGCTCATCCAAACACCGTGCACCCTCCTTTTGTTTTAGTGTGATGTTTGAGTCGGTTTGTCTTCATTTGCCCTTCATATTTCCTATACTCGACTAGGTTTGGGAAGTAATGATTTGAATCACACTTTGTTGAGATTTTTCATAGCGGATGTTTTTTAGAATAATAAATTTTGCACTCAGGAATAATGTATCTTATCAAACATTATGTAATAAGTCTTCATTTGCTACACACACCATACCACTCTTCACTTCCTCGTTTGTTTCTTATTTCATTTGCATTTTTGTACCCTTGCAAATGATGGGAGTTATATAGAATGAAATACCAACCAATACTAGAATTCAAAACTAAGGAAACAAGCAATAGAAGCCTATCACCTATAAGTAAAAGAAAGACACATTACATACACCTTTCAAGCCAACTTGTTTCATCTTTTGATAATCAAAGACTAAAGTGAGAAATTGTTTCTTTCTTATTTGTAGTCTACCATTCAACCTAAGCTAGTAAGGATATGCCATACTAAATAACACGTGCAAAATGCTTTACAACAAATGGCTATTGCTAGACTGGGAGTTTTTTTTTTTTTTTTTTTGGTAGTGGGTACAGTTCCTATTACTAAATAACACATGAAAACTTACTATAATTTGTGGGTTCAAGTTTTGAATTCGGCCTCTCCAAAAAAAATTGGCTGCCTACCAATTACCTCTCTAAAATGACATTTTCTTATGGGGACGGTCCCATACTTAAGGAGGTTTGCTGTTCTTGATAAATGTTCTCATATATCTAAAGGTCTTAAGTTTGACAATCCTTGGTAGTTTGTTTATGTGCTTGTATGGCATGCATGCATGCCATGGTCTTACTATGTTTTTGCTAATATATACTTTATTTCATTTAGAGTGATCCCATGGCTGTGGTGTATGTAAAGAAAATAGATGGTAAACTAGAGGAGTTAGGTCGCACTGAGGTTGTACTGAATAGTTTGAATCCTGCATGGATAGAAAAGAAGTTATATAACAAATAAAGAAGTTATATAACAAATAAGAAATGAAAGTAATTCATCAAAAAAAAAAAGAAAAAAAAAGAAAAAGAAAGTAGGGGACAATTTAGTTGAAACTCAATTAGAAGCCCTCCAAGTAATATTTGTGATGTTTATATTTTTTTTAATAATTGTTAACTCCATGGTTGTAATCATGGAAATTTGTACCAAGTATGGAATGCATATTTTATAGCACTAGACATACTATTTACTAGGAGCAATTACACAAAAAAGCCAAATTTGATTGGTTAACCATATCCATTATGAATTGATAGATACTTTTAAAGATTGTTACAATTTAACCATATGCAGATATGAGAAAATAAGGCAACAACTTAAAAAGGATTATATAAATTTTAATTTGTTATCACCATATCTAGAATAATCTAACAGATTTAGTTGATGATGGAAGTTTTTTGTTTGAAATTTTATTTCTGTTGCCTTGCAGACCCTAAAATTGAAGGATCAAGAATTTCTTGGAGAGGCCACTTGTGTTCTATCAGAGGTATATCACCTTGTCTTCAGTTGGGCTTATTGAAATTATATAATGTATATCCCTTAAGCTGGTGAAATTTTAGTATAAAGTTTTTTTTAATTTTCAGTATATTCTTCTTAAAAATTTCAAAGGCAGAAAGAAAATTGGGAGAGCTACTTCACTATGTTAATGTTATTTTAAGATTTTGAGCATCGTATTTTAGACCACCACTGATGTAGTTAAAAAGTAAATTTTAAATGTAATTAGTGGCTTAATTCTTTCTAAGTAACTTGGTTTCCATGTACTAAAATTTGGTATTTGTTTTTCCTCCTATTCTTTCTTTCTATTCTCATGGCAGATAGTGACTAAACAAACTCGGAGTTTAACCCTAAATCTCCATATCAAAAATGGGCATATGGGCTTGAGGAACTTTGGGGCACTTACTATCCATGTGGAGGAAACAGTTGCTTCGAGGAGTTGTGTTGAGATGATAGTCCATTGTTCCCACTTGGATAACAAGGACCTATTCTCTAAAAGTGTATGTATTTGCAAAGTAGATACCTTAATATTTAATGTTACTTAAGCATACATATTCTTAATTGTGTTTGTTTTATAAATTTCTTCATTTATTTTAGGATCATTTTTTAAGAATATCTAGGATTGTTGAGACCCAAGGTTCTGTTCCAATATTAAAGACTGAAGTGGTGAACAACAATTTGAATCCAATTTGGAAACCCCTATGCCTGAGTGTACAGCAGTTTGGAAGTAAGGTAAGCTTGTCGATTTATAATTCTTGGTTGCCTATTAGATTATAATTATAGGATGTTTTGTTATTTTGATAATTATTGAAGATTCACATGGCATATGCAATTTGACTTGCTACAGGATAACCCATTAATTATTGAGTGCTTTGATTTCAATAGCAATGGCAATCATGTGCTTATTTGGTAAGTTAAATTTATCGATGTCCATATTTGTTTTGTATTATTTTCACTTTTCACCTTTTGTTTGTTTTCACGATTTAGTCTCTGTTACTAAAAGACGATATTGATCTTAAAATTATCAGTAAGCTCTAGAAGTCAATGGCAGACCTGGAAAAACTTCATAAAGAAAGAAGTGGTGCAAATTCCACCTTACCCTCTTCTCATCGTGGTCATGATAAGGTACTTACTCATACTTGTAATTATTATTATTATTTTTAAATAAAATATTTTTAGTCTTTGTGTTTAAATTTGGATTTCCTTTCTAATTGATCAATATAGGTTTTGAAGGGACAGCTATTTGTGAATCAATTTTGTGAAAAGCAACAGTATAACTTTCTGGATTACATTTCTAGTGGATCTGAGCTTAACTTTGTGGTTGCTGTTGACTTTACAGGTAAATAATTTCACATTTTATTTTATTTTATATGTGTGGATTTTTTTGGTTCTCTTTTTCCTCGGTTTAAATGTTTTGGATGATGACTTGTTTATACTTTAAATATTCAATATATTTTTTAGCCTCAAATGGAAATCCTTGGAATGTAGATTCTTTACACTACATTGGTCCTTCTGGTTGGTTGAATTCTTATCAACGGGTAAGGCTGTGCATCCTCTGGTGCTTCCATGAGGGTGGTTGCTTTTCTCTGGCACTTGTATGTTTGTATTTTTCTAAACATTAGGTGCAAGAGATCCTTGGACTGAATGGCATCTCTTTCCCCATGCTGTTTTAATCCTGTATAGGTTCTTGAGGCACAAAACAACTTGGGAAATTGCTTTTGGAATAAGAAAACTTAGCTTTTACATTGAATTGGTCAATGCAAATGTTTGTAAATTGTTGTCTTTTATGTTTGTCATGACCTAACATGATCAAGCTGATTGTTTTACATATCAAACTTCACCTGCTGGTGCGTTTACTTCCAACTAAATGCAGAACATAAGCATTTAGGTGATTGCTTAGTGGTAATGGCTTCCTTTATGGTGCCTCAAATCTATGGTTCAAACCTCACCCTCCCCCTCACCCTCCCCCTCTCACTATCTACTTTTCCAAAAAAAAAGCCTTAATGCAAAACATGTAAGAGCAATAATAGAGAAAAAACCATATGTGGAGCATGTCGTAGAAAGTGACATTTGTATAAAGTAAGTTTTGTATTTCTGAAATTTTTGTTAGGGGGTCTTCTGTTAGCATGTACATCAAAGAAATCATCATTGATTGATGAAGTAATTGTCTATTGAATATATTAAACTTGCAGGCTATTATGATTCTGATAGGCGCTTCCCTGCTTGGGGCTTTGGAGGAAGAACATGTGATGGGACCACATCACATTGTTTTAACTTGAATGGAAGTGCAGGTGCCTTTGAGGTGAGAGGAATTGACTTTATAATGCTTGGATTTGCTTAATCTTTGAACACTGCATTAAATTCTTTAAGTAACCGCAAGTTTATTTTTGGGATGAATTATTTAATTTCATTTATTTATCAATAGGTTGAAGGAATTGAAGGCATCATGGCTGCTTATTCAAGTGCTCTACATAATGTTGCTCTGGCAAGACCCATTTTATTTGGCCAAGTGATCAACAAAGCTGCACAAATTGCTGGCCAGTCCAACTCATACAACAGCAACAAGTACTTTGTTTTGCTCATTATTACGGTAAAGAGAATTTCCACTTTTTCTTCTTTTCAAAGGAAATGATAGTAGACTTTATTTATTGAAATTCACGTTGTACAATGGGAAAGAGAAAAAGGGACATGTTCTAACCAAACAGAGGCTGACTCATTTTCTTTTGCAATACTAGCGAGAACTAGAGCAGCACAATTACATTCTAGAGGAACACTAACAAAAAAGATATAGTACGGAAGCTTTAATAAATAATGGAAATATCCTCTAAAATCCAAGCAATTCTAGAGGATAGCTTAGGATAAGAACTTTCATGGAGTAAGGTTGAAGAACGACCTCAATAGTGGAAATTTGAGCTTTTGTATTACAGACCTTCACAACTCTCTTTCTTGCAGTCACTAGATCATCTTTGTCAATACCAGTTTTAGTTTGGAACATTATCAACAACATACATCTCACAATTTTCATCTTCTATATTAGTTACTTTTGCTGAGGCAATCCAATTCCCATCATCTAGTTCCAAATTTTGTAAAGTTATGGACTGACCCCAATCTACTACAAAAGTCTTATCATTATCTCTACCCGTATCACAACTCTCTTGTCAAGTTGAATTATCCAAAAATTCCCCTCTATCTTTATTGATACACTTCTCTGAGTTAGTTACAAGGTTTGAATTTGAATTAGGTGGTCTTACTTTCAAATTAGATGAGCTGTTACCCCCATGAACGTAGGGATCAACCTCTGAAGCCATTGTACCCTTGTCATCCTGAAAAACCTGGTGGACCATTACCTGTGCTGCTGGGGCCACAGCTTCATGTGTTTCCAGCTGGTTCAACTTAGTCATAGGCAAAACTAGTTCCAAATCGTCCCCAGAAACAATGGCATCTTTGTCTACCTCCTGATTGTTTGGCATTGTGGTTTGCAGAGCCTTGGATTTTTTCTCTTAGTGCCACTGCTTGAAGCAAATGTCTGTTTTGAATATTAAAAACACAAATTCAAAACTAAGCAATGTGGAACTTCACATCACTGGGATGTATTAGGATGTAGAAGAAGATGTCATAGTTTCTAGAACCTTTTCAGAAGAATGAGACGTTTATTAAAAGACCAGGGGCCTTTAGCTATAATCTCCTCCATATCATTCTCAAAAATGGTCTCAAACGTCTGACAGTAGCTTTAAAAGCTTCCTTATTGTAATCCTTATTGATCTGAAGTTTTGCTAGCACATCAAATTGAGCTTGCTTCTAGGAGTAAACCACTTCCTTTTATTTAACCACCATTTCACCCCTCGTCCTCTTGCAATAACGGAACATCTGCCGCATTTCCTCCAATTCTGATTCCATTAAATAGCACCAGAAGAAAACTATCCACTAGAATAAAATACCCCAGACGCAGAGGACTCAAAAGAAATCAGTAGAAAAGAAAAAAAAAAGAAAAAAAAAAAGAAAAAAGAAAAACCATACCATAGTCACTGAAATCTCGTAGGCAAACAACAAGCATGAGGCTTCTACGTGCTCTAGGCTACAGAGAGACCTAGAGGGAACGAGAAGTTTTAATAAAATGGTTAATAAAAGGAAAAGAAAAATTAGAGAAAGTCTACTTTAGTTGATTTTATTTATTATAAATTACAACTTTCATTGAAAAGGAGAGGCTTTATATACAAAGGATGTATACATGAAGTTCTCTCGAATAAAAATGTTACTTTATTTGATCTCTCTTCCCATCAATTTTTCATTTGTTAATTAAATAAAATATGTCATCTTTCTAGGATGGAGTCCTTACAGATCTACAAGAAACAAAAGATGCTCTGGTCATGGCATCTGATCTTCCACTATCAATTCTCATAGTAGGAGTGGGAGGCGCTGATTTTACGCAAATGGAGGTATACTCTTGTTTTCCTAATATAATGGCCTTTTAGCCTTTAGACTCTTTTGAATTGCATTATTTCAATTATTTTGTACAATGAATGGTGGAAATTTAGCTTGTAGAATTTTCACTTGAATGACTAATATATCTTAATTTTTGGTAAGTGCTTGATGCTGACGATGGAAGACGATTAGAGAGCTCTACATGTCATGTGGCAACACGTGACATCATACAATTTGTTCCAATGCGAGAAGTACATAGTGAGTACACGATGACACTTGTTTGTCTCTACAAAACTTTTGTTATTACATTTAAAAAGCATCCACAAACTGTAATTGTGCATTCACAATCGCAAGTTTCTCCCTGTTGGTAATATGTCCTAAAAGCATGTTGAATTTGTAGTCAAAGTTTTAGAGGATTTGTTGTAGCTAATAACTTTTAGACCAAATGACACTTTCTCCCTCCATAAGCATGGGATGGTGGGTAAGTATGGGTTTGAATTCCCCTAGCAAAAAAGCTTTAGATGACTGCTTACTCATATCGTAGAATAGCCCAAATGGGTGTGTGTGAACTTTAAAAATGTATTAAACAAAGACGTTGCATGGATTGCTGTTGCCACTGCTGTCTTGATACCGTCTTTAACTATATTGTGTTAACAGTCTAATACACTTTGCAGCCACCTTTTTCTAGTACCCATTAGACATGTTATAGACAGAAAATGGGGTCATGGTTTCAATCTAGTGTGAATGTGTACTCAAAGCTGATTTCCGTATCTTACCTCTTGATGTTTTTTATCATCTATTTGAGCCTCTTATCTGTTTTATCAATTGGAATTTGATGATTTCCTTATTTGTTCTATTATCTGTTTTGTCAATTGGAATTGATGATTTCCTTATTTGTTCATTTCGTTGTACTTGTATTTTTTTAAAATGAACTTCTTCACTTTGTTTCATTTAATAAATTAGTTATGGTCTGTACAGGTGGGTAGATATATGTGGTTCAGGCTCTATTGGACGAGCTACCTGGATAGTTTTTGACATTCATGCGAGGTAGACATATCAAGCCACGCCCTCTCCATGTAGCCCTAACGCCTACTTGAGAACATTTTCCAAGTCCACAAGATGTACAAATGTGCTGATTTTGCTCACAACAACTGAAACTTTTAAAATGTCTAAACCACTAATAAGTTGACTCACCTGAAAAGAGCTCGTTATTAACAATTTATTTTTAGGTCTGAAGACTAAACCACTAACAGGTTGACTTGCCTGTAAAGATCTCTTTGTTTCATCTTAATATAAAAAGTATAGTTTTTTTTTTCTTTGAATTTTATCTTGTCTGGGGATAATTTTACTTTTATTCAACTTTTTATTTTTAAGTAAAATAAACCATTGAAAAAAGTTATAATAAACAATTTAGTCTTGTAAAGGTGAAAGCATCCCTTGGGCTGTAGCTCGTTTCATAGAGTAGGTCTCACACAAGAATGTAGGGTGTATACTTGTGAAGTTCACATATCTGTGATTGTGGGATGTCTATTTTATTTGGAGATACTTTTGGTCTTGCAAGGGGCCTAAATAGGGATTTGGGTTTACTCATCCTTAAGTAAGGTGTCAATGCCATGGTGTGGGCCTTCATGTTTGTGAGAGGCCCACTATTAAGAGTTGAGTTTTGGTGTGAGGCACCTAAGAGAAGACCAATAGTAAGAAGCTTAGGTAAAAACTTGGGATGGTGTTAAGACACCTAAGCCCACCTAATATGATGGGTTGTCCTCTATTTGTACTAAGCCATTTTTTAACATGAGTCTCATTCAGTTGGTTCCCTCTTAAGCATGAATAATTAAAATGTGAAACTAAATACATACAACACGGCTTAAAATAGTTGCTATTTACAAGGTGAGTGTCCTAATTTTATTTATGAATCTTAGGTCCTACATATAAAGGTATCAAACTCAAGATCTCTTATTTTGATACCACTGGTAGTTTATCATAGTTTCAAAGTAAGAGGTATTTGTTTTTCGCTCCTGAGAAATTAGTTAGAGATCCTACTATATGTTTTTCACTCCTTAAAGATGAGCAAGGCTGAGTACAAAATAAAACTTCATATGATTTCTTGTACCATATAATAGCCTTGTCTTAGCTCCAAAGCCCCATGACAAAGCTACTATGAGTCTATATCAGTCTCAACCTTATACATAACACACCAATACATTCCGGCAAACTTTTTGGTCCAATCCAATAAAAGTCTACATCACACCCCCCCCCCCCCCACAAAAGAAAAAAGAAAAAAGAAAAGACTACATCACGTGTTCAACATTAGAACCTACATTGAACAACTACAATATAAATTATTTATAATGTTCTAGAATTGAATCATTAAGAAATTAAAAGATCAATCTTCGTTTAAGTCATCCTCCAAGTTATCAACACCATTTTTCTCTCCGGCATCACTTGTGCTTGCATCAATCTACAATAAAAGAGGTTGAAATTAATGGCCCAAATGACAAAATTAATCCAAAAACATGAGATGTAAGAAAATTAATCCCAAAACAACACAACACTACATCATAATCAAATAAACAATCTCATTCTTAATTTCTTATCTACCAAATATACATGCAATTGACACCAAAGTCAAAAGATCCACAAGCACAAGAACAAATATCATTACTTTTCAAACCAAATTCCTTAGAAGCAAAAATAAGAAATTAAGAAGATTAAATTTGTGTTTCTATTTCAGTGATTCAGTGATATAAGTGAATGATACAATGTTTATGTAAAAAAGTAATATCATTTTGTGATTACGCATAGGAGAGATGAGCATTTTCATCACCATGGAAGAAATATAAGTTCATATATAAAATGGAAATTTATATAAGTCCGCTTTTTTTTTTTTTTTTTTTGGTTGAGGGAATTATATAAGTGAACTAATTAGTAATTTGAAAGAAAATAAAAAAGCCAAAGTGGTGTGTGTATTTGTCATTTATTTATTTATTTTTAATGCAAAACTTAAGACTAAGTTAAATTCACTGTTTTAATTTAATATATAAAGAAATCCAATATCAAACAAACTCTGATTAAATTAGGTTTGATGTTCTCCTAACAAAGTTTAATTAAATTAGCTATATTCTTTCATACGAATTCTCTAATTTAACTTCTTATTTATTTTTTTATGGGAATTTTTTATTTGTTAATACTTAATAATTAAATGTATATCATATTTTTTTTTTTATAAAAATATTTACTATCCCAGTGCATTGTACCTATTAGCGACCACTAGTGACAAAGCAATATTAAGAATTGCAAGTGTTACACATATATTTAATAACCTTATGTTACCTTAGAAATTAGGATATGTGACCATTGGGTCCACAGCGCATGCCACTTTCCTTGTGTCTACTCCAATGAAAATGCTTTTAAAAATAAAATAAAATAAAAGCATTAGAACATTACCTTCTCAGTGAATAGTTGTTGCACGCATGGATCATAGTTTTCCTCCCAAAATCTCTTTATGGCGCTATTCACATCTTCCTCTGGTAATAGTTCTCTTCGCTTTGGCCACCATTCATTTTCGTCCAGTCCAACTTTCTTTAGTTTCGGCATGCTTAGGATTCCATTAGAGAAGATCTTCAAGCCACAAAGAATTCAATTGATTGAAACAAATCTCATCTCCTGCTTCACCTTCTCCCTCGTTTGTGACTATTTCTCTCATTCTTTTGCATCCATATAAATCCAATTTTTTGAGTTGGACCAAACTTTTGACTGTTGAGGAAGTTGCTAACCTAATCAACCCATGACATTTCCATACACTCAAAATGTTTAAATTTCGGAAATGCATTGAGGATGGCACTAAATTTTTTAATCTGCTGCATTCTGATACTTTCAGAATCTCCAAATTTTGTAATGCCCTACCTTGTTCAGAGTTTTCCTTCCACAAAAGCATCAACTTGGGCATTTTAGATAGATTCAACTCTGTCAAACGTTCAAACGTCCCAACATATTGTCCTTCGTTATCGAAGAAAAGATTACTGACAGAAAGAGACTTAAGATTGCGTAATCCTTCAACAAATATCAAAGGGACTGCTATCAATTTATCATCTTTGCCGTACAATCCGAGAACTTCTAGTTTGCAAAAGAACTCTCCAAAAAGTCGACCATTTGTCTGATTCATGGTTTCATTCCAATCCAAATTCAATTCTTTCAAGTTAGGGAATGTATCCTGGGAAAGATCGAAGTATTGAACAAAAGAAAGCAGAAGTTAGTGTTCTCTAAGCAAGTTTGGGATAATATTCCTGACAATTTCAAGTGCGACTGAATGTATGTAAATCAAGTGGCTATCTAGAAAGGGAGAGCAACGTGCATCGATGCATCTCCATTTATTATCCTATGTAATAATTATATATAACATTTTCTCAGGTGGATGTGAATTCCCATCTCCCCTGTAAAGGTAACCCATTCCTATATAGTTGTTATACAAGATACTACCTCTTACATATTTTATAGTTTCTTTTTAAGGGATTTGCTTCCAAACAAGATAACTCAAGCACAAAAGTATGAGCACATGAATGCACACAATTTTTTATTTTTTATTTTTTATTTTTAAAATTATTTTTTGGAAAAATAAAAGATAAAAAAGGTTCTCATTGATCAATTCAAGATACTAAATTGATTTTTAGTATAAGTAGATTTAAGTTCAAATCTCTTATTTAAGAACAAAAATTTTTACCAATTAAACTAATTGGAACCCACTAGAAAAATTCTAATTTAAAAACATTAATAACCACATAAGAAATCCTAATTAGTTTGAAAGAAAATCTTTTTATATAAGATTTTATCATTTAGACACCTCAATTAAGTCTTCCATGAATTTTCCAAAAAAGAAATCTAAAAATTATTGTTTTTTCTGCTAAACAATATTCATATATAATATTAAGTGGTCATGGACTTACCCAATATATATCGAATTTCTTGTTCCGAGCATTTACTTAATGTAGCCTTTTTTGTTTTGTTTGGAGGTTGGCTAAATGTTGCTCTGTTTATTTGAGCAAGAATTGCTTAGCTAAAAGTTAGTATGTATAGCTTCAACACAACTATGGTACAGCTAGAAATTAGGCTCCTATAATCCAACTACGTTATATGGTCCGACTAGTCTTTATGTTAATTTTTTGTTTTATTATAAGCAGACTAGTTTCTTAAGTACTAACAAATTGTAATTAATTTTAACTTCTTCAATTATTTTAAGATAATTACACTGAGTGTCATATCCATGTTAACAAAGAGACAAGTAGAAATTCATACCTTTTCATTGAGAAAGAGGGGCTGCTGAACCGGAACATGATCACCTAACTCATCTGTATGTGTGAAGCTTAATTCATTCAAAGCAACAATCTTCACTTTGTCACATTTATATATCGTCAAACTTTTCAGTGATGGCCATTTTGAAGTGTGTTTTCCTTGATAGAAACACTTGAGTTTAGGCAACAGTTGAAGACGTAGAGAGGTTATTCGTGGGAACACAAACTTTGTCGTTTCCAATTCTTCTTCCAAAGCAACAATTTCCTCCATTAATCCACAATCAAATATATCTAGACTATCAAGTTGTTCAAGACTTTTAGCCACTGAGACTGGAAAAAGACTTTTCAGAGTTTTACATTTAGAAACTTTAACTTGATGTAAATTTTGAAATGTTAAAATTGCTTCAGGATTTGAAGTCCATACATGCTTAAGTTTGGGTAAATTGATTAAAGTAAAGTCTCTCAACTGAGTAGATCCCTTATCACATATTTCATCAACATTTTCCCCTCTAACCTCAAATACCTCTTCTACCGAATTGCAATCCTCTAAAAGCCTTGTGGTAGTTTTGATATGTCTTGTTTTTCCAAAAGTTTCAATCACTTCAACAATTTTTTTTATTCTCACTGACATTATAAACATATGTATGAGACATTATTAATAAAGCAGTGAAGTTTTAGTTTCATGCTCAACTTTAAGATGTGTATGCATGTGTGAAAGTTATCAAAATTTGTAAAGGATATTAAGTCATAATGATACCTTCTTGTTGAAAAGTAGTTGAGAATCAGCATCAGAATAGAAGCCCATGAAATTTGGTAGACCTTCTAGATTTAAAGAGCGTAATTGAGTGAAGTCCATTATATCCATCATCACGTCATCATCGGCCTGTATCCCACGTTTTCCTTCCTTTGCAACAATTGCACTCATTACCTTGCAATTCTTAATCTTTATTTCCTAGAGTTGCGAAAAGCATCCGAGTAAAGTTGAGGAGAAGACAAATATCAAATTATCACATTTGCTCACTTCTAACTTTCTCAAATTTTGGAAAGACCCCATTGCAAGTTGGTTATGGCATATCTTTTCCAAATTGATCAAATTGACAAGAGAAAGTAATTCCAAAACAGGAAAGGCAATGCATTGAAACATTATCGAGTCAATGATGTATTGGATCTCAATGCTGTTTCGAACATAAAGATGCTTTAATTGTGGAAAACCTTTCTTATCAACTTCATAAAGAATATTTTTAATACCCTTCCCAGGAGCCAAATTGAGATATTCACAACTTTTCAATAAAATCTTAACTCCATCCTCTTCTTGAAAGCTTCTATCAAGGTCAATTTTCAATGTTCTTGAGATTTCAAACTCAACTTTACTATTCCAATCCCAATCCCAATAAGGGCCTATTAATATTTCATATCTTTCCAGCTTATCCAAAAGCAAGGCTTCTGGCAGAATCTTGGGATTCGGAATATGTAGACATAATGTGGTCAACTGTGACAAATGATCTAACTCTGAGACTCTAGCATTGCTTCTTTCTGTAATTTCTCCATCGACCTGCCATTGATTAAAGCTACGATTCATATGTATTTCTTCTAAGTTTCTCAAATTTGATAATACATTTGATGGAATGGCTTCAAGCTTGGTGCACCTTCTCAAATCAAACAATTGAAGGTGAGTCAATTGCCTTATTCCCATGGGTAACTGCTTAATCTCAGAGTTAACTAGGACAAGAGCTTTCAAATTCTTCAATTCTCCAATTAAAGCCAAGTCTTCTAACTCGCACCGAAGCAAAGCCAATGTCTGGAGGTTCTGAAGAAGTGAAAGGGATGAAGGAAGTGGGAGACTTAGTCTCGTCAAAACTAAAACTTTTAGATTTTTCGCCCCTTCAAAAATGTGATTAGGAATCGGCAAAGAATTTTCTTTATCACCCAAAATAATGAAGTTCAGTTGTGGACATTCCAACCTTTTGGGAAGCTCACTAAACTTAGCTTCAAAAAGTGCAATTCCAAAGGAATCTTTTAGTTTTCTCATATTGGACCATTTTTCTGAATCATCTGAACTTCTTACGGTTAACATTTTCTTTTCTTTGTCTACAATATAAATGGCAACATCACGAATGACGTCATGCATTTTAAATGTACCACTTCCATCACCTTCCAACAACAAACAAGCATCTTTTAGATTTTCAACCAATGTGTGGACCATATTTCTCACTTCTTCCATTGTATAAACATCCTGAAAGAAGTCCGAACCCACCAAAATTCTCCATAACAAAGCTATTGGTATGACCTCATCTTCTTCAAATATACTGCAAAACAAGAATAAAGATTGCGCTTCCTTAGTTAAAAAATTATAACTCAACTTTATACTTTGGTATACCATGTCATGCATTCCTTTGATCTGTGTTGGATTAGCCCTTTTTAACTGTCGCAAGGCATTCTTCCAAACATTTGGTTTCTTTTGATTTTTCAATGCATTCCCAATTGTTGTAATGGCAATTGGTAAACCGGCACATTCTATGACAAGCTCAACCATGATAGATTGGAAATTCAAGTTTTCAACTAAATCACCCACTATCTTCGAAAACAAGTATTTTGCTTCATCATTTTGTAAAACTTCAACAGAGAATATCTTTTGAGTATCCATATCCGTGCCTAATACATCTCGAAATCTAGACGTCAGCAATAGTTTGCTTCCTTTGTGATCATCCCCAAAAGAAATTCCATGAGCCTCCAAGTCAATCTTATTCCAAATATCATCTATAATCAAAAGAATCTTCTCTTTCTTCAACTGCTCACGTAGCAAATGTGCCTTTTGAAAATCAGTGTCCTCATCCTGAAACTTCAACTCTAAATCTGTTGCAATGTCTTTTTGAATCTGTTTCAAGTTAGGAGTTTGGGATACAACTACTGTAACAATCCTGTCAAATAACTTGTTTTCTTTGGCTTGTGTAGCAATTTTCCCAACAAGCATGGTCTTGCCCAAGACGCCCATACCACAAACCCCAATGGCAGGAATATTATCATCTTTTAGAGCCTTCATAACTCCGTCAAAAATTGATTTTCTTGATTCAAAGTCCTCATAACCTTTAGTAGAAATTGTAGTACCCCCTTCTATAGGGACACGATGGCCTACTGTGCTAAACTTGTCCGCCTTATCCTTGAGTTCCTTCACGGCCAATCCCATCTTTTGTGCTTTTCTTCCAATCTGATAACAGGCCTTCAAATTAAAACACTTCAGCTTTGCTTGACCTTCCTCTTCAAAGAATTCTTGTGCCTCTGTATTGATCCCCTGAACACGTGTCAGCCACCTCTGGACGTTAGCTTCAATTTCTTCTACATTATAACTAGCAGCTTGAACCTTACGCTACACACCATCTCTAGCATCTACGAGCTCGACAACTTCGTTCCTGAGATTGTCAACATTTTTTTTGTAGCGAATCAGATAACCTATCTGACGTCCGACTGCTGTAATTGTGTAATCCACAATTTTTTCAACGAGCACTTTTACGATCTTCGTAAGAACCTCCATTTTTTGCTTCTATATATAGATCTGCTATTTTGGGTTGGGCTGCTGTCTTGAGATGAGAGTAGAGGCAAATAAAGGCCCAAATAAAAAACAATGACAACAATGAAAGTGTAATCAAATTGAAGGACAAAAGAGGCCAAGGCAAATCCACAACTGAACTTCATTATTTTGGGTGATAAAGAAAATTCTTTGCCGATTCCTAATCACATTTTTGAAGGGGCGAAAAATCTAAAAGTTTTAGTTTTGACGAGACTAAGTCTCCCACTTCCTTCATCCCTTTCACTTCTTCAGAACCTCCAGACATTGGCTTTGCTTCGGTGCGAGTTAGAAGACTTGGCTTTAATTGGAGAATTGAAGAATTTGAAAGCTCTTGTCCTAGTTAACTCTGAGATTAAGCAGTTACCCATGGGAATAAGGCAATTGACTCACCTTCAATTGTTTGATTTGAGAAGGTGCACCAAGCTTGAAGCCATTCCATCAAATGTATTATCAAATTTGAGAAACTTAGAAGAAATACATATGAATCATAGCTTTAATCAATGGCAGGTCGATGGAGAAATTACAGAAAGAAGCAATGCTAGAGTCTCAGAGTTAGATCATTTGTCACAGTTGACCACATTATGTATACATATTCCGAATCCCAAGATTCTGCCAGAAGCCTTGCTTTTGGATAAGCTGGAAAGATATGAAATATTAATAGGCCCTTATTGGGATTGGGATTGGAATAGTAAAGTTGAGTTTGAAATCTCAAGAACATTGAAAATTGACCTTGATAGAAGCTTTCAAGAAGAGGATGGAGTTAAGATTTTATTGAAAAGTTGTGAATATCTCAATTTGGCTCCTGGGAAGGGTATTAAAAATATTCTTTATGAAGTTGATAAGAAAGGTTTTCCACAATTAAAGCATCTTTATGTTCGAAACAGCATTGAGATCCAATACATCATTGACTCGATAATGTTTCAATGCATTGCCTTTCCTGTTTTGGAATTACTTTCTCTTGTCAATTTGATCAATTTGGAAAAGATATGCCATAACCAATTTGCAATGGGGTCTTTCCAAAATTTGAGAAAGTTAGAAGTGAGCAAATGTGATAATTTGATATTTGTCTTCTCCTCAACTTTACTCGGATGCTTTTCGCAACTCCAGGCAATAAAGATTAAGAATTGCAAGGTAATGAGTGCAATTGTTGCAAAGGAAGGAAAACGTGGGATACAGGTCGATGATGACGTGATGATGGATATAATGGACTTCACTCAATTACGCTCTTTAAATCTAGAAGGTCTACCAAATTTCATGGGCTTCTATTCTGATGCTGATTAGACTACAGTGATTACAACCGCAAAGAACCATGTCAAATGATGAATGAGATAAAAAGAAATAAGAAGGTTACCTCAGATTGCCGTACTCTTTAGGATATCGAATCAGAGCCGTAGGCTGTTTTAAACTCGGACAGTCACTATGCTGAGTATCAGAAAACAGGAAACAGTAGATGACTTCTTGTTCTTTCCTTCCTTCTTTCGTTCTTTCTTAATGTCCTTTCCTTCTTCTTTTTCCTTCCTTGACAAATGATGAGTAGAACAAACCAAAATGAAAATTAAAAAAACAAAAGTAAATCCGTGTAACAAACTGCAACAAAAATCAAATTGAGGAACTAAAAGGAAGTACCTCTCTCCTTTTAGCAGATCAAGGATAGTGGCTATAGTAAATGAAAGCAGTGGTGACGATTAAGCTAGCTGGACTTTTCTTCTTCTTTTTGCTTTATTTTTTTCTTCTTCTTTGAGAAGTAAAGCAAAGTAAAATTAAAACGATGGGATGAGGATGATAACACAAAAAACTGCTACAAAGATTAAGGTAAAAGGTCGGAAAAATCTCACCTCTTTACTATAATTTTTTTTTTGGCGAAAATCACATTTTCGTCTCTACATTTTCAAGCGATTTTCACTTTGGTCCCTAACTTTTTTTTTCACCGATTTTAGTCTCTATCCTAAAAAACGCGTCTCGTTTTAGTACCTGACGTTATATCAAAGACGAAAATTGCGCAGCTGGCAAACGGAAAAAATTAAAAATATTAAAATAATACCTACTGTGTCCACCTGGCTTTCCAGGTCAGCTTCTAAATTAAAAAAAATTAATTTATTAATTTTAACTAAATAAAAAAATAAAAACAGAAATAAAAACCGTCCCAGCAAGAACAACAAATTTTTTTTTTTGAAACTGCAAGAACAACAAATTTAAAACCCAGTAAGAACAAAATCAACAAAACACAAACCCAGCAAATTTAAAACCCAAAAAATTAAATTTAAACCTATTCAAACCCATATTTCAAACACACAGATTCTGTTCATCAAAAAAAAAAAAAACACACAGATTCAAACACACAGATTCTGTTCATCAAAAAAAAAAAAAACACACAGATTCAAACACACAGATCTAACACAGCCACTCACACCACAAGGGAAAAAATCAACCACCACTAGGGAAAAAATCAACCACCATCAACGACACAACCACCACCTAAACCCAAATCAACCCAACCAAATTTAAAACCCTCATTTAACCACCACCATCAACCAACCAAAACCACCACCACCAACCCACAAAAACCACAACCACCAAACCAACGTATGTGAAACCCAGCCACTCACACCACCAAAAATGAAACCCATCCATCCATAGCAACCACCACACCATAACCCCCACGCCACCTGCCAATCTAAACAAACCCAATTAGCATCCACGGCAAACCCACATACAACAACAATCCCAAAACAAAATTTTAGAGAAAAACTCACCATCAATCCATGCCGATCTTTGCCATGATCGGAGTTGCTACTATCGCCGAACCCCAACAAACCACCACTGATTTGTTTTCAGTTTTACTCGCCGGAGAGATCTCACAGTCCACGCCGATCTAAGCTCCATGCCGATCTGAGAGTGGACTGTTTGGTTCTCCAAAAAAAAAAAACCTAAGCTCCATGCCGATCTAAGAGTGAGGAAGGATAGAGAGACCGAGATAGAGAGGGTGGGAAGAGAGTGAGGGAGGGAGGCTGAGACGAGATAAGAGAGAAGTGAGTCAGGGAAAGGGAGAGTGAGAAACAATCAAGTCATATTTTAAAACAATTCAAACCCATATTTTACTGGGTTTGAATTTAATTTTTGGGGTTTTAAATTTGCTGGGTCTGTATTTCGTTGATCTTGTTCTGAGTTTTAAATTTGTTGTTCTCGCAGTTTCAAAAAAAAGAATTGTTGTTCTTGCTGGGTTGGTTTTATTTTTGCTTTTAATTTTTTTTATTTAGTTAAAATTAATAAATTAATTTTTTTAATTTAGAAGTTGACGTGAAAAGCTACGTGGACATAGTAGGTATTATTTTAATATTTTTAATTTTTTTCGTTTGCCAGTTGTACAATTTTCGTTTTTGATGTAACGTCAGGGACTAAAACGAGACGCGTCTTCCAGGATAGGGACTAAAATCGGTGAAAAAAAAAAGTTAGGTACCAAAGTGAAAATCGCTTGAAAATGTAAGGACGAAAATGTGATTTTTGCCTCTTTTTTTTTTTTTTCTTTTTTTAAGAACTAGAGCAAAGCAAAACCAAACTAAGAGGATGACTACAACGAAAATTAATAGCGTAAAGTAGAAAGTATCAAACTCTTTTTTATTTTTTTGAAAATGGAGCAAAATAAAACCAAAGTGAGAGGGTAAAGATTGACAAAACAAAAGATGCTGTGAAAATTATTTCAGAGGACAAGAGAAATGAAGGAGAGTAGGGTAGGAAAAGTCTTTTAACGGACCTCAACGGAAGAGAGTTTCTTTTCTTGCTCATTGACTTTTTGTTTTTAAATAAAAATAATAAAATTTCAATCTATGTATTTTATGGTAATTGCCCTTTATTATTATAACACTAATTGAATTTTATATAGGCAAATTTGAATACCAAATTTTTTATTTAAAATTAAAAGATTTTACTAATTGTGCTAATTAGAACTCATCAACTCAAAAACTTTAGATTTAAGCACCTTTTACAATTTCTCATAAAAATGTTGTGAAATGTTGTGATATATGTAATATATTAAAATACTATTTTTTCCTTAAAATTTTAGATTATTTTTATTTTGGATTCGGTCAGACATACATTAATTATTTATTTTAGAAAAGTTTTTATGAGAAATTGAAAAAGCTGTCAAAACAGTTATTCACTTTTTCAATTTCTCATAAAATCTTTCGTGAAATGGTTTACTAGTATATGCTCTTAGGGTATACATTAGTAAAAAATTTTATTTTTATCATTTATGTTTAAATTTTTTATTTTGGCCATACATATTTGATTCCATTTCATATTACTCGTGTCGGTTTATTTTCCTTAATAATCTTATGACACCTAGTATTGTATGGGTGAGTTGTGCCTCTTAATAACTTGTACTTATCTGATACTTAACAGTCATATTATTAACAAAAATAAACTTATATGGGTAACATGTATTAATAGACAACATTTATTTAGCACTTAACAATCAGATTACTAACATAAATTCTTTCTCAAAAAAAAAAATATTACTAACATAAATTGACTTATATGAGTGACATGTCTTAATAGACAATATTTATTTGGCACTTAAAGGTCAAATTACTAACAAATATAATCATCATGGTCAATATAAAAAGAAACTAGATGTGATGAGCTAAAATGAAAATTAAAAAAAAATCTAAATAGCAAAACAAAAATAACTTCAATCTTTTTTTCTTAGAACAAATATAACAGCCATTAACTTAATCAACATGTATATCCAAATTTAGAAAGCTAGATAGGAGTGATGGAACATCTCCTAGCCAAACCTGTTGGCCATCTACTAGTCTAGAATACTTTAGAGTACTAGCATTCGGTGATGCAAAAAAAAAAAAAAAAAAAAAATCCTATTTTGCATCTTTAAACACTACTTTATCTATTTTATTAATTCATTTTACAACTCATCCCACATTTCAATTTTTATTTTTACATACAACCCAATAAGATAATATAAACTACCTAATAAAATAATAAAAAGTATTCTTCTTCCTCTCTTTCCTCCCACTATCTTTTTCTCTTCACACACAATTACAAGATTAAATATTATTTTTTTTCTTTACAACTTGAATTGTAAGGTTGCATATATGCAACCTTACTATTCATAGGTTGCAAATTTTTTTAAGTATACACACTTGGATGGAGTGAGTTTTTGCTGTCATGGGTTGTAAAAAGGCATCTGGGGGGTGTAATGCTAGTGCTATCAGCTATCTACTAGTCTAGAATAAATAGCTAAATACTGAGCGACCCCTTTTTTACTTACCGGTGTGAGAAATTATTTGGTCCATCAGGAATTGTAGAAGTGGTCTTCCAAGGTTCTTTTAAGTCCCATCCAATAAAACTTTGCCACTTATGCAAATATAACATCGCTTGGTGATTTGTGATTTTTTGTTTTTTTTATTTCTTATGTTGATTAGGAATCTGACTCACATTTGCATAAGTGGCATCATCCCATTAATTGGGAGGACCACTCCAAGAGTCCTCTCAATAGACCTAATAATTTCTCGATATGAGAAGGACACAACGCACAAAAGATTACCCATACTCCTTGCCGTTAACTTGTACAAATGTCCATTTTTAGCAATGTCAATTTCTTTGGATATTATGCCCAGTTTGGATGGAGAACAAAAGAGGTGGAGTACAGGGGAGTTGGCTGGAAATTAGGCTAATTTTCAGCCAACTCTCCCCTACTCCCCTTCCCTCCTTTTCCATCCAAACCGGCAATCAATGCTTTATAAAAATTCAAAAGCCTAGAGCCGCTAGTGCTTCTGCATCCCCTTTACATCTAATCCAATTGCTTCCAATGAACACATTGCCCCATAAATTCTCCATGCTCAGTGCTAAAAACAAAACTAATACTAAGGGTTTATTTGGTTGGGGTGAAAAGTGGGAGGATGAAAAAAAGAGGAGAGAATACGAAAGAAAATAATTTGTGGGATTGTTTGGTAATGGTCAAAAATAAAAAGGATTTTGGTGGGAGTCATACATTTTCTCTATGTGCTATTTTTAAAAAAATAAATAAATAAATAAAAACACCTCTCCAAATTGGAGTGATCATATGTAGGAGAAAAAATGGTAGAGGAGAGGGGTAGATGACAAATTACTAAATTTCCCCTTCCTTTCACTGTGTTTGTGTTGTGTTTTAGGCTGCTTTTGGCTTCATGTAAATGAATTTCCGAGCGTAAGATAATTTCGGGGGAAAATATTTTACGAAAAGAAAAATATTTTCAGATGTTTGTTTTGGGTTCTAGAAAATACACCGGAAAAGTATTTCAGTGTTTGGTCGTGCATGTAAAAGCATTTTTCTAGAAAATACTTTCTTGCATTTGGGCCCCCAGTGCAAAACATTTTTGGAAAATGCCAAAAAAAGTATATCTATAATACAATGGGTAGTTCATTTTCCTTTTTTTTTTTTTTAACGTATTTTCTTTCATTTCTCAAACAGTGACTCGTTTTTTTTAATCATTAGTCTTTCTATTTTCTTTCCTTTAGCAAACAATAGGATTTTTTTTCCCTTTCAATGTGTTTTCTTTCTTTTATCAAACTATGCCTTTTTTTTTTAATCAAGTCTCGACAGTTGTTTTTGTGTTTAACAATAGCTTCTTTTTCTTTTTCTTTTTCTTTTTTAACGTTTCTAAATCAATGGTGGTTTTTAGTTTTTAACCAAATGATGGATGGCTCATCTATATTTGTCATATATATTACTATAATGTAATGTAATAATAAAGAAAAATAAAACAAATTGCAAGATTATAAGAGTAAATTTATATAAATTACTTTTTCTATCCCTACTTTTCTGCTTAACAAAGTAAAAAAGTTTTTTTATCCTTTTACTTTTCCATCATTCTAACTCTTTTCTATCTTCTTACTTTTTCTTCTCCTCAACCCAACAGACTCTAACTCTTTGAATATCAGAAAATATAGCCCCATCCATCATTTATCTTAACCTAGCCATCATGTGAATAGGGCTATCCATTAGCAGTGACGTTCCCAACATTAAAACATTTAATTTAAGTTCTAAATGCTTAATGATAGGATGGGAAGTTGTTAAAAACAAGCATATTTATAAAATATAAAATAAAATTAAGGACACATATATTCCGAAAACATTCAAAAGAAAAAAAAGAAGAAGAAGAACAAATGAAAATTAAGAAATCAAACAACATATCTATATTTATGACAATGGACAATGCAAACAGTGGAAGTGAAGACAAAACATGAGCTGTAAAAGAATATGATCTATCAAAGTCACACCCCCAATCACACCACATTGGCAAATATTTTTCAGCTCCAACAATTTTCAAAGTTTACATCTTTAACCACAAAGCATGGAGATAGATGTTTTAGTTCTAATATTTATTTAATTAAGATCAAATTATATTATATAATATAATATGTGCAAGACCTTAGACTTTAAATTTTTTTTAAAATTAACTCAATTTTCTCATTGTCAAAAACTATATTATATAGGTTTTAAAAAAAAAAAACACTTTTGCTCCATAATGTTTACATAATTAGTGCTTTTATAGTTCCTAATATTTTAAATGAGTGCTTTTAGCCACTAATTTTCAAAATGAGTATAATTGGTTCTGTAGGGGCGGGCTTTGGTTCTTAAGTCCAAAAGATGAATGGATTAAGGCTCAAAGAGCCCAATACAATAAAGTTGTAGAGAGTGAGCTAAAAAGCTAAGCTTCAATGAAGTGGACAACGCCCTTAATGGGCTAAAGATGGATGAGAGTAAAGAAAAACAATGGATAGACAAATGTGGTGCACAAAAATTCTTCCTTGGCAATGTCCGAGGAGAGTAGTTTTTTAATATATTTCTCTTAAATTTTATTACAGTTGTTGTTCTTAATGCTATAGTGTTTTCTCTACAGATTTCCTACCCCCCACTCCTTGAAAGGCCTCTCACATTATATAGTTTCCTTTAGGCGATCTTGATCCTTCATTTGTTGATTGTCCAGGCCACCACTTGAGTGCTTATTCTATCAAACATCTTCCTAAACCCCTTGTGAGTTGCAGCGGTCAAGGCAGCACTGTTCAAAGGTCTTCTCCACATAAACGTAGTTAAGAGGTTTGGTGGGATGCATTAAATGTGGGGGCAGTTACCATCCCTTCAGTCATATTAGGCCTAACCCTCTCTCCGAAACTTTTTCTCAACAGTAGGACCTCCTCTGGCAATATGCCACTGACGCGGCCCTACCGTCCGAGGGGGTGATCTCCTCGAAATGGCATTAGCCTTCTCGGCCTTAGTATGACACGTGGCAACACCACTTTATCAAATTTTTGTACCCCACAGGTTCCTTTGTCTAGTCTCTTTTGTTTTCTTGTCTCTATGCGTCTAGTAAAGCAATTGGGTAACTGTGTTTTTTTTTTTTTTTTTTTTTAATGATGTGGCAGCTTAGTTTTTAATAATAAAGTAGGCATTGGCAATCTTGGGCTCAACCCAATGCGTGCACTACCCAACCCAAATGACAGGATCCTCTTCCCCATTTGAAACCCAAATCGGTATGAGTGCCCTTCAACATCTCAGCCTTTGAACCTTAAACCCAAATTCGAATGATATTGCTCCTCTCAATTTCATGACACAAGATAAGTTCAAGATAACCCTTCATACTCAAATCCTTAAATCTTTATTGATTCTGCCTTTTAACTTTCATTCAATTTGACTGACCAACTAATTTTTATGGTCACTATTTTTGGAAGAACATGAAGTTGCCAGTGATCTCTTTATATATATAGAGAGAGAATCAAATTTTAAAGAAGTGAAACAACCCATTTACATGAAATAATGTTGTCTTTGGGATTTAATATGGGTAGATGATTTAATTTATTAACTTTTCAAACTTCAGGATTAATTTATTACTTTTGAAATTATAAAAATTTAGTCCCAACTCCAAGGTTCGTTGGGTTGGGCTTATCTAGTGTACTTCTCAGCTTTCATCCTACACTCACGAAGCCCATTGTCAAACAATGGTTGTGCTAACTGATAATCAAAACTAACCACTTCGTGTAACGGATTGTAATACCCAGCCACAGATTTTTTGTGCTTCTGATTGTTCTGCTTTTTTGGGTTGGGCTGCTATGTTGAGAGTAGAGCCCAATAAAAAACAATGACAACAACGGAAGTGTAATCAAATTGAAGGACAAAAGAAGCCACAATGTAATGACATACCTCTGTCTTTGGAATATTAATTAATGAAAGATAATTGGTCTTCTACTGTCTTCACGCGGGCATACAAAGGAAAGCTGAAAGCTGACAATCAAATTTTAAAAAAATAAAAAACCCAAGTTAATCTAAAATAAAATAAAATGATGTTTGATTATTTTATTTGAGGGAGTTTTTTTTTTTTTTGGTTTCTAGTACTAAGGTGGGAAGCAAATAGCAATGAATTATTAACGTTTAGCAGTCGGCATCTACTTTGATCAATTTCTCACTAGTTTGATTACAAGGGGGGAAAAAGTTACGTGTCTGTTTTGATGAGGAAAATGGCACAATTTTAGGCTGTGTTTGGTTGAGTGTAACATATTTTCCGAGTGTAAAATATTTTCAAGTGAAAATATTTTCAGGAAAGGAAAATATTTTCAAGTGTTTGATTGCATTCCAAAAAATACTTCAGAAAATATTTTCTAGTGTTTGGTTGTGTTGCTGAAAATACTCTAGAAAACCCATTTTTATCATGTTTCTCACATTTTCTTAGGATCCAAACAAATATTATTACAGAGAATCAAAATATATAAACAACACAAGAAACAAAAATCAAAACAAAAAAATCAAAATCACAAGACCAATTGTGAGAGAGGGACAGAGAGAGATCGGTTCGTGGGTGCGACTCATCGATGGATGATCGGTGATGGCTGGCGATTAGTGATGAGGGAGGGGTGGATCGGTGATGAGGGAAAGGCCCGGCCCAAACGGCGGTGCGGTCGATCTCAAACGTGGGCTAGTGGTCGGTGATGGCCAGATCAGTGACGTTGAGCGATGACATCCAGACTGCCTAAATCAGGAGAAGCGTTGAGGAAGAAGAGAGAAAAAAAAAAAAAGTTTGGCCGACGTGTGATCTGGGTGGTGGGGGCAGCACGATCTGGGCTAGCCAGAGCTTGGCTGGTCGGAGGGGTGTGCTCTCTCTCTCTCTCTCTCTCTCTCTCTCTCTTTGTTTGTGAGGGCTGGAAACCATTTGAAGGTAAAATAGAAACTGAAATTGATTTCCGGCTTGAGAGGGGTATTTTACAGTCAAAGCTGAAATTAATTTCCATTAACCCTATTTTCCTATGCTTACCAAACACATATTGGAGTGTAAAATAATTTTCTGAAACCTTTTTCAGCCAAAACAAACGGACCCAATTGTTCAGTGGAACTACCTGGTTTATCTCATGGGAGAATCTGTTCTTTAATCCTCAATACCTTTTCTCCAAAATAATAATAATAATAATAATAAATAGCACAGAAGCAAGGTTTTCAAACCCGGACCGTTCATTGAACCGTAAAAGAGAGAGGTTCAAGGTTTTTAAGGTTGAACCGAGGTCGAACCGGGGTCGAACTGTAATGACGTCATAATTAATTTAATAATTATTTTAAATATATAAAAAACATTAAATTAATAAAAAAAATAAAAAAAATTAACTAAAATAGTCTAATTCATTTAGAGAATTATCGTTACTTTAAATATTAATCTAATACAAGAATTCATTGTATAAATATTATAAAAATATTAAGTAAAAATATCATTACGTTAATTTCTAATCTAGAATATCTACGTCTACAATATTTTTACAACAAATTATAGGTTGATTTAAATTTGAATGTATCATTGAGATTACTTTTTTGTTCAAATAATAACTACTAATAACAACTCACTACTTAAAATTTATTGTGAAAATATAATAAGCATAACATTTCTCTTCCTAACCCAATACAAATTTAAAATTTTTTTCTTTTTATTCCCTCCCTCCACCTGCCACTCCACAGCAACAATCACGTTTGGATCAACTTTACCTTTTTTTTTAATTTATTTATTTTATTTCCCAAGGCTTCCATTTCCCAAGTAAATCTCCACCACACCTTTAAAAAAAATCTCTGCACCAAGTCAGAGTCTAACTTTCTACATATTTATTTCTTTTACCTTCTTTTATCTTCTATTCATTTCTTCCGTCACTCCTTCATTTCTACGCCACAGCCACACCTTCATTTCTTCCGTCACTCCAGTCTCCAACTTCCCAGTTCATGCCTTTTTTTTTTTTTTTTTACCTTTCTTTAGTTTTCTTAAACCAATTTACGCACCATCTAGACGGAGTAGAGGCAGGAAAACAAGACAGGGAGAGAAAGAGAAGAAGATTAAGAAAAAAAGTTCTGGACAGAGAACAAACGAGAGACAGAGCTAGCGAGATAAAGATGATGGGATCTCAATATTTTCAATGTTTGACAGCATCTCATAGTGGTTGAAGTTTCAACCATGGTGATAAGGTGCTGTGAGCTTGTAATTTTTTTTTTTTTTTAAGCGTTGATCTGAACCGTGAGAACCGTTCACGGTTCTCAAATCCGGGCGGTTCAACCGCGGCTCGAACGGTTTCGTGCTTTTTGTGCGTAGAACGGTTCTGGTGGTTAAAAGAACCGTGTTAGTGAGAGGTTTCCGGTTATCCCGGTCGGACCGTACGGTCCGGTCCGGTCCGAGTCTGAAAACCATGCACAGAAGTTCATTTTTGTCTATGAAATGACGTTTGATGGGGAATTTGCAAGATTTTCAAAATCATACATTCCTTTCTATACGTCCCAAGAAAGGAATGTATGATTTTTCCTCATTTACACTTTTGCCTTTTTTTTTTCTTTTCTTTTCTTTTTAAGGGCAACTATAATGACCATAATTTAGCACAACTTAGGAACAATTAATAGAACCACAATCATAGTCTCAGAACGTGAATTGGTTTTTTTATTTTTATGTATAATGTATCTTAAGATATACAAACCTCTAATAAAATTTATACAAAAAATTATAAATATACATATATAAAAAGTATATTCATTATAAATTCGAAATATAGTGAACTAATAACTAATTTAATTATCACTTGTGTAATTATATTTAACAAAAACAACTAAATGAATCAAATTAGCATATGTTTATAACATTTACATTCAGGACATCATATCCAAGATTCAATTCCCCCTCCCCATTGTAACTATCAAATTATCAACCAAAAAAAAAAATATATATATATATATATTAAATTTAAAAGTGTTAATACATAACATATGAGCCAAAATAATAATTGTACTTTCATCATATCCATCATTTTACGTAATTATCTCCATCGAAGTCAATGTTGGCGTCATGTTTAGCATCTTGCAAATTTATTTTTTTGTTAACATTTTCTTCATTATTATCAACATTTACTATTTACTGTTATTGCTTTTTTTTTTTAAAAAATTTCTTTATATTTCTTTTTGTCATTCTAGTTTGTTAGACTTATGACAATAAAAAGATATTTTTATTGTTATTTTAAAAATAATTCTAATTATATGACTAATATGAAAGTGAAGTGTCAACTATATAATCCAAATTTTGCAGGAAAAAGAAAGAGAAAAAAAAATGGACATTTTATTATATTTGGCTCAATTAAGTAGCTCAATAATTAATTCTCAAAAAAAAAAAAAAAAAGTAGCCCAATAATTTTGTGTTAAAAGCAAGTTTTACAACTTGTTAGACTCAAATAAACAATTACAATACATAATATTTTGTACACAATAAGATACGTAAAATCAAAAATTTACAACCACAATAAAGCAAGAACAATGTCGAAGGACCAATGAGAAAAAAGAAATAAGAAGGTACCTCTCTAGATCTTTAGGATACCAAACAATTCCAGAGCAGCTTGTTTTCCTTTCTATGCTAAGTATCAGTAAACGTGAACACTCAGCGATACCTTCTTCTTTTCCCTTAGTTACAACTCTTGATAAGTAGAGCAAACTAAAATGAAACTTTTAAAAAAAAAATATTTGTTAAATCAGTGAAAAAAATTGCAACATAAAATCAAATTGAGGAATATTGAAAGGATAGCATAAGCGAAGAAAAAGAAGCAAAAACAAAATAAAAGTAAGAAAGTAGAAGGATGTACCTCTCTCCTGCTTCACACTACAATTTGAGCAGGTTTCTCTTCTACTCCTTTGACTTAGCAGATCAAGGATGGTTGCTATATTAAATGAGAGCAGCAGACTGCAGTGAGAAGCTGAAAATACTTGACTCTTTTTTTGTATTTTTTGGAGAAGTGGAGCAAAGTAAAACTAAAACGATAGGATACTAACGCCAAAAACTGCAAAGAAAACTAAGGCAAAAGTCGGAAAATCTCTCTCTTTACTATAAATTTTTTTTTTTTTTTTTTAAAGAACCGGAGCAAAGCAAAATCAAACTAAGAGGAACAGGATGACTGCAAACTAATGGTGTAATGTAGAAAGTATCAAACTCTTTTTTTTTTTTTCTTTCTACTTTTGAGAAGTAGAGCAAAATAAAACCAAGATGAGAGGATGAAGAGTGACGACACAGAAGCTGCACCGAAAATTAATTAAGAGGACAGAAGAAATGAAGGCAAGCAGAGTAGGAAAAGTCTCTTTAACCGGACCTCAACAGAGAAGAGAGTTTGTGCCCGTTTGGTTCAGCTTTATGGGCTTAAAAGAGAAATTATTTAGTGCACATGGAGGAACATGTCAACAACGCCCAACGGTCCTAACTAATAATTTAATGTCATCTTGAGTAATATCTACTCACAAGTCACAATCCTAGTTATATCGAGAAAATACATTTGGGTTGGTGAGATTTTTTTTAAATGCTTCGTTTGTTTGAATAAGCCTACTGATACAAGTCCTAAAATTCCCAATCTTGGAATCACCGTTACCTTACACGGCCCCCAATTGCAAGATTACAAGGGCAAGTAAATACCAATCAAAAAAGACTCCAAAATTCAAATTCAAAAAAAAAAAAAAAAGACTCCAGGTTCAATTCGGAGAGTGGAGTTTGGGTTGCCAAAACTTTACAGGTGTGGTATAGCTCTCTGGGTCGATCTTGGTTTGTCGGAATTTTTCTGGGGTGGTGGAAAGATGCTAGAGATTGCTATTACCGTGGTCTGTAATTTTTCAGGAAATTATGACTAGGACTGTGAGTAAATATTACTCAAACAGATGGCTTTTTCTTTTTTTTTTGAGAATACTAGATATTTTTTGAGAATACTAAGTAAATATTACCACTAGGTTGCAGATGGATTTCTCTGCGTGCACGGAATAATTTTCCCTAGAATAAAAATATAAATTATTATACAATATTTTTACAAACTGTTGATATAATAAATTCTTATTAGTTCATAATTTTCTCTAAAATAAAGACATAAATTATTTTATAATATTTTTACAAATTGTTGATGTAGTAAATTCTTATTAATTTTAGTATAAGCTCATCACTAATAATATAATTTTACTTATAATAACTATTTGAAAAATGCTAAAACTATATTAACCGTTGATAAAAATATTATAAAATAGTTTGATAAAAAAATTTTAAAGTTTGTTATTGATTTGGAACCGTGTTTTCAGGTTCAAATATGAAATGCGTGTTTGGTAAGAAAATTGCGTTATTGATTTTGGAACCGTTTTTTTTTTTTTTGTGTTTTGGTGTGGTAGCCTTTGAGCTGTAATTGCAAAACGCAATAAATACGTTTAGTTCAAAACATAAATCTTATTGTTGGTAGGTACAACATTTTCCTAAATTGCCCATAGTTTTTTTCTTAAAAAACCAACTTTAGCCCTAAATCTCACGTCTCACACGCTATAGGAGCTCCTCTGTGCTACTGTTGGGTTCCCTTCCTCTGTGTTGCTGCCATTGAGTGGATACGTGTTTCATCATGAAAGGAAATTTGTAATTGTGTTAGGGCACAACAAATTATCATAAAATTTTCACAATAGTTGGTGTCAAGTGATGAAGTACAAAAACTACTACTTAATTTTTGTAATTTATTAATTACAGTATTTAATTTGTAATTTTCGTTATTTTAGGTTTAGGGCATTTATTTTCTTATTTTTAGGTGCTTTTAATGCTTTTTAGATCAAATTTGGTTCTTATTATGGTTAGATATTAATTAGGAGTTATTTTAGAATATATTTTAGAAGTAAACATATTTAGTTTCTTATTTTCTAGAGGTAAACGTGTTTTGCTTCTTGACGCTTCTGCATCCCACATTAGTTGGTATCAGAGCCTTGACTTATCCTGGTCTGATGGCTGACAAATGAGACAGTAGCAATTTTGGTGACAAAAAACTTAGCGAGTATTACGTGACGTACAGCTAGCACTCACAAATATTTTTCCTAGGATGTTGTTGTTGGAGCATGGAAACAATAGGGATAACTGTCAGGGAGACATAACTCACGAGCAACCTATTGGTAAGCGAATTTCATGTAGACCTTATAAGAGAATTGCAAGTTTTAATGGTTATTTTTCAAAAGGAGATTTTCTTGATTGGTTACTTGATCTAGAGGATTTATTTGACTATGAAAATATTCTTTATGAGAGGAAAATTGCACTTGCTTTGTATAAACTTAGCAAGAATGCCTTACGTTGGTAGGAACGAGTACAATTTGATAGAATCTGACAAGGTAAAGACAAAATCCGTTCATGGCCAAGGGTGAAAAGATGCTTGCTATCAAATTTTATCCTTTGGATTGTGAAAAAATCTTGTCGCATACAATACAAGATTATTATTGGCCAAGAAGTTCACACTTAAATTATTTTGAAGAGCCATATATTCCACCATTAAAAGAAGAATTGCATGTTGAAGTAAATATTGTTCTTGAAGATTATGTAGAATTCAAAGAAAAAAATATAGAGATTTTTTAGTAAATTAATGAAGGCATTGTTATAGAAGAAAAACCTAAAATCAAGATTGTGGAGGAGAATAATGAAGACCCTATTATAGAGAAAGATCTTGAGGTTGAGATAATAGAGAACATTAAAGAAGAAATTATAGAGGAAGTTGTCAATGATCTCAATGAAGTCAAGTTAGATAATTGCAATGTTCAAGCTCTTATTATTTTGGTGGGAGACACCGAAAACAAAGTTTATTGATTTTATTGGTATTGATAGATTTGATTCAATTGCAAGTTCTTATTTGGTAACTCTCTACAATTACATGAAGACTAAGGAAAAAGAAATTCAAGTTGATTTGTTTATTTCATTGATGAGTTGCAAGTATGGAAAGAAGATCAAAGGGCTCAAGCATTCGAAATATTTGTTTATTTGGCGCGGAAGATTTCAGATTTTAAAGATGAACTTGAGGACGAGTTTTTTTCAAATGGTGGGGTCTAATGTAGGACAGAAAGACTTGGCGAGCCATGGTATAGGCCCGAGGACATCAAAATCCTCATCTCCGCCCGAAGAGCCTGACAGCAGGATTTTGAGGGGCTATTGTGGGGACAGGGTTTTGACAACCCAGGCCCACTTCATACTTGGCCCAAGGCCCACGCCGATGATGAAGAAATGTCCGAGGACGAATCAAAGAAGATCCCGTTACCAAGAAGCATGGCCGAGGATAATCATGTCCTCGGCCAACCGAGACCATGGAGAGGAAGAACAAAGCACAGTTAGAGGTGGTCCTTCAGAACCTCTTCAAAGAAAAGACAAGTACAATGGGTCCGCCACAGAAGCTTGGTGGAGGAGCAATTCCAGGAGGAACTGTCACCTCCACATTAAATGCCCACACCTAACGTTCTGTTCGCATTAATTGAGAAGTAGCCCTTGAGCAGTGCTGTCGCAATTGCTGCAACCCACAGATAGAAGGAGAAGGTGACTGATGGGACAAGCATTCAAGTGGTAGCTGCATAACCAACAAATGGAGGGCCAAGATTAACTAAATGGGGGATATATAATGTAAGGAGTCCCCCAGAAAGGGGGACGGGATTTTTGAGAGAAAGAATAGATGGTAGCACTTGTATCAACCCTGTAACCAAGCATTAAAGAAGAAATAAGAACTTTCAGCCCTCAAGAGGAAGGCCGAGGAACCATATCCTACGCTTTAGCTTACGTTCTTGTCGTCCAACTCATTCCCTACCATGTTTAGTTGTTGAACCCTTATTAGGGCCCAGCTCTTGAACCCATACTCTACAAATTCATTGTATCGGGCTAACTGGGCTTGAGTCCACTCACCCCATTAAGGTAGTGCTCGAACCCAATCCTTACAATATATATATATATATATATTTTTAGTTTTCTAATAATAGAATTGCTATGTAAATCTTTGCAAAAATATTTTATGAACCAAATCCTAATATAAACAGAAAATATTTCATTGCATATTAGGTGTGTACAAAAAATTAATTATTAACTCTTAGATAAATTCAAATTTTTACCAAAAAATTGTGTACCTATGAACTAGGTCAAATAAATTATAACAATCTACTAGAAGAAAGAAAGATAAATCATGATATTTATGAAATATGTAACTAATAATGAAAATTTGAGATTTCAATAGAAAGAGAGAGGAGGAAGATAGGTTGACAAATAATTGCATATATAACTTAAAAAGATTGAGTATACAACTATATAGGTGAGATTTATACTATACATCCAATTCACATGTATTTCCAATTTAAGCAGGAAAATCTCAAAGGATTGAAGTAGTTATTTTTTAGACCTCTTGATATACATGAAGGCCTAGTTTTAATTTTTCTTTTAAAGGCGTGAATACACTATGGGGGGCGAGGCCCAAAGGGAGTAAACTGGGCCTTGGGCCTTACCATGGACCACAGTGAGCCCGAGGAGAGCCACAGAATTGTAAGGGCCTCCTAGCGTAGTGCCTCACAAACAGGAAGAGGAAATTAGATATTCCGAGGAGTCGGGCCTCCTCGGACCACGTTATCACCAGTCTTTCTCACGTTCTAGCAACTAAGCTAAGCTCAGCAGAGGCGCTGATGTCATAGGCATGCCTCACGAGCTCGCAAGATAGGAGGAAACAGACGATATTTAAAGGATGGGCTCTTACCTCCGCATTAAATGCGAAACAATTGCTTTCCAGGCCATATTTATGTAAAAATGACTTCTGAATGGTGTCACCTTGGTCACCGTAACTCACAAAAAGGCCAGAGAGGGTGGCTGATGGGACAGACAATCAAGTGGCCAAAAGGATTATTGACAAGTGTAGGGTAAAGATTGTCTGTAATAGGCTATATATAATGAGAGGGACTCCCACATGAAGGGAGGACTTGTAATTTCTGATATTGAATGATATAAAGATTATCCTTCTCAGACTGAACATAGACTGATCTTTGCATTCTTAGTTCATGCGTAGTTGTCAGATAAAGCCAAATTAGCCGTTGGAATTCACGTGCGTCCCTAGCTCTTTGTCCCATTCTCTATATCAAGTTGCGACCCTACATACACTTTTAGTCTCTACATTTTGACTTTTTTTCATTTTGGTCCCTACATTTTAATTTTACCACTTTTAGTCCCTAAACCAATTAGCGCGTGTCATATCAGTCCTTGTTGTCAGCCAACTAACAGAAAAAGCTGACGTGGCTGACGACACTATTAAAATAATAATAAAAAAATCTAAAATACAATTTAATTAAAATTATTTCTTAAATAACAAAAATCATTATCTTTTTAATTCTTTTTTTTTCTTTAACGTGTCAGTCATCAGATTTTTTTAAAAATCCTAACCAACTTTATCTATCTCTAATTCTCTCTTTCTCCCTCTCCCTTTCTCTCTTCGACCTCTGTGGACGGAATCTCCCTTTGATCTCAAAATTGTCTCCACTGTAGCTCCATGGCCGAAGCTCACAAGGTCGGCCTTTTTCTCCACCACGCACCGCCAATCTGACCTAAGCTTTCTCTAGTCTAAAAATCTCATCTCCGCTCAAACCCTTACACCCAATCTCAACCAACGGTGAGCAAATCAGGGGCTAATCTTCGAGGTTTTGATTATGGAGACCATGGGGTCTTGATGTGGAGAAAATAATGGGAAAATTTTGGAGTTTTGCCAGTGGATGTTGTGAAAAACGAATCGGTGGTTGGTGGTTGTGGTGTTGTGAACTCCAAGCGGTGGTGGTTGTGAATTAGTTTGGTTTTGTTGGTTGTGGTGGGTTTGTTGTTGGTGTGGGTTGATTAATTTGTTTGTTTTTGGTCTTCCTTTGGTCGGTTGGGTCCGTTGATGATTTTGGCTTGGGTTGATGATAGTGGGTTTTCTCTAAAATTGGTGGCTATGGCATTGTGAACCCCAGGCAGTGGTGGTTGTTGATTGGTTTGGATTCGTTGGTTGTGGTGGGTTTGATGATTTTTCTGGGTTGGAGGTTTTTTAATGTGGGTTTGATGATTTTTTCATGTTGGAGGTTTTAGTGGATGATAGGGATTTTGTATGAATTTTTGCATGTTTATTTGATAAGAAAATACAAGAAAAGAAAAGAAAATCTTAGATTATTTTAATTTTCTGGGCAACTCGAAGAACATGAAGAACATGTTACCAATTGTTCTTTCGAAAATAATGAAAAATTTTTTTATTTAGTTAAAATTAATAAATTAATTTTTTTTAATTTAGATGCTGATGTGTCAATTTTTTAATGCCAAAATAAATTTTTATTTTTATTATTTTAATTGTGTCGTCAGCCACGTCAGTTTTTTTTGTTAGTTGACTAATAGTAAGGACTGATATGACACGCGCTAATTGATTTAAGAGGTTAAAAGTGATAAAATTAAAATGTAGGAACCAAAATAAAAAAAATCAAAATGTAAAGACTAAAAGTACATTTAGGCCAACTTATAAATAATAACAAAAATAAACTAAATAATAAAATACATTAACTAAAATAATATTATCAATTTTTAATGATTTCTTTTTTTCTTATTGGTTAACACTATTCGGTAACTTCCCCTTGTTCACATGGTCTTGTCCCATCACTTTTTGGCATTTTGCTAGTAAGAATTCAAAAGATTCGTTCCGCGTACATTGTAGATCCCAAATTTTCAAAACGCAAAACAATAATAATTGTAAGGAGATGATTATTACACACAGACGCCTGTGCAACAAACTTTTCGTACAGCATTGATATATAGGTGGCCCATATAATAATGAAAAGACAGGGTAAACAGGACAAGTCTTCGGTGCTCATTTATCACTTCAACAACTTCTTTATTTTTTGTTAACATGGGGAGTGTTTATAACTTTCCAGTTTTCACGGGTTATTATTGATGATAGTTTCTATCACCATACGAAGACACAAATTGATTATTACACGCGTTAGACACGTGACGCGTTTCCAATGCGTCTAGAAGCCAAATCCATTGAAGACTTGTAGTAGACCTAGATTTAACTTTAACCTGTAAGAGCATTCGCATCAGTCCCTCTAAAACAATGTAAAATCATGTAAAACACAATTTTTATATATTTTTGCTCAAAAATGCTCTCCATTAGTTCTTATAAACCCGTGTAAAAATGTTTATATCTTTACACGAGCTACAGTAACCATGTAAATACACGCGGTTACTGTAGCTCGTGTAAAGATTATTTTACTAATTTCCGTTCGCTCGTTTTTTTCTCTCTCTTCTCCAACTCAACAAACTCAGTAAACTAACTTCTCATCTTCTTCTTTTTCCTAAGATGCACACAATCACATCCATAGACAAATCAACACAGAGATACTTGCTTAAAAAAAAAAAAAAACACAGATACACAAACCCAAATGGACAAACAAAGAGACAAATCGGCGCTGTGGATTGGAGCTGTGGATCGGAGCGATGGTTCTGAGCTGTGGATTGGAGCGTGGTTGGAGCTGTGGATCGGAGTTGTGGTTCGGAGCGTGGTCGGAGCGATGGTTCGGAGCTGTGGCATTTGGTGGCGTAGATTAGCTGGTAGATTGGATCGGAGTGTGGATCGGAGCGGTGCTCGGAGATCGGTTTCAGCGTGGTGGATCGGAGCTCGGAGATCGGCTGAGATTTGGTGGTGGATCGGATGCGGATGGGTTTTGTGATTTGGAAGAGGAAGGCCAGAGAGATGGGTTTAGAGAGAGAGAGAGAGCAAGAAATCAGAAAAATGGAGAGAGAGAGAGAGAGAGAGAGAGAGAGAGAGAGAGAGAGAGAGAGCGTATTAAGTAGTTGGAGAGAAATAATAAAAAATAGAGTATAATGAATATTTTATTGAAATACCTTGTAAAATAGATGAATTGATGTGGGTGTTTTGTAAAAGTGAAGGTGTAAAATAGAAAAAGTAAGTTTTTAGTGTAAAAATAGATGTGTAAAATACACATACTGATGCGAATGCTCTAAATATCGTAACTCATCAAATCTTCGTACATTTTTTTTTTTTTTTGTTGGGTAAGTGTTTATTTGGGAGATCGAACTCCCGAGCTAACGGTAACTTGAGGTACCGGGTACCACATGGGCTACAAGGCCCAGTGGTAATCTTCGTACACTTATCACTTATCTACTTGTCCATATGCACATAATCTTCCGTTTAATTTACAAAAATGAATCCCCCTTAAGAGTAATCTTAATATATTGCTTAAAATATGTTTCTATATATAATAGTCAATACTTTGGGCCTGGGCTCATTGTTTATATTGTAGTTGCCCTACTCTTATATTTATTTATACTTCTTTCTCCAAAAAAAAAAATATATATATATATATATATATATATTATTTGTACTCTGCACATATTGTCTATAGTTGACTTTCTATTGTATTCTATTAGACAAAATATATATATATATATATATAGATTATTCTTAGTCTCTCTTTCTTTGCTTTTATATGCATAACATAGTATTTACAAGAAGCAAAAATACACTTTTTTTTTTTTTTAACACTTTTGGTTCTTATATTTTGAATTAATTCTTATTTTGGTCTAAAAATTGATTTCATTACAAATTTTATCTCTAAAAAGGGAAAATTATTTTTAAAATGGTTTTTGCCATCAAGCCACTAATGAAAACCTCTTATAATAAATTGAATGCCCAACTTGCTAATGTGATATTGACGTGACCATTAAAATATTATTAAAAAAATTATTTAACATTTTTAAATGTCAGTATTTAAATTAATTAAAAAAGCCAAATCAAAGTATTTAAACTAAATTAAAAAAAATTAAAAAAACATACCGTAAATCTAATTAAAAAACAAACCTTTAATTTCTTAATTTTAATTTAAACTGAAAATACAAATTTGATTTAAACTGAAATGTTAAAGGTTTCATATTTCATCTCATTGACTGCCTCTTGTTGCTTCTATCATTTAGTTCTTAAATAATAGTAATACTGTTGTTGAAGTTTATCTTCGGGGGGAATGTAGCGGCTGCGCCTCTCATTACTCGTAATCTGCAGTTGATCTCCACTGTTTCTTCCTTGTAAGCCTCTACACTCATCAAAGCATCAATTTAATCCCTCTCTCTACCCATTGTTCTCTCACTCTCTGTCTCTTTGATCTGCTCCATACCCAGACACCCATGGCCAAAGACACCAAGCTCCAAACCCAGAAACCCATGGCCAAAGACCCCAAGCTCTGCCTCTCACGATTTCTTTTTAATTTCTCTTTAATTTAAACGATTTCTTTTCATTAGACCATTTTTTTCATCAGCCCATTTTGAACCCATGATCTGGGTTTAGAGAGAGAGAGAAAGAGGGAGATGAGGAGATAAAGAGATAAGGCCGGCGGTGGATCTTGGACGATGATGCCGTCGGCTCCACTGCAACACTACCCCCATTGGAAATATTGTATTAGGATAATAATTTTTGGCTGAATGTATAATTGATTTTTGTAGAAGAATTTGTGTACAAATTTTGGAATATTTTGGGTTTCTATTCTTTTGTTCTTGGGATTGAATATTCTTGATTTGTTGTTCTTGTTTGTTCATGATCAATAGGAATTTTGAATAGGAATTTGATAATTTGAATGTGAAATTTTTGAGTTTATGGGTTTGCTGGAGATTGGTTGGTTTGTTGGATTTATTTCTTGTTTTCCTGGCATTGATGGAGATTGGATTTGGTTGCTGAGTTTGTTTCTTAGATTTTGGAAGAACATGATGAACAAACTGTTATGTTCTTATGAAAAAATAATGAAAAGTAAAAAAGAAAAAGAAAAATTTAATTAATTAAATTAGATTTAAGGCTTTTTTTTTTAATTTAATTTGTTTTTTGTTTAAATTTTCTGACATGGCATTTAAAAATACTAAATAATCTTTTTTTAATAATAATTTAATAGTCACGTTAATTCTACATCAACAAACGGAGCATTCCATATTTCCATCTGCCTAGTAGGTGGATTCTGTTAGTAGGTTGACGCCAAGAATTATTTTAAAAAGAGAAATAATATGTCTATAACATTTTTATAATGTTTTTACAATAAATTTTAAGTAGCAGGTTATTACTTGTTGTTATTGTTGAGACAAAAAAGTAATCTTAGTGATAGTTTCAAATTTGAACCAATAACAACTAATCACCTGTAATTTGTTGTAAAAATATTGTAAAATCGTTGTAGACGTAATATCTCTCTTTAAAAATAATTTTTTTTTTAGAAATAACATTTATAACTAAATCAATTTTAAGACAAAAATAAAAATTGACCCAAAATGTGAGTACCGACCATTTTTGCCTTGAAAATTTTGGGAATATAAACACCCTTCGTTTTTAACAGTTTTACCTTTGCTCGCCCACCAGCCACCAAAACACCCAACCCCACCAACTCCGACGATGACCTCTCCTTCAGCTTCCTCTCCAGATCCCTCTTCATCTCGGCCCCCATTGCCAGGAATTTTAGAGACTAGGTTTTTATTTTCAGTATTTCACATGTTTTTTAGTTCTGATGCTTTAATGGTCAAACCAAACCCTCTTTGCCCCGATTTATTTCGTTTTGGTGTCTCCTTAGCGTTTAAGAAATTGTCTTTTTTTGGTGCCCCGGATGAAATTGTAAATATAGTTGAATATTTTTTTTATTTTACTGATCTGTGAGAGGTCTGAGACCATAATAAAAAAAAGAGAGCTTTCCTGCTGAATTAAAATCTTATTGATGGAAAAATGAAAATGAGAAAGCTTAATTAAAACAAATAACATGCTCTGCTTTTGTACTAACTAAGAGAGCGAGAAAAGACTAACAAACTTAACAAACTAACGGAAAATAGAAAGAACCAGTAATAACATAACACGTGTTCTAATAACTATTCTTACAACAGAAAGTCTCACGTGCCGGTCACACGTGTTTCCACTAATCTTGACGACACGCTTTTCAATCGTTTCTTTTTTCTTTTAGTTGCAACGTCGCTATTTCTTTCTTCCTTGTTTTCTTTCACCATAATAGCGTTCTTCTTTAGTTCTTTTTGAATTTCAACAGTATTTTATAAAGGTTATTAATAATAATAATAATAAAGTTTTTGGCTAAAATTGAGTTGAAAAACCACAAGTCTTAGTGTCTTACCTCCAAGTACTCCACTCATTTTTATATCTAGATATTTTTGAACGACAAAAAATTGATATATACGTATTTAGATTAGAAATAGTATTCATATATTGTATAGATTGGGATTGCTTTTAACCTTTTGCTCATCAATGTGTTTCGAAAGCGTATATAATTGACTGTTACAAGCAATGGCAACTCTATGCCGTTTGATATATAATTTTTTTTGTTAATGTGAAATATTATGCACATATTACTAAGTTTCTATTATCCAGAAATGATACCCAGTGTGTCTATTAGCAGAGACTAGTGTGTACTAGCACTGTAAATTTACCTTGTAAATAGTGTTTGACACAATTATAAAAAGTATACCATATAAACTGAATTTTCCATAAAACTCTTTTCAGTGAAAAGTTGTTGGATGCATGTATCAAAGCCCTCTTCCCAATACAGTTTCATGTTGGTATTAAGATCTTCGTCCTGTTTACCAAAAAAAAAAAAAATCTCCATCGCGTAATTATATATTGTTATTTTTTCCGTTGTCCTCTATTCTATTTTGAGATGTTTCAAAATATTGTTTTGTTTCTAAAAATAAAATTAATTAATTTATTAATGTTTCTATTATACCACTATTTTATTTTCAAAATTATTTGAAAAGAAAACTAACAAATATTTAAAAAATAATCTAATTGGGCTGCCTTTTTAGTTGCTTCATTAAGAATAACTCTTTTAAAAAAAAGTTGATAAATTTATTTAAGGGTAGTTTTGTAAACTTATACATTTTTATAAGGGATGTTCTTTTAAAAAGTTTGACTTTTCAAATAGGATAAACAAATTGAGACGGAAGGAGTAAATAAATTCGTAGTACGGGAACCCCGGCCATTCTTTCTATTTTTTTTCTGCCAGTTGAACCTCCTTGAGCTTTGGAATCCATACGACTCCCTTAGAGAACATCTTCAGTTCAGGGCATTCGGTCACCGTTACTCGTCCCAATAATGGGAATCTGATGGTGTGATTACTCATATTGAAGCCTTTGAGACTGGGTAAATATTCAACCTCAAAATATTTCAATTGACTAAAAGAAATCTCATCTCATGATTCGTTTCCTCCCTCATCTGTAACTATTTCTGTCAATCTTTTGCATTAAGCTATAATCATTTCCCTGAGTTGTGCCAAACTTTTAGCTGTTGAGGAAGGTACTAGGCAACTTAATCCATGACATTCTGATACCCTCAAATTTCGGAGGTTGCTTAATGATACTTAGGATGGCAGCAAATTCTTTAATCTTCCACATCTTGATACACGACCAGATGTTGAAAAGGCCTGCCTGGTTGGGAGTTTTCATGAATCATGACAAATTTGTAACAGATTGGGCATGTCAGATAGCCTTAACACTGTCAAATGTTTGAGCGTCCTAACATGTTGTCCTTCTTTATCAACTAGTTGATTTCCACATATCTCTTCAATGAAAGAATGTCCGACGTAGAGTGTCTTGAGATTGCACAATCCTTGAGCCAGAATCGACAAAAACCCATTTGAATGTTCAAAATGGGTATAAAACACCCTTGAACATTTAGACCCCAAATCACAAATTATCAGTTCAAGCTTATTATCAAACAATTAATGTGCGGAACATGAACATAAGTTAAACACAGAATTGATAAACAATCTAAGCCAAATATAATCATATCCACAGCAGAAAATAAAAGGCAAAGATTAAGGGAAGAGAGATGCAAACACAAGGACAACACATGGTGTGTTATCGAAGAGAAAATCGAAGTCCTCGGCGTAAAACCTCTCCACCGCCCTCCAAGCGGTCAATAATCCACTAGAAAATGTATTTGGGATACATGAACAGCAATAGACCCTCCAAGCCTAATCTGCCTAGTATACCTAAGCCCTCCAAGCTTCCTGCTCCAACGAGGTTGCGCCAAATTTTGTTCTTTTCTAGCTTACTGGATTCCGCTATAAACCATAGCATCAACCAATGTGAATTGGTTCCTTCATAACTGCTTCTCAAAACACCAAATAAACCTTCTCACTAATATGGGTATGGTGAGAAAAGGATTTGGTCAAGAACCTCTCAAGGATTTGACAATGGAGAGGGTGAGAGTAGAGGAATTTGAAGAGTCTCTTAGATGAAAATTGTGTATGAATCAATCTTGTTTTTCTCTAGGGTTTTTCTCTCAAAATTCTCTCTAGAAACTCTCTACATTTCATGGGTATAAATAGTGGGGTGTGTTTGGAATGCGAAGAGTTAGTTTTTCTCAAATAGGGTGGTCTGGCGGCTTGGCCTTACGATTGGTTTGAGTCGCAAGTTCTAGCCACGAGTTAACGGCTTGGCCAGCGGGACTTTTGTCCTGTAGTGCGACAGCTGGCGTGACCCTTCAGCTCCCCTGCGTGCTTCTCACGTGTGCTATAGTTGGCGGCTTTCAGTCGCGAGTCACTCACGAGTCCTAGCCGCGTGACTCTGCCTCCTTGCACAAACTTGAGCTTTTCTTCACATCTTATCACACACTACCCTTACAAGAATCCCACCTAAATACAGGATTACTAATTGCTAAAATACAAGCAAATTTGGCACGGAATAAAGGCAACAAGATGGTTGATTAAATTCAACCTTACACCATTCAATTTATCTGAAGGTTCATCAAAACCTTGTTCTAATTTCAATTCTTCCAAGTGGGGGAATATATCTTGCGAAATATCAAAGTATTAAACAAAATGAAGGAAGAGCTTCATATATATTAAAAGATAGAAAGCAGCAAAAAAAAAAAAAAAAGATAGAAAGCTTTATTGATTTATAAATGAAGAACATCATTGGCCAATAAAGTAGAAAAATATAAAGACAAATCATAAAATCAAAATCACTATCAACATATTCCTTTGCATAGTGATGAAGGCTTAACGAGGCTTCAGCAAAAAGTGGAGGCAAAGAGAAATATAATCAACAACAATTTCAATTAGTGGAGGAGGACCTGCACTAACACATCTTTTCTTTACAGGTGATTGCCAATTGCTTAATTTTCAAGTCCCAGTGATTGGAAGTCCAGGCCATGATGACTATTTTTGAAACATATAATTAATAATGCTCCTGGTCAAATACTGAACATGAATGAGACCACCCTGTTCTTCAGTCAATTAATATACACAAGCAGCAGTGAAGCAACATATTCACAACACATTGAAAATACCGAGGAAGATTAAGCAATATGAGAAAATTAATGGGTATCCCTATATTGTGTTCAGGAAAAAAACTCTAGTGTGCAGTGTGCTATCAACGTTAGTAATCAAGCATATCAAAATTCTCAACTTGATCATTGCCAAAAACGATGTCGTCCAACTAATAATGGTCATTTTAAGCAAACACGTGTTGCATGCAATACGCAGTCGTTTTCATTATACTAGAAACAGATTGGAAGTCCAACGAAGCACAGAAACAGAATGGGATGAAGACACGTGGTAATCAAGTTTAATTAGGTGTCAATTACTTGTAACAGACTTTGGATTCCGTTTTCATTGTGCAACGATTCAGTAGTTAGTTAGAAGATATATTTTCTTATTCTTTCTCTATGCTCTGTTTGTATATATGTATAGGAACAGAGTAGTGTATTATGTATTCATTCTTACTCAGAAAGAGAGTGAGAAATTAAATGTATAAACAAGTTATTTATGTAAATTTATTTTTTGAATTATTCTACGATGTAAATTTATTATTATTATTATTATTTTAAAAAGAGTAGTATTCCATCAAAAAAGCTTTAGATGACTGCTTACTCCTATTGTAGAAAAGCCCAAATGGGATACCTACTAAATATCTAGGAGTACAAGGCTAGGCTGGAATATGAGTGGCATTCAAATTCAGCTCCTCTGATCCAATTCAACTTCAAGCATGTTTGGCCTAAGCTCATTTTCATTCTATCTCACAAATAATTATTTTGTTTAAAAGAAAAAATTATTCTGAAAAGTTGAAATAAACATGTGGTAATTAAGTTCTTTCAGTTAGATAATATATTCCTTGATTGAGTGAGGAAAGGAAAAATGTGTGTGTGAACTTTGAAATGTATTAAACAAAGAAGTTGCATGGATTGCTGCTACCACTGCTGTCTTGTGCTATATTGTAGTTAACAGTCTAATACACTTTGCAGCCACCTTTTCCTAGTATCCATTGGACATGTTATAGGTAGAAAATAGGGTCATGGTTTCAATCTAGAGTGAATGCGTACTCAGCAAGCTGATTTCTATGTATCTTTCCCTCGATGTTTTTATCATCTATTTTAGCCTATTATCTGTTTTATCAATTGGAATTGATGATTTCCTTATTTGTTCATTTCGTTGTACTTGTTCTATTTTTTGGCATGAGCTTCTTCATTCTGTTTCATCTAATAAATTAGTTATGGTCTGTAGAGGTGGGCAGATTTCTGTGGTTCAAGCATGGAAGAGCTACTTGGATAGTTTTTGACATTCATGCGGGGTAGAGATATCAAGCCACGCCCTCTCCATGTAGCCCCAACGTCTGCTTAAGAACATTTTCCAAGTCCACAAGATGTACAAATGTGCTGATTTTGCTCACAACAACTGAAATTTTTAAAAGGTTTAAACCACTTATAGGTCGACTCACCTGAAAGAAGCTCATTATTAACAAATTTTTTTTAGGTTTGAAGACTGAACCACTAACAGATTGACTTGCCTATAAAGATCTCTTTATTTCATCTTAATAGAAAAAGTACTGCTTTTTTTCTTTGAATTTTATCTTGTCTAGGGATAATTTTACTTTTATTCAACTTTTTATTTTTAAGCAAAATAAACCATTGAAAAAAGTTATAATAAACAATTTAGTCTTGTAAAGGTGAAAGCATCCCTTGGGTTGTAACTTGTTTCATAAAGTAGGTTTCACATAAGGATGTGGGGTCTATACTTGTGAAGTTCAAATATTTGTGTGAAATGCTTGTTTTATTTGGAGATACTTTAGGTCTTGCAAGGGGCCTAAATAAGGATTTGGGTTCACTCATCTTTAAGGAAGGTGTCAATGGCATGGTGTGGGCCTTCATGTTTGTGAGCCTTCATGTTTGTGAGAGGCCCACTATTAAGAGTTCAGTTTTGGTGTGAGACACCAAAGTGAAGACCAATCATTTAAGTAAGAAGACTGGGTAAAAATTTTAGATGGTGCTATGCACCTAAGCCCACCTAATATGATGGGTTGACCTCTACTTCTACTGCTTAGCCATTTTTTTAACATGAGTCTCATTCATTTGGTTCCCTCTTAAGCATGTATAATTAAAATTTGAAATTATATACCTACAACACGGCTTAAAAGAGTCATTATTTAAAGGGTGAATGTCCTAATTTTATTTATGAATCTTAGGTCCTACATATAAAGGTATCAAATTCAAGATTTCTTGTTTTGATACCACTTGTAGTTTATCATTGTTTCAGAGTAAGAGGTATTTGTTTTTCGCTTCTGAGAAATTAGTTAGAGATCCTTATATATATGTTTTTCCCTCCTTAAAGATGAGCAAGGATGAGTACAAAATGCACTACTTGATTAAAACAATCCATTAATTTGTCTACGAAACTACCAGTTTCACTAATAAAACTTCGTATGATTTCTTGGGCTATATAATAGCCTTGTATTAGCTCCAAAGCTCCATGACAAAGCTACTATGCATATGAGTCTCAACCTTATACATAACACGCCAATAAATTCTGGCAAACTTTTTGGTCCAATCCAATAAAGTCTACGTCACACCCCCCAAAAAATGAAAAAGACTACCTCACACGTTCAACAATAGAACCTACATTGAACAACTACAATATAAATTATTTATAATGTTCAAGAACTGAATCATTAATAAATTAAAAGATCAATCTTCCTTTGAGTCATCCTCCAAGTTATCAACGCCATTTTTTTCTCCGGCCTCACTTGTCCTTGCATCAGTCTACAATAAAAGAGGTTCAAATTAATGGCCCAAATGAAAAATTAATCCAAAAACATGAGATGAAAGAAAATTAATCCAAAAACAACACAACACTACATCATAATCAAATAAACAATCTCATTCTTAATTTCTTATCTACCAAATATACATGCAATTGACACCAAAGTCAGAAGATCCACAAGCATAAGAACAAATATCATTACTTTTCAAACCAAATTCCTTAGAAGCAAAAATAAGAAATTAAGAAAATTAAATTTGTGTTTCTATTTTAGTGATTCAGTGATATATAAGCGAATGATACAATGTTTATGTAAAAAAGTAATATCATTTTGTGATTACGTATAGAAGAGATGAGCATTTTCATCACCATAGGCATTTTCATCACCATAGAAGAAATATAAGTTCATATATAAAATGGAAATCTATATAAATCAGCTTTTTTTTTTTTTTTTTTTTTGAGGGAATTATATAAGTGAACTAATTGGTAATTTGAAAGAAAATAAAAAAGCCAAAGTGGTGTGTGTATTTGTCATTTATTTATTTATTTTTGAAGCCAAACTTAAGACTAAGTTAAACTCACTGTTCATTCTCCAAAAAAAAAAAGTTAAACCCACTGTTTTAATTTAATATATAAAGAAATCCAATATCAAACAAAATCTGATTTAATTAGGTTTGATATTCTCCTAACAAATTTTAATTAAATTAGCTATATTCTTTCATACGAATTCTCTAATTTAACTTTTTATTTTTATTTTTATGGGAACTTTTTGTTTGTTAATATTTAATAATTAAATGTATATCATATTTTTTTTATAAAAATATTTACTATTCCAGTGCATTGTACCTATTAGCGACCATTAGTGACAAAGCAATCTTAAGAATTGCAAGTGTTACGCATATATTTAATAACCTTACGTTACCTTAGAAACTAGGATATGTGACCATTGGGTCCACAGTGCATGCCACTTTCCTTGTGTCTATTCCAATGAAAATGCTTTTAAAAATTACATAAAATAAAAGCTTTAGAACATTACCTTCTCAGTGAATAGTTGTTGCACGCATGGATCATAGTTTTCCTCCCAAAATCTTTTTATGGCGCTATTCACATCTTCCTCTGGTAACAGTTCTCTTCGCTCTGGCCATTTGTTTTCGTCCAGTCCAACTTTCTTTAGCTTCGGCATGCTTAGGACTCCATTAGAGAAGATCTTCATTTCCGGGCATCCGATCACAATTAGATCTTCCAGTGATGGGAATTTGATGGTGCGATTACCCAAGTGGAAGCTTCTCAGAGTGGGTAAATCATAAAGGCACAAATAATTCAATTGATTAAAACAAATCTCATCTCCTGCTTCACCTTCTCCCTCGTTTGTGACTATTTCTCTCATTCTTTTGCATTCAAATATATACAATTGTTTGAGTTGGACCAAACTTTTGACTGCTGTGGAAGTTGCAAAACTAATCAACCCATGACATTTCGATACACTCAAAGAGTTCAAATTTCGGAAATGCATTGACGATGGCACTAAATTTTTTAATCTGCCGCATTCTGATACTCTCAGAATCCCCAAATTTTGAAATGCCCTACCTTGTTCAGAGTTTTCCTTCCACAAAAGCATCAACTTGGGCATTTTATATAGATTCAACTCTGTCAAACGTTCAAACGTCCCAGCATATTGTCCTTCGTTATCGAAGAAAAGATTAGTGACGGAAAGAGACTTAAGATAGCGTAATCCTTCAACAAATACCGAAGGGACTGCTATCAATTTATCATCTTTGCCGTACAATCTGAGAACTTCTAGTTTGCAAAAGAACTCTCCAAAAAGTCGACCATTTGTCTGATTCATGGTTTCATTCCAATCCAAATCCAAATCTTTCAAGTTAGGGAATGTATCCTGGGAAAGATCGAAGTATTGAACAAAAGAAAGCAGAAGTTAGTGTTCTCTAAGCAAGTTTGGGATAATATTCCTAACAATTTCAAGTTTGGGACTGAATGTATGCAAATCAAGTGGCTGTCTAGAGAGGGAGAGCAACGTACATCATGCATCTCCATTTATTATCCTATGTAATAATTATATATAACATTTTTTCAGGTGGATGTGAACTCTCATCTCCACCGTAAAGGTAACCCATTCCTATATAGTTGTTATACAAGATACTATGTCTTACATGTTTTATAGTTTCTTTTTAAGGGATTTGCTTCCAAACAAGATAAGTCAAGCACAAAAGTAGAGTACATGAATGCACACAATTTTTTTTTTATAATTATTTTTAGGAAAAATAAAAGATAAAAAGGATCCCATTGATCATTTCAAGATACTGAATTAATTTTTAGTGTAAGTAGATTCAAGCTCAAATATCTTATTTAAGAACAAAAGATTTTACTAATTAAATTAATTGGAACCAACTAGTAAATTCTAATTTAAAGACATTAATAACCACATATGAAATCCTAATTAGTTTGAAAGACGATCTTTTTGTAAAAGGTTTTATCATTTGGACACCTCAATTAAGTCTTCCATAAGTGGTCAAGGACTTACCCAATACATATCTAATTTCTTGTTCCGAGCATTTACTTAATGTAGCCTTTTTTTATTTTTTATTTTTATTTTTGGAGGTTGGCTAAATGTATCTTTGTTTGTTTGAGCAAGAATTTCTTAGTTAAAAGTTTGTATGTAATAGCTTCAACACAACTATGGTACAGATGGAAATTAGGCTCCTATAATCCAACTACTTATATGTAGTTCGTCTAGTCTTTTTGTTTTTTTGTTTTTTAATAAGCCGGCTAGTTTTTTAAGTATTAAAAATTTGTTATTAATTTTAATTTTTTGGATTATTTTAGGATAATTACATTATGTGTCATATCCATGTTATCAAAGAAACAAGTACAAATCCATACCTTTTCAATAAGAAAGAGGGGCTGTTGAACCGGAAGATGATGGCCCATCCAATCTGTATTTGGGTAGCTTAATTCATTCAAAGCAACAATCTTCACTTTGTCGCATTTGCTTATCGTCAAACTTTTCAGTGATGGCCACTCTGAAGTGTGCTTTCTGGGATAGAAACATTTGAGTTCAGGCAGTGATTTAAGACTTAAAGAGTTTATTTTTGGGAACACAAACTTAGTTGTTGTTTCCAATCCTTCTTCCAAAGCAATGATTTCCTCCATTAATCCACAATCATTTATATCTAGACTCTCAAGTTGTTCAAGACTTTTGGCCACCGAGACTGGAAAAAGACTTTTCAAAGTTTCACATTTGAAAACTTCAACTTGACGTAGATTTTGAAATGTTAAAATTGCTTTAAGATCCGAAGTCCATACATGCTTCAGTTTCGGTAGACTAACTAAATTTAGGACTCTCAACTGAGTGGACCCCTTCTCAAATATTTCATCAACATTTGCCCGTCCATTCTCAAATACCTCTTCTACTGAATTGCAATTTCTTATCTGCAAGTGTTCAAGATTTTGGAGTCTTCTCAACATATTAGGTGGAAAAATGTTCATTAGATTTTCACATTGATCAACTTTCAGTTGGTTTAGTTTGCAAAAGGAATCTGGAACGAGTTGGTTGTGCCACAACATCTTCAGGTTATTTATGCGATTGATGAATAATTTCTCCAAGTTAGAAAAGGCAACCTACAATTCTCACATATCAATTGAGTTAATAACATATTGCCCAAAATAGATGAGGACAAGAAGATTTATGTTGGGAATAAGACAGATACAAACATGGGAAAAGTTAATTGAATTATATTCCAAAAAACCACGAAGCAAGTAGAACATGGAAGAAACTAATAAAAGAAACACAAACGAGCCTTTAATTAAGAGAGATTGAGTGGCAGACAGTAGGTTCGTTTTTTGGAGTTCTTTCTAAAATGTGATGTTTGTGCTCACGAAATTCAGATAACAATATAGCTTTCAAAGATTAAAAAAACAAAAAATTGAATTTCTCAAGTAAAATCTCATTTTGGGAAAAATCTCGCCCACCAATTTTGGTGTTTTCCAAATGATGATTTGTGGTAGTGTGCCACATTGCCACCCCAGACCCCACCAAAATAAACCCATCGCACACTTATCTACAATTAAGGCATTACAAACAACACAAAAGATGTGTTTTCTTTAAAAAAAAAAAAAAAAAAAAAAAAAAAAAAAAACGACCAGCAGATTAAACCAAATGTGGTTTTGAAACTTTTGTCAAATTAAGAATTTGTGGGAGGGATTGAGGTATGGGCACGGGCTGGGCATGGGGTGGGTTTCCAACCCGACCTGAAATTTTTTATTATATTTTTTAAAGTGAGAATGAGACTATGACTATGAGAGCTGAAAATAGGGGTAATTTTGTTTTAGGGAAGCTCAAAATGGCAATAATTTTTTTTTTCCTCTAGTTTTTTTTTAATGGAAAACAAACTTAGTTTGGACCTTAACATTAGTAATTAAACAAACTAATTTAAACTTTCTAAATATATTACAAATGGTCAAATAACTTAGTTATGGAAATAAAAATGGTATGATTGGCATAATTTGACGTACTCAAAGAAATTAGGGTAAAATATCATTTTCGTCCTTAAACTATCACAAAAGTTCGTTTTTCGTCCCTAAACTTTCAAAAGTTTGTTTTTCGTCCCTAAACTATCACAAAAGTTCTATTTTCGTCCCTAAACTTTCAAAAGTTCTATTTTCGTCTCTAAACTTTTCCAAATATATTGATTTTCATCCCTCCCACATCAGCACTCTGTCAAAGCCACGTTAGCACTCTGGAAATGTTTAGGGACGAAAATAGAACTTTTGAAAGTTTAGAGATGAAAAACAAACTTTTGTGATAGTTTAGGAACGAAAAACGAACTTTTGAAAGTTTAGGAATGAAAAACGAACTTTTGAGATAGTTTAGGGACGAAAATGATATTTTACCCAATAAATTAATTAGTGACTAATAAGAAGATTGATGTGATATGTGCTTCTGTGATTGTCTAACATATTCCCTCATAAGGAAATTTTGTGAGCAAATTATGTCAATCTAACATTTTAGGGGAAGTAGTGATATTAATGGCATCAATAGTTTCCATCAAAATGAATGTCATAATCATTATATAAGATGTTTGAGTTTACAAAGAATGAATAACTAGCAATAATACTTTCCATATAAGTGAAAGTCAAATTCATGTTATAATGACAAACCAAAATTCAATTAGGCAAAATGCATCTATGTAATTATTATATTAAGGAAAGGATTTTTTTTTTCATTAATTAATTTATTAGAAGAATAACAACGTCCATTAAACATAAACCTTAAGCCTGTCCTAGAATCATGGGATTAGAGCAATTCTTATTAAATATGACTACATTTATTGGATTAGATTGCTTCTTTTCTTATATGTTATGACTTTAAAAATTAGGAACCAATAGAACTTGTGGTGTGGGTTAACTGGCATTCCTAACAAGATTGGATCAAATTGTAAACATTTATTAACCTAGTCTAAACTATCATCAAAGTTCAGTAATCAATATTAATTTTTATCTTTGGTTTAGATTTTTTATGGAAAAAAAAAAAGTTCTATTTTTCTATAAAAGATAAAAAGAATCATTGGGTTGGGCTAGGTAATACCAATACCCGACCCTACACTCAAATCCCCTATTGAGTTAGATAAAATTTGTGCCAGTTGGGTTGGGTATCTGCCCCCTAATAGGTTGTTTCCATCCTTTCACTATATCAAGAGTTGTGGTTCAACAACATATCTCCAAAGATTTATAGGAATTAATGATAAAGAAATTTGAAGTGTTGAAGATTTTTTGTTTTAAGAAGGTGAAGTGTTGAAGATGGTTCAGAAAAAAATGGCAAGAATACATGAAGAAAAATAAAATTCCAAAAATGTTCCCCCCAAAAAAGGAAAGGGTATAGAGAATGGGTAAAATAAAGTTTTGGTTTGTCTTGTTTTTCCAAAAGTTTCAATCACTAAAACATATTTTTTTATTCTTACTGACATTATTATAAACATATGTATGAGACATTATTAATAAAGCAGTGAAGTTTTAGTTTCATGCTCAACTTTAAGATGTGTATGCATGTGTGAAGATTATCAAAATTTGTAAAGGATATTAAGTAATAATGATACCTTCTTGTTGAAAAGTAGTTGAAAATCAGCATCAGAATAGAAGCCCATGAAATTTGGTAGACCTTCTAGATTTAAAGAGTGTAATTGAGTGAAGTCCATTATATCCATCATGACGTCATCATCGACCAGTATCCCATGTTTTCCTTCCTTTGCAACAACTGCACTCATTACCTTGCAATTCTCAATCTCTATTTCCTGGAGTTGCGAAAAGCATCCGAGTAAAGTTGAGGAGAAGACAAATATCAAATTATCACATTTGCTCACTTCTAACTTTCTCAAATTTTGGAAAGACCCCATTGCAAGTTGGTTATGGCATATCTTTTCCAAATTGATCAAATTGACAAGAGAAAGTAATTCCAAAACAGGAAAGGCAATGCATTGAAACATTATCGAGTCAATGATGTATTGAATTTCAATGCTGTTTCGAACATAAAGATGCTTTAATTGTGGAAAACCTTCCATATCAACTTCATAAAGAATATTTTTAATACCCTTCCCAGGAGCCAAATTGAGATATTCGCAACTTTTCAATAAAATTTTAACTCCTTCCTCTTCTTGAAAGCTCCTATCAAGGTCAATTTTCAATGTTCTTGAGATTTCAAACTCAACTTTACTATTCCGATCCCAATTCCAATCACGGCCTATTAATATTTCATATCTTACCAGCCTATCAAAAAGCAAGGCTTTTGGCAGAATCTTGGGATTCGGAATATGTATACATAATATGGTCAACTTTGACAAATGATCTAACTCTGAGACTCTAGCATTGCTTCTTTCTGTAATTTCTCCATCGACCTGCCATTGATCAAAGCTATGATTCATATGTATTTCTTCTAAGTTTCTCAAATTTGATAATACATTTGATGGAACGGCTTCAAGTTGGTTGCACCCTCTCAAATCTAACAATTGAAGGTGAGTCAATTGCCTTATTCCCATGGGTAACTGCTTAATCTGAGAGTCAACTAGGACAAGAGCTTTCAAATTCTTCAATTCTCCAATTAAAGCCAAGTCTTCTAACTCGCAGTCAAGCAAAGCCAATGTCTGGAGGTTCTGAAGAAGTGAAAGGGATGAAGGAAGTGGGAGACATAGATTCATCAAAACTAAAACTTTTAGTTTCTTCGCCCCTTCAAAAATGTGATTAGGAATCGGCAAAGAATTTTCTTTATCATCCAAAATAACGAAGTTAAGTTGTGGACATTCCAACCTTTTAGGAAGTTCACTAAACTTGGCTTCAAAAAGTGCGATTCCAATGCAGTCTTTCATTTTATTCATATTGGACCATATTTCCGAATCATCTGAACTTCTTATGGTTAACATTTTCTTTTCTTTGTCTGCAATATAAATGGCAACATCACGAATGACGTCATGCATTTTAAATGTACCACTTCCATTACCTTCTAACAGCAAGCAAGAATCTTTTAGACTTTCGACCAATGTGTAGACCATATTTCTCATGTCTTCCATTTTATAAACATCTTCAAAGAAGTCCAAACCCACCAAATATCTCCATAATAGATCTATTTCTATGATCATATCTTCTTTAAATGAACTGCAGAACAAGAATAAAGATTGCGCTTCCTTACTTAAAAAATTGTAACTAAACTTTATACTTGAGTATACCTTCTCATGCATCCCTTTGATCTGTGTTGGATTTGCCTTTTTTAACTGTCGCAATGCAACCTTCCAAACAATTGGGTTCTTTTGATTTTTCAGTGCATTCGCAACTGTTGTAATGGCAATCGGTAAGCCATCACATTCTTTGACAACCTCAATCATGGTAGATTGTAAATTCAAGTTTTCAGCTAAATCACCCACTATCTTCGAAAACAAGTATACTGCTTCATTGTGTAATAGAACTCCAACATAGAATATCTCTTGAGCATCCATATACATGCCTAATACATCTCGAAATCTAGACGTCAACAATAGTTTGCTTCCTTTTTGATCACCCCCAAAAGAAATTCCAAGATCCTCCAAGTCTAGCTCGTTCCAAATATCATCTATAATCAAAAGAATCTTCTCTTTCTTCAACCGCTCACGTAGCAAATGTGCTTTTTGAAAATCAGCATCCTCATCTTGAAACTCCGATATTTGCAATTGTTTTGCAATGTCTTTCTGAATCTGTTTCAAGTTTGGAGTTTGGGATACAACTACTGTAACAATCCTTTCAAATAACTTGTCTTCTTTGGCTTGTGTAGCAATTTTCCCAACAAGCATGGTCTTGCCCAAGCCGCCCATCCCACAGACCCCAATGGCAGGAATATTATCAACTTTTAGAGCCTTCATAACTCTGTCAAAAATTGATTTTCTTGATTTAAAGTCCTCATAACCTTTAGTAGAAATAGTAGTACCCCCTTCTATAGGGACACGATGGCCTATTGTATGGAACGTGTCCGCCTTATCCTTGAGTTCCTTCACGGCCAATCCCATCTTGTGTGCTTTTCTTCCAATCTGATAACGGGCCTTCAAATTTAAACACTTCAACTTTGCTTGACCTTCCTCTTCAAAGAATTCTTGTACCTCTGTATTGATCTCCTGAACACGTGTCAGCCACCTCTGGACTTTAGCTTCAATTTCTTCTACATTGTAACTAGCAGCTTGAACCTTACGCTGCACATCATCTCTAGTATCTTTGAAATCGGCAACTTCGTTCTTGAGATTGTCAACATTTTTTTTGTAGCGAATCAGATAACCCATCTGACGTCCGACTGTTATAATTGTGTAATCCACAATTTTTTCAACGAGCACTTTTACGGTCTCCGTAAGAACCTCCATTTTTTGCTTCTATATATAGATCTGCTATCTTGGGTTGGGCTGCTGTCTTGAGATGAGAGTAGAGGCAAATAAAGGCCCAAATTAAAAACAATGACAACAACGAAAGTGCAGTCAAATTGAAGGACAAAAGAAGCCAATGCAAATGACATTAACATACCTCTATCTTTCGAATATTAATGAAAATAATGGTCTTCTACTGTCTTCACGCGTGCCGTGAGTACGATACACAAGAAAGCTGAAAGCTGACAATATTTACAGTTTTACAACTAGTTAGAGAAGACACACAAAAATAGTAACATTAATACGGCAGATTGTGATAAGGTGTGAAGCAATGGATTATTGTCCCTTTTTATTTATTTATTATATTAATAAAAAAAATTGATTATTGCCCATAAGATGGTAGGAAGAAGGCATCTAATATAGCCTTTTTTTAGGGACACTAATATATTATTAGCTTATATGGAATCTAAAGAATATGTGGTGGCATTATTTTTCTTATTTTGAAATACTTATGATCATATATCTTTTATCCAATCATTCATGTAACAGAAGTTGTTCTAAAAATAACAAGAAGTGTGAAAATAATAATTCCCAAAATCAAATTAAATAGGATTTTTTTTGGATAAATATAATATCAAATCTAATAGGAAATTAAGCTCTTGACAAGTAAATTCCCATGCCGTTTGGTGTCCTAACTCCTGTTTTTACAAGGTTGGCTCAATACTTTGTGGGCCTCATGCAAAAATAAATGGTGCCGTTTTATATATATCAGATATTAATTAAAAAATTATTTAACTATTTTTTATTATTTTTTTAAGATACGAGAACGCTAATTAAGTATTTGTATGATAGTTTGGCTAATATTACTGTTTTTCCAACTAGCAATTTTTTTAAATTATATATTGATTCAATATTTCAATTTTTTCCATTTAAAAAAATATTAACAACTATGATGATATACTAAGAAAGAAATATATATATATATATATATATATATATAAAATTGTAGATGTAGACACCTATATAGGAGTATATATATCTAAAATAAAGAAGCAAAGAAAATAAAATTATAACTAAAAACAAAAAATAGCTAACACATAATTATTAACATGTGGATTACCCTTTTTTTAGGCTAAATTACAAGCTACATCTCTAAAGTTTGGGAGTATTTGAATTTTACACCTTAAAGTTTTAAAATTTAGATTTTACCCCCTTAAATTTGGGAGTGTTTGGGTTTTGCACCATGACGTTTCAGAATCTAGATTTGACCCCCCCTAAAGTTTGGAGATGTTTGAATTTTACTCCTTAAAATTTGGGAGTGTTTGGGTTTTATACCTTGAAGTTTTAGAATTAGGGATGTAAAATCCAAACACTCCCAAACTTTAGGGAATAAAATCTAAATTTTAAAATTTGAATGTGTAAAATCCAAACACCTCCAAGCTTAAGAATATAAAAATACAAATTCTAAAATCTCAAGGTATAAAATCTAAACTCCCCAAACTTTAAGGGTGTAGTTTGCCATTTAGCTTCTTTTTTTTTTTTTTTTTTTTTTTAATTTATAAATAAAATCTAAGTTACTCACGTCCCTAGCCATACGTACATGGCAAAGTGAGTTGCGCCTTAGCAGAATATATGGATTTGTGACGTTTATAGGCTTTCATAACTTTTGTATCTCCTACCACTACCAAGTACTAAGAATAAAACAAGTAAGGACAAAGTAAAGCAAAAAAGAAAATTAGAGGGGAGCGTAAATTGCATTTCTTCTTTCTTTCTTTTTACACCTTAAAGTTTTAAAATTTAGATTTTACCCCCTGAAATTTGAGAGTGTTTGGGTTTTGCACCATGACGTTTCAGAATCTAAATTTTACCCCCCCTAAAGTTTGGAGATGTTTGAATTTTACTCCTTAAAATTTGGGAGTGTTTGGGTTTTATACCTTGAAGTTTTAGAATTAGGGATGTAAAATTCCAACACTCCTAAACTTTAGGGAATAAAATCTAAATTTTAAAATTTGAATGTGTAAAATCCAAACACCTCTAAGCTTAAGAATATAAAAATACAAATTCTAAAATCTTAAGGTATAAAATCTAAACTCCCCAAACTTTAAGGGTGTAGTTTGCCATTTAGCTTCTTTTTTTTTTTTTTTTTTTAATTTATAAATAAAATCTAAGTTACTCACATCCCTAGCCATACGTACATGGCAAAGTGAGTTGCGCCTTAGAGCATTCACAGCAGTGGTTGTAAAATTTTAGCTATTTAGCTACACAAAAAATCACTTTATCTATTTTACCTTCTTACACCTTACAGCAGTGGAGCTATTTTATATTTTAACACAATAAAATAATATAAACACTATAATAAAATAATATTTCATTCAACTACCAACACACCACCCCAACCACCACCAAACCCATAAAAATCACTGCACAACCACAACCCCACCGTGCCCATCAAAACCAGTGAAGAACAAAATAAAAACCCAGAAAAATCAACACAGCCAAACCAGTGAAGAACAACAAAACAAAAACCCACAAACCCACACTATTCATCTTTATCTCTGTCTTCTCCCTCTCTTCAACCCACAAACCCTCACGGCACCACCACCACTCACTGCTGTGTCAAGCAAACCCAGCCACCAACTCACAACCAATCCATGGCAAAACCCACCATCGATCTACCCTTAGCCACGATCCACCACCACAAACCCACAAAACCCATGTTCTTCACCAATCAGCACAATGCCACTAATTACCAATCCAAACTGTCAAAAGCCAACACAAGCCAACTACAAACTCATCCACACCCGAACCCACCACAAAAGCTAGCAACCAACGACCACGATCCAACCAAAGAGGGGAGGCACGGCGGCGATCTACCCAACGGCACAGCGGCGATCCATCCAGTGGCATGACGCGATCCATCGTGGCCTGACGGTGACCCATTAGCGGCAAGACAGCGATCATCCAGCGGCACGATGGCGATCCTCGATGTGACGGCGATCCATCCAGCGGCAGCACGATGGCGATCCTCGGTGTAACGGCGACCCATCAGCGGCAAGACGGCAACGATTTACTCAGAGAGGCACGAGAGAGAGAAGCTAGAGAAGCTTGACGATGAAGATCGGCAAAGGAGAGAGAGTAGATGAGGGAGAGAAAAAAAATGAGAAGGAAAGAGGAAGAAAGAAGAGATGCCGGAGAGAGAATGAGAGGATAGGAAAATATTATTTAATGAGAGGAGAGAGAAAAATGTAATAAAATTTTTTTTTTTTTTACCTATGTGCTACAGTACACATGTATCTTTACATGTGTACTGTAGCTGTGGAGCTAAATCTTTTAGATTTAGCTCCACTGCTGTAGTACGTTTTTTGTGATTTTGAGCTAAAAAAATAGCATTATACCTATATAGCACCACTGTTGTGAATGCTCTTAGCAGAATATATGGATTTGTGACGTTTATAGGCTTTCATAACTTTTGTATCTCCTACCACTACCAAGTACTAAGAATAAAACAAGTAAGGACAAAGTAAAGCAAAAAAGAAAATTAGAGGGGAGCGTAAATTGCACTTCTTCTTTCTTTTTTGTTGGAGAAGTGGTGCAAAGTAAGACCAAAACAATAAGATAATAACACAAAAAACTGCAACGAAAATTAAGGTTAAAAAGTCAGAAAAATCTCACTCTTTAATGTATATATATATTTTTTTTAAGAAAAGGAGCAAAGCAAAACCAAACTAAAGAGACGACTGCAATGAAAATTAACGACGAAAAGTATCAAACTCTGTCTTGTCTTGTGGTTTTCTATATGGTAAAAACTAGATATTACGTGAGGTCCGTTTGGTAAAAGATTTTTAATAACGTTGTTTAAGTTTTGTGGAAATATATGTGATTAAAAAAGTGTGTAAAAATATGTGTTGTGTTTAAACAACAGTTTTTGTTGTTTAAACACCATTACCAAACGAGGCCGTTATTTTCTTTTCTCTTCTTATCACTCAGTAATGCAATCAACTTATCAAATAAATATTTATAGAAACGAAAAGTCTTTTGTTATCAAAAAGATTTCCACGTTGAGTTGACCAATGTCAGTAGATTTCGCAAATTTTTTTTTCTATGTAAACTATAAATGTTAAGATTGTTGTTGTTGTTGGATTTTTTTTTTTAATAATATAGACAAAAGACACAGGAGATAGAAAAACAAGACTTACAATATTAGCACTTATAAAAGGGCCCAACTTTTGTAAGTACCAGTAAGGCTTATAAATCAAAGACTTTGTGAATGAAATAAATAAGAGATAAAAAAAATTGATGTTATTAATTAGATGAGTTGGAAAATAATAAATATTTAATGATGACGTGGATGGTAGTATTTTTTAACCATTATATTTTATAAAAATCTACGGTCCAAAAATGGTGTAACTTGAACTCATATATATATATATATATATATATATATATATATATATAACCAAAGCTAAGAGAAAATCCAATTAGATTTTAATTGAGATCCAATTTTGTGTCACATGTCCAATTTAAGATTTTTAATTTTTCTGTAAAGTTAATTATTTATAAAAAAAAATAGAAAGAATTCAATATTAAATGAACCATATATAAAATAAATTAAATAAAAACCAATCATACACCTAATGTAATCTTTTTTTTTTTGTATAAGTACCTACGATTTAAACCACATTCTTAATCTCGGGATAATATGTGGCATTTTATGGGCTATGTAATATACTAAAAGCACTACGTGTAACTAATAAGTTTCAATTTAGTACCCAACAAAATGATAAACATTTTTTATTGACCAAAGTTTAAGTATATACTAGTTAATCAGAATAAAAAAAATCTCCTTCAAACTATATGATTAAAAATTTAAAATAAGTGCTAACAAAAAATTAGATGAAATTATCATAGTTTAAGTTATATAGAAGTTACAGTAAAAAAAAATTAAACTAAAAAACACAACCTAAAAATATTAAAATACTACAATTAAACATACGATCTACAAATCATTTTTTTTTTTTTTTTGAGGTAAAGGATCTACAAATCTTAAAGTGCATGTAGAATTATAGATAATGCAGGTTACATGCTACTTTTCTTTTTAAGAGCAGCTATTGTGACCATAATTAAGCAGCAAACTAGGAACAGCAATTACTAAGCCAAAAAAAAGGGATTATAACCACAACAAAGCAAGAACCATGTCAAAGGACGAATGAGAAAAGAGAAAAAAGAAGGTACCTCTCTCTTTAGGATCTCAAACTATTCCGGAGCAGCTTGTTTTGTTTTCCATTTGGACAGTCACTTTGCTGCGTAGCAGTAACCATGAACAGTTGGCTATACCTTCTTCTTTTCCCTTCTTTCCAAGTCTTGTTATGTAAAACAGAGCAAACAAACTGCAACAAAAAATCAAATTGAGGAATGAAAGGATAGCATAAGCGAAGAAAAAAAATATAAAAGTAAGAAACTAAAAGGAAGTACCTCTCTCCTTCACACTACAATTTTTGTAGGTTTTTCTTCTATGACTTCACAGATCAAGGATAATGACCATAGTAAATGAGAGCAGGGGTGAGAAGCTTAAAATACTTAACTACTTTTTTTTTTTTTTTTGGAAAAGTGGAGCAGAGTACAACTAAAATGATAGGATACTAACTCAAAAAAACTGCAACGAAAATTAAGGTAAAAAGTTTGATTTTTTATCCTTTTTTAAAAAATGAACTGGATCAATCAAAGCAGAACCAAACTAAGAGATGACTGCAACGAAAATTACTGGCGTAAAGTAGAAAGTATCAAACTCTTTCTTTCTTTTTGTTTTGAGAAGTGAAGCAAAATAAAACCAAAATGAGAGGGTGAAGAGTGACCACACAGAAGCTGCCGCGAAAATCAATTCAGAGGACAAATAAAATGAAGGAAAGTAGAGTAGGAAAAGTCTTTCAACCGGACCTCAACCGAAAATATCTTTTTTACAGTTCAATTTATGACATCAGCATTATTATAATTATTATAATAACTAAGACAAAAAATTAATTAATTTTTTATATAGATGGATTTAAATCATAAATTTCTTATTTAATATATTTTACCGATTGATGTTATATAGTTCAATAAATAATAAAAATCATTCTCCAAACAATTATTTTGTTCTTTTTGTGTTTTATTTTTTTTTTAAAGATAATGCATTAAAGAAACTAAAGATTAACAATTGTCTCAAGATTAACTGAAATAAATAAAAATTAATATTTTGAAAAGTGAGAAAAATAATAAAAATAAAAAAATAATAATATTTTTATGTAACCGAAAATCAATTATGAATGTTTTGAAAAGTAGTTAACCAAAATACAAAATATAAGTTTGTATCCAAAAATTGAGAGGAAAAGCACATGTATAAAAGCACGAAAGTCTTTGTCCCGTTACCTTATTTGCTCCTAATATTGGTGATCAATCAATGCTACTCGATTCGTTCGCTTTACAATTATTTTATTGTTTTGCTTTTTGAAAATTTTGGATACACCAATGTGGAACGAATCTTTTGAATTCTTACTAGGAAAATGCCAAAGGGTCATGGGACTATGGGAGACTGGGAGTGGGAGTGAGTGAGACAGCTGCTATGAAAGATAAGGAGCTTGTAACTTTTTCTCTGTCTTTTCCTTTACTTTTCTTCACAATATTGGATAGTGGGAGGCAGAATTGTTGAATTGATTGAAGTGTACTATTTTCTTTTCTATTCTTTAATCTTTTCCCCTGGCTTTTCTCGATTTCTTCACCGTTGTCATTGGTCGGTGCCATAGAGGGAGACTTATCGAGTCGATTAAAGTAAACTGTTGACCAAAGCTGGGTCCGGCTTCTGTCCAGTGTCACATGACATGTTTCCTGCGCCCATCAAAGCCTACGTTTGCTTTTGACAAGATTAATGTAGACAGATTTTTAAATTATGATATAATATATTAAAATGCAACTTTTGTACATCAAGTTTTTGTTATTTTTTACTTTGGTATTTTATATTTCAAAATTTTTATTCTTCATTTTGATTTTGTTTCATATTAGCGTATTGTTTATTTTTACTTGTAATTTTGTAATCTGGTAACACTTATCATTGTCGTTATTTTATTTAAGGAATCAAAAGGCAGCCTAGACTTATAAAGTACCTGAGTTGGAGGGCCAAAGTTGTTTATACTGAGGAGGTGGATTTGTGACAAATGAGTGACTTTGATTACTTGTTTTTAATCTGTAGGAATTTCAAAGGAAATCCTACTACAATTAAAATCCCACTTTCCCAAGTGGAGAGATTGAACAAAGATTGCTCAAAAAAAAAAAAAAAAAGATTAAACAAAGAAGAGATTGAACTCCAACTCAATAAGAGGACCCGCAAGAATTTTCCTTAAAAATCCATAAGGAAGCCAGTTGTCAAACCAAAATAAAATTTTCCTTGGTGACTAATTTCCAGGAAAGTAAAGTGGGTATGTCTTCGGCAATTAGAGTCCCCTTAGAGGTAAGACCTGTGACTTTTAGGCTGCGTTTGGCAAAATGAAAATTGAATTCCGAGTGTAAAATGAATGCAAGGGAAAATGAATTCTCGTAAAGAAAATGAAATCCGGGTGTTTGGCTCTGCAATAGAAAATAGTCCGAAAAACGATTTTCCGTGTTTGGTAACATTCTGAAAATGCTAGTTTTCTACAAATGCTTCACATTTTCTCAGTCATTTTCTCAACTTCCAAACAAATTTCATAACAGAAAATTTCAAAATATACACTTAACACAACCAAAAATCAAAATAAAATTATTTATTCACAATATATACATGATATACTCTGTGAGAGGAGGAAGAAAGAGTGAGAGATTGAGGGAAAGAGAGAGATCGGTACCAACAGAGGACAGCGACGGCCAGATCGAGAAAAAGAGAGATTGGTACCAACGGAGGACGAGCGGCAGCTAGATCGGGTGGGTGTGGGTTTGCCAAAATGAGGATTGGGTTATGTGGGTAGATGGGTAGCTTGGATGTGGATCGGAGCTCATAGAGGAGGGTAGCTTGGATGATGGCGGTGGTGGATTGGAGACAAGCAACTATGGAGCACGGCGGTGAGGTTGAGTGGGAAGAAAAGATAGAGAAATCTCACCATTGAGTGGAGGAAACGGATGGCTTGGGTGGTCGGAGCTAAGCTTCGTCACGTCGGTGTGTGAGGTGGTGCCGGAGCAATGCTATTACCGAGATGGATGAGTGGTCACAGCTAAGATTTGGAGAGAGTGTGTGCTGAGAATGAGGCGTGTGAGGAGTGAAAGGAGAGTGCAAATGGTTTGAAGGTAAAATAACTATGTAAACCATTTTATAGGTGAAAAGGGTCTTTTTTCTGTCAAAGTGTAAATGAAATTCTATTTGACCGTACTTACCGGTGGAGCCAAACACACACAAGGGTGTAAAACATTTTTCGGAAATCATTTACACCCAAGACAAATGCAGCCTTAATCAATCCGCTCACACACTGGACTAAGCGTGCATTTGCGTGCAAATTATTTTGTGATTGCGTTTTTGGCTAGGTTCCACGGCACTGTTCACGACCCAGCAAAAAACGTGAAAAACGCGCATAACCATGCATTCTTGGGTCCCACACGGCACTATTCATAATTTCAAAATTATTTTGCTATAGTGTTTTCAGCAATAAGTTTTCAATTTTCAACAAATAAGCGGTATTCAAACAAACCCTTAAAGAGAATGATGGTTTGTACTATATACATAGGTATTGTCAAGAAAACATAGTTAATAAGAGTGAGGCACCTTGCCATAGAGATGAGTTAAAAGTTGGACATGGGCTGCAATTATGCATTCCATTTGAGGAGAAGTATCTTGTAAAACTGTCTCATAGAATGTTTCTCTCATATTTGATAAATCCATATATATGTGGTACCCACAAGTTACAAGAAAGAACACTACATGAGACAACCTTATAAGAGAATTTTTCACATTTGAGACCTAAGAGAATATGTGTTTTATTTGATCCCAAGTTTCTTTCCGTTGGCTCATGTTACTTCCTAAAGTTCAGTGTCAACTAAAGCCCAATTGTCAAAATCTTCAAAAGCATAGATCTTCTTCTTCTTTTATTTTTATTTATTTATTTATTTATTTTTTACTTAAAAAGATTTGCTAGGACTTAATTAGTGTCCTCTAAGGTTTTTAGCATGACTCTAATTTGAAATTTATAATATCTGTACGGGCCAGCGTGGTGAGGGCCTACCCATGTGGGTTGGGCCTTGGACCAACAAGGAGGGCCACGGGCCTAACATCCGATGTCCCCGGGGCATGGCCTAAGGCCCATCTGTGAACAGACCCGGCCCGAATGCTGTCCGAGGACTCAACCCCTTCTGCCGTGCATAAATGTAACTGCTGATATGGCTGTCCAGATTGGTCTGCCGAACACCACTATACTTGCCCGATCCCCGGTAAAAGGACTGTCAGGATGTACCTTGGGAATATCGCTGCCGAACATGTCCGCTGTAGTGGGGATCATTTCCAAAGCCACTCCCACCTAAACACCCACTAATCCCTTTTAAGATTGGACCTCTCAATCCATTAACCATTAGGACAATCATGATCACCCCACTAACGATCTCCTATAAATATGAAATTGGAAGAAGGAACAAGGGTTGATGAAATGAGGGAGAAAAAGTCATATAGAGGAGAGTAATAGCAAGAGTGATACAAAGGGATAGTGGGGTAGTGTGCAAACAGAACATCAGAGGTGTTCTCGCCAAGCCTCCTAGTTGCGAACAACCCATAGTAGGAATTATCATCCCACCATACAAATAGGTTGTGAGACCTGGCGTGAGGAAGTCCATTGGGCCTCCCCTGCGCCCACCACAATATCCTATCCATCTATTTTGAAGTGAATTAAATTTTACCAGGGATTTTTTTTCCCTTTTTTATAAACTATTAGGTTGTTAATATATAAACAAACCTTAACTACCATTCTTTTACTATCTGTTTAAATTAACAATGATGCGATAAAATTTAATCCATTTGTTACAAAATTTATGGATAACATTTTTGGAATATATATATATATATATATATAGAGAGAGAGAGAGAGAGAGAGAGAGAGAGAGAGAGAGAGAGAGAGAGAGAGAGAGAGAGAGAGAGAGAGAGAGAGGTTCAAGTTATACAATTTTTAAACCATTGGATTTAAGTAGATCCAACGGTAAAAAAAAGACCCTTATTAATACTAATATTTTAATTGATCCCATTTATTATTCCTTATTTAATACATTCCATACTTACTTCTAAATTTCTCTTTGCATGTTTCTCTCTCTATCTCCTCTGCGGCTAGGTCGTCAGTAGCAAAAAAAAAAATCCAAAGCTTGCCTAACTTTGATTAATAACAAAACTATTGCTGTGCCGTTTTGCTGTTATGGATGAGAACCAATTATGCACGAATACACATGGTTTTGCTATGCTGTTTTATTGCTTGGTCCTTTGACATATAGATGATAATTATAGTTGGAAAGCATTACAATTTGACCCCCTTAATGGTGTAATGCTTTCGAGAAGCAGGGTCCACAACCCAACCTTGTTGCAAGACATCTACATACGCCAACCAAAATCCCTTTAGCAATGGAAAATCAAGGATCTGACAATATATCTAACATGTATTATTTCTAGATGATAGCTAATTCTATCTTGTCAACAAGCCTACGGAACTACAAGCAATGTGCCTACATTAGCAATTCTAGCTAACAACAATGTAACAATAGTTACAACTGAAATTAAGCATTGCACAATTGATGGTATTACATCTAGATCACTAACTATTTTTCTAATACAAGAATTTAAATTAAAAAATTTTCTTCTGTAGAACTATAATGAATGTCCGCTGATCATACCAATTGTATCCGAAACAACATAATTAGCAGGCCACGATGGGATTTATACATCAACAATTACTATCTTTCAACAATCATGGAACTTTGTTTTTCTCAAAGGGCTTCCTTAGTTCTTTTACGTAAATCATCCAACATGAGTTCTCAGGCATTAGAATGGGCTAATTAGGCATTGCTGACAGTTTTTTATTCTATTGAGCAACAACAAAGATAGGACCTAAACTACAACCAACAAAACATACACATTATCAGCCAACATGCTATGAGGCTCAAAAAGACAACGTGAGACCTTTCACAAAAGGCTTTATAAAGCTTTCGTGTGGACTTAAGCAACACAGGAACCTAATAAAATTTGAAATAGAAGAGGGCCATCAATTACTAGTGTTTGAAGTCATCTATAAATTTGAGGTTCTGGTTGTATACCCCTTTGGATAGTTATTTATCTTTGTATTTTCTACTTGAGCACCACAACAATAAGATCACTATCTAGAAGATAGATAGGACCCAGCAATAAAACGGCATAGCAAAACCATGTGTATTCGTGCATAATTGGTTCTCATCCATAACAGCAAAACACATAGCAATAGTTTTGTCATTAATCAAAGTTAGGCAAGTTGTGGCTTTTTTTTTTTTTTTTTTTGGCTAGTGACCTAGCCATGGAGGTGGAAGAGCTGTGGAGGAGATAGAGAGAGAAACGTGCAAAGAGAAAAAGAGAGAGATGTGTAGTGGAGGGAAAAAGAGTCAAACGTATAAATCTTTTTGAATTTAGAAATAAGTATAGAATGTATAAAATAATGAATAATAAATGAGATCAATTAGAATATTAGCAATAATGAGGGGTTTTTTTTTTTTTTTTCCTATTAGATCTATTTAAATCCAATAGTTTAAAAAATGTATAACTCTTTAGAGTGTAACTTGAACCCATCTCATATATATATATATATATAGAGAGAGAGAGAGAGAGAGAACTTGTTCACATGTAAAATTCATATTATATAATTAATTATATAAAAATGAAAGTAAAAAATTACTTTTAAATTAAATCTCAGCCAATTTAAGTAGAATAATGTTGTCTTTGGGGTTTAATGTGGGTTGGGGTTTATTTTGTTAAATTTTCAAAGCTCAAGATTTAATTTATTACTTTTAAAATTATACTATGAATTATTTTGTGATACATTCTAAATTATAGAGTTTGTTTTTACTTTAATCCCAAATTTCATTGGTTTCAAAAAAAAAAATTCCCAAATTTCTTTTGGTTGGGCTCACGTTATGTATTTCTCAGTTTTTAGCCTACAATTAGACCCATTGTCTAATAATAAAAGTATTCTCATTAAGGATGCCAAATGGTATAAATTCTAAATTTTAGCACCAAAAGATCAAAAAGCATGCTACATCAAAGCTTTTAAATCCTATAAATTTTGCAATCCAACTACAGTAGACTGCTATCTCTAGCAGCGCACTATAGCAAGATTGTAAATTTTTTTTTTTTAAATTCTCTCTCTCTCTCTCTCTCTCTCTCTTTCTCTCGTTTTTAAGTCCCTCAATCTCCTCCTTCAAACTCTGTCTTTCTGATTCAGACAAAGGAGAAGCACAACTCAATCATCAACCGACTCAATACCCACTAAAATTCACTCAAATCAAATCAAATTCCCAATCAATCTCCTTGCATATATGTTCAGAACCAAAACCCCAATTGCAAAAAATTCCTCCATGCTCTTCGTCTCCCTCTTTCTCACAGCGAAGGTCTGCCTCGCCGGAACCACTGCGAGCCTCGCACTCTTCAAGATCACCTTGGCCCACCCAGCAAGATCGTCTCACCGGCTCTTCAAGTTCACCTCGCCGAAGCCACCGCAAGCCTTGAGTCGTGGGTATGAGTGGGTGGGTTTCGGCTGCCTTGAGTGGTTTTATGGTCTTGGGTATGAGTTGATTGGGGTGGCTTTGGCTTATGGTTGTGGGTTGATTGATTTGGTGTTTGGTTGTTGTGGGTTGTGCCGTGGGTTGAGGCCGAGTGGTGGGTGGTTTTTTTTTTTTTTTTTTTTTCATGCTATTGAGTGCCGTGGTTAGAGGTGAAAAGCTCAGGCCATGGAGGTGGGAGAAGCTTCCAAACCGGGTTGAGAAAGATGGAGATACAGTGGGAGAGAGAGAGACAGAGGGAGAGTGAGAAATAATAATAAAAATGAATAAAAATATTAAAAGAAAGAATATTTAAATGAAATTGTAAAAAAAATAGAATGTTTGATGTTTAGTATATTGTAAAATGAAGTGTTAAAATTGTAAAAGTAGTGTTTTAAGATGGTAAATGCTAAATTTTGTAAGATGATTGATGGGAATACTCTAAGGTCTTCAATCAAAAGTAACCACTTTAATTAGTTGTAAAAAATGTTAAATATTTATGGGTTTATGATTATATCCGAAGAGAAAATATAATTTAACCTCTAGGCCATATCATAAGCCCATATTCTTTAATGAAAAAAAATTATGATTTTTATTTTTATTTTTTTATTTTAAAAACAAGCTAATTATTAAACACACACTTAATTACACTTTCTCACGAAACTCAAACACGTTGCTTAACTCAAAGTACCACTACAAAAGAGGAAAGACAATTAGGTTTTTCTTATTTCTTTTTTATTTTATAAAGTACATATACATAAAATGTCTATTTGAATCAGAATCCACAATCCTATTTGAATGTCATTTGAGTCCAATTTTTTTTTTTTTTTTAAGAAGATGAGTCAAGACTAATTGGCTACAAAGTGTAACGTTGTTTTTTTTTTGATAGGAAAGTGTAACGTTGTTGTTCACATCATTCTCACCTTAATTTGAAAAACAAAATCACTATATGATCTTTACAAAAGTTGTAAAATTTAAGGATCAATGTGACTAGATTAATATTAATTATTATTGATATCATAACTCGTAATAATAATATTTTTCTCATTGGCATTGAACATCTCCAAGGTTATTTTCACCTAATACTATTCATTAAATTAATACATTCAAGTTAAATTTTACATGTATATATATCTTGCCAAAAAGTATGTATGGGGCCCATAATCACAAATAACTCAAAAGATAGGATATACAACTATATATGTGAGTGTAGGGACCCGTTTTCAGGCGACCCCCGTACAATAAATTTGTAGAGAGTGGATAGAAGGGGCAGGCACTTAGCAAGAAAAGTAACAATCGGTGTGGTTTTACAAGGAAGATAACTAGAATTTGGCTAAGTGTTCTTGTGAAAATTTCGTCCTCGGCCCAGTCCGAGGACCCCTTTTTTTTAGAAAATGGGCGAATATAAGGATTGTCCTTTGGACATCCTAAAAGAAAGAAAAAATCTTCCCCCTTCCCCTTTTTGGGTAGCGGAAAAACAAAAAGCCCCAAAAAAATCCCCCTACTTTGGGGATTCTATCTATTATATAGTATTGTTCAATTGATCTCTACCGTCCACTTGTCGGCCATCTGGACTTGTGTCTGAAGGCTTGTCCCATCAGCCGCCTTTGCAGGCTTTCTGTTAGTTGAAGCAATCAAGGCATTACTGTTGGCAGGTCAATCCACCACTGATGCGACCAAAGTGTTGGTGGCGTGCATTTAATGAGTGAGTGACAGCTCCTTGCCTTCAATGTCGGTTTGCCGAGGACGTGAGCAACCTCGGCGAGGTTCCAGAGGACTTGAGTTTCTCCCACTCATCCTCGGGCTTTGTACCATCGTTGGCACGAACCTTGGGCCAGATGTGAAGTGGGCCTGGGTTGCGTAATACTCAGGCCCCACAATAGCCCCTCAAAATTCTGCTGCCCGACCTCCCGAGAGGGGAGAAGGATTTTGATGTTCTCGGGTCAAGGTCCTGGCTTGTCGAGCCTTGTCTTTCTGTCAGTGTCACAATCTTTTCAACTGCCCAGGGGACGTTCCTGGCGTTTCGGTATCTAGAGCGTGCCTTCATTAAATTTCGGTGGCTCTGTGCTCCCCACGTTCAACGGTGTGATGATGAATGGACGGTGGGGATTCTCCTGGCCTATTGGGCGGGAAAGTTCAGGCAGTTATCTTTAATTGGGGGTATATATATATACCCAGTTGAACTGATTCGTCCTTTCGCTTTTGCATTCAAGAGATCCTGCGCACCTACCCCGAATTTGGTCACACCTCCAACTGTACTAGCAGCTCTTCATAGCATAAAAAGTCTGCCCGAGGAGCTTTCCCTCGTTTTCGTAAGTCTTCTTCTCCTTCTAGTTCGTACTGTTCACTTGAGTTCCTTGTTAGTTCTCTAGGATGGGTAGGCTTAAGAAGTTAGTTGAGTCCAAGGAGTTAATGGAAAAATTCATCGCTGATCATAGGATCCCCGCTACGGTGGGTGTGAGATACTGCGGAGAAGGGGAATTGAGCTCGAGTAGGAAAGAGGGTGAGGTGGCGATCCCTATAATCGTCTTTCTGGAGGGCGAAGTGAGGATACTCATGGGGCCGGTGATGAGGGACTACCTTAGGCACTTCGACCTATTTCCCACTCAGTGTGCTACTAACGTGTTTAGGATTTTAAGCTGTGTGGATGCCTTGAATGAGAAGATGGGGCTGAGGCTAACTCATCATGATGTGAACTGGTGCTATAAATTCCAGAGTCTGCAAGAGAAGTCTTATTACATGAGGATGAGGGATGACAGGGTCCAGCTTATTCAGTGCCTCCCTGAGTCCAGTAAGGGTTTGAATAAAGACTTCCTCATTGTATCTGGGGAATGGCATGAGGGCCTTCCGTGCCCAACAGTGGAGGGTACACTAGGTGGGGCATCCGGACTAGGAGAGCATTTTTCTGTTCTTTGTGCTTTAGTGTCCTGCTTCACTTAGGTTTTGACAGGAGCTTGCTTTCTTTTATGCAAACCCGCGTGCTTCTGAGCGTCACTTCAGCCTGGTTAATAAGGAAGACTTGGAGACGGTGCTGAGGTTAGAGGTTTTTGTGAATAGAGACGACAACCAAGTCAGAGCCGCCTACATGGTCCTAGGGTACGTCCCAATCCAAAAATTATTCTTGGCTCCGAGGCACGTGATCCGAGCTGGGGATCTTCGGCTGCGTAGCATCACTGTAGTCGAGAAAGGGTTTTTTTATCCCCGAAGGGTCTCCCATTCCTGAGGGCGTACCATTGGTAGGTACCTCTTCGTCGGCTCAAGTCGCCGAGGTTGAAGGAAAAGAGGAGGTTGCTGACTCAGGTCCGTCCGGGGACGAGTTTGGCATATTTGACCAGCCCCATTAGCCCGAGGACCCTGTTGGTGACTTAGGTGACCCCAGCTTAACTGAAGCGAACTTTCTGTCCGAAGAAGCCATTCCTTAGTCCAAGATGAGTCTCAAGAAGCGGCCTCAGAAGAGCTTATTGGCACTAATTGAGGGGCAGCCGGGGAGTGACGCGCCGGGGAGGTCTCCTCCTGAACTTCCTCCTCCCGAGCTTCCGCCTCCCCCACCCCAACAGAGTTCGACGCCTGGGTCCAAGTCCACCAGTCCTCCGGTGAGGAAGGACAAAGGCAAGAGACCTAGGGGGAGAAGAGGCTGATCCTTCCCGAGGTGGCGGCGATGGTCGGCTGTTGTCAAAACAGCCGAAGATAAGGCACCGAGGCCAAAAGAAGTAAGTCTCTACCTCGGCCAGGGCTCGGGCTTGGCTTCCTGCCCCCATGCTCCATGGGAGGCCTCTGACGGATGATGTCTCCCTCAGGAACCCTCAAGGGGGCAAGGGTGCGCTCGTGGCCAACGCATTGGAGAGGTCTTTGCTGCTCCCTGCGGACATGGCCCAGCTGGAGGCTTTGAGGGGCGAGGAGGTCTTCCTTGGCCTTAAGCAGTACTTGGACATGGTAAGCTTTCTGATTGCTTGTGATTTTCTTGACCTTCTGTGGTTCCTTATCTGTTGCACAATGGTTTCAATTGGCAGGTTATTCAGGCTACTTTTAGGCTAGAGGACATAGCCAGTAGCCAGAGCCAGGTTGCTGGCTCAGAGCGTACCAAACTGTCGGACGCCGTGCGGGCCCTCAATGCTTCCAAGGTCGACCTTAAAGCGGCTAAGGACCAGTTGAAGGAGATGAAGGCGGCTTGAGACGCTGCTAGTTCGGCCCTTGCTACTGCTGAAAAACTGGCTCTAGATCAAACAGACAGGCTGCTCAAGGCCGAGGATCAGCTGAAGACAGCCAGAGAGAAGATCGTGGCCTTGGAGAAGAGGGTGCTTGAGGCAGATAGGGCTAGAGGTGCTGCGGAGTCTGCCAAGGCTGAAGCTGTGAAAGCCAAGGAGGAGGCTGAATTTGCCGAGGCTGAGGCTGAGGCTGTGGTCTTCAGAGACAAGGCCGTGCAGGAGGCCTATGAGGAAGGGGCGGCTGAAACAGAAGACAGCCTTAGAGCCCAAGTGCCTGAGGTGTGCAGACTTTACTGCTCTCAGGTCTGGAGTGAGGCCCTTACACAGGCTGGGGTTGAAGCCTCGTCCAACCTGTGGAGGGCGGAAAACATATACTATCCTCCTGCCATCCGTGAGATTGCCCCTCCAACTTCTGAGGCCGAAGGGGCTGCCGAGGGTGCTGGGGTCGTCTCTGAGGGAGGCACCCCAGCTGCTCTTACTTCGGGCGAGCCCCCCAAGGAAGCTGATTCTCCTGGGAATGTTGAAACAAGCCAGGGTCCAACCGCTGATGCTCCTGGAGAGACTGCGAGTTCCTCGGCTGATGTTCAAGCACCCCTTGTAGAGGAGGTATCCCACCCAGCTGAACCTTCCCAGGCTGCAGCCCCAAGCGAGGGCCCCAAGGATTCTGAGGCCTCTTCTGCCCAGCCCCTTGAGGGGGGAGTTGAGATGGAGCCGAAAGAGTGATCCCCCGTTGCGCCTTTGCCATGTTCTCTGTTTTCTTTCACTTTTTTTTTTTTTTTGTGTTGGCATGTTTGCCTTGTAAAACTCCCCCTTTTTTTTTAAAGACTCAGTAAAATGCATATTTTGTTTCCTTTTATTTGCTTTGTTTGTATTATGTTGGACATGTCTGTATACATCACTTGTACGATACTGGCTTCAATTACGCCTCGGCCGACTACATTAATCGTCGTCCCCTGCAGCGCTCACTACTAGTACCTGAGTGGTTAGCTTCGCCATAGGTCTGGGCCTACGGTCAATACAAGACCTTGGTTCTGTCTAGTGCTTAGGTTCCCCTAAAGTGATTAGTTCCCCCACAGGTTTGAGTCCTTGGACCATGCAAAACCTTGGTACTGTCTAATACTTGGGTTCTCTTGAAGCAACTAGTTTCTCTATAGGTTTGACGCCGAGGAACATACAAGACCTAGGCTCTGCTTTACACTTGGTATTTCATGGGGGGATGGTTTCTCCATTGGCTTGGATCTCCTAAGGCGACTAGTTTCCCCAAAGGCTTGAGTCCGAGGACTATGCAAGGCCTTGATTCTGTCTAGTACCTAGTTTTCTTTTAGTAGTTAGTTTCCCTAGAGGCTTGAGTCCGAGGACTATGTAAGGCCTAGGTTCTGTCTAACACTTGTCTTCTGAAATAACTAATTTCCCCATAGGCTTGAGTCCGAGGACCATGCAAGGCCTTGGTTCTGTCTAGTACTTAATTTTCTGAAGTAACTAGTTTCTTCATAGGCTTGAGTTCGAGGACCATGCAAGGCCTTGATTCTGTCTAGTACCTAGTTTTCTTTTAGTAGTTAGTTTCCCCAGAGGCTTGAGTCCGAGGACTATGCAAGGCCTAGGTTCTGTCTAACACTTGTCTTCTGAAGTAACTAGTTTCCCCATAGGCTTAAGTCCGAGGACCATGCAAGACCTAGGTTCTGTCTAACACTTGTCTTCTGAGATAACTAGTTTCCCTATAGGCTTGAGTCCGAGGACCATGCAAAGCTTTGGTTCTGTCTAGTACCTAGTTTTCTGAAGTAACTAGTTTCTCCATAGGCTTGAGTCCGAGAACCATGCAAGGCCTTGGTTCTGTCTAGTACTTAGTTTTCTTTTAGTAGTTAATTTTCCCAGAGGCTTGAGTCCGAGGACTATGCAAGGCCTAGGTTCTGTTTAACACTTGTATTCTGAAGTAACTAGTTTCCCCATAGGTTTGAGTCCGAGGACCATGCAAGGCCTTGATTTTGTCTAATACCTAGTTTTCTAAAGTAACTAGTTTCCCCATAGGCTTGAGTCCGAGGACCATGCAAGGCCTTAGTTCTGTCTAGTACCTAGTTTTCTTTTAGTAGTTAGTTTCGCCAGAGGCTTGAGTCCGAAGACTATGCAAGGCCTAGGTTCTGTCTAACACTCATCTTCTGAAGTAGATAGTTTCCCCATAGGCTTGGGTTCGAGGACCATGCAAGGCCTTGGTTCTGTCTAGTATCTAGTTCTTGGACTTGCTCTGCCGAGGAGGGGACCCTGCTCTGGTCTAGCCTCTTCGTCTGGCGTGCCTTTTTTGATTACGAGGTGTCCTTTAGGCTATTCGAGTAGCGCGCTTGACGCTTCGATGCGCGAGGCGCCTCCTCATTAATGTCCTTGCAGATTTACGAGGGTCCAGTCGCAGATAAGTTTCTTGGAAATTGGGCAGAGTTATTGCTTCCGGTAATTTCTCCTTAGGATTCTATGCGAGCTGGCTCTCACTAATTTTTGCCTTCTATATAAGGCATTTCTGGGACAATCCTTTTCTTCAGACTTCCCATACATCTGAGTTCAAATCTCACAAACACACTGTTCAAGGGCTCTGCCAAAATAGCAGTTTGTGCCCCATGAAATGGAGTGGCCCTTGGAAAGGGCGGTTACGAGGAAGCTTAGCCCCTTTCAAGAGCCGAGGATGGCACCCCGACCCTGGACATCATGCTGGGGGTAGGGCAGGAGGAGGCCGAAGATCCTTCTTCTTTTCAACCTAACTAGGGATGGAGCTCCCCTTGCAGTTTGGAGGGGGATCCGAAAGGAACGTAACGTCTCCCCTCCGGATTTGGATCTGTCAGCTCTCCAAGTTGATAGCGATTCGCCGGCTCCCAGTCGTTGTGGGATTGGGAGGGAAACCAGGCGGAACCTTGAGGTGGAATCGTCAGGCACCGTGGCCTCTTCTTCCTTCCCCTTCCTTTGGCCGCAAGTGGTGGTTGGGGAGCTGTAGACGGCCTTAACGTAGGTCTGTCTCCACCTCTCCCTTAGTCGCTTGACTTGGGTTTAAAACAAGCCTGCCTAAGCCTTTTACCCTTTCCTCTTCTCTTACTTCACCACCAGCCTGTTTAGGCGTTTTTCTTTGTAGTTAGCTTTAGAACAAGCCTGCATAGGCATCTGTTGTAAGATGTAACTTTTCTTCAAATATTAATAAAAAAAGTAGACTCATTTCATCTCTTTTGTTTCTCTCATCTTTCCATTTCTTGTGATTATTGCCTTTTGAATGAATATTGTTGCTGTAGACTGTATTCTTTTTATTTTTTTTATTTTAAAGCATCGCTCTTAATCTTTTCACACTAACTATCGCTCTTGCTAGTGCACAAGTCCTTTCCCACAGACGGTTCCAATTGTAGGGACCCGTTTTCAGGTGGCTCTTGTACAATAAATTTGTAGAGAATGGATAGAAAGGCCAGGCAGTTAACAAGAAAAGCAACAATCGGTGTGGTTTTACAAGGAAGATAACTAGAATTTGGCTAAGTGTTCTTGTGAAAATTTCGTCCTCGGCTCAGTCCGAGGACCCCTTTTTCTTAGAAAATGGGCGAATACAAGGGTTGTCCTTTGGATACCCTAAAAGAAAGAAAAACTCTTCCCCCTCCCCTTTTCGGGTAGCTGAAAAACAAAAAGCCCCAAAAAAAAAAAAATCCCCTTACTTTGGGGATTCTATCTATTATATAGTATTGTTCAATTGATCTCTGCCGTTCATTTGTCGGCCATCTAGACTCGTGTCTAAAGGCTTGTCCCATCAGCCGCCTTTGCAGGCTTTCTGTTAGTTGAAGCAACCAAGGCATTACTGTTGGCTGGTTAATCCACCACTGATGCGACCAGAGTGTTGGTGGCGTGCATTTAATGAGTGAGTGACAGCTCCTTGCCTTCAATGTCGGTTTGCCGAGGACGTGAGCATCCTCGGCGAGGTTCTAGAGGACTTGAGTTTCTCCCACTCATCCTCGGGCTTTGTACCATCCTCGGCATGGACCTTGGGCCAGATATAAAGTGGGCCTGGGTTGCGTAATACTCGAGCCCCACAGTGAGATTTATAATATGCTTCCAATTTAAGTTGAAAATCTCAAAAGATTGTTCCAATAGTTTTTTAGACATCTTAAGATTCATGAAGTTCTAGATTTAAATATTTAAGCAACATATTAAGATCACTAATAAGAGATTTATCTTTGTAATTCCCTAATGTATATTAGATTAAAGACTCATAAGAGATTCATCTTTGTAATTACTTAGTATCCACTATTTATAACCTCAATCTACAATTACAAAGGTTAGACTTTTTTGTAATTGTTCTTTGGTTATGTAATGTGTTATAATCTCGATTTAAAATGCTATTATTACTTTGTTTGTATATGTTCTAATAAGTATTTCTATTTACTTAAAAAAAAAAAAAAAGTATCCGAAAAATTCTAAACACTTAAATGAACAAAATAAATAAATAAAATAAACATGGAAGTCTTTGTTCGGTTACCCTTTTTTATTCATAATATGGGTGACCATTCAATGTGGAATGAATCTTTTGAATTATTACTAGGAAAATGCCAATGAATCACGGGATTATAAGAGTGGGACAGCAGCTATCAAAGATAAGGAGCTTTTTTTTTTTTTTTCCTGAGAAAAGATAAGGAGCTTGCAACTTTTTTTTTCCTTGTCTTTTTCCTTTCTTTCCCATTGCTTTTCTTCACCATAATGGATAGTGGGTGCAGTCGTGCAGATTGATTGAGTTGATTACAGCAAACTTTTTTTTTTTCCTTGTCTCTTTGCCTTCTTTCCCATTGCTTTTCTTCCCCATATTGGACAGTGAGAGGCAGAATTATTGAGTTCATTCAAAAGTACACTATTTTCCTTGGTTGGAGCATCTGGAAGTTGATCAAAGCATACGTTTGCGCTTGATAAGATTACTTTGGGAAGCGCGTTTTGCGCTTTCCAGCTGTATTTTTTTTGTGAGTTGAATACATTATTTACCAGACTCACAAACTAATTTTTTCATTAAATATAATTTTAAAATTAGGTCTTATGGCACTATTTATATTTGTAAAAATTATTTTACTATAATATTTTCAGTTTTCAGTAATAAGCGGTATCTAAATATTTAAATTATAATATATATATATATATATATATTAAAATAAAACTTTTATACTTTAAATTTTTTATTTTTATTTTAGTCTTTTATAATTCAAAAATGTTATTTTTCATATTTGATTTTGTTTTATATTGGGCATGTCGTTTTTTTCTAATCTGCTAACACTTGTCATTGGGGCTATTTTATTTATGGAATCAAAACTCAAAAGGCAGCCTAGACAAAAAAATTACCATTTTTTTTTTTAATCTCGGGAAGGTGGATTTGTGACAAATTAGTGACTTGGATTACTTGTTTGTAATAGTTAGGAATTTTAAAGGAAATCCTACCACATTTGAAATCCCACTTTCCCGAGCGGAGAGCTTGTCCACCACCTTAAGATTGAACTCCAACTCAATAAGGAAACCTGCAAGAATTTTCCTTACAAGTCCACAAGAAAGCCAATTGTCAAACCAAAATAAAATTTTCCTTAGTGACTACTTTACAAGAAAGTAAAGTGAGCATGTCTTTGGCAATCAAAGTTCTATGAGGTAAGACCTGTGACTTTTTATCAATCTGTTCACTCACTGGACTAGGGAAAAGAGTGAGGCACCTTGCCATGGACAGGAGTTAAAACTTGACGTGGATTGCAACAATTCCTTCCATTTGAGAAGCATTTCTTGAGACTGCCTCATGGAATGTTTCTCTCATATTTGATGGATCCCACATATCTATGATACCCACAAGTTATGAGAAAGAAAATTACAAGAAACAATCTTATAAAATATATTTTTTTTGCATTTGAGATTTAAGAGGGTATGTGCTTTGTTTAATCTTAAGTTTCTTTCTGTTGGGCTCATGTTACTTCCCAATGTTTAGAATCAACTAAGCTTATTGTCAAAATCTTCAAAAGCAAAAATCTTTTTTTAATTATTATTTATTTAAAATAGAGCAAGACTTAGGTACAATATTTAAATGTTGTTCTTTAGGTTCCCATTTTAAGATTCTGTCATGTAAATTTTTTCTCATGAGATAGAAGTGTATTTTTTAGTTAAGTAGCTACATGCCTGAATCTTAAAAGAAAAACCTAAGAAACAGCAATTATGATACTATACCTAAGTTTTGTCATTTAAAAGGTCAGGCTAGAACTTAATTAGAGTCCTTTAAACTTTTTAGGATGACTCTAACTTGAAATCTATGAAATCCTATTTATCTATTTTGAATAAATTGAATTAAAATTTTACCAGTTTTTAATATATAAACAAATGTTGACTATCATTGTTTTAATATAGTATTTGCTTAAATTATTAATGAGGTAATAAAATTCAATCATTCATTACAAAATTTATGGATAAAGGAATATAGAATTTATATTATAAAATTCATATTATAAGAATTAATTATATAAAACTGAAAGAGAAAATTACATTTTAAAACCCCTAATTTAGGGGTGTAATAAATTTAATCTAAGCCAATTTAACTAGAATAACGTTGTCTTTGGGGTTTAATATGGGTGTGGGTATACTGTGTTAACTTCAAATCTCAAGATTTAATTTATTACTTATAAAATTATATTATTTAATTTGTTACACATTCTAAATTATAGAGTTTGTATTTCCTTCAACCCCAAATTTCTTTTTCTTTTTTGAGAATCAACCCCAAATTTCATAGGTTGGGCTAACGTATGTAATTCTCAATTTTCAGCCTACGCAAATGAATTAGACAAACACATTGTCTAATACTGAGTTCTTCAAATCAAAACTAACAACTTTAATAAGTTATGAAAAATGTTTAAAAAAAAATGGGTTTATGATATTGAAGAGGCCCAAATAGGTCCACCTGAGCTTCACAATTATAGAAGTATAGAACCTCTGGGCCAATATCATAAGCCATATTCTTTAACAAAACAGTTAGTGAAATTTTTTTCTTTAGCGTTACAAAATATCCTTAAATATAAAACTTTCTTTTATTTACGGGTTGTGTTATGGCCATTTCTAACCAATTTTACTCTACTTTCACTCCCTTCTCCTTGATCTAAAGATTCTAAACTAGCCATTAAGGCTCTGCATTGTAATTACAAATATATAGAACTTTTTTTTTTTTTTTTTTGAGAAACGTATAGAACCCTTTTTCTTTTTTTTTTTTTTTTTTTTTTTTTATGGGAGAAAAAACATATAAAACTTGTTCATACGTAAAATTCATATTGTAGAATTGATTATATAAAAATAATACTTTTCCGTGTCCACCGTGCAGCACTGGGGAACTTGCACCTACCAGACTTAGAATTTTAAAATATTTATGTCCTATTACAAATGCAGCACCGAGTCCAGATCGAATTGCTTAGCATTAAAGATTTTTTATCCTTTCTAATCGGTTATCAAAAAAAAAAAAAAAAAAAAAAAGATTTTTTATCCAATGCTACATTTACAAAACCAAGTAAAGATATCTTTTCTAGAGAGTAATTTTAATTTTAAACTGAATAGTGAAATAATTTTCATTTTTCATCCTAATCTAAGTGCACACTTAATTTACCATATCAGCCAATTATCAACTTTTGGTATGCAACTATGCAAGGGGCCATAGCCACGGATTATTACAGTACTAATGATATGTAAAAGCAAATAAAGCTTCTCTTTAACAATCGTCCGTCCCTCGGAGTTCTCTGGCCAGCCATCTACTGATCAGAAATTGGAGGAACAGCAATTCAGCCATACTTTGATTTGGATTATTTGCTTTATCAAGGCTTTACTGTCAGCACTCATCCCATTGGTACTTGTTTCTAAGCTAACTTCAAAATCAAGCTGATTTCATATTTCATTCTCTTTTATTTTGTAAAATCCAAATGCCAATTAGATTTTGTTCCAAGGAATTACTTTTATAAGTGCTGTTCTTCAGAGATCAAGCAGAAGTTGTGATCAGCATGAAGAGGATTGCATGCTGATGGTATTTGTGTGACATAGCTTGGCGTCGTAGCTAAATTAAGAAACCCCCAATAAATTAAAGCGAAACCATTGCAAGAAGCACCATAAGAAGTATTTGTATGTTGTCCAACAACCACTGTTAAAAAGAAGAAAACAATTAAGGACAAAGTCATAATGAAAAGAGACGAACTAAAGTAAATAAAAGCCATGTACTATGTAGTATAGAAAGAGTAGACACATCGACATTTTTTTAAAGCCTATTCCCTATGCATAGAAAAAGAATTAGTCACACTATCTTAAATGGCACCAAGTAGTCAAGGAGTAGTACACCGACACCAACAGTACAACAAGCTTGTACACCCGCAAGAAGATATGAAGTCTAAGAAAATTTAGGATAGAATTATGCTGAAATAATACTATAAGAGAATGAGAGAGCAAAGTAGGCTCCTTCCACATGGACAATAGCTAGACAGGTGTATATATAGTTTAAGGAAGACTTTTCAATAAAGTAATACCCTATCAGGTTCCTCCAATTGTTGCAAGGTATACGATCAGCAATGAAACAGAGAAGTAAAATATAAGAAACACAATTATTTCAAGTGTTTTGATACATACTCTTTTTAAGGTGTCTTCAGATTACAAGAATAATATCCCACCCACCACATTCTGCATCAAAACTCAAGGCTATTTTATAGTGTACCCTACAAGGCTAGGAACTTTCAAATTCTTCAATTCTCCAATCATAGTTTTGTTGTCCTAGTCATAACCACCACCTAAGTACCACATTTTAAGCTTGTGAAGGGGGAAAAATGAAGAAGTTGTGGAAGACATAATATTAGAAGGCCTTGGGGAAATTGTCAAATATGAGATTACTGTGGTTGTGGTTGGAATTGCATTATCTTACATTGATTTTAGTGAGCTTTCTGAAAGATTCAAATATCCACAACTTGAGTTCATTTTCTTGTTCGGTTCCATTGATATTCTTAAGCAAATTTTTGTGAGTTTTGAGAAAGTTATTCAGAAAAGAGATTCTAAATATGCTGCAAATTATAATGAATTGTGCTCAAATCATATAATCTAAAATGAGTAAACTATAAAGTTGGTCCCTATTCTTTACACTATGTCAATTTAATTCTTAACATTTTAATTGTGTCGATTTAATCCCTAACATTTTCAGTATCATGTCAATTTGATTCCTACTATTAAGTTTTGAATAGAAAATATTAATATAACTAACTACTCAAATAAAATATTATTTTTTTGCCACATCAACTAACACCTACTGCCATGTCAAATTACATTAAAATTAAAAAAAAAAAAAAACAAACAAACAATATTACTCAGCACGTGATGATCAAAATCTAAACACAAATTCCTTTTTTTTTTTTTCTTTTTTCTTTTTTTTTTCTTTTTTTGAGAAGCGGTAACTTTTGATTAATCAAAAGAATAAGAAACCTTTACAAAGACTCTTAAGAATAATATTAGAAATGCAGGCAGTTTCTTCTATTAGGACAGAGGACATTAAAATTACATTTCGAGCTAACAAACTAATAACGAATCATCCATCAATTTCTTAAATTCAAGTGGGTAACTATAAAACAAATCCAATCTTTATCCCATTTAGAGTTTCCAAAATTAAAAAAAAAAAAAAAAAAAAAAACCGGATCAACAATATCAAAGAAGACTTGGATGAAGAACAAAAAAGTGAGTTTTTTCTTTTCTTTTATTTTTAGTATTATTATTATTTTTTTAAAGTTTCTTTTCAAGGTCCATCTTAGCCACTCCCTAGCCACCAAAACCAATCCTAGCCTTATTCTCAAGAAATGGTATTTTACATGGTGGAGTTTGATTCGCTTCAAACTACCATAGAACTTAACCCACCATTGAATTTCAAGAAGAAATGGTGATGGAACCCACCAATTGAAAAGAGATTGTCTTGCTTCAACGGCAGAGATCTTTGTTGGGCTTGGAAGACTCAAGAGGTGTGAAGATTGACATAGACCTAGTCGTTATCGGAGAGGATGACATATGAGCAGAGAGAGAAGAGAGAGAGAGGGACGGTACCAAACTGGTTTCTTTTTTTTCAGATTTAATTCTTAAAAAATTTTTTATGAGTATTTTAACTATATTTGATGTGTAATTTTTTAAAAACATTTTGAAATTTAGGTTGACATGGTAGTACATGTGGAACGAAAATAATATTTTATCTTAATTGTTAACTATATCAATATTTTTTATTTATTACTTAATGGTAAAGATTATTTTGACACAATTTAAAAATATTAGAGACTAAACTGACACATTTAAAAGATTGAAGACCAAATTGATACATAGACTAAAAGGTTAGGGGGCTAAATAAGCAATTTTCCCACATAAAATTGTCAAATTTGTATGAAATAAATTATTCTGAAATTATATTGGGATTTTGTTTTGGAATATATTGTGATATGTACACGTCTCTCATTTAAAATATCGCATTTATTAAGAATTTAAAAACTTTCTCAAATTCAATGACGAAGCCACGTTGGGACCGAGGGGAGTCTTGTCCCCCTCAAAATTTTTGAAAAAAAATATAGTAGAGGTATTCTTTCATGGGTGATTCGAACAATTTGAACTTTTTAAAGAACATGCATACTTTTGGCCACCTCAAGCTTCGCAGACCAGCATCTGGGCAGAGACACCGGAGAGGCAACACTGACCATACATGCTTTTGGCACCCTCACATCCACTCTTTTATATATGTCTCTCTCTCTCTCTCTGATTTCTTAATCTACCACTTCTGGCCTTACCACTATCTAGTTGTTTTGCTTTTTATTTTTTCTTCTTTTTTACCTCTTCGTTTAGACCGCCAATTGTTCATGATGTTACACGTGGTGGGTTAGATTTTAAGTTGTCTTTAAAAGCGAAAACAAAAGCAAAACTACTCCAGCCTACAATTTGCTTCAAGTCAAACACGTGGTACCCCGTTTGACTCTTCTTTTTGTTATTGTCATTAAACACTAATGCTAGATACACAATAATTTTACATCATTCTCACATCATATCTTAAGTGGTGAGTGTTTACTAATAATAATCTAAGTTCATAATTGAGATTATTTTTTGCTATATATAATAACTTGTCACTTAATAATTTTTGTAAAATTATTATAAAAATATGATGGACGTAAAATTACTTGTTATTAAATTGATAAACATATTATATAACATATAAATATAATAAACTAATACTAAAACTTATACAAATATATAATGTAATATAAATAACAAAATCTAAGGTATAATTGGTTATTTGATTATTACTTTTTTTTAATTTGCATTCATTCAATGAGTATTTGTTTTAATATTCTTTGTCATCATACTTGAAAGCTCAAAAATGTGTCGAAAACACACGAGCAGTTTAGACCCCCAAATTAAAATTACGGCTTGGTTAATTTTACACTAACTTAATGATAAGTGCGGAATAGTGTAAACACAAGCGTATAAGCAAAACAACTACTCTAATCCATATTTAAAGCAACATAGCAGTAAAAATGAAATGAACAAGAGTAGGGAAGAAGGATGCAGACACAGATAACACCGAGACGTGTTATCGAAGAGGAAGTCGAAGAACTCGACGAAAAACCTTTCCGCTGCCCTCCAAGCGAAAATCGATCCACTAGACAATCAGTTGGGATACATGGGTTAGCAAGAGACCCTCCAAGCCTAGTCTACCCGATGTACCTAAGCCCTCCAAGCTCCTACTCCAACAAGGCTTCTCGGAACCGTGTCTTGTCTTAGTTCTCCGAATCCCGCAACAAGCTCCATGTTGCATTTGCCATTCTAGGCTCCTGCCAATGCTTCCCAGTAGCACCAAAACGTCACTCAACACTCTCAAAGGTGTGGTAAGTGTTTGGGCTATCAACCTCTCAAAGATATGGAGAATGGAGAGGGAAGGGTTGAGGAAAATACCACTAGCAAGTGTATAGAGAAAAGTGGGTATGATAATCTCTAATTCTCAATGTTTGGCTAGAGTTTTCTCTCTGAAGCATTCATCAACATTTGTGGGTAAAGAGGGTATATATAGGATAGGTACAGAAAGTGTGACTCAATCAGTACAGGCTGGCAGAACAGAATGCCTCGCGGGTGTCTCGCGGGAAGGCCTTACCCACGAGATACTTGCGAGACACAGTTGTCTCCACCTGGCCTGACTCTTCGCATTCCAGCATGTGCCTGGCACATGATTCACTTCGCGGGATGCTAGGTCGCGAGACACCCGCGAGAATCCTTCAATCTTCAAATGCTTGAGTCTTCATACACTCTCTCTATCACACACCCCTTACAACAAATCCCACAACAAATACATTGTATAAACGATTGATAATAATTACAATCAAATTTGGCACGGAATAAAAGCCAACAAAATACATAGTTGTAAATTACAACTTTACAATACTGTTTATACTGAAAAATGAAAATTGCTAAGAACTTTAATTCAATAATTTATTATTTTATCTCTCTTTATTTTTTATACAAGATAGAATTTCTACTTTAACTTAATTTAAGTATATATATATATATATATATATATGTGAAACTCCAATCTGAAGACTTGAACCTTGACCCTTACCTCCCCACACCCCACACCCCACAAGCACTTATACTTGTGGACTGACCATTACACCAAGAGTGCACGGTGGTTATTATTTTATCTCTCTTAAAGAACATAAGTTACTTTTTTTGAATAAAAATATTTAACTTTGATATTATTACTTGTTTTTGGACATATCTAGCTCCTATGTGATATATGTGTGTGTGTGTGTGTACTACTTTGAAAAACAGCTCTTATGTGACAGTTAATTACACTTTTTTGTAGCACATACGAAACATTTAAAGGACTTAAATTGTATATTGAATTGTGTATATAATACTATATTAGGAAAAAGAATTTAATCATCTCATTTTTTGTTTGGCCCCCCAAAGACAAATTCCTAGCTCTGCCACTGCCTTGTAATCTACCCAACACACCACTCTTGCCACACATGCATAATGGTGTATAGGGTAATGGGTTAGAGTTCATCTTATTTATAAATAAATAAGGGGGAATGGGGGACAAAGAGGAAAAGAGAGATTCTTGTTGAAACCTTACTTTTCAATGAGATGGTTTTGAAAAATACAAACTACAAAGTAAATTGTAAATTACTTGAATTAGCCACACACACGCACAATGATTCATCTTTTTCCAAGCAACCAAACAACAATGATCAAGTAAAAGAAACATGGGAGAAACCAAAAAAACGAAAAGAAAAAAAAATTAAACAGCAACATAAGAAAAAGAATATATAATCAAGATATAGCTATGTTGAACATATTATTAAAATATAGTTAATTTGTTTCATACGCCAAAAACATTAGAACATTGCATAATGATAATAGTAATAAAAATAAAGCATGGGGCTTTCTAATGAATGTCATGGCGAAGTTTGGTTTTAATGAAAAGTTTCTTAATTTGATTCACCAATGCATATCCACAGTGAACTTTACTTTACTTATTAATAGAAGCTTGGTTTTGAAAAAAATTTCCCATCAAGGGAACTCATACAATAGATATAATAATTATTTGAACACAACACAATTCATATTAATTAAGTTATTTACGACATCACCGGTTGGACAAAAAAATTGGTAGTTACTTCCTTTTTTGGTTCTTTGATATAGATCCATTTCTTACAAAATTTTAGAACTTTATTATTTATTTTATAAGTATAGTGTTTTTTATAAAGTTATACTAAGAAATTAACCCAAAAAAAAAAAAAAAAATCCAAAACAATGTGTATTCTAAATTACAACAATCAATTGTTTTTTAGAACCTGCATCCCATTCCACTAGCCCCTTTCACCCTTGCTTTCCATCTTTTGGCTGGGATAAGTCATAAGTGAGAGAGCAATCCACGTGCTTGAGTTAAGTTCTTGGATTCTCAAAGAAATATTATAATCTTTTATATAATTTTATGAAGAGTAATGCTATATACACAATTAAACTATTTTACCACATTTTTACAAACTGTTGATGCGGCAAATTATTACTAGTTCTAATATTGGCCCATCACTTATATCACATTTTTACTTTCAATAACTATTTGGAAAATACTAAAACCACATCAGTAGTTTGTAAAAATGTTGTAAAATAGTTTGTGTATGTAACGTTACTCTTTTATGAATACCCAAATTATAAATTTGGATTCACCAAATAAAAGAAACCATTTGAAAAGGTATAGTGTTTACAGTAAGAATTCAAAGCACTCAGACGATGCCGTTTTCACAAGTCTAAAATCTAAATTAATAGTAAGAATTCCAAGCACTCAAACGATGCCATTTCCACAAGTCCACCCTTTAGAGAAAAGGATCAAACAGTGTCGTTCTATCCTCCCACGCATGCATCATTTAATCCAACGCTGTCGTTTGTATAGTAGCTGTTAGTTCAAAAGCAGTTACGAATTCTATTACGGAGCACATGAGAAAATTCTGAGTTTGTTACAGTGATCTAATTATGGTGTAAATGATTGAGTGTGAGTGTTTTGTACTTTTGATGAACTGTGAGTGTTTTGTACTATACATTAAAGTGCATCTGATCTAAAATTAATGAAAAAGTTAAAAGATAATTTTCAGTCCAATTCTAATCTCTCTCTCTTTCTTTTCTCTTCTCTCTGTTACACTTCCTGATATTTTCTCTTGCTTCTTTTTCTTGCTCATCTGTGATATAGAGTTGGTTAGATTCAATCTTTGTCTTTTCTCAAAGATCAAAGATTCTTTCATATAAAACATGTTCCATAGTTGATTCTGTTGATGGTCAAGCCATTTTGGAGAAGCCCACACAAGAACGCTATAGCAGCTTGGAGAGCTGAACTTGACGCAATACAGGTTTCTAGTTGTACTACCACCATAAAGAGATTACAAAACATGAAGCTTGTTCATTTTTAAAATTAAAATTAAAAAAACCACCTTGACCGGTTTGCATGAAACCTCCAATGCTACTTTTATTTTTCTAGGTAGAACAACGCTACTATTAAGTGCTACCATTAATACGAAATAAATCTTTCTTTTCTAGAGAGTTTTCCATAAGTAGATCAAAACTTACAGTGCAGCGACATGACACTTCTTCCTATCACATAAAAGTGAATTTCAATAATTAAATTTAAGATAAGATTTTCTGTATTTCACTACCATCAATTTTTAGCATGCAATGGACCATAGCCATAGATTATAGAAAAAAGCTTATCATTTACAATCCTCCCTCAGAGCTCTTTAGCCAGCCATCTACAAATCAACAATTTCAGGAACAGGCTAACCAAGCCACCAAAGCATCTTAAGAAAACCAAGCAAAAGAGTAAAGGAAATTCAGCCCGACTTTGATTTAGATTGCAGAAATGAGGATCTCATTGAGGGGGGAAAAGTGATCTCATGAAGATTGTGAAAAAATCCTTTATCATAAATGTTATTTTTAACAACCTGCACATCTTCCAATGGGGATTTTCGAAAGAAGGCCCTCCATTTGCTTTCTGGAGGCTTTCCTTCAGTACTCATCCCATTGATACTCGCTTTGAGGGCTGCAGCACTCGCCTTTGCTTCATTTATCTTCCCCTGCCAACTTATGTACTCTTGCCACTTGAAAGTCTGCAGTTCCAAGGAAAAAGTGCTACAGTGAGTTTCAGGGTTTTCAAGAGAATATGATTACAACAGCATCTAAATCACAACAAATTAGTTTATAAAATATTACAAAACCATAACTTAACAGAACTGACGGTTCCCACTATTCTGCCTCAACTAATGATTAATTGCAGGAACAACCCAATTGGGCGAAACAATGAGAAAATGATATCACAACAGCAAATGGTATTCATCTCTTATAGGAATCTTTGTTTCCAAGCTACCTTCTTAATCAAGCTGATTTCTTTCCTTTTCCTTTCTTTAGTATTATTAATATTATTATGTTTTTTTAAAATCCAAAAATGTCAACTAGGTTTTGTTCCTAGGAATTCTTCTTATAAATTAAGTGATGTTCTTCAGAGATCAAGCAAAAGTCATGATCAAAATGAAGAAAATTGCATGTCTAACCACAGCTATAATAATTTGAAGCATCCTCAACCCACCCAAGCCATGGGTAGTGATTCTGTAGCAGCAATGCAGCCTCACGAGCTCATCCTATATGATTACTTATTCCCCACATCCTTCCCTTTCCATGATTTTATAAAAAGAAAATAAATAAAATTATTGAGAAACATCATGGTTGAAAAATAAAACCTCATTTGTGGTAGTATTTGTGAGACAAAGCTTTGCATGATAGCTAAAGAAACCCGCCAATAGCAGTGACACAATTGCAAGAAACACCATAAGAAGTATTTGTGTATTGTAGGAGGCCAACAACCACTGTGAAAAAGAAGAAAACAATTAAGCAATAAATCATAATGAAAAGAGACAAACAAAAGCAATGAACTATACTATAATTAAAGACTCAATAAAAAAAAAGTAATTTGATTAAAAAAGAGTAGATAAATAGAAATTATTCGAAGCCCACCCTGATGCACATAAAAGGTTAAGCACACTATAATAAATGGCTCAAGTATGGAACTTCAACAATGTGCAGCTGTATTATTGAATGCTCAATTTAATAGGATGGAAAAGTGGGAGGATAAAGAAAGTAGGAAGGATATAAAAGTGAGAAGATGTAGAAGATATCAGCTTTCCACCATGTGTGTTTGGTAGATGGATAAAAATGAATAAAAAAATTCCATTGTTCTATTAAAATGAAAAAAATTGGTCCCTTGTGCGATGGTAGGTTGATCTTTCTTCTAGAGAATTATCTAAAGTCACGTATTGATATTCTTGGAAGTTAATGGGAAAAGAATGGAAAACACAGCTGCTGTTTGATGTGTGATGCTCAAGAACCCTTGTGCAATGCTAGGTTGATCTTTCTTCTTTTGGTTTCTGTAATCAAGAGCCTTAAGTCAGATTATTATTTATCCCAGTACTAATATGCCAGGCCCAAACTCAACCAACAAACCTAATCTGTACAGATCTGCACCAGATCAATCGGTTTCCTCTCAACCATTACCAGCCACAAAATTCTTAGATTCTCCTTAGATTGTTAATTCCTAGATCCTGCATCATGCAGCCTTAAAAGAAAGGCTATTTGACTCACACCAGAAACATGTTAATAGCTAAGAGTATGGTTATGATAAATCTGCTTCACGCGCACACACACACACACATATATATATATATATATATATGTTGCATAACATGTTGAAAGTTATATTATGATCAGCATGAAAAACTAAAATCTTTAACTGAAACTAATAATCAAGTTATCTATTTACAGAGAAGAATTCAAAAATACCTTTAAAGTTTATTCTCCCTTTAAGTTGCTCCAACACAGACCATTAGTTGAGGAATAAAAAGATATCAAGTGACAGAAGAACAAGGAAAAAGAAAGCACTCATCTATACAACATGTGGAGTTAAACTATGAAAAAGAATTTTCTATGCCATTAATCATCAATCATCAGCATGACAAACAGTAAGCTTTTACTGACACCATTTTTTTTTTTATTGCACGCAGTGGGTCTTAAACCCATGACCTCACCCTCCACCAAGAACTTATAAGGGAGGAGGTGCTAGGTGGCTAGAGAAGAATTCAAATATGCCCTTAAAGCAGTTAAAGATTATTCTTCCTTTAAGTTTCTTCATAGCGGACCTTTAGTTGAGGAGGAATCTAAAGATATCAAATCATGATAGAAAAAGTAGGGAAATAAAGCACTCACCTATACAACATGTGGAGCTAAACTTAAAAAAGAATTTTCTACACCATAATAAATTGCAACAAATAAACAGGGAAAAAGATGTCACATTTAGGCTCAGATGCAACTGATTCATAAACTTGAAATTATATAATGCAAATCAAAATCTTACAAGTTAGAATATATATAACTCTTAATTCTTTTAATCGTCCAACAAGAATCAGCCCAATGGTAACTGCTCCATATATGCAGAGAAGGAAATGCCTGCAAATCGTTAAAGAAGCATGTAAAATAAACAGAACCTGAAAAACAATCTTAATATAAAAATCAGGGAAGAACAAACAAATACAACATAATGCCTAACATCTCAAATAAAGTTACAATAATTTATACAAAAATATAGAAGAAACATAATGCCTAACATCTCAAACAGATTGACGCTATTTAAAACTTGGAACGAAAGTTAAGAAAATAGTTTGGAACTTCTCCACTACTGTGCCATGAATTTCAAGGGTTTTATATAGCATAGAAAGTATGTCTTCTTTTTCCTAATCACCTCACAATCTTGGACATGAGGATTAAATGGTCAAATTTCCAAACAGAAGAAAACTAAAGCTTTGTTCAAAGGCCCATCTCATAACATTAGCTATAGAGATAGATTTGCTACCCCTCATTATCAACATCTTATAAGAAGGTGGCACTAACTAATATAATGAACTAATTTATGTAGCAAGAGAAGGCTATTTACCATAGCATGTATCTAGAAAGTATAAGCTTTGTTGCAAATTAGATATTACTCACCATAAAAGAAAAGCCATTAAGTAGCCAGTTTTTCTCTCCCCTATACAATTATTCTACACCAATGAAGAGCTAAGAAGAAATTGAAAGTAATATTTAACAATTAAAAAACAAACCATCTCAGTACAGAAGATTAAAAAATAATAAACAAAATAGTTTGAGATTTTACCATCCATCCACAATGATGGTCAAAGCGAGCAACCCAACGATCACAAATGCTGCAATGCTTGGACCTGGCAGGTCTGAACCAAAGGAGCAAACAATCATTATTAAAAGAATTAAATGAAAGTTTCCAAAGAAATCTCACCTGGTAAAAACTCACTTTGGTGTTTTGCAAGTTCAACATTCTTTCTCTGAATAAATAACATTATCCTAGGGATAGGCAGAGATATATTGAGAAATATTCTCAGCCTTCACCATTCCTGGATCAGGAAAGCTAGTCAATAGAAAGAGTAGTACACCAATACCAACAGCCAACAAGCTTGTATACCTGCAAGAACATATAAAGTCTGAGAAAATTTAGGATGGAATTATGCTGAAAGAATACAAAAAGAGAATAAGAGAGCAAGTATGCAAGCTCCTTCCTACATACCTGTGCACTCCACTTAGATAATAGCCAGGAATATAGCTGAAGGAAAACTTTGCATTTTGCAACAGAGTAATTGGTTCCTCCAAGTATTGCAAGATATATGATCTGAAATGAAACAGAATATATAAATAAATATTAATTCCCAACTGAAAAAGAAAGGGGTAATCTGGGTAACATGTCTTAATGGACAACATTTATTTAGCACTTAAACAGTTAGATTACTAACATAAATTGACTTATATGAGTGACGTCTTAATAGACAATATTTATTTGGCACTTAAAGGTCAAATTACTAACAAATATAATCATCATGGTTAATATAAAAACGAAACCAGACATGATGAGCTAAAATGAAAATTCAAAAAAATGTAAATAGCAAAACAAAAATAACTTCAATCTTTTTTTCTTAGAACAAATATAAAAGCCATTAACTTAATCAACATGTATTTTCAAATTTAGACAGCTAGATAGGAGTGATGGAACATCTTCTAGCCAAACCTGTTGGCCATCTACTAGTCTAGAATACTTAGCTATCTACTAGTCTAGAATAAATAGCTAAATACTGAGCAACGCTTTTTTTACTTGAAATTACTTGGTCCATTGGAAATTGTAGGAACTATAGAAGTAGTCTTCCAGGGTTCTTTTAAGTCCCAACTAATAAAACCTTGCCACTTATGCAAATATAACATCACCTAGTGATTTGTGATTTTTTTTTTCTTATGTTGATTAGGGAACTGACTCACATTTGCATAAGTGGCATCATCTCATTAATTAGGAGGACCACTCCGGGAGTCCTCTCAATAGACCTAATAATTTCTCGGTATGAGAAGGACACGCACAAAAGATTAGTCATACTCATTGCTGTTAACTTATACAAATGTCCATTTTCAACCATATCAATTTCTTTGGATATTATGCTCAGTTTGGATGGAGAACGAAAAGGGTGGAGTAGAGGGGAGTTGGCTGGAAATTAGGCTAATTTTCAGCCAACTCTCTCCTACTCCCCTTCCCTCCTCCATCCAAACTGGCGATCAGTGCTTTATAAAAAATACAAAAGCCTAAGGCCACTAGTGCTTCTGCATCCTTTGCATTTAATCCAATTGCTTCCAATGAACACTGTGCCCCATAAATTCTCCATGCTCATTGCTAATAACAAAACTAGCACTAAGAGTTTGTTTGATTGGAGTGAAAAGTGGGAGGATGAAAAATAGAGGAGAGAATATGAAAGAAAATAATTTGTGGGGTTGTTTGGTAATGGTGAAAAATAGAAGAAATTTTGGTAGGACCTATGCATTTTCTCTTTGTGCTATCAAAAAGATACTTCCAAATTGGAGTAGATGGCAAATTACTAAATGTGCCCTTCTCTTCATTGTGTCTGTGTTGTGTTTTAGGTTCAGTTCATTTTCCTTTTTTTCAACGTGTTTTCTTTCGTTTCTCAGATAGTGACTTGTTTTTTTTTTTAATCATTGGTCTTTCTATTTTCTTTCTTTTATCAACCAACAGGATTTTTTTTTTCTTTCAACGTGTTTTCTTTCTTTTATCAAACTGTGGCTTTTTTTTTAAAATCAAGTCGCGACGGTTGTTTTTGTGTTTAACAATAGCTTTTTTTTTTTCTTTAAACTTTTTTGAATCAATGGTGGTTTTTATTTTTTAACCAAATGATGGATGGCTCCTCTATATCTGTCACATATAGTACTATAATGTAATGTAATAATAAAGAAAAATAAAACAAATTGCAAGATTATAAGAGTAAATTTATATAAACTACTTTTTTTATCTCCACTTTTCTACTCAACCAAATAATTTTTTTTTTATCCCTTTACTTTTCCATCATTCTAACTCTTTTTTATCTTCTCACTTTTTCTTCTCCTCAACCCAGTAGACCCTAACTCTTTGAATATAAAAAAAATATAGCCCCATCCATTATTTACCGTAAACTAGCCATCACGTGAGTAGGAATGGCAATGGGTAGGGTTCGGGCCGGGTTTTTTAATACCCGGACCCGACCTGCGGGCCAGGACCTGCGACCCGAACCCGATTACTAAACGAATTTTTTTCCCGGGGCCCAGACCCGCCCCGTTGGGCCATGCCACTTCAGGGCCCTTTCCGTTGCCCAATCAAAAAAAAAAAAAAAAAAAAAGCTTGCCTAATACATGATACTGATTTTCTCAGCAACCAAACAGTAGGGGACACTCAAGAAAATCCAAATCTGAACAGATCAGAAACCCTTTTTTTTTCATTACAAAATTCTCCCACATCAAAAGTAAAAACAAGAATTAACATATAAACCCTACAAAATCAAATCAAACAAGCCGATCCTATTCAACAAAAATAGCACTTAAACTAGAAAATACAAATTTGATTCTTCGAACAAGATGAACGATTTTCAGTGCAAAAGCTTGAGTTCACAACGAGGTGATAAAGATGAGAGTGTTGTGGCAGGCCTTGTGAGGTGGAGGAGGGTCCGGCGAGGTGAGGTCCGTGAGGAAAGGTGCTTGATCTCTTCAGATGCTTGTCAGCGAGGTCACTTGAGGGAGAGCGGTGACACTGACAGAGCTTGGGATGGTGGCGAAAGCTTGGGACGGTGGCAAGAGATGGGCTGGCAGTGAGAAGTTGGGTAGTTGGCCGAAGGTGAGATTGAGAGTGAGTGAGATTGTGATTTGTGAGTGTGTGAGTGAGAGGGAGTGAGTGAGTGAGAGGGAGTGAGCTGAAGAGAGAGGTGGGCTGCTGTGAGCTGAAATGAAGTGAGGAGTAGAAATCCGGTCCATTAAGGTTGGGCCGGACCGGGTATATATATATATATATGAGGGTATTTTAGTAATTATTATATTACATATAATCGGGTCGGGTCCGGGTTCGGGCCGGGTTTTTGTAAAAATCCGGACCCGACCCTATTCTTTATCGTGCCAGGTAAAACCCAGCCCATTAGGGTCGGGCCGGACCGGGTACCTGCGGGTCGGGTCGAAATTGCCATCCGTACACGTGAGTAGGGCCATCCATTAGCAATGATGTACCCCAACATTAAAACATTTAATTTAAGTCTGAAGGCTTAATGATAGGATGGGAAGTTGTTAAAAACAGGCATATTTTTAAAATATAAAATAAAATTAAGGACACATATATTCCAAAAGCATTCAAAAAAAAAAAAAAGAAGAAGAAGAAGGACAAATGAAAATTAAGAAATCAAACAACATATCTATATTTATGACAAAGGTCGATGCAAACAGTGGAAGTGAAGACAAAGCATGAGCTGTAAAACAATACGATCTATCAAAGTCACACCCAATCACACCACATTGGCAAATATTTTTCAGCCCCTACAATTTTCAAAATTTACATCTTAAACCACAAAGCATGGAGGCAGATATTTTAGTTCTGATATTTATTAATTAAGATCAAATTATATTATTTAATATAATATATGCAAGACCTTAGACTTTAAATTTTTTTAATAATTAACTCAATTTTCTCATTGTCAAAAACTATATTATAGATTAAAAAAAAAAAACACACACACACACTTTTGCTCCATAACGTTTACATAATGAGTGCTTTTATAGTTCCTAATATTTTAAATGAGTGCTTTTAACCACTAAATTTTCAAAATGAGTATAATTGGTTCCTTTGTCTAGTCTCTTTTGTTTTCTTGTCTCTATGTGCCTAATGTGTGCACTACCCAACCCAAATGATATGGATCCTCTTCCCCATTTGAAACCCAAATCGGTAATGAGTGCCCTTCAACATCAGTACCATTGAACCTTAAACTCAAATTCGAATGATATTGCTCCTCTCAATTTCATGACACAAGACAAGTTCAAGATAACCCTTCAAACTAAAATCCTAAAATCTTTATTGATTCTGCCTTTTAACTTTCATTCAATTTGACTGACCAACTAGTTTTTATGGTCGCTATTTTTGGAAGAACATGAAGCTGCCAGTGATCTCCACTTCAAGGTGAAATTACCCCATTAGTACTTGCTTTTGAGGGCTGTTGCTAGCACGCACCTTTGCTTCATTTTTAGCTTCCAGTCTTCCACTGCCATTGCCACTACCAAGTTGCCAACTTATGTACTCTTGTCACTTGAAATTGTGTTTATAGGAAAAAGTGCTACAATAAGTTTTAGGGTTTTATTAATTAATTCAAGGCAATATGGTTGCAATAACATCTACATCTTCACAGATTAGTTTCAAAAAATATTATAAGAACAAATACCATATCAATGAATCAGAACATAAAAACTGTGAAGAACTGATGGTTTAAGGAAGGGGCTAAATAGGGATTTGGGTGCACTCATTCTTTAGGAAAGTGTCGTTGTCATGGTGTAAGCCCGTACAGGGACAAATTCAGAACTTGAAGTTAGGGAGCAGCTCTACTGTTCACTGTGTGCAGCGTCTTCGGCCTTTGACTTTACCGCTTTACCACTAAGGATTTTTGTTTAAATTTTTTTAAGGGGCCAAGTTGTTTGTTTTGGGTAAAATAGGATGATTAGGCTTAATTTTTTTTTTTTTTAGCTTTATTATTTGTAATTTTTGTTGTTGGGATAATTTTTTTGGACTTATATATTTTGTTTTAGATTTAATATATTAATTTTTATGGCTTTTAAAAGGTGGAAAATGATAAAACTACAAATTTTTACAAATTACTAACGTGGTGAGTGGTTATTGATAAGTAAAAAGTGATACAAGTGTGCAAATTAATAAAAATTTGCTACCTCAATAGTTTGTAAAATGTTGTAAAAAAGTTTGCAGATATAACATTATTCTTAAAAGAATTGATGGCATTGTTAAGGGAAGGTAAAGTGTAATTTTATTGAACAAAATTACTAAAATTAGTATCTATTAATATACTAATATTTTTTCAAAAATAAAAAACTTTAGGGGGCCCATTACCCCACCTAGTCCATATATAGCTCCATTCATGAGCCCACATGTTTGTGAGAGGACCACTCCACTAAAAGATAAATTTCAAAGCTGAGGGGCCCTATAAATAGGGATTTGGGTTTGCCTATTTTTATAGAAGGTGTCATTGCATTGTGTAAGTACAAAGATTAAACACATTTAATATATAGCTAGATTGTTAGTAAAAGGAAAAATGTGTTGTAGGTAAGTGTTTCACTATTTGTGTTGTTTAAGCATGAGTAGCGATATGCCGATATGCCTACTAAAGGCCTTGTTACATTGTACACATATTTGGCACTCTTCTATGTCATTTAAAACATTATATTCTTAGAAATTTTGCAATTTTCATATTGATTAAGAGTGAAAAGACCAACGATTTAAGTAATAAGAAGATAGGGTACATACTTGGGATAGTGTTAGGCATCTAAACTCACTTAATTAAATGGGCCAACCTCTACTTGTACTACTTAGCAATTTTTTAACATGGGTTTCACTAAGACCAATGAATAACTTACATCCTAACAATTTTATCTCAATTCTCACACTTGTTTTTTGGCCTAACAGCACCTCAACCTTTGTTGTGTCTCAATGTCTAAGGTATGATCCCTAGTAACTTCATCTAAAGTAAATAAATATAAACATACTAAGCAAGATCATTAGCAAAGCAAATTTAGGATAACATAGAACCTCACCAACCCAAACTAAACGGTATGCCAGTATTTGTTTTTCACTTTTGTTTTTCTTTTCTTTTTTTCACTGAATATGTGTTTTTCACTCCTTAGATACGAGCTAGGGATCCTGCTATATGGTTTTCATCTCTTAGAGATGAGCAAGGATGAGTACTAAATTCACTAGCAACTTGTTTAAAGCAATCCATCAATTTGTCTAAGAGACTACTGTTTCACAAATAAAAATTCAAATGATTTCTTGGACCATATGATAGCCTTGTCTTAGCTCTAAAGCCCCATAACAAAGCTACTATGAGTCTATGAGTCTCATCCTTATCCATAACACACCAATGCATTAAGGCGAACCTTTTGGCCCATCCAATAATGTCTACCACTCTAACATCACATCCAAAAACAAAAAGCACTACATCACTCGTTCAACAAAAAGTTTTATTGTTCTAGAAATCAATCATTAATAAATTAAAAGATCAATCTTCCTTTGAGTCATTCTCGAAGTCATTTCAAGCATTTTTCTCTCCATTTTCACTTGAATCTTAATGAGTCATCCTCCAAAGCTATCACCGGCATTTTCTTGTCTCCCCTTACTTGAATCTTACATTGAGTCATCCTCTAGGTCATCAACATCATTTTCCTCTCCGGCCTCACTTGTGCTTGCATTGGTCTACAATAAAAGATGTTCAAATTAACGCCCCAAATGAAAACTAATCCAAAAAAATAAAGAGATGAAAGAGAAAATTAATCCCAAAACAACATAACACTAGATCATGATCTAATCAACAATCTCATTCTTATATACAATAATAAATGCAATTGATACCTAAGTCAGAAGTTCCAACAAGCACAAGAACAAATATCAAGTCTTTTCTAACCAAATTCCTCAAGAACAAAAATAAGAAGATTTTTTTTTGTCAAACCCAAAAAAAAAAAAAAAAAAAAAAAAAAAAAAGAAGAAGAAGAAGAAGAGAGAGAGAGAGAGAGATAAAATTAGTGTTTCTATATCAGTGTAAATGAGTGAGATATGCTTGTGTAAAAAATTCTTATCATTTTGCTATTATATATAGGAGAAATGAGTACTTCATCACCGTAGAAGAAAAATGAGTTCATATATAAAATGGAAATTTACTTATGAGTTATATCAACTAGATCGTAAATATGATAACAAAACTCCCACACTTATAAAATCATGAAAAAAAAATGCATACCATATGTGCATGTCTGTAGATAAATATATGAAAAATAAATGTAAAGCCTATTTATTTGGATTCAACTTGCCAAGAAACCAAAAGCATAATACATGGCAACAGAAGCAAATTATTCCACCAAAAGCGTTCTAAAAATGATTGCCAAAGTGGCATGTGCGTTTGTCAATAACTTTTTTTGAAATTCACAGCTTATTTTGTGACCGTTGCTCCATCCATTACGCTTTGTCATCAATGAATGTAATAAATGTGTAACATCATCTCTTGGTTAATGACGATTTCATCTTAGTGACGATCATAAATTTCTGACTCATCAGTTTCCCCCTTGTTCAAATTTTCATCTATTAATTGAGATAAGAATAAATACGTCTGACGCTTCATATTCCATTTACTGCGCATTTATGATGAGTTGATGTTTGACCAGTTGAGTGCCACATATACAGTCAGGATGCGTTTGACGTGCAGATGTTTCTCGGTTTTCCCGCGCATGTTTTGGCCACTTATTTCACATTTTTCCCTCATGTTTCCTTTCCTTTGGAATCTTTCCTTGTTAAGTTTTCATTTTAGGGTTTGTTTCTCCTTCAAGCTTCCTTTCTCTGTCCTGCGTTCCCTGGTAAGTTCTTCGTGCTCTTGTTTTTTTTTTTTTTTTTTTTGTTCTTCCATGGTAGATTACTCTTCTGTTAGGGTTGATTGTCCTTCAGTAGCCTTTCTTTTTGCTCACTTAGGTCATTTGCTTGAGACTATAGAGGGAGAGTGTCTCAAGTGGGTCAGTCTTTGGGGGAGGACTGTCCACATAGTTTTGTCATTTCTTCATTATTCCCTCTGGTTTCCCATTTTGCTAGGATAGCTAGGTCATTGAAGATGTCTGAGGTTAGGTCTAGCGAGTTGGAGACGGGGTTATTCTCGTCTGATGACCGTGTGATTTCTGAGGTTACTTCCCCTTCCACCCCTTATAAAGCTTGGAACATCTCGTGTTCCCTCATGGGAAAAGATGAGAAGCGAATTAGGGATAGGTTCCAATTTTTCTGATTCAGTGAAGATTAGGATTCTGAGTGACGAGGATAGGGCTTGTCACTCTTATGCTGACGAAGTTTGTTTCTACGAGGCAGACTTTACCAGTGGTCTTCGTTTCCCTACTCACCCTTTTGTTTGGGAATTTTTTTCTTATTTGCACCTTGCTCAAGCATAGTTAGTGCCCAATTCTTGGCGGATCATCATTTCTTGCATGGTGGTATGGATGTCCACCAATGACGAGAATGTCATCAAGAAAGACGAGTTCCTTCATTTTTATCGTCTCAGAAAGTCCAAAGACCCTGGCTACTATGAATTTAAGCCGTGGGATAGGGCTTCTAGGTTAATACTTGATTACCCATCATCTCTTCGAAATTGGAAGCCAAATTTCTTTTTTGTTTTTGGAAGTGGTTGGCTTCGTCCCTACTTTTCACCAGCATATTGTCTACGTATACTTCCACATTCCTTCTAATTTGGTGAAAGAACATGCAGTTCACCAATCTTTGGTATATGGTTTTGTTGACACCCCATTTTGCAACCCGCATTTAACCTCACATGGAGGGTAAAAGGAGTTCTTTCACCTCATAAATATGCATCTTGATTCTAGCCATTAGATCCTTAATCTCATTTCACCAAAATGATCTTGATGTTGTAACGATCAAATCAACTGGTCATAAGTCCTAATCGGACCACTAGATTGAAAGTTATCATCAAGTCAAGTTTTAATGGCTAAGATGCACTATCACAAATTGAGTCCGACTATATGTGATTATGAACAATTGATTTTAATTGGTTATAAGTGTAATCAATTGGAGATCAATGATGTGTCATAATTTAATTGGTTAGGACTACATTTTATAGTGAGGTTGCATACACCTAATTAATTAGATAGTTAAACATTAATTCTTCAATGAGTAATTTGTGCAATTATCTTTTAATTAGTGTAAATTTGGAACCAATTAAGTCTGAAATTGGAGTGATTGGAGCCATTTAATGTTAATTGGGGACTAATTTGGGACCTATTAATGTTAATTGTGCTGAAACCATTTTCTAACAAATGACCTCTGCTCACTATTTCATCGATATCTCTCAGAATATTTTGAATCTGTGAATGAGGTTAATTTTCCCAGAAACTAGACATTTGGGGCTTCAATTTGAGCATAAGAATGAGACAATTCCGATCAGAATTGAGTCAGATATGATTTTTTGAATTTGGCTCCACAAGCTGTTACAGCAGTTACGGGAAAACCAAATTTTGGCTTGCTCCCCACTCCCACCAATCTCTCCATTTAATGCACCAGATTTTTTCCAATGCTAAAATGAGGTCTAGGTTCATAATCCTTGTCAACCCTCATTAAATGACCTTCCATTCATATTCCTTCCACTACTACTATATAAACCCCCCTCTCCTTCATTCCAAAACACACCAAAAACCCCCCTCTCTTCTCATCTCTTGAGTTCTAGTGAAGTAGAGTAGTCTTGTCATATCTTGGTCTTCCTGAGACTCAAGGTATTGAGTGAGACTCACTCTCCCTCTCTTAGTTCTTCTTTTTTCCTCCTCCCTTAGGACCTCTACCAAGAGTTTCCTCTTCTACCATATGGATCTTGCATGAAGGTAGAATCTCTTTCCCTAACTAGTTTTTTATGTTGCCATAATGAAAATTTAGGATTAAAGCATGATAGTAATTATTTAAATTCCCCTGAATATGTTTGAATGTTCGTATATGTTCTTATGTGTTCTTCACATGTTCTTGGTTGTTCATCACATGTTCATGCATATCACTAGCTTTGATCTTAAATCCACATAAAAAAATATGAAAAACATGTTTGTTTCATAATTCTTTCAAATTCTTGAATCTAGGATATCACCATACACACACATTCACTAGAATTTAATTTTCAATCCAAATGCAATGCTTAATAAATTGGATTAGGGTTCATCACATGCACACACATTAAATTCAACATGCAAATTGATTGACATATTGGATGATATGATATGAATGTTGGCCACCATAGTCTAGAAAACCGGTTTTACCGGGCAAGATGGGTGCCTAACACCTTCCCACCTTGTAACATAGCCTCCGAACTTAGATCAAGGGTTAGTAGATCAAATGTTTATCCTTGTAATTTTCAAATTGTAGATTGTAACTAGGAAACAAAGCCATGTACTTTATCTTAGATTGTATCTAGGACCAAAGCCATGTAATTTCCTATGTTCAATGTAAATTCAATTTCAAATTAATAAAATGATGAATTTTTTAATTGTGGTTTTCTTATTTATTCCAACAATTAAATAAGTGGCGACTTCATTGTAAAACCCTTAATCTAAAGGGGAAAATATTACTAGTTGAACCTCCATTTTGAGAGGCATTAACACGACTCCACCCATTCACGTGGGTTTGGCCCAACACTCCTATAAAAAAGGGGGCCGGGGGCGCGGTCTCTCACAGGTTTCTACGTTCTTCAATTCAAAATGCATAACTTTATAGCAGTACAACCCTTGGCTGGTAACGAACGAGGTCTTCTCTTGATCGTCTTCATCCATCAGAATCTGGTTGTATCCAGAAAATACATCCATGAAACTTAAGAGCTTGTGTCTAGAAGTTGAGTCTACTAGTTGATCAATCCTCAGCAATGGGAAGATATCCTTTAGGCAGGCTTTGTTTAGGTCTGTGAAATCAATGCACATTCTCTATTTGCCATTACTCTTCTTTACCATTACCATGTTTGCTAGCCAATTTAGGTAGAAGACTTCCCTAATGAAATTAGCTTCTCGTAACTTTTCTACTTCTTCAGTCACAGCTTTGTTGTGCTTTGGTGCAAATATTCTCCACTTTTGTTGTATAGGTTTGCATTCTGGGTTGACATTGAGACGATGTTGTATGATCTTCCTATCAATTTCGAGAATATCCTCATGTTTCCAAGCAAAAACATCTTGGTTTGCCCTTAAAAAGGAATTATCTTTTCTTTCTCTAGAGTTGGGAGTGCTGCTCCTATCTTCAATACCTTCGTTGAATCTCCTGGGACGATCTCAACTTCTTGTGGTGTTTCTGATGGTTCAGGGATGGGCTCCGGTTCATTGATCACCCACGTGTGGTTTTCCCCAGATGCTAAGGCAGCTTGGTGGCATTCTCTGGCCAGAACTTAGTCTCCTCTAATTTCTCCTACTTCATGGGCTGTTGGAAACTTCACCTTCAAGTAATATGTTGACGTCACTGCTCTTAGCCTATTGAGTGCAAGTCTTCCCAAGATAATGTTGTATGTTGAAGGGCAATCAATTATGAGGAAATCAATTTCCTTGGTGACCTGTGCTAGGTAAGTCCTTGCAATTACGGTTAAAGTGACGATGCCTCTAGGGACGATTTTGTCCCTTGTGAAGCTTACCAGAGGCGAGGTGAAAGGCCTGATCCTTTTCTTATCCAGTTTCATCTGCTGAAACGCAGGGAAGTAGATAATATTTGCTAAGCTTCCATTGTCAATGAGCACCCGGTGGACGTTGAATTCTTCTACTCTGAGCATGATTACCAGTGGGTTGTCATGGTGTTGCCTGATGCCACGACCGTCACTTTATGAGAAAACAATTTCAGACTCATCGTTCTTTGGCATCTTCATTGGACGGAGCTGTGAATGGACACTGTTTATTTCTCTCCCATGGGCTTTTTTCAGGGACTTCAGTGTTCTGCCTACTGTTAGTCCCCCCAATATCGTCTTTATCTCTCCTACTTATTCCTTCGCCTCTCTTCCTTTTTCCTTTCATTTCTTTTACAAGCACCGCGTCTTCTACATTCATGTACTTCTGAGCTTTTCGACGTAACTCTGCGACTATTTTTGGTGGACTTTTAGTGATTGAGAAGAAGAAATCCCTTGGCAGCAACCCCGCTTGGAAAGTTGTTAGGATGACTTGATCTTTTGCTTCGTTTGACTATAGTAGCTCCTTATTGAATCGAGTGACGTACTGTCGTAGTAATTCTTCTTCTGCTTGCTGAATGTTGAGAAGATGGCCAGTTGGCTTTTTGTGTCTTTGCCCCCCAATGAAATGATGAACAAAGCTTTTGCTAAGTTGTTCAAAATCTGCAATAGTTCCTGGAAATATCTTGCTGAACCATACTCTGGCTACTCCCTTCAGTGTTGTTGAGAATGCCCTGCACATCACCTCGTCTGGGGTCATCTGCAATAGCATTAGTGTCTTGAATGATTCGATGTGATCCAAGGGATCCTTGGAACCGTCATACGACTCCAATTGTAGGAGACAAAATTTCAGTGGGAAGAGACAGTTCAATACTTCAGTAACGAATGGTGAGTCCATCCTTTGAATCATTCCATCCAGATTCTCCCCACCTTTGTCCTTTATAGTACTTTTTAGTTCGTCCATCTCCTTCCTCATGTTGCAAAGCTCATTCTCCATCTTGGTGGAATCGTCTCCTGAGGCCCTATCTCACCTGTTGGCTTGAGAATTTGATTTTTCTTCGTTTTGGTTTTCACCTGTTCGCCGAAGTTCTGCGTTTTGGGATTCCATTGTCTTTTACAGTTCTTCATTCTAGTAAGTCAGCTCTTCCACATTAGCTAGGAAGGCTTGGATTTGTTGTTGTTGCACAACTTCTGGCTGTTGTGTGGTTTATACCTCCATCTCGTACTTCGAGGAACTCTTTTGTCATTGGGAAAGATGGCTTGAATGATTAGCGTTTCCCACAGATAGAGCCAAACTGGTGATGCAAAAAATTAGCAGTTGAGCTCCTCATTGTAGCGGATGGACGAAGCTGTGATTGGGGTTGTCTTTGTTGGAGGAAAACCTGCAAAATGAACTGGGTGGGAGAGTAACATGTTGGTGTGACGTCAGCCAAACCGCCTTTGATATTTAAGTTAGTGAGGGAGAAAGATTTTAGAGAGAAACAGATTGGAGAGTGATTTCGTAGAGTAATTGTGTGTACCTTTCACTCCTGTTGCCTTTTCTTTTATAGTTGTGTGCCTCATTAATGGGCAATGAATTGCTGTATTTATGCTCAACGGCTAGTGTGTTACTAAATCTTTGTTTGAAGTTCACAGCTCATTCTGTGACCATTGCTTTGTCTGTTACGTTTTGTCATCAATGAGCGTAATAAATGAGTAACATCGTCTCTTAGTTAATGACGATCATAAATTTCTGACTCATCAGCAGACATCATTTCTCTTAATGTATAGCTAGGTTGCTAGTAAAAGGAAAATATGTGTTGCAGACTTGCAGGTAAGTGTTTCACTATTTGTGTTGTATCAGCATTTAGTAGCGATATGCCTACTAAAGGCCTTGTTACGTTGTATTCAAATTTGGCACTCTTCTATGTCATTTAAAACATTACATTCTTAGAAATTTTGCTATTTTTGTCTTGATTAAGAGTGTAAAGACCAATCATTTAAGTAATAAGAAGATAGGGTACAAACTTGGGATAGTGCTAGGCATCAAAACCAACTTAATTGAATGGGGTGGCCTCTACTTGTACTACTTAACCATTTTTTTAACATGGGTTTCACTAAGACCAATGATTAAATTCACATCCTAACAACTTAATCTCAATTCTCACACTTGTTTTTTTGGCCTAATAGCACCTCGATCAACCTTTGTCGTGTCTCAATGTCTAAGGTATGATCCCCATTAACTTCATCTAAAATAAATAAATATAAACCTCTGTTTATATTTATTTATAAATAATAAATAAATAACAGCACTCCTAGTATTTGTATTTCACTTCTGTTTTTTTTTTTTTTTGGCTGAATATTTGTTTTTCACTCCTTAGATATGAGCTTGGGATCCTGCCATATGGTTTTCACCTCTTAGAGATGAGCAAGGATGAGTACGAAATTTACCACTTGATTAAAGCAATCCATCAATTTGTCTATGAAACTACAGTTTCACAAATAAAAATTCATATGATTTCTTGGACCATACAATAGCCTTTTCTTAGCTCCAAAGCCCCATAACAAATCTACTATGAGTCTATAAGTCTCATCCTTATCCGTAACACACCAGTACATTAAGGTGAGCCTTTTGGCCCATCCAATAACGTCAACCACTCTAACATCACATCCAAAAACAAAAAGCACTCACATAAAAAATAAAATAAAAATACAAAAAGCACTACATCACTCGTTCAACAAAAAGTTATATTGTTCTAAAAATCAATCATTAATAAATTAAAAGATCAATCTTCCTTTGAGTCATTCTCGAAGTCATTTCAAGCATTTTTCTCTCCATTTTCACCTGAATTTTAATTAGTCATCCTCCAAAGCTATCACCGGCATTTTCTTACATTGAGTCATCCTCCAGGTCATCAACATCATTTTCCTCTCCGCCCTCACTTGTGCTTGCATTGGTCTACAATAAAAGAGGTTCAAATTAATGCCCCAAACGAAAACTAATACAAAAAAATAAAGAGATGAAAGAGAAAATTAATCCCCAAACAACATAACACTAGATCATGATCTAATCAACAATCTTATTCTTATATACAATAACAAATGCAATTGATACCTAAGTCAGAAGATCCAACAAGCACAAGAACAAATATCAAGTCTTTTCTAACCAAATTCCTCAAGAACAAAAATAAGAAAAATTTTTTTTTTTTGTCAAACCCAAAAAAATAAAAGATTAAATTAGTGTTTCTATATCAGTGTAAACGAGTGAGATATGCTTGTGTAAAAAATTCTTAACATTTTGCTATTATATATAGGAGAAATGAGTACTTCATCACCGTAGAAGAAAAATCAGTTCATATATAAAATGGAAATTTACTTATGAGTTATGTCAGGTAGATGGTAAATATGATAACAAAACTCCCACACTTATAAAATAAAGAAAAAAAAAATGTATACCATATGTGCATGTCTGTAGATAAATATATAAAAATAAATGTATAGCTTATTTATTTGGATTCAACCTGGAAGAAACCAAAAGCATAATACATGGCAGCAGAAGCAAATTATTCCACCAAAAGCCTTCTAAAAATGATTGCCAAAGTGGCACGTGCGTTTGTCAATAACTTTTTCTTTTATTTTTTAATTTAAAACTAGTTGAATTCACTTTTGTTTTAATGTATAAACTAACTCAATATTAAATAAACTAATTTAAAACTAGTTTTTTTTTTTTTTTTTGATACGCAATTTAAAACTAGTTGAATTCACGTTCCAGTGCATTGCCCCTTTTAACGCCCAGTAGTGAAAAAGTATATTAACAATTGCAAGTGTTATACATAATATTATATATTATTAACGTTATGTTGCCTTGGGATTTAGGATATGTGACCATTGGGTTCGCATCATGTCACTTTCCTTGTGTTAACTCCAACAAAAATGCTTTTAAGAATTACATAAAATAAAAACGTGAGAACATAGTCAACATACCTTCTGAGTGAATAGTTGTCGCAAGCATGGATCATTGTTTTTCTCCCAATATCTTTTTATGAAGATTTTCACATCTTCCGAACAATAGTTTCCGTCCAGTCCAACACGCTTTAGCTTTTGCATGCTTATTTGGACACCATTAGAGAAGATCTTCAATTCCGGGCATCTGGTCACATACAGAGATTCCAGTGGGAATTTCATGGTGTGATTACCCAAGTGGAAGAAGCTTCCCAGAGTGGGTAAATCATAAAGCGACAAATAATTCAATTGATTGAAACAAATCTCATCTCCTGATTCACCTTCTCCCTCGTTTGTGACTATTTCTCTCATTCTTTTGCAATCAGATATAGTCAACATTTTGAGTTGGACCAAACTTTTGGCTGCTGAGGAAGTTGCTAAACTAATCAACCCATGACATTTCGATACTTTCAAAGTGTTTAAATTTCGGAAACACACTGAGGATGGCACTAAACTTTTTAAACTGCCGCATTCTGATACATGTAGAGACTCCAAATTTTGAATGCCCATACCTTGTTGAGAGTTTTCCTTCCACAAATGCATCAACTTGGGCATTTTCGATAGATGTAAAGTTGTTAAACGTTCGAACATCTCAGCATATTGTCCTTCGTTATCGACAATTCCACATGGACAAATTTCTTCCAAGAAAAAATTACTGATGTCAAGCTCCTTAAGATTGTACAATCCTTGAACAAATACCCAAGGGAATGCTGTCCGCCTATCTTTGCTGTACAGCCCGAGGACTTTTAGTTTGCGAGAGAACTGTGCTTTTAATCGATCATATGTCTGATTTATGGTATCATCCCAATCCAATTTCAATTCTTCAAAGTTAGACAATGTATCCTGGGAAAGATCAAAGTATTGAACGTATGAAAGGAAAAGTTAGTGTTCTCTAAGCAAGTAAGGATAATATTCCCAACACTTTCAAGTAGGGATCCAATGTATCTAACCAGTGGCGAAACAGGATATGAACTCAATTGGGGAAAGATTAAATGACAAGATTGAAAGTATAATTAAATTGGAAAAATAATAATGGGTATGAATAACAAAATAGGTACACAATACTATGTATGATATGTGCTTGTCATACAAATCTCTATGATATTGTGATTGTCCGCGAGTCCATCGACAGGCAAAGTCTATGTCGGCGTACTTCTAGAGTCATCCTGTGATTCGATGAGTTTGGTACGAATGTCGCAGGGTTAAGATGTTCTGTCTTTTATGCTTGAACATGTGGAAACACTTCAACATACTGCGTGATGGACTTGTAGAAGAAATGGAGTTTAGGATTTTGATATGATTAGTTTTAAAATGAATTAAAATTAAAAGGAAACAAAAGAGATTAGGTGGTGAGGTGGCAGTGTCTCATTGGTCTCTTAGAGATTACCTAAAATCTAATTAGGTAGAAAGTGATTTCATTAAGATAAGAGGGGTGGTTTTGGTAGGCGTGTTGAAATAACAGATTAGGTGTTGCGTGTGTTCATGAATCCATTTGGGTTTTGCGAGATTTCTCTCTCTTCATGACTTTTTGTCAGAAAAAGTTCACTTTATTCTAAAAAATTGAGTTATAGTTCCAAACACAATTTTTGTGTTTTCAGTACTTAAAAAACTAACCTGAAAACATGGTGACAAACACACTTTTTTGTATTTTGAGAATTGGAAAACAAATTTTGAATTTACTTTTTTGGTGACTGTTTTCACATTGTTTTGAAAACAAAAAACACCAATACTCTAACCAAACAGGAGTGCGCCCACAATGAAAAGACAAAAACTAGTATGATGATAGTTGTTTCTTTCTTCGAGTAAAGGGGCTTTATGTATGTGTTATTAGGGGCAATTTAACATCAGATACTAATATTATATATGATTTTGGGGAGGTCGTGAGGCGATTGCTCAATTGCTCCATGGCTATGCTAACAGAGACATGAAGTGAAAATGTTCTTTGTCCGACAGAGACATGTTATTCCAACTCATGGTCAGTTGCTCCATGGCTATACTATCAGGTTTTTCATGCAGCAACATGAAGGAGAGTAAAAGAAAAAGCTGTTTCCCACGATTAACCCCACAACAAAAGTACCACTAGCTTTAAGAGTATACCTGATACTCCTAAAGAAAAACAGAAAAAAACCAGACAAACTCTCCTTCGAGGAAGGGACTAAACTTCTACAGTCTTAGTGACTGAGAGATACACATTCCTGTTCCTACAACTATAGGTTGCTAATAGCAACATTTAAATATATTATTTTGGTGAGAAGAAATAACCGTTAAACATCTATGCAAGATTGATATATTGTTCAACACCATAACATCTATGGTTAAAGGCTATTGATGCTATTGATGTTTATCTTATTTTAAAGGCTATATTCATAATAAATCTAATAATCAACTTAAGCGTAGGAACAAAACAAAATATAGAGGATTTGAATTGCACACACCGACATGAATGGAAAACGACTACGTTTTTCATACATTTTTACGCTGTTGCCATTTCTTCTAGCGATATTCAACGTTTCTTTTTTGTTTGGTAACTTTCATTATCAACAAATTAATTAAAATCATCGTTTCTCTGTCTCTCGAAGAAAGCTATCTTTAGCTCTCTTTTAGACAGTAGAACAGGGGGTCACTTCCTTCACGGAGGTGTTTAAGTCTTTCTTTGAATTAACAACGCTAGTTCAAAGCTTGTGGGGTTCCTCTTTTCGTGGGATTTGTGGGAAACAGTTCTGTGTTTTGACTCAACTTTTCTCTATTTTTTTCTTCTTTCTCCACCAACAACCATGGATGAGTTAACGTCAAGTTGGAATCGCCTCACCCTGTCCGATAGGGAGGGACCAGGTTGCTGCCTTGATGATGATATGAGTTCCCAAGAGTTCTTCTTGGCTACCAAGTTTTTAAGGAAGAGGGCAGTCAATGTGGATGCCATAGCAAAAACTTTTACAACACTTTGGCACTCAAGGAATGGTTTTCAAGTTCGTAATTTGGGTAACCAAATGGTACTGTTTGTATTCGATAATAAAGAAGAGGTTGATAAAGTGATTCAGAGAGCCGTGGAGCTTTGATAAACACTTAATGGTTTTGGAGAGGTATAACAAGAATAATTTAGTCGAAGAGCTTCCTTTTAACAGGGCTACTTTTGGGTGCAGGTTCATGGCCTACCAATAAAGTTTATGAATGCTAGGGCTGCAGGAAAAATTTGTGGAGTCTTAGGGACGGTTCTGCCTTCTACAAACCCGCAGGAAACTGAGGGGGGTAGCTTTGTTCGCATTAGAGTGTCCCTGGATATCACTATTCCGCTGTGTAGAGGGCGTTTGGTTTCAATAGGTGGTGATAAGGAAGTTTGGGTCAGCTTCAAATACGAATGATTGCCGAACATTTGTTATTGGGGCGGTTGTCTCGATCATGATTGCGAGGTGTGGCTGAACAGTGAAGGCACACTCACATCAGAGCAAAGGCAGTTTGGTCCAAGTCTTAGAGCAGCACCTTTCTTCCCCTCAAAGAAGCAGGTTGTCTCGGTCCCAGGATATTACAAAGCTAGGCAGTCCTCAATCCAGAAATCAGTAGCGCCGTCCATGGTTGAGCCAGAGAAGCAGAAAAAGGACAGTTCAACTACTCCGGAGCACATGAGTAATGGCACGGTCGGAGAAGGAGGGAAGAAGTCAATGCTAATGGAGGAAGTAATTATGAGCATTCAAAGCGAAAATAAGAAGATTCTAACGGATCATAGTCCAACCCCGGCCAGCTGTACCTCTCCTCAAAACACACGTAGCTTTGAAAGGAAAGTAACCAAACCAGACAAGGCTTTAAATGATAATAATCCTCAGCATCTTCCCATCCTAGCAGGTAACGTCCCACAACCCTTATACACAACTTCCTCACCTTCTTCAAACACGCTTTTAAACGCAACCGCTGACATCAGTCCAGCCCACCCAACCCAAAAAGGAAATTCTTTACCACCCCAAACCTCAGCTTCAAAATCATTACTCACTCCCATAATTGACAGTCAACCAACACATGCCTTTCACTCAAAAAACCTCAACCAAAATGGAAACAGCCCACCACCTTTAAATCCGAACCCTTCCCCAAAATTAACCCCACCATGTGACTCACTCACATCACGTGCCATATCTGAAAATCCTAGGGCTTCATACATCAACCTAAACCGAAGTGGACAAGAATTGAGCGCCCAAACCACATAACCCCTGTCACCCCTGACCATACGTACCTGCCCTTAGGGAAAAGAACACCCATGCAAGCTGAATGCTATCCTGAGTTACCAAGCAAACGTCAACAGGTTTCAAAGGGAGCATTAGAACAAAAAGAGATAGTGGTGGAGGCTGACTTTCCGCCCCGCCAGTCATAATGAATTGCTTAGTTTGGAACTATTGCGGGCTTGGGAACCTGCGTACAGGGAAAGAGCTTGGAGATATGATCCGGGCAAAAGATCCATCTGTCGTGTTTTTAGCCGAGACACTGGCAGATGAAGCAAGGCTAGATATAGTGCAACGAAGTATTGACTATGAACACAAATGGATAGTACCTAAGGGAGGCCGTGGAGGTGGTCCTGTTCTCTTTTGGAAATCAACAGTGAAATTGGAGGTGATCGATTCATCCCAATACTACATTGACACTTGGATTGATAGGGGTTCGGAACACAAGTGGAGGTTCACTGGTTTTTATGGGGAAACAAATACATCAAGGAGAATTGAAGCATGGGACAGTTTGAGAGCTTTAAACCACCATCCACAAACCCCATGGCTATGTGCAGGTGACTTCAATGAACTCACTAGACAGGAGGAGAAAATAGGCGGGGCAATCAGACAACACAGACAGATGCAACTCTTTAGAGACGTCATTGATGAGTGTGGGTAACCGTTTCACATAGAGCAAACATTTTGAAGATGGACATTCAATTTGGGAACGACTTGACCGAGGTTTGGCTAATGACTCTTGGTTTCTAAAATTCCCGGGTTTGGTTGTTCAACACCTACAAAGTGTTTCCTCTGATCATTGCCCGCTCTTGATCAACCTGTTGGGTCTGGACCCTCCCCCCAAAAAAAGAATTTTCAGATTTGAGGAGATGTGGTTATCAGATGAACATTGTGCAGAATTGGTGGAAGCATCTTGGTCTTCCTATTCCATGGGGCATCGTGACAGTGATATTCTTAAGAGGGTGGAGATTTGTGGTGGGACCTAGTATGGTGGAACCATAACATTTTCGGCAATGTGAGGAAGGAGTTAAAAACCAAAAAAGCTCTCTTGGTGGAGGCCGAATCTGTTGCCATAGTAAGTGGGCAGAATGATCAAGTTAGAGAATTGAAGGAAGAGATAAATATTTTGCTGGATAGAGAAGTAAGAATGTGGAGCCAAAGATCACGTACTCTTTGGTTAAAAAATGGAGACAACAATACTAAATTTTTCCATTGTCAAAAAATAAAATCCAGGGACTCATGGATGAGAACAATACATGGAGAGTAGACTCAGAGGAGATTGCTTTGGTTCTGGTAAACTATTACAGGGAGCTTTTCTCTACCTCAAGGCCGAACCCCCAATGGCCTCAATTGGAGCACATTCCTTTGTTGATTATCGAGGAAATGAATTTAGCTTTAACTGCCACCTTTACGGCCTTCAAAGTAAAAGAAGCTTTGAAACAGATGGCTCCTCTCAAAGCCCCAGGTCCTGATGGCATACCACCTTTATTCTTTCAACACTTTTGGGGAGTGGTAGATGCTGATGTCACAAATTCAATTTTGTCTTGGCTCAATTCAGGTACCATCCCACATCCGTTAAACCACACTTTTATCACCCTTATCCCAAAAACAACAAATCCTGAAAGTGTTAGTGACTACCGCCCCATAAGTTTATGTAATGTCTTGTATAAAATTTTCTCTAAAGTGTTGGCCAATAAATTAAAGAAAATTTTACCAAGTATTATATCTGAACACCAATCAGCCTTTACAAAAAATAGGTTGATAACGGATAATATCCTTGTTGCTTATTAGTCTCTCCATTATATGAATAATATGAGAATAGGGAAAACAGGCTACATGGCAATAAAGCTCGATATGAGCAAAGCCTATGATCGGGTGGAGTGGGTGTATTTGGAGAATGTTATGAGAAAGATGGGGTTCAGTGAGAAGTGGATTGGCTTAATTATGGTATGCATAAAAACGGTGACATATTCTATACTGGTCAACGGTGAACCCGAAGGTCTCATCCAACCTACCAAAGGGATTAGACAAGGGGATCCCCTCCCTCCTTTTCTTTTTTTGCTGTGTACGGAAGGTTTACATGGACTCATACAACAATCTGCAAGTATGGGGGAGTTAAAAGGGCTATCCATTAGCCGGAATGGCCCTAAACTAACACACTTATTATTTGCAAATGATAGTCTTCTTTTTTGCAGGGCAACCATTGAGGAGTGCAGAAAAATTATGGAGATTTACGAGGAGGGTTCAGGCCAAAAGGTGAACAAAAATAAAACAGCCATCTTCTTTAGCAGATCCACTTCAGAAGATACCAAGAATGAGATCAAAGAGGCTTTGGGTTTGCAAGAGATTGTACATTATGATAAGTACCTTGGGCTACCATCTTTAGTGGGAAGGAAAAAAATGGAGAGTTTCAATTTTATCAAGGAAAAAGTCTAGCGAAAATTACAAGGTTGGGAAGGAAAGCTTTTATCTCAAGCGGGACGAGAGGTCTTGATTAAGGCGGTCATTCAGGCAATTCCAACATATGCCATGGGGTGCTTCAAAATTCCGTTGGGACTTTAACATGAAATTGAATCAATGGTCAAAAAATTTTGGTGGGGTCAAAGAGGAGATAAAAGAAAAATCCATTGGTTGAAATGGGAGGAAATGACGAAATCTAAGATGGAGGGGGGTATGGGTTTTAGGGACCTTGCTTTGTTCAATGACTCTTTGTTGGCAAAGCATGCTTGGAGGCTCTTGCAAAATACAGACTCACTCTTTTACAAATTCTTTAAAGCCCGGTTCTTTCCAAATTGTTCAATAATGGAGGCAAAATACTCATCCACAGGGTCCTATGCTTGGAAGAGTATTTTACATGGGCGTTAGGTGCTACTTAGAGGTTGTAGGTGGAGGGTGGGAGATGGGAGGTCTGTGCATGTTTGGCAGAATACATGGCTGCCAAGGAAACACCCAACCAAGGTGACTTCTCCTATCATTGATTCTATGGCTGATGCGAGGGTTGAAATATTGATAGATGAAGCAACACACCGCTGGAATCACTCAGTCATTAATGGTATTTTTATCCCAGAGAAGGTAGAGCTAATTAAGTCTATCCCGCTGCCACAACATGGGGTGGTGGCCAAACTTTTTTGGCCCTTCACTCAAACTAGGGCATATACAAGCAAGTCGGGGTACTATTTTTGAAATCGGAGGAAGAAACTACTGAAAATCCAGCTCGAATGATGGAAGAAAGGGAATTATGGCGAGGTATTTGGTCTTTGCAGGTACCAAACAAAATAAAAAATTTTATATGGGGGGCTTGCCGTAACTCTATGCCCACGAAGGAAAATCTGGTGCGTCGAACCATCATTGAGAATCCACTCTGTGACCATTGTTCTTATGTGAATGAATCAGCCCTCCATGCGTTATGTTCGTGTGGTGAATTGGATGTAATCTGGGAGGACTTGTCCTTGTGGAGCTGTCGAAATACTTTCAGCTTTATCACCTTCAAAGATTGTTGTCATGGCTGATCAAACATCAGCACCACGTGGAGCTTTTCTCGGTCACAGCTTGGTCAGTCTGGACTCAACGGAACCAAGTCCAAATGAATAAACCCAGCTGCAGTCCGCACTAAATCTCCTCTCTGGCTAAGGATCGGCTTTAGGAATTCCTTGCACTTAACCCCCCTTGCACATCGCATCGGACTGTTCCACCCCTGACGCAGAAGTGGAAACCACCCCAACACGGGTTGGTTAAAATAAACTGTGATGGGGCCAGGTTCTCAGCGGAAAATAGAGCAGGGATTGGGGTAGTTATTCGTGATAGTGAAGGTATTGTTTTGGGTTCACTGTCTAAACAAATATCCCACGCTTACAGCCCTCTAGAAATAGAGGTAATGGCTGTCGTAACAGCAATGCAGTTTGCGTTGGACCTAGGTTTTCAACATGCTATCCTTGAGACCGATTCGCTTGTGTTAGTCAAGGCTTTGAGTGATGATACTGAGTTCTTCTCAGCCGTGGGTTTGGTGCTGGATGAAATTAGAATTATGGTTAATTTGTTTAATGAATTACACTACTCTCATGTAAAGAGAGAGGGTAATATTGTTGCTCATAAGTTAGCTCGTCATGCTATTTGTGTTTCGGGTGTTATAGTGTGGATGGATGATGTTCCACCACTTTTTTTTTCTGTTGTTTTGGCTGACATAGCTAGTTTTACTTAATAAAATGAGAAATGCTACGTCTACAACATTTTTACTACAAATCACAGGTGGTTAGTCGTTATTAGTTCAAATTTGAAACTAACACTAAAATTACTTTTTTGCCCCAACAATAACAACCAGTAACATCCTGCCACTTAGGATTTGTTGTAAAAATATTGTAGACATATCATTTCTCTAATAAAATAAGCTACTTTCTTCCTCAAAAAAAAAAACTTGGCTTTAAATGTGATTAATAATCATATCTGACAGTGGTCTAAACCCAACATATGACAAATCATATGCAAAATTATGGTTAGAATGGGTTGAGATACCCATCAAAATTGTCCCACTGTAATCCATATGCGTCAACAAGTTTTTTAATAAATTGAAGCAAAAAATTTGAAACTATCACGAGATCAACAAAACATATTAGTCAAACCCAAAATTCTGAAATTATTTTAGAACCAAACTCAAATAAAAGTTTAGAAAATTAGACTATAATTTGGAATCTGACCTACCAACCATAATTAATTTGAAAATGATCTTTTGACTAGTAAAATGAAAAGCTTCTCTATATAAATTATCAAACACTAAAATGATACCCTAATTAGTTTTAAAGAAGATGATTTCATATAAGGCTTTAGTCAGTTGGATATCTCAATTATTTCCTTCATTTTCCAAAAAAGAAATTTGAAAAATATCGTCAAGGTAGTCAGGAACCTACCCAATGTATCTAATTTCTTATTTTGAACATTTACTTGTTAGTTCGTATAGCTTCAACACAGCTACGGTACAGCTGGAAACTGGGCTCCTAATCCCAGTGTTATTAAACTCAGCCTGGTCCGGTCGGTCAAACTAGTGACCCGATGACCTGGTCAAAACTGGTGTAATCCGATGGATTTTAAGCAACTCGTGTGACTCGGTTGGGTTGGATTTTTTTTTTTTTTTTTTTTCTACAAGATAGAATTTCTACTCTAACTTAATCTAAGTGTATATGTGTGTGAAGCTCCTTCCCCCCACACCCCACAAACACTTATACTTATGTAAAATTGCAATAATAGATCCACTTTATTGACTCTTTTATTATTTAAATGAATGATAATATGGTAATTTAAACAAGAGAAAACCATAAAATAAAAAATAAAAAAATCCAAAAAAAACATTGTTTCACTTTTCAGTTTTCATAATTCCAAAACCTATTGCTACGGGCTGCTACTGTGCATAAATTTTTTTATGCTTTGAAGTCTAAATAGATGTACTTGGCTAACAATTAGCATGTAAGTATGGCCATATAACTCTATGTCACCAACTATCTTTTTTTGTTTAGGTTTTTTTTTTTTAATTTTTTTAATACTTTATTCTTGATTGCTTTTTAGTTTAAGCATCTTTTGTTTATTTATTTTTTTTTTTTTTTGGTCATGTACAATGTGAGTGTGTGAGAGACTGAGAGAAATACGAATTAAAGTTTGAGATTTTCCTTTTTATTTATTTAATATACATAATTTTTAGACATGTAACAAGATTTTCTTTCGCAAAGACTTTGTTGCAATCTTATGACATTTTTTTATTTTCCTTGTGAATTTTATAGAATTTCTAATGCTATTGCTTATGAAACATTGATTTTGAATTATAATGGCGAGTTTAATTTAGGCATATGCCTTTCTTTCTTTTTAATTTACATATTCAGGTTATGATTTCTCAAACTTAATTTTATGTATATTTAAATTTTAAAATCTTGTTATTTGACCCTGCGGTTGGACCAAAGACCCATTGGTTGAACCAGTGACCCAGCTCATAGACTGGGTCAACGTCTGGTCCGGGTTTAATAAGTATGCCTAATCCTACTACTTTTTTTTTAAAGGTTTTTTTTTTAGAGAATTTCAGCCTATGGCACCTACTCCTGATGATAGCTTTTTATCATCAAATCAAGACACCAATCAGTTTTTGGTGTAGGCGAGGATTGAACCCTAGATCTTTAATATAACCATCGAAAACTTTACCAGTTGAGCTAACTGGAACCCACTTTTTAAGTTTTTTTTTTAGATAACCTAATCGAACTACTTATATGTAGTCCCACTAGTCATTTTAGTATTAAAAAATTGTTATTAATTTTTTTTTTTTTTTATGATAATTACACTAGCTAGTATCATATCCATGTTAACAAAGAGACAAGTACAAGTCCATACCTTTTCAATTGGAAAGAGAGGTTGCTGAACCTGAACATGATGCACCAACTCATCTCTTTCTTGGAAGCTTAACTCATTCAAAGCAATAATCTTCACTTTGTTGCAATTGTATATCCTCAACCTTTTCAGTGATGGCCACTCTGAAGTGTGTTTTCCTGGATAGAAATACTTGAGTTCAGGCAGTGATTCAAGATATAGCGAGGTTATTCGTGGAAACAAAAACTTAATCGTTGTTTCCACTCCTTCTTCCATGGCAACAGTTTCCTCCAATCCACAATCGCCTATTGTCAGACTCTCAAGTTGTTCACTACTTTTGGCCACCAAGATTGGGAAAAAACTTTTCAGACTTTTACAATTAGAAACTTTAACTTCACACAAATTTTGAAATGTCAAAATTGCTTGGGGATCCGAACTCCATACATGCTCAAGTTTCGGAAGATTGAATAAACTCAAGACTCTCAACCGAGTGGATACCATATCACATATTTCATCAACATTTACCCCTCTAATGTCAAATACCTCTTCTACTGAATTGCAATCCCTTATCTCCAATTCTTTAAGATTCTGGAGTCTTCTCAACATATTAAGCGGAAAAATGTTAATTAGATTTTTACATCTACTAACATGCAACTCTTTTAGTTTGCAAAAGGAATCTGGAACGAGTTGATGATTGTGCCACAACATCTTTAGGTTATCCATGTTATTGATGTATATATCCTCCAAGTTAGAAAATGCAACCTACAGTTCTCACATATTTATTGAGTGAGTCAATAACATAGCAGTTATATTCCCAAATAATTGAGAAAAAGAAGATTTATGATGGGAATAAGAAATAGAGACAAACATTGGAAAAGTTAAAATTAAATTATATTCTAAAAAACCACGTGGCTAGTACAACATGGAGCAAACTAATGAAAGCATTGAGGAAAAAAGAAAAAACCATCCTTTAATTGAAGAGAGATTCTGTGGGAGTACAGAGGTTAGTTTCTTCAAGTTCAATTCTTTATAAAATGTGATGGTTGTACTCTCGAAGTTCAGATAACCAAAAAAATAAAAATAAAAACAAAAACAATTGAATTGCTTGGTTTTTAATTTTATTTTTGATAATCATTTTTTTTTTTTTTGAGAATCAATTGAATTGTTTGATTTGCTTCTGTAAGATCTCGTGAGTTTAGGGCAAATTATTTAGGTAAGAGATTCTATATATGGTATGAACTGGCTTTGAATCACATAATGAGAAATGATTAAGCGGTCACAATTTTTTATAAAATTATTTGGGATATTATTTAACAATTGATTATATTAGTACTAGTATCACATCTACTCTAAACAATAGTCTCTAATGCAATGAGTTCGAAATAGTTCAACTGTTATGAGTTAACCTTAACTCACAGGATTGAAATGCATGATTTTCCCTATACTAATTTTGTCTCCCTTTGTACATTGTATCCCTACCTAACCCTTAGTAAGGGTAAAAAAAAAATTTAATGGAGAGCAATTTTAGGAGTGGTGGTGCACTTTAACCCCAAAAAAAAAAAAAAAAAAAAAAAAAGGAAAGTTTTTTTTTTTTTTTTTTTTTTTAAAAAAAAAATCCTATGAAGGAAGGATTTTGATTGCACTGCACGTTAGGATAGCTGTAAAAATTCGGTGGAGTAATAACCGAAGTTAAAAAAAAAAAAAAAAAAATGATTGGACCAAGGACTCGGTGGTGCACATTTAAAGGGAGAGGGGGGAAGCATATTTAATGTAGGAAAAATTAAAGGCATGTAACCGAAAGAAATTGGTAAGAAAATAAATGGAGCAGTTCAAAAGCACCCCAAAAAGAATAAATAAATAAATAAATCATTTTTAATATTCAGAGCTCCATTTAGATTTATATGAAGCATTTAATGGAAATCATTTTAACAGGAAAAAAAATGTTAACCGAACAATGTCAATCAAGTATAAAAGCTATACAATTCAAACATTTTAATTTTGTTTAAATATATATATATAGAGAGAGAGAGAGAGATGGGTTCAAGTTACACCTAGTATAACTTTACAAAAGTTACACATTTTTTAGACCGTTGATTTCTAAAAGATTTAACGGTTAAAAAAAACATCAATAAATATGATTGCTTCCACCTTATTACCTAATTAATACTAACATTCTCTCTCTCTCTCTCTCTCTCCTTATATATTGCTTTCTAGTTTCCACTAAATAATATTTTATTCCACACAACCTAACAAAACAAATTAAAAAAAAAAAAAATCTATTTTCTGTGATTTCACAACAACTACCAATTAAAAACAAGAGTCAAATAAAAATAACTTTCAATTGCTCCTTGAAAAAACAAAAACAAAATAAAACAAAACTTCAATTTTGAGCCTATCATACACTAAACAAGCAAACCTCCCACCTTTTCATCACCAAGCAATTGAAATTTTGAAAGGTAGACCTTTTGGACTTGTTGCTTCAACGCAGTCTTACCAAAAAAGAAAAAAAAAAAAATCATATATCACACCATATAATAATTGTGTAGGTTTGTTAAAAATTTTAATTATGTAAATGTTTTTTGTTTATATGTATCTATTAAAACATTGATAATGTAGAATTCAATTAAGAAAAAGTGATATTCTGCTTAGTGTATGATAGGCTCAGACTTTTTTTTTTTTTTTTAAAAGGACCAATTGGAAGTTTTTTTTTTTTTTTTTTTTTTTTTTTAAAATTTATGGAACTTTTCTTTTGTTTTGTTTACTGGTGTTTGGCAGCCATGGCCCACCGGGGTGGCCCCTGTGTTCAAACTCAGTTTTTTCTTTGTTTTTTGTTTACACAAATATATACTTCTATCTTCACCGTAATTTTTTTTTTTTTTTTTAAAGTTATCTGATTAAAAAAAAAAAAAAAAAAGTTATCTGCTGCCTCAACGCAGTCTAACCAGAAAATTTAGATTTTTTGTTTAGGTTGTGTTGAACAAAATATTATCTCTTGGAAAGCAAAAAATAAGGAGAGAGAGAGAGAATGCTAGTATTAATTAGGTAATAAGATAGAAGCAATCATATTTAATAATGTTTTTTTTAACCATTAGATATTTTAGAAATCTACGGTCTAAAAAATGGGTAACTTTTGTAAAGTAACACTAGGTGTAACTTGAACTCATCTCATATATATATATATATATATATATTCAAAAATTTTGGTGGAATTATTTGTGTACCTAGACTTATTGATTAACAAAGTGTTACAGTATTAATTTTAATTTTTGGATAATTACAACTGTTTGTTTGGGAACAGTTTATTTAGCTAAAACTAAAAACTTTTTACTGAAAGTACGGTAGATAAAGTTAAAAAGTAGCTGAAATAGTACAGCGGGACCTATGAATAGTTCTAAAAAGTGCAATGAAACCCATGAATAATAGCAAAAATAAGCTGTATAGTAGCAAAAATAAGCTAAATAGTAAAAAAAAAGTGGCTTTTTAAGTTCATGCCAAACGCAAACTAAGTGTTAAATACTTATATCTATGTTAACGAATAAACAAGTACAAGTCCATACCTTTTCAATCAGAAAAATGGGTTGCTGAACTGGAACATGATGGCCCAACCCGTCTGTATTTGAGAAGCTTAATTCATTCGATGCAAAAATCTTTACTTTGTCGCATTTATATATATACAAAAAATTTAGTGATAGCCATTCTGAAGTGTGTTTTCCTGGATAAAAACACTTGAGTTCAGGCAGTGATTGAAGCCATAGAGAGGTTATTCGTGGAAACACAAACTTAGTCACTGTTTCTGATCCTTCTTCCATAGCAACAATTTCCTCCAATCCACAATCCTTTATATCTAACATCATAAGTTGTTCAAGACTTTTGGCCACTGAGAATGGAAAAAGACTTTTCAGACTTTTACAGTTAGAAACTTTAACTACACGCAGATTCTGACATGTCAAAATTGCTTGGAGATTCGAATTCCATATATGCTTAAGCTTTGGAAGATTGAATAACCTCAGGACTCTCAACTTGTTGGATACCGTATCACATATTTCATCAATATTTACCCCTCTAATGTCAAATACCTCTTCTACAGAATTGCAATCCCTTATCTCCAATTCTTCAAGATTTTGGAGTCTTCTTAGCATATTAGGCAGAAAAATGTTCATTAGATTTTTACATCTGCCAACACGCAACCTTTTTAGTTTGCAAAAGGAATCTGGAACGAGTTGATGATTATGCCACAACATCTTTAGGTTATCTATGGCACTAATACATATATCCTCCAAGTTAGAAAATACAACCTACAGTTTTCACATATTTATTGAGTGAGTCAATAACATACCTTTATATTATCAAAATAATTGAGAAAGAGAAGATTTATGTTGGGAATAAGACAGAGACAATCAGACAAACATGGGAAAAGTTAAAATTAAATTTTTAATATTTGAAAGAATTATCATATTGCTCATGTATAATATCTATTACGTGGTATAATATTTGGAGAAGTAATTTTAATTATATTATCTTTCACTAAAAAATTTTAAAAAATGTAAATTGTTAAGATTAATATAATTAAAATGCAAATATTTATTTATTTCTACTAATTTAAGCAGAAAACAACTTTATATATATATATATATATATATATATATATATATATTATTGGTTGTGTTATTAAAATCTTTTTTTGTCTTTTATTGGTTTTTTTAAAAGATTATTTATTATATGTATATATATTATATGTCATTAAAATAAGTTAGGAAATGTAAATTCTTTTAATATAACATTTTTTTTGGAAAGAACTATTACTAAAAATATGAACGTATTTTACTTTGACGAATTCACAAATATTTATATATTTTGGCAAAATTAAGCACACAATATTTTTATTCGAGTATCATGTATAATTATACTTGCCTTTTCTTTTTGACGATTTGGTTTCAATTCTGGCGAAAACAAATATACATGAGGAGTTATGTTATATTCACTATATTTTGAAATATATTTTTATAATAAGTACTCCAAATAAATTATTTCTTATATGAATTTTAAAAAATAAATATATAAATCTCTTTATAAATAATTAGTGCCCCATACATATAATATACTTAATACTCAAGCAATTATTCTAACAAAAAGAAACCACACAGTAACTTGGTAGAGGCATTGTGGTGACATATGGGTTAAGAGTGGCTGACTCAAGAATCAAAACTATCACTTGTGTAATAGAATCTCTCATCCATATGTCAAACTCGTCAGTTTCTTTGCAAAATAAGTAAAAGAATTGCTACACTGAGGTCATGATCCTGGTGACATACGGGTTAAGAGTGAGCGACTCAAAAATCAAAATTATGACTCTTGTATAATCAAATTTAGGACAGAAAATGAATCTTTAAAATGCTGAAAATACAGTATCAACCTTCATTTTTATGCCCATTTTACGAACGGTATGATATAACCATAACTCACATAATTGAACTGCATGATTCCCCCTATACTAATTTCGTCTTCCTTTGTACGTTGTACTCCTAACTAACCAAGTAACCATACAGTGAGCACTCAATCTTCATATTTCTCAATCTCAAACAATTAACAACTGTAACATGACAATTGCAGAAAAATCTATAATTAAAAAAATAAAAAAAAATAAATAAAAAAAATAAAAAAAGAAGAAGAAGAAGAAGAAGAAGAAGAGAGAGTTGAAATATTATATCACACCTAAGAAATTGGAAAATCTCAATGTATATGTTAATGATAGGATTCCAGCATCCAAAAGGAAAAAAGGGGAAAAAGTGAAATTCTCAATGTCTTAAGTGATGTGTTTGAGGAATCCTACTGAAAGAGCGGAAGAAGTCACACGATTTGGAAAATAGTGGAATTTAGCTATATAATTATTTTCAAGCGCACGTCGATCCTGTAATGGACATGTGAAAGAATAGAGGGAAGGTGAGAAACTAAAAAGTTAAAGAGATTGGAAAGAGACAGAGGAAGAAGAATTGCGAAACAGAGGCCGAAGAATATACATGTACAAAATGACGAAAAATAGAACGTTTGGCAAGGTTTTATTTTTATTTTTTTAATCATATGAAGGAAGAATTTTGACTGTAGTGCAGTTTAGGATAGATGTAAAAATTTTGTCTGTATTTTTAATTTTTTTTTTGCATCAAATTCGGAACGTATTTCGTTTTTAAATGTTCCATTGAATGAAAATTATTTTAATTGGGAATAAATGCCAAAAAGTAATGGAAGGGGTTGATAGTAGTTAGTGGATATTTATTGTTGATAGTAGCAATTATTTTGTCAATAAAATTGACATATTCCAAATATTGCTTGCCATATGACATTATCTCTCCAACTCATCTAAATGAACGTAGAAATTTGCCACATGTCAAGTGTTGGAAGCTTCATATTTCACAGTGGTATAGATATAGATTAGGCTTCTGTAATGATATATTATAGTGTAAAATATTATTTTGATTTCCAAACTTTATCAAAAAAAAAAATTTTCATCCCTAAATTTTAAAAAGTTTGTTTTTTGTCTCTAAACTATTGAAAAATTCAACTTTTTTCCCCTAAACTACTAAAAATGTTTTACTTTTGGACCTTAAACTTTAAAAAAGAGTTTTTTTAGCCTTAAACTATTGGAAAAGTTCTTTTTCCATCCATATTTTTGCCTCTAAATTGTTAAAAAAAATTACAAAGTTTAAGGATGAAAAAAAATATATTTTTAAAGTTTAAGGATAAAAAACAAACTTTTGATAAATTTTAAAGATTAAAATAGTACTTCACCTTATACTATATATTAGATAAGTTGATAACTTGTGCATTGCATGACAAAATTTAATAAATTGTAATTTTTTTTTCTAAATATGAAATTTGATAATAATTATAGTAATTATTAATATGTATTGATTATGTTTATACTATTTAAAGAAAATATGATATGACAAGATTCAAAGGCAAGGTTTAAATAAATTAGTAATTACTAGGTACCACGAACAATGATGAAGTAGTGTTTATTTCTTTCACATTTATAGTAGATCTCATTAATTAAATTCATGGTAAGATCCATTATAACTGTGAGATAAGGGTGCACCACATCACTATACTCCAGGAGCACCTACTAATTTTTCTGAATATGTTGACAAACAAATTGTTATTAATTTTAATTTTCGGATTATTTTAGGATAATTAACATATTCATGTTAACAAAGAAACAAGTATAAGTGCATACCTTTTCAAACAGAAAAAAGGGCTGTTGAGCCGGAGCATGATGGCCCAACCCATCTGTATCTAGGAAGCTTAATTCATTCAAAGCAACAATCTTCACTTTGTCGCATTTGTGTATCGTCAATTGTTTCAGTAATGGCCACTCTAAAGTGTGTCTTCCTGGATAGAAATACTTGAGATCATGCATCAATTCAAGACTTAGAGAGACTAGTCGTGGGAACACAAACTTATTCACTCTTTCTGATCCTTCTTCCATAGCAACAATTTCCTCCAATCCACAATCGTGTATTTTTAGCCTCTCAAGTTGTTCCAGACTTTTGGCCACCGAAGCTGGAAAGAGACTTTTCATACTTTTACAGTTAGAAACTTCAATTTCATGCAGATTTTGAAATGTTAAAATTGCTTGGGGACCCGAAGACCATACATGCTTAAGATTTGGTAGATTGATTAACTTCAAGACTTTGAACTGAGTGGATACCACCATATCACATATTTCATCAACATTTTTCCCTCGAACTTCAAATACCTCTTCTACTAAATTGCAATTTCTTATCTGCAAATCTTCAAGATTTTGGAGTCTTCTCAAGATATTTGGTTGAAAAATGTTTATTAGATTTTCACAGTCATCAACACGCAATTGTTTTAGCTTGCAAAAAGAATTTGGATCGAGTTGATTGTGCCACAACATCTTCAACTTATATATGGCATCGATGTGTAGATTCTCCAAGTTAGAAAATGCAACCTACAATTCTCACATATTTATTGAGTGAGTCAATAACATACCTTTATATTACCAAATGAAGAAGAAGATTTATGGTGAGAATAAGACATAGAGACAAACATGAGAAAAGTTTTTTTTTTTTAGTAAACAGTAATACTTATTAAAACACACACGGAAATAATAATAGTGTTTTAAACCAGGTTTATAATACATTACATAACCAAAGTACAACTAAACATGAGAAAAGTTAATTAAATTATATTCCAAAAACCCATGAAGCAAGTAGAACATGGAAGAAACTAATAAAAGAAAGGGGGAAAAGGAAAACAAACCAGCCTTTTAACGAAGAGAGATTTGAGTGGTAGACAGTAGGTTCATTTCTTCAAGTTCTTTCTAAAATGTGATGTCTGTGCTCGCAAAATTTAGATAACAATATTGCTTTGAGGATAAAAAAATCAATTGAATTTCTTTAAGTAAAATCTCGCTTTGGGGCAAATTATTTAGCTTAGAAATTCTAAAGAGTAAAGACCAATTTTGGTGTTTCCCAAACGATGATTTGTGGTAATGTGCCACATTGCTACCCCACCAGCATAAACCCATTGCACCCGATTTTAATGTCTGCAGCACCCGATACCCAAACCACTTCAACAACAAGTTTTCTCTTCCCATCCCGTTGGGTAATGGGCACCCGACCCAACCCGATTTGTTTTTATTTTTTTTAAGCGAGAATGAGAATTCAAAATGGGGGTAGTTTTAGTTTTTATTGAAGCTCAAAACAGCAAGAATATATATATATATTTCCCTCTAGTTTTCTATGGTAAACAAACTTAGTTTGGACCTTAACACTAGTAATTAAACAAACTAATTTAAACATTCTAATTATATTACAAATGATCAAAGGATTCAGAGTATTGTTGCAAACAAAACAATTAAGAGTATTGTTAGTAGAATGCTAACATGATAGAAATCTACTGGTGGATTACCCTAGGAAATCTAGAAGATCTAAATCCATGATCAAATAAGTTAAATAAGGAAATAAAAAGGGCATGATTGAAGTAATTTGACATGCACAAAGAAAATCAATTATTGACTAATAGGAAGATAGATGTGATATGTGTTTGTCTAACATATTCCCTCATAAGGAAATTTCGTAAGCAAATTACGTCAATCTAGTAATTTGTGGGAAGTAAATGATATTAATAGAATCAATACTTTCCATCAAAATGAAAGTCATAATCATGATATATAAGGGATTTGACTTTGCAATAATGAATAACTAGCATGTAATTTCCATACAAGTGAAAGTCAAATTCATGCTCAACTTTAAAATGTGTACGTGTGAAGGTTATCACAATCTATAGAGGATATTAAATTGTAAGTGATAACAATACCTTTTTGTTGAAAAGTGGTTGAGAATCAACATTAGAACAGAAGCCCATTAAATTTGGTAATCTTTTTAGATTTAAAGAACGCAATTGAGTGAAGTCAATTGTATCCGTAATGATGTCATCATTGACCTGTATCCCATGTTTTCTTTCCTCTGCAACAATTGCACTCATTACCTTGCAATCCTCAATCTCTATTTCTTGGAGTTGCAAAAAGCACCCGAGCAAGGCTGAGGAGAAGACAAATATCAAATTATCACATTTTCTTATTTCTAACTTTCTCAAATTGTGGAGAGACCCCATTGCAAGTTGGTTATGGCATATCTTCTCCAAATTGATCATATTGACTAGAGAAAGTAACTCCAAAACAGGAAAGGCAACACATTGAAACCATATCGAATCAATGATGTATTGAATCTCAACACTGTTTTGAACATAAAGATGCTTCAATCGTGGAAAACCTTCCTTATCAACTTCATAAAGAATATTTTTAATACCCTTCCCAGGAGCCAAAATGAGATATTCGCAACTTTTCAACAAAATTTTAATTCCATCCTCTTCTTGAAAGCTTCTATCAAGGTCAATTTTCAATCTTCTGGAGATTTCAAACTCAACATGACTATTACTATCCCAATCCCAATTAGGGCCTATTAATATTTCATATCTTACCAACTTATCAAAAAGTAAGGCATTTGGTAGAATATTGGGATTCGGAATATGTATACATAATGTAGTCAAGTGTGACAAATGATCTAACTCTGAGACTCTAGCATTGCTTCTTTCTGTAATTTCTCCATCAACCTGCCATTGATTAAAGCTACGATTCATATGTATTTCTTCTAAGTTTTTCAAATTTGATAGTACATTTGATGGAATGACTTCAAGTTTGGTGCACTTTCTCAAATCCAACAATTGAAGGTGAGTCAATTGCCTTATTCCCATGGGTAACTGCTTAATCTCGGATTTAAGTAGGACAAGAGCTTTCAAATTCTTCAATTCTCCAATTAAAGCCAAGTCTTCTAACTCGCACTTAAGCAAAACCAATGTCTGGAGGTTCTGAAGAAGTGAAAGGGATGAAGGAAGTGGGAGACTTAGTCTCATCAAAACTAAAACTTTTAGATTTTTCGCCCCTTCAAAAAAGTGATTAGGAATCGGCATAGAATTTTCTTTATCACCCAAAATAATGAAGTTAAGTTGTGGACATTCCAACCTTCTAGGAAGCTCACTAAACTTGGCTTCAAAAAGTGCGAGTCCAAAGGAGTCTTTCATTTTTTTCATATTGGACCATTTTTCCGAATCATCTGAACTTCTTATGGCTAACATTTTCTTTTCTTTGTCTGCAATATAAATGGCAACATCACGAATGACATCATGCATTTTAAATGTACCACTTTCATAACCTTCTAACAACAAGCAAGAATCTTTTAGACTTTCGACCAATGTGTGGACCATATTTCTCACATCTTCCATTTTATAAACATCTTCAAAGAAATCCAAACCCACCAAATATCTCCATAAGAGATCTATTTTTATGACCATATCTTCTTCAAATGAACTGCAGAACAAGAATAAAGACTGCGCTTCCTTACTTAAAAAATTGTAACTAAACTTTATACTCGAGTATACCTTCTCATGCATCCCTTTGATCTGTGTTGGATTTGCCCTTTTTAACTGTCGCAAGGCATCCTTCCAAACATTTGGGTTCTTTTGATTTTTCAATGTATTCGCAACTGTTGTAATTGCAATCGGTAAGCCTGCACATTCTTTGACAACCTCAACCATGGTATATTGGAAATTCAAGGTTTCAGCAAAATCGCCCACTATTTTTACAAACAAGAATTTAGCTTCTTTGTTTGATAGAACTTCAACTTGGAATATCTTTTCAGTATCCATATCCTTGTCTAATACATCTCGAAATCTAGATGTTAGCAAAAGTTTGCTTCCTTTGCGATCTTCCCCAAAAGAAATTCCAAGATCCTCCAAGTCAATCTTGTTCCAAATATCATCTATAATTAAAAGGATCTTCTCTTTCTTCAACCGCTCACATAGCAAATGTGCTTTTTGAAAATCAGTGTCCTCATCTTGAAACATCAACTCTAATTCTTTTGCAATGTCTTTCTGAATCTGTTTCAAGTTTGGAGTTTGGGATACAACTACTGTAACAATCCTTTCAAATAACTTGTCTGCTATGGCTTGTTTAGCAATTTTTCCAACAAGCATGGTCTTGCCCAAGCCGCCCATCCCACAAACCCCAATGGCACGGATATTATCATCATTTAGAGCCTTCATAACTCCATCGAAAATTAACTTTCTTGATTCAAAGTCCTCATAACCTTTAGTAGAAATTGTAGTACCTCCTTGAATAGGGACACGATGGCCAACTGTCTGGAACGTGCCCTTATCCTTGATATCCTTGACGGCCAATCCCAACTCGTGTGCTCTTCTGCCAAGCTGATAACGGGTCTTCAAATTTGCTTGGCCTTCGTCCTCAAAGAATTTTTGTACCTCTTCAGTGATCTCCTCAGCACTTGCCAGCCACCTCTTGACCTTAGCTTCAATTTCTTCTACGTTCCTTTGAGCAGCTTCGACCTTTTGTTGCACACTATCTCTAACATCCTTGAGCTCGTCAACTTCGTTCCTGAGATTGTCAACATTTTTTTGGTAGTGAATTAGATAACCCATCTGACGTGCGGCTGCTCCAATTGTGTAATCCACAATTTTTTCAAAGACCACTTGAAAGGATGACGTAAGAAATTCCATTTTTATTGCTTCAGATTGGTCTACTTTTTTGTGTATTTTTGGGTTGGACTGCTGTCCTGTGAGTACAGGTAAAGAAAGGCCCAATTAAAAACGCTGATAACAATGAAAATGTAATCAAATTGAAAGACAAAAGAAGCCAACTCAATGACATCACATACGTCTGCCTTGAAATATTTATGAAGATAATTACAATATGTCACTAACTCTACCGTTTGAACTCTTTTCTTGTAAACTCCAAATACTTTATACATGAAAATATGTCAAGATACAAGACTATTGACTATATATAAAAAAATAAATAAAAGCTACACATTGACAATATTAAAAAAAACTACACCGAGTTAGAGATTTTTTTTTTTTTTTTTTTTGGGCTAAAAGTCTAATACGGCAGGTTGTAATATGGTTTGATGCATTAGATTCTTGCGCATGTAATCTTTTTTTACAACATTGACAATATTTTTTTTTTCTTTTCTTTTCTCTTTTGAGAAGAAAATATATCCTTTATCTGATCCATCATATAACAGAAGTTGGTCTAATAACAATTCCCAAAATCCAATTTAGTTTATTTTGGATAAATATAATTTCAAATCTAATAGGAAATTACGTTCTTGGCAATAGTAAATTATCATGCCGTTGGTGTCTTAAGTCCTAACTCCTGTTTTTATATCATGGATAAATACAACTTACAAATAATAGACATGATTAACTACTTTCATTATGGCGGGAAAAAGTTAATTAAGTTTCTTTTTTTATGACAAAAATTGCACAATTTTATAAATTCATTATTCAGTGGAACTATCCAGTGCCATGTGTCTCATCCAATTTTCTTAGTTTTGGTATAACTATTTACTACACTACAAAAATCCAACTTAATTTTCATAATTGTTTTGTGCTAAATGAGTTATTAAGCAAAAATTCAAAAAAAAAAAAAAACCATTGTTGATTCATTTTATTATTATTATTATTATTATTATTATCTATATATATATATATATGTATGTATAAAACCGAAGCCTCTGAAGCTCTCATAATTTTCCACCTCAGCACAATATTTAAATAAAATTATCATTTTATTTAAATAAAATTATTATTTTTAATTCAAACTTAACCAGGAGTGAAACTATCTCTCTAATAAATCCAACTTAAACTCAAACTCATCACTATCATTTTTTTTTTAAATAAAATATTTTTTTTAATCAAAACTTAATAAGGAGTGAAACTCTATCTCTCTAATAAATCCAACTTAAACTTAAACTTAAATTCAAACTCAAACGTTGATAATCTATATAAAAACAAAAATTATGATAGGACTCAAAAAAAAAAAAAAAAAAAAAAAAAAAAAGACTCACGTTGATAATCGTGGGTTTGGCTTTTGGGTTGAAATTTCCACTAATTATTTTTTTATACTATACATGGCAAATAAAGCATCTCTATTTTTTTGGAGAAAAATAAAAAATGCAACCTATGTCTTCTAGCCCAGGGAACGATAAATTTTTATTTGGTATGTTATATATAAATTTGTTGAATTTGGTTTGGTTCTGAAGTAGAATTTAGGGATTCTATAAATTTTGAAGTTTTAAGTCTTGGAGTTTTTGATATTTGCGTCACAGTAGGTTGATCTTAATTCTTCACCTCAAATGCTTTTTATTTAGGTTCATGTGATTTTTTGTTTTCTTATTAAAAGCTATATTTTTGGTTAATTAATTATTTGTTTGAATTAATTTCAATTAATTATTTTTTTTTTCAGAATGTCTATTTACTCATTGTTGGATTTTTTTTTCAAAGGAAATAGTTTTTCAGTGTATCACACGGGTTAGCGACTAGTTATACAAATTGTAGTTTGACAAACTAAAATTGAGAATTTAATGGATAACAATTTATATGATTTTTTTCTTCATTTGTTTCAAATAAACTTATATTTATTAATAGCTAATTTATATATTCACATATACAAACATTATATATAAACTTGGTAAAAATTTTATACATGCTTAAGTGGGTTTCAATTAACTCAACTGATAAAACTTCTTGTTGTCGAACAAGAGATATGGGATTTGATCCTCATCTCAAAAACCAATTAATGTTTTAATCTTATTATAAGAGAAATTTTTAGGAGCGGACACCATAAGTTGAAATTATCTTTTAAAAGAAGGGTAAATTGCAAATTACACCCCCAAAGTTTGGGAGTATTTGGATTTTACACCCTGAAGTTTCAGAATTTAGATTTATTTCCTGAAATTTGAAAGTGTTTGGATTTTACACCTTGACGTTTCAAAATTTAAAATTTACCCCATAAATTTCAGGGGTGTTTGGATTTTACACCATGAAGTTTCAGAATTTTAGGGTGTTAAATCCAAACATTTCTAAAATTTATGAGGTAAAATCTAAATTCTGTAACGATAAGGTGTAAAATCCAAACACCCAAACGCTAAGGGATAAAATCTAAATTCTGAAACTTTAAAGTGTAAAATCCAAACACCCCCAAACTTTAGGAGTGTAATTTACAATTTACCCTAAAAGAAAAGTTAAGCTATATTTATTTGTAAATGTATCTCATGTATATGCATGGTATTAAAAGCTAGTTTCTCTAATGAGAAAACCTGAGTTTTAATCTTCAATTCCTTCTATTAAAAAAGTGAAAAACAACAAATAGCAATATAACACCGAAGTTCATTTTTGTCCATAAAATGATTTTTTTTATAGGGAATGTCCAAGGATTTTAAAACCGTTCATTCCTTTCTATTGTAATTGGGAGAATTCGCAGGATTTTTAAAATAATTCACTCCTTTCTATTGTAATTATGGGTGTTCACCCAAATTGCATGCAAAATGGAATAACCGCACTGCACCACAAGTAACAGTGCACCGCACCACACCGCATCGCACCACATGGTGTAGTGCAGTTTGCAGTTTTATAATAAGAAAATCGCACAAACCGCACTACACCGCATCCTCTTTATATATTAGTATATTAATTTTTTTTAATATTAAATATGTTATTAATAGTTTGATAATTCTAGTTTAAAAAAAAAAGTTTAATAACCCTAGCAAGTGGTCATTAGGAAATTTAACCTAAATAAAGAAAAACTAACTTAATAGTTTAAAATTTGGCCCAAAACAAAGGGAAAATCAATTTTGGGCTAGGCAGGAAAAGCCCAAAATTTGAAAAATACACCGACTTCAAACCGCATCTTATACACCACACCAAATATGTGACTGCAAAAATGAGGTACAGTGCAGTTATGGTTTTAACTAAACTCTAAACCGCACCATACCACACCACACTGCACATGTGACTGCAAAAATAAAGTGTTGTGTGGTTATGGTTTTGGCTAAACCGCACCGCAAATTGCGGTGCTAAAAGTGACCTAAAATTGCACCACACCGCACTGTGAACACCCCTAATTGTAATAAAGTCGGTATGTCTCAAGATAAAGCAATCTCTATTCTTGCTTCCAAACTTATACATACATACATACATATATATATATATAGAGAGAGAGAGAGAGAGAGAGAGAGGGGTTAAAATTACACCTAATATAACTTTGTAAGAGTTACACTTTTAAGCCATTGATTTGTAATAAATCTCACGGTAGACACACCCTAATGATAATGTCATCAACCTTCTATAAATAACTGATCTTTTTTTTTTGAGAGGAAAATAACTGATCTAGTAGCACTAATTATCTCCAACTATGTAATTAAATGTTTTGTACCCTTACATAGAAAATTTATTACGGTTAAAGTTTATCTTCTTTACTCTAATTTTTCACACCACAATATCATCATTTCCTAAAATTCATTAGAGCATTTACAGTGATCCTCTCAAAGTGCTAAAAAACTACTTTTACCGACCCACACCACAAAAAACATGCTACAATGATGGTTCAATACTTAAATTTTTTTTGCAATGCAAATGAGTTACAATAAACTACCATCTATTGTAGCCTCCTGTGGCTCAAGAGATATAAAATAAAATATTTTTTTTATTGCATGACTTGATTTTTCTATTAAAATAATCTTCTCTCTCTCTCTCTCACCACCGTATCACAATATCACAACTCTCTCTCTATTTTTTTTTTTCCTTTCTTCTTCACTGATTCACTTTTCTCTCTCTTTTGTATTTTCTTTCTTTCTCTCTGCACCCTCTTGCCCCAGCTGCTCCATTGAAGCGATGACACACCCAACCCAACCCTCTCTCTCTTCCTCCTCTCACTACCACTCCTCCACCGTAGATCGCCAAGGCCGTCATGGCACCAAGTCCATCTCTCTTCTCTCTTGGCTGTGACGATCGAGATTGAGATCAAAATTTGGGTATGTTTTGATTGTGATTGGGTTCTTGTTTTTGTGTGTGTTCATATGGGTTTAGTGGCGATGTTGGTGATGGCGGTTGATTTTGGCTGTGGTGGTGGGTTTTGTGGATTTTGGCTATGGGTTTCGTGGGTTTGGCTGTGGCAGTGAGTTGTGGTTGTGAGATGGTGGGTTGTTGTGGCTGGTGGTGGTGATGGGTTGTGATTTTTTTTTTTTTTTTTTTTTTGCAATGGGTTATGGTTGTGATATAATGCTGAATAAGGAGGCACGTGACTGAAGTGTGGTCTTGGAGTGCACTGAGGGTGCGTGATTGCTACTGTGATTGGCGAGAGTTGCTGATGAGAAGGGGCTGTCTTGAGTTGCACTGTTGGTTATTCATTTACGGTTAATCAATGATTAGTGCTTGGTAATCAAACATTACGATATTAGTTAGTACAAGTAATTCAATATATAAAGAAACTGAACGGTAATGTTTGGGAGATATGAAAGAAGTCATTTTCTTATTGCTTTCCTTTTCCCTTTCTCGTTATCTCTTTTCTCTCTAATTCTTAGAGGTTGACTGTCCTCGAATTCAGTTAAATTCCTATCAGGATCCTATCAATTGGTATCAGAGCCGGCTTATCCTGCTATTACAAGGGCTGCCATGGCTGAAACTCGATCTACTGCAATTCTCAACGAAACCCTAGCTTCATTAAAAGCTACTGCGGATCACCACAACAAGAATATCCAAGAAATTCACACAATTACTAGCATTCATACTCGTACCTTGAATGAAATGAGTCAACAATTAGCTACAATTATACAGAAGTTGAATGCGGCTGAAGAGAATTCGCATAATCTAGGAAAATCCAATTTCACGGGTCTGGAAAATCCTGAAACAGATTGTTGATAGTTGCTATGGCTATGGCTATGGCTATGGCTATATGCTATATGTTTCTGTGGTATTTGTTTTTATGGTAGTTGTTTTTTATTGTTTTAATGAACTTTTTATATTATTTTAAATGAAGCGCTAAAAAAATAGAACTTTTATGTTGGAAGTAGTGTAAAGTAAAGAGATAAAATAGGCAAAAGAGAGATGCTACGTCTACAACATTTCTACAACATTTTTACAACAAATCACAGGTGCTTAATTGTTATTGGTTCAAATTTGAAACTAACACTAAGATTACTTTTTTACCCCAACAATAACAACCAGTAACAACCTGCCACTTAGGATTTGTTGTAAAAATGTTGTAGAAATGTTGTAGACATATCATTCCTCTAGGCAAAATCACTTTTTGAGATGCTGAAAATTAAATTTTTTAAGATCATCAATGCTCTTAGGCACAAAAGAATTGTATATCTCCCACCTCACCCAATCTCCATAGCAATTGTCAAACAATAAATATTAGACGAAAACATATATTATTGGTATCACACTCCCAAATTCTAAACTTTATCCTAGATTTGTATCTTTGAATTGCTTGGCGAGCTCCCTTGTATAATCTAAATTCTTAAACGACTTACGATTTTTTTTTTTTTTTTTTTAGAATCAAACACGGGTAGGATATTATCCAATTTTTTAAAAATATCTTTTCACCAATTTGGTACCTTGATATGACTCATATGACCTAATACTATCAACTATCAAGGATGTTATCCAATAAAATTGTAGTGGTCATTGGCAAGGTTGTCAAAATCAGGATCCTATCTAGAATCGTGGAAGCTAAGTACGATTATGGATCGTAGGATCGGATCGTAGATCGGAAGATTTTACATATTTTCAGATTTTAAGCAAAAAACCTATTGATAGTGACTTTGTATGTTATATAATCACTTAAAACATGAATCCATCCATTGAAAAAAAATTGCATCATAAAATGTAATTTGCACACACTACATCATTCTTATGTCATTCTAATAAAACAAAATATATTTAACTTTTGACATAATGTATCTAAAAAGTTAAGTACATGTTTAATTAGCAACTAAGTACCAAAGTATTATCTACACATATGGAAAATGTTTTTCAAATTCTAAATTCCAAATCTAAAATAAGTTAGGCTAATTAGCATATAAAAACTAGCTAACTATAAATTTACAATATGTAATCTAAAAGAGAATTCTCAATCTAAGGTAAACTAGCTAATTACAAATATGAAATCCAAATGGGAATTCTCATTCTAAAGATTTTCTAATCTAATCACTATCATTGTCATATCCCATTTTATCATCTAAATATTTTAGTTTTTGTTTTTGAAAACGTTAAACTTAAGTATTATAGGTTTTTTTGAGATTTTATGTTGACATAGGGGTAAATTTGGGACTTCAATTCATTATTGGGCTTTTGATAATCCATTGGGCTTGTAGGTTTAGGTGGATTATCTTAGCCAAATGAATCCCACTTAAAAAAAAAAAAAAAAAAAAAAAAAATTCAAGCCAAATGGTAGGATCGATAGAATCCCATATGATCCTACGATCCTATCATTTTTGCAATCCTGCTACGATTTTAAACGTTTTGGTGAGGTGGGATCGTAAAATCGTGCGATTTTATGATCTGGGTCGCGATTTTGACAACCATGGTCATTGGTGGCCAATTTGGGTCCTTTGATTAGCGCCAAAGAAGCTCAAAACCGTAGATTTTTAGATCGACCTTAGATTTTTAGATTTTAATTGAGGTCTAATTTTATGTCACATGTCCAATTTAAGATTTTAAATTTTTGTGCAAAGTTAATTATTCATAAAAAAAAAAAACAAAGAATCCAAAATTGAATGATCCATATAAAAATATCAATCATACACCTGATTTAATCCCTTTTTTTGTATAAATACCTATTGATGATGTGTGAAATCAGTTGGTTGAACACTTCGGCTTCGGTCGGCTACGGCGGTAGCGAAGGCCTGAAAAGAAGAAACACTGAAGGAAGTGACCGGGGTGGACCGGTCAAATACTCTCCGATGATAAAGTTAGTCTTCTCAACAAGGAAATGAAGTTCCAACTTTTTGGGAGTAAAATCTCAGAATTTCATACCTTTGCCTGTTTCAGACCGGTCCTTTTTATAGGGGATCTTGGGACAGTTACTTGGTTTAGTAACCTCCCCAAGATTTATGGAATAACTGGTTTTACGGAGATAACTTCCCCAACGGCTATAGAAGCAGTAACCGCTGATGGAAGTTACATACTTAGGCGAAATTGCTGGCGATGAACATGGGTTGGTTACCCGCTCCAGAATTTGTTAAGTGTTGTGTGGTCGTCCATGTGCAATGTCTATGGACGACCCTTTGTCATGCCGTTGTTTGGTCGTCCATCTGCTTCGCACATGGACGACTCTTTCGACTTGATTATGAGGTTTATTCAATTGGTCAAATTCTCAAGGACGAGATGTCTGGACGAGTAGGAGATGGTCTGGTCGTTTAGCTAACAGTTCATCATGGACGACCTCTCTGGACGAGCTATAGATGTAATTTTTGTTATCCCATCAGTTGCCCCCTTGTCCAGGGTGTCGTCCAGGGACATTATAGGGATTTTATCCCCTTTATACGACCACGTGTCATGGTTTAATACGTTGAGCAGTTAAATCGATTACATTTCCCCATGCAACTGCCACGTGTCACTTTCTTAGTGGATGATGTCGCTTCGCTGACCCTACTCCTGGGCCCTATAAATAGGCACATTCTCATTCTTGCCCTTCACCTTTCTCATAATCTCTCTTCTGCCATCTCGTCCAAGATTCTCGTCTAGGCTTCATCATCTAGTCTCGTCAGGTACTCTCCTTCCCTCTTCCTTAGGTTTTTCCATCTTAATCCTTTTTTCAATCAATCATGTCTGGGTCTAGTGATAGCGTAGATAGAGAGATAGACGAATATCAGGACGTCTCCTCTGGAGTGAGGATAGTTATGAGAGTGGCGAGGAAAGTACCAGTAGTAGTGATAATTCTTCAGACGAGTATTATTCGTCTGGGGTCCCTGGTATTCCCTTAGAGGAGTTCCAAGAAATGCAGCGTAGGAAGACTTCTGGGGCTGGGGCTAGCTCGTCCAGAAGGTCACCTAGCCCTCCTCAAGACGAGGAGGAGGAGGTGATATATAGCTGCACTCCTGAAGTATCGTCCACCTTAGATGCCCCTAAACTTAGAACTCTTGTAGATAGATATCAAATTCCCAAGGAATTCAATCCTCGTCTACCCAGGGAAGGGGAATGGTGTTGTTCACCTTCTTCTGGTTTGGGAGTATACTCGTCCTATCTTTTAGCTGGTCTTAGGTTTCCTCTAAATTCATTTTGTAGAGGTCTTCTTCATAGGTTGGGTATTGGTCCCAACCAACTTAACCCCAATGGATGGAGGACTGTGGTTGCCATGCAAGTGTTATGACGCGAGGCATTGGAAGGGAACCGTCCTTTAACGGTGGACGAGTTCCTTTACTGTTATAAGCCCTCAGAGATAAAGAAGTCTGCTGGTTTTTACCAGTTCTCGTCCAGAGGCTCTCACTATAGTTTAATAACGGGCCGTAGCTCGTCTGACAGGCTCTGGAAACAAGAATTTTTTATTATTTCTGGAGATTGGGCTGGGGACCCAACTGAAGTTAGTAATGCCCCCTTCCCTCCTTTTACCAGCCCCATAGGTCGCCTTCGTCCTGAGGGTATGTTTTCTTTCTATGTCATTTCTTTTATTCCTTGCACTTTTTCTATCTTTCAGTCGTCTAACCACCTTTCTTTTATTGGTGCAGCTGTTACTCGTCCACGCTTGGACAGGTTTCACTTGGATCAAATAGAAAAAGTTCGTGCCTTCCCTAGAAGGTCTTTTCACGAACTAGTGACCTTCAGCAGTTTGGCTACCTGGGGACTTGGTCCAGAACCTTCTGCTGAAAATTTAAGTCACGAGGAAACAACTCGCAAGAGTGAGTGTCGTCCAGCATCATATCATTTCCTTTTTTGTTTTCTTTTCTCCTCTTTTTTCTAACTGATTTCTTTCGTCATAGGAATACTTACAATGAGAGAAAACAAAGAAAAAACAATAGCTAGTGGGGACGAGGATGTGACCGCTTCACCTGTCGTCCAGAAGCCTTCCGTCCAGACAGCGAAGAGAAAATCAAAGAAAATTTCTAGTGCTGTGGACTTGGAAGACCTTCCGAGTCGTCGAGGCCCAAAAAAGCCTAAAACCACTCACACTTCATCTCTTCCCAAAGTTCCCAAATTTGTACCACCGACGGTGAATCTGGACGACCCTCCTGTCAATGTGGAGCCCGTCCAGATAATCCATCCTGTTTCAACTGATCCCACTCCTTCTCTAGCCAAGACTCCTCGCAAGCCTCATTCGTCTGAAGCATCTGATCATCCTTCGAACCTGGTGCTGGACGAGGGATATGCATGGAGGACGTTCAAAGGTATCGTCACTGACAATGAAGTTAACGAATGTTATAACATGTCAGTGAAGGAGTTTGAACGTTCTGGTATCCATGATCTCTTCAAGGTATGAGTTCCATTCGTCTTTGAGTGTTTTTACTGAATCTTTAAAAAGTAGAATTTTCTAACTTTCTTTCGTCCATGCACAGGCTATGTCAAAGTTTTACACAGCGACGTGCCAGGCCAAGGAACTTGCTGAGGAGGCCAAGACGGCGAAGGGGAAGACGGAAGAGCTGAACAAGGAAGTCTTATTGAAGAAGGGGGAAGTGATCAGGCTGAAGGACGACTTCAACCGTTTGCTGGCAAGTGAGACGAAGCTGAAGAACGAGGTGGAAGAGCTCAAGGCAGATGCTGTTGAAAAGGATACATGCATTGCTTATCTAGAAGGACAAGCTTCAGAATTTGCCTCGTCCTTGGAGAAAGCTCGTGAAGAGGCCATAGCAGCTTTCAAGAAGTCTGACGAATATAAGAATCGTCTAGACAGCCACTATGCTGCTGGCTATGAAGACTTCCGTGCTGACGCTAAGGAGGCCTTCCCTGAGTTAAACTTTGATTCCTTCAAGCTTCCTCTTGCTACAGAAAGTTCTGTGCTAGCAACGAGTTCTGAGGACGTCAATGTGGTGGACGACTCTAATGAAGTTACTCAAGACGATCCGAAGGCAAATCCAGCAAAATGACTTCTATCTTTTTTCAAAAAGTTTATGTTTTTGCTTAAGTGCCCTAATGTTTTGGGCTTTTACTTTTTCTCTTCTTTTTTTTTTTTTTTCTTTATTTAAATTTATTTGAGTACAATTTCCTCGTCCAAGTTTATGGACGAGTTTTATGAACAAGCAATATACTCAAAGGGTTTTTGGACGGTGGTCGTCTACCCTTTAAATTTTATGAATGTGTGAATGCTTTTCTTTTCATTACTCATTGTGTTTGAATACTCTTTAAGCTTTTGTGATCAAGCTTCATCCATGTCGTCCATACCATTTTTATGGTTGTGGGATTTTCCCTATATTAAGGCTTTTGCCTCGTCTTGAACATATGGACGAGGCCCTTCGTGTATAACATGAGATGTTTATTCTTTGTAAAGTTCGTCCATGAATGTCGTCCTTTCACAAGATTTAATTGTTGAACAAATTTTGGACGACTGTTTACTCGTCCTTAATAAAAATTTCCCAACAAATGCTCGTCCATGGGCTAGATTGTTAAGTTGGTTAAATTTGTCATTGGGGCTGTGGTGTTTTCACACACATTGCTCGTCCATGGGCTGGATGATTTAACTTCAGGCTTGTCTCGTCTTGAGCTTAGACGAACACACCTTTATTTTTCTTGCTTTATCCTTATCTAAAAGAAAGCTTTTGGACGAACTTCCTTGCGTCCAAGGATTTTACTCGTCCTTGGCTTTTTCGCCTTCTGTGGATCATTTTGAATCATAGAAAATGAAGGATTCCCATATAATTATACATATTTAAAACACACCATATGTATATTTAGAAATCCATACTATGTAATCATTCGTCCACAATCATGGCACATGCTTAAGAGCTTGTGCTTTTAAGGAATTACAAATATATAAAACATAACTTCGTCCATGAGTATCATAACATACACACTTAAAACACAATAGTAGTAAGCAAATACTAGAAGATAATATTAAGTATTACTTCAAACGTCCAAGGTTCTCGTCCATGTCAGGGCTCGTCCATGACCTCCCTTCATTGATAGTATCTCCTTAGGTGTTCAACATTCCACGGGTGCTCTAACTTTCGTCCGTCCAGGGCTTCCAAATAGTAGGATCCTTGTCTCTTGGAGTTGATAACTCTGTAAGGTCCTTCCCAGTTTGGTCCCAGCTTCCCATGGGCCGGGTTTTTAGTTGCCAAAGAGACCCTTTTAAGGACGAGATCTCCAATGCTGAAGCGCCTGGGTTTCACCATAGCATCGTGTTGTCTTGCCATGAGATTTTTGTACCTTGCTGTTCTTTGCTCCGCGTCCATCCTTACCTCGTCTATAAGATCAAGGTTAAGACGAAGCTGCTCATTGTTTTCGTCATCTTGGTACTTCATCACCCTATGGCTGGCCATATGTACTTCTGCTGGTATAACCGCTTCACTCCCATAAGCCAGTTTGAAAGGAGTTTCTCCTGTGGGAGTCCTTGCTGTTGTTCTGTAAGCCCACAAAACACCTGGTAACTCATCTGGCCATACTCCCTTTGCCCCTTCAAGCCGAGTCTTGATGATTTTCAACAAGGATCGGTTTGCTACTTCTGCTTGTCCGTTAGCTTGTGGGTGGGAGGGTGAGGAATAGTGATTCTTGATTCCAAGCTGATCACAAAATTCTCTGAAGGGGGTGTTGTCAAACTGTCGTCCATTGTCTGATACTAGTACTCTTGGTACCCCAAATCTGCATATAATGTCCTTCCAGACGAAGTTTTTGACATTTTGTTGTGTAATTTTCACTAAGGGTTCAGCTTCCACCCATTTAGTGAAATAGTCTATGCAAACTACCAAGAACTTCATCTGTCTGGTTCCAGTTGGAAAGGGGCCTAAAATATCCAAACCCCACTGTGCAAAAGGCCAAGGGGCCATCATTGGGGTGAGGTATTCTGAAGGCTGTCTAGGAATGTTACTGAAACGTTGACATTGGTCACATACCTTAACATATGCCTTAGCATCAGCTTGGACGGTCGGCCAGTAGTACCCTGCACGAATGACCTTGTGGACGAGTGATCTAGCTCCTGAGTGGTTTCCACACGCTCCTTCATGAACTTCTCTCAGCATGTAATTCGCCTCGTCTGGAGCTAAACATCTCAGGTACGGCTGTGAAAAACCTCTTTTGTACAACACTTCGTCCATAAGGATGTATCTGGCTGATTTGACTCTTAGCTTCCTAGCTTCGTCCTTCCCCTCTGGAAGCCTTCCGTGCTTCAGGTATGAGACTATCGGGGTCATCCAATTTTCCTCTCCTTCTATCTGCAACATTTCTGGAAGATCTATGCTGGGCATGTATCGTATTTCATCTAACTCGTTCGTGGCTTCATTGGCGGAGGCTTCCTTCGCTAGAGTGTCTGCTTCCGTGTTCTCTTCCCTCGGGATTTGAACAAAATTAGCTTCCCTGAATTTCTTCACAAGGCGTAACACCTTCCTCAAATATTTCTTCATTCTATCTTCCTTTGCTTCACATGTTCCATTTACTTGGCCTATGACCAACTGTGAGTCTCCCAGGACGAGTACTGAGCTTGCTTCTACAGATCTGGCCAACTCTAACCCCTTAAGAAGGGCTTCATATTCAACTTCATTGTTAGTTGTCTGATACTGCAGGCGAGCTTTGTACTTCAATTTATCTCCTTCTGGTGACTGGAAAACAACTCTTATACCTCCTGTATACAGTGTAGATGATCCATCTACATGGACGACCCATTGTTTACTGCCTTCTTTCTCATCCAAATCCTCATAACTTGGAGTGAATTCTGCAATGAAATCTGCCAGGGCTTGTTCTTTTATTGCATTCCTCGGTTGGTACCGAATATCAAATTCACTGAGCTCAACTGCCCATTGGATCAATCGTCCTGCAGCTTCAAGTTTGTTCATTGCCTTCTTGAGTGGATGATCAGTCATGACTATGACAACATGACCTTGGAAGTAGTGTCTTAACTTCCTGGAAGCTGTTATTAGCGCGAAGGCTAACTTCTTTATCAATGGGTACCTTCCTTCCGCTCCTCTCAATGCCCGGCTAGTATAATACACAGGTTTTTGCACCTTTTCTTCCTCCCGGATCAACGCTGAGCTCACGGCATGTGGGGACACTGCTAAGTACAGATATAATTCTTCTCCTAGCACGGACGGACTTAGCAATGGAGCCGTAGTGAGATAGTGCTTTAGGTCCTGGAAGGCCCTTTGGCACTCGTCCGTCCACTCAAACGCCTTCCTGAGAATCTTAAAAAAGGGCAAACACTTATCAGTGGCTTTTGAGACAAACCTGTTCAGTGCTGCCACTCGTCCAGTTAGGGATTGGACTTCCTTGATGTTCTTCGGTGGTTCCATGTTCAGTATGGCTTGGATTTTGTCTGGATTTGCCTCAATTCCTCTCTCTGATACCATGAATCCTAGAAACTTTCCTGACGATACTCCGAATGCGCATTTACTTGGGTTTAGCTTCATCTTGTACCGCCTAAGTGTTTCAAAAGTTTCTTGAAGATCATCTAAGTGGCTTCCCTCATCTAAGCTCTTCACAAGCATGTCATCCACATATACCTCTACATTTCGTCCTATCTGTGGACGAAACATATGATTCACCAACCTTTGGTAAGTTGCCCCTGCATTCTTCAGACCGAAGGGCATCACCTTGTAGCAAAACAAACCTTGACTTGTAATAAAAGATGTCTTTTCCTGATCTGCCTCGTCCATCTTTATCTGATTATATCCAGAGAAGGCGTCCATGAAGCTCAACAGTTGATGGCCAGCCGTAGAATCAACCAGTTGGTCAATACGAGGCAAAGGATAACTATCCTTAGGGCAAGCTTTGTTCAAGTCGGTGAAGTCAACGCACATCCTCCACTTGCCATTTGCTTTTTTCACCATCACTACATTTGCCAACCAATCTGGGTAATAGACTTCCCGGATGAACTGTGCTGTGGTTAGTTTTTGAACCTCTTCCTTGATTGCCTTCTCTCGTTCTGGGGCGAATACCCTCTTCTTTTGACGGACAGGCTTAGAAGAGGAGGACACGTTCAGTCGGTGAGTGATTACACTTGGATCAATGCCCGGCATGTCGTCATGACTCCATGCAAAAACATCGGCATTCTTTTTTAGAAACTGGACGAGGTCTTCTTTCGCCTTCTCCTTCATACTTGTTCCAATTCTAGTGAATTTCTCTGAATCATTTTCTTGTAATAAAACATCTTCCAATACTTCAGTCGGTTCTGCAACGATTTTTCTTTCTTCTATGCTCATTGTCTGCATCTGCTCGTCCATAGCCAACATGGCTAGATAACACTCTCTGGCTGCCAATTGGTCTCCTTGTGCTTGCCCAATCCCACACTCCGTAGGGAATTTAACTAATAGATGGTAGGTGGATGTTACCGCCTTCCAGCTGTTCAATGTTGGTCTTCCAATGATGGCATTGTATGAGGATGAACAATCCACCACAAGGAAATTTACTTCCTTAGTTATCTGCTGTGGGTATGACCCTACCACTACAGGCAAGGTAATGGTACCTACAGGCTGCACTTTCATTCCTCCGAATCCAATCAGTGGCGAACAAGCTGGACGAAGCTGATCTCGTCCAAGCCTCATCTGCTGGAAGGCAGGATAATACAATATATCTGCTGAGCTTCCATTGTCCACCAACACCCTCCTGGTTCTGTAATCTGCTATGAGTAGGGTAATGACGATTGCATCGTCGTGTGGATGATGGATCCTCTCAGCTTCCTCGTCCGTGAAAGAAATGGTTGGCTCGTCCGTCCCCCTCGTCCTTGGGGATCGTCCAGAGAGTTGGACATTTTGCACTGCTTTGAGATACGTCTTCTCTGCCTTGGAAGATTGTCCTGTCGATGTCCCACCAAAGATAACCCTTATTTCTCCGAGTGGGGGTCGTGACGACTCTTCTATCTTTGTTTTCAACTTTTCATCTTTATGATCCCTTCCAACGAAATGCCTCAACTTTTCTTGTCTTATGAGATTCTCAATCTGCTGCTTCAAGTCGTAGCACTCGTCCGTGTCATGCCCATGATCCCTATGGAAGCGACAATATTTATTCTTATTGCGCTTGTTAGGATCTCCCTTCATCTTCTCTGGCCACTTCAAGGAAGGATCATCCTTGATCTGCATGAGCACTTGATCGAGTGGGGCATTCAAGGGTGTGTAACTCTGACTTCTTGCTGATGGGCCTGCCTTCCTGTTATCCCTGTCTCGGTCCTTCCTATCTTCCGTTCGTCCCTTCTTTGGACGAGGCCCTTGATCAGAGTGACGCGGGGGATTGACTTCCATTCTTTCAGCTCTCTTCCTTTTCTTAGCTATGATGGCGTCTTCTGCGTTCATAAAGTTCTGGGCTGAATGGACGAGTTCAGCCATGGATTGGGGCTCTTTCTCATACAACTTGTGAATGAATAAGTCCGAGTTAACCCCATTGTGGAAGGCTGCCAATAGTAGTTTGTCGTCCACCTCGTCTACTGTCAGGGCTTCCCTATTGAAGCGTGTGATGAAGGAACGCAGGCTTTCATTCTCTCCTTGCTCTATGGTCAGCAAACTGGACGAAGAACGTTTGTGTCTCTGTCCTCCAATGAAATTATTGACAAATAATTTACTTAATTCCTCGAAAGAACTTACAGAATTCGGGGGTATTTTACTGAACCATACTCGCGCTGGTCCCTTGAGGGTGGTAGGGAAGGCTCTGCACATAATCTCGTCTGGAACTCCTTGGAGATGCATTGTTGTTTTGAAAGTAGCAATATGATCGAAAGTAGCAATATGATCGAAAGGATCACGTGCTCCGTCATATGAATCCAGGGAAGGCATTTTGAACTTCGGAGGCAAGGGATGCCCATTGATGGAAGCCGTGAAAGGGGAATCTGTTCGGTGAACCAAATCCTCGACGGGATTTGCCCTTCTCATGTTTTCCTTCATCTCGTCCATAACCTTCTTCATCTGGTCCATTTCCTTCTCCAAATGTGGCACCCTTCGCGAAGTGGTGCCTCTTGACTGAGCCTCGGGCTCAGCATTTCCTCCTCTATCTTCTTGACTTTGGGACTGTCTCTCAGCATGTCCTTCACGGCGTTGCCTCTCCATCTCCCTAGTCAATTCTTGATTCTGGCGAGTTAACTCCGCCATTGCGGCCGCCATGGATTGCATGTGTTGGATGGAAGGCGACGGCATAACAGGCGCTGATTGGCGATCGCGAAGGGGGTTGCTTGAAGCGTCTCTGCTTCCCTGATGGCCTGGGCTTGTAGCCCTCGACCTAGTCCGAACCATTCAACCTTTTTTGTTGCAGAAAGCCAAATCGTAAAACAACTTACGCTTCCCACAGACGGTGCCAACTGATGATGTGTGAAATCAGTTGGTTGAACACTTCGGCTTCGGTCGGCTACGGCGGTAGCGAAGGCCTGAAAAGAAGAAACACTGAAGGAAGTGACCGGGGTGGACCGGTCAAATACTCTCCGATGATAAAGTTAGTCTTCTCAACAAGGAAATGAAGTTCCAACTTTTTGGGAGTAAAATCTCAGAATTTCATACCTTTGCCTGTTTCAGACCGGTCCTTTTTATAGGGGATCTTGGGACAGTTACTTGGTTTAGTAACCTCCCCAAGATTTATGGAATAACTGGTTTTACGGAGATAACTTCCCCAACGGCTATAGAAGCAGTAACCGCTGATGGAAGTTACATACTTAGGCGAAATTGCTGGCGATGAACACGGGTTGGTTACCCGCTCCAGAATTTGTTAAGTGTTGTGTGGTCGTCCATGTGCAATGTCTATGGACGACCCTTTGTCATTCCGTTGTTTGGTCGTCCATCTGCTTCGCACATGGACGACTCTTTCGACTTGATTATGAGGTTTATTCAATTGGTCAAATTCTCAAGGACGAGATGTCTGGACGAGTAGGAGATGGTCTGGTCGTTTAGCTAACAGTTCATCATGGACGACCTCTCTGGACGAGCTATAGATGTAATTTTTGTTATCCCATCACCTATGATCTAAACCATATTTTTAATCTTGGGATTAAGGCTGGGCTGTCCACAGACAACCGTAACTTGCCAGAACCAACTGACCCAACGCTACTCAAACCAAGACCGGCCCAATCAGAGTAGCCCGTGTTTGGCGGTAGGTCTCCGATATCACAACCCAAGGGGTGAGGGTCGAGTGGCGGTTTTAGGTTTCGAAAGCCGACGAAAACCTACTCAACCGACGGTTTCTCAAGATCCAGCAAGATCTTGTCATTATCTAACGAAATCTAGGCCAAATCTTGATGGATCTGGCCTAATCTTAGCTCCAGTGACAAAACCTGAAATCGACCGATACAACCTGACACCTGATGAGACCCAAACCAGCCAATCCAACGAGTCTTCTAGGTCGGTTTTGGTTTATGTTTTTATCCACCCAAAGTTTTCGGGTCGAGTCTGGGTTGGGCACAAATACGACTCGGCCCGACCCATGGACAGCCCTGCTTGGGATAATGTATGGCATTTTATGGACTATGTAATATACTAGATGCACTATATGGTAACTGATAAGTTTCGTTTTAGTACCCAAAAAAATGATAAATATTTGTTATTGACCAAATTTTCAGTATATACAATTTAATTAGGATCAAAGCATCTTCTTCAAACTATATGATAAAAAATTTAAAACAAGTGCTAACAAAAAATTAGATGAAATTATCATTACAGTAAAAAGATATTTTTTCGTATAAAAAAAAAAAAAGAAAAAGTAAAAAGATATATATATTTTTTTTAAAAAAAAAACCTAAAAATATTAAAATACTATAGCAAAATATATGATCTACAAATATATCTTTTTATTTTTTTAGGAAAATGATCTACAAATCTTTTAGTGTATATAGAATTGTAGAAGCATATACTTCGGGCTACATGCTAGTTTTCCTTTTAAGGGTAACTATTGTAACCATAATTAAGCACCAAATTAGGAATAGTCATTAGAACCATATCAAAGGACGAATGAGAAAAAAGAAAAAAAGAAGGTACCTCTCTTTTGAGGATATCAAACTATTCCAGAACAGCTTGTTTTGTTTTCCACTCGGACAGTCAATGTGCTGAGTAGCAGTAATCGCGAACAGTTGGCGATACCTTCTGCTTTCCCCTTCGTTACAAGTCTTGACAAGTAAAACAGAGCAAACAAACTGCAACAAAAAATGAAATAGAGGAATGAAAGGATAGCATAAGCGAAGAAAAATATAAAAGTAAGAAACTAGAAGGAAGTACCTCTCTCCTTCACACTACAAGTTGGAGAATTTTTTTTTTTTTGATTAATAATTTAATATACGGCGGGTTTTAATAATGTTTGATGCAATACATTTTTTGCACATATAAGATGATTGGCACTTGGCAGGAGTGTGGGTGCAACCGCCCGTCCAAAATGAGGTTTCTACGCGGAGGCATTTACTAATATAGCATACTATATAGCATATAAATAATTGTTGCTGTCTATAAAACAAATATATATATATATATATATATGTGTGTGTGTGTGTGTGGCGGCATTATTTTCACTCTAGCCTTTGTTCTTGTACTTTGCAGTATTTATTATCATAAATATATCCTTTATCTCTTTTTCTTTTTTTTTTTGAAAAAGAAAATATATCCTTTATCTGAACCATCATATAACAGAAGTTTAGTATGAAAATAATAATTCTCAAAATTGAGTTAGCATTTTTTTTTTTTTTTGGGATAAATATAATTTCAAATCTTTTTTTTTTTTTTTTGAGAAAAAAAATGCTTTGAATTTTATTAAAAAGCTGGTAAATCAACATAAATTTCAAATCTAATAGGAAATTACGCTCTGGGCAATAGACAATAGTAAATTTTCATGGACATGGTTACAACTTACAAATGATATACATGATTAACCACTTTCATTCAAGGGGAAAAAAGTTAATTAAGTTTCATTTTTTACGAAAAAAAATTGCACAATATTATAACCTTATTATTCAGTGGAACTACCTGGTTTCTCTCTCTCTCTCTCTCTCTCACATATATTGGCAACACCAAGATTATTTTTTAGGGAGATCAAGAAACATAAATTATACAAAATTTAAAACAAAAGAGTACTTGAATATATCGACATCACAAAAAACAAAAACTGAAATACATAAAGTTATACAATTTCTTTCTACGATGTTTCATATTTTGAAATCACTGCATAATATTTTTATTATCAATTTTACAAACTACATCTCTTTCAATGTATACAGCCAAATAATCATTTATTCGTTAATCTCTCATTTGATTGATTTATTTCAAATTTGTTAAGATCTAAATGGACTTTCTCTAAGGTTTAAAATTAACAAATTTCAGTGGATTCTAGTTAGCTTAACTTGTAAAGTCTTTAATGGTTGGATAAAAAATCTATAGTTCAATCCCTGTTTACAACAAAAAACCGATTGGTATCTTGGTCTGATAATAAAGAGTTATCATTAAGAACGGACGTCATAAGTTAAAACTCGTTATAAAAGAAAAGAATAACAAATTTCTTCTTTTGTTATTAGGCTTATTAATTTTTTTTCCCAAATTTTAGATCAAATTGGTTTGTTATTGGGCCTTTTTTTTTTGTGTTTAAAAATGTTAGGATATTATTAAGAAGATCATATTCAAAATTATTTCAGTTGGGCTTAAAAGAAAATATAAAGTTACAATGTTCAAATTTTTATTTTAGGGGGTCAAAAAAAAATTATATATAGTATTTTTTTTTTGGACTAGTTGAGGGGGTTCATTTGAACCCCCTAGGCTCCAAATGGAGCCGCTCATGTTAATATATATATATATATATATATATATATGATGTTGGACATACTAAAATTGAGAATTTCGTGGATAACAATTTATATGATTTTTTTTCTTCATTTGTTTCAAATAAACTTATATTTATTAATAGCTATTTCATATATTCAAATATATAAATATTTTATATATATATATATATATATATTATATATAAACTTGATAAAATTTTAATACGTATTTAGTTATGCTTATGTAGATTCTAGTTAGCACAACTAGTAAAGTCTCTTATTGTCGAACAAGAGATTTGGGGTTCGATCTCAGTTTTAAAAATCAATTAGTGTCTTGGTCTAATGATAAAGAGAAATTATAAGGAACGAACATCATATGTTGAACCTAACTCTTAAAAGAAAAGTTTAGTTATATTTATTTGTATATGTATCTCATGCATATGCATGTAGTTACAAGCTAATTTCTCTAGTGGGAGAACCTAAGTTTTAATTCTTAATTCCTTCTCTAAAAGAATGAAAAACAACAAATTGGGTATAACACAAAATTTCATTTTTGTTATAAAATGATTTTTTATGGGGAATTTGCAAGGATTTTAAAACCGTTCATTCCTTTCTATTGAAATTGGGAGAATTCGCAACATTTTTAAAATCATTCATTCCTTTATATTTGTAATGAAGTCTGTATGTCTCAAGAAAAAGCAATCTCTATTCTTGCTTCCAAACTTTCTTTCCATATGTACACACACACACATACACACACACACACATATATATATATATAGAGAGAGAGAGAGAGAGAGAGAGAGTTACACCTTATGCAACTTTGTAAGAATTATACATTTTATAAGCCATTATTTTGTAATAAATCTAACGATAGAAACACTCTAATGGTCTTGTCATCAACCTTCTATAAATAAGTGATCTTATAGCCAGCCGCCAAGCTAGGGTGGTCACAAGATCACCCTCACTTGCAAAAAAAAAATGTATATATAATTTTGCCAAAAAATATATTATATGTTAAATAACATATATATTGTGACCACTTTATAAAAATCTGACATAAGAATTACAAAAATTGTGGTTCAACAAAAATAACAATATTGCTACATTCATAACATTTTCACAAAAATTTCATAACAAATTCAATATGGTAAGCTGTTACTGATTCTAATTTGGCCTAATATTAATATTATTATTTTTATCCACCAATGAACAACTTTTTGCATAAAATTTATTATAAAAATATTGTGGACATAGCATTACTCCAAAATTAATGCTCCCCCCCCCCCCCCCAAACGTAATCCTTAATTTTTTTTTTTTTTTTTAAGATATAAATAACAACAATAAATATCAGTCCAAAGAACAACAAACATAAACCAAACAATAACAAAACAAGACCAAACAACAAGTGAACAAATTATTCAACAAAAAGCCTATTATAAAGCAAAAAGATAAAAATTGCTAATCATTCAAATTTTTAGCTCATTCAACTTATTCAATAAAAATAATTTATAATTTCATTTTTCCTTAAAAAATGGTACCAAAAAAAATATTGTGGTTTTGAGTTTTTCTTGATGGTGATGACAGTTATATTCTTTTTAGCTTTACAGTCGTAACAATTTTGCTTTCTTTAGCGACTTGGCTCGCAGTTGTAGAAAACATTCAAATTATCGTTTTATTAAATTTTGTATAATTTAAATTTTTTAGTAACCACTCCAAAGCTGCCACTGCTAATAGCATTAATTATCTCCAACTATGTAATTAAACGTTTTGTACCCTTATTTGGAAAATTTATTACGGTTAAAGTTTATCTTCTTCATTCTGCGCAAAAGAATGGTGTATCTCCCATCTCACCCGATCTCCGTAGCAATTGAAAAACAATAAAAATTAGTGGAAAACATATATTACTGATATGGCACTCCCAAATCCTAAACTCTCTCCTAAATTTGTATCGTTGAATTTCTTGGCGAGGATAGTGGCAGGATTTTTTTTTTTTTTCTTTTCTTTTTAAAGAATCAAACACCGGCAGGATATTGTCCAATTCTATGAAAATATCTTTTCACCAATTTAGTACCTTGATATGATCCAATACTATCAACTATCAAGAATATTATCCAATAAAATCATAGTGGTGATTAATAGCCAATTTGGGTACGATCAGTATCAAAGAAGCTAAACGCCAATCAACTGGGGAAATAATCCTCACTTCCACCTTCACCAAAATCACCAGAATCACCACTATGATTTTATTTATTTCAATAAAAAAAAAAATTCAAAACATAAAATGAAAATTTATCTATATCAACATAAAAAGAAAGTGAGAGTGAGCCACTTGATTTGCTTCACCTCTCTCTCTTTTTATCTGCATAATTAAACAAAATTTTTTTTTTCAACACAGGTTAAACATGGAAAATTAATTATAGGTTTTACATTTTAGATGGTATCAGTTTAATCGAACATTCTTAACAGTCTGATCTATATGAAATATTTACCCTTTCTCTTAAAAAAACTCAGGCAAATTAGGAACAGTAATTAGAACCACAATTACTTAGCCAAAAAAAAAAGGGAATTATACCTTCTTCAACAACAAAGCAAGAACCATGTCAAAGGACGAACGAGAAAAGAGAAAAAAGAAAGTACCTCTCTCTTTAGGATCTCAAACTATTCCAGAGCAGCTTGTTTTGTTTTCCACTTGGACAGTCACTTTGCTGAGTAGCAGCAACCGTGAACAGTTGGCTATATCTTCTTCTTTTCCCTTCATTACAAGCCTTGATGATAAGTAAAACAGAGCAAACAAACTGCAACAAAAGTTCAAATTGAGGAATGAAAGGATAGCATAAGCGAAGAAAAAAAAATATATAAAAGTAAGAAACTAAAAGGAAGTACCTCTCTCCTTCACACTACAATTTTTGTAGGTTTTTCTTCTATGACTTCACAGATCAAGGATAATCGCTATAGTAAATGAGAGCAGGGGTGAGAAGCTTAAAATACTAAACTACTTTTTTCCTTTTTCTTTTTTCTTTTTTGGAAAAGTGGAGCAGAGTGCAACTAAAATGATAGGATACTAAAAACACAAAAAACTGCAACGAAAATTAAGGTAAAAAGTTTGATTTTTTTTTTTTTTTTTTTTTAAAAAAAGAATTGGATCGAGCAAAGCAAAACCAAACTAAGAGATGACTGCAACGAAAATTAATGGCATAAAGTAGAAAGTATCAAACTCTTTCTTTCTTTTTGTTTTGAGAAGTGGAGCAAAATAAAACCAAAATGAGAGGGTGAAGAGTGACTACACAGAAGCTGCTACGAAAATCAATTTAGAGGACAAATTAAATGAAGGAAAGTAGAGTAGGAAAAGTCTTTCAACCGGACCTCAACCGAAAATATCTTTTTTACAGTTCAATTTATGACATCTGCATTATTATAATCATTATAATAACTAAGTCAAAAAATTAATTTTTTTTTATATAAACAGATTTAAATCATAAATCTCTTATTCAACAATAAAATATTTTTCTAATTGATGTTTTATAGTCCAATAAATAATAAAAATCATTCTTCAAACAATTATTTTGTTCTTTTTTGTGTTTTAGTTTTTTTTTTTTTTTTAAATAATGCATTAAAGAAACTACAAATTAACAATTGTCTCAAGAATAATTGAAATAAATAAAAATTTAAATATTAAAAAATGAGAGAAATAAAAAAAAAAAAAAATAATAATCTCATGCAACCGAAAATCAAATAGGAATGATTTGAAAAGTAGTTAGCTAAAATAAAAAGTAGCATTCTCAAAAAAAAAAATACAAAATATAAGTTTGTATCAAAAAATTGAGAGGAAATTTTTGGAAATTTAATGTGAATCTTCTGATGGCAGAACTTTTAAAAGAGCACTTTTTTTTAGATCGAAAATAAAATTAGGATGATAATATATAAAAGCACGGAAGTCTTTCTCCCGTTACCTTATTTATTCATAATATTGGTGATCAATCAATGCGACTCGATTCGTTCGCTTTACAATTATTTTATTGTTTTGCTTTTTGAAAATTTTGGATACACAGTCACAATGTGGAACGAATCTTTTGAATTCTACTAGGAAAATGCCAAAGAGTCATGGGACTCGTGGCGTGGGAGTGGGAGTGAGTGAGACAGCACCTATGAAAGATAAGGAGCTTGTAACTTTTTCTCTGTCTTTTCCTTTGCTTTTCTTCACAATATTGTATAGTGGGAGGCGGAATTATTGAATTGATTGAAGTGTACTATTTTCTTTTCTATTCTTTAATCTTTTCCCCTTGCTTTTCTCGATTTCTTCACCGTAGTCATTGGTTGGTTGGTGCCATAGAGGGAGACTGAATTATTGAGTTGATTAAAGTAAACTGTTGATCAAAGTAAACTGCCTTCTAGTTATTTTATTTAAGGAATCAAAAGGCAGCCTAGACTTATAAAGTGCCTGAGTTGGAGGGCCAAAATTGTTTATACCGGGGAGGTGAATGATACCATTAACTACCCAGGAGTGAGCACAGCAGTAATATAGAAGCATAAACAATGATAAAATAGATGATAAAGAAGAAAATAGCAAAATAGATATATTCAAAATAAGTTAAAATGGAATATGGAATATATAACTGAAACTGAAACCTTACTTGAAAATACTTCTGTCTTTGATTAAACTGAAAACTGTCTTTGATACAAGCTTTGAAAATAAAACACTGTCTGAAGAGTTACAAGATTACAAAGTAAAACTGTCTTTGAAACTAAAGGGTTACAAGGTTGTCTGTCTGGAAGGGAAAGGTTACAAGATTACAAAAGTCTTTCTGAAAGGGAAAGAGTACAAAAGTCTTTCTGAGGGAAAGGGAGATCTATTGGACTTCTATTTTGGACCTAAAATTTGAACCTGGAATTTGAACCTGTTTTCTGGACCTCTGTTTTGAACCTGTCTTCTGTCTTCGGAGTCTGCCCTTTTATAGATAAAATGAACTCTGGTAAGCCTTCAAAGTAACCTGAGTTGAATAAAGTGAACTCAAGTTAATCTGTCGGTAAACCATGGTAAGTCTTCAAAAGTAACCTGAGTTGAATAAAGTGAACTCAAGTTAATCTGTCGGTAGGATCTTGAACAGTAAAAGTAAATCTTGTAGAATCTGTCAGAAAACCCATGCTTGTGAATAGTGTTCTTTTAAAAGGAGCTTTTGATTTATCTGTGGGAGTCTGTCGAGAAGTCATACTGTCACCTGTCTTGACCTTATCTAACCAGAAGTTATGCTGACACCTGTCTTGTTCATATCTAACCAATCTGTCGAGAAGTCATACTGTCACCTGCCTTGACCTTATCTAGCCAAAAGTTATGCTGACACCTGTCTTGTCCATATCTGTATAGACTGTCTTTCTAGAAATATAGATCTGTTCTTTTCTGTATTTGTCTAATGGTAGCTATAGTAGCTATTTTGTCATTATCTGTAAAATCTTTCTGATGACCACATGGATACTTGTATCCTGAAGGGATGTTGTCTCAATTGAGACGCCTTCATGCTTTAATTGAAATCTTTTGAAAGATTTCTATTTTGGCAGAATTTGGTCTGAGATTTTAGCCATAGAATAGCTATCTTGCTTGCCAGGCAATTGACCGTTAATTTTAAAATTAACTAATTAATATTGGGCCATAATGTGAGCGACAATATGGTGAGGGCAAGAAAGAAGTCATGATACATGATTCTATAATGCAAGCTATGATCATATAGTACAAGTCAAACCTTTTGCATGGAGAATTGGAAAGTGAAAAAAAAAGTTGTTTGTAAGTGAAGGTAGGATACATAGGGGACTAGATACAAAGGTAGAAGAAAGACAAGTCAACAAAAGTAGGAATAATCTGAATTGTCATAAAACGTTGAATTTTTTTTTTTTTTTTTTTTTTTTTTTTTTTTTTTTATGTGCATACTTACATGCTGCTACTACTGGGTAGAACAGTGTTTTCTATCATTGGATTTGGAGGACTCTCATCATCTATTACTAGCTCAGTTTTATCACTGCTTTTGGCCATTGAAATGGAAATTTCTTTCAGTAAGTGTATATCCTTAGGGGTTGGGGGTAGGAGGAACTTAAAAAATATTTCTGTTTCCAAAATATTAGCATATATTCCATTATCTGTCGTGGAAAAGGGGTAAAGTAGAGCCAAAAAAGGATTTCCCAGTATAACTTTAGAGGACAACTTATTTGTTAAAAAGAAAGGTGTTCTAAAATTGATTCCATTATTATGTATGTATGCCCTGGTTAATTTATTACTTATTTTAAGTCTATCACCGTTAGCCTGAGTTAATCTATCTGTTGTTGATTCATAATACTTGGAAGGTATTAACCCTTCTTGTATACAATTCATATCAGCACCTGAATCAACAAGGGCAATTACAGTTAATGAGAATTCTTTATGGATAACCAAAGTTATTTCAGTGTACCATTTCTGAAATACCATTCTATCAATTATATTTAAAAATTCATCTTTATAATCATCTTTATGAAGACTTTCACTATTATCTCTGTCAGGGAGAGAGGAGTCTGTCAGGGGTTCATTGCTATATTTAATTCTATCCTTTATATTTATTACTTGAGCGGCTATCTGCTCAATCATGTCTTTTAGAATGAAATTTTCTGATTTTAATTCTTTTAATTCTTTCTTTAGATTATTAATATCTATCTGTAAATCTGTTATTGTTATTGGTTTACTGGTTTTAAATCTGTCAGTAATTTCTGCAAAATTATAGGTTGACTTATAATCCTTTAAATCTATCTCAAGTCTATCAGTTTGGGTTAAAGATTCTTTTAATTTAGATAAATAATCTTTTTTAGACTGTGAATCCGGAAGTTGATCTATCAAATCTATTATTATATCTTCTTGTTTTGTTAAGACACTTATTTTTAATTTTCTTTTACAATAACAGTTATCAGGATTATTACAATTACATAATTTAATTTTCCCATTATCTGAAGAAGTGTCTGTTGATGATGAGGTGATGTCACAATTATCACAATTATCTATCTGGTGAATTTCATTGTCTGTTTTATCACTATCTGTCTGTTCTAATATGCTTATTAATTTATCTCTTTTCTTTCCTGATATGTCAAGTTTATTTATCTTTCTTTGAAAGTTACAGTATCTACTAGTGTGTCCCTTTTTTCCACATTTGAAGCAAATAATGTCTCTTTCTTTATATCTGTCACTTTTCTTTCTTTTGGACTCTTCTTTCTTTTCTTTATTTCTACCTTTATGATATCTTCTACTATTATTTTTGTATCTATCCTTATCTTTCTTTTCTTTTGTTCTTTTCCTAGAGGGAGCAATCAATGGTTCAAAGCCATATTGCTCACAAAAAGTTCCTAACTCTTTTTTAGCATACCTTTTTTCTTTTTCTATTTGATTTTTTAGCCTTAGGTCATTACATAGCCATAGGCCTGTTTTATTAATTGAAGATATTATGTCTCCATATGTCAGGCTAGGATAGTCAATAGTTCCCTCACTATTGGCTATATCAAGTCTGACTTTCTGGGCAAAGAAATAAGGTAGGCCGGCAATGAATTTCTCTTTCCAGTAGGATTGTTGACAATCATTCCTACTTAAAACTTTTGAAATAAAAACATCTTTATACCATCTAAAATCTGAAAGTTGTGGACATCTTAAATTAATTAAAACATCTGAAGCTCTTTCTTTATATTGATTAGGATCTCCAACAAAATGTTTGGTTATGGTAAAGATTAAAGTATTAACTGCATCTTGTGAAGGGTGTCTGTCTGTCATTATAACACTTCCATCTGTTTCTCTTTTAACTGCTGTTAGTATTTCATTTCTGTCATCATTATTTAAATAATGATCCCACCAGCCTTTTAGTTGGCCAGTAAAACCAGTGACAATTAAATGAGCTATCTGGTGATCCTGTTTTCCATGATTTTTATAAACATTAGTGAGCAGAGTCATTTCATGTAAAAGGTTTATTATTTCATATTCTGACATTCCATCAATATTCCATTCATAAATTAAATCTGGTGAGTAAGATGAATTAACATAAGTATGTCTTTCTTCAAACTGTAAATCAGGAGGAGTAGGTTTGGGATACCAATTCTTTTTAGGGTATATATCTTCAATTATTCCTTTTTTACGTTCTTGTGATGAAGATGCTAAGGTTAATTTATTAATCTGTAATTTATCTGTAAATTGTGATTCTAAATTATCTATGTCTGATAAGTCTGTCAAATCTGTCAATTGATTGTCTTCTGATTCTTCATCCTCTGAAGAGTCAGTTTGTCCTGTTGTATTTAATGTAATAAGATTTTTGTCTTTTAATGGCTCCCTATCGTTTAATGATTCTAGTTTCATTAAATCTAGCTTTTTATTTATTTCATTAAGTAAGTTATCAGTCTTTTCTGTCACAGGCTTTTTTAAAGGTGCTCTAAGGTGAGGAGGTATTTCATGTGGGATAAACAAAGGGGTATTGGATGCATTTTCTTTTTTTATAGAAGTGGAAGGGGTTGTTATTCTGTCTTCTATGTCTTGTAGCTTTTGACCAATTGTTTTTAAATAAGTATTGGTGTAATTATTCTGTTGAATTATGCTATCTAGGTTTTTACTTTCATTACTTAGACTAGGTTTTTTTATGGGAGTAGCCAATACTTGGACTCCACTATTCTGATTTAATATGATTGATTCAAAGGGTGGATAAGTTTGGTAAACTTTCTCATAATTTTCTGTCTTTATCCATGACAATGTTTTTTCTATGACACTTATCTTTTTATTATAATAATCTAAAAAGTCAAAGAAACTAAAGTGTGTCTGTAAATCTGTCACCATTTCATAATATTTGGTTCTTAAATTATTTCTTTCTTGTTCATTATATTCTTTAAAAAACTGATTTTTTCTGTCCATGTTTTCAGGTTTTAAGTAATCATGTTTTAGTAATTCTTTATCTAAAACAAATTCCTTAGATAAAACATTAATTTGTCTATCATCTGTAAATCCTAATATGTCTGTGTGGGTGGGAGAATCAGGTTGAGGTTGAGACTGGTAAAGGGCTTGGTGAACATTAGGGGTTGGTTGTGTGGTTTTTGCTGGGTAATAAGCTGTCTCAACAGGGTCTGGGATTCTTTTTGTGTTTATAGGAGGGAGGTGTATGACTGGGGGAAGACTTTGAGGGGGTAGAGGTCTGGAGTCAGAAAAAGGTGTCCTAGAAGAGAAGGAGCTTCTAGGGGTAAACATCATAGGGGTCTTTCTCCCTGTAGAACTGCTGGGTCTTATAAGGCTATTAGTGTATATGTCACTATTATTAAAAGAAATAATAACTGTGCCATCTGTATTTTGGGCTATGAAATCTGGTTCTGTGTTTTCTATTTTGGGTGTGGGTGCAATAGCTTCAAGTTGCCATCTTTCAGGAAGGGTTATATCTTTCCACTGTATCTGTCTAGGTACCCGAAGTCTACTATTTACTGTTGAGGCTTGAAGAAGGAGAGTATGACCTTTGGGAGAGGGTTCAACCATAGATTGGGGGTCTAGGGTGGTTTTCATGAGTTTATAATAAATCCTATAGATAATAGCTAAAGGTTCTGAGCCTTCTTTCATGTAATAACCATTTGTCTTTACATTCAAAGTTAAAGCATCCGTAATATTTCTGTCAGTTAAACTTAAAGCAAAATTAGGATTAAAATATACTGGTCCATTATGTAAACTTGTTTCCATCATTCCTAGGAGTGAGTCATTAAATTTCAAATGTCTGTCATCTCTTAAACAAAGTAAAACACTTGCATTTAAAGCTTCTCTTGTTAATGGTTTGACAGCTACTTGAACCAAACCAATATGTAAAAATGCATATTTTTCTTTATGTCTGTCAATTGAGTCTTTTGAGAATAATTGAATTGTTTCATATTCATTAAATAAAGAGTAAGTTCTTTCAACTGTTTTTATAGTATAATCTGTCAAGAAAGATAGTTTAGAAAAAGAAGTCTGTTTGTAGATTTTATCAGTTTTTTCTGTCGGTATATTCCATTTATTCCAATCCAACAAATTTCTGTCCATATCTTCCATGCTATATTCCTCAGAATTAACTATCTTATCATTTTCCATGTTCAGATTAGTGTGTGCCTGACCTAAGTGTGTCCTAGCAACAGATGATGAGCGACTAAATATATTCATTCTACTTCTAAGCAATTAATAATTACTGGCGGAACTATTACTAACCACTGGTATCCTTGCTATCGGGACCACCTCCTCGGGAAACTCCATTGCGGGACCACCCAAACATCGCCTGTCCGTCGGCTTCAACAAAACGGGCTGACCAACGCGAAACTATGATTTGCCAACGAGTTTGAGGCTGACCAACGCTATCAAGGAGCAAGTAGTGGCTATGCAGTAATATATGTTCCTAGTAATTTCTTAATTGCAAAGAAATAAAACTCATACATCTACCATCCATGGCTCTGATACCATTACACCCTAAGACAGAAACATTAAAGACCCAGACATTTTATGAGTTTATTTTAGTTGATACAGACTCAATCCTAGTTACACATATGCCTTGCTCCCAAGACCCAAACAGAATTGGTTATTCTAAAGTAGTCATAAAACAGATCCTCACCCCTTTTCAATGGAGAGCAGAGCCCTGGATTCCCAGGAGATTTTCCCAAAATTTTGAGCCTCAGTTTTATAATTATTATGACTATATGGAAGCATGGGACAGATTTCTTTTATTCCAGAACAATATCTACAGACACACTTGGTTCTTCCGGTTTGATATGTATAGAAAGAAAGACATGATGATACCAAGATGGTTTATTGACTGGTGGATTTCTTATGGTCCAGAAGCTACCATTCTCCCTCCTGATCTCCTTAAAGCCTATGAAAGTTTCAAGAAAGAACCAAATATACAACATCTTAAAGATTACCCACATCTTTTGCAGTTCTTTTACAGGTTTAATTGATAGAGTAATCTTTCAAAAATGGCATACAGAAATTACTTTAGTAATTAATAAAGAATTTTCTTTAACAGAAATTGCTTTAATAGACTCAGGCGCTGACATGAACTGTATACAAGAAGGATTAATACCTTTAAAATATTGTGAAAAATCTTCAGAAAGATTAACTCAAGCTAATGGAGAAAAATTAATAATTAACTATAAAATACCCAATGTTCACATATGTAATGACGGAATATGCTTTGAGACAGTTTTTGTTTTAATTAAAGACCTTTCCTCTAAAATTATTCTAGGGAATCCCTTTATGACTTTACTCTATCCCTTTTTAACAACAGAAGAAGGAATTAAAACCAATGTGTTAGGAAAAGACATACTTTTTAAATTCATCCTACCACCTATCCCGAAAGAAATTTATTCACTTAATAATATTTCTATAGTAAGAAAAATTGATAAAGAAAAGATTGATAGAAAAAATAGACACTTAGAATTTTTAAAGACAGAAATATTATACAAAAGAATTGCTGAACAATTAACTGACCCCATACTAAATCATAAAATAAAATCTTTTAGACAACAGATTGAGACAGAAATTTGTTCTAATCTCCCCACTGCTTTTTGGCACAGACACCGACACATAGTACAACTACCTTATGAGAAAGACTTTAATGAAAGACAGATACCTACTAAAGCTAGACCAATACAAATGAATAATGAATTGTTAGAACACTGTAAGAAAGAGATTGAAGATCTTTTAAATAAAGGATTAATCAGAAAAAGCAAGTCTCCATGGAGTTGTGCTGCTTTTTATGTTAATAAACAGGCAGAATTGGAACGAGGAGTTCCAAGATTAGTTATAAATTATAAACCTTTAAATACAGCATTACAATGGATAAGATATCCCATCCCTAATAAGAAAGACCTACTTGACAGACTTCATGAAGCAACCATATTTTCTAAATTTGATATGAAAAGTGGATTTTGGCAAATACAAATTGATGAGAAAGACAGATATAAAACTGCTTTTACAGTCCCTTTTGGTCATTATGAATGGAATGTTATGCCTTTTGGATTAAAAAATGCACCCAGTGAATTTCAGAATATAATGAATGACATATTTACACCCTTTACAGAATTTTCAATTGTATATATAGATGATGTTTTAATTTTCTCTAAATCCATTAATGACCATTGGAAACATTTAGAGATATTTGTCCAAATAATTAAACACAATGGATTAGTCGTCTCAGCCTCTAAGATAAATTTATTCCAAGATAAAATCCGATTTTTAGGACATAATATCTATAAGGGAACTTTAAGTCCCATTGACAGAGCCATTCAATTTGCAGATAAATTTTCAGATGAAATAAAAGATAAAAATCGGTTACAAAGATTTCTTGGCAGTCTCAATTATGTGTCAGATTATTTTCAAGGACTAAGAAAGATATGCAAACCCTTATATAAAAGATTGGAAAAGAATCCTCCGTCATGGACAGATAAACATACTATGATAGTCCGACAGATTAAAAAATATGTTAAACAACTCCCTTGTATTGTTATCCCATCACCCCATTCTTTCAAAATTGTTGAGACAGATGCTTCTGATATAGGTTATGGTGGAATTCTAAAACAGATAGCAAAAGATAATGCTAAAGGCCAAAATTGTTTATACCGGGGAGGTGGATTTGTGACAAATATGTGACTCTGATTACTTGTTTTTAATCGGTAGGAATTTCAAAGGAAATCCTACTACAATTAAAATCCCACTTTCCCAAGTGGAGAGATTGAACTCCAACTCAATAAGAGGACCGGCAAGAATTTTCCTTAAAAATCCATGAGGAAGCTAGTTGTCAAACCAAAATAAAATTTTCCTTAGTGGCTAATTTCCAGGAAAGTAAAGTGAGCATGTCTTCGGCAATTAGAGTCCCCTTAGAGGTAAGACCTGTGACTTTTAGTTAATCCGCTCACACGCTGGACTAAAGAGAAGGATGGTTTGTACTATATACATAGGTATTGTTTCAATCTTGAAATGAAATGAAGTACTGGTTTCTTATCAAAAAAAAAAAAAAAAAAAAGAGAAGGATGGTTTGTACTATATACATAGGTATTGTCAAGAAAACATAGTTAATAAGAGTGAGGCGCCTTGCCATAGAGAGGAGTTAAAAGTTGGACATGGGCTGCAACTATGCGTTCCATTTGAGGAGAAGTATCTCGTAAAATTGTCTCATAGAATGTTTCTCTCATATTTGATAGATCTCATACATATGTAATACCCACAAGTTACGAGAAGGAACACTACATGAGACAAGCTTATAAGAGAATTTTTCACATTTGAGACCTAAGAGAATATGTGTTTTATTTGATCCCAAGTTTCTTTCGGTTGGCTCATGTTACTTCCTAAAGTTCAAAGTCAACTAAGCCCAATTGTCAAAATCTTCAAAAGCATAGATCTTTTTTTTTTTTTTAATTTACTTTAAAAGATTTGCTAGGACTTAATTAGAGTCCTCTAAGGTTTTTAGCATGACTCTAATTTGAAATTTATAATATCTTGTCCATCTATTTTGAAGTGAATTAAATTTTAGTAGGTTTTTTTTTTTTTTTTTCCTTTTTTTATAAACTAAGGTTGTTAATATATAAACAAACCTTAACTACCATTCTTTTAATATCTGTTTAAATTAATAATGATGCGATAATTTTTTTTTTTTTTTTTTGAGAAGAATGTAAGCGAAATATTATTAAGAACCAACACCAAAACAAAACAAGCTCAAGGTAAATCCGATTGGAATACATCTTCCACATCTTCAGGTAGAGTTTCTACCGATACATTAGTGTCTGCAGATAAAATTGCATTTTTAGCTAAACTATGAGCTAGCCTATTTCCCTATCGCCGAACATGCTGGAACATACAGCTCCTCAACATTCCTCCAAGTCGCTTGGTTTCATCAATAATGTGGCCAAACAGCGTACGATGCGATAAAATTTAATCCATTCGTTACAAAATTTATGGATAACATTTTTGGAATATATATATATATATATATATATATAGAGAGAGAGAGAGAGAGAGAGAGAGAGAGAGAGAGATGGGTTCAAGTTTTACCTTTTTTAAACTATTAGATTTAAGTAGATTCAACAGTAAAAAAAAAAAAACCCTCATTAATGCTAATATTCTAATTGATATCATTTATTATTCCTTATTTAATACATTCCATACTTACTTCTAAATTTCTCTATGCACATTTCTCTCTCTATCTCCTTCGCGGCTAGGTTGCCGGTAGCCAAAAAAAAAAAAAAAGCCACAGCCTACCTAACTTTGATTAATAACAAAACTATTGTTGTGCCATTTTGTTGTTATGGATGAGAACCAATTATGCACAAATACACATGGTTTTGCTATGCTGTTTTATTGCGTGGTCCTTGGACATGTAGATGATAATTATAGTTGGAAAGCATTACAATTTGACTCCCTTGATGGTGTAATGCTTTCGAGAAGCAAGGTCCACAACCCAACCTTGCAATAGGACATCTGCATACGCCAACCAAAATCCCTTTAGCAATGGAAAATCAAGGATCTGACAATATATCTAACATGTATTACTTCAAGATGACAACCAATTCTATCTTGTCAACAACCCTACAGAATTGCAAGCAATGTTCCTGCATAAGCAATTCTAGCCAACAACAATTTAACAATAGTTGCAAGGGAACAACTGAAATTAAGCATTGCACAATTGATGGTATTACATCTAGATCACTAACTATTTTTCTAATAAAAGAATTTAAATTAAAAACTTTTCTTTTGCAGAACCATAATGAATGTCCACTAATCATATCAATAGTATCTGAAACAACATAATTAGCAGGCCACGATGGGATTTATACATCAACTATTACTATCTTTGAACAATCATGGAACTTCTTTTTTCTCAAAGGGCTTCCTTAGTTCCTTTACCTGAATCATCCAGCATGAATTCTGAGGAATTAGAATGGGCTAATTAGGCAATGCTGACATTTTTTTTTTCTACTAAGCAACAACAAAGATAAGACCTAAACTACAACCAACAAAACATACACATTATCAGCCAACATGCTATGAGGCTCAAAAAGACAATGTGAGACCTTTCACAAAAGGCTTTATAAAGCTTTCGTGTGGACTTAAGCAACACACGAACCTAATAAAATTTGAATGGGCCATCCATTACTAGTGTTTGAAGTCATCTATAAATTTGAGGTTCTAGTTGTATATCCCTTCGGATAGTTATTTATCATTGTATTTTCTACTTGAGCAGCACAACAATAAGATCACTATCTGTAAAATAGACAGGACCGAGCAATAAAACGGCATAGCAGAACCATGTGTATTCTTGCATAATTGGTTCTCATCCGTAATAGCAGAATGCATAGCAATAGTTTTGTCATTAATCAAAATTAGGCAGGTTGTGGCTTTTTTAATTTTTATTTTTGCCAACGACCTACCCATGGAGGTGGAAGAACTGTGGAGGAGATAGAGAGAGAAACGTACAAAGAGAAAGAGAGAGAGACGTGCAATGGAGAGAGAAAGAGTCAGACGAATAATTTTTTTTTGATTTAGAAATCAGTATAGAATGTATTAAATAAGAAATAATAAATGAGATCACTTAGAATATTAGCAATAATGAGGTTTTTTTTTTTTTTTTTTTTTTTACTGTTGGATCTATTTAAATCCAATGATTTAAAAAATGTGTAACTCTTATGAGTTACACCAGGTATAACTTGAACCCATCTCATGTATATATATATATATATATATATATATATATATAGAGAGAGAGAGAGAGAGAGAGAGAGAGAGAGAGAGAGAGAGAGAGAACTTGTTCACATGTAAAATTCATATTATATAATTAATTATATAAAAATGAAAGTAAAAAATTACTTTTAAATTAAATCTCAGCTAATTTAAGTAGAATAATGTTGTCTTTGGGATTTAATGTGGGTCGGGGCATATTTTGTTAAATTTTCTAAGCTCAAGATTTAATTTATTGCTTTTAAAATTATACTATGAATTATTTTGTTATACATTCTAAATTATAGAGTTTGTTTTTACTTTAATCCCAAATTTCTTTGGTTGGGTTCGCGTTATGTATTTCTCAGTTTTTAGCCTACACACATGTATTAGACCCATTGTCTAATAATAAGGTCTTCAATCAAAAGCAACCACTTTAAAAGACAGTTAGGTTTTTCTTATTTCTTTTTTATTTTATAAAGTCCATATGTATAAAATGTCTATTTGAATCAGAATCCACAATCCTATTTGAATGTCATTTGAGTCCAAAATATTTTTTTTTAAGGAGATGAGTCAAGATTAATTGGTCACAAAGTGTAGTGTTGCTGTTCACATCATTCTCACCTTAATTTGAAAAACAAAATCATTATATGATCTTTACAAAAGTTGTAAAATTTAAGGATAAATGTGACTAGATTGATATTAACTATTATTGATATCATAACTCGTAATAATAATATTTTTCTCATTGGCATTGAACATCTCCAAGGTTATTTTCACCTAATACTATTTATTAAATTAATACATTCAAGTTAAATTTTACATGTATATATATCTTGCCAAAAAATATATATATGGGGCGCATAATCACATATAACTCAAAAGATTGAGTATACAACTATATATGTGAGATTTATAATATGCTTCCAATTTAAGTTGAAAATCTCAAAAGATTGTTACAATAGTTTTCCAGACATCTTAAGATTCATGACGTTCGAGATTTAAATATTTAAGCAACATATTAAGATCACTCATAAGTGATTCATCTTTGTAATCCCCTAATGTATATTAGATTAAAGACTCATAAGAGATTCATCTTTGTAATTACCTTGTGTCCGCTATTTATAATCTCAGTCTACAACTATAAAGGTTAGACTTTTTTGTAATTGTACTCTGATTATGTAATGTGTTATAATCTCGGTTTAAAATGCTATTATTACTTTTTTCGTGTGTGTTTTAATAAGTATTACTATTTACTTAAAAAAAAAAAAGTATCCGACAAATTCTAAACACTTAAATGAACAAAATAAATAAATAAAATAAACATGAAAGTCTTTGTTCGGTTACCCTTTTTCATTCATAATATGGGTGACCATTCAATGCTAAACAATTCGTTCACTATACAATTATCATTGTTTTGCTTTTTGAAAAATCTGGATCCACAATGTGGAACGAATCTTTTGAATTCTTACTAGGAAAATGCCAATGAATCACGGGATTATGAGAGTGGGACAGCAGCTATTTTTGCCTTGTCTTTTTCCTTTCTTTCCCATTGCTTTTCTTCACCATATTGGATAGTGGGTGCAGTCGTGTAGATTGATTGAGTTGATTACAGTAAACTTTTTTTTTTCCTTGTCTCTTTCCCTTCTTTCCCATTGCTTTTCTTCACCAAATTGGATAGTGAGAGCAGAATTATTGAGTTCATTCAAAAGTACACTATTTCTCTTGGTTGGAGCATCTGGAAGTTGATCAAAGCATACGTTTGCGTTTGATAAGATTACTGTAAATAGGTTTCTAAATTATGATATATATATATATATATATATATATATATATATGTATTAAAATAAAACTTTTCTACTTAAATTTTTTTTTTTAATTTTAGTCTTTTATAATTCAAAATTGTTATTTTTCATATTTGATTTTGTTTTATATTGGACATGTCGTTTATTTCTATCTGCTAACACTGGTCATAATTGGGGCTATTTTATTTATGGAATCAAAAGGCAGCCAAGACTAAAAAATTACCTTCTTTTTTTTTTTTTTTTTTTTTTTTTTTTTTTTTTTATAAAAAATCTCGGGAAGGTGGATTTGTGACAAATTAGTGACTTGGATTACTTGTTTGTAATAGTTAGGAATTTTAAAGGAAATCCTACTACATTTGAAATCCCACTTTCCCGAGCGGAGAGATTGTCCACCACCTTAAGATTGAACTCCAACTCAATAAGAGGACCTGCAAGAATTTTCCTTACAAGTCCACAAGGAAGACAATAATTGTCAAACCAAAATAAAATTTTCCTTAACGACTACTTTACAAGAAAGTGAAGTGAGCATGTCTTTGGCAATCAAAGTTCTATGAGGTAAGACCTGTGACTTTTTATCAATCTGTTCACTCACTGGACTAGGGAAAAGAGTGAGGCACCTTGCCATGGACAGGAATTAAAACTTGGACGTGGATTGCAACAATTCCCTCCATTTGAGAAGCATTTCCTGAGACTGCCTCATGGAATGTTTCTCTCATATTTGATGGATCTCACATATATATGATACTCACAAGTTATGAGAAAGAAAATTACAAGAAACAATCTTATAAGATATTTTTTTTGCATTTGAGATTTAAGAGGGTATGTGTTTTGTTTAATCTTAAGTTTCTTTTTGTTGGGCTCATGTTACTTCCCAATGTTTAGAATCAAGTATCAACTAGGCTTATTGTCAAAATCTTCAAAAGCATAAATCCTTTTTTTTTTATTATTTATTTAAAAAAGAGTAAGACTTAGGTACAGTACTTAGATGCTATTTCTTAGATTCCCCTTTTAAGATTCTGCCATATGAATTTTTTCTCATGGGATGGAAGAATATTTTTTAATTAAGTATCCATATGTTTGAATCTTAAAAAGGGAAATTAAGGAACAACAACTAAGGTACTGTACTTAAGTTTTGTCCTCTAAAAAGACATGCAAGAACTTAATTAGAGTCCTTTAAACTTTTTAGGATGACTCTAACTTGAAATTTATGAAATCCAATTTATCTATTTTGAATTAAGTGAATTAAAATTTTACCAATTGTTAATATATAAACAAATGTTGACTATCATTGTTTTAATATAGTATTTGCTTAAATTATTAATGATGTAATAAAATTCAATCATTAATTACAAAATTTATGGATAAGGGAATATAGAATTTATATTATAAAATTCATATTATAAGATTAATTATATAAAATTGAAAGAGAAAATTACATTTTAAAACCCGTAATTTAGGGGTTTAATAAATTTAATCTAAACCAATTTAACTAGAATAATGTTGTCTTTGGGGTTTATATGGGTGATCACCGCGCACCCTTGGTGCGGTGGTCATTTCACAAGTATAAATACTTGTGGGGTGTAAGAGTAAGGGCCGCGGTTCAAGTCTCCAGAAGGGAGCTTCACACACATATACACTTAGATTAGGTTAGAGTAAAAATTCTATCTTGTATCGAAAAAAAAAATATGGATGGGGTAAATTGTGTTAACTTCAAATCTCAAGATTTAATTTATTACTTATAAAATTATATTATTTAATTTGTTACACATTCTAAATTATAGAGTTTGTTTTTCCTTCAACCCCAAATTTCTTCTTTTTCTTTTCCTTTTTCTTTTTTGAGAATCAACCCCAAATTTCATTGGTTGGGCTAATTTTATGTAATTCTCAATTTTCAGCCTACACAAATGAGTTAGACAAACACATTGTCTAATACTGAGTTCTTCAAATCAAAACTAACAACTTTAATAAGTTATGAAAATCGTTTAAAAAAAATATGAGTTTATGATATTGAAGAGGTCCAAATAGGTCGAGTTGTTATATCCTGTACCCGGCATATATGCCAAGTACCTCACAAGGAGGTGGGCTCCACACACTATGGGGCCCACCTCTATGTGAGGTACCCAGTATATATGCTGGGTATAGGATATACAAAATCCAAATACATCTACCTGGGCTTCACAATTATAGAAGTATTGAACCTCTGGGCCGATATCATAAGCCATATTCTTTAACCAAAAAGTTAGTGAAATTTTTTTCTTTAGCATTACAAAATATCCTTAAATATAAAACTTTCTTTTATTTTCACGATGTGTTATGGCCACTTCTAACCAATTTTATTCTATTTTCACTCCTTTCCCCTTATCTAAAGATTCTAAACTGGCCATTAAGGCTCTGCATTGTAATTACAAATATATACAACTTTTTTTTTTTTTTTGGAGAAACGTATTGAACCTTTTTTTTTATAGAAAAAACATATAAAACTTGTTCATACGTAAAATTCATATTGTCGATTTGATTATATAAAAATAATACTTTTCCGTGTCCACCATGCAGCACTGGGGAGCTTGCACCTACCAGACTTATAATATTAAAATATTTATGTCCTATTACAAATGCAGCACCGAGTCCAGATCGAATTGCTTAGCATTAAAGATTTTTTATCCAATGCTACAATTACAAAACCAAGTAAAGATATCTTTTCTAGAGAGTAATTTGATTTACCATATCAGCTAATTATCAACTTTTGGTATGCAATCAAGGGGCCATAGCCACATATTACAGTTCTAATAATATGTAAAAGCAAATAAAGCTTCTCTTTAACAATCGTCCGTCCCTCGGAGTTCTCTGGCCAGCCATCTACAAATCAAAATTGGAGGAACAGCAATTCAGCCATACTTTGATTTGGTTTATTTGCAAAAATAAATCTTCCATTGGCTCTCCATTTGCCTTATCAAGGCTTTCCTTCCGCACTCATCCCATTGGTACTTGTTTCTAAGCTACCTTCAAAATCAAGCTGATTTCATATTTCATTCTCTTTTATTTTGTAAAATCCAAATGCCAATTAGATTTTGTTCCAAGGAATTTCTTTTATAAGTGCTGTTCTTCAGAGATCAAGCAGAAGTTGTGATCAGCATGAAGAGGATTGCATGCTGATGGTATTTGTGTGACACAGCTTGGCATCGTAGCTAAATTAAGAAACCCGCCAATAAATTAAAGCGAAACCATTGCAAGAAGCACCATAAGAAGTATTTGTATGTTGTCCAACAACCACTGTTAAAAAGAAGAAAACAATTAAGGACAAAGTCATAATGAAATGAGACGAACTAAAGTAAATAAAAGCCATGTGCTATGTAGTATAGAAAGAGTAGAGACATCGACATTTTTTTAAAGCCTATTCCCTATGCATAGAAAAAGAATTAGTCACACTATCTTAAATGGCTCCAAGTAGTCAAGGAGTAGTACACCGACACCAACAGTACAACAAGTTTGTACACCTGCAAGAAGATGTGAAGTCTAAGAAAATTTAGGATAGAATTATGCTGAAATAATACAATAACAGAATAAGAGAGCAAGTAGGCTCCTTCCTACGTACCTGTGCACTCCACATGGATAGTAGCCAGGTATATAGTTTAAGCAAGACTTTTCAATAAAGTAATACCCTATCAGGTTCCTCCAATTGTTGCAAGGTATACGATCAGCAATAAAACAGAGAAGTAAAATATAAGAAACACAATTATTTCAAGTGTTTTGATACATACTCTTTTAAGCTAGGAAGCACCGACGCGGCTGGAAGGGTGCCGCACCAGAGTCCGAGGCAGGGTGCGGCCACCGACATTGCTGCCTGCGCGTTGGTGCAGCATCTGAGTTTGTTTGTTTGTTTGTTTGTTTGTTTTTTTTTTTTTCAGATTCGTGCTGACTCGGCTCTGATTCGTGCCGAATGAGACCGATTCAGCCAGATTCGGGTCGTATCAGCTGAATCAGATTGTATTGGCCGACAGCCGAAATCGACCTTGAATCATGCCGGAACAGCCGAAATCGGCTTTGAATGAGGCCCAAACATCCTAAATATGTCATTCCTCAATTTTATTCTGAATATTTGTTACTTCTTTTGTGTTTTGTTTTTTGTTTTGTGTTTCTTGCCTTCTTCTTTCTTTGTTTTGTGAACCAAGGCCATAGTAATGTGTTTTTTAAGAATGTTTTAATAGTAAAAATATATAGAAAATATAAATAAAAATATTTTTAATAATTTTAATAATTTTTTAATCGCCGCACTCGCATCCTAGTTTTTCAAAAATTGCCAAGTCTCACACCTGCACCCATACCTGAATCTAGAAACGCACCCATGCTTCATAGCTTTTAAGGTGTCTTCATATTACAAAAATAATATCCCACCCACCCAATGGCGGAGCCAGAAAATTTTCTTGAAGGTGGATACAATTTTGTGTAATTTTTAGATTTATTACCAAATGTAAAAGAAAAATAATGGAAATTTTCAAAAGCTAGGGGAGGCCATGGCCCCACTTGGCCCCCCCTAGCTCCGCCAAACCCACCACATTCTGCATTCAAACTCAAAAAAACCCCAGCCATTGGCTGTCCTACAGTGGAATTAAAAGAACCTGAAACATGAGACCGGCAAAATCTTGGCATTCATTTCAGAATACTCAAGTTTAACTGATCAGGTCATGGGGTTGAGTGACTTCAAGTTTGATACAGGGGTTCAAATCCAACAATAGATGGTGATTCAATTGCTCTATTTCTTATGGTAACTATTTTATGGTGTACCCTACAAGGCTTGGAACTTTCAAATTCTTCAATTCCCCAGTCATAGTTTTGTTTTCCTATTCATAACCACCCAAGTACCACATTTTAAGCTGGTGAAAGGGGAAAAAATGAAGAAGTTGTGGAAGACATTATCTTAGAAGGCCTTGGGAAAACTGTCAAATATGAGATTACTGAGAATTGCATTGTCTTACATTGATTTTAGTGAGCTTTCTGAAAGATTGAAATATCCACAACTTGAGTTCATTTTCTTGTTCGGTTCCGTTGATATTCTTAAGCAAAATGTTGTGAGTTTTGAGAAAGTTATATTGAATTGTGCTCAAACCATATAATCTGAAATGAGTAAACTACAAAGTTGGTCCCTATTCTTTATACCATATCTCAATTTGATTTTTAATCATTTAGTTGTGTCAATTTGGTCTCTAACATATTCAGTGCCGTGTCAATTTGATCCCTACTGTTAAGTTTTTGGATAGAAAATATTGATATAGCTAACGGCTCAAATAAGATACTATTTTTTTGACACATCAACTTACTGCCATGTCATAATACATTTAAAATTGAAAAAAAAAAAATACAAACAAACAACATTACTAAGCAATGATGATCAAAATATAACACACAAATTCCATTTTTCTTTTTTCGAGAAGCGGTAACTTTTTATTGCTCAAAATAATAAGAAAACTTTACAAAGACTCTTAAGAATAATATCATAAATTCAGGCAGTTTCTTCTATTAGGACAAATTCAAGTGGTAACTATAAAACAAATCCAATCATTATCCCATTTAGAGTTTCCAAAATTAAAAAAAAAAAAAAAAAAAAAAAAAAAAAAAAAAAAAAAAAAAAAAAAACCAGATCAACAATAAGTCAATAACAATGAAGACTTGGAAGAAGAACAAAAAAGGGAGTTTTTTCTATTCTTTTATTTTTTAATTTTTTATTTTATTTTTAAGTTTCTTTTCAAGGTCCATCTTAGCCACTCTCCAGCCACCAAAACCAATTTTAGCCTTATTCTCAAGAAATTGTATTTTACATGGTAGAGTTTGATTCGCTTCGAACTACCATAGAACTTAACCCACCATTGAATTTCAAGAAGAAATGGCTGTGGAACCCACCAATTGAAAAGAGATTGGCTTGCTTTAACGGTGGAGATCTTTGTTGGGCTTGGAAGACTCAAGAGGTGTGGAGATCGACATAGACCTAGTCATCATCGGAGAGGATGACATATGAGCAGAGAGAGAAGAAAGAGAGAGAGGGACGGTACCAAGCCGGTTTCTTTTTTTTTTTTTTCTTTTTTTTTTCAGATTTAATTTTTAAAAACTTTTTAATGAATATTTTAACTATATTTGATGTGTAAAAATATTTTTTAAGTTTACGTGCAGATCAAAAATAATATTTTTATTTTGACCGTTAGGCACATCAATATTTTTCATCCATTATTTAATGGTAAGAACCATTTTGACACAATTTTAAAATGTTAATAACTAAATTAACACATTTAAAAGGTTGGAGAACAAATTGATATATAGACTAAAAGGTTAGGGGGTTAAGTAAGCAATTTAGCCATATGAAATTGTCAAATTTGTATGAAATAAATTATTCTGAAATTATTTTGGGATTTTGTTTTGGAATATATTGTGATATGTACATATCTCTCATTTAAAATAACGCATTTATTAAGAATTTAGAAACTTTCTCAAATCCAGTGACAGAGCCACGTTCCCAATTTTTGAAAAAAAATATAGTAGAGGTATTCTTTCATGGGTAATTCGAACAATTTGAAATTTTTAAAGAACATACATACTCTTGGCCCCCTCAAGCTCCGCAAACCAGCATCTGGGCAGAGACACCAGAGAAGCAACAGACCATACATGCTTTTGGCACCCTCACCTCCACTCTTTCATATCTCTCTATCTCTCTCTTTCTCTAATTTCTTAATCTACCACTTCCGGCCTCACCACTGTCTAGTTGGTTTGCTTTTTATTTTTTTCTTCTTCTTTACCTCTTCGTTTAATTAGATCGCCAATTGTTCATGATGTTTCACTGTCCAAGATATTTTACTTTACATTTTTCTTCTCCTCTCGTAGGAGTATTTCTTCTCACCAAGGGTGGGTTCTCCTTCTCTTGTCCTCCGGCTAGGTACTACCTGCGGAGATAAAGAGCTGAAGTCTTCGTAAATACTTCTCCCCCGTACAGTGTCTCTCCCTCCTCCCCTTTTTTTCTTCCTAAATGGATTCTGACTTCCTTGAACGGATCCAAAATATTTCACTGACACCTGAAGAAGACGAGCCAATCACCATTCAAGCTGCACGCAGGGAAGCGATCCTTGAGGAATACTCCCTTAGCCTCATCGGAAAATTCATGACAACTCACCCCTTTAACGTGAGAGCAGCAAAAAACCTCCTACGAACGGTGTGGAAAATGGGTAGCGATCTAAAAATTGTTGACATGGGGGAAGGCTTGTTTCAGTTCAGATTTTCATTGGAAAGCCAGCTACGATGGGTGTGGGATAACGGACCGTGGAGCTTCGAGAACAATATGCTAGTGCTACAGAGGAGGGAGAAGGGACTGACAACCAAGACAGTATAGTTCAGAAGCTTACCGATGTGGGTCCAGGTTTGGGGTCTACCCTTCGACCTTATCAATGAGGAAGCGGGACTGGATATCGGTCGGGGTATCGGTAGCGTGGTGGAAGTGGACTGTAAGGCACTTGCCTCAGATCAAGCCCGGTTTCTGCGGATTCGGGTGGAGATACCAATTGAAAAACCTCTACGAAGAGGAGGTCAGGTGGTAAGTCCGGAAGGTGACCGAATCCAGGTGGCATACAGGTATGAGAGGCTCGTCGGTATGTGCTTTCAGTGTGGGAGAGTAGGACACGATGCTACTCGGTGCCCCCACCCGTTTGAGGGGAACAAGGAGACCAGGCCGTATGGAGAATGGCTTCGCGCCGGCTACCGAATGGAGACAAGCAGGCCACGGAGCATCGAGAATAGCCTTCCACGGCACAGCCCAGCGTCGACACCTCAGACATCGCGAAGGGACCCACGAGACACTCAAACTTCAGCTTTGACCATGATTGACGTGATCGGTGACACCGAACTCCGAGGCGCAGTAAACGCAGACAATAGCAGCGGAAAAATCGGGATCCCAGGGACTGAAAAGGATGGACCTTCGCCTCAAATCACAGAAAAGGCACCACCAGACCCTAACACCCAGAAACCCAACCCCATGGAATCCGACTCTACACTGCTACACACCTGCCATTCCCATGATAGCCCACACCAACCTTTCATAGGTTCAGACACAACAAATGGGGACCATCTTTTTACTGTACCTATTTTGTATAGCATGGATAAGCATGCAACTAAAGATGGTCACGTGACTGAAACAGTGCCAATTGACAAACCACGTCCACTTGCATGGGAATAGGGGCCTATTAGTAATTTTCCGCAAAAAGCAACTACGTGGAAAAAAACTACACTAATCCAAAGCTATGAAAAAAAAGACAAAACCACCGACCCAATGACTCGGGTAGGGAAGAAGAGAGTAGAAAGAGACCACCAATACGAAGAGGGTCCAAACACAGAGAAAGGGAAGAGTAAGCGGCATAAGGGTTTGGCCGATGAAACTAAACCAACTACTCCAATGACGGCGGCTGCCTCTAAGCCCCGCCGAACACCATGATCATTATGAGTTGGAACTGCCGGGGGCTTGGGAACCGTCGGGCAGTTCAGGTACTTACCGATTTGGTAAGGAAAAAAGGACCCACAATTTTGTTTCTTATGGAAACGAAATTGACAGTATGTGAAATGCAGTCTATTAAAACGGAGTTGGAGTTTCCCTCGATGCTGGCGGTACCCAGTGTGAGGCGCAGTGGTGGGCTTGCTTTGTTTTGGAAGAATGAGGTGGTGGTCTCTACTCAAACCTACTCCCCCAACCACATTGACGCCCATGTTTCTTCCCCATCGCAACTAATATGGAGACTGACAGGAATTTATGGGCACCCTGAAGAAAGCTTGAAGAGTGAAACTTGGCGGCTGATGAGGCACCTACGGGGCCAAGCATCACTCCCTTGGGTGTGCCTCGACGATTTTAACGAAATACTTAGCTTTGATGAAAGGAATGGCCGAATCCCTAAACCGTTACGGCCCATGCAGGAGTTCCAGACCACGCTTCTTCATTGTGGGCTAGCGGACCTGGGTTTTCAAGGATATAGATACACATGGAGAAACGGGAGACATGGGGACGACTTTGTAGAACAAAGGCTTGATCTGTTTTGTGCATCGGAGGAATGGCGGGAGCTTTACCCCCAAGCAAAAGTCCTTCACACGTCAGCATCTTACTCTGACCATGACCCCATTTTGTTAACTACTGAGCCCCCTGGTTTACGCCATCACCAAAGAACAAAGTTACACCGGTTTGAGGAAAAGTGGGTGGCCCACCCCGAATGCGAGGTGCGGATTAGAACCTCCTGGGCACAAGGTCAACCTATTGGAAGCCCTATGTTCTGTTTGTTTGAAAAAATAAAAAGGTGTAGGATGGACCTGGTGGCTTGGAGCAAGTCTACCTTCGGAAACACTCAGGACCGATTAAACGCCAAACAAGGTGAGCTGGAGGAGCTAAGGGCAGCAGGCTTCGGGGAAAACTTGGATAGAATAAATGAGGTTCGAAGAGAGATTAATGACCTTCTGCACTATGAAAAGGTGTTCTGGCGGCAAAGGTCCCGGTCTATCTGGCTTCCTGCAGGAGATAAGAATACAAAGTATTTTCACCAACGGGCAAGCCAACGGCGTAAGAAAAATACCATTGAGGGCCTGCATGACACAAATAGGGTGTGGTGCACAAATACAGGGCAGATAGCAACCATTGCAGAAGCATATTACAAAGGTTTGTTCACTACTTCGACAGACCTTAACATGGAGGGTGTATTGACCTCAGTGGATAGTGTAGTTACTGAAGAGATGGCAAGGAGATTAACGCAGTCATACATAGAAGAGGAGGTACGGGTGGCCCTCTTCCAGATGCACCCTTCTAAGTCACTTGGTCCGGACGGTATGTCTCCTTTCTTTTTCCAAAAATTCTGGCACATTGTGGGTCACGACGTCACTGCAGCGGTTTTGTCTGTGTTACACTCGGGGAGGTATTTGCGCAAAATGAACTATACACATATTGTGCTAATTCCAAAAAAGAAGAATCCACAGTATATCACGGAGTACCGGCCTATAAGCTTGGGCAACGTTGTCTCAAGGATTATCTCAAAGGTACTCGCGAATCGGGTGAAACCTATTTTACCAAATGTTATCTCTGACTCCCAAAGTGCGTTTGTGCCTTGCAGGCTTATCACAGACAATACTACCGTTGCTTTTGAAATGCTGCACAGGATGCGAAATAGGAGGAAAGGGAAGGCTGGACACATGGCAGTCAAGCTTGATGTTAGTAAGGCCTACGATAGGGTGGAGTGGGAATTCCTTGAAAAAATCATGCTAAGAATCGGTTTTCCAGTACAGTGGGTGAAGCTTGCAATGCTGACAGTACAAACAGCCTCGTACTCCATCATAATTAACGGCGAACCTTACGGATATGTCACCCCATCTAGAGGGATCAAGCAAGGGGACCCGTTGTCTCCGTACCTATTTCTTTTTTGTGCGGAGGGGCTCTCCTCCTTGCTACGAAAGGCAACTGAAACTCGCCAGTTAAGAGGACTTCTTTCTTGTCAGGGTGGGGTGCGCATCTCTCACCTTTTGTTCACCGACGACAGTCTTCTATTTAGTGAAGCCAAGCCGGATGAGTGCCGCCGTTTGATGGATGTACTCGCCCAATATGAAAACGCTTCGGGGAAAGTTATTAACCGCCAAAAGACTATGCTGTTTTTTAGCAAGAACACTTGTCGTGGAGTTCAGGAAAACATCAGGACCATGCTTGGGGCTTAGGTAATGACAAACTGCGAGAAATACTTAGGATTACCCATAGTGGGGAGTAGATCAAGGGTTAATACCTTCAAGGATCTTCAGGAAAGGGTCAGTCGTAGGGTGATGGGGTGGAAGGAAAAGAATATTTCTAAGGCAGGGAGGGAAGTCCTTATCAAGACAGTGGCCCAAGCGATACCTACATACTCAATGAGTATCTTCAAGATCCCTAGAGCAGTGTGTGAAGGGATGAATTCTGTGTTGGCTAAGTATTGGTGGGGGCAGACTCGGAATGAGTGGAAAATTCACTGGATCAACTGGGGCAAATTGTGCACTCCTAAGAATAGAGGTGGGGTGGGCTTTCGCGATATTCATGCTTTTAACCTTGCAATGTTGGCTAAACAGGCGTGGAGACTCATCCATGGAACACACCCGCTGTTCTACCTAGTATACAAAGCAAGGTACTTCCCCGATTGCTCATTCATGGAGGCCGAACTAGGGAGCAACCCCTCTTACGTGTGGCGTAGTCTCCTAAGTGCTAGGGAGCTGATTTGGGTGGGTTCAATTTGGTGAATCGAGGATGGTTGCTCGGTTGGTATTCAGACTCATAAGTGGCTACCCCACCCCCCGATGTTCCATGACGGGGCTGACCAAACCTTGAGGGTGGCTGACTTCATCAACCCACAAACAAAGCAATGGGACAGGGGGAAAGTCAATGCTTGGTTTCAACCACCGTCAAGAGATGAAGTTTTGCGAATTCCATTGGGGAGTATGGAGAGCCGGGATACACTATTATGGAATGAAAATAAGGCCCAAACTTTTTCGATGCGAACTGCTTACCAAGTAGCACTCCGGATGAGTCAGACGGGCTTCGCAGAACACTCGAGGGTGCAAGGAGACAAGCAGGTATGGAGCAGGCTGTGGAGGCTGTCCATTCCACCTAAAGTAAGAAACTTCATATGGCAGGCTAGCTCGGACATCCTGCCCACCCGAGCAAACTTAGCCCGTCGGAAAGTTCCCATTGATCCTAAGTGTGCGGTTTGTGGTTCGAGCGATGAGACAGTCCTCCACATACTTTGGCAATGCCCCTTAGCGCACAATGTTTGGGCGGTTGTAAAAGGAAAACTGCAGAAAAGTGACTCCTCGGCTAGGACTTCTTTTAGCTTAGCCCAAACCTTGAAGGAAAGGTTGTCCAGGAAGGAGCTTGAGACGTGGGCTATGGTGGCATGGTCCATATGGAATGCGCGTAACAGGCTATACTTTGAAGCTTATCAAACCCCGCCGCATGCAATCCTTAAGAGCGCTGAAACGCTTTTGGAAGACTACCAACGGTTAACTCGTTGCATGCCTAACAACTGAGCACCTGAGTGTGCTGTCCTCACTGGTTGAGGCCTTTGTATACGTTATAAGTTTATTTTTTCCTTTTGAGTGTATTGGCTAGTGGGTTTTGGTCGGTGGGAGCCACCCCTAGGGCTCAATTTGTACTCCCTCAGTTTATTTAATATACTTCTATCTATTATGTCAAAAAAAAAAAGATATTTTACTTTACAGATTTGAGATTATAGTGTGCTCCGAGTCCTACACGTGGTGGGTTTAAAAAGCAAAAATAAAAGCAAAACTACTCCAGCCTACAATTTGCTTCATGTCATATACGTGGTACACCGTTTGACTATTCTTTTTGTTATTGTCATTAAACACTAATGCCAGTACACAATAATTTTACATCATTCTCACAATATAAGTGGTGAGTATTTACTAGTGATAATCTAAGTTCACAATTGAGATAATTTTTTGCTACTAGTAATAATTGTTGTAGACGACTAAATTTCTTAATTCGAAATAAATCAAACAAGTAAAATAGTTTTACAAATGCGAATTTGTATTGATGATTGTGTGGTACAATTCTCTGTGATTACAAAAAAGTGATCATCTGATTCAATCTCCTTGCAAGACTTATTGATTTGGATTTGTGGTAATGTGATTTTGACTTGAACACAAAATGAACACAAAATATCCTTCAATGTGGTTGAGGGATGGATCGAGGATTACTGAAATGGAATTACAATGAATCTCTAGCTATGAGCTTGTTAAGAATCCTTTGTTCTTCACGTTCTTCGTGTGTTCGTCGCGTGTTCTTCGTCTTCGAAGGTTTGTGGTGGAAGTTCTTCGGGGCTTTAAAAGCTTGGATCCATAGAGCTTCACTGATTTGTGATTTGTTGATGTTTTCGGACACTTTAGGCTTGATTCCCGGAAACTTTTGGATCTAGGCAGATAGTTTAGATGATTCTACTTCGAATGTTCTTCGATTTTGAGGTTGAAGTTCTTGAAGGCTTTGAGGCTTGATTCTTGCAGAGCTTCTATACTTCTGATGTTTCTAAATCTTCTCTGATGTTGCTTGTGCTTCAGAAGGCTTGGTGTCCTCCTAAATGTCTTAGGAAGGCTTCTATTTATAGGAATTTGGAGGTGGATGAGCGACACGTGGTGGAGTCTGATTGGTGACACATGTCACAGCCTGATTGGTTCGCCTATGTCATCGCTTACACACGCTGGATTGATTAAGTCATCACTTACACGTACGAGGCTGCTTGTGTCATCGCCTACACGTGCGTTGACGCGTGATTGGTTTTTTGCATGACACTTGGCAAATTTCCATTGGCTTCTCAGTAGTGATAGTAAAACCTAGCAGTAATACGTGGCACTTTGTAATTGACTGTATTTTGTGGACTTGGTAGCATGACGTGTCAGCTTGTGATAGGTCAGGAATTTTCCCTCTCTACAAATGCCCCCTCGAGACTCGTTCACGCACACAGTTTAGAGTGTGGTGTGGGAATGAGTTTTGAAAATAGATTTTTACACTTGGCTCTTCAAATGAAGTAGTTGAAGGTGGTGGAGCTTTCAACAAGATGAGATAATTTTCGAGGAGTAGACCCACCCATATGAAAGGCTTTGATGAGACTGAAAAAAGGCCTACAAGTATTTGAATGTACTTGCGTGACTGAGTCTTCTCAACAGAGGTTAAGTTGAAGTAATTTCAGAAGTATGTTTTGGATCGTTGGTGGCGATCACAAGGTGTAGAAGATGGGGAAGATACGAGGATGGTGGCTGGGTACAGCATGCAGAGTTATGGGGTTAGCCTTGTATTTTTAAGAACTTCTGGTGAAGTTATCTCAGAAGAGTATACTTCGGATTACGGCGAGGCCATGTGAGAATGTGGTTGAATGTGCATGTGTTATTGCATCACTCATGTTAAGTTGAGGTAATTTCAGAAGTTTAGGGATTTTGGGGATGCTGATGTTGGTAGTGAAGAAGACGGGGATGAAGCAAAGCGAATGGGTGAAACATACGCCACCATGGCGCTGGCCTTGTACGTCAGGGATCCCCTGGTGTAGATGTTTCTGGGAAGTACAACTTTGGATCCGGGACTGACTACATGTTGAATGAGGTTCGGCGGCAAGTCATTGAATGTGTGTGTGTGATGGGACCATGCTGACGGACGTTAAGTTGAAGTAATTTCAGAAGTATGTTTTCTAAAATACTTCAAGTTGAATTTAAGTTGGAGTAATTCCAGAAAGTGTGTTTTGAGGTACCAGCAACGATGACCTTTGGGTCCCACACTGGTGGGGACATGGAATAAGGCTCTGGTGACCATTTACCGGCTCTAAAGGTTGAATTCTAATGAGCTGGTGCCTTGGAGGTTGTTTCAAATGTTGGATGAAAGACAATTTGTAGGATACCCCAACACTTTTTACCATTTTCATTCACTGTTTCTTGTTGGAAAAGTACAAAAGAATGAAAGATTGAGTTAACTTGTGATTCTAGTCTTAGAAACCAGCCAAGTTGCTGTTTGTTTCGAACCATTGCCTCTGCCGGAAGACCAAGCAATTGGAAAGAGACTACGGGAGACCTGAGGTTAAGAACAGGTGCTTCTGCTGGACTTGGATTTCCTGGCCAACCAAGTCTGGGGAAGCATGGAACTGCAATGCAGACCGTGTTATGAGTAATTTTATGAACAAATATGGTCGTTAAGGGGAGAAACAAAATTTGTTTGGATCTCAAAACTACAATGATGTTGTGAAGAGGGTTTCTACTGAACCATGAGAGTGTTGATTTCAAACAGATTATAAAGCAATATTGGTTGCTAAGTGTTGAGAATGATGAGGCCATAGTGAGAAATGGCTGTGAGAAGGAGGACCTGAAAATTTGAAAGAAGTAAATCTTCATTTCATGATTTAGTATGTTTTCTTTTTCTTTTTCTTTTTGATGAGTTTTTTTTTTTTTTTTTTAATGAACTCGGCCCTTCTATTTATAGCGGAGAGACGAAGAACGGTAGTTGGGGTAGTTGAGAATAGTGGATGAAAATTTTTTGTGAGACTGGTGGATGAGAACAGTAGGCAACGAATAGGAATGGTAGGTTGGAGACTGGTAGAGAACGAGAATGGAAGGTGGGAGACTGGCAGGCACCGAACGAGAACAGTAGGCTGAAGTAGTGACCCAATGTAATTTCAAATTTAAGACACACTTGAGAGTTCATCTGTTCTTTGAAAGGGAAGCCTTGATGAAGTTTGGAGAATAACCCTGAGAGGATTCCAACTAAATGGATGAATCTCAAATTTTGATCTTGGGGGCTTAATTTTTGGACATTGCTAGTACTTCGGAGATGTGGGTTAGATTGGTGATTTTCAAGTTGCGAAAAACTAAGCATGACAAGTCTGGCTTGAAAATCTTGACTTTGGGCCGACTTCAATATAAAAGTCAACTATCTTGAACTTGAGTCATTTGTGTAATTTTCAAGTCTCAAATGACTGACCAGACTCCAAAATTGGAATATATGCGAAAAATTGAGCAAGATAGATCCATCTTAAAAATTTTGACTTTTGGTCAACATTTACGCAAAAGTCAACTTTCGAAAATTGGACGTTTACACAATTTCCAAGCTTTGAATGAAGAAACGGATCCCAAAATCATAATGTACTTGAGAAACTAAGTGGGACAGGTCCATTTCAAAAATTTTGACTTTTTGGTCCAAGTCAAAGGTCAAACTTGGTTAAAGCATTTTTTTTTTTTTTTTTTTTTTTTTTTTACAGGTGGTTCGAATCGGGTTTGATTTTCGGGTCGATCCGGGTTGGCCTGGACAAACGGGTCAGTCAATGGAGGATGACGTCATTGGTGACGTCATGACGCTGGGACAGTATGGAGCGTGAGGATGGAGCTGCGCGTGTGGCGCGTGTTGCTTATTGCAGCCACCGCCGGATCTTTTGGCGGCACGTGGTGGCACGTGCTTGATTTTTTGGGCCTGAAATTTTCAGGTTTCTTAGATCTTGAGTAGTACAAGACCCCTGTAGTGTCAGTTTTGTAAAATGATGAGTAGATTTGCACAATTTTGAGGAACTAAGCTGTTGGTCATCGCGAGTCTGTGGTGGCGTGTGGAGGCGCGTGAGGGCTTTGTTGTTGATGAGTTTTCTGCGTTTTGCACATCGAGGCCCGCTGGATTGAGTGGTAAACTTAGTTTTTCTCAATTGGTGATCCGATTTGCACAAATGTGAAGGAGGAGGCCAAGATCTTTGAAGCCTATGGTGGTGCGTGGAGGCGCGTGGCTTGGCATCTGGACCTAAATTTTTTTTTGATTTTGTAGATTGAAGGTCGTAGAAGACTTCTATGGCGTCGGTCTCTGACAGTGTTGACATTGATAAATCAGCAAGTGTCTCTGCTTTCAAGGTCGGCAGCACAAGTTGCTTTGAACAATAGACAAGCTAGAACTTCATTCCAAGTCTAGTGTAGTAGTATTTTAGATGACATGTGTACTTTTGCAGGCCTATAAGCCTTTTTTTCTGTGGTCTAGTGTAATAGTTTTCTTTCTAACAGTATGATGCATTTATGGGTACCCCTTTTTTCTCAAGGTTTGGTGCAGTTTTCTTTGATTTTGAGTGTATTTGAGTTGCAAAGTCTGACCTTAAACATTGGTGGCAGCATTTTTTTCCTTTTTCTTTTTTGTCTGTTATCTCAAAAATTTTCTACATAAAGCCACCGGGGGTATGCATTAATCTGTACAAGGAGTTTCCAGTGGGCAGCATGATACGTAGAGAAATTATGCTTATTTATTTATTTATTTTTATCTCTTTTTTTTTTTCACATGCTTGGTATGTACTAACCAAATTTTTTTTTTTTTTTTGACAGGCTAGAGATTAAAATTGAAGCTCTCTTTATCGATTTTTTCTTTTTTTTTTGGTTGAGACGTGCCATGAGATTTTCTTCTAACAAGTTCTTTGTTGTTGCTTGTTTTTGTCATGCAGCATACTTTCTTTGGCAATTAAGCTGCACCAACACTTGTCTTTTCAACGCAGCCATCTCAAGAGTCTTTGCAACATAGCCACATCAAGAGTCTTTACCATGAAGCCGTGCCAGCATTTGTCCTTGTACTGAAGCCATGCCAACATTCATCTTTGCCATGAAGCAATATTTGCACTTGCATCTGCTATGAAGTCGCACCATTATTTGCCTTTGTAATAAAGCTGCACTAGCACTCTTCTTTTGCCATTAAGCTGCCTCGACATTTTATTTGCATTGAGGCCACATCTACACTTCCTTCATACCCAAGCTATGCCAACATTCATCTTTGCCATGCAGCCACGTCAACACTTCATTCGAATTGAAGCCGTGCCAACATCCATCTTTTCCATGAAGCAACGTTAACACTTCATTTGCACCGAAGTCGTGCCAACATCCATCTTTGCCATGAAGCTACATCAACACTTCACTTGAACCAAAGCTGTGCCAACATCCATCTTTGCCATGAAGCTACATCAACACTTCACTTGCACCAAAGCCATGCCAACGTTCATCTTTGCCATGAAGCCATGACAACACTTCACATTAGCACTGAAGTCACATTGAAGTTGCACCAATATTTGCACTAAAGTCGTGTCAACATTCATCTTTGCCATGAAGCCATGACAACACTTCATTCATATCGAAGCTATGCCAACATTCATCTTTGCCATGAAGCCATGACAACACTTCATTCATATCGAAGCTGTGCCAACGTTCATCTTTGTCATGAAGCCACGACAACACTCCACATTAGCACTCGCACTCGCATTGAAGTCGCACCAATATTAACCTTTATAATAAAGCTACAACAACACAAATTTTTAGAGGCAACATAGCTCAGACATCAATGGTGCATAACACTGTAGCCAGATATCAAGATTTCAAAGATGCCATCAAGGCGTTGAAGATGCAAGGAGTCCTTATCAAGACTTTGAAGATGCAAGGAAATACCAACAAAACCTTGAAGATGTGAGAAAAAATGACGTCAATATTGAAGATGCCAGAGCATGCTGCTAAGACTTTGAAGATGTCGAAACATGCCACCAAGAATTTTGACATTGCACGAACATGTTCATAGAGGAGAGATGATGCAACACTGACTTCGGATATATAATCTATCATCATTTTGGAGGAAGTTGACGTCAACCAAAATTCAAAAACATGATGTGAAACGACACTACTCAGAAGGGAGATGATGTGGTTCAAATTTCAGAACTATGAAGTGGCACAACTTAAAAGAGAGACAATGTAGCTTAGACTTGCAAGGTACAAGAAGATGCCTCTAGGAGATAAGTGATGCAAAGCGTACTTCAGAAACGTGAGAGAATGTCCATAGAAAATGAGCAATGCCATGCAGACTTAATTTCTTGCAAAAGAGATTGAAGATTTTATTTCGCTCCACAACCAAGAATCAACTTATGTTTATCATCATTTCAAGGAAAGCTAAGCAACGTCAACTCCTTATAGTCTTCATCTTCGACTACAACGATCTTCGATCATCCTATTGAGCCATTGACTGTCTTTAAATAATGCCTTGCCAACCAAAGGGACCTTAAAAGCATACTAATGACTATTGGAAGACTCTTCAAGGTAGACTAGCAATCCTTCTTCTTTTCATGTGACTAAACTTAGTGACAAGTACTAAGCTGCCTACGTACCTCGGAGAGGGATCAAGTCATCACGTAGTTCAACAGATTTTTTTTTTTTTTGTTGATTTTTTTGATAGTTTCTTTTTGGATGATTTATTTTTTCTTTTTTCTTTTTTTTGTTATTTTTTTGTGATCTTTTTTTTTTTTTTTTGGGATGATTTTTTTGATAATTTCTTTTTTGATGTTTTTTTTTTTTTGGGTGCAAAAAGGAGGGCTCAGTGTGTAATAGTGGGTATCACCACTAATCGAACCCGAGACCCCTCAAGGGCGACATGGGCATCCAACCACTACGCCACACTAGCAATTGGTGACATAGAATAGGATTAATTTCTCCTTATTGGTACGCTTTCAAAGGTATTGGGAGGACATCATATACTCTTGAAGCGCTACAGCGAGCAGTTTAAACTCTTACCAAGGAGCACTCCTCGATGTTCAAGCGTAGAAGTGTTTAAGGAACTTCCAATTGATGGGGCCGATCCTTGCATCATCATTGTTGATCAACTTGTAAGCTTGGTTGGTGTTTGCCCCCTGCTTGAGAGTTGGAAGTACATCACAAGCAACGGTCACATGGTTTGACCCGACAACTTCATTGAAGTCTAGATCGATCTTGTTTTCTTTGGCAAGCTTCATGATTTGTTCTTTGAAGATGAAGCATTTTTGGATTGGGTGGCCAATGATGCAATGATATTTGCAGTAGTTAGGGTCATCAACTTTCCCCATGTCTTCCGGTCGCCTGCATTCTGGCAATTCAATTAGTTTCAATTGCAGTAGTTGTTCTAAGATGTTTGGCACATCATCATCGGGGAACGGATATACTTTTTGCTCACGTTCCTTAAAAGTTAGACGACACACTTCGTTCTTTTGCCATCCTTCAAGCTGTTTTTCATTTGCCTTGGCTCCTCTTCTTGGAACCTTGACTACGGCAGTGTTAACAGCCATTAGGTCTTTGAGGTTGACTTTTGCATTCCTGTCATTCCTTTTTACTTCCTTTCTGCTTTCCTCAGGTATGGGAGGTTTTGTATTTCCATGGCTAGCAATGCTCAACTCTATGTCATGCGCACGAGTTGCTAACTCTTTAAATGTTCGGGGCTTTATCCCTTGAAGGATGTAAAGAAGTCCCCAATGCATGCCTTGGATGCACATCTCTACAGCAGATATTTCTGAAAGTCTATCCTTGCAATCTAGACTCAAAGAATGCCACGGATTGATATAATCAACGACGAGCTCATCCTTCCATTGTTTGGTATTGGTAAGCTCCATCATGCCTACCGTGCGCCGTGTGCTATAGAATCGGTTGAGAAACTCCCTTTCAAGTTGTTCCCAACTATCGAATGACTTGGGTTCTAAGTCTGTATACCAATCAAAGGCATTTCCCTTGAGTGAACAGACAAATTGCTTTACAAGGAGGCCTCCTTGAGTCCCTGCGTTCTCACAAGTTTCTACAAAGTGAGCAATGTGTTGCTTAAGATTTCCATTGCCATCAAATTGTAAGAACTTGGGGGGTTGATACCCATTTGGCATCCTCATGTTGTCGATGGGCTTTGTGTAAGGTTTTGAATATGTGAGAGAACTTGTAGAAGAACCTCCATATTGTGCTCGGATGATATTTGTTATCATGTCTTGTAATTGTTGAACCGATAACAAAGCAACCAAAGTAGATTTTTCCCGTCGAGGAGTGTCTTGATTTTCTTTCCCTTTGTCAACTTTTGTAGAAGTGAAGCCAAATGGGAGCTTAGGATCATGGCTTGATTCGCCAAGATCTTGTACTTCAAGTTTGTTCATTAAAGTTGCAATTTGGAGGTTCTTATCTTCAAGTGCTTTTGTGAGAAGGACAACCATTTGCTCTATTTCAGCCATTTTTTCTTCCATGGTAGAGGTGTTAGTCATCATGATTGACACAACTTCCCAAGATGATGGAGAAGAAAGTGATTTGAAGTGAGCACATAAAATCTCATCTTTTAGGTTCCCTTTGATGGGAGAGAAGTCGTGCGACCAACTTCTTGTGAAGGAAGAAGGGGATTTGCCCCCATACTCGAGGTGTTCCAAGGTGGAGATATCTTTATTGATGACCTTGTTTCTTGTTAGAGGGTCTAAGGAGATGATTGTCTGGACATTGGCTTCCTTGGTTGATTGATATTGAAGTTGATTGTTTGCTTTAGGTTGGCTACAATTGATTGCACCAATGCAATTATTGGTGGTAGCCGTACCAAGTCTAGTTGAAGTAGCTATTGTTGAAGTTTGAATGTTCTTGCTAGAGGCCATTGAAGTTGGTAGCAAGATGATGAAGATTTCTTTCTTTGAAGGAGAGCGAGATGCGAGGCAGAGATGTCCTACTAGGCGTGCCAGAATATGTAGACGACTAAATTTCTTAATTCGAAATAAATCAAACAAGTAAAATAGTTTCACAAATGCGAATTTGTATTGATGATTGTGTGGTACAATTCTCTGTGATTACAAAAAAGTGATCCTCTGATTCAATCTCCTTGCAAGACTTATTGATTTGGATTTGTGGTAATGTGATTTTGACTTGAACACAAAATATCCTTCAATGTGGTTGAGGGATGGATCGAAGATTACTGAAACGGAATTACAATGAATCTCTGGTTATGAGCTTGTTAAGAATCCTTTGTTCTTCGCGTTCTTCGTGTGTTCTTCGCGTGTTCTTCATCTTCGAAGGTTTGTGGTGGAAGTTCTTCAGGGCTTTAGAAGCTTGGATCTGTAGAGCTTCACTGATTTGTGATTTGTTGATGTTTTCAGACACTTTAGGCTTGATTCCCGCAAACTTTTGGATCTAGGTAGATAGTTTAGATGATTCTGCTTCGAATGTTCTTTGATTTTGAGGTTGAAGTTCTTGAAGGCTTTGAGGCTTGATTCCTGCAGAGCTTCTATACTTGTGATGTTTCTGAATCTTCTTTGATGCTACTTGTGCTTCAAAAGGCTTAGTGTCCCCCTAAATGTCTTAGGAAGGCTTCTATTTATAGGAATTTGGAGGTGGATGAGCGACACATGGCGGAGTCTGATTGGTGACACATGTCACAGCCTGATTGTTTCGCCTATGTCATCGCTTACACACGCTGGATTGATTAAGTCATCGCTTACACGTGCGAGGCTACTTGTGTCATCGCTTACACGTGCGCTGATGCGTGATTGGTTTTTTACATGACACTTAGCAAATTTCCATTGGCTTCTGAGTAGTGATAGTAAAACCTAGCAGCAATACGTGGCACTTTGTAATTGACTGTATTTTGTGGACTTGGTAGCATGACGTGTCAACTTGTGATAAGTTGGGAATTTTCCCTCTCTACACTTGTTACCTAATATTTTTTGTAAAATTGTTGTAAAAATATGGTGGGCGTAAAATTACTCGTTATTAAATTGATAAACATATTATATAACATATAAATATAATAAACTAATACTAAAACTTATACGAACAAAATTGCTAAATGCCTTTTTTGGGCAAACTAAGCGGCGTTTTGCCCTATTTTTCAAACTAATTAGGGAAATGCTCATCTTGTGAAACTCGATTTTCTCAAAATTGAGTTTTAAAAAAAAAAATTCTAGAGCCCTACAGCGGCATTTTTAAGGACCTATAGTGACATTTTCATGACCTATAGTGACATTTTGTAATTTGACTTCCATTAAATCGAGTTATAGGCAATTTTTTTAAATTTTTTTTACCTATAACTCGATTTCATATAAATCGAGTTACAAAACGTCACTATAGGTCCTGAAAACGTCACTATAGGCTCCTTAAAAATGCCGCTATAGGTAAGGCTGTCCACGGGTCGGGCCGGGTCGGATTTGGACCTAACCCGAACTCGACCCACCGGTGTCGGGTGGGGGGCGGAGGAACCCGGACTCAACTCGTCGAAAAATCGGTCGAGTCGGTTTCGGGTGAGGAAGAGGGTCAGTCGGGCCGGTCGGGTCGCCGGAATAAAAAGAAAGCATCGAATCTGAAAAAAAATAGTCGCCAGAATCTGGAAAACTCGCCGGTTTCTGAAAAAAATCGCCGGAATCTGGAAAAAAACGTCAGTTTCTGGAAAAACTCACCGGATCTCTACGAATCTAAGCTTCATATCGCCGGATCTCCTCGAATCTAAGCTCGATCTTACCAAATACAATCGAAATCTCGCCGGATCTCCTCGAATCTAAGCTTGATCTCGCCGGAGTTGACTGGGTTTGTAGATAACATCGGTCGGGTCGGGTAGCTCGGGTTTTGGAGAAGAAAACCGTCACTCGACCCGCCGGCGGCGGGTTTTTGAAGTCACGACCCGAGTCCGACCGGCAGAGCAGTCGGATCGGGTGGTTCCGGGTCGGTTCCGGGTGGGTGGGGCGGGTTGGGCGGGTGGCGGGTTGATCTGGACAGCCCTAGCTATAGGGCCTAACTCGATTTTGAGAAAATCGATTTTCAAAAGAGGGGCATTTCCCTAATTAGTTTGAAAAATAGGACAAAACGCTGCTTAGTTTGCCCAAAAAGAGCATTTGGCAATTTTTTCCAAACTTATACAAATATATATATATATATATATATCATATAAATAACAAAATCTAAGGTATAATTGGTTATTTGATTATTACTTTTTTTTTTTTTTTTTTAATTTGCACTCATTCAACGAGTATTTGTTTTAATATTCTTAGTCATTATACTGTTTATATTGAAAATGAAAATTGCTAAGAATTTTAATTTAATAATTTATTATTTTATCTCTCTTAAAGAACATAAGTTACTTTTTTTGAATAAAAATATTTAACTTTTGATATTATTACTTGTTTTTGGACATATCTAGCTCCTATGTGATATATATGTGTGTATATAATATTGCTTTGAGAAACAGCTCTTATGCGATATTTAATTACACTTTTTTATAGCACATATGAAACAATTAAAGGACTTAAATTGTATATTGAATTGTGTATATAATCCTATCTTTGAAAAAAGAACTTAATCATCTCATTTTTTGTTTGGCCCTCCCAAAGACAAATTCCTGACTCTGCCTATGCCTTGTAATCTGGCCAACACTCCACTCTTGCCACACATAATGGTGTATAGGGTAATGGGTTAGAGTTCATCTTATTCATAAATAAATAAGGGGGAATGGGGGACAAAAGAGGAAAAGAGAGATTCTTGTTGAAACCTTCCTTTTCAATGAGATGGTTTTGAAAAATACAAACTTAAAAGTAAATTATAAATTACTTGAATTAACCTTCCTTTTGTAAGTATAGTGTTTTTTACAAAGTTATACTAAGAAATTAACAAAAAGAAATCCAAAACAATGTGTATTCTAAATTACAACAGTCAATTGTTTTTTAGGAACCTGCATCCCATTCCACTAGCCCCTTTCAGCCTTGCTTTCCATCTTTTGGCTGGGATAAGTGAGAGAGCAATCCACGTTCTTCAGTTAAGTTCTTGGATTCTCAAAGAAATATTATAATCTTTTATATAATTTTATGAATACCCAAATTATAAATTTGGATTCACCAAATAAAAGAAACCATTTGAAAAGGTATAGTGTTTACAGAAAGAATTCAAAGCACTCAAACGATGCCGTTTTCACAAGTCTAAAATCTAAATTAATTGTAAGAATTCCAAGCACTCAAACGATGCCATTTCCACAAGTCCACCTTTAGAGAAAAGGATCAAACGGTGTCGTTCTATCCTCCCACGCATGCATCATTTAATCAAACGCTGTCGTTTGTATAGTAGCTGTTAGTTCAGAAGCGGTTCCGAATTCTATTAGAGCACATGAGAGAATTCTGAGTTTGTTACAGTGATCTAATTGTGGTGTAAATGATTGAGTGTGAGTGTTTTGTACTATACATTAAGAAGTGTATCTGATCTAAAATTAATGAAAAAGATAAAATTTTCAGTCCATTTCTAATCTCTTTCTGTTCTCTCTGTTACACTTCTTGATATTTTGATATTTTCTCTTGCTTATTTTTCTTGCTCATCTGTGATATAGAGTTAGTTAGATTCAATCTTTGTCTTTTCTCAAAGATCAAAGATTCTTTCATATAGGAAATGTTCCATAGTTGATTCTATTGATGGTCAAGCCATTTTGGATAAGCCCACACAAGAACGCTATAGCAGCTTGGAAAGCTGAACTTGACGCAATACAAGTTTCTAGTTGTACTACCACCATAAAGAGATTACAAAACATGAAGCTTGTTCATTTTTAAAATTAAAATTAAAAAAACCACTTTGACCAGTTTGCTTGAAACCTCCAATGCTACTTTTATTTTTTTAGGTAGAACCAAGCTACTATTAAGTACTCCCATTAAAATGAAATAAATCTTTCTTTTCTAGAGAGTTTTCCATAAGTAGATCAAAACTTACATAGTGCAGCGACATGACACTTCTTTCTATCACATAACAGTGAATTTCAATAATTAAATTTATGATGAGATTCTGTATTTCACTACCATCAATTTTTAGCATCCAATGGACCGTAGCCATAGATTATAGTTCCAATGATAAGTAATGCAGAAAAAAGCTTCTCATTTACAATCCTCCCTCAGAGCTCTTTAGCCAGCCATCTACAAATCAGCAATTTCAGGAACAGGCTAAGCAAGCCACCAAAGCATCTTAAGAAAACCCAGCCAAGCAAAAGAGTAAAGGAAATTCAGCCCGACTTTGATTTAGATTGCAGAAATGAGGATCTCATTGAGGGGGGAAAGATGATTTCATGAAGATTGTGAAAAAATCCTTTATCATAAATGTTATTTTTAACAACCTGCACATCTTCCAATGGGGATTTTCGAAAGAAGGCTCTCCATTTGCTTTCTGGAGGCTTTCCTTCAGTACTCATCCCATTGATACTCGCTTTGAGGGCTGCAGCACTCGCCTTTGCTTCATTTATCTTCCCCTGCCAACTTATGTACTCTTGCCACTTGAAAGTCTGCAGTTCCAAGGAAAAAGTGCTACAGTGAGTTTCATGGTTTTCAAGAGAATATGATTACAATAGCATCTAAATCACAACAAATTAGTTTATAAAATATTACAAAACCATAACTTAACAGAACTGACGGTTCCCACTATTCTGCCTCAACTAATGATTAATCGTAGGAACAACCCAATTGGGTGAAACAATGAGAAAATGATATCACAACAGCCAATGGTATTCATCTCTTGTAGGAATCTTTGTTTCCAAGCTACTTTATTAATCAAGCTGATTTCTTTCCTTTTCCTTTCTTTAGTATTATTAATATTATTATGTTTTTGTAAAATCCGAAAAATTTCAGCTAGGTTTTGTTCCTAGGAATTCTTCTTATAAATTAAGTGAGGTTCTTCAGAGATCAAGCAAAAGTCATGATCAAAATGAAGAAAATTGCATGTCTAACCACAGCTATAACAATTTGAAGCATCCTCAACCCACCCAAGCCATGGGTAGTGATTCTGTAGCAGCAATGCAGCCTCACAAGCTTATCCTATATGATTACTTATTCCCCACATCCTTCCCCTTCCATGATTTTATAAAAAGAAAATAGATAAAATTATTGAGAAACATCAAGGTTGAAAAATAAAACCTTATTTGTGGTGGTATTTGTGAGACAAAGCTTCGCATGATAGCTAAAGAAACCCGCCAGTAGCAGTGAAACAATTGCAAGAAACACCATAAGAAGTATTTGTGTATTGTAGGAGGCCAACAACCACTGTTAAAAAGAAGAAAACAATTAAGCAATAAATCATAATGAAAAGAGACAAACAAAAGCAATGAACTATGTAGTATAATTAAAGACTAAATAAAAAAAAAAAGTAATTTGATTAAAAAAGAGTAGATAAATAGAAATTATTCAAAGCCCAACCTGATGCACATAAAAGGTTAAGCACGCTATCCTAAATGGCTCAAGTATGGAACTTCAACAATGTGCAGCTGTATTTTTGAATGCTCAATTTAATAAGGATAAAGAAAGTAGGAAGGATATAAAAGTGAGAATATGTAGAAGATATCAGCTTTCCATCATGTGTGTTTGGTAGAGGGATAAAAATTAATAAAAAAAATTCCATTGTTCTACTAAAATGAAAAAAATTGGTCCCTTGTGCGATGGTAGGTTGATCTTTCTTCTAGAGAATTATCTAAAGTCACGTATTGAAATTCTTGGAAGTTAATGGGAAAAGAATGGAAAACACAGCTGCTGTTTGATGTGTGATGCTCAAGAACCCTTGTGCAATGCTAGGTTGATCTTTCTTCTTTTGGTTTCTGTAATCCAGACCCTTTAGTCAGATTATTATTTATTCCAGTACTAATATGCCAGCCCCGAACTCAACCAACAAACCTAATCTGTACAGATCTGCACCAGATCAATCGGTTTCCTCTCAACCATTACCAGCCACAAAATTCTTAGATTCTCCTTAGATTGTTAATTCCGAGATCCTGCATCATGCAGCCTTAAAAGAAGGGCTATTTGACTCACACCAGTAACATGTTAATAGCTAAGAGTATGGTTATGATAAATTTGCTTCACACACACACACACACACACATATATATGTTGCATAACATGTTGAAAGTGATATTATGATCAGCATGAAAAACTAAAATCTTTAACTGAAACTAATAATCAAGTTATCTATTTACAGAGAAGAATTCAAAAATGCCTTTAAAGTTTCATGAGAAGTTGATTGATCTCTATAATAGATTTTAATGATGTGACTTTGTAAGAATGAGTTATCTTGTTTGATTGACAGTGCATCTGTCAAAAGATAATAATATGTTTGGTAGTCACTCTAAGAACAAGCATCAATGAAAAATAAAAGGAATTTTTCTTTCTAGTGGTAGTGGTGGGGCTATTATATAATTGAAGTCTTTTTGCAGAACTAGGGAAGAAGTGCAAAATTGTATATAATTCATGGATAGGATGTGGTGATACTTTAATACGAGTAAGAAACGAGATTGAGAATTTGATTAGTGGATATTACTATGAAGGAGTTTCAGAGAACTTGAAAGTTGGTCTGGGTGTTGTCATTGGACGAAGATGAGATACTGTTAGCAGGCTGATGATATGTATGCCTATTTGGAGCTATAAATGATCGGCCTTAACCTATTTTATTCTTAATAAAAATGGGCTTTGAAGACAAAACCTTCCTTTTTCTTTCTTTCTGTGCTTTTCAGTTTTATAAACTGGGGATGAACCCTCTTTGCCACTCCTTTTTTCCTAGCATGCGCATTTGGTGCACTATTGAATAAGATTCCTGTAAGCGGTTAAAGTACCTTCCCATCTTAACGCAGTTTACTTCAAGTTTCTGACTTTCTAATTTCGATTCTGTCTCTGTTTTGTTTCAGTTTCATTTTATTGTAGCTATTTAATCCCCTTTTTTCTGGTAATCTGCAAACAAAGAAAAATTATTTCCATTTGCAATGTGCTTGCAGGGGTACATCTTGGTTGGGAAACCTGGGTGGTTTGTAGAGTATGGAACAAGAAAATAACAAGGAAGCAGAGACTCCTGTGAAGACATTACCAGAGTCTAACATGAATAACCAAGAAGAAAACAAAGAGGCAGTGGAGGCACCTGAAAAGGCATCTAGTAAACCAGATTCTAACAAGAACGAAGCAGGGCCATCAAGAAATAAAACTCCAAGATCATTAAAGGCCAAATCCAAAATTTCAAAGAAGCCTCCTGCTAGTAACTCGTTGAACACAGGAAAAGATAATGTTGGTGCACATGTTCGGAGAAGACAAAGGAGGAGGAAGAAGCAACAAATATGGGAGGACAACAAAGAAAGTAGCAACAACGAGGAACAAGATGTTAATAAGCTAAGGTCTAGAGAAGAATATTGTTATTGGAGAGCGTAATGATAAGAGGCAACGGCCTCAAAAGAACCAAGGTTAGATCTCTGAGTTGGAAAAGCGCAAACAAAAACTGAGAAACGAAGGAAATAATGGTGGGTCCAATAATAGTATAAAGAGTCAAAAGAATAAAGAAAATCATGACGGCAGGGAAAGGAACCGAAATAAGGAGAAGAAAGAAGAAAAACTTGGTGGCTTGATCTTCATGTGCAATTCAAAGACAAAGCCAGATTGTTTCCGCTATTCTGTAATGGGTGTTTCAACAAGTAAAAAAGATCTTGTGATGAGTATCAAACCCGGGCTTAAACTATTTCTCTTTGATTTTGATCTGAAGCTTCTGTACGGGATTTATAAGGCATCGTCTTCTGGGGCATGAAACTTGAGCCAAGAGCTTTTGGTGGCGCTTTTCCTGTTCAGGTCAGATTTTCTTGTGGCTGACTTCTCTTGATAATTTTTGTTTTTCTTCATCTTTCTAGCCACACATGTGCTGATGAATTTTTTAATTTTCAGGTGCGGTTTACAGTTGAGAAGGATTGTTTCCCACTATCCGAGGCTGTTTTTAAGAAGGCAATCAAGGAAATTTATAATGAAAAGAACAAATTCAAAACAGAACTTACTGTTAGACAAGTAAGATTTACTTGTTTCTTCAATAGTTTGGGGTCATTGTTTCCGATAGTATTTTTAGCATTCATAATGTTCCAATTTTCCCCATCAGGTTAGGAAGCTCACAGAACTTTTCCTACCAGCTGGGGTCCTCTCAAATGTGCACTCTGTCCACTCTCCACAAGTTGCTAGAGTTTATGATCAAACACGGGAAGTTCATGAAAGAGGAAGAGAAGTTTGGCCCTACTCTCACAACGAAACACTCCCTAGGGATCCTTATTCCAATGGTGATTTTACTAGTTATCCCTTGCTGTCTCATGAAAGGGATCAGCGCATTGCACACAGAGATGTGACTTCTATACCAAGAGGGGAAATTCCTCGTGAATTATATCTAACTGAAAGGGAGTATCGAGCTTATGGTCTTCAGGGAGAGATAAAAAATTTAGGTACCCCATCCCAATTTATGCCTACTTTAGAAATGTACCATGTTAACGTGTATAGTGTTGTGGGCTGTAGGCCCAAACTAGATTACTTGTATAGCACACTCTTGTACTACACTTTTACTTGTACTGCACTTATATGCCTCCTATATAAAGGCACTCGTGTATATTCTTTAATGATGAAATACAATGCAATTACATTTAGTATTTCTAACATGGTATTAGAGCCACTGCTCTGACATTTTCTTAGCAGTCTTGTCTTTATTGGTGTGACTCCAACCTCAACATCGCTTCCGCCATCACAGTAGCTGCCGCAGCCTCTTGCCGTTGAACCTCAGACGTCTTCCAGCCGTCGTCTTTGGGTTCCGGACCTGCAACCGTCGTTGTTGAGGAGTTTCATGCTACAAAGACCACTGCCTGTTGCATCACCGCCGCAATATTGCTCCCATTACGTTTGTGAAGGTACCACAGAGATCGTCTTGCACCGATCTACACACTCGTGGAAGCCTCGAAGCCATCGAAGATTGCACGCACCCCCATGCGCCACTTAAAAGTTCTGCATCGCAACGCACGCTCTCCACGCGCATCCCACGTGCTGCTGCACAGCTGGGTTCCTCCTCATGCGCTCCCACGCGCCGCACCTACAGTTCCACGTACCTTCACTCACCTTCACGCGCTTTCACGCGCCGTGTCACGCTCTCTCATGCGTGCCACGCGCCACACGCGCGAAATCTACTCTTCCACGTCAGCCCTAGCTAATGTCAGTGCTGTTGGGTGCACGTGACACCCTTACTTCCAGCCCACTTGCTTGCCTTGTCAAAGCTCATTTATGAGCTTGGTTCCAAAAGTCTTCATGTCAACATTGCTTTTGCATGAGACTTGACTTAAGCATGTTTAACATGCTAAAGGAAGAAAGAAATTGGGTGAAGCAAAGAAAGCAAGTTCTGACCATTGAGAAGTGAAGACCATACTTCTCTTATTGAGAAGAGTGGCAAAGCGTGTTGGACACGCTGAAGTGAAAAGAAGAAAAAGAAAGAAAGGTCATTCGGCCTTGTAGGGAGAGCTGAAGCTGAAACAGAGAGCAATTTCGGCCATTTTGTGTGTGAGTTTTAGTGAGAGCAAAACACAAAAGAGAGAGCTTCAGCTGAGAGGTGCAGTCCGAAAATAGAGAGAAACAGTGAGAGTGTGAGAGAGTGAAAAAGAAAAAGGAGATATTTTTCTTTGCTTAAGTTTCACACAAAGAAGATAAATTGGTGGAGTTCTCATGGAGTTTTTGAGTGCTACAACCATGGAGAGTTGGAGTATTCAAAGGAAGATTTTGCTACTGACTTTGTGGTGAGATTATATTTACTCCTTGAGATTTATTTGTTGTATATCCAATTTATTGTGGACTCAAGTTTAGCATAAACTTGATAGTTGTAATCTCTATTTCATAGTGGATATTTTTCGGAGCTGCCCCGTGGTTTTTCCCTCTACACTAGAAGGTTTTCCACGTAAGATTTGGTGTTCTTGTGTGATTGTGTTTATGTGATGCTTGCTGGAATTTTTTTTGTTTCCATAATATTGCTATTGCTTGGTAGTCATTAATTTTAATTCACACATAGACATAGAGGGGACTAGGATTTTTCCCCAACAAGTGCCTTGTCATTTGCTGACGTCATCTCACAGTCAGCCTGCTGATGTCATTTGTTGACTTGACACCGTTGACCGTTGACTTCCAGAGTTGACTTTGACCAGAGTTGACCGTTGACTTTTTTTCAGAGTTGACTTTTGCAATTCAGCCGACAATCCAGCAAACGTTTTTGCAAACGTTTTGGCCATAATATTGAGACTTGCTATCAGCGCAACAAATCAGTTGTTTCCACTTCTGCTGCTACAGTTGCTAACACTGAGAGTGTCCAACCCATGGCTTCTGTCTCTGTACAGTCTCAGTCTTCTAGATCCACTTTCTCCATTTCCAGAAATGACCTAATAAATATCATCGCCAATGTCATTCATATGGTTGGTAATGCATCTTATTCCTCTTCTCTCTCAGCTTTATCTGGTATGTCTCCTTCCTCTTGGCTTATGGATTCCGCTTGTTGCAATCACATGACACCTTACTCGTCCTTATTTTCTGACCTTAAACTTGCATCTCACCCTCTTAATATTCGCATAGCAAATGGTTCCACAATGTTTGACCATAATATAGGTTTAGTTTCGACTTCCAACCTCTCGGTTCCTAGAGTTTTTAATGTTCCTGACCTTTCTTATAATTTGTTTTCTGTGGGACAATTAGCTGAGTTGGGTTATCGCATTATCTTTGATTATTCTGGGTGCATTGTGTAGAATCCGAGGACGGGACAGGAGCTTGGGACCGGTCCCAGAGTTGGGCGTATGTTTCTCGTCGACAACCTTCATCTTCCACTTGTTGCTCCTGTTTCTATTGCTGCAGCTACTACAGTTTCTTCAATTCCTTCCCTTACACTTTAGCATGCTCGACTTGGTCATGCATCTTCCTTTCGGGTACAATAATTGGCTTCTAGAGGTTTGTTAGGTTCAGTGTTTACAAAAAATTTTGATTGTGTTTCATGTCAATTAGGAAAACAACCAGCTCTGCCTTTCAATATTAGTGAATCCATATCCATTGATGTCTTTGACCTTATTCATTTTGATGTTTGGGGGCCTTCCTCTATCTCTAGTATTGGTGGATCTCGATATTTTGTTGTCTTTGTTGATGATTACTCTTGTTATAGCTGGATTTTTAATATGAAACATCGTTTTGAATTATTAGAAGTATATTCTAATTTTGCAAAAATGGTTGAAGCTCAGTTTTCCAGACGCATCAAAATTTTTCGATCTAATAATGCTCTTGAATACACTCAATATGCTTTCCAAGCTGTTTTGCATTCCTATGGCACTATTCATCAACTAACTTGTCCAGGTACCTCTCAACAAAATGGTAGAGCCGAACAAAAACTTCGTCATATTCTTGATACTGTTCGTGCTCTCCTTCTCTCTGCCAAAGTTCCTGCTCCTTTTTGGGATGAAGCTGCTCTTCATGTTGTTCATACTATTAATCGCATTTCGAGTCCTGTTATCCAAAATCAAACTCCATATGAGCGCCTTTTCAGGTCACCTCCAGACTATCACCACCTTCGCTCCTTCGGTTCTGCTTGTTTCGTTCTTCTTCAGCCACATGAACATAACAAACTTGAGTCTCGGTCAAAACTTTGTTGTTTTCTTGGCTATAGCGAAACTCAAAAGGGGTATTGGTGTTATGATCCTGTCTCTCATCGTCTTCGTGTCTCTCGCAATGTTGTCTTTTGGGAATATCGCCTCTTTGTCGAGCTCTCTCACTTCCGTGCCTCCCTATCTTCTTTCTCTGCCTTAGATCTTTTTTCAGATGAGGCACATATTCCTTCTGTAGCTGCTCCTGATTCTCCTGTAGACTTTTTTGTCCAACCACCAGATACCACTGATCCCTTTCTTAGTTCACCCTTTAATGAACATGTGGAAGATGAACAGGTTGAAGAGGAGCTACCCAACCCCAACCTTAAGCTTGGGTCCCCTGCTCCTGCTCCGCCTGAAGATCTTACACAAGACATTCCACCTCGTCACTCAACTCGGGTAAGATCTATTCCTACACATTTACTTGACTATCATTGTTACACTGCCCTTGCTACACTACACGAGCCTCACATCTATCGTGAGGCTTCCACTGACCCTTTATGGCAGATTGCAATAGAAGAGGAACTTGATGCATTATCTAAAAGCCATACTTGGGACTTGGTGACACTCCCCCCCGGGAAATTTGTGGTTGGTTGTAAGTGGATCTACAAAATTAAGACTCGCTCTGATGGGTCCATTGAGCGCTACAAAACTCGTCTTGTTGTAAAAGGCTTTACACAAGAGTATGGGATTGATAATGAAGAGACTTTTGCTCCGGTTGCTCGTATCTCATCTGTTCGTGCCCTCTTAGTTGTTGCTGCTGCCAGTAAATAGGACCTTTTTCAGATGGATGTCAAAAATGCATTCCTTAATGGGGATTTAAGTGAAGAAGTGTATATGCAACCTCCTCCTGGTCTCTCTGTTGACTCAAATAAGGTTTGTCACCTTCGACGTGCACTTTATGGCCTTAAACAAGCTCCACGAGCTTGGTTTGCCAAATTTAGCTCTACCATCTCTCGCTTGGGTTACATGACCAGTCATTATGATTCTGCCTTATTTCTTCATCGTATTGACAAATGCACTATTTTACTTCTCCTATATGTGGATAATATGATCATAACTGGTGATGACCTCAGTGGCATTCAAGAACTCAAGGCTTTTCTCAGTCAGCAGTTTGAGATGAAAGATCTTGGACATCTCAGCTACTTCTTAGGTCTTGAAATCACTCATTCTACAGATGGGCTTTATATTACTCAAGCTAAGTATGCCTCTGAACTCTTGTCTCGAGCTGGACTCACTGATAGCAAGACTGTTGACACTCCAGTTGAGCTTAATGCACATCTGACTCCCTCAAGGGGGAAACCATTGTCTAATCCCTCTCTTTACAGACGATTAGTTGGTAGCCTAGTTTATCTCACTGTTACTCGTCCAGACATTTCCTATGCTGTTCACCAGGTGAACCAGTATCTGTCTGCTCCACGATCAACTCACTATGCTGCTGTTCTGCGCATTCTTCGATACCTGAAGGGCACTCTCTTCCATGGTCTTTTCTACTCTGCTCAATCTCCCCTTATTCTCCGTGCATTTTCTAATGCTGATTGGGCAAGAGATCCCGCTGATCGCAGGTCCACCACTGGTTATTGCTTTCTTCTTGGTTCTTCCCTGATTTCTTGGCGAAGTAAGAAACAAACTCATGTGGCCCGCTCCAGTACTGAAGTAGAATATCGTGCCCTTGCTGATACCACATCTGAGCTCCTTTGGCTACGATGGCTTCTCAAAGACTTAAGTATGTCTACATCCTCTGCTACTCCTCTCTATTGTGACAACTAGAGTGTCATTCATATTGCTCACAATGATGTCTTCCATAAACGGACTAAACACATCGAGATTGATTGTCATTTTATCCGTTATCATCTTGTCCATGGTGCTCTCAAGCTGATCTCAGTCTCCTCTAAAGATCAACTTGCAGATATCTTCACCAAGTCACATCCTAAAGGACGCCTTCATACTTTGGTTGACAACCTCAAGTTGGTCTCACATCCACCTTGAGTTTGAAGGGGGCTATTAACGTGTATAGTGTTGTGGGTTTTAGGCCCAAACTAGATTACTTGTATAGCACACTCTTGTACTACACTTTTACTTGTACTGCACTCATATGCCTCTTATATAAAGGCACTCGTGCATATTTTTTAATGATGAAATACAATACAATTACATTCAGTATTTCTAACATACCAGAAAGAATATGAAAGAGAGCACCTTCCAAGACAGCCGGACTATCTATACAAGGATGCCATCCCTGCGCGGAGAGAAACTCTTAGTATTGACCCTCTCTACATTAATGAGAAAGAGTATCAGGCTTATGGTCTTGGTGCTAGACGAGAATTGCCACCTGCAGTTCCTGTAGCAACTGTGACATCTGCTACTGCTTTAGGCTCCTATGCAAATAATCCATATTACGCCTATCGTTATGGTGCTTTATCAGGGGACCCATATTTACCATCTGTGAGGAGAGAAGAAGTCCCTTCCAGTTCTTATTCTGTTGGTGGAACATTTCCAGGAGAGATAGCACATTTACGTAGGATAGAGACCGATCAAGGAGCAAATAGGTTATACTCCACATATGCTGCTGATGCCCTACTGCGTTATAACCAGACAGAGAACTGTTAGGTTGCTCAGCTTGAAGCTGTATCTGTGCCAGTTTCATCTCGGTACTCTTTTGCGAGTCCATCATTCTCGTTCCGCTGACTGAATTTGCATCATTAATCCCCCTTCCCCCCTCCCTAAAACCCTCTTTAATTTTTTCTCACTTTCCTTTTGTTATAAATGATATTCAGATATCAGAATTAGTTGATTACCCCATGATGGTATTTAGGCTCCGTAATTTATTGGCAGTATGTTATGTTATATCTTTGTTAGTTGTCACCAAGTGCCTTGCAAATGTAGCGAATGGCAAACTCATATTGCATAGGGTGGCACTGGACTCTAGGCTAATAAATAGGCACTTTGGGTTTCTGCTGGTGGGCTGGTGACATGGGTAGGTACATTTTTCACTAGCATTTTGTATGGATGATAGATTTGGGCTTGAGATCCGATGCAAGCTGAGTTTGAGCCCACATGATGTTAACTTAATCAAAATTCTATGTTGGTATATAACTATTGCTGCTATATAAATTTACAAATATCATAACTATTGCTGCTTTATAAATTTACGAAACAGGGGCGGGGGTTAGGAAAAAAAAAGATTTGAGGAAATTCTTTTGGTTTTCTTCTTATCACAATATTGCTTTTATGCCTTCGTTTTAGAAACTTTCGTTTTTGGATAAAAAAAAAGAAAATTGCTTTTTTTTAGCAAAAAAATATCGTTATATAAAGTAGGTAGACTGACTATAAGTCAGTTGGTCTTTAAATTATTGAAGTAGCTTCTGAGATGGTCGGATACAATTGGGCCAGCAATTCTATACCCTGAATCTACATCTGAATTGCAAGGAAGAAACTTAGAAGTCAGGTTCATCGTTCATGTTGGTTTGTGTGCTTGTTAATCAGTCCCGATACATTTGGTTAGAATAAGTGAATCGTTTTTGGGTTACTGATTGAATTTTCTATGAAATTACGCCTATATTGCTAGGAAGAAACCTAGAATTCAGGTGCAAATTGGTTTGTGGGAACCCAAATTTAGAAGATTCAAGTAGCTATTGTACTCGTTTATCACAAGGAAAAAAGAAAGTCCAATCCACTAACGATTAATATTCGTTCAAGACTTCTTTTTATGGTCCATAATCGTGCAAATTCAATTTTAAAGTGAGCCCTACTGAAGATCAAATTGCTAGAAATGTTTATCACTGAAGGGATAAACTTTTTGGGTGTAATGACCTTTAAAATTCTTTTGGAAAGTCTTTACTGAAACTCCCTAATAAATGGAAAGAAATTATATTGCATTTTCAGAGTAAGACGATATGGTACTATCTTTTTTCACATATTTGAAAATTATATAGCTTTGCTTAATACCTTTGAATATATAACTAAATTCTTATATATGCTTAGATTAGGCAAATTGGTTCATTTTGTTTTAAAAATAATTTGTGTAAAAATATAGGTGTGCCTTAGAAAATGTCAATTTTATGAAGTCATGCTTGCCGGAGTTTCTTTCCATCCTCTTAAGCTTATTTATTTATTTTTTCCCTTTTTTGATATTGAAAAATGTCAATTTTTATCCTTGTTTCTTAAAAAAAAATTATTTAATTTAGATATCAATTGGTTCATTTTTTTTTCTTTAATTTTATAGAGTCAAGTCCATTTTGTGTAAAAATATAAATGTACCTTACAAATTGGTTTTTCCTTTTTTCGATATTGAAAAATGATTAATATCCTTAGTTAAAAAGATAAAGGCTAATATCAAATTATCAATGTCCTTTGCCCCGACCCAAACTCTACTCTTAGCTGACTCCATTATGGTCAAAGGTTGACTAACACTACAAAAGGATTTTCCTTATTTCAACCCACTCTTTTTAAGGGTTAATAGAAAGTGTTGAAAGTTGAAACAAACGCTAACAAATTAGTTCGTGCCATTTTTTTCAGGTGGCTTTATTTCAAAAGTCACTAATAACCCTCCAAATAAACTAATGTAATCTTCCTTAATATATATATATATATATATATATATATATATATATATATATTAAAAAAAAGGTGGGTTAATGGGCCAATTTTAGCTAGTGGGGAGGTACTACCCATGTGGTTCTTCTATTATCATTTTATTCACCAACAAATTGGAAATTGCAATTTTCACATTATTATTTTTTCTTTTTAATATTGAGAATTAATTGATTAATATCTCAACTTAATTAGCCAAAAGAAAAAAAAGGCCAATATTGACAACCTTTGCCCCCAACAGTGTATTCTTAGAATCTTAGTTGTCACCATTATGGTCAAACGTTGATTGACCAGTTCTTATAATTTGGTTTGAATTATTTAATTTGTGAAGGAAATTTACAAATTTGGTATTAGAATTTTGCTGTATTAAAAATCTATAGAATGACTTCCATTACTATTTTTTCACCAAAAATTTGGAACTTTCAATTTTCTCATTAGTCTTTTTTTTATATTTTTTTTATTGAAACTAATTAATATCTTTACGAGAAAAAAAAAAAGAAAAAGAAAAAGAAAAAGAAGAAGATAATATTAAATTATTAATGCACTTTGCCCCTAACCCCAAGTCTGTCCTTACTTCCTAGTTGTTACCATTACAGCCAAAGGTTGACTAACCAGTTTCTTGAGTCTCCCTATAATTTTGTTTGAATTGTCTAATTTTATGGAAGTTTATGAATTTGGTATCAAAATTTTTTAGTGGCAAGAGTCTATAGAAAAACTCTTCTATTACTGGTTTTTTCACAAAGAAAAAAAAATTGAACTTTCAGATTTCCCATTAGTTTTTCCTTTTTCAAATATTGGAAAATGATTAATATCCTTAGTTAAAAAGAAAAAGGCTATTATCAATGCCCTTAAATTTGCCCCCAACCCTAAGTCTGTTCTTAGTTGGCACCATTATTGTTAAATTGACGTCCATGACGGTTCATTCTATTGACATTGACCTAATGGTAGTCTTTTTTTCTTTTTGGCAGTTCCACTCACCTATCAGTTATTTTAATTTAGCCTCTAGGTTGCCCTATTCGAGATCTGACCACAAACCCACAACTCATTTGATCTCATATATACTTAATGAGTTAAGTTTGATTACTCGGCGTGTTGGTTGGCTCTAATACCAAATGATACAAATCTATGGGTAGAATTCATCCTTGAAAATTGGCTTGTAAGGGTAGGGTGCCCAAGAGCTTATATATACATGATTAAGCTTACTCGTATTCCATGTGGAACACTAGGATCATAATAGTTTCTCATGTCCCTATAATTTGGCTTAAATGATTTAATTGTGAAGGAAATTTACAAATTTGGTATCAAAACTTCGAAGTGGAAAAAGGTCTATTGAATAAATCTTGGGAAAAGAGAAAAGAAAATAAAAAAGTTATAACGCATCAATTTTTCTTTTCATAAGTTAACTTGGCCACCATTTCAATCCAATTGTCGTCATACTTGGCCTTGATTCCAAAGGCTGTAAACGAGCCGAGCTTTGTCAAGTAATGCATGTTCAAGCTTGACTCGTCAGGAAAAGTCAAAAAACTTGAGCTTGGCTTGAGCTTGTGACAAGCCTAAAAATAGTATTTGAGCTTGAGCTCGTAGGAAAGCCAAAAAGCTTGAGCTTGGCTTGATTAATTAGTCAAGCCAAACTCAAGTTTAATATCAAACTTAAACTCGAGCTTAAGTCAAGTTTTTATGCTTGAGATCTAAAAAAACTACATTATTAAATGCTTAAATCTCTAAAATTAAGAAAACAAATAGTATACTCACTTTATCATGCATCTAGTCTTACTTATGATTAACCATTATTCAAATTAATAATTTACATAACTAAATTCATCCATTCATCATTCCTTATTTACAGCTTCAGCAATTGTTCAAAGTACAATTTTTACATTCACGTTAGATGATGAAGGACTAGAAAAATACCTGTTTGTAACTATTGTGAATGAGAAAATACTAACATGTTTCATAACTTTATTTTAGATGATTGATAGGAAAGGATCATATGTGGCCTACTTAATTATTTATTTATTTTTAAATGTTACTATAGTCTAAAGTGGTTCTTGATTAGTTTAAAGGGAAGGAAAAAATTAAGGTAATATAGGTAGTGGTCTCATATTGGCTATGTCATTATTAAGATATGTGTAATGAGTATATTTAGCTAACACATATAAACTTATAAATGAGTCTATGCTTCAATTGTTGTATATCAAGCCTAATAGCTCACGAGCTTGTTTGTGAACAAATTTTTTTGCTTGGGCTCAGCTTGTTTATTAAACGAGCCTAAAACTAAGGCTCAAGCTTGGCTTATTTATAAACAAATAAACATGAACAAGCTTTTTATCGAGCCGAGCCCAAGTTGTTCATGATCGGCTTGGTTCATTTACGGCCCTAATTCCAAAAGCATGAGAATTGAGAGGTTAGGTCGCCTAGTTCAATTTTTGATGAAGCAAGGTTTGCATAGACTTCTCATATGAATTTTCACATGAATGGGGTGGAAGGTGAGGTCGAGAATTTATGTGTTCATTTGGTATTGTAAGAAGTAGATTTTAATTGTTGAGTTTTTGTGATATATACTCTTGATTAAAAAGTTATATAGCGTTTTGAATGTTTGGTAAAATTACAAAGAATAATGGTTGAGTTTTTGATTTATAAGGATGAATAATGAATCCTAGATTTCTTTCCTAAAAGTTCTAAATTTTATTATTAACCTTAAAATTGAAAGCACTTTAGCGATTTTTTGACAATTTCTGCTTAGAGCTTTAAGACTCTTAAAATATTTTAACTTTCATTGAAAAGCATTTAAAGTCTTGTAGCTCAGTAACATGATGTGGTCTAATTATTTATAAAAAGAATTAAGGTTCGAATCTCTAATCTTTATTTACTGCAATAATTAAATTATATATAAAAAAAACCTTGAATAGCAACACTAAACGGACTCTAAGACTCAATGGATGTATGAATAATTTAATAAGTAAAAAAAATGAGGCCAAGCTGTTTCCAAATAAATATCCTAATTAAAAAAAAAAAAAGTAAAAGCATGAACCTCTTTTTTTTGTTTTTTTTTTTTTTTTGTTTTTTTTTTTTGTTTTTTTTTGTAAAAGAAGGAAAATTTTAAGATGGAATGGCCATATTGGTCTATTTATGAAACGGTCCCAACTGTTAGCCATTTATGGAACGTGAAAGCAAATTTAGAAAAAAAAAATAAATGCAAAGAGTAATAATAGTCCCATGCTTTTTATTATACACTCATTGACATTGTACATATATGTCCTTAGTAAACAATAAAATTTTATAAAAAATAATGTTCAAAAACGTGATTTCAAAAAGTATGTTTATCTCACATTAGTTGTGTCTTGTGTGTGTCTAGTATCCATTGTTTATAATCACAGTCTACAACTACAAAAGTTAGGCCCTTTTGTAGTTGTACTCTGGTTATGTAATGTATTATAAACTCGATTTAAAACACTAATATTACTATTTTCGTGTGTGTTCTAATGAGTATTACTGTATACTAAAAGAAAAAAAATTTATGTAGTATTGCTATTTTAAACATAACACACTGACACAAATGTATATAATTTCTGCATAGAAGTAGATCTCAAATTCTCAACCCACCTAGAAAGAATACTTTGACTTTTCGGATGGCTATAACACTCATAAAATCATTGGTGTAAGAACAATGCCAAAGGGAAAAGGAGTCTTTAATTATGTGTGTGTTTGAGATGAACTGAATTTTTTAGTTTATTTATACTTTCAACTTATTTTTTCTATTATTTATGGGTTTCACTATACCTTTTGATACTATTTATATGTCCCACCGCACTTTTTGATAATATTTATAATTATCATTGTACTATTCAGCTTATTTTTTAACATTTTTTTTTACACATTTTTGACAATTTTTTTTTAATTTTAATTAAATAAACTGTTCCAAGTAAACTATATATATATATATATATATATATATATATATATATGTTTCTGTTCAATCTAATGTTTATGGGCTTGCTTTGTTGAGAGAAGAAAACTAGAAGTAATTAAGCGTCCCAAATTTTAATTGCATACGCGTGGAAAAGTCATTGACTATATGAATTGTATAGTTGCCATACGTGCATGCATCGCTAAAGGCTAGCCTGAGACTATTTCTTGTATACGCGGGGAAAAGTCATTGACTGTCTATATGAATATTTTTGTAGGTTTGGCTCCAACCCACAATTTTCCAAAAGTAATTATTTTTTTCAAAGTCTATTAGTTGAAAGGATAAAATTAATTGATATTCTAAGTACATTGGTTTAAGAAGTGTTTTAGAAAATTTTATAAGAAAAAAAAATAATTAATTTTTTAAATAGTTTTTTATATTTCTTATACGAGTAATATCAAAAATTTTTAAAAATATATTAATAAATGCTGTAATTTTAATTGTTTGGAAAGTTTGGTTAAATCAACATGCACGTAAAGGCCTCATATATACTCCTCAGAAATTTGCGGCGACAAATGGCGGCTATAAAACTTCATTGAAGTCATACAAGACGTGGTCCTTGTCTATCTTAGATTTCTAGCCAAATTGGTGTGTCCTCATTTATTGATAACATATTACTTTTTTTTTTTTTTGGATAAGGATAACATATTACTTGAACTTATGATGTTAGTTTTATTATAATTATTTATTATCATACTAACACAATATACGAAGCTTTCTTTTTAATGTAGTTGCAAAGATCTAAGTCATCATACTAACATATTACGTCAAAATTTTTTATCAGTTAAGAGCCCACGATTAATATTTTTGATGCTTTTTTTATTTTATTTTATTTTATTTATAAAGAAAACTGCTAAAATACCATTCACACCTGGTCAAAAATGATAGCGTTCATTTGTCCTTGTGGTGACATTAACTTTTGCTGATTATTATCATTTGGCTCAATGGATAAGAATTCAATTCAAAGAAAACCAGAGACAAAGGCAGCGCCAGAAATTATCCGTAAATTACAAAATAATATCAGTCAATAGCTCAGACAAAATTGACTTCTTCTGCTCTCTATCTTATTAGTTCTGTTAAATATATAACTCAAAAAATGGTCAAGTGATCTGCATCTGCATGTAACCACTTTACTGAAAAAAAATTTATTTTAAAAATAATACAAACATGGCATATGATCATTTTCTTTTTTACCAATTATAGTTAATGAAATTAAGATAAATGAGTCAATTTGGATAATTCTACCTTGTAGTCAAGGATACAAAATTGATAGTACGACGTATTGGATTAGTTTACAAATAGCTGATCCAAACTATAGGGATCTTGTAAAAGAAGACACTCTTTCTAAATAGAATGACTATACAATGGACTCTAATGAACTTATATACAATCATGTACAAGAAGAAACAATAACTAACTCCCTAACTAACTCCCCTGATTTCAAGGAAGAAACTGTTACAAGTAAAACTACCTAGCTATGACACGTGTAATTCATCCCACTTGGGTACATTTCTTGTATTGAATGTTTAATCTGATCATGATGTGGAATTGACTCTATTAAATCCTCTAAGTCTTCATTCCTTAAGATTGCATCTCCGTTTTTCCTTTGATCCTTTGATGCATTATTGTGCCCTGCATCCAAATGCAGTGTTTCATGCTTCTGTGGTGCAGCACAGGATGCACCTTGATGCTTCAATACACAATGAGATGCACAGACTTGCTGCTTCCCCTGCGATTGTATGCTAACATCCTGCTTGGAAGCTTGTTGTTGTAAAAGGCATACATTTGACTTAGGATTTCTTTTAACAGATCTTGTAGGGTCAAGGGCCCAAATCGTATATTAGGTCTTGGGCCTGAGCCGAGAGCACTGGTAGTTCGAGGACAATGCATAATGGCGGATAGGCCAAGCTTAGAATTCTGTAAATGTGGTGTGAATGGGAAGGTGATCCGAGGAGGAATATCTCCTTGAACAAACTAGGAACGGCTCAAGTGTGCATCCTGATAATTAGGATGACCTTCTAGGAAGCTCCAATGACAAGGACGTACTGCTTAAACGTATAAGGGCGATGGGAACTCAAAAACGTCTAAGGAAAAGCTGCTGCTGCCACCGCATTGAATGTTCTACAACTAACTTTCTAGCTGTATTTATGTGGAACAGATCCCCTGAACAGTGCTGCCTAGGTTATCCCAACTCACAGAAGGTCAGAGGGGGTGTCCGATAGGACAAGTACTCAAGTAATGGCTTGGATGATCAACAAATGGAGGGCCCAGATTAATGAAGGGGAGATATATAATATAAGAGCCCCCCCCATGAGAGGGGGATCGGAAAATAGGGAAAGAGCACTGTAGCAATCTAGAACAGAGCTTGTAACCTAACTCAAGTATTAATAGAAAAGAATCAAGCTCCTTGGATTTGGCCGAGGACGATTTTCTCAAATCTAAACCTGTCTGTTTTTATTCTTTTGTCACCAAGGCCTACCTCTCTAGTTGACCGATTCACTAAAGCCCAGTTCTTCAATTTATTCTCTACAAATTTATTGTTTTGGGTTTCTTGGGCCTAAGTTCATCTAGTCTTTGGGCTAAGGATTCAAAACAAGTCCTACAGATCTTTTTACTCAATTTTTTAATATACAGATATCAATAAATGAGAGATTGGAATTTCTTTAAAATATTTATAAAATATTATGAGAATAATATTTATATTTTATATAAGTTTTTTTGATATAAGATATAATTTCTATTCTAACATAATCTAAGTGTATATGTGTGTGAAGTTCCCTCTTGGAAACTTGAACTTCGGCCCTTACCCTTCACACCCTACAAGCATTTATACTTGTGGAGTGACCACTACACCAATGATGCGCGGTGGTTATATTTTATATAAGTTGATGGTACGTGGATTGCTACTTAGTGAATTACATACATTAATACACTATTCAATAATTAATTAATTAATTAATAAGCTTGCCACTTTTATTGTGCTGTCTTGTTGGTAAAGCATATAATTTCTAGACAATATTAGTAGAATATTAGTAGAAGTAATAAAATATATTGTGTAGAACGGTAGAAAAATTATATTTACATATATGGTTGACCTTACTTAATTTTTTGAAGATCCATAATTAATGCAAAAAATTTGTGGCTAAAGCTTAATGGTTGTTGTGTTGTATTCCAATTCTAAAAACTTTTAATATATTAACCAGCCGTCCTTGAAAAGATAGCAATTACGTAGCCATTATATAGAAGATAGTCCCTCTTTATTTCTGTCTCTACTAAGAGCATTGGTATCAGGAGTTAAAACTCCGGATATGCTAAAATTTAGCATCAAAGTCCATAAAACTCACATTACTCGGACATGGAAACCCAAAAAATTTACAATTGTACTATAGTACTATCCTAAATTTATGATAGTACTATAGCAACGTTCTAAAATAATTTAATATTTTTTTATTCTCCAACTTTAAATATTTGCCTCTTTCTCTCTCCTCATCAGTCTTTCATCTTTTCTCTCTCTCCCAACATTCCAAACCTCTTTCTTTCACGATGGTGGTTTTTATCTGATGTGGGTCTGGTGGTGGCATGGTGTGGCGTGGAGGTTTCTGGTGGTGGCGTGGGTCTTATTGTTATGTTTCTCTAGGGGCATAGTTTGGTGGGTCCTATGATGGTGGCGGGTGGTGCGGTTGAGATCGTATGTTTGAGATTGGTGTGGTGGCGTGGAGGTCGGCGTGGAGACCAGCATGGAGATCGGCATGGAAAGTGTTTTTTTGTGGTTGTTGTGGCCAGTGTTTGGGTTTGGTTGTTGTGTGGTTTCTGGGTTTGGTGGTGGCATGGTGGCCGGTTTCTTGTGGTTGTGGTGGTTTCTTGGTGGTTCTTGTTGTGGCTGTAGTGTTTGGTGGGTGTTTGGTCCATCTGGATTCGGGGTCGTGGGTTTTGATTCGGGTTTGATTTTGTTCTATGGGTTTGATTCCCATTGTGGCTGTGGTTGTAGTGTTTGGTGGGTTTTTTTGTGGTGGTTTTGTGGGTGGAGGTGGTGGTGGATTTTATGGGTTTTGTTCTCGGTGGGAGGGGTGGGTTTTTTTAACGGTGGTGGGTTTTTTTCCGGTGGTGGTGGTGGGTTTCTTGTGTCAAAGGTGGTGGTGATGGGTGGTTGAAAAAAAGAAACAGTGAGGAAAAGATAAAAAGAGTGATGGGGGAGAAGAGAGAGAGAGAGAGATTGGATTATATTATTTTATTGAGCAGTATATATTATTTTAATGAGTTAAATAGGAAAATAAAAGTTAGGATATTGGGTGTGTTGTAAAATGATATGGTATAATAGATAAAGTAGTTTTTAAGATGGTAAAATGAGATTTTTTGAAGAAACCGAACACTAATGCCCTAACCCAACTAAAGAGTGAAGACAGCTTACTGGAAAGCACATATATCATCTACCTCAATCCTCAAATGCAACTTGAGGATTGAGGTAGATGATATATCCAATCCAACTCGGCAGCGCTTCAACTCTTCCCGTACGACTCAGCGGCGCTTCTTTTTTGCCATTCTAAATCGGTGGAACCACCCATAATCTTCAGGTTCTTTCTTTGCATATGATTAACGCAGATATGGTTTTATATTATTTCTCTAAACTTTGTGGGTTTATGCTATTATTGTTTTGTTTGAGTTTCGGTTCTCATATATTTGACAAATTAATGTTTACACTGAAGGGCTTGACAGTTCACTATTGATTGCCTGGATCACTACTGCCATGTGAAACAAAATTGTAATAAGGTTGCCAATGCTTTGGCAAAGAAATCTTGGGTTGGGCTAGAACTTCAGGTTTGGGTTGAAGACTTACCTGGGGACATTATCCTCCTTGCTCTGTTTGATGTTCATAGTTTTCTTATGTTTTAATAAAAGCATCGGTTTGTCTCACAGACTGGTTTTTCAAACAAAAGAAAAAAACAAATAATCTTTACACTTTTGAGTTTGGTATGCGAAACGTGAAACTTGAGTGAGACTCGGGAACCCTTATCCTCAAGTTGCGACAAGATTAGATTTGGTTGGTAATGTGGGGAGGACATGATACTATGAACCTATGGACTTAGGGGATTATTATTTTTTTTCAACCACCTTGGCAGTAAGAACACCAATTTTAGTGTTGGTTTGTGCTATATTTTAGAGTTGGTTTCCAATTTTAGAGTTAGTTTCTCTAAAATTTAGAATTTGAAAGAAGCCTGGTGAGTTTGCTCAGAGTTTCAGGAGCAGATATTTTATCTGGATGATGTTCACCATATATCATCTACCTCAATCCTCAAATGCAACTTGGTTTCACGCTTCTTTCTCAGCATTTCCTAAGTGCTAAATTGCTAATGCCTCAGTTGCCTTTACTGAATTAGTCATAACTTTCTTCGTCATTGCGTGCACTCCTTCCCCTTGCTAAATACCAATGCATGCATGGTTATGCCAAAATTTTTGATGAAAGAGTTTTGTTCTAACTTTATCATGTAGTCCCTTAAATTAACCAAACTATGAGAAGATTTTACACTTTCTCTCCTTCCATTTTCTCAATAATTCCGCTATTAGAGAAATTTTGGCCAATATAGAAAACTAAGCAATCAACGGATAAGTTCGTATAGAAGATTTGTATTCGTTCGTATGTCCTTGTGGTGGTGACATTAACTTTTGCTGATTATTATTATTTGGCTCAACGGATAAGTTCAATTCAAAGAAAACCGGAAACAAAGGCAACTCCGAAATTATCCGTCAATAGCTCAAACAAAATTGACCTTTACATTACTTCTGTTAAATGTATAACTCACAAAAAATGGTCACGTGGTGTGCAAAACATAGTCACGTAGTGTGCATGTAACCTCTCTCTCTCTCTCTCTCTCTCTCTCTCTCTCTCTTTTTAAATCAGGTGCATGTAACCTCTTAATTGTAAAAGAAATTATTTTAAAAATAATATGAGCAAACCATATGACCTTAATTTGTCAATTATAGTTAACAAAATTAAGATGAATGGTCAATTTGGATAATTATACCTCATGATCAATAATACAAAATTGATAGTATATGGGATTAGTTTATAGCTAGCTGATCCAAACTCCAAGGATCGATGTTTTTGCATTTTACTCATTTAAAAAAAAAAAAAATACAAATAACAACAAATGAGAGATTGGAATTTCTTAAAATTTTTATAAAATATTATGAGAATACAATATATATAAGCTGATCATAGTGATCACTACTTAGTGAATTACATACATTAATATATATACATGTAATCAAAGTAGTAAAATACATGTAATCTGACTCTAATAAATTAATTTATTGAAGATTTATGCAAAATATTTGGAAATAAAGCTTAGCTGTTGTTACGTTGTATTCCAAATTCTAAAATTTTTAATATATTAAGCAGTCGTTCTTAAAATGTTAGCAACTGCCTAGCCAATAGATAGTCCCACTTTATTTATGTTTCTACAAACCCAACTATAGATTGAAGACAGCTTGCTGACAAGAGAATTAATGATGACAAAAAGCCTCCAATATCATTCACGATCTCCACACAGTTCCATAGTTTTTTTTTTTTTTTTTTTTTTTTTTTGATTGTATTAAAATTAAGGGGTGTTTGGTTTATTGTAATGTGTTCTTAATATGATGTATATTATGATGATGTGATATTAAAATTTTTAATTTATTTTATTTTTTCTAATATTACTATAATTTAAAATTACAAAATAAATCACATCATCTTAATCTCATTACCTTCCTAAATAATATAATATTGTATTGTTGTATTGAAATTACATTAATGTAATTGCAATAACATAATATTACGGCGTAATATAACTATAAACTAAATACCCCTAGGTGAAGGAGAAAAATCGTGAAAAGAAGTAAGAAAAGAGATCAGAGGAGAATTACGTAGAAAGCATATATACTTATCTCCCATAAATGCAACATGGTTTCACGCTTCTTTCTCAGCGTTTACGAAATGCTAATGCCTCAGTTGCCTCTACTGATTTAGTCATAACTTTCTTTGTCATTGCCATGCATGCATGCATGAAGATACGTCAAACGTACGTCTGGAAAGCTTCATAGTTATGCCGAACTTTTTCATGCAAGAGATTTGTTCTAACTTTACCATGAAGTCCCTTAAAATAACCAAACTTTGAGAAGATTTTACATTTCCTGATCTCCTTCCATTTTCTCAAGAATTCCAGTTATTAGAAATTTTGACCAATATAGAAAACTAAACTATCAGCTTCAAAATTTGGGATTAAGATTATTGTTGTTATATCGAAAACTTAGCAACGAATTTAACATGATATCTAATAATGAAATATAAATCTCGTTGTAGTTATAGGAGCTGATAGCAGGGAATATTTTTAACTAAGAAATTTTTCAACTCCTTTTGCCCTTCATGGTAAAAGTACCCTTCGGGTTTAAAGTATCCTTCGGGGGTAAGGATACCCTTCGGGTTGGAGGTCCCTCTTCAAGTTTGACATCAATGAAGACAACTTTCTTACTCCATCCATTTCTCCCGTTGGGTTATCCAGTATTGACGGTGGATTACACTTAGTCCCACGCCATTTGCGTGTTCTCCACTTGTGCATCCCTATATGAAAAAACTTGCATATTATGTCCCAAAATCCTTCTACATATTTGTATCCTCTTAGTATGAGAAGTAAAACACTAAGATCTCGGAACATTAATTTCATATCTTCCCTATAAGGAAAGATCCTACATTCATGGGATCTTAGTCAGTCATACACCATTATATAAGCACCAAGTCTCCTCTTCTTTAAGGTATGTGCAATTTCTTATCTCTTACACTTTTAAGGTTATTGGAGATTCTTCTATCACTAACTTAACATTTGAAGGATTTTTGGCTAGCACCCTACCTTTGCTCTTTGTAGGTTCTTCAAGTACCATAATTGGCGTGCATGTGAACGATCAACTCCCTGACAATTTTGTGCATCATTAGGAATTATGGCCAAATCTTGATAGTTGATAGGCCAAGTTCCTTTTGGTATCTTCTTTCTTTAGGGCATTTTGCATTTCTTTAACTCAAAAATGATATAGAATGACTCATAGAAAAGAAAAGGGACATTTTTTTGGGGACTTTAAAGTCTTTAATTAATTGTTATATTAATTGTTCACTCAATTGACTAGGCTCTTCAGGTCCAAATTCCACTCACGCAAAATTACATACAAATCTAATGCTATCTTGCTAGCCAAAGTATGACTATTAAATTCATTCAAAAATGGATAATCAAAAAAGACATTTGGAAAACTTTTATTTGAAGATTGCCTAAGATCTCTAAATTATTAAAATAAGTGGACCTAGTTCCCCCGAAAAAGTGAATTCTTTCACTTTGTCATTCCTTTTATTTTCATGAATAAAAGAAAGCGATGCATGTAGTTGTAAATCATGGACTAATAATCTCCATAAATTTTTTCCCAACGGATGAACTTCACAACTTCCCTATAATTTACGAAATTTTGAAAATGATTCTTGACCTAATGGGATAAGGTCATTACTAAGAAACTTCATTCTAGTCGAATTCATGTATATTATGTACCTGTATACCTCTACCTGTACATGTGTGTGCTTATATATGTTTAATTAGTTATCACAGTACAGGAAATAAGGCTTTTAATATATATATATATATATATATATATATATATATCAGTACAGAAAATATGTTTGTAACTTTATGTCAATGTTTATAACCTAAATTTTGGTTGTTAGAGTATTGGTCCAGATTATAGTACTTTTTTTTTTTTGATGGTACAGATTATAGTACTTGAACTATTGCACCAAAGACTTGTTACGCAAATTTTTACTTGTACAACAACTTCACATTACGAGTTTTTTAATGGCAAAGCGAAGATGATAATTCTCCACTTTCAAGAAGCCCATATTGGAGTCCTTGTCATTTTCTTCATCTTCCGCACCTCCGGGAATTTTTTACTTTCATCCCATTTGTGAGCCTTTTTTTTTCCTTGAAAAATCTACTGCGTGCTTGTGTTCCTGGAACCATTTTTCTTAATTTTTCAACTATTTTAAAGTGATTTGAGTTGTTTGAGGAATTCCTCATTCCAATATATATATAAACGGAAAAACAAGAGTGAGTGGGTTTAGGTTATCCACTTTAGATTTAGCGTGAGAAAAAACATAAACCTTGAAAATTAATTGAAAAACAAACCAATTCGTTGGCCAAAACCAACACAAATTGAGTTGGAATTCAACTCTTAAAAGTTAATATTATATAAGTTGTTTTAGGTGTTTAATTAGGTAAAAGGAAACTTTAATGGGTCATGTTAATGTGTGCCGTAGGACATTGGTTAACAATCCAATTAAAGAAAGTTTTTATGAGAAAAAAAAAAGTAATTAATGTTTTGACAGTTTTTTTCATTTCCCATAAAAGTAATGTCAAAACTTTCTTAAAATGGATTCTTAACAAATGCCCTAACGGTACTCGTTAACATTTTTCAACTTTAATTAGGTAAAAGGAAACAAGAACCAATCACCCTAAGCAAGGTGGTTAGCTTTGAGGTTGATGTCATACCAACCTAAATTAACCAAACCAAATAATTGCAGTTAGATAACACGTAACTCTCATAGCTTTTGAGCTTAATTAATATGTTGTAAACATCAAATTCCAATAGAACTATTGGTATTAACTATTAATACTCTCGATAAACATTTTTTTTTTATCTGTTTCACATGTAATTTACCGTTAATTGGACTCCCATCATCAAATAGATGCGTAACAAATAAAATTTGCATCAGATACTTTTTTTCCATGGTATCTAATAAATTATTGGGAATGTGATAAAGAACTTGAATATCCGAGAATATAAGTATCTCTAGGAATTTCTTAAGGTTTTTAGGAATGTGAGATCTCTGTATTAGGTTTATTTTTAGTGATTAAATTCTATAAGGATGTAGTGTAAAACCTAAGTTTTTCACCCTTCAATCCCAACATATCACATTATTTTATTACATATTAAAAAATAAACATAACCACACCTCACTCAATCAATTTTAATACTCATATGAAAATTCATCCAAATTAAAAGTTTATTACGATGTTATTACATGCGGTAAAATATATTCAGTTTTAAGTAAAAAGATAACGTGATAATCTCTAATTGAATGATATAAATCATGAGTTTTACACCTTTTCTTATCCAATTTGAATGATATAATTCTAGCCTGCAAACTATCTACTCCCATCCCACATAAACTTTTCCCATCATAAAAATAATACGAGGTGATAATGGAAAATCCATGATCTGATCCCACCTAGTCCGATTGTCATCCTACACATTACCATATAAAGACATAACAATAAATATGAGAGATTGGACATTAACAGTATATAAATAATTTTTCCCAAAACAAAAACAAAAATAAAGGAAGTATAGTGAAACTTTATTACATTCACGAGTAGAGCCGAACAATACTGCCAATACAAATCGAACACGAAATGAGTGTGATACTGTATTAGCATGCCACGTACACCCCCTCCCAGTTTTATTTTTATTTTTATTTATTTTTTATATGGCACCTTAGTTTTTATTTTGTGATAAGAATGTTTTGATACTAGCTTGTTTCAGCGGATTTTTTAAAATCAAATGGTGTTATAATTATGAGAGTAAATTCTATAAGGATAGGGTGTAAAACATCCAATAAGTGATTGCTACATCAGCATTTACTTAAAATTCAATACATCCTACCACACCTAATAACATCTCAATAAATTCCCAATTTGGTTGGATTTATATATGAGTATTAAAATTGAATGAGTGTGATTGTGTTTATTCTTAAATATGTGATAAGATGATGTGGCATGTTGGGAGGGGTAAAACATGAGTTTTACACTACATCCTTATAGAATTTAATCTCTATAATTATATATATTACAAAATTTATATATCTAAGCCTGGATCACATGATATTGTACCTGTGCGCGCCTAAGAACGAGGCTACTGGACTATGACTCGCTTGGGCTCACAATCTATTTGTATCGTGGGCTTGAATTTCCTACACTGGGTCGTTCTTGTGCTGAGACTGATCGAGAACTCCTCTATTCCTTTCTCCCTCTCTCTTTCGTTACTTCTCTCCAGTTTTTCAACAACCCCCCCTCTCTCACAAGATCCTTGTATTTATAGTAAGATGCTAGTGGGATAGTGATGATTACGCTTGTCGCTAGTGCATTTGGAGGTCCAATACAGATGATGATTGGTGGGTGTTTAGGTGGGAGTGGCCTTGGAAATGGTTCCCATTCTCTGATGCTAGGCGGATACAACTCCTGGTCGCCAATGCTCGGTCGTATATTTCCCGGGCACAATAGAACTTCTCGGGGAAGTATCCTCGGGGGATGACGCAACCTCGGAAAGCACGTGTGGGCGGCTAAGACCAAAATGCCCTCATCCAAGCGTGCCAAGAAAGTAAGGCCCTAGTGGGCCTTAATGATCCAACAGGCCCAGGGAGTTTGGTGCCGTACACTTATTATAATTATTTTTTAAGATTCCTTATTTTTCTGTTTGGTTGTTGAGAAAATGTTCTAGATGTGAAAGTAACAATTGTACTTGTTTTTTAAGAAAAATAAACCAACGGGACCAGCTATTATAGTATGATGTTATAATTATTTTTTATGGGAATTGCTAGGACTTTGGATGCTGAAAAAAAATTTACAGGGCTTGAGATTGTTTTTAATTTCCTACAAATTATAGGTGGATTGAAGTTTTGATATACTATACAGTCTATACTTTTGATACAATTATCCTCTTTTTTTTTTTTTTTTGGGATAAGTAAATAACTTCATTGAAAAATAAGTGAGGAAATACAATGAATAAAACAAGGCACACAGTTAGAACTTTAGATACGAGTATCTTGAATAATGGTTAATTCCACAGTGAATCAGAGCATGAGATATTGCTTTGGCATGTCGTGAAAGATGCATCCTGGTGATTACTTGGGATGAAAGTCTTGTACTTAAAGAGTGTGACAATTCTTTGGGAGAAACTGCAGTGGATTCTAGCTCTAGATCTTGGTCTCTGATTTCATAACAAGAATTATTTGATTCACGAATTATATATATATATATATATATATATATATATGTTACCTAATTATTACAATCGATGTTGCTTTGAAAACAATAGTAGTGAGAGCAATAATAACATAAATATGGTTAATCTTTATTATAAGTAAAATATTTATTGTTCAGGAAAAGTTCATTAGTGATGCTACTTTTGTTGCTATAGTTGTTGCTTAAATAAGTCCAAGGATTTAACTTGATCTTAAAAGAATTTTGGAATCTCCACTGTTGGACTTAAAACAAAAGGACAGTTTTTTATTATTATTCATTTGACTGTTTTGTGTACAAAGACATATTTGATAAATTAATTATCATTGCATAGTGGAGGAGGTTTGTACTATTTCAATGGTGTTAAAGTTTCATTCCCCTTAGTTCTTTTCAAGCTCTTAGTTTATCTTAATAAGTGGACCATGTAGGGCATGCAGGGCAATGTTGACTTTGTATTCTGTTCTTAATATGGTGATCAATATGTAGCGCACTGTTTGGCCAATGAACAATTTCTTAGAATTTGAGAATAGATGATGTAGTTAGGGCTTCCACCAAGTTCCAATGCTTCACAGCAACGAACCTTTTCTCTATGCATGTTAGGTTTTTTGAAAATGTAGGCGTCTGCATACTTTGTATGGTTAGTAGTTTTGTTGCCACCAAGGTCCACATCAATGAGCCCACCTGACCTCCTCCTAAAAGTTGCACTACAAAATGCTCCCCTAAGGGGAACATTAGCAAGATTCCCATTTTCTGGTTCCAATTTAACAATGGAACATCAGACAAAACCATTGGTTCAAAACTTTTGTTTATTGTGGTGTAGAAAAATGTATATCTTTTTTTTTTTTTTTGATAAATAACGTTTAGAATTTTATTGATAAAAGAAAAATTGCCAAACCGAGTACATTGGGGATGTACTTAGGGGGCACGAATCAGGAAACAAAAGAACAACGGTCAAGAAACAAAGAAAATGAAGAACAAGAAAAACGAGAAAAAACCACACTCCATTCAAAGAGAGTATGTAAAAAGAAAGACTTAATCTCTAGCAAAGAGCGTTCACAGCTCTCAAAACTTCTAGCATTCCTTTCACGCCAAATGCACCAAATCAAGCAATGAGGCACTAGTCTCCAAACATCAATATGACGATGTCGCACAAACTTTCCTTGCCAGGCCTCAAACAACTCAAGAACAGTATGAGGCATAACCCATTGAATACCAAACAAGCAGAAGACCATGGACCACAACTCCCAAGCTATAGAGCAATGAAGTAGAAGATGCTCCACTGACTCCCCACACCTCTTACACATATAGCACCAGTCAAGTACTATCACTCGTCTTTTACGAATGTTGTCTGTTGTTAAGATCTTACCTAAAGAAGCAGACCAAGAAAAGAAAGCCACCCTTGGAGGAACCTTCGATTGCCATATCATTCTCCATGGAAAGGAAACAAGAGTAGGAGGGTAGAAGGAACTATAATAACTTCTAACCTCAAAACCTCTATTCCTTGCAGGTTTCCAACAAATCTTATCAAGACCAAACCCCCACACTGTCGAAGAATAGACCAACCCCATACACCGGTCAAAGGCTTCTTCTTCCCAATCCTGTGGTGGACGACGAAATTGCACATTCCAATGAAACCTCCCAGCAGACCAACCCATAACTTCAGCCACCGAGGAATCCTTTGACCTACTAAAACGATAGAGCTCTGGAAAGGCCTCTTGGAGAGTACAATCCCCACACCACACATGCTTCCAAAATTTCACTCTAGTACCATCCCCCACATCATAAACAAGGAGTTTAGAAAAGTTCAACCAACCACTTCTAATGTATCTCCACAGGCTGACCCCATAAGGACTTGTAACCTTTTTCGTACTCCAACCACCCCAAATGGTCTCATATTTTGCCTCTATAACCCTCCTCCATAAAGCATCAGTCTCCATGCCATACCTCCACAACCATTTACCTAGCAAGGCAGAATTAAAGTTCTCCAGCCGTCTTATAGCCAACCCCCCCACCTGTAAAGGCCTACAAACCTTGGCCTAATTAACCAAATGTATTTTAGATTCACCACCAATCCCATTCCACAGAAAGTCTCTCTGTAATTTCTCTATACGCTTTGCCACCTTCCCTGGTAAAGGAAGAAGAGAAAGAAAGTATGTAGGTAGAGACGAGAGTGAGCTTTTAATGAGTGTCACCTTACCCCCTTTAGATAAATACATTCTCTTCCAACCTGCTAATCTCCTCTCCATTCTCTCTAGGATAGGATTCCAAAAAGATAAATCCTTAAATTTTGCACCTAATGGAAGACCCAAATATTTCAAGGGCAAAGAAGACTGCCCACACCCCAACAAACCCACCAAAACCTCTAAATTGTGTACCCCACCAATAGGAACCAGCTCAGACTTCCCCAAATTAATATGAAGCCCTGACACCTCCTCAAATCTACCAAGAACTACCCTCAAATTAGCAATCTGAGAAGGTTCAGCATCACAAAAAATCAAAGTGTCATCTGCAAATAAAAGATGAGACACCATCACTAATGAACCAGCAATACTACCCACAGAAAAACCTGAGACTTGCCCGGTAGAGGCAGCCACATCCAACATACGGCTTAATGCCTCCATCACAATATCAAACAACAACGGAGATAAAGGATCCCCTTGTCGAAGCCCCTAGAACTTCCAAAGAAATCAGATGGGCTACCATTGATCAAAATGGAAAACTTTATAGTTGAAATGCAATACCTTATCCATTTTCTCCATTTTTCTGAGAAACCACAACGCTGAAGCATATACATTAAAAAATCCCAGTTCACATGATCATACGCCTTCTCCACATCCAGTTTACATAACACACCTGGAACACCCGACTTCAATCTACTATCAATACATTCAGAGGCAATCAGGACAGAATCCAAAATCTGTCTACCCTTCACAAAAGCATTTTGTGAATCCGAGATAAGCACATACGCCACCCTACGAAGACGATTAGCCAATACCTTAGAAATAATCTTATAAATCCCACCAACTAAGCTAATAGGCCGAAAGTCCTTAACCTCCATAGCATCCACTTTCTTAGGAATAAAGGCTAAGAACGAGGCATTAAGACTCTTCTTAAACACCGCCTGAGTATGGAAATTGTGGAAAACAGCCATAATTTCTGTTTTCAAAACACTCCAACAAGATTGGAAGAATGCCATTGAAAAGCTATCCGGGCCAGGTGCCTTGTCACCATTAAAGTCATGGATCACCCCAAACACCTCTTCTTTCTCAAAAGGCCTATCTAGCCAACTTGCATCTTCCACTGAGATACTAGAAAACTCCACATCATCTAAGCCAGGTCTATGAGTCACATCCTCCAAATAAAGCTTCTTATAAAACTGAGAAATATAATCTGCTATAGCAACCGGGTCCGAAGACAACACCCCATCCACCATAAGCCTATCGATAGAATTAGCCCTCCTATGAGAGTTAGCAATGCGGTGAAAAAATTTAGTGTTCCTATCACCTTCCTTAACACAAAGAACTCTAGATTTTTGCCTCCAACTTATTTCTTCCAACAGAGTAGCTTGTTCTAACTCATCACTGATTCTTCCTTTTTCTACCCTTTCCTCCGCTGATAAATCCCGACTCTCCTCCATACTCTCTAAAGCACTTAGGTCCTTCCACAATTTTTTAATCCGAACTGGAAAATGACCAAACACCTCCACATTCCATCTTTTCAAATCATTTTTTAAGAGCTTCAATTTATTAGCCAAAATGAAACTCAGTGCACCATGAATATGATAGGAATCCCACCAAGACCGAACCCTATCCACAAAACCTTCATCCTTAAGCCACATATTCTCAAATCTAAATGGCATACTCCCTCTCTGAAAAGCTCCACCCTCAAGGACAATTGGAAAATGATCCGAGCATAACCTAGACAACCGTTTTTGAGAGACTGTTGGAAACCTCTCCTCCCAATCTGCAGAAAATAAGAATCCGTCTAGCCTAGCCTTTGAGGCCACTTCTCTAGAATTTGCCCAAGTAAAAAAACCCCCCTGCAATGGCAAATCCATGAGGCCCTGTTCCGAAATAAAGTTAGAGAACTCCCGCATAGTAGTAGTGAAAGAAATAGACCCCAATCGTTCGGAAGGGAACCTAACCACATTAAAGTCCCCACCCACACACCATGGGACACTCCACCAGCTATTTAAGCCACAAAGTTCCTCCCATAAAAACCTCCTTTCTCTGTGCAAATTAGGCCCGTAAACACCAGTAAACGCCCAAACAAACTGATCTGACACACTTGTAAACTTACAAGAAACCGAAAATCGCCCCACTGCTTCCTTCATTTTATTCACTACCCGAGTGTCCCACATCACTAACACCCCACCAGAAGCTCCACAAGAACCTAAATAAGACCAATCAACATGTTGTCCACCCCACAAGCTACGAATTACCGCTCTATTAATCAGCCCCATTTTGGTTTCTTGTAGACAAACCACATCTGGCCCCCACTTTCTAATCAAGTTTCTAACCCTGAGCCTTTTATCCTGCTCATTCAACCCTCTTATGTTCTACGAAATAATCTTCACATTCATTGATAAGACACTACAGCCCGCTCAGAAGTTACACTCCTTGCTTTATGTGGATCATACTCAACATTCAAAGATGTCAACAGATTCTTCAACTCCCGTTGACCTTTCTGGCCAGACTTAACCAATTTCGTCTGATCACCCACACATTTCTTTTTATCTTTCTTTCTGGCCTCAATGGCTAATAACAAACCTGTAATCTGCTCCTCAAAACCTTCCAATGAAGTGCCCACAGATTTCTTGAAAGCTTTTATCCTATTGGTTTCCCAATGTGATAGTTGGCAACTATCCACCCTCTCCTTACACCCAATCTCCTTCTCATGACAAGGCTCTAACTCCAATGGACCTTCCGTGGCCAAAGGTACCACTACTAATGGTTCATCACCACCCTCACCTGACCTCAACCTTTCACCAACTTCCCACAACTCACTCTCTGACCCAGGAAAATACTCTACTAACCCCTCACACTCATCTGCCCAACTAACCCTTTGCCCTTCATAAATACTAGAATCATTACCTAGTACACAATCTCCCTCCAAACTTGAGCTGATTGACATACTATCTGGCGAACGATACAGAGACAACGGGAGCACTAATTTCCTGCCATCACGTAATTGTAATATCCAGTCTTTGGAGTTACCCCAAGACTTATCCAAGTCTCCTACCAATTCCCTTATAGTTGGGCCAGATATTTGAGTTCCCTCAAAATCAGAAGTATCCAGTCCATCCAAACCCACAAAATCCTCCTCCCCAACCTCCAATGCCACTGGGGAATCCAAAGGTACTACCGCCTGTACTATCGGGTTCATTACCGGTTCCGATATCATGGCCGATGACACCACCGGCACAAACTTCGACCCACCCAGCTCACTGATCGGCGACATCTAATTGTGGGAGCCTTGTGACACCACCGCTAACCCAGTCGACGCAGTGGGTGGCTGAGCTAGTGGGATCGTGGTGTCCTCTCTGCCGTTACCCTCCACTTCCGTCACTGGTAAGGATGAATTTATGCTCACCAATACCCACGGCGACGTCGCATGTTGCTCCGATATGGTGGTTGTGGTCCTTAAGCTCTCAACATCCTTCGTGGTACTCCCACCTGAGCTCGGCATACTTAACCTATTCTGATGAGAAGCCCCCAGAGCCTTTAGTCCACTAGATGAACTTTCGCCAGCCTCATAAGAAGGTGGGCTTGACAAACCCAGGCCCAAAATGGGTTCTTTATTTCCCACCAAGGCTTGGGCATTCTGCTTGGATGAGCCCAGACCCACACCAATATTATGGGCAGTATTACTCACCCATTTGCCAACCTGTTTAACACCTTTAAGACCCTCCCAAGATACTCGCCTCTTTCCATATTCATTCACAATCACAGTCAGCCCTCTCCCTAGCCAACGTCCCTTCCTCCTATCACGTAACTTTCCAAACTCATTCATATTTGAATTCAAATTGGGCTTCAAGGAAATATTGAATTTATTTCCTTCCGGGATTTTCTCCTCAGAATTATTCTTACCATTAAAACCACCTTTCCCACCCTCACCACCACCCATGGCTGCCTGAGGAAAGCTACCAACCTGAGTTTGAGAAGCTGCTATTTGTGTGCGAGAATTATCACTCTAAAACTCCACAAAATTCTTCACGGTACCAGCCTGAATCTTTTCTTTGCTGAGAGGCTGCTGAACATGCTTCAACCTTGCCTGTACTGGAGCTTTGACAGCCTCCACATACGACCTGGCAGGTTTATATTTTGGGATTTGCTTAAACCTATACGATACAAACTTTGAACCACCCAACGCATATGGAGAAGGTTCCAATAGCCTTCTTAATTCAATCCCAAAAGTTCTCCATCCCTGTTGTAATTTACCGGCAGGAATAATGATAGTTCGCCGCAGCCCTCCTACCTTAAGCTCTGTCACTGATAAGTACTGCCCAAACGAGTTGGATCCCCGTTGCATCGTGTAAGCAGTATCGCCTTCCCTGAATGTGAAAAATTGCTTAGGACTATCCCCACTCACGGTGTGTTCCAGATTTCGCATGGTCCAAAGAGCTGCACTCTTTCCCATAAACACCGATTGCATGTAGTATTTTCCCCTTTCAAAGATCTTAAGGGAGAAAAAATTCCCACCTTCCTCAATCACCAACTGAAACAACTTAGATTCAATAAAGAAACTTCGAAATCCCCCCGTAATATCCCTAGGAAATGAAAACTAAAACAGGATTTGTGGCTAATTCGAGGTAGCCGGGCCTCACAAAAAACACATAAGCAGCTTGAGTCGGTAGCTGGACCTCATCAACAACAAAATTGTAGAACAAAACATTAAAAAAAAGACATAAATCTAGGAGCCAGCCCCTAGGCTTGCTTGGAGTTAGCACCAAGCAAGAGAGAATAAAGCGATTTGTGATGGTCCTTTAATTATCTACTTCAATTAGTAACTAACTTCATAAATTTGATGTTGTGGTGCAAATTGCTAATGAAGCTATATATTGATGAAATATTAGTAAACTTGGACACTGAAGAAGCTTTGTGAAGCAACTATTTTGCATTTTAACATACAAGAGTAAAAATATTAATCTCATTTTAGTCCAATGAGTTTTGGCTCAAATGGCATTTCCTTCTTTCATAAAAATGGGGTAGAGGATAAGGTTGTTAGTTTAGGACCTATTGGGTGCATGTGTAACTTATCAATCAAAAGAAATTTTATCTTCATTTAGGTTTAAGTAATTGAAGTGCCTTTATTTTTGAAAAGGATGAGTTGTCCTACCTTTTTTTCATCTCTAACAGATGGGTATTGTGGAGTTCGTTGGTTCACCCTTTCATTATATATGGGTGGCATTTTTTAAAGCTTTGAAGCAATAATATTGTCTTATATAATTTAACTTAGGATAGGACATTAGTCTTGTGTACATTACCATTGGAATTGTTATTCAATCTACATTAATGGCTCTTCTGTTTTTTCATGACTTTTCATATTATTCTATGTGGTTTGCCCGTTTTTGGTTTCTCATTATGTATTCATGCATTCTTGTGTTTCAATTTTATGCTGCAGTTATCTCTATCTGCATCTAACTTACTTGACCGTGACATCACTTCAAAGGTATTCCTCTCTATACATAACCACATTTGATAGTGAGTTTATTAAGGGTATACTACAATTTTCCAATTTGCTAATATTTTGGTAATTTACTATGGCTCTATTTGTTTTAGCTTAAAATTTCAGCTTATTTTCAAACAAAAATATGCCAATGAAAATATCATCCAAACACTATCCAACCTCCTTTTGTTTTAGTATGAAATTTGAATTTCTTTGTTTTCATCTTCCCTTCAAATTTCTAATATGTGATGGTTTGGGAAGTTATTATCTAAATGAGATTTCTTGTTGGGGAAGATTTGTCAGAATAATAAATTTTGCACTTAGGAAGAAAGTATCTTATCAAGTACTTCATAATAAGTCTCACCACGCTCAAGCAAAATACTCAATGGAGTTCTCAATGAAAGAGGAGTTTTATTGATAATTAAAATAGTACATATCCTTTGCTACACACACCGCATCACTCTTCACTTCTACTTTTGCTTATTATTTCACTTGCATTTTCATACTCCTGCAATCAATGCCAAGCCTTATATAGTATACATGAAAGACTAAAATTACACACTACATTCTAAAACAAAATGAGACAAGCAATAATAACCTATTACCTAAAAGTAAAAGAAAGACACATTACATACTTGTTTCAAGCTAAACTTGTTACATCTTTTGATAGTCAAGGACAACAACTCACCTACTAAAGTGAGAAATTTTCTCTTTCATGTTTTTAGTTTACCAATCAAACTAAGCTAGTAAGGATATGCAAGCTTAGTAAATAACACATGCAAAATGCTTTAAAAAAATCATCGGCATATTGCTAGGGGGGGAGTATAGTGCTGGGTACAACTGCCTATTACTAAATAACAGATGTAAACTTACTAGCATTCATGGGTTTGAGTTAGGGAATTGACCCCTCCAAAAAAATGGGGATAAGGCTGCCTACCAATCACCTCTCTCAAACCCTGTAAAAATGGGTGAGTTGTGCTATGGGTAAGACTTGTAGTCCTTGGTTCCTACCTGGGGTATGTCAAAATTACATGTGCCATAAGTAGTGTTTATGTTAGACAAGCACTTCTTTGTATACTCTTGGATATGTAGCAAGCTGAACTGTTATGTTGGTTGTTTTTGATAAAGATTCTCATATATCTGAGGGTCTTGAATTTGTCAATCCACAGTAGTTTGTTTATGTACTTGTATGACGTGCATGCATGTCGTGATTAGGCTTGTCTTACTATGCTTTTTGCTAAAATATACTTTATTTCATTCAGAGTGATCCAATGGTTGTGGTGTATGCAAGGAAAAGAGATGGAAAACTAGAGGAGTTAGGTCGCACAAAGGTTGTACTGAATAGTTTGAATCCTGAATGGATAGAAAAAGTTACAGTTGTATTGCAGTTTGAGATTGTGCAGCCTTTCCTGTAAACTTTACAAATTTCTTTAAGTGCTTATCTTTGTGTAGATAAATCCTGTTTTACTATAAGTGACTTTCTAATTTAACTGGATGGCTTGTGTTTGCCTTTATTTTTCTTGGCGCCAGATTTCGTGTATATGATGTGGATTCAAAATATCATAATGTACCTCTGAAGGTATATATCAGTTTTAGCTCTTTTAAGTATTTATTATTTTAATTAATGTTTTGTAGGTTTTCAATTATTTGCACTGTTAATAAATTACACACAAAAAAGTGTACATGCTCAGTGTTCTTGTTGCATTTCTGCCCATCTTTAAGTTCTGAATATTGCACTTTGCAAGATAAAACTCTTATCAACATTTGTAATATGTGAAATGTGTGTTGATTTGACTAGATCACACTATAAATTGCAAGTATACTAAGCACTAAATTTGTCAATACATGGTCAAAAACATTGAAGTGTAAACAAAAGTAATTAGTGAACAATTATAAACAAATTGTTAGGTTCTAAAAATTTAGGATTTTATGTATTTAGAACTCTAATGTGTAATATTGGCAAACCATGATCAAAACAATATGTTTAGTCTTGTTTAGGCTTGCTCAAAATTGATTAAATATTGTAAAGTTGGAATCGAGTGGCTGCAAATGTATTGGAGCATTTTTGCCTGGCTCAATCGATCGAAGGATAGACTCGATCGATCGAATCTTGGGTCAGATGCATTTTCTGCAGAGTTCCAGCTCAGCGCAAGCTCTATTTAAACGTCTTGGGGTTCAAGTAAAACACTCCTATTTATAAGGAAAACCCTAGAACGTTTTTGGGACTGAAGAGAGAGAGATTAGAGTGCCTCTTGTGCCTCCTTTTATTTTTTAGGGTTTTGTACCCAAACCTCTCTAAGTCTTTGTTGCTCATATTTGCGGTTTATGTGAATCTCTTGTAAGATCTTTGAGGAGCTTTCTTTCACATAAACTTAGGGTTTTCAACATCTTGATGATCAACAAGGTTGCTGCCATTGGAGCTTAAAGAAAAACAAGCGGGGAGCTTGTAGCTGATTGAGGAATTCAAAGAAAGAAGTAGTCCGTGGATTCGGAGCCTGCGCGTGGTCGTGTCAGGAAATTTTACTGGTGGGTAGCATTAGGAAGTCAAGCGGGGAGCTTGTAAGTCCTTTTGTAAGAACTTCAATTCTTTCTTAGTGGATTTCGTTTTGCCTTGAGGATCGATGGGTCAAATCCTCCCCAGGTTTTTCCGTGTGGTTTCCTGGGTGATCATATCATTGTGTTATTTATTATTCCGCTGCATTATATTTTTGATATGATTATTTGATTGCTTTAACCTAGAATTGCTTAATTTGACTAAGTAACAACTTGGCTAATTAACTAGGCTACGCAATCTGGTTGTTTGTAAGGGGTCTAAAACCGTTCACAAATGTTTGATGCCAATTATGTGATACGTCTCAGATAATCTCAGGAAAAAATTATTTTGATAGTAGCTGTACATGTGACTGTGCATGGTGTAATTGTATGGGAAATCACTTGCTGGAAATTATTATGAAACTTTTTTTTTTCAGTGTGTTGCATTTAGCTCTTTCAAAAATAATTAAACTGGATTAGTTGCTTCTGTCAATTTGGCCATGATATAGGAAAAAATTTATATTAGAAATATGAAATGAAAATAAAGGGCAATTTAGTTTAAGCTCTAAAGCCCTCCATGTAATATTGGTGATGTTTATAATTTTCTTAATAATATTTTACTCCATGGTTGTAATTTTGGTAACTGTACAAAGTGTGGAATGCAAATTTTTTTGACAAAAAACCAAATTTGATTGGTTAACCATATCAATTATGAATTAATTGATACTTTTGAAAGATTGTGACAATTTAAACCATATTCAGATGTGAGCAAAGAAGGTAACTTATAAGGATTATATTTTTGATTTGTTATCATTTCATCTAGAATAATCTAACAAATTTAGTTGATGATGAAGTCTTTATTTTAAAAGTTTATTTTCGTTGCCTTGCAGACGCTAAAATTGAATGATCAAGAATTTCTTGGAGAGGCTACTTGTGTTCTATCTGAGGTATATTGCCTTGGGTTCAGTTGGGCTCATTGAAATTATATAGAGCACATATATCATGCTGGTGCAATTTAAGTAAAGATTTGTGTTAATTTTGAGTGTTTTATTCTTAGAAATTTCAAGGGTAGAAAGACAAATGTGAGAGCCACTTCACTATAATGTCTTTTTTAAGATTTTGTGCATCATAGTTTAGATTACCACTGGTGCAGTTAAAAATTAGGAGAAATTATACTTTGCCCACCTATGGTTTACCTGAAAAATACTTTGCCTACCTGTGGTTTAAAAATTGGCACTTTACTCACCTGAGGTTAGCTCCGTTTGTCTCCTATTACCCACCTTAATTAAAAACAAGGGTACATTTGTATTTTTGTTACCCTTTTATGTCTCTTTCCTCTCAAAACATAAAAAACTAAAAAATCAAGGGAAAAGGAGATCTAAAAGCTAGGTTTTGTAAAAATTAAAATCTAACTTTTACATCTTTTTTTCATGTATCAACTTTTAAATCTTCTATTTTAACAAAAATGTATTGTATTACTTAATTTTTCAGAGTACTAAAAAAAAAGTTTTGTAGAGGGAGAGCATATTTTATAGTATTAATAGTGATAGAAAATTAGAAATAGGACTTTTATTTAATTTATTAAGCTGGGAAAAATAAGGGGAGTGAAAGATAGAGAAGGCACTCAAGGCAGCAAAGAATGAAACAGTAGCACTTGGTATAAAATTGTTCAATTCAAAGTGCATTAGAGTATTGACCTTTGAGAGATGTAAAATTGGAAGTAGCTCCTTAGCTCCACATGTTACCAACTCATAGTCACACTGACAAGGACAAGAAGCTGGTTCTTAGCAGTCATTGGACAAATTTAGACATTAGAAGGAATTGTCCACTCAGTCGAGGCTATTTAGAGGGGATGGTGGTCAGCAATTTTTTGAAGACATTGAGCTCTTGGGCTTTGGGAATGCAGATTTTGATGAAAGATTTTAAGTGATATTTTTGATGGTGCCTTTCAATGGGAACAGAAATTGATGGCTCAACATCCAGTGTTGTGGAGTACACTCTTTTCCAAAAATTGTTCAATTCAATTTTTAATGTGTTAAAATAGAAATCTGAAAGTTGATACATGAAAAGAAGATGTAAAAGTTAGGTTTTAATTTTTACAAAACCTAGCTTTTAGATCTTATTTTCCCTTAATTTTTTAGTTTTTTCTATGTTTTGAGTGGAGAGAGACATATTTATCCTTATTTTTAATTGCGGTGGGTAACGGGAACAAACGGAGCTAACCTCGAGTGGGTAAAAGTACCAATTTTTAAACCACAAATGGGCAAAGTGTTTTTCGGGCAAACTACAGGAGGGCAAAGTGTAATTTCCCCTAAAAATTATGTTTCAAATGTAACTAGTGGCTTAAATTCTTTTAGAATGATTTGGTCAACATGTACTAAACTTTGGTGTTTGTTTTTCCTCCATTTTCTCTCTTTCTATTTTCATGGCAGATAGTGGCTAAACAAACTCGGAGTTTAACCCTAAGTCTTAATAACAAAAATGGGCATACGAGCTTGAGGAACTTAGGGGCACTCACTATCCATGCAGAGGAAACAGTTTCTTCGAGGAGTTGTGTTGAGATGGTAGTCCATTGTTCCCACTTGGATAACAAGGACCTATTCTCTAAAAGTGTATGTATTCACGAAGCAAATACCTTAAAATTTCATGTTCCTTAAGCATACATATTCTTGGTTGTGTTTGTTTCTTAAGTTCTTCATTTATTTTAGGATCCTTTCTTAAGAATATCTAGAATTGTTGAGAGTGGAGGCTCTGTTCCAATATGCAAAACTGAAGTAGTGAAGGACAATTTGAATCCAATTTGGAAACCCCTATGCCTGAGCATACAGCAGTTTGGAAGTAAGGTATGCTTGTCGATTTTTGATTCTTGGTTTCCTATTAGATTATGGTTATAGGATGTTTTTGTAATTTTGATAATTAATGAAGACTCACATGGCATATGCAATTTCACTTGCTACAGGATAACCCATTAATTATCGAATGCTTTGATTTCAATAGCAGTGGCAATCATGTGCTTATTGGGTAAGCTAAAATTTATTGTTGTCCGGATTAGTTTTAGTTTTTGTTTATTTTCACTTTTCAGTTTTCACGATTTAGCCTCTGGTACTAAAAGAAGGTATTTATTTTAAAATTTACCTCATTAGTAAGCTCCAGAAGTCTATGTTAGACCTGGAAAAACTTCATATAGAAAGAAGTGGTGCAAATCTCACCTTACCATCTCCTCATCCTGGTCATGAGAAGGTACTTATTCATACTTGCAGTAATATTTTTAAAAAATACTTCATGTTAATCTTTATGTTTAAATTTTTACATTGCTTACTAATTTATCAATATAGCTTTTGAAGGGACAGCTGTTTGTGGATCAATTTTGTGAAAAGCAACAGTACAGTTTTTTGGATTACATTTCCAGTGGATTTGAGCTTAACTTTATGGTTGCTGTTGACTTTACAGGTAAAATATATCCCATTTTAGGGGAGTTATATGATTTTTTATTTTTTATTTTGGGTTCTCTTTTTCCTAGTTCAAAATGTTTTGGCTGATGACTGATTTATGCTTTGAATATTCAATATCTCTTTCTTTAGCCTCAAATGGAAATCCTCGGAATCCAGATTTTTTACATTACATTGATCCTTTTGGCCGGTTGAATTCTTATCAATGGGTAAGACTGTGCATCCTCTGGTGCTCTCAATAGGGTAGTTGCTTTTCTTTGGCACCCTCCTCCCCCCCCCCCCCCCCCCCAATACAGTTTTAATCTTGTATGGGTTCGTGAGTTGTATTTTCCTAACACACATGCCAAAAGAAGAAGAAAAGACACAAAATAACCTGGAAATTGCTTGTAGAATAAGAAAAAATAGCATTTACATTGAATTGGTCCAAAAAGAGGCTCACAAAAACAACCTGGGAAAGAAAAAATAACTTTTACATTGAATTTGTCAATAGCAATGTCTATATGATCAAGCAACTATCTTTTGCTGTCTTTTGTCTGTCATGACTCAATATGATCAAGCAGCTTGTTTTTCATATCAAGGTTACAGGTTCTTTTACTCTCAACTAGACGTAGAACATGTTAGAGAAATTAAAAAAAAAAAAAAAAACCATAGATGGAACATGTCTGAGATTGTGGATTTTGTAAAAAAAGTTTCTTTGTTTTGAAATTTTTGTTAGGGTTCTTCTGTTTGCGTATACTTAAAATAAATCTTCATTGATTGATGAAGTCATTGTATACTTAATTAAGAAAACTTGTAGGCTATAATGGAGGTTGGGGAGGTCATTCAGTTTTATGATTCCAATAGGCGCTTTCCTGCTTGGGGCTTTGAAGGAAGAACAATTGATGGTACCACATCACATTGTTTTAACTTGAATGGAAGTACAGGTGCCTTTGAGGTGAGAGGAGCTGACTTTGTAATGCTTTGTTTGCTTAATCTTTGAAGAATCTGACCTGGCTGGCATATTGCCTAGCTGTTTTCACACAGCTCTCTCTCTCTTTCTCTGTAATCCTCTTGCAATTTTTATTGGAAACCCCTTAATTTTTATAGAAGTGAAATCTATGCTTATATATGTCTTCTTATTCTTATTGTTATTATCTCATATTTCCTTTCTTTTTCTCAAATATAATTTTTTATTAATTTATAATTTTGTTGAATAGCATCTGAAACCTGGCTCTGTCACCATTGATGTTTTACCTTCTTCTATTACCTCTAAATCACAAACATTTTCAACCAAACACGAAAAGTTCTAAACCCTATTTACAACAAACAAAAATACATTCAAAATCCCCATATACATTAATTTTATCATCAAAAGGTTTGAGAAAGTCTCAGATGCCCTTAAAAAGAAGTCCATGAGAACAGTGCAAATTAAATAGATTGAGTTATCTCACCTAATAAAATTTGGAACATTATATGTTTTGTATCATAAGATTAGATGTCTGTTGTAAAGGATTACAAGTAAATGGTACCATAGGATTCATATCATTCTTTGTAAGTTAATAACTGTTGAGTATATGTTGTTCATATATTTCTGAACACTGCATTTTATACTCTTATGTAACATTCAGTTTCTTTCTTTGTTTCTTTCTTTTTAATAGATGAATTAATCAAATTATTTTATTTATTAATAGGTTGAAGGAGTTGAAGACATCATGGCTGCTTATGCAAGGGCTCTCCATAATGTTGCCCTGGTAGGACCCACTTTATTTGGCCCAGTGATTAACACAGCTGCACAAATTGCTGGCCAGTCCATCTTGTACAACAACAGCAAATACTTTGTCTTGCTCATTATAACGGTAAAGAGAATGTTGAATCAAATTTATTTTGTTTGTGATAAATTACTATTTTTATTGAAGCAGATGAGACACTTTATGTACACAAGAATACACAAAGCTTTCCTAAAGAGAATTTTGTCTTTATTTGATGCCTCTTTAAATTAATTCTTCAATAAAAATTGTCATCTTTCTAGGATGGAGTCATTACAGACCTGCAAGAAACAAAAGACGCTTTGGTTAGGGCATCCGATTTGCCACTATCTATCCTTATTGTTGGAGTGGGAGGTGCAGATTTTAGAGAAATGGAGGTATAATGTTTTCCTAAGTTGATGTCTTTTATACCCTTTTATGCATTATTTTAATTATTCAGTAAAAATGGTGGAATTTTAGCTTTTAGAATTTTTGCTTGAATGACTGTAATATATCTTAATTTTTGGGTAGGTTCTTGATGCTGACAATGGAAGACGGTTAGAGAGCTCTACGGGTCGTGTGGCTACACGTGACATCGTGCAATTTGTTCCAATGCGAGATGTGCATAGTGAGTACATAATGGCACTTGACTGTACAAAATTTTTGTGGTTATATCTAAAAGAATCCACAAACTGTAATTTTGTATTCAAAACTATCCCAGTTAGATAATTATTCTAGAAAAAATGGAATGAACATTTGGTTAGTTCTGCCAGTCAGATAACTATTGATGGGTGGGGTGATGAAAGGACAAAAGGGTGTGTGTGAACTTTGAAACTGTGTTTAACAAAAACGTTGCATGGATTGCCGTTGCCACTTTTGTTTTGATCCACAATTTTTGGCTAGATTGTCTGTACACATTGACATGTTATAGGTAGAAAATGAGATCATGGTTTTAATCTAGTGTGAATGTGTGCTCAGCAAGCCGATTTGCTGAGCCTGACCGGACCAAGCTTGACCAAGCCCTACAAATTCTAAAACTGCTTGGCTCCCTTACAACCTTAAAACCATTTCTATGATCTTCCCTCTTTTCTTTTTTATCATTTGTTTGAGTCTTTTATCTGTTTTATCAATTGGAATTGATTATATCCTTATTTTTTCAACTTGTTGTACTTGTTCTTTATTTGGGTTGAGCTTCTTCATTGTGTTTCATCTAACAAATTAGCTGTTGTCTGTACAGGTGGGCAGATTTCTGTGGTTCAGGCTCTATTGGAAGAACTACCTGGACAGTTTTTAACATATATGCGGAGTAGAGATATCAAGCCAATCCCTCTCCATGCAGCCTCAACCTCTGCTTGACTAACATTTACCATGTACAAAAGATTTATAAGTATGCTGAGCTCACATCAACTGAAAAAATTTAGGTCTGAACCAATCACAAGTTAACTTACTTGAGAGGAGCTCTCTATTAACAAATTTTTTAGGTCTAAACCACTAACAGGTTGAATTTCCTGAAAGAATTTCTTTATATCATCCTAAAAGAAAATGTGCAGATTTTTTAACAAAAAAAATATATATATATTTATCTTGTATAGGTAGAATTTAAACTTTATTCAAGTTCAACCTATATTTTAAGTAAACAAAGCAATGAAAAAGAAGTTAGTTTTGCAAGGAGAAAGTGTCTTTTGGTCTACATGCTAGTTCCATGGAGTAGGACTCTCACAAGGATTTGTAGCACCCATCCGGAAGGTGTTGTTGTCACGTTGTGGGCTCACATGTATGTGATTTGGTGATAATTTTTGGTGAAGCAATTTTTGCCCCTTGATGAAGTCAAGAATTTCACCAATGAGCCACACGGTATCTGCGCGCACGAATATGAACCTACACAACAAAGAGAAGAGAAAACCTTGTGAAGAGCACCGGTGTGGTGCCGGCCGAATACCCTCCGAAGGTTAAGTCAGAAATATTCTCGCAACTCTAGAGTGCTAGAGAGGGTAAATTATGCGTACCTTGTTTTGTGAGGGTATCGAGGCTTTTATAGTAGTAAAAAGTAGACCTCTCCTTCTTGAAGTACAAGTCTTTTCCTTATAGGAATCTTCATGAGAAGGAACCGCGGAATTATTTCCTTGTAGAATCCTAAACGTGATCGCCAAGGTATTTCCAGTATCTTCTAGAACTATGCTATGTATTAGAATTCTCTTAAGACGTTATGGTTATTCGGCCCATTTTAATTTCAACCCACAAAGAATGGCCCGTCAGAAACAAGCCCGTCAGGCCCAATACTTCCAGATTTTAGCCTCTTCAGTTGCCCCCTCAGACCGTGAGTCCGTCATACTCAATAGGGCTCGCGGGATGACATCAGACGGTTCGGGCATGACGGGAGATAAGATACAACGGTCAACACATACGGCAAGTAAAAAATCACGACGGACAAGAGTTATGACGGCCATATGTTCCGTACATAACTTTTTCATATGCATAATTTCAATCTGGCATAGAGACACGTGTCATTATGCTACTGGGCGTTATCTCGGATCGAGGCGTCGCTTCGTCTCCCGTGCAATCCCTTTATAAATATCAGGCCTCTACCTCTCATTTCCAACTTTTGGCCAAAAAATACTCTGTCAGAGCTCAGTCCGTCAATCCTGTCAGACTTTACAGAATAGTTATCCGCGTCCGTCATCATCAAATTCACTCCGTTCATATTATTCTGACGGGTAAGTTTTTTTTTTTCATCCTTCAGCTCATCCGTCAGATTTTTACACTTTAATTTCATACATCCGTCAGTATTTATAGAAGAGTCATAGGCAATGTCTAGTGCGTCGAGTAATCAGTCATTTGTCCGCGAAGTCGAGGGCTATGAGGACGTATACCAATCAGGTTATAAAGACTTAGGCAGTCCTAGTGATGATAGGAGTCCGTCAGCCTCCTCTCCGTCCTTAACAAACGAGGATTTAGTTGAAATAGAATCTGACGGTAACGAGGATCAACAAATAGAACTTGTTGTAGGAGCTGAGGGGCCAAGGGAGTTCATTATGCTCCAAGAATGGACGGTCAACGATTTTGTATCAACCATTAAGGAGAACCATTTCAAGACCCTCAGGGATAATTACCAGATTCCTGATCATATTCCTATCCGTCTACCTTTTAAATCAGAGAAGTGTTATTATGAAGGGGTGGACGGTGTAGGAATTTATGAACAAATGTTGAAGGCTGGACTCAGATTCCCACTGAGCTCACTTCACCGTCAGTTATTAAAGTACCTGGGTTTGTCCGTCAATCAAATTTCCCCAAACGCCTGGAGGGTCTTCATTGCGATGGAGATTCTGTATGGGGCCATGTCGGACGGAGCTAGGAGGTTGACGGTGAGAGAGTTTTTGCATTGCTACCGTCCAGATGAAATTGACAAGTCTAGAGGAATATACAGTTTTGTACCTAGGAGTTCCGTGCTGAAGGTTATTTTTGAAACTCCAGACTCCAACAGAGACTGGAAGAGTAGGTACTTTTTCTTAGAGGGTGACGGTTGGATGTCTTGTCCAGGAGAGACGGACTACATGCCCGTCGATACAACCTGGGGCATACTATCTGAAAATGGTATGAGTCCGTCTTAGTACTAGGACTTTTATTTTATTCGTACAATTTAACCTCAAAAATTTCCTAACCGTCCTACTTATATGCAGTCCGACGACGGCCACAAGTTAGCGTAGAGGAATTCGGATTTCTTGAGAAGATTTTTAATAAGACCAAGCCGGAGGAAAGGACTTGGGCCAAACTAGTAAACCTTGATACCATTTGTTGGTACTGCGACGGGCCCGTACCTTCACCACAGGCAATTAAATATGAAAAAAGAATCCGTCAGCGTACGTCCGTCGCTTTTTTAGTTTGAATATTAGTTTATGATTTAATAAGCTAACTTTTATCCGTTCATGTTTACAGAAATGGACATTGCTAAGAGAAGGGCACTAATACGGTCAAACGCCGCGAAGAATCGAGCGGCCAATGCCTCCGAACCGAAAGAGACGACGGTTCCAGCGAAAAGAAAACAGCCGTCTAAGGCAGACCGTCCTCCAAAGAAGCCTAAGGTCTCCTTGGAGCCCGTCGTGGGGCTTATGGCAGAAGGTGCCAAGACGGTCACCCCAATAAAGCATGGGGCTGGTAAAGGCTTAATGAAGGGTCCGTCGGAAGACCTTAAGAAGCCACCTCCCCTTCTTCGTGACGACGCTGGGTACGCTCTGGAAAAGTTATCCTCCCTTCTTACTTCCGAGGATTACGAAGATCTTGGTAATCACTCGACGGAGGCCATGGGTGAAACAAGCCTTTTTAGCATTGCTCAGGTAAGCCCCGTCCATGTTATGTATACTTGTCTTTTATCCGTCGTACAATTTTTGATTGCTTTTAATTTTTCAACATTTCAGACCATGGTCATGGTGAAGGGACTTATGGGACGGTGCCTTAACCATGAGACTACCTTGGACCGTCTTCGGGAGAAGGGCAAGAAGACGGAGGAAGAGCTTCATGAGCTTAAGACGTGGAGGGTTGCTCAGTTGAAGAAGTTCAAACTTCTTGAGGAGGACAGAAATGAGCTGTTCAAGTTGACGGAGGAGCTGAGAGTAATTATTCAAGACAAGGACAAAGAAATTGGTCAAGTGAAGGAGGCAGCCGTCCAGGAATACCGTGATTCAGACGCCCTGCTGTCCGAGCTCGGAGATTCCTTTAATGAGGGCTTTGACGAGGCGATTCGTCAAGTGAAGGCGTTATATCCTGATTTTGACGTTTCGTCCGTCAATGTCCATGCTAATGAACCTACTTCTACCCGTCCTGCAAACTCCGAGAATACGGACGAACTTTTTGAAGAGAACCAGCCCGTCAGTGCTCCTGGAGAAAAACAGATTCAAGCTGATGCTGCGGACGGTAAAGATGCCGGTGTCGATCAACCAGATCATGATAGTGACCCGAAGCAAGGCTAGATCCGTCATGTTTATAGGAGCAAAGTGACCGTCTTTGTTTTTCCTTTTTATTTTAATTTTGGGTATGTTAGAAGTATTTTGAAAACAATTTATGGCTCAGTTCATTTTGTAGTACAAACATTTCCCTCTAAGGGGTATTTTGTCCGTCAGTACTTTGTAAGCTTTGCATTTTTGCTTTGTTGCTTTATCTTTTTACTTGCTTTGATTAATGAATGGCTTGTTGAAACCGTCGGCCTATGGAACATCCGTCCTTTTTGAATATTGGCCATGCTAAAGTAACCCGTCTGCCTTGAGTACTCTATCCGTCTTATTTTTGATCGAATCAAAACCATTCATGGAGATATCCGTCCACTTTGTGGGCTTGTCCATCCGTTTTGTTCGTCTATGTTACGGACTTAAGTTTCAATCCTTCATGGGGATATCCGTCCACTTTGTAGGTTAGTCCGTCCATTTTATGTACTTTTAAGATTTTAACCCCTATGGGGCTTTTGTCCGTCTATGTTGCGGACTTAAGGTTGTATCCCTCCTGGGGATATCCGTCCACTTTGTGGACTTTGTCCGTTCATTTTATGGACTTTTATCCGTCCATTTTACGGACTTGTAAAATTTTAACCCCTATGGGGCTTTTGTCCGTTTATGTTGCGGACTTAAGATTGTATCCCTCCTGGGGATATCCGTCCACTTTGTGGACTTTGCCCGTCCATTTTATGGACTTTTATCCGTCCATTTTGCGGACTTGTTAAATTTTAACCCCCATGGGGTTTTTGTCCGTCTATGTTGCGGACTTAAGATTGTATCCCTCCTGGGGATATCCGTCCACTTTGCGGACTTTGTCCGTCCATTTTATGGATTTTTATCCGTCCATTTTACGGACTTACAATTTTAACCCCCATGGGGCTTTTGTCCGTCTACGTTGCGGACTTAAGATTGTATCCCTCCTGGGGATATCCGTCCACTTTGCGGACTTTGTCCGTCCATTTTATGGACTTTTATCCGTTCATTTTACGGACTTGTACAATTTTAACCCCCATGGGGCTTTTGTCCGTCTACGTTGCGGACTTAAGATTGTATCCCTCCTGGGGATATCCGTCCACTTTGCGGACTTTGTCCGTCCATTTTATGGACTTTTATCCGTTCATTTTACGGACTTGTTAAATTTTAACCCCCATGGGGCTTTTGTCCGTCTATGTTGCGGACTTAAGATTGTATCCCTCCTGGGGGTATCCGTCCACTTTGCGGACTTTGTCCGTCCATTTTATGGACTTTTGATCTTTTAAGAGTGTAGACATAGTTGAAAGAATCATGCATTTGTAGGAAATTCTTGCCCCCTTGGGCTTAAAAATATATCGTAGCAAAAACCGAAATAAAAATCATGCCCGTTGGGCTTAATCGTAGCAAAAAACCGAAATAGTAATCGTGCCCGCTGGGCTTATTGTAGCAAAAAAACTTAAAAGTAACTAGTAATAAGAAGATAGGTGTTGTGCTTCACGTCATCGCCTCTACTGGTAGTATCTCCGTAGGTGCTCTGTGTTCCAGGGATGCTGTAGCTTCTGCCCGTCCAGGGTTTCAAGGTGGTAGGTCCCTTTTCTGTGCCATGATGAGATCCTGTATGGTCCTTCCCAGTTGGGGCCGAGTTTTCCTTGAGAGGGGTCCCTAGCACTTCCCATTACTTTTTTCAGCACTAGGTCACCGATCTGAAAGTCTCTCCGTCTGACATTGGAGTTGTAGTATTTTGCCATCAGATTCTGGTATCGTGCTAACCTTTGTTCTGCCGTAGCACGGACTTCGTCCACCAAATCCAGCTGCAATCGCATGGCTTCGTCATTGTCATCCTCACTGTAATTCTCCACTCGATAGCTTGTAAGTCCTATCTCTGCAGGTATGACCGCATCAGTCCCATATGCTAGCCGGAACGGTGTTTCTCCTGTAGGTACCCTTACGGTTGTGCGATATGCCCACAAGACACTTGGTAGTTCGTCAGGCCAGATGCCCTTTGCCCCCTCGAGCCGTGCCTTGATAATCTTGAGCAAGGTTCGGTTCGTGACTTCCACTTGTCCATTGGCCTGAGGGTGTGCGGGGGAGGAGTAATGGTTCTTGATGCCTAGCTCTGAGCAGAAGTTCCTGAATGCCCTGTTGTCGAACTGCTTTCCGTTGTCGGAGACGAGCACTCTTGGTATCCCGTACCTGCAGATAATATTTTTCCAAACAAAGTTTCGAATGTTTCTCTCCGTGATGGTGGCCAGGGCTTCTGCTTCTACCCATTTTGTGAAGTAGTCGATACCAACCACCAGAAATTTTAGTTGCTTTGCCGCAGTTGGGAAGGGGCCCATGATGTCAAGTCCCCATTGGGCGAATGGCCAGGGGGCCGTGATGGGTGTCATTTCCTCGGTGGGTTGCCTTATCAGATTGCTGAATCTCTGGCATTTGTCACACCTCTTGACAAAGCTTTGTGCGTCCTTCTGCATTGTGGGCCAGTAGTATCCTGCTCGGATAAGTTTGTGTACTAGAGATCGTGCTCCCGAATGGTTTCCGCAGACACCTTCATGGACTTCTCTCATTACGTAGTTTGATTCGTCATGATTCAAACATCTCAGATACGGCCGTGAGAATCCCCTTTTGTACAGAATGTTTTTGATTAGTACGAACCGTGAGGCTTGGACCCTCAGTTTTCTGGCCGCTTCCTTTCCGTCCGGTTGCGCGCCCGTCCGCAGGTAAGCTAAAAGTGGTGAGGTCCAATCTGTCTCCGAACCAACCTCTTGCACTTTTAGTCCGTCATCAATAATTGAGGATGTTTGGATGAACGTCAATACTTGATCAAGGACTATCGTGGATTCTGCCGAGGCTGCTTTTGCTAGACGGTCGGCGCATTCGTTCTCCTCCCTTGGGATTTGAATGAAGCGCACTTTGAGGCCGTTGATCCGACTCTTTACCTTTTCCAGGTACTTCTTCATCCTTTCATTTTTGCACTCGTAAATGCCGTTAATTTGACTTGTTATTACCTGGGAGTCACAATGTATGACCATGACTTCAGCGCCAGCTGCGACCGCGAGGTCCAATCCTGCCACTAATGCTTCGTACTCGGCCTCATTGTTTGTGGTTGCGTAATCTAATCGAATCATACATTCGATTTTGTCCCCGTCCGGGGATTGAATTACTACTCCAACTCCTCCAGCTTGCTTGTTTGAAGATCCGTCCGTATGGATACTCCATTCTTTGAGTATATCTGCCCCCTTGTCGTCTACCTTGGTGTACTCGGCGATGAAGTCTGCTGCGGCCTGGCCTTTTATTGCAGTTCGCGGGCGATACTGTACATCAAATTCACTTAATTCAATTGCCCACAAAGCCATTCGTCCAGCAGCCTCAGGGCTGCTCATGGCTCTCTTCAGAGGTTGGTCCGTCAAGACCACAATGGTATGTGCCTGGAAGTAAGGCTTGAGCTTTCGGGCTGCGGTTATTAGTGCGAAGGCCAGTTTCTCCATATGGGGGTATCTTTCTTCTGCCCCCCGAAAGCCCCTACTTATGTAATAGACGGGCAATTGAGTGCCTTGTTCTTCTCTTATTAAGGCCGCACTCACGGCCGCTGGTGAGACTGCTAAGTACAGGTAGAGCTCTTCCCCTGGTTCGGCCGGGCTGAGGAGTGGGGGAGAGGCGAGGTACTTTTTCAGGCTCTCAAACGCTGCTTGACATTCTTCCGTCCATTCGAAGGCCTTTCTTAAGGTGCGGAAGAATGGTAGACATTTGTCCGTCGCTTTTGAGACGAATCTGTTTAGAGCTGCGATTCTTCCGTTCAAGCTCTGCATCTCTTTCACTGATTTCGGTGGTTTTAGGTCCATGATGGCCTGTACCTTCTCTGGGTTAACCTCGATTCCTCTGTGAGATACCATGAATCCCAAGAACTTCCCCGCCGTCACTCCGAATACGCACTTATTCGGATTCAACCTCATGTTGTACGACCTGAGGGTGTCGAACGTCTCCTGCAGGTCTTTAAGGTGGTCTTGTTCCAGAAGGCTTTTAACAAGCATGTCGTCGACGTACACCTGTACGTTCCTTCCAATTTGGTGCGCGAACATTTTGTTCATTAGTCTTTGGTATGTCGCTCCTGCATTCTTGAGCCCAAACGGCATTACGTTGTAGCAAAAAAGCCCTTGGCTTGTGACAAAGGAGGTCTTCTCCTGATCAGCTTCGTCCATCTTGATCTGATTGTAGCCCGAAAAGGCGTCCATGAAGCTCAAGAGTTGATGCTTTGCCGTTGAATCCACCAGAGTGTCTATTCGAGGTAATGGATAGCTGTCTTTTGGGCATGCCTTGTTGAGGTCCGTGAAGTCGACGCACATTCGCCATTTTCCGTTCGCCTTTTTGACCATCACGACGTTTGCCAACCAGTCGGGATAATATACCTCGCGGATGAAGTCTGCTTCGAGCAGCTTTCTTACTTCTTCTGCTATTGCTTTGTCCCGTTCTTGAGCGAAAACTCGCTTTTTCTGTCTTACGAGCGAAAAACTGGGACTCACATTCAGCTTGTGGACCATGACTGAGCGACTGATCCCGGGCATATCTTCGTGACTCCAGGCGAAGACGTCCTGGTTCATCTTGAGGAACTCTTTGAGGGCCTGCTGTACGGGCTGACTGGCTGAGGTCCCTATCCTTGTCGTTCGTTCAGGTCTTGACTCGTCCAGAACGACTTCTTCCAGTTCCTCGACGGGTTCAGCTATAAGTCGCTGTTCTCCTATGCACATTGCCTGCTGTTGATCCTCCATCTCTATCATGGCCAAGTAGCATTCCCGGGCAGCCACCTGATTCCCTCGTAGCTCCCCGACCCCATACTCAGTGGGGAACTTAATCATCAGGTGATATGTTGAGGTTGCTGCCTTCCATGCGTTGAGAGTAGGTCGCCCGATGATAGCGTTGTACGCGGACGAGCAGTCAACTACGAGGAATGTCACGTCTCGAGTTATCTGCTGCGGGTAATCTCCTACCGTCACGGAAAGTGTGATTGCTCCTAATGGGAATACTCTCGTTCCTCCGAATCCTACTAGCGGAGTGTTTGTTGGCGTCAATCGTTCCTTATTGATCATCATTTGTTGGAATGCGGGATAGTATAGGATATCCGCTGAGCTGCCATTGTCTACCAACACTCTGTGCATGTTATATTCCTCGACTCGTAGGGTGACGACCAAGGCGTCGTCATGTGGATGATGAAGTCGTCTTGCATCCTCTTCCGAGAATCCAACGATTGGGCTGTCTTTTCGGGCTATTTTTTGAACTGAGCCCGTCAGCTGGATGTTTTGAACCATTCGAAGGTAAGTTTTTCGGGCCTTCTTCGATGATCCTGCTGTGGCCGTCCCGCCAACTATCATTCTTATGTCTCCGAGTGGTGGTCTAGGACGCTCATTCTCCCTTCGTGGTTGCTGTTCTTGAGGCGGGGGATCTGTCTTCTCCTTTCTTACGAACTTTTGCAACTTCCCTTGTCTAATAAGGGCTTCAATCTGCTGTTTCAAATCGTAGCACTCAGACGTGTCATGTCCGTGATCGCGGTGGAAACGGCAGTACTTGTCTCTCGACCGCTTGCTTGGATCGCTCTTTAGCTTTCCTGGAAAGGTCAGAGCCTCTTCGTCTTTAATCTGCATTAGGACTTGATCTACCGGGGTATTCAACGGGGTGAAGCTCGTGAATTTTCTTCCTTGGGGCTTGGTTCGTCGGTCGTCCCTTCGGTCCCCAGTTTTGAGTCTTTTCCGGTCTTGGTCCTGCTTGTTGTCTTCCTGTCGTTCTCTCTTCCTCGGCTTATCCTCCCTTGCTAGTAATGCGTCTTCCGCATTCATGTATTTAGTTGCTCTGTAGAGGACCTCCGTCATGGTTTTCGGGTCATTTTTGTATATAGAGAACAAAAATTTACCCTTTCGCAACCCATTCGTGAAGGCCGCCACAAGTATCTTGTCGTCGGCTTCGTCGATCGAGAGTGCCTCCTTGTTGAAACGGGCTATGTAGGATCTCAATGTCTCGTCCTCCCGCTGCCTGATGCTCATGAGACAGGCCGTCGATTTCTTGTACCTATGTCCCCCGATGAAGTGGGACGTGAATTGGGCACTTAACTCCTTGAATGTACTGATTGAGTTTGGTGTCAACCGACTGAACCAGATCCTGGCGGCTCCTTTCAGCGTGGTGGGGAATGCCCTGCACATTATTTCATCCGCGACTCCCTGAAGATGCATCAATGTTTTGAACGTCTCTAGATGATCCAGAGGGTCTTTCAATCCGTCATAACTATCAATATTCGGCATCCGAAACTTGTGCGGCAAAGGGAAGGAATTCACAGCCGCAGTGAAGGGTGAGTCAGTGCGATTGACTAAATCGTCAAGGTCACTGGAAACTCGCCCTTTGAGCGCGTTCATCATAACCTCCATCTGTTCCCTCATTGCTTGCATCTCTGCGACGATGTGTGGAGGAGTCGCATCCGTGAGGGATGGCATGCTTATGTTCTGTCTTTCTGGTCTGCTCGGGGCATGGCTGCCTTGAGGTTTCTCCTGGTTTCTTTTCGCAGCACTGTTCCCCTCTTGGTCTTCCTGTAATTCGTTCGGTGCTGCGTTCTTTAGGCGCAGCTGTTCTTCTAGGTCGTTGTTCTGCTTAGTGAGGCGCTCCACGGCCGCAGCAAGAGTTCTAACCTGTCTTTCGAGGGCGGTCGTGGGTGGTTCCTCTTCTTGAACGTTGTTGATTGTTGCCATCGAGCGAGTAAGTACCATGCAACTCTATAGTCCGGGAAACAATAGTATGGTTGTGAGTCTCAACTATAACTTATTGCCAAACGTATTCCCACAGACGGCGCCAACTGATGAAGTCAAGAATTTCACCAATGAGCCACACGGTATCTGCGCGCACGAATATGAACCTACACAACAAAGAGAAGAGAAAACCTTGTGAAGAGCACCGGTGTGGTGCCGGCCGAATACCCTCCGAAGGTTAAGTCAGAAATATTCTCGCAACTCTAGAGTGCTAGAGAGGGTAAATTATGCGTACCTTGTTTTGTGAGGGTATCGAGGCTTTTATAGTAGTAAAAAGTAGACCTCTCCTTCTTGAAGTACAAGTCTTTTCCTTATAGGAATCTTCATGAGAAGGAACCGCGGAATTATTTCCTTGTAGAATCCTAAACGTGATCGCCAAGGTATTTCCAGTATCTTCTAGAACTATGCTATGTATTAGAATTCTCTTAAGACGTTATGGTTATTCGGCCCATTTTAATTTCAACCCACAAAGAATGGCCCGTCAGAAACAAGCCCGTCAGGCCCAATACTTCCAGATTTTAGCCTCTTCACCCCTAAATAAGGATCTAGGTTCACTTATCTTTATCGAATGGTGTGGAGTACAAACATTTTTAGATTAAATCAATATCTAATTGGGAAGCTGTTAACAGAAGGAATAATGTACTGCGGTTGAAGTATTTCACTATTTGTGTTGTATGAGCAATTGAATAGTAAAATTCCTCCAAAAAGCCTTGTTACATTGTATTATTATGTTTTTAGAAATGCTTCAATTTTCATATTGCAAAGGATGTAAAGGATTCTTTTTTGAATGATTTCAAATGTTTTGTGAATTCCACAATGTCTACCATGGGGTGACTCTCTTGAGTGCTGCTTGATGTGAATGTCGTTACACATAAATATGATACTATGTCACTAGATCATGGTTAGGGCAAAGATGGGAGCTAGCCGTCACTTGAGTTGGGTCTAAGAACTGTTTTTTTTTATGCCTATGTAGAGGTTAAATCACCAAACTTCAAGTTTTTTGAAGTTATAATACGAACTTGGGAATGTGTTAAGCAACTATGCACACCTAACTTAAAGGACTAGCCTCCACTTGTTCTGCTTAGCCATTTTCTAACAAGGTTCCACTAAGTTGGTTCCCTTCTAAGCATGTAAAATTCACACACACACACACGTATGGGATTAAATACATAAACCACAGGCTCAAAGATCAATCACTTGGGTGTCCAAATTTTGGGCCTTCATGTTTATCAAAAAAAAATTTGGGCCTTCATTTATAAAAACCCTAATTGGAAATTTTCAATTTCAAAGTTGCTCAGACATCACCTTGACCAGCACCACATGTGAATCACTTTTATTGAAAGAAAAGCAATGAAAGAAAGCAGAAATTTAGGGTTTCTCGGAGGCATATGCTTACGTAGGGACTAGAGCAGTGTACACACTACACAATGCTTCAAGATGCATACACAATGGATGGTTACGTGCACGCATTTGTAACTCTAATTTCTACATCTCCACTATCTTAACTTGCAATTACTTCTAACCTAAGAACGAAAAGAAAGCAGAGAAATAAAAATAAATTAAACATACGATTTCAAAATGAAGAAAGAAAACGAAGTACAGGATTTTTTTTAATTAAAAAAAAAATGAACTTACATTAACTGCTTGAAGATCCTCTTGACCATTTGAGCAAAGCCAAGTCGTACAAAATGGGGTTACAGATGAATATCAAATAACAACATTCTTGTTGTTTTAAAAGCTTCACTTTTAAGATTTCTTTTATAAATAAAAAGTACTTTGACTTTTCAGATTGTATAATACTCATAAAATCAAGGATGTAGAACAAAGCCCAAGGGACAAGGGGACCTTAATTAGTTAATTACATAAATTAAAAGCTTAGTTGGTTCTGTCTACTGATTTCAGGTAAACAAAACGAGAAGTAATAAGCATCCCATGCAAATTATATATGACTAACCATGCCATATAGTTTGAATTGATAAGGCTTTTTTTTGGCTGAGTGATTGATACGTGCATTGTTGCTGGTGCCTAAAGCTCTCTTGTATATATATGCACCTAAAATGCCGCCTACAAACTTAAAACAAAAAAAAAAAAAAAAAAAAAAAAAAAAAAAAAAAAAACAGAAATATACTACAAAATTTATTACATAAAACTACAAATTGATGTGGCACTTAAATTTGTAACATATCGGTTTGTAAGTTAGTTTAGTAAAATTTATAATACATTTAACACTATACTCAAGTATATTTAGCACTTTATTGTTGCCAAACAAGATGCGATCCAAGTGCACTCTTATTTTTCTTTTTGAAAATTGTGAATTCACACAATTTCACGATTTCACATGTCAATTCAAGCTGCAGTACATGTATGGTGAGTGTGCAACAAAGAATGTATGACTATCATTACTTTTTTTCTTTATGGATACTATATGATTTTTTCAAATACTTTATGGATACAATATGACTTGAGCTTATGTGTTAGTTTTATGATAATTAATGTTTATTACTAGGCCAAAATATTAATATCTTTTTTAGTGTATTATTAAAGGGTAAAAAATTTTGTCATTTTTTTTTTTTTTTTGGGATACTTCAATAGTTATAAAATTATAATAGGAAAGGGAAGATTTTGGACCCTAAATGTCATCAACATAGATGACTCAACCAGTTGAATTACAAGACTCTTGACAAAAATTCATTAGTTGAATGAGTTGGAACCCAATACACTTCTAAAAGAACTTCTTATTATTATCATATATGTGGTGACAAAACCAATTGGAAGGAATCCTTTTCCAAAAATTTAATTCTATTATATTTTCAATTCAAAGAAAACCAGAGAAGTGGAGACAAAACCAACTCCAGAAATTATCCGGCACTTGCAAAATATTAATATAGCTCTGACAAAATAGCTGCCTGGATTGGACTTGTATTACAATTATTATTTTTTTAAAAAAATTATATCTTAAGTTGTATTTTTTTAATAGAAAAATTCTCTTTTAAAACTAGTAGATAATAATTTGTTATTTGGGATTATAGATGTCATCATAAATTCATATTATGTTGTTATATCTTTCATGTCACTTAATAATTATGGACATTCTATAATAAAAAATTATAGATATAAAACCACTTAATTATAACATTATAGTTACAACTTACAAACATTCGAACATTGTAACATTGTATTTATAGATATGGGTGGAACTTATGTCCAATGGCCAGTGCCACTGGACACGTTGCGATGCGGACACGTGTTCATATCCTAATGAGTCCAGTGGCCACTAGCCACTGGACAGAAGCCAGACCCTACAGATCTCTCTCTCTCTCTCTCTCTCTCTCACACGCACACACATATATTAAGAATAAAGATATCAACAAATGTGAGATTGAGATTTCTTCATAATTCATAAAAGAAATATTATGGAAATAGTATTGATATTTTATGTAATTTGACGATGAATCACTATAAGTGAGCTACGTAAATTAAATTAATATTTTATTAATTTTACATTTGTACAATTCTTTATGAAAAAGTGTCAATCAAAAAATATAGTAAAATCTTATATAAATAATACACATGGATAGAATCTTATATAAATCGTCACGTAATGAGTTAAAAAAGATAACTTTAAATTAGTTTGAAGCTAACTTTATTCATGCAATAGTTGGTCGTTTTGCTTATTTTAGTGCATTTATAGATTCTTTTACCTATAATGATGCTTGTTTATTTTGTGGATGATCCTTATATATGACATATGAGATTAGGACACACTTACAATAATAAAATGATTTTTTAAAAGACAATGGGATAATACATCAACTTACTACATGTAATAGGGGTTTAAGTTATAACTAAATAGTATCGGCATTATTATAGTTCCCCCATATATGCGGTTCGAACCCTACATATCTTTCCCCCACTTTCTACCTACTATAATAATAATAATAATAATTGAGAGCTCGAAAATGTGTTGACAACACACGAGCGGTTTAGACCCCCAAATTAAAATTACGGCTTGGTTGATTTTACACTAACTTAATGATAAGTGCGGAATAGTGTAAACACAAGCGTATAAGCAATACAACTACTCTAATCCATATTTAAAGCAACTCAGCAGTAGAAATGAAATGAACAAGAGTAGGGAAGAAGGATGCAAACACAGATAACACCGAGACGTGTTATCGAAGAGGAAACCGAAGAACTCGGCAAAAAACCTCTCCACCGCCCTCCAAGCGGAAATCGATCCACTAGACAATCAGTTGGGATACATGGGTTAGCAAGAGACCCTCCAAGCCTAATCTACCCGATGCACCTAAGCCCTCCAAGCTCCTACTCCAACAAGGCTTTTCGGAACCGTGTCTTGTCTAGCTCTCCGGATCCCGCAACAAGCTCCATGTTGCATTTTCCATCCTTGGCTTCTTCCAATGCTTCCCAATAGCTCCAAAACACTCTCTACACTCTGAATGTGTGTGGGTTGTGTTTGGGTACAAATCTCCTCTCAAGGTATGATAATGGGAGAGGGATGGAGAAGAGGCTACAATGATTTCTCACTAAGGAGGAGTAGCTCTCTCTCAAAAGATGGGTGGGTGAGTTGTAGAAAACTTATCTAGGGTTTTTCTCTCTGAATAGCCACACCAACATTTGTGGGTAATGAGGGTATATATATAGAGAGGGTGAAGGGTAAGAAGGTCACTCATAAAAATCCTCCAGGCAGAATGTTTCGCGACTGTCTCGCGGGAAGGCCTTACCAGCGAGACACTCGCGAAAATGATAGCCTGGCATGACTCTTCAACTTCAGTACGTGCAAGGCACATGCACCATTTCGCGGGATGCGTAGTAGCGAGATACCCGCGAAAACTCTTCAGTCTTCAATTTCTTGAGTCTTCACACTCTCTCTTTCTCACACACAACCCTTACAACCAATCCCACAATAAATACAGGGTATACAAGATTGAAATCAATTACAATCAAATTTAGCACGGAATAAAAGCCAACAAAAACCATAGTTGTAAATTACAACTTTACAATCTCCCCCTTTGGCTATTCTGTGACAAAACCCTAAAACAGACTCTAGACTTAAACGTGAGTTTGGGAACAAAGGCAAAACTCACTCACACCTAATTCTAGATTCTGAAATGCTCTTGAAACATATGAACAAGTAACTCTTGAAACACAACAACACAATAATATCATTGTATGCAGAAAAACTTGAAAAGCATATGGAGCAATAATATCATGATCAAGCAAAATGGACTAAAGCAATAGACCATGGCAAGATCAAACAAACAATCACTATACAAAAGTGATTACTATGCTCATTCACACAAGGAATGAACATCCGGACATGCAAGGTGATAAGCTCAATTGAATAGTATCATTTGCAAGTCCAACACTCAACCAATGCATACAAACATATATGCATCTAGGAACAATCCTACTAGGGCACAAGAGTGTTCATCACTCAACCAATGCATAGAACGTATATGCATCTAGGAACAATCCTACAAGGGCACAAGAGTGTTCATCACTCAACCAATGCATAGAACGTATATGCATCTAGGAACAATCCTACAAGGGCACAAGAGTGATGTACTTGAAGTAAAATGCATGACATTGAACAACAAGCAAACATGCAAAAAGGCTGCATAAGCAAGTGTACGGCACCAAACTCCCTGGGCCTGTTGGATCATTAAGGCCCATTAGGGCCCTACTTTCTTGGCACGCTCGGATGAGGGCATTTTGGTCTTAGCCGCCCACACGTGCTTTCCGAGGTTGCATCATCCCCCGAGGATACTTCCCCAAGAAGTTCTATTGTGCCCGGGAAATATACGACCGAGCATTGGCGACCAGGAGTTGTATCCGCCTAGCATCAGAGAATGGGAACCATTTCCAAGGCCACTCCCACCTAAACACCCACCAATCATTATCTGTATTGGACCTCCAAATGCACTAGCGACAAGCGTAATCATCACTATCCCACTAGCATCTCACTATAAATACAAGGATCTTGTGAGAGAGGGGGGGGTTGTTGAAAAACTGGAGAGAAGTAACGAAAGAGAGAGGGAGAAAGGAATAGAGGAGTTCTCGATCAGTCCCAACACAAGAACGACCCAATGTAGGAAATTCAAGCCCACGATACAAATAGATTGTGAGCCCAAACGAGTCATAGTCCAGTAGCCTCGTTCTTAGGCGCGCACAATTGGCGCCGTCTGTAGGAATCGCCTACAAAGCTGTAGTTCGACTGAGATTCGCGTACGAGACAATGTCCAGGAGACATTCGGGGAGTGGTGACGAAACTAGTTCGGTTGGGTCTTCTCGGGGATCATCCTGGCGAGAAAGAAGGCAAAAGAGACGTGAAGACAGGGAGCGTGAACGGGAAGATATGTCCGGTCTTGGGGAGGGGTCATATCAGACGCAGCGGACAGTGACAGACGCCTCAAACCGCAGGCAGCTTGATGAAAGGGACCAGGAAATTGAGCGGCTGTGCAGGCGGGTGAGAGAATTTGAGTTAGAAGCAGATGACAGGCGACGAAGGAGGGAGCGAGACGATTTCGAAAAGAGGACTGAGGAATTGGAAAGTCACCGAGAAATGGGGGCCAGCCATTCGGGGTCCCATCGGCGACGGGAGCATTCACATTCGCATGAGTCATACAATCACCGAGAAAGATCACATTCGCGGGAGCCCTATCATCGCCAAGGCCGCTCCCGATCGCGTGATCATGAGGATCGGGGGTCGGATTCCCCCGAGGAGAAAAAGCCACGGAACGCTGCCATGGACGCACTGAGCCGCGCCTTGCGCAGGGTAGCAAGGTCCCCATTCTCAGATGAAATTGAGCGGGCTGCGATGCCGAGAAAATTTCCGAGACCACCATTTAACATCTACGACAGAAAGACGGACCCGGTCGAGCACGTCAGCCACTACATCCACATGATGTCCCTGCATTCGCATAATGACGCATTGATGTGCAAGGTGTTTCCCTCCAGTCTTGGCCCAACCGCTCTTAGGTGGTTTAACGGACTGCGGAAGAAATCCATACACTCTTTTGCCGAGCTAGTTCAGGAGTTCGGCGTTCGGTTCGTAACCTGCAGCCGAGTGCCGCAACCTGTTGATGCCCTGCTATCAATGAGGATGGGGGTGGGGGAGACCCTTCATAGTTACTCCAGCCGGTACTGGGAGCTGTACAACGAGATAGGTGGGGGCAACGAGAAAATCGCGGCAAGTACCTTCCGAATGGGCCTACCAGAGGATTCCGAACTACGGGAATCACTTACGAAGAAGCCACCTGAGGACATGAGGCAGCTCATGAGGCGTATCGAAGAGTATAAGCACCTAGAAGATGATCAGTTGCAAAGCAAAGGCAAGGCCCCATTAATAAACCGTCCCCGGCAGGGGAATTTCCAGCCGAGACCTCGGAAGGAATGGAGAACGCAGGAACCATCCTGGCAGGCAGGGGAAGTGAATGCAACGTTCAAGGAACCGGTGCACCAGATAGTAGAAAAAATCAAGAATGAGCCATATTTTAGATGGCCGAATAAAATGGGCGGCGACCCATCCCGGCGGAATCAGAACTTGTACTGCAGTTACCATAAGGACAAAGGCCACACCACCGAGCAATGCTGGGTACTGAAAGATCATTTGGGGTAGCTAGTACGGGCCGGGCATCTGAAGGATTACGTGGTGAATCCCGGCGACCAAGGAATTGGCCATTTAGGTCAGCAGAAAGGCATCCCCCAGCAACCGCCGCGCGGGGTAATTAAGATGATACTCTTACCCCCATGGGATAAATCAGTAACGAAAAGAGGGGTGTTGGCAGTAGCGCCTGCGAAAGAACCACCGGACACGGGGCCAGCGGAAAAGAAAACGAAGTATCGCCAGGAGGCAATTGCCTTCGGTGAAGACGATTTAGAAGGTACAATACAACCACACGAAGATGCGTTAGTGATCACCGCTCGAATAAGCGGTTTCGACGTGAAGAGGGTGATGATAGATCAGGGCAGCGGGGCTGATGTAATGTATCCGGATTTGTTCAACAGACTTGGGTTGAAGACTCAGGACTTGGGAAAGTATAATGCGCCACTAGTCTCGTTTGATGGAAGAATAGTGATGCCGGAGGGGCGGATTTCGTTACTAGTAGTCATGGGGGGAAAGGAGGTAAAGGTCATCTTCATAGTGGTTAATTCCTTCTCACCATACACGGCAATCTTGGGAAGACCGTGGATCCACGCCATGAAAGCTGTGCCGTCCACCTTGCATGTAAAGGTTAAGTTCCATACCGAGCAGGGTATCGCAGTGGTGAGAGGGAGCCAGCAAATGGCCAGACAGTGCCTAGTAGCTGCAGTAAACTGGGAGGGCCAGCAGACAGGGCAGAATAAAAAGGCCGAAGAGGCCCCGTTATAGCAATTACCGCACCCCCGAGAGGATTCGGGGAATGCTTGCGCCGAGGAGTTGATAAAGGTCGGAATACTGCCGGACACGGACAAGCACTTCCAGATAGGGGCCAGTCTGACAATCCATGAGAGAGTTGAACTGCTACTGTTTCTTGTTCGGAGCCTAGACGTGTTTGCATGGAGTCCGTACGAAGTGCCGGGGGTAGACCCTGAATTTATCGTCCACAGGCTCAACGTGGATGCCTCATTCCCTCCCAAGAAACAGAGACCGAGGAGAAAAGCCCATGAACACGCCGAGGCTGTTAGGGCTTAGGTTCAGCAGTTAAAGGAGGCAGGTGCAGTAAAGGAGATCTTCTTCCCAGAATGGCTTGCAAACACAGTGGTGGTAAAAAAGAAAAGCGGCAAATGGAGAGTCTGCGTGGACTTCACGGATTTGAACCGAGCATACCCGAAGGACCCGTTCCCTATGCCCAAGATTGATCAGTTGGTAGATGCCACGTACGGACATCCGAGAATGAGCTTCTTGGACGCCTTTCAAGGCTATCACCAGATTGCCCTGGCCGGTGAAGATCAGGAAAAGACTGCATTCATATCTCCCGACGCCAATTACCATTACACAGTGATGCCATTCGGCCTGAAAAATGCCGGGACAACGTACCAGCGGATGATAACAAGGATGTTCCGTGACAAGATCAGACGGACGGTGGAAGTATATATTGACGACCTTGTAGTGAAAAGCAAACAACAAACACAGTACGTAGAGGATCTTCAAGGGGTGTTCAGGGTATTGCGGCAACATAAACTGCGCCTTAACGTAGAAAAGTGTGCCTTCGGAGTGGGGGCTGGAAAGTTTTTGGGGTACTTGATCTCCAGCCGAGGAATAGAGGTGAACCCCGACCAAATTGTTGCCGTGCAACGACTTAAGCCTCCGAGCAACCCAAAGGAAGTACAGGTGTTGACCGAAATGTTGGCAGCTCTTAACCGGTTCATTTCTAGATTCTCCGATCGCTGCCGTCCGTTCTATCAGCTCCTTAAAAAATGGAAGGGGTTCCAGTGGGATGCCGAGTGTGAAAAAGCATTTCAGGATTTAAAAGAGTACCTGACTCACGCGCCGATACTGACCGCCCCGGAACCTGGAGAGGACCTGTTTATGTACCTCTCGGTGAATGACCACGCCGTTAGCGCCGTGCTACTAAGCGATCGGGGGGTGCAATAACCTGTGTATTACATCAGTAAGACTCTGGTTGATGCCGAGACCAAATACTTGCCATTGGAAAAGCTAGTTTTGGCACTAGTGCATGCCACCAGGAAGCTGCCGCAGTACTTCCAAGCCCACACCGTGTATGTACTAATTGAATATCCTTTGCAGTCATTGCTGAGACGATCAGACTTCACGGGGCGGATAGCGAAATGGGGGACCAGGCTCGGGGCTTTTGACGTACGGTATAAGCTGAGGACTACTGTAAAAGGGCAGGTATTAGCTGATTTCGTGGCTGAGTTTTCACCGAGAGGCTCGTGCCAGATAGTCTGTCAGACGAGTCGCCGCTCATGGAAGATATACGTGGACGGCGCTTCCAGCTCTACGGGGGCTAGTGCGGGGATCGTAGCAATTGGACCCGAGGGGATTCGCCTGGAGCATTCTTTCAGGTTCGGATTTAAGGCCTCCAATAATGAGGCAGAATATGAAGCCCTGATAGCCGGACTAAGCATAGCCTCAAGCTTGGGGGCCTAGGATGTTGAGGTCTATTCAGATTCCCGGCTGATTGTCAATCAAGTTAATGGCAGTTTCGAGGCCCGAGATCCTCGGATGAAGGCGTATTTGGAACGAGTAAAGCAGATTATGGCCGGATTCGAAATGGCGAAGATCGTACAAGTAGCTCGGACGCACAACAGTTACGCCGACTCCCTCGCCACGCTGGCGTCATTAGTAGCCGAGGATGTACCTTGGCTCATCAAAATAAAGCAAGTTCCAGAACCAAGTATCAAGCTATCCAGCAATCCGGCAGTCGCGGCTATCGCTACACAGGGGCCCAGTTGGATGGACCCCATCATTGAGTTCTTGGCCGAGAACCGAGTCCCCCTCGACGAGAAGGAAGGAAATAAAATCCGAAGAACCGCCCCTCGGTTTTGGTTATCAGAAGACCGGACATTGTATCGAAGATCCTTCGGAGGGCCATACCTTTTATGCCTACATCCGGACAAAGTGAACGAACTTCTAGCAGAACTACACGAAGGGGTGTGTGGCAGCCACGTAAGAGGGCGTTCATTAGCTCACCGGGCTATGACTCAGGGATTTTGGTGGCCTCAGATGCAGAAGGATGCCGCCGAATATGTGCACAAATGTGAGCAATGTCAAAAACACGCTCCCCTGATCCATCAGCCCGCCGGCCATCTCAATCCGGTCAGTAGTCCCTGGCCATTCGCACAATGGGGGCTGGATATACTGAGGCCATTCCCCCGAGCAACGGGCAACCGAAGGTTCGTCCTCGTAGCCGTCGATTACTTTACGAAGTGGGCGGAGGCCGAAGCTTTATCGAATATCCGAGACGTGGACGTGAAGAAATTTGTGTGGAAGAACATTGTTACCAGATTTGGAGTACCAGATTCCTTGGTATCAGAAATGGACTGCAGTTCAATAGCCGGGCCTTCCGAGAATTCTGCACGGACCTCGGCATTAAGAACAAGTATTCTACCCCGGTGTACCCGCAGAGCAATGGCCAAGCCGAAGCTGTTAATAAGGTAATTGTAAATGAGCTGAAGAGAAGACTGGATAATGCGAAGGGGAATTGAGCCGAAGAGCTACCTAACGTCCTGTGGGCTTACCGGACAACACCGAGAAAATCCACGGGGGAGACTCCTTTCTCTCTCACCTACGGTGCCGAAGCAGTTATACCTACCGAGGTAAGTATATGCAGCGCACGAGTAGCTAAATACGACCCCAGTTCGAATGACAAAATGTTGGTTCGGCAATTAGACCAGCTGGATGAACGCCGTGAAGCAGCAACTATCCAGCTGGCCGAGTACCAACAGAAATTGGCCAGAAGATACAACTGAAGTATGAGAGCAAGAAGGTTTGACGCCGGGGATCTGGTTTTGAGAAGGGCAGTAGGGCATATGCGAGACACCTATGCAGGCAAGTTAGCAGAGACCTGGAAAGGACCGTATAGGGTCACAGCAGCGGCCGGGGAAGAAGCGTATTATTTGGAGGAACTAGACGAGAGACCACTGCCTCGCCCCTGGAACATTCAGAACTTGAAGAGGTTCTATCATTAATAAATCACGTGTTCAGTTTGAATTGTACGTTTGCTAGTGTTAATGAAAGAGGTTGTTGGCGCAAGTCATTGGCAATAGGAGTCTTACAATTACCTAAGGACAGAAGCCTGTCTCTCGGTTCGATCCTCATCACCGAGCAGGTGGAAACCTAATACTTTACAAAACCTAATATTTTGCAAAGGACTGAAGCCTGTCTCTCGGTTCGATCGCTATCACCGAGCAGGTGGAAACCTAATATTTTGCAAAGGACTGAAGCCTGTCTCTCGGTTCGATCGCTATCACCGAGCAGGTGGAAACCTAATATTTTACTAAGGGCTGAAGCCGGTCTCTCGGTTCGATCGCTATCACCGAGCAGGTGGAAACCTAATATTTTACTAAGGGCTGAAGCCTGTCTCTCGGTTCGATCGCTATCACCAAGCAGGTGGAAACCTAATATTTTACTAAGGGCTGAAGCCTGTCTCTCGGTTCGATCGCTATCACCGAGCAGGTGGAAACCTAATATTTTACTAAGGACGGAAGCCTGTCTCTCGGTTCGATCGCTATCACCGAGCAGGTGGAAACCTAATATTTTACTAAGGGCTGAAGCCTGTCTCTCGGTTCGATCGCTATCACCGAGCAGGTGGAAACCTAATATTTTACTAAGGACGGAAGCCTGTCTCTCGGTTCAATCGCTATCACCGAGCAGGTGGAAACCTAATATTTTACTAAGGACGGAAGCCTGTCTCTCGGTTCGATCGCTATCACCAAGCAGGTGGAAACCTAATATTTTACTAAGAACAGAAGCTTGTCTCTCGGTTCGATCCCCATCACCGAGCAGGTGGAAACCTAATACTTTACAAAACCTAATATTTTGCAAAGGACTGAAGCCTGTCTCTCAGTTCGATCGCTATCACCGAGCAGGTGGAAACCTAATATTTTACTAAGGGCTGAAGCCTGTCTCTCGATTCGATCGCTATCACCGAGCAGGTGGAAACCTAATATTTTACTAAGGGCTAAATCTTGTCTCTCGGTTCGATCACTATCACCGAGCAGGTGGAAACCTAATATTTTACTAAGGACGGAAGCCTGTCTCTCGGTTCGATCCCTATCACCGAGCAGGTGGAAACCTAATATTTTACAAAGGACGGAAGCCTGTCTCTCGGTTCGATCCCCATCACCGAGCAGGTGGAAACCTAATACTTTACAAAACCTAATATTTTGCAAAGGACTGAAGCCTGACTCTCCTTACGTTTTTACACGCCGAGCTAGTAGAGACTGTAAAACTAACGTTTATTCCGAGGACAGAAGCCTCGCTTCCAGTCTGACTGCATTTGCCGAGCGGGTTGAAAACTTAGAACTAAAGTATTTTCGAATGCGCACCCCGAGCAAAACAAAGTTCCTCGGGAAAAGGTAACCCATCATCTGGGAAACAAGCCCGGACTGCATATTTGATAAACAGCACGCTAGTACGTAATAGCAAAATGAAAGCAACATAATAACATTAACTGAAACCGCATAATGCGAAATGTTCGAAACGCAATAAAAACCAAGGAAAGATAATGTCTTGTCACCACAACCCGGTGACCTGGGTAAAACCTTTGTAACAACATAAGTAATTAAACTAAAACAAATAAAACTGTACGGCAATTAACTCGGAGGAGCTTTGGTGCGGGGATCGCTAGTAACCTTTAGACCGGTTGGCTCGGCATGGGAATCAATGGCCTCCACCAGTGCCCGCATGCTGGAGGTCTCCTCCTCATCGATAACATGGGGGGCGTTCTGTGCGGACGCAGCTGGGGCCGGAAAGGGGATCTCGCTCGAGTTCCGCAGTGGGGAATCCTCGGGAACCCCCGCGGCTCGAAGTGCAGCTAGCCACCCCTCCTCGAACCCGAGCTTGTGAGCTTGGCGGATGACCAGCTCCGCGAAGTTCTCGGCGTCAGTAAACCCCTCGTTGTACCACTTGCTTTCGCAAGCGTCCAACGCAGCCTTTAAGTCCGCCAACTCCTCCCCTTGGGCTGTCTTCAAGCTTTCTGACGTGGCTAACTGCAGCTGCACGTCCCCTAGCTTCTTTTCCAACTCAGCAATTATCCCTTCGGCACGAGCCCTGGCCTCCTCGGCTGTAGCTGCCCTCTTTTCTGCATCTTCCGCGGCTTTAAGCTTCTCCGCAGCAGTGACTTCAGCCACATCCTTCAAGGCCTTTTCCCGCCCAGCATCTTCGGCAAGCTCTTTCAGTTTCCCATCCACAATTTGGGACAACTGCGCAGCCTGAACAAATGATTGTGTACATAGTATGTAACAAGACGCCGTGCATAAATAAATTCAAAGAACGAATAAATAAAAAACTAAGTGTCGTAGTTATAGAAGGTCTTACCGCCATAGTGAGCCATACGAGCCGCCTCCCCACAGACTCCTCCGTCCCCTCCTCATAGGCATGGACGTCCTCGGGCAAGAGTAAGCCGCTTGCCAAGCTCTGAGCAACGCTGCCCCCCTGACCCTTGTCCCAGACGCAAAGGCTGGCAGTCTCCGTAAGGGGCTCACCGTCCAGCAGGAAGGAGGGTTGCCAGATCGCGACGGATCGGGAGGTTGACGCACCATCCGGCCGGGGTTGGGTCACCGGCTCGCGAATGACAATACCAGATGAAGGGCGAGTCGAGACCACGCCCGGGCCGGTCTGTGTCTGTTCCTCGGTATGTTGCCTTTTACGCACTCGGGTCGGTTGGGCAGGAGGGGTTTGAGATGGTTGGTTCGGACCCTCTTGCTGTTGACCGGCTGGCCGTGCACTGGGCACAAAACGACTTATCGTCATGGTCCTCCTTGTCACCATTTCGTGACCGTGGTCAGATTCTGTCTCCGAAGAATCAACTTGTTCGGCTACGGCGCCTTCGACCACCTGAACGGGCTCCTCTGCTTCTTCGGGAACCTCGGGCTGAGCGGGATCTTGTGGCTCGATTTGTTGGTGGGCTCTTTCTCGGAGCGCGCGTGACACTCTTTCAGCCGATTCGTCGCGAAGTGGTTGGTGTTCGTCTGAACAGATATACCGAGGCCCAAGATCACGTGCTTCCCTTACCGTGAACTTCGGAGGCAGAAAGTTTGAGTTGCGCACGTCGATGTAGGAAAGCAGGGGGCTGTCAACTAGAAGGGCCTGACCGAACGCTTGCCAGGTGGAGTACACGGGTTCAACACCGAGGATCAGGTGCGATGCTCGGAGTTGTCCGTCCGAGTGAACGAAGATCTCCGACCTAAGCACAAAATTTAGGTCGTGGACGTGCACCACTCGGCGGTCTGGCTTGAACCTTTTGCTATCTGCGAAAAAACCATACGGAGTTGGTTAGGAAATACTCACTGACGATAATCAAACAGAAGGAAAAATAAGGGCGCTCGGTACCGACCAACATCGCGCGGTGAAAACGCGCAGGGGAGCTCCTCGGCAAACCAGTTACCGCTCACCCGTACAAATTCCCCTGCAGAATTTCTATTGGAATCAGGCAGGCATGAGATTAGCCGTACCCTCATATCCCTAGTTTTCAGATAATAATCTGAATTGAGATTGCCACATAAATTGTACATGAAATTGATATCATGATGATTCAACTGTAGACCGAACAGATGGTTTAGCCTACTGACACAGCTCACTACCCGGTAAAAATTGGGGGGGAGTTGGTCGAGGCAAAGATCGTAAAACCTAAGGGTACGCAGGATAAGGGGATCAACTAGAAACCTGACCCCGCCCTCTAGGATAGCCATTAATGGGAAAAAAACAGTATTGACGCCTTTGCTCCGCTGGATGTCTATATCACCTTCGGGACAATATGCAATATCTACGTCCCCGGGCACATTGAAAGCGGCCCTAAAGGTAGCCAAAGTGGCCTCAGAAGAAACGAGATAAGAATAACCCATTTCCTACACTAAGACCTCTAAAAAGAAGATCTACGATTTGCGAGTACAAAAGAATGCAAAAGAGAATCAGAGAAGAGAGGGAAGATGACTTACTTGGGGCTCTAAGGAGGAGAGGTCCTGAACTAGAAGAAAGAATGCACAGGGAGAGGCGCTCAGTCAAGCGAAAGGTGAGAGATCAGAGGATGCGAAAAGTGAAGAGGAATGCCTGAAGGAGATATATATAGGGGATGGGTGAGGAATAAATGACAATTAATAATCTGGCGGCGCGAAACCTAACGAGCCATCGCGTCAACTGCCACACGCGCGACGCCTCAGTTCGCGAAGCGTCAGGCAATAATGACAGCCTATCAAACTTAATGCGCCTTTTGAGAAGCGCGTTAATGACCGAGGAAATCTCCCTGGCCGGGCCATCGACCCCTCAGGTTCCTTGATTCACCCCCCGAGAACGGGGGTTGAATCAAGGAGGGGCTAATGTACGGCACCAAACTCCCTGGGCCTGTTGGATCATTAAGGCCCACTAGGGCCCGACTTTCTTGGCACGCTCGGATGAGGGCATTTTGGTCTTAGCCGCCCACACGTGCTTTCCGAGGTTGCATCATCCCCCGAGGATACTTCCCCGAGAAGTTCTATTGTGCCCGGGAAATATACGACCGAGCATTGGCGACCAAGAGTTGTATCCGCCTAGCATCAGAGAATGGGAACCATTTCCAAGGCCACTCCCACCTAAACACCCACCAATCATCATCTGTATTGGACCTCCAAATGCACTAGCGATAAGCGTAATCATCACTATCCCACTAGCATCTCACTATAAATACAAGGATCTTGTGAGAGAGGGGGGGTTGTTGAAAAACTGGAGAGAAGTAACGAAAGAGAGAGGGAGAAAGGAATAGAGGAGTTCTCGATCAGTCTTAGCACAAGAACGACCTAGTGTAGGAAATTCAAGCCCACGATACAAATAGATTGTGAGCCCAAGCGAGTCATAGTCCAGTAGCCTCGTTCTTAGGCGCGCACAATATATATAACCGAAACCTTTGAAGCTCTCATAATTTCTCATGTCAACGCAATATTTAAATAAAATTATCATTTTATTCAAAATAAAATTATTTTTCTTTAGTCCAAACTTAACAAGGAGCGAAACTCTATCTTTCTAACAAGTCCAACTTAAACTCAAACTCATCATTATCATTTTTTTTTAAACAAAATTATTTTTGTTTAATCAAAACTTAATAAGGAGTGAAACTCTATCTCTCTAATAAATCCAACTTAAACTCAAACTCAAACGTTGATAATCTATATAAAAACAAAAATTCTAATAGGACTAAAAAGAAAAAAAGAAAAAAAGAAAAAGAAAAAAGAGACTCACGTTGAAAATAGGACTCAAAAAAAGAAAAGAAAAGAAAAAAAAAGATTCACGTTAGATTAAGAAAAAGAGAGAAAGAGAGAGAGACTCTTGTTAGGACTCTCTCTTCCCTCCTCAAAGTTCTAACAATTACCACCTCAAAACCCTAAACTTAACTTCACTTTAGAATTCAAAAAAAAAAAAAAAAGACTCACGTAACCAAAAAAAAAAAAGTTAGGATTAAGAAAGAAAAAAAAAAAGAGAATGACTCCTATTTAGGAGTCTCTTTTCCCTCCTCAAAATCTTAGCAATTACCACCTTAAAACCTTAAACTTAACTTCACTTTAGGATTTTTTTTTTTTTTTTTTTTAAATGCAAGCAATCTAATTCAACTTTCTTCTTTGATTAATGAGTTATATGTCGAATTTGTTTATATTTTTATGTGCGCGCCTAAGAACGAGGCTACTGGACTATGACTCGCTTGGGCTCACAATCTATTTGTATCGTGGGCTTGAATTTCCTACACTGGGTCGTTCTTGTGCTGAGACTGATCGAGAACTCCTCTATTCCTTTCTCCCTCTCTCTTTCGTTACTTCTCTCCAGTTTTTCAACAACCCCCCTTCTCTCACAAGATCCTTGTATTTATAGTGAGATACTAGTGGGATAGTGATGATTACGCTTGTCGCTAGTGCATTTGGTGGTCCAATACAGATGATGATTGGTGGGTGTTTAGGTGGGAGTGGCCTTGGAAATGGTTCCCATTCTCTGATGCTAGGCGGATACAACTCCTGGTCGCCAATGCTCGGTCGTATATTTCCCGGGCACAATAGAACTTCTCGGGGAAGTATCCTCGGGGGATGACGCAACCTCGGAAAGCACGTGTGGGCGGCTAAGACCAAAATGCCCTCATCCGAGCGTGCCAAGAAAGTAGGGCCCTAGTGGGCCTTAATGATCCAACAGGCCCAGGGAGTTTGGTGCCGTACATTTTATTATTAATAAAATTTCAATTCAACATATGTGGATATTTGTTTATATTGTTATTAATGAATTTTATCTTTTATGTTGAATTTTTTATTTGCTTTCATATGTGACTGAGATTTTCTTTCTATCTTATTCTTTTGTTATGTTTAGAATTGATTTTCTTTTGAGTATTTGGGTTAATCTCCATATTTATTTTGACATTGTTTTCGTGGGTTTGGTTTTTGGGTTGAAATTTCTACTAATTATTATTTTTTTATTGTATACAACAAATAAAGTATCTCCATTTTTTTGGAAAAAAATCAAAACTGCAACCTATGTCTCCCTGTCTAAGGAATGATAAATTTTTATTTGGTATGTTATATATAAATTTGTTGAATTTGGTTTGGTTTTGAAGCAGAATTTGGGAATTCTATAAATTTTGAAATTTTAAGTCTTGGGGTTTTTGGTATTGGCGTCTCAGTAGGTTGATCTTAATTCTTCAGCTTAAATGCTTTTTATTTAGGTTCATGTGATTTTTTGTTTTCTTATTAAAAGCTATGGTTTTTGGTTGATTAATTATTTGTTTAGATTAATTTCAATTAATTATTTGTTTGGATTTAACTTAAAGGATAACAGAATCAGGTATAATAATTTTGATATTGTTTCATGTTTTGAATTGTCTATATTGTTATTACTATGAGAAAGTCATATTGCTACTCAAATTTGAAACTTGGTGTGTGTTCCTCACATCATGGTCTTAGTTTATATATTTACAATTTATATTAGTTTTATATATTTGCAATTTATATTAGTTTTGAGTGTGTGTATATAACTATTAGGAGTTTTGCTTTACTAATTTAAGAATTGTAAATTACTTTGTAGGTTTCAGTAACTATGTACTTGCAATGTTAGACAATACTTCTAAATTATGGAAAAATATAGAAGTTAAATATTTTTTTTTTTTTCAGAGTCAATAGTTTTTTTGTGCATCGTACGACGACTCGTACTTAAAAAGTAAATGAAGGGTATTCAAACATATATTCCATTCAGCCATTCAGGATTAGAATTGCTCAATATATTTACCAATCCAAATGGTACACGGGTGAGTGATGAGATGGATACTCTATATCATCAGCATATGCCACGCGCGCACACACACACGTAATATGCCTCTTGGTCTTTCAAGAATACTTAATGAATTTTACCAAGTTCTTTCTTAGAGCAATTTCTCTTCTTCATTTTCTATTCCTTTTATATTAAAAAAAAAAAGGGTTTTCTTCTCCCCTCCGTTTATATTAGTATTTATGGCTGTGTTTGTTTCGTGTAAAACGTTTTCCAGAAAATACATATTTTCCGGAAATGCTATTTTCCGGAAAATGAAAATATTTTTAAAGTATTTGGTTGAATTATGAAAATTGATATGGAAAATATTTTCATGTGTTTGGATGTATTCTAAAATGCTATTTTCCGGAAAATTTTTCACATTTTCTCAACATCCAAACAAATTTTATTACAAAAAATTTCAACATCACACCCAATTCAACAACAAATTCCGGCAACAACACAACACAACAACAATAACAACAACAACAACAACAACCACAATAAATTCCGGCGACAACAATCAGTTCATCCAAAAAAAAAAAAAACAACAACAACAACAACGATCTGGAGCTCGATCGATGCGTGGAGGTAGAGCGATCGGAGCGATCTGGAGCTCGATCAGAGTGATCGAGCTCGATCGATGCATGGAGGCAGAGCGATCTGGAGCTCGATGCATGGAGGCAGAGCGATCGGAGCTTCTTTCTCGCTGCGTGGATCGGACTAGGTTCTGGGACTAAATCGGATCGGACTGGGTTCTTGGAGTGGATCGGACTGCGTCGATCGGACTGGGTTCTGCGACTGGATCGGACTGGGTTCTAGGACTGGATCGAATTGCGTTCTTGCTGGGTTCTTGCTGCGTTCTGGGTTTCTCTTTTTTTTTTGCGTTCTTGGCTGTTGTTCGTTTTGTTGCTGGTTTTCGTTCTCACTCAAGTGCAGCGGCTCTCTTTTCTTTTCTGCGTTGTTGTGTCTGTGTTGTTGTGTGAGACCCAGAAATGGTTTGAAGGTAAAATAGAAGCGTAAAACCATTTCCGGGTCAAAGGTGAAAATTTGGTCAAAGATAAGGCATATTTTCCGGAAATTGGATTTTCCTTTGCTTTCCAAACACATGGGTCAGGTGGTAAATGATTTCCTGAAATCATTTACCACCGAAACAAACGGACCCATATCTCTCGCCTTTCCTGTAAATTCTTGTTTTTTGTTTTTGAGAAAAACTCTTCCCCGATTTCAAATTCCAACATCATACGCATACGCTTCTCCCATAAATAGAAATTAAGGAAAAAAGAGTCCCAGCTTCATAATTTCTGTTTTTAAGAACACGCATTGTTGATTTCAGCGCGAGAAATAAGACCCTGTGAATAAATTGAATACTAGTATACATTTGTAGGGGCCTTTTTTGTGTTTGGGCTGGGCTGCCCTCTGCAAGTGATGGGCCCTGATGTGTTTCTAAGTAGGGAAGTTGAGACCGGCCCAACTACAACTCACTTTGGGTCGGCTTGAGCACAAACTCAACCTTATCTGCCAAGAACACCCCTTACGGCAAATAGAGCTATTACCACAAAATTACAGCAGGCAGATACAATGATAACAAAATGAATAAACAGAGTGTCGTAGCTTTCAATAATAATGATGGCCGAATGTCACAACAGTATTAGTAATAATAATAGTAATGGCTTTCAAAAGAAAAGAAAAGAACAATGGATTGAACAATGATGAAGGTTTAATCAAAGATAAACATCAAGCCAAAACCAAGTCTGTAATGGTAACCGTCCAAAGAGGAAGAACGCTTCCTCTCAATGAAACTAACCTCCCAGGAGAATATCCTGCTGTGGGGATTAATGACTTTGAGGGAATCGGACCTAAATGGTTGATGCGTGAAGAAAGTTTTTTACCGCTTCATTATCCCTTAGAGAGTGGGATTTTGAGGGGGAGAGGAAAGAAAAGATCTATTGGTGCATGCCTATTATCCTCACAACTTGTTTTCTTATCTTTTTTTCCTTTATTTTCCTTTTCCTTTTAGTTTTTCTTTCTATGTGTTTTCTTCCTCTGTTTTTCGGTCCCTTTTACAAGGCACGGCGAGGCCCCTTTTATAAGGCCTGCCGTGATCGTTCTTTTATCATTTTACCCTCTAACGGCCTTTGTCTGGTCTGGGCATGCTTGCCGACCACCATCTGCGCATTGCTCGCCCTCGCCAGACAAAGACAGGTTTGTTTTATTTCTGTCCGCCGTGGCACTGCTCTCTGCTGTGGCTTTAAATGCTCTCTCTCTCTCTTCCTATGGCATGCACCCAACATTCCCTCTCCAATCTTACCTTTTTTGGGCGGTCTGTCATCCCAGCAGGACGTACCTCCAAAAGGATTTGGACAGGGAACGCAAAATAAATCCTTTCCCCCCCTCTCCACCACCAAACCACACCCCCCTTACCTCTTACCACGGACCCATGGCCCCACCACGACCCATATTGGCTGGGTACAGGCTGGTGGCACCTGGGCTTTGCGCATGCTCCCTGTTACGTGCGTTCAAAGCCGGCCTGCGGCTCATGGCGCCTTGTTTGCATTCGTCTGCCACTCTTCTTGACTCTTTTATGCGGACTGTTTGCACTTCCACTACCTCCCTTTGGGATTGGGCTTTTCTTAGTACATCTCCCTTGGCCCATTTCTCGTTTTATGCTTTATGTCTTGTTTTATTGCTTGGCCTTTCCTACCATGGCAACATATTCCTGCTAGGCCCCTTTTAAGCCTGCCGTTTCACTTCTTCCCCCAGTGACTTAAGAAAGTCTGCTGGTGTTCTCACTTTATGGGCTCCATTGTCCCTTTCTTTCTTCTTTAGGCCTGCGGTCCTTTTACTTTCCTCGGGCTTCCTCGGCCCACTTACTGACTTTGTGTTCCCATGGGCTTTTACTAACTTGATTGGGCTTCCTCGGCCCAATCTCCTCATTCTCATCCTTGGGGTTCATGGGCTTGCCATTAACCCCTATTTTCTTTACATTGCTTTGGGCCTGCTATGGCCCATTCTCACTTTTTCATACCATACATTGCCCATGGGTGTCATTTCTCTCTTTCCGGACCCTTTAGGCCCATTTGCTTCCTCAAGACCCATTTGCTCGTGTTATGGGCCTGTGTTTTGTTATTCCTGCCGCTCGGGCCTAATAGTTTTATTCTGTTCTTGCCACTCTTATTGTCTGTTATGCTGGGTTGGGCTGACTTTACGAAAATGACCCTTAACAACATTCAACTAAAAAACTACTACTACAAAACCAAAACTCCTTTTCCTGAAATTCCCTTTAAATTTCCAAATTTCCAATCAAAAGGTAAAGGCAGTTACTCTCTCCCCTATATATATATATATATATATATATATATATATCAATATACATATAACAATCTATATATATATATATATATATATATATATATCAATATACATATAACAATCTATATATATATATATATATATATATATCAATATACATATAACAATCAGAAATCAGAATCCGTAACCCACAAACGCGTAAAATATTTCACCTATTTATTGTGACACAAGTACGGGCTGCGTGACATAAAATTGCTCTTGAATTTTTATAGGGACTCAGAGAAAAAAACAAGAAGAAGAGAGAATTAGAAAAGTTCAGTTTTTAGGGTTTCACAGAAGAGAGACAGAATGGGACATTGCTTTTCAGATTTGGAGGGTGGAAAGCAGGCCGTGGGTGGGGCCCAACAGAGGCACACTAGTGCCAACGATGGGGGTCACAACGACGCCGTTGACTTCTTCTACAAGTCCCGTGGCCTTCAGCCTCTATTCACCCAAATTGAGGTATTATATAGAAAGTGTAAAACTAACAATGCCCGAAAATTTATCAATATTTGATGTGCCTGTACCAATTGTGTTATTCTTTTTTCTGTACCCCACGACGTTGGGTCAGAGTCAGTCCAATTTAGTCAATTCCCTGAATTCTTTATCTTGATTTTTTTATATTTTAAATGTTAGTTAGATTTATCAGTGCTTATTGTGTTTATAATAATTGTCTATGTTGCACGGACACGGACACGGACACGGACACGGACACGGACATAGGGATACGGCAATTTTTGAAAAATAAAGACACGACACGGTGGGGACACGGCAGGGACACGGCGGTTAAATAATTAATTATATTTTATATTTAGGCATATTTTATATATATATATATATATATATATATATTTTTTTTTTTTTTTTTTTGGTAAACATTTTATATATATTACCTTGTGTGTGTATATATATATATATATTTTGGTAAACATTTTATACATATTACCTTGTGTATATATATATATACACACTTTTTTATATTAAAAAAAAAAACTCAAATAAAATATGCAGATGATTTTTCCTATAAAATAAAGTAAGTAGATTATTCTAATTATTATTAAAATATAATTAGTAATGGTCTTTTTGTAAATAAATGAAACAAGTTGGGCAATTAGAAGAAATTTCTTCCACTAACTTTTCCCATTTCCCAACCCACTCACATGACCTAGACTATTTACTTCTCATCTCACCTACCCACTGACCACTCTTTGGCTCTGTTTGGTGGGGCGTTTTCTAAATGAAAACTAGCGTTTTTGATCAAAAACGCTGGAAGCTATGCGTTTGGCATTACATTTTTTGAAAAATTACGTTTTTGAAAACTCTGAAAATTCACGTTTGCGAAACACAATGGCGGATAGCTTTTTAAAAAACTAGGTAGAAAACGCAACTATCATAATTTGTTGAAGCTTGAAATTCCTAAAATAACCTCACAAATACTAAAGTCTTACCTGCTACCTTACTATCATCTATCACCTCTAGGCCTTGCCACTATCTAATTCTACTTGGCTTTGATGAAATTTCTTCTCTCTAGCTTTTTTCATTAATTGAATATTCTGGGCATGGAAAAATTACTTTGGTATGAGATGAGGTTGTGGGTGATGCAAAAAAGATGAGTCTAGAGAAACTTGGATGCAATTGTATGAAATTTTTTTAAAATTACTAAGGTTAGATGCGGACCATGTGATTGGCAGTAGAGGATTTTTGTCCAGCTGCCCAGCAAGTGAAGGAGAAGCTTGAGGTAGTAGGAGATAGACATTGGGAAAGATAAAAATTAGGTGTCCTTCTTGTGTAATTTTTTATTATTATAATAACAAAAATAAATTACACTATTAAATGGAACCATATTATTATTATTATTGTTATTATTATTACTTTCTTTATTAAATTTTTTATGGGACGTTTTGTTATTATTAAATTATTAAATAAAATATATATATATATTATTACTCATATTATTATCATTACAGCATAGCCTGTCATGTCCTTTTTTGTAATTTTCTCAAAACAATAATGTTAGAACAACATGTTTTACCAAACGCTCAAATATAGATTTAAAAACTGAGTTTTCAAAATGCTCATTTTAAAAACGCTATTTTTTGAAAATGCACTTTTTAAAACAGCTTATCCAAACAGGCCCTTTGTTCTTTCTTCTCATTTCCAAAGTTCCCACTTACCACGTCTCTTCAAGCTTCAGTGGCTCAGGTAGCTTCAGTCTCTTTTCTCCTCTTTTTCCTCTTCTTCTTCTTTTGTATTTTCTCTCTCACACGGTCACACCGGCTCTGCTTCATGCCTTCATCTCTTTCCTTTTTTTTCTTTGTTTTTTTTCCTTTCTTTTTCATCTCCTCTACAGAAGATCCAGTGGCAGTGATTTTTCTTTTTATTTTTTAAGAGGGAAAGAAGCCCAAAATGCGTGCCGGCCAATTCTTTGATTTCGGCCGGAATTTTTCTCTTCAATCTATGATTTTCTTTTCTTTTTTTCTTCACTGCTGGCGTGTCGGACACCTTGGAGCCGCGTTGGAGCCGTGTCAGAGCCGTATCGGAGAAACGAAAAAAAAAAAAAAAAAGAGGACACTCGCCGGACACCAGAATCCGGCGAGTCGTACTCGTTCCGGTGTCCGACACCGACACGACGCCAAAAATGGCGTGTCCGTGCAACCTAGATAATTGTGTCAATTTTAATCTTTAGTCGTACACACACTGCAACATAGACTACTAATGTTTTCATTTTGGGTTAAAATCCTGAAAAAGTGTACAGGGTGTGTGCAATAGCAATAGCGAGTGTGTAATAAGATTTTCAGATAAGAAGGGGAACAATTTTTAATGCGTATTTTCGTCTAGCTTGCTTTTAAGGAAAAAAAAAATTACCTAACAGAGAATTTTATTAGATTATTATATATGGTAATTGTTATTAGACTTTGGACAATGAAGGAGCAAGAATTATAGGGCCTGAGATTGTTTTCAATTTCCTACAAATTATAGGTGGACTGAAATTTTAATCTGCAATACTTTTGATTTTGAATATCTTGAATGATGGTTTACTTAATTCCACAGTGAATTAGAGCATGAGAGTTTCATATTAAGAGCATGACAAATCTTAGGGAGAGAACTACACTGCATTCTTGTTGTAGAACTTGGTCTCCAATTTCATCACGAGAATTATTTTATAAATGAATTATATACATGTTACCTGATTTTTAATGACAATAATTTGATTCAAGACTTAGATCCATGTTACCTGATTATTAATTTATTACATTGGATGTTGATTTGAAAACAATAGTATTGAGAACAATAGTATTACATTGGATGAGCCCGCAATCCTGATACATAAGCATGTTGATCCCGAAATTTCAGCAAAACAGAGTGTCAGTTACAGCAACCTGATTGATACTGCAATTATGAAGGCTGATCGTGTCTGGGAAAATCAAATTCATGATTTGAATGGAAAGGTGGTGAACGCGGATGGAGGTACTGTGAACAAGAGTGCAGCTTTTGAAGTGGGCTGGACTGAAATGGGCTTAGATAGGGCGAAAAGTAAAACTAAGCCCAATAAGAATGGTAGTAAAGGCAAACAAAAAATAAGGCCCACAAGTGAACCGGTGTTATCTCAAAATAAAGAAATAGAGAAAAGAGAAGTGGGCTTTGGTGAGGGCACGTGGAGGAGGGTTGTAACCCATAGCCCATGCAACCATGCAAGCCTTTCTTTGGACGTAGAGATTGGTTCAAAGAGAAAATATGAAAGTTTAAACAGTGAGATAACTGAGTTAACAACTTATGAGAAGAAGAAGAAAGTGGATATGACAAATGACTGCGTAGAAGCGGCGGAGGTTGCTGGGCAACCCCACCGAAACCAATGAGTCTCTTAAGCTGGAACTGCCGGGAGCTTGGGAACCTTTGAATAGTTAAAGCCTTAGAGAAGGCGGTAAATAAAGAAGAGCCCAACATTGTCTTCTTGATGGAGACAAAATCAAACAAGGAGTGGATGGAGCAAGTGAAGGATCGTTGCAAGATGAAGCATGGATTAATAGTCCCTAGTGATGGAAGTAAAGGTGATCTGGCCATGTTATGGAAGGAAGGGATCAAAGTGGAGGTACAAACGTATTCTTAGGAACATATAGACATCTGGGTGGAAGGGGGATGGAATGGAAGTCACTGGCATCTCACGGGTTTCTATGGTAACCCCGACACAGCTAAAAGACTGGAATCATGGGCTAAGTTAAAATTTCTCAAGGGTACGTCGGCACTCCCTTGGCTAGCTATTGGTGATTTCAATTAGATTACCGGTCTCACTGAGAAGGAAGGTGGGTGGCCTAGACCGAGGAAGCAGATGGAGAATTTTAATGATGCCATAGATCACTGTGGTTTTCGGGAGGTGGGTTTCATAGGGCCGAAATTCACATGGCTATACCAGAAGGCAGACGGTACTCAAATTCAGGAAAGGCTAGATAGGGCATTAGCAACCAAGGAATGGATTGATTTGTTCCCCACAGCAAAGTTGTACCATCTTTCTTTGTCAACATCAGACCACTCACCACTTTCACTTCATCTGGTGAAGAAGAGAGAGCAGAAGAAAAGTAAGAAAACTTTCCGTTTCAAATCGATGTGGCTGAAGGATGGTAGATGTGAGGATATAGTCAAAGCTGCATGGGAGGAGGGATTACAAACAGGGACAGGTGGTTTATTAAGGAATTGCTTAGAGCAATGTAAACACGACCTAGACGCTTGGAACAAAGAGGAATTTGGCCATGTGAGAAGGAAAATTGGTGAATTACAACGTAGATTGGAGTGGTTGGAATTACAACAAGCAAGCCCGGACATGATCAGTGAGTTGAGGTCTACTAGAGCTAACCTGAATTGTTGGTTAGAAAAAGAGGATGAGATGTGGCACCAAAGATCAAGGTTGAATTGGTTTCAGGAGGGAGACAGAAACACTAGTTTTTTTCATGCCAAAGCTTCTGCGAGGCACCAAAAGAATTACATTGAAGGTCTGTTGGATGAGCATGGAAGGTGGCAGGATGAAGAGGCGAAGGTAGGGGATATTGCAGTAGATTATTTTGAGCAGCTCTTCACTTCAAACTGTCCAGAGGAGTTCACTGACGTCCTTGATGCTATCCAACCAAAAGTATCGCCAGCCATGAATGAAGAGCTAACCCGTACATTCACAGCACAGGAAGTTAGAATGGCCCTGAAACAGATGTACCCCCTAAAAGCTCCTGGTCCTGATGGCATGCCCCCTATATTTTTCCAACATTTCTGGAGTACTTGTGGTGAGGTTGTGACGTCTACAGTATTGGAGTTCCTCAACCATGGTATGTCTCCACCTAATTTTAATGAAACTCATATTGTTCTTATTCCAAAAATAAAGGAACCAAAAACAGTTTCAGATTATAGGCCTATTAGCCTCTGTAATGTGGTTTATAAGCTTGCCTCTAAAGCAATAGCAAACAAGTTGACAAAAGTCCTACCATCCATTATCAGTGACACCCAAAGTGCCGTCGTGCATGGAAGGTTAATCACGGATAATGTATTGGTAGCCTTTGAGACCATGCATTATATTAGTCAGAAAAAAAGAGGTAACGTGGGTGAGATGGCTATAAAACTTGATATGAGTAAGGCCTATGATAGGGTGGAGTGGATTTGTTTGGAAAAAATAATGGAAAAATTGGGTTTTGTTGATAGGTGGCAAAAGCTGATCATGCAATATGTTACTACTGTTAGTTATGCCATAAGAATCAATGGTAGCCCTAAGGGTCATATTATTCCCTCTAGGGGTATCCGTCAAGGAGATCCCCTATCACCCTATTTATTCCTGTTGTGTGCAGAGGGACTATCAGCCTTGATTAAAGCCTCGATGAGCAATGGTAGCATGGAGGGGATTGCAATATGCCGTGGGGGTCTAAAGCTGTCCCACTTATTTTTTGCAGATGACAGCCTCATTTTCTGCAAAGCTTCCCTAGCTGAATGTGACTCACTTCAAAGAGTTTTGGAAGTGTATGAAAAAGCCTTGGGTCAGCAGCTGAACAAAGCAAAGACTTCCCTATTCTTCAGCAGCAACACTCCTAGGGAGATCCAGGATGAGATTAAAAGAAGATTTGGTGCCCAAGTAATTAAACAGCATGAAAAGTACTTAGTTCTGCCTTCCCTTGTGGGAAGAAATAAAAGAAGTACTTTCAATGACATTAAGGAGAAGCTAGGTAGGAAGTTGTCCGGATGGAAAGAGAAGATGCTATCCAAAGCTGGGAAAGAAGTTTTGATCAAGGCAGTGGCCCTAGCTATACCAACCTACACCATGAGTTGTTTCAAGTTGCCGGACTCCCTATGTGATAAGTTGACATCCATGATAAGGAAGTTTTGGTGGGGACAAAGGAAGGATGAAAATAAAATCCCTTGGTTGAGTTGGAAAAAGATGTGCGAACCTAAGTCAGAAGGAGGTATGGGTTTCAAGAACCTAAAACTTTTTAACTTGGCTTTGTTGGCAAAACAAGGATGGAGACTCCAAGTAGACCATGACTCTTTGATTTATCGAGTTTTAAAGGCAAAATACTTCCCAAGGTGCGATTTCATAGATGCTACAATTGGTAAGAACCCTTCATACACGTGGCGTAGCATTATGGCGGCTCAACAACTTGTCCGAGATGGCTTGCGGTGGAGAGTTGGAAATGGAGCTAATATATGTGTGTGGGAGGACAAGTGGATAGCAAGTCCATCCACATATAGGATAAGCTCTCCAAAACTGTTCCTGCACTCAGATACTCGGGTAAAAGAATTGATAAATGCTACAATAGAATGGAAAGCCACGGTCATTGATTCTTTATTCTTACCCTATGAGGCTGAAGTTATAAAGAGCATACCCATCAGTTCTCGCTTGCCACCTGACAAAGTGATATGGACAGAGACACGGAATGGGCTGTTTTCGGTGCGCAACACTTACAAACTAGCTGTGAATCAGTTTTACTCAGCAAAGAGAGGCACTAGCTCAGACACAAGCAACCAAAGACGTTTCTGGAGGAAGATAGGGTCTATGCAGGTTTCGCATAAAATCCGCCACTTTGTTTGGTGTGCTTGTTGGGATGCTTTGCCGACAAAGCAAAACCTGTTGAAACAAAAGATAATCCAAGAGGAAGTCTGTAAAGGTTGCAAGGAGGCTCTGGAGACTGTGGGTTATGTACTATGGGAGTGTCCGAGAGCTAGAGAGGCGTGGGAATGTTCTAAACTGGTGTTTCAGCCAACTGGTGGAGTGAACCCATCCTTCCAAGACATCATGTGGTCTATGTTGATGTGCGATGACGTTGGAGATGACCACGTTGCACTAACAGCAACCACTGCATGGGCTTTGTGGCATAATTGGAATGAAATCAGATATGGTAGATTCGAAAGTCTGGACAAACACTTTCACGTTGGGCATCAGATTACCTGTTGGAGTACAGGATGGTAGTAGCGCAAAATATTTCAACTCCGCCTTTACCTCTGCATGGTGTCGCATGGTCTCCTCCAAGGGATGGCCACTTTAAAATCAACATGGATGGGGCTGTTTTCTTGAAGTAGAAATCAGTGGGAGTTGGAGTGGTGATCCGAGACGAAGAAGGGAGACTTGAAGCTGCGCTGAGCAAAAAGATCAGTGCACCTTTAGGTGCTGTGGAGGTGGAGGCCAAGGCTTTTAAGATGGGTTTACTGTTTGCCAAGGATATTGGAGTGCGTGATGTTATGTTGGAGGGAGATTCACTGGTCGTGTATAATGCTTTGTGCAACATCTCCTGACCCCCATCCTCTATTGATACGGTGGTCCAAGGTATAAAGGAACTATGTGGGGACTTTAGGACTGTTGAATTTTCATATGTCAGAAGACAAGGAAATGTTCCAGCTCATTTACTAGCAAAGCATGCGTCTAGCATCGATAACTATGTAGTTTGGATTGAAGAGGACCCTTGCTGTATTATGCAAGCTCTTGTCCATGATGTAACTTCTTTTTCTCATATGCAATAAAACAATTTCTATCTTTCCCATCAAAAAAAAAAAAAAATAGTATTGAGAACAAGAATAACATAAATATGGTTATTTTTATAAGTGAAATATTTCTTGTTTAGGAAAAGTTCTCTAGTGATACTACTTTGTTGCTATCATTGTTGCTCAAATAAATGCGAGGAGGTGTGTAACTCAATCATAAAAGATTTTTGGAATGTCCGCTGTTGGACCTAACAAAGAAATAATAATATTAATTTTCTATTCATTTGAGTGTTTTGTGGTGTACACATACATATTTAATTAATTATCATCGTATAGTGGAGGAGATTTTTCTTATTACAAGGAATAGTTATTCATTTGGAATGGCTATTCTTTAAAAAAAGAATAATTATTCCTTACCAAAATGAGTGTAATTGCTATTCCTTAACCTACTTAACAATTATGAAATATGAATATCCAAAAAGCCCCAAGCCACTGTGCTCTTCCTCACCGATCGCCATGTATCCTTTCTCGATTTCCTCTTTCTCTCTACCATTGTTTTTCATGGTTTTGTTCTTAAGTCTTGATTGATAAACATTTTCCCCCCTTTTTCCATTGTTCTACCAAAATCGCACTTCATGAGGTTTTATTGTTCAATTTCTGGAAATTCATTGTTTTAAATTTCTTTTAATTCTCCATTTCAACTAGGAAGAATGTTAGCACCAATCAACTATTTGTAGAAAAGCAACACACCCTCCCCTTCTCTCTTTGGTGCGAACATGGAACATGGAGATATATAGAAAGCACTGGCGCCGCACCCACGTTGGACGCGGCCCGACACGGCGACGTGCGTCGGACATCGCTAACCGCGCGTCCGTGCTGCGTCGAGCTGCGTCCTGCCACGTGGCAAAGCTGACTCGCGCCAACGCGGCTCAAATCGGGCCGACTCGGGCCGTTTCGGCCGTATCGGCCGAAACTGCCGATATGGCCAGTTCAGGCCGAAATTCAAAAAAAAAAAAAAAGGTGCAAAACGCACTGTTTGACTTAACCTAAAACCTAAAACTCTCTCACACGCACTCACTTCGTCCAAAGACTCCAAACACCCTCCTTCACTCCAACGCTTGTCTCTCTCTTCTCTGTGCTCTTTGGGTTGCTCGGCTTCAGCTCTCTCTCACGCATTCTCAACTCAAGTACCGTATTCAATCTTAGTTTAATTTGTGATTTCTTAGTTAATAGTTATTATTTGTAGGTTAAATTTGTTTGTTATTATTTGTTAGTTAATAGTTTGATTTGTGATTTGTTAGTTAGTTTGATTTGTGAGTTGTGATTTGTGATTTGTGTTCTGTGAACTTGGGTTTGATTTATTATTAATTTATTTAGTTAATAGTTATTATTTGTAGGTTAAATTTGTTAGTTAATAGTTTGATTTGTGATTTGTTAGTTAGTTTGATTTGTGATTTGTGATTTGTGTTCTGTGAACTTGGGTTTGATTTATTATTAATTAATTTAGTTAATAGTTATTATTTGTAGGTTAAATTGAATCTATTGAATTTGCAATGGAGGAAGTTACTAGCACAGAAACTTCACCTTCATCTAATCAAGAAGTGCCAAATGATGAATCTCCTCTTTGGCAGTATGTGACTAAAGTAAAAAAACCACCTGGTGCCTCTGTTAAATCAGGTGGAAACACATACTTTAAGTGTAACTATTGTGGTATAGTTTATATAGGATCCTATTCTAGGGTTGAGGCTCATTTATTAAAAATTTCTGGCAAAGGAATTAGAGCATGACCTAAGGTGACACCGAGCCATAGGCTGGAAATGCAACGAATGCATGACCAAGTTGAGAATGATAAGTTAGAGAAGGAACGAATAAGTCAAGTTCCCTTACCCCCACCTCCCCCAGGCCGTGGGCCTGCCCTATTTCCCCATTTCGGAGACATGAAGGGAGTGATAGTACAAATTCGGGTGATGGTAAGAGGAGAAAGGTGATGAATTCTACTTTGGAGAAAGCATTCCAAAATAATGCTAGACATGATTTGGATAGCAGAATTGCTAGGATGTTTTACACCGTTGGGCTTTCCTTTCACTTTGCAAGAAACCCATATTATCGTAGTTCCTATGCATATGCTGCTACCCATAACATTCCGGGTTATGTTCCTCCTGGATACAATGCCTTGAGAATAACACTTTTGCAAAAAGAAAGAGCTCATGTTGAAAAACTTTTGAAACCAATTAAGGACTCTTGGCTTGAAAATGGTGTAAGTATAGTTTCTGATGGATGGTCAGATCCACAAAGAAGGCCTCTTATTAATATTATGGCTGTATCAGATGGGGGTCCAGTGTTTATAAAGGCAATTGGTGGGTCAGGTGAGTTCAAAGACAAACATTATATTGCTGGGGTGTTGAAGGATGCTATAAAAGAGATTGGACATGAAAAAGTTGTCCAAGTCATCACTGATAATGCTAGTGTGATGAAGTCTGCTGGAGCTCTTATTGAAGGTGAGTATTCTAAAATATTTTGGACACCCTGTGTTGTCCACACTCTCAATCTAGCTTTGAAGAATATTTGTGCAGCAAAAAACATTGAAAAGAATGAAGTTACATATGAGGAATGTAGTTGGATTACACGTATTGCTGATGATGCATCTTTCATACGTGTTTTTATCATGAACCATTCAATGAGATTGGCAATGTTTAATGAATTTTGTCCATTAAAATTGCTCCAAGTTGCTGATACTAGATTTGCTTCAGTTGTTGTAATGCTGAAAAGGTTGAAGTTGATAAAAAGATGCCTTCAAGCCATGTCTATTAGTGACCAATGGGCTTCTTATAGGGAAGTTGATGTTGGAAAAACTCAAAAGGTGAAAGATATGATTCTAAGTGATCTTTGGTGGGATAATATTGATTATATCCTTGACTTCACAGCACCTATTTATGATATGTTACGAATGGCCGACACAGATAAACCTTGTCTTCATCTTGTGTATGAGATGTGAAATTCAATGATTGAGAAGGTGAAGGTAGTAATATATCGGCAAAAAGGCTTGGAAGATGATCAGTATAGCTCATTTTGGGGTGTAGTGTATGATATACTCATTGATCGATGGACTAAAAATTGTACGCCACTACATTGCTTAGCTCATTCCTTAAATCCTAAGTAAGTACATTTATTTTCTATTTTCCTTAGTTCACCCTTCTAGTAAAACTCATGTTTCATCTATATTTGTTTTTTAATCTTTAACTAGGTATTACTCCATTGAATGGCTTTCGGAGAATCCAAAACACATCCCTCCACATCGGGATCATGAAATTTCTATGGAGAGGAGCAAGTGTTTGGATCGATACTTTCAAGATGAGAATGAATTAAAGCCGGTGGTGAAGTTTGAGTTTGCTACATTTTCAAGAGGGAGGTTTCCTTCACCAGAAGCCTTGACAGATAGGTGGACCTTACAACCTTTGATTTTGTGGCAATACCATGGTTCCACATTTTCAACTCTTTAAACCCTTGCCCTTAAACTTCTTGGACAACCTTGTTCATCCTCATGCGCTGAGAGGAATATTGGAGCACATACAAATTTATTCATTCCTTAAAAAGAAACAAAATGACTCTTGCACACGCTGAGGATTTGGTATATGTGCATTCTAATCTTTGACTCTTGTCAAGGCGCAATGAGGAGTACGTACATACAGCAACAAAGATGTGGGATATTGCTGGAGACTCTTGGAATGAGAGCGACATACATGGAGGAGCAGGAATTCTTGAGAATGCAGCCCTTACACTCGATGAGCTAGAGTTGGAGGCCGTGGTTATTGGGAATGCTAGCACTAGTGCTACTACTAGTGAAAGTGAAGTTCGAAGTGAAGCAATTGATGTTGAGGATGATGATGTTGGTGTTTGATTGTCTTGTTGATTATCTTTTATTTTGTTTTAGTTTCAAACTTGTGAGTTGTATTCTAATTTCCGAACATCATGGAATGTTTTAGACTTTTAGTTTCAATCTTGTGGGTTGTATTTAATTTATGAACATCATGTTTTAGTTATTAAATTTGGTATATGTTTATATAATGTGAAAAAGTATGCTTAGCAATATATTAAAAATATAAATAAAAATATTTTTAATAATTTTTTAATCGCCGTGTCCCGCCGCACCCGCACCCACCTTTTTCAAAAATTGCCGAGTCCCGCACCCGCACCTGTACCCGCACTCGAGTCCCGAAACGCACTCGTGCTTCTTAGGGTCATATTATCCTTTTTTTTTTTAATATTTATAAAAATATTAAGTTTGAAAATAAACAGTAATATTTATTCTATATTCTTTTTTACAGTCATAGATAATAGAATGTTGAGCAAGATTCAAAAATTACTAAAAAATAAAAAAAGAAGGAAAGCAAGATTCATAAAAAGTGTAAATATATAATTCATTTAAAAAATGGTACTTTAGGAAAATTTTCTAATATGATGCCATTCCACGGTTCTATTCCTATGTTATCACCAAACTGATGAATATGAATAATCATTACATTTCATCTACTTTTATTCCTTGTAATGGTTATGTGTCCTTAGTTCTTGTCAAGCTTGGAGTTTATGTACTGCACTATGGCCAAGACATGCAAGTCAGGGAAATGTTATTAACATGGTGATCCATTATCTACTGCACTTTGGCATATCATCTATGAACAGTTTCTCAGAATTTGAGAATAGATAGTGTAGTTAGGTTTCCACTATGTTCCATTGCTTCACAGAAACATATCCTTTTTCATACATGTTTTTTTTTTTTTTTTTTTTTTTTTTTGAAGATGTTGGTGTTTGCATGTTCTTTATATGGTTGAGTTACTATGTTGCTACCTTAGGTCAACATCAATGAGCCCACCTGAACTCTTCTTAAAGTTGCACTACAAAATGCTCCTCCAAGGGGAACATTAACAAGATTCCCATTTTGTGGTACCAATTCAAAGATGGAGCATCAGAAAAAAGCATTGATTCCAAAATTTTGTTTGTTGTGTGTAATATACTAATATTGTATATCTATATTCATTTGCTTGTATTGAAGTATCTTTATTCTAACTCCAACTAGTGGACACTGCAGAGTGTGTTGGTTCACCCCTTCACCATATATGAATGACATTTTATAAAGCTCCTAAGCAATCATGCATCTGGATATAATTTAACTCAAGATAGGATCATTAGTATTGTGTATTTTGACATTGGAATTGTTATTCAATTCTTGTCAATGGCTCTTCTGTTTTGTCTTTTCTTTTCATATTATTCTATACGTTAGCCCTTTGTGGTTTCTCATTATGTATTTATGCATTCTTGTGTTTCAATTCTATGCTGCAATTATCTCTATCAGCATCTAACTTGCTTGATCGTGACATCACTTCAAAGGTATTCATCTCTATAGATAACATCATTTGATAGTGAGATAATTACCGGGCTATGCAATAATTTCCCAATGTGATAAATATTTTGGTAATTTACTAGGGTCTATTTGTTTTTACTTTATAATGCCAACATATTATTACCATCAGTTTATGTACAACCTTTTAAAACTTCACTCTTTTTTGGATTCAATTGTACCTTTACACAACCTTTTTTTTTAAAAAAAAAAATTTGTCAACGAAAATAAGCTCATCCAAACACTATGCACCCTCCTTTTGTTTTAGAGTGATGAGTGAGTCCGTTTGTCTTCATTTGCCCTTCATATTTCCTATACTTGACGAGGTTTGGGAAGTAATGTTTTGAATCACACTTTGTTGAGATTTTTAATAGCAGATGTTTTTTAGAATAATAAATTTTGCACTCAAGAATAATGTTTCTTATCAAATATTATGTAATAAGTCTTCATTTGCTGCACACACCATACCATTCTTCACTTCCTCTTTTGTTTCTTATTTCACTTGCATTTTTGTACCCTTGCAAATGATGGGACTTATATAGAATGAAATACCAACCAATACTAGAATTCAAAACTAAGGAAACAAGCAATAGAAACCTATTACCTATAAGTAAAAGAAAGACACATTACATACACCTTTCAAGCCAACTTGTTTCATCTTTTGATAATCAAAGACAACAACTCACCTATTAAAGTGAGAAATTGTTTCTTTCTTATTTGTAGTCTACCATTCAACCTAAGCTAGTAAGGATATGTCATACTAAATAACACATGCAAAATGCTTTAAAACAAATGGCTATTGCAAGACTAGGAGTTTTTTTTTTTTTTTTTCGCAATGGGTACAGTTCCTATTACTAAATAACACATGGAAACTTACTATAATTTGAGAGTTCAAGTCTGGAATTCGACCTCTCCAAAAAAAATTGGCTGCCTACCAATCACCTCTCTCAAATGACTTTTTCTTATGGGAACGGTCCCATACTTAAGGAGGTTTGCTGTTCTTGATAAATGTTCACATATATCTAAAGGTCTTAAGTTTGACAATCCTTGGTAGTTTGTTTATGTGCTTGAATGACATGCATGCATGCCATGGTCTTCCTATGGTTTTTGCTAATAAATACTTCATTTCATTCAGAGCGATCCCATGGCTGTGGTGTATGCAAAGAAAATAGATGGTAGACTAGAGGAGTTAGGTCGCACTAAGGTTGTACTGAATAGTTTGAATCCTACATGGATAGAAAAAATTACAGTTGCATTCCAGTTCGAGATCGTGTAGCCATTGGTGTAAGCTTTACAAATTTCTTTAAGTGCTTATCTTTGTTTAGATATATCTTGATTTACTATAAGTGATGTTTTAATTTGACTGGTTGGCTCATGGTTGCCCTTTTTATTTTTTATTTTTTATTTTTTTCTGGCTCCAGATTTCATGTGTATGATGTGGATACAAAATATCATAATATACCTGTGAAGGTATATATTAGTTTCTTCACTTTAAGTATCCATTACTTTAATTCATGTTTTTTAGGTTGTGTTTGTTCAATTATTTTGCTCTATTAATAAATTACATACATAAAAGTGTACATGCTAAGTGTTCTAGTAGCATCTCTGCCAATCTTCAAGTTCTGAATAATGCAATTTGCAAGATAAAAATTTTAACCACATTTTTGAGTTTTAATGTAAGAAATGTGTATTGACAAGATCACATTATATTTTTGCGGGTATGCTAAACACTAAATTTGTCAATCCAAGTTCAAAAACATTGAAGTGGAAACAAAAGTTATTAGTGAACAATTATAAACGAATATTTGATACCAAATGTGTTATATATCTTAGACAATCTCAGAGAAAGTCAATTTGACAATAGCTGTAGATGCGACTGTACATGGTATAATTGTATGGGAAAGCACTTGTTCAAAATTATTATGAAATGGTTTTGTGTGTGTGTGTATTGCATTTACCGCTTTCAAAATAACTAAACTGGATTTGTTGTTGGTGCCAATTTGTCCTTGATACAGGAAAGAAGTTATATAACAAATAAGAAATGAAAGTAATTCATCAAAAAAAAGAAAGAAAGCAGGGGACAATTTAGTTGAAAGTCAATTAGAAGCCCTCCAAGTAATATTTGTGATGTTTATATATATATATATATATATATATATATATATATTATAATTGTTAACTCCATGGTTGTAATTATGGTAATTTGTACCAAGCATGGAATGCATACTTTATTGCGCTAGACATACTATTTACTAGGAGCAATTACACAAAAAGGCCAAATTTGGTTGGTTAACCATATCCATTATGAATTGATAGATACTTTTAAAGATTGTTACAATTTAACCATATGCAGATATGAGAAAATAAGGCAACAACTTAAAAAGGATTATATAAATTTTAATTTGTTATCACCTCATCCAAAATAATCTAACAGATTTAGTTGATGATGAAGTTTTTTGTTTGAAATTTTATTTATGTTGCCTTACAAACGCTAAAATTGAAGGATCAAGAATTTCTTGGAGAGGCCACTTGTGTTCTATCAGAGGTATATCACCTTGTCTTCAGTTGTGCTCGTTGAAATTATAGAATGTATATCTCTCAAGCTAGTGAAATTTGAGTATAAAGTTGTTTTAATTTTCAGTGTATTCTTCTTAAAAATTACAAAGGCAGAAAGAAAATTGGCAGAGCTACTTCACTATGTTAATGTTATTTTAAGATTTTGAGCATCATATTTTAGACCACCACTGATGCTGTTAAAAAGTAAATTTCAAATGTAATTAGTGGCTTAATTCTTTTAAAGTAATTTGGTTTCCATGTACTAAAACTTTGGTATTTGTTTTTCCTCCTATTCTTTCTTTCTATTCTCATGGCAGATAGTGACTAAATAAACTCAGAGTTTAACCCTAAATCTCCATATCAAAAATGGGCATACGGGCTTGAGGAACTTTGGGGCACTCACTATCCATGCAGAGGAAATAGTTGCTTTGAGGAGTTGTGTTGAGATGATAGTCCATTGTTCCCACTTGAATAACAAGGACCTATTCTTTAAAAGTGTATGTATTTGCAAAGTAGATTCCTTAATATTTAATGTAACTTAAGCATACGTATTCTTAATTGTGTTTATTTTATAAATTTCCTCATTTATTTTAGGATCCTTTTTTAAGAATATCTAGAATCGTTGAGACCGGAGGTTCTGTTCCAATATTCAAGACTGGAGTGGGGAACAACAATTTGAATCCAATTTGAAAACCCCTATGCCTAAGTGTACAGCAGTTTAGAAGTAAGGTAAGCTTGTCGATTTATAATTCTTGGTTGCCTATTAGATTATAATTATAGGATGTTTTGTTATTTTGATAATTACTGAAGATTCACATGGCATATGCAATTTGACTTGCTATAGGATAACCCATTAATTATTGAGTGCTTTGATTTCAATAGCAGTGGCAATGATGTGCTTATTGGGTAAGTTAAATTTATCGATGTCCATATTTGTTTTGTAGTATTTTCACTTTTCACCTTTTGTTTGTTTTCTCGATTTAGTCTCTGTTACTAAAAGTCGATATTGATCATAAAATTATCAGTAAGCTCCAGAAGTCAGTGGCAGACCTGGAAAAACTTCATAAAGAAAGAAGTGGTGCAAATCTCACCTTACCATCTTCTCATCGTGGCCATGATAGGGTACTTATTCGTACTTGTAATTATTATTATTTTTTTTAAATAAAATATTTTTAGTCTTTGTGTTTAAATTTGGATTTCCTTTCTAATTGATCAATATAGATTTTGAAGGGACTGTTGTTTGTGGATCAATTTTGTGAAAAGCAACAGTTAGCTTTCTGGATTACATTTCTAGTGGATCTGAGCTTAACTTTATGGTTGTTGTTGACTTTACAGGTAATATATTTCAAATTTTATTTTATTTTATATGTGTGGATTTTTTTGATTCTCTTTTTCCTCGGTTTAAATGTTTTGGATGATGACTTATTTATACTTTAAATATTCAATATATTTTTTAGCCTTAAATGGAAATCTTCGGAATTCAGATTCTTTACACTACATTGATCCTTCTGGTCAGTTGAATTCTTATCAACGGGTAAGGCTGTGCATCCTTTGGTGCTCCCATAAGGATGGTTACTTTTCTCTGGCACTTGTTTTGTATTTTTCTAAACATTAGGTGCAAGAGATCCCTGGACTGAATGGCATCTCTTCCCCCATGTTTTAATCCTGTATGGGTTCTTAAGGCACAAAACAACTTGGGAAATTGCTTTTAGAATAAGAAAACTTAGCTTTTACATTGAATTGGTCAATGCAAATGTTTGTAAATTGTTTTCTTTTATGTCTGTCCTAACCTAATATGATCAAGCTAATTGTTTTACATATCAAACTTCACCTGTTGGTGCGTTTACTCCCAGCTAAATGCAGAACATAAGCATTTAGGTGATTGCTTAGTGGTAATGGCTTCCTTTATGGTGCCTCATATCTATGGTTTAAACCTCACCCTCACTCTCCCCCTCTCACTATCTACTTTTCCAAAAAAAAAAAAAGCCTTAATGCAAAACATGTAAGAGCAATAATAGAGAAAAAACCATATGTGGAGCATGTCTTAGAAAGTGACATTTGTATAAAGTAAGTTTTGTATTTCTAAAATTTATGTTAAGGAGGTCTTCTGTTAGCATATACATTAAAGAAATCATCATTGATTGATGAAGTAATTGTCTACTTAATATGTTAAACATGCAGGCTATATTGGAGGTTGGGAAGGTCATTCAATTTTATGATTCTGATAGGCACTTCCCTGCTTAGGGCTTTGGAGGAAGAACATGTGATGGGACCACATCGCATTGTTTTAACTTGAATGGAAGTGTAGGTGCCTTTGAGGTGACAAGAACTGACTTTATAATGCTTGGATTTGCTTAATCTTTGAACATTGCATTAAGTTCTTTGAGTAACTGCTAGTTTATTTTTGGGATGAATTATTTAATTTCATTTATTTATCAATAGGTTGAAGGAATTGAAGGCATCATGGCTGCTTATTCAAGTGCTCTACATAATGTTGCTCTAGCAGGACCCACTTTATTTGGCCAAGTGATCAACAAAGCTGCACAAATTGCTGGCCAGTCCATCTCATACAACAGCAACAAGTACTTTGTTTTGCTCATTTTTACCGTAAAGAGAATTTCTACTTTTTTATCTTCAAAGGAAATGATAGTAGACTTCATTTATTGAAATTCACGTTGTACAATGAGAAAGAGAAAAAGGGGCATGTTCTAACAAAACAGAGGCCGACTTATTTTCTTTTGCAACACTAGCAAGAGCTAGAGCATGACAATTACATTCTAGAGGAACCTAACAAAAAAGATATAGTACAAAAGCTTTAATAAATAATGGAAATATCCTCTAAAATCCAAGCAATTCTAGAGGACAACTTAGGATAAGAACTTTCATGGAGTAAGGTTGAAGAACAACCTCAATAGTGGAAATTTGAGCTTTTGTATTACACACCTTCACAACTCTCTTTCTTGCAGTCACTAGATCATCTTTGTTAATACCAGTTTGAGTTAGGAACATTATCAACAACATACATCTCACAATTTTCATCTTCTATATTAGTTACTTTTGATGAGGCAATCCAATTCCCATCAGCTAGTTCCAAATTTTGTAAAGTTATGGACTGACCCCAATCCACTACAAAAATCTTATCATTATCTCTACCCGTATAACAACTCTCTTGTAAAGTTGACTTATCCAAAAACTCCCCTCTATCTTTATTGATACACTTCTCTGAGTTAGTTACAAGGTTTGAATTTGAATTACGTGGTCTTACTTTCAAATTAGATGAGTTGTTACCCCTATGAACGTAGGGGTCAACCTCTGAAGCCATTGTACCCTTGTCATCTTGAAAAACCTGGTGGACCATTACCTATGCTGCTGGACCACAACTTCGTGTGTTTCCAGCTGGTTCAACTTAGTCATCGGCAAAACTAGTTCCAAATCGTCCCCAGAAACAATGGCATGTTTGTCTACCTCCTGATTGTTTGGCATTGTGGTTTGCAGAGCCTTGATTTTTGCTCTCAGTGCCACTGCTTGAAGCCAATGTCTGTTTTGAATATTAAAAACACAAATTCAAAACTAAGCATTGTGGAACTTCACATCACTGGGATGTATCAGGATGTGGAAGAAGATGTCATAGTTCTTGGAACCTTTTCAGAAGAATGAGACTTTTATTAAAAGACCAGAGGCCTTTAGCTATAATCTCATTCATATCATTCTCCTCCTCAAAAATGGCCACAAACGTCTAACAGTAGCTTTAAAAGCTTCCTTATTGTAATCCTTATTGATCTGAAGTTTTGCTAGCACATCAAATTGAGCTTGCTTCTAGAAGTAAACCACTTCCTTTTATTTAACCACCATTTCACCCCCTCTCCTCTTGCAATAATGGACCATCTTCAACATTTCCTCCAATTCTAATTCCATCAAATAACACTAGAAGAAAACTATCCACCAGAATAAAATACCCTAGACGCAGAGAAGGACTCAAAAGAATTCAGTAGAAAAGAAAAAAAAAAAGAAAAAAGAAAAACCCATACCACAGTGACTGACTGGACCCGGAAAGGTTAGAATCCCGTAGGCAAACAACAAGCATGAGGCTTCTACGTGCTCTAGGCTACAGAGAGACCCAGAGGGAACGAGAAGTTTTAATAAAATGGTTAATAAAAGGAAAAGAAAAATTAGAGAATGTCTACTTTAGTTGATTTTATTTATTATAAATTACAACTTTCATTGAAAAGGAGAGGCTTTATATACAAAGGATGTATACATGAAGTTCTCTCGAATAAAAATGTTACTTTATTTGATCTCTCTTTCCATCAATTTTTCATTTGTTAATTAAATAAAACATGTCATCTTTCTAGGATGGAGTCCTCACAGACCTACAAGAAACAAAAGACGCTCTGGTCAGGGCATCTGATCTTCCACTATCAATTCTCATAGTAGGAGTGGGAGATGTTGATTTTACGCAAATGGAGGTATACTCTTGTTTTCCTAATATAATGGCCTTTTAGCCTTTAGACTCTTTTGAATTGCTTTAGTTCAATTATTTTGTACAATGAATGGTGGAAATTTGGCTTTTAGAATTTTCACTTGAATGACTAATATATCTTAATTTTTGGTAGGTGCTTGATGCTGATGATGGAAGACGATTAGAGAGCTCTACAAGCCGTGTGGCAACACGTGACATCGTACAATTTGTTCCAATGCGAGAAGTACATAGTGAGTACACGATGACACTTGTTTGTCTCTACAAAACTTTTGTTATTACATCTAAAAGCATCCACTGATGGTAATTGTGCATTCGCAATTGCAAGTTTCTCCCTGTTGGTAATATGTCCTAAAAGCATGTTGAATTGGTAGTCAAAGTTTTAGAAGATTTGTTGTAGCCAATAACTTTTAGACCAAATGACACTTTCTCCCTCAATAAGCATGGGATGGTGGGTAAGTATGGGCTTGAATTCCCCTAGCAAAAAAGCTTTAGATGATTGCTTACTCATATCATAGAATAGCCCAAATGGGTGTGTGTGAACTTTAAAAATGTATTAAACAAAGACGTTGGATGGATTGCAGTTGCCACTGTTGTCTTGATCCTATCTTTGACTATATTGTGGTTAACAGTCTAATACAATTTGCAGCCACCTTTTTCTAGTACCCATTGGACATGTTATAGACAAAAAATGGGGTCATGGTTTCAATCTAGTGTGAATGCGTACTCAGCAAGCTGATTTCTATGTATCTTACCTCTTGATGTTTTTTGTCATCTATCTAAGCCTCTTATCTGTTTTATCAATTGGAATTTGATGATTTCCTTATTTGTTCTATTATCTGTTTTATCAATTGGAATTGATGATTTCCTTATTTGTTCATTTGGTTGTACTTGTATTTTTTTAAAATGTGCTTCTTCACTCTGTTTCATCTAATAAATTAGTTATGGTCTGTACAGGTAGGCAGATTTCTGTGGTTCAGGCTCTATTGGAAGAGCTACCTGGACAGTTTTTGACATTCATGCGGGGTAGAGATATCAAGCCACGCCCTCTCCATGTAGCCCTAACGTCTGCTTGAGAACATTTTCCAAGTCCACAAGATGTACAAATGTGTTGATTTTGCTCACGACAACTGAAACTTTTAAAAGGTCTGAACCACTAATAGGTCGACTCACCTTAAAAGAGCTTGTTCTTAACAAATTTTTTTTAGGTCTGAAGACTAAACCACTAACAGGTTGGCTTGCCTGTAAAGATCTCTTTATTTCATCTTAATAGAAAAAGTACATTTTTTTTTTTTAATTTTATCTTGTCTAGGGATAATTTTACTTTTATTTAACTTTTTATTTTTAAGTAAAATAAACCATTGAAAAAAGTTATAATAAACAGTTTAGTCTTGCAAATGTGAAAGCATCCCTTGGGCTGTAGCTCGTTTTAGAGTAGGTCTCACACATAAATGTAGGGCCTATACTTGTGAAGTTCACACATCTGTGACTGTGGGATGCCTATTTTATATGGAGTTACTTTTGGTCTTGCAAGGGGCCTAAATAGGGATTTGGGTTCACTCATCCTTAAGAAAGTTGTCAATACCATGGTGTGGGCCTTCATGTTTGTGAGAGGCCCACAATTACAAGTTGAGTTTTGGTGTGAGGCACCTAAGTGAAGACCAATAGTAAGAAGATTGGGTAAAAATTGGGGATGGTGTTAGGCACCTAAGCCCACCTAATATGATGGGTTGGCCTCTATTTGTACTAAGCCATTTTTTAACATGGGTCTCATTCAGTTGGTTCCCTCTTAAGCATGTATAATTAAAATTTGAAACTAAATACAACAACACGACTTAAAAGAGTTGTTATTTACAAGGTGAATGTCTTAATTTTATTTATGAATCTTAGGTCCTACATATAAAGGTATCAAACTCAAGATCTCCTATTTTGATACCACTGGTAGTTTATCATAGTTTCAGAGTAAGGTGTATTTGTTTTTCGCTCCCGAGAAATTAGTTAGAGATCCTACTATATGTTTTTCACTCCTTAAAGATGAGCAAGGATGAGTACAAAATGCACTACTTGATTAAAACAATCCATTAATTTGTCTATGAAACTACCAGTTTCACTAATAAAAATTCGTATGATTTCTTGGACTATGTAATAGCCTTGTCTTAGCTCCAAAGCCCCATGACAAAGCTACTATGAGTCTGAGTCTCAGCCTTATACATAACACACCAATACATTCCGGCAAACTTTTTGGTCCAATCCAATAAAGTCTACATCACACCCCCCCCAAAAAAGAAAAAGACTACATCACATGTTCAACAATAGAACCTACATTGAACAACTACAACATAAATTATTTATAATGTTCTAGAATTGAATCATTAATAAGTTAAAAGATCAATCTTCCTTTAAGTCATCCTCCAAGTTATCAACACCATTTTTCTCTTGGGCCTCACTTGTGCTTGCATCAGTCTACAATAAAAGAGGTTGAAATTAATGGCCCAAATGAAAAATTAATCCAAAAACATGAGATGAAAGAAAATTAATCCCAAACAACACAACACTACATCATAATCAAATAAACAATCTCATTCTTAATTTCTTATCTACCAAATATACATGCAATTGACACCAAAGTCAAAAGATCCACCAGCACAAGAACAAATATCATTACTTTTCAAACCAAAATCCTTAGAAGCAAATATAAGAAATTAAGAAGATTAAATTTGTGTTTCTATTTCAGTGATTCAGTGATATAAGCGAATGATACAATGCTTATGTAAAAAAGTAATATCATTTTGTGATTACGTACAGGAGAGATGAGCATTTTCATCACCATAGAAGAAATATAAGTTCATATATAAAATGGAAATCTATATAAGTCAGCTTTTTTTTTTCTGTTGAGGGAATTATATAAGTGAACTAATTGGTAATTTGAAAGAAAATAAAAAAGCCAAAGTGGTGTGTGTATTTGTCATTTATTTATTTATTTTTGAAACCAAACTTAAGACTGAGTTAAACTCACTGTTTCAATTTAATATATAAAGAAATCCAATATCAAACAAACTCTGATTAAATTAGGTTTGATGTTCTCCTAACAAATTTTAATTAAATTAGCTATATTCTTTCATACTAATTCTCTAATTTAACTTTTTATTTATTTTTTTATGGGAACTTTTTATTTGTTAATACTTAATAATTAAAGGTATATCATTTTTTTTATTATAAAAATATTTATTCCAGTGCATTGTACCTATTAGCGACCATTAGTGACAAAGCAATATTAAGAATTGCAAGTGTTACGCATATATTTAATAACCTTATGTTACCTTAGAAATTAGGATATGTGACCATTGGGTCCACAGCGCATGCCACTTTCCTTGTGTCTACTCCAATGAAAATGCTTTTAAAAATAAAATAAAATAAAAGCTTTAGAACATTACCTTCTCAGTGAATAGTTGTTGCACGCATGGGTCATAGTTTTCCTCCCAAAATCTTTTTATGGCGCTATTCACATCTTCCTCTGGTAACAGTTCTCTTACCTCTGGCCACAATTCGTTTTCGTCCAGTCCAATATTCTTTAGCTTCGGCATGCTTAGGTCTCCATTAGAGGAGATCTTCAGTTCCGGGCATCCGGCCACAACTAGATCTTGCAGTGATGGGAATTTGATGGTGCGATTCCCCGAGTGGAAGCTTCTCAGACTGGGTAAATTACCAAGGTACAAAATATACAATTGATTGAAACAAATCAATTCCCCTGTTTCACCTTCTCCTTCGTTTGTGACTATTTCTCTCATTCTTTTGCATTCCTGTATCACCAATTGTTTGAGCTGGACCAAACTTTTGACTGTAGAGGAAGTTACTAAACTAATCAACCCATTACATTTCCATAATCCCAAAATGCATAAATTTCGGAAATGCATTAAGGATGGCACTAAATTTTTTAATCTGCCGCATTCTAATACCGATAGAGTCTCCAAATTTTGAAGTGCCCTAACTTGTTCAGATTTTTCCTTCCACAAAAGCATCAACTTGGGCATTTTATATAGAATCAACTGTGTCAAACGTTCAAACGTCCCAGCATATTGTCCTTCGTTATCGAGGGAAAGATTACTGACGTAAAGAGACTTAAGAGAGCGTAATCCTTCAACAAATACCGAAGGGCCTGCTATCAATTTATCATCTTTGCCGGCCAATCTGAGAACTTCTAGTTTGCAAAAGAACTCTCCAAAAAGTCGACCATTTGTCTGATTCATGGTTTCATACCAATCCAAATTCAATTCTTTCAAGTTAGGGAATGTATCCTGGGAAAGATCGAAGTATTGAACAAAAGAAAGCAGAAGTTAGTGTTCTCTAAGCAAGTTTGGGATAATATTCCCAACAATTTCAAGTGGGACTGAATGTATGTAAATCAAGTGGCTATCTAGAGAGGGAGAGCAACGTGCATTGATGCATCTCCATTTATTTTCCACCAAAGTGAAAGTCATAATCATTATTTAAAATATTTGACTTTGCACAGAATGAATAACTAGCAATAATATTAATACTTTCCATACAAGTGAAAGTCAAATTCATGTTATAATCACAAACAAAAATTCAATTAGGCAACATGCATCTATATAATTAAGACATTAATTCAAGGATTTTTTTCGTTAATTAATTTATGTGAAATGTTAACGGATGCTCTAAGAGCATGGTTTAAGAGCTATTTTTTTATTGGAAAATGATAAACTAACTAATTTTTAATGGCTTTTTATATTTTTCATAAAAGTGATGTCAAAATTTTTTTAATATGATTTATTAACAATTGTCCTAAGAGCACCCGTTAACATGACCCTTAATTTATTAGAAGAATAAGAACATCCACTAGACATAAACTTTAAGCTTGTCCTAGAATCATGGGATTAGAGCAATTCTTATTAACTATGGCTACATTTATTGGATTAGTTTGCTTCTTTTCTCTCTTCACAGAAAGGAAAAAAATAAATAAATAAAGGAAGAAGATTGTTTCTTTTCTTGTATGTTATGACTCTAAAAATTAGGAACCAATAGAACTTGTGGGTTAACTAGTTTTCCAATCGAGATTGGATCAAATTTTAAACATTTATTAACCTAATCTAAGCTATCATAAAAGTTCAGTAATATATATTAAATTTTATCTTTGATTTAGATTATTGATGGCTGAAAAAAATGTTCTATATATATATATATATATGTGTGTGTGTGTGTGTATGTATGTGTGTGTATATAAAAGAAATAAAAAGAATCATTGGGTTGGGCTAGGTAATACCAATACCCGACCCTATACTCGAATCCCCTATTGGGTTGGATAAAATTTGTGTCTGTTGGGTTGGGTACCCACCCCTTAACAAGTTATTTCTATCATTGCACTATATCAAGAGTTGTGGATCAACAACATAAGAGCATTCTCATCAAGGAGAGTAAAATATTTAGCATATACCACCTCAAATCCCAAAATTTTAGCTTTTAACCTCTCACCTTATAATACATCATACATCAAACATTCTAATTTTTTTAGCACTTCATTTAAATATTGTTTTTTTATTTACTGTTTCTTTCTCTCTGTCTCTCCCTTTCTCTTAAAACTCACCCCTTTCTTTGCAAACCCACACCCACGGCTAGCCACTACCAACCACCACCATCAAAAACAAAAAAATAAAAATAAAACCACCCGTCGGTGCCACCACAGCTACAACTGCCATTGTCACCACCACCCACAACCATGACCACCAACCACCAAAATCATAACCAAATCACAAACCCACAACCTCATCACCACCAACAATCGGAAAAGGAAAAAGAAAAACAACCACCGAGAGAGACCCATGCGATTAGAGACCCACCGATCAGAGACCTACGTCGAACGCTTAGCCGATGACCGACGGCGATCTACCCTCAACGCCGATGCCCACGCCAGTAAAATCCATAACCCACACAACCATTGCCGAATCTACCATCAAATCACAAACTAAAAAAAAATAATAATAAAAAAAAAAAAAAGAGAAAGAAACCACTACAATAAAGATCGGCTTGCCTTGATGCTCCGGCTTGGGTTTCGTTGAAGAGGGAGGCAGAACATGGAGTAAAGGGAGAGAGCAGAGAGAGCAGAGAAATGGTTGGAGGCTCCCAAAGCAAAAATGAGAGACAGAGGAAAGCCAAGGAAAGGAGAAAGAAAAAAATAAGAAGAAAAGTAAGCGGGCCCCACGGAATAAAAAAATAATATAACTTTTACAATTGGTGAACAGTGCGGTCTCAAATTTGAGACCGCACTGTTCACCAATGCCAAAAATTATGGCATTTACAATGTTTGATGGAGGTGATTTTTTAGAGTTTGGGATGTCAAATGCCAAATATTTGGCATTTGACACCTTTGAAAAGAGTGCTCTAATACTTTTAAAATTTGGGAGGTCAAATTCAACTTCTGAAACAGTAAGGTGTAAAATCCAAATACCTCTAAACTTCAAAGTATAAAATCCAAATTTTGAAGCTTTAGGATGTAAAATCTAAATATCTCCAAACTTTAGAAATGTAATTTGTAATTTATTCTTAAAGATATTAATAACCAAATATGAAATCTTGAAAGAAAATCTTTTTATATAAGGTTTTATCATTTGGACATCTAAGTCCTCCATAATTTTTTTAAAAGAGAAATCTAAATATTATTGTTTTTTTTTTCTTTTCTGCGAAACAGTATATATATATATATATATATATATATATTTTGATGAATTATATAAAATATATATATTAAATGGTCATAGACCTACCCAATATATATCTAATTTCTTGTTCCGAGCACTCACTTAATGTAGCCTTTTTATTATTATTATTGGAGGTTGGCTTTGTTTGTTTAAGCAAGAATTGCTCAACTAAAAGTCAGTATGTATAGCTTCAACACAACTATGGTACAACTAGAAATTAGGCTCCTATAATCTAACTAAGTATAGGTAGCCCGACCTACTGATCTTTTTGTTTTTTGTTTTTTTATAATCCGACTAGTTTTTTAAATACTAACAAAAAGTTATAAATTTTAATTTTTTGGATTATTTTAGGATAATTAAACTAAGTGTCATATCCATGTTAACAGAGAAACAAGTACAAATCCATACCTTTTCAATACAAAAGAGGGGCTGCTGAACTGGAACACAATGGCCCAACCCATATGTATTTGAGAAGCTTAATTCATTTGAAGCAACAATCTTCACTTTGCCGCATTTGCGTATTGTCAATTTTTTCAATGATGGCCACTTTGAAGTGTGCTTTCCAGGATAGAAACACTTGAGTTCAAGCAGCAATTTAAGACTTAGAGAGGTTATTTGTGGGAATACAAACTTAGTCGTTGATTCCAATCCTTCTTTTAAAGCAACAATTTCCTCCATTAATTCACAATCTTTTATACTCAGTCTCTCAAGCAGTTCAAGATGTTTGGCCATCGAGATTGGAAAAAGACTTTTCAAAGTCTCACATTTAGAAACTTTAACTTGACGCAAATTTTGAAATGTTAAAATTGCTTCAGGATCTGAAGTCCATACATGCTTAAGTTTCGGTAAATTTTTTAAAGTCAGGTGTCTCAACTGAGTGGATCCCTTATCACATATTTCATCAACATTTTCCCCTCTAACCTCAAATACCTCTTCTACCGAATTGCAATCCTTTATCGTTAATTCTTCAAGATTCTGGAGTCTTCTCAACATATTGGGAGGAAAAATGTTCAATAGATTTTTACAACTGTCAACATGCAACTTTTTAATTTTGCAAAAGGAATCTGGAACGAGTTGATGATTGTGCCACAACATCTTCAAGTTATTTATGCCTTTGATGTATATTTTCTCCAAGTTAGAAAATGCAACCTACATTTCTCACATATTTATTGAGTCAATAGCATACCTTTATATTACCAAACATGGTAAAAAATAATAATTAGAAGATAGAGGCAAAGTTGTTAGGAGTTGATTAAATTAGATTAATGTTGGAGATAAGACATAATAAAAATAAACATCGGAAAACTAACAACATTATATTCTTAAAAAATAAAAAATAAAAAAATAAAAAAAAATAAAAAAAACGAAGCTACAAGAACATGAAGTAAGCTAATAAAAAAATATATAAAAAAAAGAGGAAAAAAAGAAAGAAATAAATCAGCCTTCTAATTGAAGAGACTAGAGACATTGTTTGATTGTACAAAGGTTCATTTCTTCAAGTTCTTTCTAAAATGTGATGTTTGTGCTCACGAAATTTAGATAACAATATTTCTTTCAAGGATAAAAATTCGATTCACATCTCAAGTAAAATCTGGTTTTGGGCCAAATTATTTAGCACAGAGATTATATATATATATATATATATATATATATATATATATCAAATATATTATGAATTGGGTTTAAGTCACATAATGAGAATTTGTTAAATTGCTATGCACTAATTTTTGAAAAATTATTTGGGATATGATTATCAAATGGCCACTAATATTCTTCTCCAAAAATAAAATGATCACTAATATCACATTTACTCTAAACAATTATCTCTAATTTTTTATATCCAACAATTATTTCTAATACAAACTTCATATTAATTACTAATATTCTGTAAAACGAAAACCCATTTTAATTTTTTCTAAACAAATAATTTGTGGTGTGCCACACTGCCACCCACCAGCATAAACCCATTGGACGCTTATCTATGATTAAGGCATTACAATTTACAAACATACATAAAAGTACCAACGGATTCAAATTTCCATCTAGCCAAAAGTGGTCTTGTAACTTTTGTTAAACACCTTGTGGGCACTATTTTAGGAACCCTGGATCAACAACATATCTTCAAAGGTTTAAGAAAATCAATGATAAAGAAATTTTAATTGTGAAAAATCTCAAGAATACATGAAGAGAATGGCAAAACTGAAATATTACCAAAAAAGAAAAAGCAAAATAGGAGTAGAGAATGGCTAAAATGATAGTTATGATCACGTCTTGGTTTTCAAAAAAGAATCCATCACTTAAACAGATCTTTTTATTCTTATTGACATTATAAACATATGCATGAGACGCTATGAAGTATTAAAAAAGCAGTCAAATTCTGGTCTCATGCTCAACCAGAAAATGTGCATGTGGAAAGGTTATCAAAATCGGTGAGGATATCAAATCATAACAATACCTTTTCATTGAAAAGCAGCTGAGAATCAGCATCAGGATGGAAACCCATCAAATTTGGTAAGTTTTGTAGATACAAAGAGCGCAATTGATTGAAGTCAATTATATTCGTGTCGTGGTTGACTTGTATCTCGTGTGTTCCTTCCTTTGAAAAAATTGCACGCATTACCTCGCAATCCTTAATCACTATTTCTTGAAGTAGCGAAAAGCATCCAAACTTAGTTAAGCAGGAGACAAATGTCAACTTTTCACATTTGCTCACTCTTAACTTTTTCAAGCTAAGGAAAGACCCCATTGTAACTTGGTCATGGCATATTTCTTCTAGATTTTTCATATTGTCTAGAGAAAGTAACAGTAAAACAGGAAATGCAACGCATTGAAACTCCATGAAGTTAACGATGTATTGAATCTCAGTGCTGTTTTGAACATAGAGATGCTTCAATTGTGGAAAACCTTCCTTGTCAGCTTTGTAAAGAATATTTTTAAAACCCTTCCAAAGAGTCAGATCAAGATATTCACAGCTTTTCAATAAAACTTTAATTCCATCCTCTATTTGCCAGCCTCTATGAAGTCGAAGTTTCAACGTTCTTGAGATTTCATCCACTTCCTCTTCCTCATAGTCATAGTCATAGTCACCCTTATCCTCAAAGCCCTCCTCAGACTCATACTCATGCTCATCCTCATACTCATACTCATCCTCATAGCCCTCCTCATAGCCATCCTCATACTCATACTCATCCTCATCCTCATAGCCATCCTCATACTCATACTCATACTCATCCTCATGGCCATATTCATCCTCAAACTCAACCCCATAGTACTCCTCATCGTCATCCTCATCCTCATAGTCATCCTCATCATTGCCTATTAATATTTCATATCTTTGCAATTTCTCAAAAAGCAAGACTTTTGGTAGAATCTTAGGATTGGGAATATGTATATATAATGCGGTCAAGAATGGCAAATCATTTAACTCTGAAACCCTAGTATTGTTTCTTTCTGTGATTTCTCCATCAACATGCCATTTATTGAAGCTACAATTCATATACAGTTCTTCTAACCTTCTCAAATCTGAAAATACATTGGATGGAATGACTTTAAGTTGGGTGCAATTGTTCAAATTAAACAATTGAAGGCGAGTCAATTGCCTTATTTCCATGGGTAATTGCTTTATGTTGGAATTTGATAGGGTAAGAGCTCTCAAATTCTTCAATTCTCCAATTAAAGCCACGTCTTCCAACTCACACCCATCCAAAGATAAACTTTGGAGGTTGTGAAGGCATGAAATGGATGAAAGATGCGGAAGACTTGCGTCAATCAAAACTAAAACTCTAAGCTCTTTCATTCCTTCAAAAACGTTACTAGGAATTGGTTGCGAAAAATATCTTCTACCCAAAAAAATGAACTTAAGTTGTTGACATTCCAACCTTTCAGGAAGCTCCTTAAAGTCAACATCAAAAAGTGCGATTCCAAAAGAATCTTTCCATTTTTTAATATTTAACCATTTTTCCGGACCTTCTAAACTTCTTATGGTTAACATTTTCTCCTCTTTGTCTGCAATATAAATGGCAACATCACGAATGACGTCATGCATTTTAAATGTACCACTTCTGCCACCTTCCAACAACAAGCAAGAATCTTTTAGACTATTGACCAATGTGTGGACTCTATTTCTCACTTCTTCCATTTTATAAACATCTTCAAAGAAGTCCAAACCCACCAAATATCTCCATAGGAGATCTATTTCTATGACCTTATCTTCTTTAAATATACTGCAAAACAAGAACAAAGATTGCGCTTCCTTCGTTAAAAAATCATAACTCAACTTTATACTTGAGTATACCTTCTTAAGCATCTCTTTGATCTGTGTTGGATTTGCCCTTTTTAATTGTCCCACGGCATCCTTCCAAACTTTCGGGTCCTTTCGACTTTTCAATGCATTTGCAACTGTTGTAATGGCAATCGGTAAGCCGGCACATTCCTCGACAAGCTCAACCATGATAGATTGTAAATCCAAGGTTTCAAAATTGCCCACTATCTTTACAAACAAGAACTCAGCTTCGTTGGTTGATAAAGCTTCAACTTGGAATATCCCTTGAGGATCCGTATACTCGCCTAATACATCTTCAGATCTAGACGTTAGCAATAGTTTGCTTCCTTTTTGATTATCTCCAAAAGAAATGCCACGAGACTCCAAGTCAATCTTGTCCCAGATATCATCTATAATTAAAAGGATCTTCCCTTTCTTCAGCCGCTCACGTAGCAATTCTGCTTTTTGAGAATCGGTCTCATGATCTTGAAAACTCAGACGCAATTCTTTCGCAATGTCTTTCTGAATCCTTTCCAAGTCAGGTGTTTGGGATACAACTACTTTAACAATCGTTTCAAATAAATCGTCTTCTTTGGCTTGTGTCGCAATTTTTCCAACAAGCATGGTTTTGCCCACGCCGCCCATCCCATGGACACCAATGGCACGGATAGAATCATCTTTCAGAGCCCTCATAATTCCATTCAAAGTTGACTTTCTTGATTCAAAGTCTTCATAACCTTTAGTAGAAATTGTAGTACCCCCTCCTGTAAGGACACGGTGGCCTACTATATGGAACGTGTCGGCCGTATCCTTGAGTTTCTTCACGGTCAATCCCATCTTGTGTGCTTTTCTTCCAATCTGATAACGGGCCTTCAAATTAAAACACATCAATTTTGCTTGGCCTTCCTCTTTAAAGAATTCTTGTACCTCTGTATTGATCCCTTGAACACGTGTCAGCCACGTCTGGACTTTAGCTTCAATTTCTTCTACATTGTAACTAGCAGCTTGAACCTTACGCTGCACATCAGCTCTAGTATCTTCGAGATCGACAACTTTGCTCTTGAGATTATCAACATTTTTTTTGTAGCAAATCAGATAACCCATCTGACGTCCGACTGCTGTAATTGTGTAACCCACAATTTTTTCAACGATCCCTCTAACGGTCTCCGTAAGAACCTCCATTTTGTGCTTCTGATTGGTCTGTGTTTTTTTTGTGCTTCTTGGGTTGGGCTGCTATCTTGAGAGTAGAGGCAATGAAAGGCCCAATAAAAATCGTTGACAACAACGAAAGTGTAATCAAAATTAAAGGACAAAAAAAGCCTATGTAATGACATACCTGTGTCTTTGTAATATTAATGAAATATAATTTAGTCTTTTACTGTCTCCACGTGGGCCGGGGAAGCTGAAACCTGAAAAAATTAAATTTTTTAAGAAAAACTTAAACCAAGTTAATCGAAAATTAAATAAAATAATGTTAATCGAAAATAAAATAAAATGATGTTTGATTTTTTTTTTTTTTAAGAATTTTTTTGGGCAAGGATTTGCAGCAATTATTGCATAAATCATTGTATTTATTTTGTTTTAAAAAAGATCAATGGTGGAGATCAGATCTAATAAAGTAAAAATGAAACCGACTATAACTTGCCGCATTACACAAATCTCGAAATACTTAAAAGAGAAATTTTTAGACAAGTGTCTATTTAATAGCATGACACATCACTATTATGCAGGAATTGCCGCAACTAAAGTTGGGGCAAATCCTTGCCCAATTTGTTTGGTTTATTAGTACCAATGCTGTAGGTTATGATAAGGTGGGAGTGCAAATAGAAATCAATTATTGATGGTAGGCAGTAGGCATCTACTTTGATCAATTTCTCACTAGTTTTTCATTACAAGGGGAAAAAAAAGTATGTCTATGTTTTGATCTGAAAAATGGAACAATTTTATTATTTAGTGGAACTACCTGTCTCATGGGAGAACTAGAATTTTAATCCTCAATATTCCTTCTCTCCAAAAAAAAAAAATGAAAAACAAGAATTAGTTCTTTTTTTTTTTTTTTTCCATGAAATGATGTTTGATGGGGAATTTGAAAGATTTTCAAAATCATTCATTCCTTTTTATATGTCTCAAGAAAAAACAATCTCTTTAATTCAAAAAAAAAAAAAAAAAAAAAAATCTCGATTCTTGCTTCCAGTCTTTCTTTCCTCATTTACTCTTTTGCCTTTTTTTTCTTCTTTTTAAGGGCAGCTAATACAACCATAATTAATTAAGCACCAACTTAAGAGCTGTTATTAGAATCACAATTACTCAGCCAAAAAAGAAAAAAAAAATTACAACCACAATAAAGCAAGAACAATGTCAAAGGAAGAATGAGAAAAAAGAAAAAAGAAGGTACCTCTCTCTTTAGAATTTCAAACTATTCCAGAGCAGCTTGTTTTCACCTTGGACAGTCACTCTTTTTTTTTTTTTTAATCACTAGGACAGTCACTTTGCTAATGAGTATCAGTAAATTGAACAGTTGACGATACCCTTTCCTTTTCCCTTTGTACAAGTCTTGATGAGTAGAGCAAACTAAAATTAAAGAAAAAAAAAAGTAAATTAGAAAAAAAAAAAAACTGCAACAAAAAATCAAATTGTGGAATGAAAGGATAGCATAAGCGAAGAAAAACGAGCAAGGACAAACTAAAAGGAAGTACCTCTCTCCTTCACACTACAATTTTAACAGGTTTCTCTTCTACTCCTTTGACATGGCAGAACAAGGATGGTCGCTATAATAAATGAGAGCAGTGGTGAGAAGCTGAAAATACTTTACTTTCATTTATTTATTTTTGGGTAGAATTGGAGGAAAGTAAAAATAAAACGATAGGATACTAACACAAAAAACTGCGACGGAAATTAAGGTAAAAAGTCGGATTTTTTTTCTTTTTTTCTTTTTTAAGAATCGGATCGAGCAAAGAATATCCAAACTAGGAGGATGACCACAACGAAACTTAATGGCGTAAAGTAGAAATTATCAAACTCTTCTTCTTCTTCTTTTTGTGAGAAGTGGAGCAAAGTAAAACCAAAATAAGGGTTTCTTTAAGACATTCTCCCCTCTATCTGTATGTATGTTAAAAATACTTAGTGCACTTTTGGCTCCAAATTAAGTCAACTTATTTTGCTACTATCATAAGCCCCACTACAATTTTTGGTACTATTTATAGATCTCACTGTACTATTTCAACTAACTTTTACCTTTATCTATAGTACTTTTAGCAAAAAATTTTCAATTTCAGCAAAATAAGTAGATCCTAAATAGACCCTTAGTACTCTAAAAAAAAAAAGAAAAAAAAAAAAAGAGAGGGTGAAGAGTGACAACACAAGAGCTGCTGCAAAAGTTAATTCAAAATACAAGAGAAACAAAGGAAAGTAAAGTAGGAAAAGGTTTTTAATTGGACCTCAACGGAACAGGGTTTCTTTCTTGCTCATCCAATTTTAACTTAAAATTCGATGGCAAGAAAGAATTTTTTAACTTAAAATGTTTGTTTTATAATAATTATTTTTTATCATCGTGTTTGATAGGGGTATTTTCGTCTAAGAAAGTCTTAGTGGACACCTTGGCCCGTCGATTGGATCACTTTGTCTTCAACTCGTCAAGATAAATGCCCACACCAATGGACCAACCATTCATGGACCTGTTAGGAGGTCCTTCCCCATTTAAAATTCTTAAAGTCCCAACGAATTGACGTCCCACCCTCCTTGAAAACTTGTAGGATAGCTCATGTATGTGCCCAGCAATTGCCTCACACCAAACCCTCCACTCACATACCGACAAATGAAGGACCATACCGATGGTTAGGTACACTGGGTCCTACATGCCTTTGTGTATTCTCCACTCATGAGTCCCAATATGAAAATAACTTGCACATCACATTCAAAGACCCCACTACACGTGCGCATCTTCCCTATATGGGAAGGAAAGCCCTAAGATCCCAGAGCCATTACTCCAAATCTTCTTTACAAGGGAAGCTCCTATGTTCAAGGGATCTTGGTCAGCTTTACACCACTATATAAGCACCACACCTCCTCTTCTTCAAGGTATGTGAAAATCTATAGCTCTCACACTATCAAGTTCTCAGAGGTTTTTCAATCACTGACTTAACTTTTGGAGGGCCTTTGGCTAGCACCCCACCAATGCTCCCTGTGGGTTCTTTGTTCTTTTGTTCCTTAGGTACCCTAATTGCTGCACGTGTGGACATTTAGCTCGCTGACGATTTTGTGCGTCATCAGCTGGCGTCATTTGTGGGAAACGAGTGATTAGTTGTATCATCGCTTCTAAAACAAAGAGTTGCATGGTCCAGACGCGATCAATGGCTACCATCAACCAGGAGACTGAAAACCCCTCCAACGCCTTGGAAAGGCAAGTGCAAACCCTCGCTGCGACAATCAAGCGGCTCACCCAACACAATCAGGAGTTAGAGCAGCAATTAAACCAAAGGGACGAACGATGTCCCAACGACCAACATGCGAACGGGACAATGACGAGCGCAACAACAACCACCTCCTAATGGGGGATCTGTAGGAAAAGGAAGATCAGGAAGAAAGCAACGCCGACAAGAGGACATTAACCACCCATCCAAACTAGAAAGCGATGTGGTACGCATGGCACAGGACATGCAAATAATGAAAGAGAAGATAGATATGATGATGAACGCCATGAGAGGGCGAGTGTCCACCAACCTAGATGAGCCACTCCATCAAACCGATCACCCTTCACAGCGTAAGTCACCTCTTGCCCCTTTCCAGTTAAGTTCCAGATGTCGCAGGTGGAGACCTACGATGGATCAAGGGATCCACTTGACCGTCTAGAATCATTTAAGACCCTAATGCATCTACAAGGGGTCCTAAGTGAAATCATATGCAGAGCATTCCCCACTACACTCAAGGGAGCAGCCTTCAATGCTATCTCATATTCAAGGAATTAAGCGAACATTTCGTCACGCATTTCATTGGCAGAAAGAGATAAAAGATCCTCAGCGAGCCTGCTAAATATCAAACAATGGGACAAGGAGAGCTTAAGGTCAAATGTAACTTGGATCAATAAAAAGGCCCTTTTGATTGACAAAGCCAATGACAAAGTCTTGGTCACCGCTTTCACCATTGGACTCCAATCCAAGGAATTTCTTTTTTCCATCTACAAGAATGACCCAAAGACAATGGCTAACATGCTGTATCGAGCCACGAAATACAGGAACGCTATAGATGCCATGATAGCACGAGGGGGCAGACCGAAGAAAAGGGAAAAGCATGATGACCCTCATCCAAATAGAGGAAGAAAGTCAGCCCGAACGAGTGACAAAAAGGATGACAAATGGTCGAGACCTCCTCTCAGCAGGATTGCCAACTTCACACCATTAAACACTCCGCTCGACCAAGTCCTCATGCAAATAAGGGACGACCCAGCACTAACATGGCTAGATAAGCTAAAAGGAGATCTGAACAAAAAGCCAAGGAACAAGTATTGTCGTTTCCATCAAGACCATGGACACAACACCTTTGAGTGCTACGACTTAAGATAGCAGATAGAAGCCCTCATCAAGCAGGAAAAGCTACAAATGTTCATCGAGACAGAAAAAGTTAGAGAAAACCCACTAGGGATCCGAAGCCCAACCAGTGGGCAGAAAAGCACCCAAAATCCCTACTTGGAGAAAGAAGGATAATCATAGGAGGAAGCACGATGGTTTGTTCCTCTAGGAACACAAGAAAAACTTACCTATGGGCAATACAGAGTGTTCGGATCACCAGTCGTTTTCCCAAGCCAACAACAGTCAATGACCCACCTATTAGCTTCACTAAAGAAGACGCTCAACAACTCCACCATCCCCATGATGATGCCCTAGTCATCTAGTTGTCAATAGCTAACTTCAACACCTGATGGGTCTTAATAGACAATGGGAGCTCAGCTGACATCTTCTACTATCCCGCCTTCCAACAAATGAGGACCAATAACGAAAGGCTCCTACTGTCAGACACGCCACTCTTAAGGTTCGGCAATACAAAGGTGTTCCCCATCAGATCCATCACCCTACCAGTGACCATTGGCACCTATCTCAGCAAACCACCAAGGAAATCACCTTCTTGGTCATCGAATTTTCTTCAAAAAACAACGCCATCATTGGGCGACCTACACTTAACGCGTGGCAAGCAGCCACCTCTACTTACCACCTGCCTAGTAAAATTCCCAACAGAGTATGGGATAGGGGATGCATGCGAGGACCAGATAGTGACCGCTCGAACTAGATTACCTGTATCGACACACAAGCTAGCCATTTGATCCACATGGAGCTCACACTCTTCTTGAAGAATAACTTAGATGTTTTTGCTTGGGGGATAGCCACCCATTCCCGCGAATCAATCTCCTCGTGGACTCGATGGCTAGGCACCAGTTGTTGAGCTATATGGATACTTTCTCCGGTTATAATCAGATCAATTTGGATGAATCTGATCAAAAGAAGACTTCATTTGTCATAAGCCAAGGGTTTTTTTTGCTATAAGGTTATGTTGTTTGGCTCCAAGAACGCAGTAGCGATGTATCAAAGACTTGTTAACAAGATGTTTATCCAGTAAATCAGGCAGAACGTGGAAGTGTACGTAAATGACATGTTGGTGAAGAGTAAGAGACAAGAACACCACTTGGACGACCTTCAGGAGACATTTGAAACCCTTCGTCTCTACATTATAAGGCTTAATCCCAGCAGTGTGTGTTCAAGGTGTCGTCAGGAAAGTTTCTTGGCTTCATGGTGTCTTAACAAGGCATCGAAGCCAACCCCGACAAAATTTAAGCCATACTAGAAATGGTGCCTCAAAAGGGCATCAAGGAGGTGCAGAGTTTGAATGGAAGGGTTGCAAGCCTCAACAAGTTTGTCCCTCAAGCAACGGATAAGTGTTTGTCATTCTTCAAGACATTAAAGATATCCTTTGAATGGACCGACGAATGCCAAAAAGCCTTCGAGGATTTGAAGGCATATCTTGCGTCCCCACCGCTACTCAATCCGTCTAAGCTCGATGAAGAGCCCTCCCTCTACCTAGCCGTATCACTTATGGCCATTAACTCAACTCTCATCCGAGAAGAGGATCACGTGCAGTTACCTATGTTCTACACTAGCCGAGCACTCGGAAGAGCAAAAGAGAGGTATCCTCCCATTAAAAAGTTGGCTTTTGCTCTAATTACAGCCACTCATAAGGTTAGGCCATATTTTCAAGCACACGCGATAATAGTCCAAATGGACAAACCTTTACGAAAGACAATGAACAATCTGGAGGTCACCAAACGATTGGTATTATGGGCGATAGAGCTGAGTGAGTTCAACATAGAGTACTACTCGAGGACTACAATTAAGGCTTAAGAATTGGCCGACTTCATTGCAGAGTTCACAGCAAAGGAGGACAAAGGCAGAAGGGTAGCCCCATGAAGGGTCTAAACAGACGGTTTGTCCAATCGACATACCGAAGGAATCATGGTGGTCCTACAATTTCTAGAAGGGGATCAAATAGAGTGTGTGGTTCCAATTCCTAACAACCAATAATGAGGCTGAATATAAAGCTCTACTAACGGGCCTTGACCTAGCCAAAGCAACAGAGGCAACATTAGTAATTATAAGAAGTGATTTCCAAGTCATCGTCGGGCATGTCAACGAAGACAACGAGGCCAAAGGTGAACAAATGAATAAGTACCTAAGTCTAGTCAAGAAGCGGATAGGTCTAGGCTTCGTGGTGGAACTCATGCAAATCCCAAGGGAAGAAAATAAACAGGCTGACTGTCTGGCCAAGGCAGCATCCACCACGAAGCCCAGACCTATGACCTTCAGTAGTCAAGTACTATCCTTCATCCAACATTCACCTGCCATTGAGGAAATAGATGTGCAGATAATCCCGACGGGGTTTGACTGGACGACTCCAATCATCTCCTACCTCAAAAAAACGGAACACACCCAAAGACCACAACACTTCTAGAAGGTTGAAGCTGCAAGCGCCACATTTTGTATTGATAAGAGATATTCTTTACAAAAGAGGTTTCTCCTGCCCATATTTGAAATGCTTAGTTCCCGACGAAGCTCACTACGTCATGAGAGAAGTCCACGAAGGAGTATGTGAACCACTCAGGGGCATGCTCACTAGTTCACAAGCTCATATAAGTAGGATACTACTAGCCCACCATGCAAAAGGACGCCCAATCCTATGTAAAAGCGTGTGACAAGTGCCAATGCTTCAGCAACATTGTACGGCAACCATCAAAACAACTCGCTCTGATGAATGCCCCATGGCCCTTCGCCCAATGAGGACTCAACATCATAGGACCCTTTCCTATAGCAATACAGCAGCTCAAGTTCCTTGTCATGAGAATTGATTACTTCACCAAATCAGTTGAAGTGAAACCCTTGGACACCATCCTCGAGAAGAACATTTGAAGTTACGTCTGAAAAAGCATTGTCTGTTGCTTTAGGATCTCTAAAGTCCTTGTCTCCGATAGTGGAAAGCAATTTGATAACGAAGCATTCTGAGATTATTGTTAACAGCTAGGGATCAAGAACCACTACTCTTCACCCGCCCACCCATAGGCCAATGGACAGCTTGAGGTTACAAACTGATCCTTACTTAAAATAATCAAGACTCGACTTAAGGGGAAAAAGGGATATGGCTGGACGAATTACCTAACGTCTTATAGGCATACAAGACGACGGAACGAACACCCACAAGTAAGACACCCTTCCGCCTCATGTTTGGAAGTAAGGTCGTCATCCCAGCAAAAGTAGGGCAGACGAGCTACAGAATAGCTCATTTGGACAAAGGGAGGAACGAAGAAGGAATATGCCTACACTTAGACCTTATAGCCAAACACTACAATACTAAGGTCAGACCTCGACACTTCAGCGTTAGAGACCTTGTGTTGAGGAAGGTGACAATAGCTACTAAAAATGCTACACAGGGAAAGCTAGGCCCAAATTGGGAAAGACCCTATAGGTTTGTTGACTGCTACACAAGGGGAATTTACCACTCGAAGACGCTTGATGGAAAAAGGCTTTAACACCCTTGAAACGTCAAGCACCTAAGAAGATACTATCAATAGTGCACCCACTACAAACTATGTTACCGCTTTTCTTTTAGATTTTAGACTATTGAGTTTTTTAATTTTTCAAATTTTTTCTAAGTGAATTCCAAGGGCCCAACGGGGAAGATTGTCAACAATTTTTAGCTTGATTTATTTTTAATGAAGCATTATTGTTGAAGAATCATTTGACTAAGTCCTACCTATAGGGTGGACCAAAGATTAAGGACACCGATGGGTGCCTCGTCACTTTAAAAAAATTCTCTTAAGTCCTACCTACAAGGTAGACCGACAACTAAAGACATTGACAGGTGCTTATATACACCGTATTTTGTACCCGTTAATAAATTTTGGTCTCCGACCCTAATGATGAGCTTGACATATGTCAATTAAGGGTAATTAAAGAATTTACAATAATTTGGAAGTAATCACAACTCAAAAGTGCTCAAATCGCTTTGAAATCAATACTGAAAAATTACCTTTGTTCACTATTTTGACCATAACTTTTGATTCACAAAGAATTTTTGAGTGAGGTTTATTTCATTGGAAAGTAGCCATCATGAGCTTCAATTTGAACATAAATTTTTCCTAATTTGGACTTACATTGAGTGGGTTATGACTATTTGAAGTCGGGCCAACTGAACAAACCGATTTTTTGGGTTTTAAAACATCATTTTAAGAGCCCAAAACATCATTATTTAATATGAGCCGGCCCATGGACCCTTGAGCACATCCAAAGATCAATAAACAACCCCCAAAACCCTAATTTTACTTATAAATACTCACCTTATGCCTCCAATGAAAACGCTAGTTAGAGAGCGATTTTTTGGCCTCTATCTTTTTTAAAACTTTTTTTTTTCTCTTTTCGAAAACCCTAGGGCAAACCTTAGTACGTTTTTTACAAATTAAAAACCTCTCTTTAGTTAGTTATAAGCAAAAAACTATTTTTCAAAAATTGATTTCTTAAAACCTCTTTCAATTAAAGTTTGCTCTTGAATTGTGATTACCTAAAATTATTGTGTTCTTTTGATCATTCTTGTCCTATTAATCTAATCTTTGTGTTGTAGGCACTGAGGGGTCTGTTAAACAAACTCTAAACTCATAATCTAAAGCAAGGTGAGTGTTCTTTCCATGAACTCTTGTTTTGTTTAATAGTCACAAGTTTCTTAAAATAGTTTTTATATTCGTTATGTTTGTTTGTTTGATGTTCATGATTATATTTAATATGTATTAATCTAAGTGTAAGTTATTTATAATATGTTCTTATTCTTATATTGTTATTGTAATTCCTAGGTTAGTTTGATGTGATTTAATGTAGTTTAGTTTAATTGTTTGTTTTGTTTCATATTTTGTTGTTCATGTTGATGTTTTATGTTTTTGTTTTAGGTTAGTTTGGTTTTTTTTAGGGTTTTTAACATGCTTGTTTGATCTCACATGTTATATGTTTGTTTGATTAAATCTCTAAAAACGTAGTTTTTTTTTCGAATCTGTATTAAAGGCTGCGTACGCATACTTGAGTATGCGCATGCACCCCGAATCCAGATTAGGGTAAAATCTTGTTTTTATTATCTTTGATCATTTTCCATATGTTATTTGATTTTGTTTGACTCTGTTTTAAGTTAATTATTTAGGTTTAATTGATTTTCATGTTTGTTTGAATATTTTGTCATGTTTAGCTTATTTTATTACCTTTTCTTATGTGCATGTTTTAATTGTTATCTTCTTTCTTTTTAGTATAATATGATTGACTTGTGTTATATTTGTTTTCTTTTATATTGTGGTGTGATATTTAATTATTGATGTCTTAGTGTTTTCCATATTGTTTGAGTATTTTTTGCCATGTTTAGTTTATTTGTTTTTCTTTCCTTGTATGCTTTATTTAATTGTCAACTTGCCATGTTTATTTTATTTTGTTTGTTTGTGTTTGATTTGTTCCCTTTTATATTGTGATATGTTTCTAACATGTTATGTGTGTTATTTCTTTAAGTGCATGATGTATGTTTAGGATAAGGATTAGGACTCTCTTAATAAACTCTTTAATTGAATATGGCCTAGCAACACATAATGGAGGTTGGCCCATAAGCCGGGTGGTCTTGGGTGCCTAACACCTTCCCAAGCCATACCCAAACTCCGAACCCATAATTGGGTACATGGACCCATGTGTGTAAGTGATTGGCCCAAAGAGCCCAATATAGTTCCTAGACCTAAACTAGGTGGCAACTCCATTAGTCCACAGTGCCTAGTCACTTAAAGAATCTTATGTCCTACATACAAGGTGGACCGATGACTAAGGACATCGAGACAGGTGCCTAGTCACTTAAAAAATCTCAAGTCCTACCTACAGGAGGGATCGACGACTAAGGACACCAATGGGAGCCTGGTTACTTAAAAGGGGTAATTACACATAACCCACCTATGGTTTGGGTGAAAATCACTTTGCCTACCCGTAGTTTGAAAAGTATCATTTAACCCACCTGTGATATGTTCCGTTTATTTTCTGTAACCCACATTTGTTAAAATCAGGGGTAAATAGATATTTTTGCTCAAATTTTATCTCTCTCTTCTAAAACCAAAAATAGAGCAAAAATGCAAGAGAAACAAGATCAAAAAGTGATATTTGTCTCTCTCTCCATTCACACAAATTTTGAACATGAAGAACATACCTAAAAAAATAAAAAGCCTAAGCCCCATTGCCTCCCTCAACCCTTTGTCTAACTCCATCACCGCCCTCCTCAACCTTAACTATCAACATCACCGCCCTCCTCTCCTCCTTCCCTGACCTCTCTCTGTAGATTGATTGAACACTAGCTTTTACCAACGATAGCTGAATCTTGAGAAAGAAAGAGAGACTTAGAAAATTGAATCAGTATGAGGAAGCGAGATTTAGCCATTCTCATGCTCGCCTCTTTCGCCATCTTCTTCTCTCTTCAGGTACTAATTTCAACTTCTCTTCCAATAATTCTCTGTGCAAAACCCTAACTAAACCATTTCATTTTCTTTCAACACGAGGGCGATTTCTCATTCCAAGAGGCGTGGATGCATCTCTCCGATGAATACCCTATCAAATTTGAATCTGAGTGTCTCCCTCCTCCAATCGTCACTGAGCTCAATGGCAACGGCAAGAAAGAAGTCCTCGTCGCCACTCTCGACACCAAAATTCAGGTCCAATTTCACATTTTAATATGTGTTATCATGATCATTCGCAATTTGAAGAATTTTTTTTTTTTTTTTTTTTTGTGATGTGTGTGGGGGTTTTAGGTTTTAGAGCCACACTCGAGGTGTGTGGACAAGGGTTTCAGCGATGCGCGTGTGCTCGCGAAGGTGAGCCTCTTGCCTGAAAAGGTCTGCATTGCATCTGGGAGGCATGTCGTGGCCATGGCTGCGAGTGTTGTTGATCAAGAAAGGCCTGGATAGAAGTTGAAATAGGTCCTGGTTGTTGTTACCGCGGGTTGGCCCAGTAAAAAAAAAAAAAAAAAACCATTATGGGATTTTTAACTTTTCATAGATTTTAATGTTTGCTGAGAAAGGAAAAGAGTATGAAAATTAGTTTGTGAATCGTTTGGGTTCTGAGAAAATGGGAGTGAGAGAAGAACATAAATTAGAGATTAATTAGGGGAAGGTGTTTTTTAGATTGTCTTGCAATGTGGGACATTGGACTTTTAAAGCTAAAACTTAAGTTGGAAATTATTGGTCTATTCTGATTTGTATTGGTTCTTTTTCATTGTCTATTTGTGATGGAGTTAGCCAAAGGGTTGAGGAAGGCAATGAGGCTTAGGCTTTTTATTTTTTGGGTATGTTCTTCATGTTCAAAATTTGTGTGAATGGAGAGAGAGACAAATACCACTTTTTGATCTTGTTTCTCTTGCATTTTTGCTCTATTTTTTGTTTTTGGAGGAGAGAGACATAAAATTTGAGCAAAAATATCTATTTATCCCTGATTTTAACAGAGGTAGGTTACGGAAAACAAACGGAACATACCACAGGTGGGTTAAGTGATACTTTTCAAACTGCGGGTAGGCAAAGTGATTTTCGCTTAAACCATAGGTGGATTTTGTGTAATTATCCCTACTCAAAAAATCTTGGGTCCTATGGGGTGGACCGACGACTAAGGACACTAATGAGAGTCTAGTCACATAAAAAATCTTGGGTCCTACCTACAAGGTAGACCTACAATTAAGGACACTGACAGGTGCCCTATCACTCAAAAAATCTCAGTCCTACTCCAAGGGACCCGTCAACCCTATCTAATACTGATGAGCACAAACACTTAATATTTTTATTAAAAAGCACCCTTACTTCAAGTGGTCCTGACGAATGCTCGGGCTACACTGTAAGCCAGAACTGACGGGTATAAACACTTCAAGAGAAAGAACCCCTTCCCTTCAAGTGAACCCAACAAATGCTTAGGCTATAGCCTAAGCCAACGGGCACAAACACTTAGCATTTCTTCATTATCCTTGTAAGAAGTTACGTTCGATGTAAATAAAGCATTCATAACCGACAGTGCGATATTCAAAAAAGGATATAGGCAAAAATAGATATTATCGTAAAATTACTGAAATCTAATGTCAAACCCGACGAGGGATAAAAGTTGCTTGTGCCAAAACAGGGCAGCTGTATTGTTCCAAAACAGGGCACCTGTATTGTTGTAAAATTACATACTAATATTAAAAAAAAAATTTCTTAGGCATGTGGTTTATCGATTGGCTCATTTGGTTGCTTGTCAATCTCTTTCTCTCCTGATTTGTCGGTTCCCTTGCCCTCTAGCCCGATGGCTTCTGCCTCTTCAAGGTCCGTCCCCTCCTCATTAGGGACATCATCACCATCAGGGATCATTGGGATCGAAGTGTTTATCTGAATTTGGGAGAAATCCAAACCAAGGAACAAGAGGATGGCTTGCTTAAGAAAGTCCTCAACGCTGTCGCCATATTGGACCCTTATCTCATTAAAATAGGCCTGGGACGTCTGTAACTCCGTAACAGCCTCATCCTTAACCTTGTCCACATGTTTATGAAGAGTAGTCAATTTGCTTTTAAGATTGGAATTCTCCTTTGTCACTTCCTCAACCTGACGAGTGCTCACCTACACCTTATCCTTAAGCTAGTTAAGCTCTGTATTCATGGTCTAAAGGGGTTCCTTGAACTTCTTCAAGGTCTCCTCTTCGGTCTCCAAATGGCTCCTTAGGCGCTTGACCAACGCCTCCTTGGCAATCCACCTAATTTGTAGGGCCCTCATCCTCACAAAGCCCTGAAAACGGGTGGGCTAAGAAAGGCATTAAAACGTACCCAAAAACAGATAAGGAATAAACGAGGGTAGGAGAATACAGCTTACCCTCATCATGTTGAAAAGGCCCAAATCTCCCAAAGCTTCGGTCTCGTGCTCTAAGCACTCATTGAGATCAGTGTCCTAAACAAGTGAGTGAGTCATATCCATTGCATACTCTCTACTCTTTACCAGCAAGGGGATAGGTGGATGGACAACTGGACCCTTAGAGTTCATCAAGCCTTTACCCACACCATGGCGAGGAAGCTCGAGGTGTACCCTGAACTGCCTCCACTCAATTCAAATGGTTGATAGGGCCTTGGACCTTCTTGCTGGTCTGACCAGTGTCCATCGGCTGCTTCCTCTTCTGGCTAACCTTCACAAGAGGCCTGATGATCAACCTTACTTAGCATAGAGAGCAACAGCTTTTCTGATCTCTGCTTGCTTGTTCTTCCTAGGCTCCATTTTTGAACTCGTGAGAAAATGTCAAGTCATTTGGCTTTTGGGGTAGGTTTGGGTCCACCACAAAAAGTGCAGAAAGTGTCTAAAGTGACAAGCCTTTTCCAAGACCTTTGCTCAAAAGGAATGGCCCACACCCGCTCAAGGAAGTCAACTTGCTCCGAGTAATCGCCGAGCAAGCTTTGGCTACATAAAAAAGAGAAGCAAGTTTGAAGGAAATGTAAACAAAACTGATGGATTGAGGTAAATGAAACTAACGACTCACCAGACTTGTCCAAAATCCCCCAAGCGTGATCATAGAAATTACCCACACTATCCTATTTGTCGGGCTTTCACACCCAATTGATCCCTTAGACAAAGAAAAACCTACTCTTCCACTAACGGTTGGATTCAGGCATGCTGGACACTAACCTTAGTGTAGCTCGACAACACACAAAGTTATAAAAACCTTTAGACTGTGCAATCTCCTGTGGCTAATAGCAATAGAAGTACTCCTCAAGGGTTACGAATCAGCATCCCCCACTTAGCTGACCCCATAACAACTTGGTGCATATGAAGATTCTCCAAGCATTGGGAGCTATCTGACAAACGAATACACCCTTAAAATCCGCTAACTGATGATAGAGGTAGCTAAGAGGCAACCTCAGCCCAGCAATAAAAGCTGCCTCATAAAAGCCAACCTCATATGACTCCCCCATATAGCATTTCTCCCCTTTATCAACCTTTCTGATGGGGACATATTTGGAGATTTGAAAACGAGCCCTAAGTCTGTTAAAGACCTCATTCGTTGTGCTCACTAGAAAGTCATTGATTGACTAGATGTCATGGAGGACAATTTTTCTGCGAACTCGTTCCAATGTATTGGTTTACAACTCCTCTGTAGGGGTGACCCTGCTAATGACTCCTTCTCAGAGCCGGACGGCTCATTTGACACCTACTCATATCCCGATAGGCAAGCCTCTTCATCACCCGATTCCAAACAGACGAACGATGAACGTTCACTCATCGCTTCACTACTTCCTGATATTCCCCCACCTATAAGCGATGAATGGAAACTAAGATTCTACTCACTCAACTCCCAAACATAGGACTAATGACTACTTATCAAAACAAAAATACGAAACAATAAAACAACAAGGAAAGAAGAGGAACTTACATAGTTCCTACTGTGGGGGAGTGAGCAACGGATGAATAAAAGCAACGGTCCTCCTTAAGACGATGAACAAATGAGACCAACGTAAGAAAAAAAACTCTGGATTAAGCCCTTGAAAGTAAGAAATGGCAAGTGAGAGGCTAAGAAAGGAATTGAAATATTTAAAGAACAAAGAAGCATGAGAAATGAAGCAACGTTACAACTCGAATTGCCCAATCAAGGATCGCTACGTGTCACCTAGCCTCTTTAAAAGACATTTCTACCCCTATAGGTGGCATGAACCTCTACACAGAGTAATTAATGACTGCAATATTCCTCGTACTTCGTAGCCTGTCGGTTAGGGATGGCAATTTTTACCCGACCCGCGGTACCCAACCCGATTAGAAATAGGGTCGGGTATGGGTTTTAAAAAAAAAACCCGAAGCGGGTCCGGGTTTTATCAAAAAAACCCGGACCCGACCCGAAACCCGCCCCGAGACCCGCCCCGTTTAAAAACCCGGTAGCTAAAATTACTAAACTACCCTTTATATATATATATATATACACTTATCTAACCCTAATTCCCTCATCATTTCTTCAGTCTTCACTCAGCCTCCCTCACGCCTCACTCTGAATTCCGAAGTCCCTCCTCATTCAGCTTCACTCAGCCTCCTCACGCCTCCCTCAGTCCGACTCCGATCTTCACTCAGCCGTGACACTTCCCTCACGCCTCCCTCAGTCCATTCCGTCGCCGTTTTTCTTTTTTTCTTTTTTCCCTTAGCATAATCGGTCTCGCCTTCGCCCTCTCTGCTCTCTGCTTCTCGGCGTCTGAACTCTGAAGGTAATATTCTTTTCTTTTGGTCTGTTGAATACGATCCTGAGTCCAAGTCTGAGAAAACCTTAGGCTGAATTGTGTTATGTTACAATTGTAAAACTTGTAACATAATTTTGGCTTTTTTATTATTTTATTTTTGGAGCTTAATCGGTGATTGAATTGTGGTTTACAGGTACTAATATTCAGACTAACGAAGACGTTGCAATTAAGCTCGTTAGTATTGCTGACTCTGTTTTACGTTAATGAAAATTCATGAATTTTTTGCTTTTTTATTTGTTTTATTTATTGTTTGTGGATGTTGAAGTTAATTTATGCTCTAGATGGTTTAATTTAATGTTATTTTTGCTATGGAATGTTGGAAATATATGTTTTTTTGGAGAAAGAATTGTGGGATCATATTCTGGAAAGAGTTGTTCTTTATGATTTAGAAATTATAATATAGGTAATTGGGTATCACTTTGTTTTAAGGAAATTGAATGGTACAGTTACTTTAATGCGATTGAGATGCTGAGGATTTCAATTTTAGCTTGGTTTTCGGGGCCTTTAAGGGTTCATTAGTGTATAAATTAGAAGATATTTGTTTATTTCATTGTTTCCATTATTTTATTTTGAAAAGAATAACCATGGGGAGAGGGGCGATCATTGCTTTTGGAAAACTGGGTTGCTGTACCCAATTTTATGTTTCATTTGATTTTGAGAGAGGTTTGGTGATTTGTATTGAGTTTAATACTCCTCTGGTACCACTCTCTCTCTCTCTTTAGTCATAACTTGGGTTTATTTGTTTATTTGTTTTTTGGATTACATATCTAGGTGTAGTTATGAGTTTCAAGCTGTTTGTTCTTACTTCCATTTGTATTTTGAGTTATTCGCTGACCTGTTGATTGTTTAGTGCTACAGTTGATTTTTGTTTTTTTTGATAGGTACTACAGTTGATTTTTGAGTAGAACTAAACCTTCAAATTCTTTTATATGGTTTCATGTTTGTTTGATAGTTCTGTAGAGGCCTTATGCTAAAGTTCTGTATCATTTCTTATATAACTGTTTTTAATTCATTGTTGTTGTAGGTTCTTCAACTATATCTGGAGATAGTACATTTCAATCCATTCTTGATGATGGGGAGCCAAATGAAGATGATGAGAGAAGTGCCACAATTGATGGGAGTTGTATCACAATTGATGAAGATTAAACATTTTGTATTAATGTAGTAACTTTTTTAATTTCTTAGACTTGTTGAATTAATTTGTTGGTTTGTAATTATTATAAACTTGAGGGATTTATTTTGTAACGTTTTAATTTCTTGGACTTGTTAGACTTTTGATACTTATTTCTTAGATTTGTTGGATTTATTTTATTTTTATGTTTAGCTAGTGATTTGAGTTATGATTTTGTTGATTAATGATTAAATGGTTATCTTAGTTAGGTAATTTATTGATTTAAAATCTTATTTATGATATATTGAATTATGATTATGATATTAGTTATGATTTATTGATTTATATATTTATAATTAACATGTGATTTATTGATTTATGATTGGTAGCCTTAGCCTATGATTTGGACTGATATGACATTCGGGCCACGTTAATTATTTAGGCTTGAATATGCATGCTTAATGTAGGCAAAATCTAGGCGCTTAAATTTGGGATTGAATTAAAATTTGGGCTTAAAATTTTTTTTTTTTTTTTTTTTTTTTCAGTTGGGCCACAAATTGGGCCCAATTTCTAAATGGGGCCCGGCTGGGGCGGGTTCGGGCCCCGGGAAAAAACCCGGTAGCATAAACGGGGCGGGTCTAGATTACGGGTCTTGCCCCGCGGGTTGGGTCCGGGTATGGAAAAACCCGGCCCGAACCCGACCCGTTGCCATTCCTACTGTCGGTTATCCTGACGAACAATGGAGTAGGGGGTAGCTAATAGGGGTATTTTCGTCTAAAGAAAGTCTTAGTGGACACCTTGGTCCGTCGGTTGGATCACCTTGTCTTCGATTCGTCAAGATAAATGCGCACACCATTGGACCAACCATTCATGGACCTGTCGAGAGGTCCTTCCCCATTTAAAATTCTTAAAGTCCCGACAAGTTGGCGTCCCACCCTCCTTGAAAACCCGTCAGGCAGCTCATGTATTTGCCCGATGATTGCCTTACACTAAACCCTCCACTCATATATCGACAAATGACGGATCATACCGACAGTTAGGTACGCTGGGCCCACATGCCTTTGCGTGTTCTCCACTCATGAGTCCTTACATGGAAATAACTTACACATCTTCCCTATATGGGATGGAAAACCCTAAGATCCTGGAGTCTTAACTCCAAATCTTCTCTACAAGGGAAGCTCCTACGTTCAAGGGATCTTGGTCAACTCTACACCACTATATAAACACCACACCTCCTCCTCTTCAAGGTACATGAAAATCTCTAGCTCTCATACTATCAAGTTCTCAGAGGTTTTCCAATCACTAACTTAACCTTCGGAGGATCTTTAGTCAGCACCCCACTGGTTCTCTCTATAGGTTCTTTGTTCTCTTGTTCTTCAAATACCCTAATTAGTGTGTGCGTAGACGATTAGCTTACTGACGATTTTGTACATCATTAGTCCTAAAACACTAATTAATTTTTAGTGTAGCTAGGTTTGAATATCAAATCTCTTATTGAGGCATAAAATATTTTACCAATTTAGTTAACTAGAATCCACCAACTCAACTCACTTCATTTCACTTAAATTTAACCACAGAATCATATTCTTGGTCAGATTTCTCATGTCATCACTCAGCAAACTAATAAATCTTTAGTTCAGTATTTTGCATTTGACAATCCAATCCATCAAGATAATTGACATACTTTATAGGGAAAATATTTTAAAAAATATATTGAAGAACGGGATGCAAGTTAGCTGGATCAAGTCTAAACTCTTATAAGAATTCTCATCCTCATTCTCATCTCCCTAAAACAGGGTAAGTAATCAATTTAGGGAAATAAAAATAAATATATAATAAGCGAGAGAAATAATACAAACAAATAAATTGATGTTTTATGGTTCAATAAATAGTAAAAATCATTCCTCAAACAATTATTTTGCTCTTTTTTTGTGTTTCAGTAAAAAAAAAAAAAAAAAACTGATGTTTTGAAAACTGAAAGAAATATTAAAAATAAATAAATAATAATATTTTAATGGAACAAAGTAAAGGACGAAGAATCAGATATAAATGTTTTGAAAAGTGATTAGCTAAATTGAAAACGAAGGCTTTTCTGGGTTGGGCTGCTGTCTTGAGAGTAGAGGCAAAGAAAAGCCCAATAAAAAACGATGATAACAATGGAAGTGTAATCAAATTGAAGTACAAAAGAAGCCTACGTAATGACATACCTCTGTCTTTGGAATATTAATGAAGATAATTAGTCTTCTAGTCTTCTACTGCCTTCACGCAGGCATAAAAAGGAAAGCTGAAAGCTGACAGTTAAATTTTAAAAAAATAAAAAGCCCAAGTTAATCTAAAATAAAATGATGTTTGATTATTTTATTTTAGGGAGCTTTTTTTTTTTTGGTTTCTAGTACTAAGGTGGGAAGCAAATAGCAATGAATTATTAATGTTAGGCAGTAGGCATCTACTTTGATCAATTTCTCACTAGTTTGATAACTTTGATTACCCCGCTGGGGGGGGGGGGGGGGGGGGGGGGGGGGTGAAGTTATGTGTCTGTTTTGATGAGGAAAATGGCACAATTTTACTGTTCAGTGGAACTACCTGGTTTATCTCATGGGAGAATCTGATTTTTAATCCTCAATTCCTTCTCTCCAAAAATATAAATAGCATAGAAGTTCACTGTCCATGAAATGATGTTTGAGGGGGAATTTGCAAGATTTTCAAAATCATACATTCCTTTCTATACGTCTCAAGAAAAAAACATATCCCGAGCATCCACACTTTCTCTCCTTATTTACACTTTTGCCCCTTTTTTTCATTTTAAGGACAGCTATTACAATCATAATTTAGCACCAATTTAGGAACAGTTATTAGAACCACAATCATAGTTGTCAAAAACGTTAATCAATTTTTATTTTTATGTATCTTATATCTTTTTTTTTTTTTGATAAAATGTATTTTTTTTTTTTTTGATACGCATCTAAAAAAATTTATAAATAAATAAATATCTATATATACATATATGGAGATTAAATTCTATAAGGACGTGGTGTAAAACCCATGTTTTACCCCTTCAATCCTTACATGCCACAACATTTTATTACATATTTAAGAATAAACACAATCACACTCAATCAATTCTAATACCCATATATAAATCCAACCAAATTGGAAATTTATTGAGATGTTATTATGTGTAGTAAGATGTATTAAATTTTAAGTAAAATGCTAATGTGACAATCACTTATTGGATGGTATAAAATATGGGTTTTACACCCTATCCTTATAGAATTTAATCTCATATATATGTATATAAAATGTTTATTCACTATAAATTCGGAATTAGTCAACTAATTAGCATATGTCTAATAATATTTAATTATCATTTGTCTAATAATATTTAAAAAAAACTAACTAAATAAATCAAATTAGCATTTTTTTTTTTTTTGCACTTAAATTAGCATATGTTTATAACATATATATTCAGAATGTCCAAGATTCAATTCCTCCTCCCCAATGTAACTATCAAATTATCAAATAATAATAATAATAATAATAATAATAATAATAATAATCAAATTTAGAAGTGATAATACATGATATATGTGCCAAAATAATAATTTTATTTTCATCATATTCATTATCTTACCTAATCAACTCCATCAAAACCAATGTTGTCATGATAATCATCATCTTGCAGATTTATTTTTTCATTGACATTTTCTTCATCATCATCAAAATCTACTATTTACTCTTCTTCTATTTTTTCCTTTTTTTGTCATTCTAGTTTCTTAGACTTATGACCAATAAAAAGATAATTTTATTGTAAATAATTCTAATTATATGACTAATATGAAAGTGAAGTGTCAATTTTATTATTCAAATTTTGTTGGAGAAAAAGAGAAAAAAAATGGACATTTTATTTTGTAGGGGTATTAGGCCCAAAAGCTCATTATCCATGTGTATGTTGGGCATGAGGTCCAAACTGAGAACGAGAGGTCGTTCGAGGAGGAGTAAATATTGTCAAGAGAGTACGTGTTAGTAAATGAAAAAGTTAGTTTTGGTCATAATGGCTCAGGAGGGTGGGCCGAGGATGAATGCCTCCTCGGATAATCAAAGTTGAGGTCTGAAAAGGTAGCCTGCTGTCCAGGAGAACGTTCCAGGAAATTCTGTTAGTATGGACAAGCATTGTAGAAACATAGGGCAAGGGGGAAGCCTAAAATATCTAAAGAAAAAGCTGCTACCCCCGCATTAAATACTCTGTAACTAATTCTCTAGTCGCATTAATGTGGAGGTGATACCTGAACAATGGTTTTCAGACTTACAACTACTACATGAAGATTTCAGGAAGGTGTTGATGGGACAAGAATTCAACACCAAACATCTGGCCTGCATGTGAAAGGTAAAGATGAAAGGAGAAGGGAGTATAAAAGAAAAGGGAGAGACTGAGAGAAAGGGATCGAGAAACAAAGGGAGAAACACTGTAGCAATCAATAGTTGAACTTGTAATCACACTTGAGAGAAATATATAAGAATTGATCTTCTCGGACTTTGCTGGGGACAATTTTCTTTAGCTTAAATCAGTCTATTTTCCTCTTTCTATGATCTGAATCCATTTTACTTGTGATTCAACTCATTAAACCCTAATTTTCCAACCCACTCTCTACAAATTCATTGTATTAGACTTTTTGGGCTAAAGTTCGTCCATCACTTGCGTTAGGGACTCAAAAGGCGTCCTTACATATTTTATTTGGCTCAATTAAGTAGCTCAATAATTTTGTGATAAAAACAAGTTTAAAAACTTGTTAGATTCAAATAAAAGTACAAATTTTAACCCAAAAAAAAAAAAAAATTTAAACCCACGTATCTATGTATGATACAATACGCACCTATATATTGTGAGATTCAAGAATATTTACCGTATGTAATATTTTGTACACAATACGATACAAATGACCACAATTACTCAGCCAAAAATAAAATAAAAAATTTACAACCACAATAAAGCAAGAACGATGTCGAAGGACCAATGAGAAAAAAGAAATAAGAAGGTACCTCTCTCTTTAGGACATCAAACTATTCCAGAGCAGCTTGTTTTCCTTTCTATGCTGAGTATCAGTAAACGTGAACACTTAGCGATACCTTCTTCTTTTCGCTTTGTTACAAGTCTTGATAAGTAGAGAAAATTAAAATGAAATTTAACCCAAAAAAAAAAAAAAAAAAGTTAAATCAGAGAAACAAAGTGCAAAATCAAATTGAGCAATATTGAAAGGCTAGCATAAGCGAAGAAAAAGAAGCAAGGACAAATAAAAGTAAGAAAGTAAAAGGAAGTACCTCTCTCCTTCACACTACAATTTGAGCAGGTTTCTCTTCTACTCCTTTGACTTAGCAGATCAAGGATGGTTGCTATAATAAATGAGAGCAGGCAGTGAGAAGCTGAAAATACTACTCTTTTTTTGTATTTTTTTGAAGAAGTGGAGCAAAGGAAAACTAAAATGATAGGATACTAACACAAAAAAATAAAACTGCTACGAGAATATCACTATTTACTATAATTTTTTTTTTTTTTTTTCTCTTAAAGAACCGGAGCAAAGCAAAACCAAACTAAGAGGAAGAGGATGACTGCAACGAAAATTAATGGCGTAATGTAGAAAGTATCAAACTCTTTTTCTTTTCTTTCTTTTTTTGAGAAGTGGAGCAAAATAAAACCAAGATGAGATGATGAAGAGTGATGACACAAAAGCAACTGCAAAAAATAATTCAGAGGACAAGAGAAATGAGGGAAAGTGGAGTAGGAAAAGTCTCTTTAATTGGACCTCAACAGAAGAGTCTTTTTTCTTGCTCATTAACTTTATGTTTTCTAATAGGAAATAGGGAAAATAGAATTTGAACCTACTTCATGATAATTATATTTTATTATCATGTTAAAATATTAATTAATTTTTTATGTTGGTAAATATAAATTGTAAATCTTTTATTTTAAAATAAGATATTTTACGTGAGTTTCAATTAATTCAACTGATAAAGTCTCTAATAGTCGTATAAAAGATCAGGGGTTCAATTATCGCCTACACTAAAAACTGATTAGTGTCTTGATCTAATAATAAAGAGTTATCATCATGAGCAGACGCTATAAGTTAAAATTCTATAAATAAATAAATAAATAAGATATTTTATCAATTAAACTAACTAAAATCAGTGGCAAAACCAAAAATTTGAGTCGGGGGCAAAATAAAAGACAAAATTGGAGTGTAGTTCTATTTATGTGAAAGCATTAGTATTTGTGGTACTAAAAAGTCATATTATTATTTTTAGCATCATCAATACTAAAAAGCCTGTTGCAATGGTGAAGGAAAAGCCAAAAAATTTGGTTGTTGAGCTACAGTGCATAGCCAAAGATATATGTGTACTGTAGCTAAGATGGTAAAAAAAGTATTTTATTTAAAGTTATTTTATTGTATTGGTGGTGGTGATTGTTGTTTATTGTTGTATATATATTATTTTATTATGTTAAATGCTAAAATAAAATTACTAATGTTGAGTATTTTGTAAAACAAAGCAGTAAAATAAATAGAGTACTTTTTTTTTGTGCCGAATTGTGAAATTTTTTGCACCACCAATGATGCATTAAGAGAAGCTGCTGTAGGAATTGAAAAAGAGAAAGAGAAAAGTTATTTGTCCTTTTTGTGGTGTCGGGGGGCATATAAGACATTTTTGTACATTATAGTAATATTATACTATTATTAGAGAAATATTTGAAAGTTCTGGGTGACTGGAATTCATCAGCTCAAAATAAAATATTTCATTGCACGTTAGGTGTGTACAAAAAATAAAGACAAAAATGTAAAATTGATCCTCTGAGTTTTATTGTTTGTAAATTTAGTCTTTTAAATTTTAATTTTGTCATTTCAATCCTCTAAGTTTTAAGAAAAATTACACTTTACCACCCTAAACTATGCTTCAGATTACACTTTACACCATAAACTATTCAAATGCACAGTTTGCATCCTAAACTATGACCCTTGTTACACTTTGCACCCCGACATTAATTTTACCGTTAAGTTGGATGGAAATATGAAGCATGTGACTTGCACATGTGTATTGCTTAAGTAGGACAAACATAAAAGACCAAAAAACTCATCTTCCCAATCAATTAAAAACAAAACTTTTGTTTTTCATCTCTCTCTCATGCGTATCAGCTCCTCTCCCCAAATCAAAATCCCTACAACCTTAAATTCCCAAAGCAAAATCATCTTTGACACCACCATTGTTCCACCACTGCGATGAATTCCCTAAAACTATGTTTGTGTTCTTTATAAATCTTTGCAATAGGAGGTGGAATAAACGAAATCCACTGCAAAGTTGAAGATTGTTGTTGGTCACCGTGCCATTAGAAGTGCTGGACATCACGGTGATACAAAGGAACTTACAAAGTGGCTTGGTGGATATGAAAAATCCGAGTGGGACTCACAAAAGCAATTAAGATTTTTTTTTTAAAAAAACCCAAAACAACATGTAGGTAATGTTCCATTTAAAATGAGACGCATAAACCATTAAAGGACCAATTTCAATTTTCATGGCTACAACAATCGCCAACCAGAACAGCAAGTGAACAAAGTATAGTTCCCCATAAAGGTCCAAATCCAAAATCCAATCAAATTATCCAACACAATTTAGAGATCTCGCGAAGACTAACCCAATATTGTTCCCATCTTCTTGTGTAGATTGCAGTCTACAAATTTTTATATTCTTTATGAATCTACGGTGGTGTTGAGAGAGAGATGGAAAAAAAAAAACTATTTTTAATTGATTGGGAAGAGGGGTTTTTTGGTCTTTTACATTTGTCCCATTTGAGTAAGTCACATGTGCAAGTCACATGCTTCATATTTCCATCCAACTTAACGGTAAAACTAATGTCGGGGTGCAAAGTGTAACAAGGGTCATAGTTTAGGGTGCAAACTGTGCATTTGAATAATTTAAGGTGCAAAGTGTAATCTGGAGTATAATTTAAGGTGGTAAAGTGTAATTTTCCCCTAAGCTTTAAGTATAATCAATTTAATCATCCGTTAGTCTTCCCTTAGGTGCTGCCGTATACTAACCAAAATGATTCCATTTTGGATGATTTTATTTATTTATTTAAATTTTTATTAAAAAAAAAAAACTGAAAAACGTTGATTACCAAAAAAAAAAAGAATACTAAGGTAGTAAGGTGAGCGACGTCATTCTCCAGCCCACTGGAAAAACAAAACAAAACAAATCCTCGGCCCGTGACTTGAGAAATTTGAGGAACTGAGGGATAAAGAAAGAGAGGGAAGAGAGACGGAGAGGGAGAAGAGACCCTGTAGACCCACAACCGTTTCATCCCACAATCACACAAACACAGCTGACCCATCGTTGTTGGCCTGTCACCACCTCAATCCGTTACCCTTTACACTCCAAAACCACAGTACAAACCACCAATCCGCCCCAAACGACATCAAAACACCACAAAGTTTCCGATCGGGTCAATTGATCAAATACACATCACAAAAAAAAAGGCCTTTCAGTTCCTCAAATTTCTCAGGTCAGGGCTGGGGATTTGTTTTGTTTTTCCAGTGGACTGGGGAATGATGTTGTTACCCTTACGTTTTTTTTTTTTTTTTTTTTTTTTAATTAACGTTTTTCTTTTTTTTTTTTAATTGAGAGAAGTTAAAAAAAAAAAAAAAAAATCATCCAAAACGTGGTCGTTTTGGTTAGTTGACGGCAGCATTTAATGAAAGACTAACAGAAGACTAAATTGATTATATTTGAAATTTAGAAGACAGAAATAATAAAACTGAAACTTAAAAGACCAAATTGACTAAAAGTGAATCTTAGATTGTTAATTTTGCATTTTAGTCAAAAATAAATTATCCCTTCTTGAAAATTGAGATAAATACAAAATTTCAACAAAAGAATTGGGAACCTATAAAGTAGGTCAAATAAATTTGAGATTTCAGTCGGAAGGGAGAAGACAAAGATAGGTTTTTCCTTTTCTTTTCTTTTTATTTGCAAAAATACATATACATAAAATGACCATTGAATCCACAATCCTTTTCAAATGCTGTTTGAGCTCAGATTAATTCGCTACAAAGAGTAGCATTGGTGTTCACATCATTCCCTATTATTGTTGCGGCTGGATTGATATTATTGATGCCATAACTCATAATACTAAATGCCTGTTTAGTTGGAAATGTGAAAAAATGAAAGAATAGAAAAAATTTTCATTTTCATTTTTTTTTTTTTTTTTTGTTTGGTTGAGAGTAGAAAAGTGGAGAGTAAAAAAAATGAGTTTATATAAATTTACTTATATACCTTTGAAAAAAAAATGATACTCAATTAAAACAAAAAGTGAAAAAAAAAAAACAATCACCTAAATTTATTAAAAAAAAATCATATCTAATTAAACAAAAAAAGAAGACAAACAAAACAAAGCACCGCGTCACAGCCTCGGAAAAAAAAAAGGCAATGTCCTAATAAATTTTTTTTTTTTAAATAACAATGTCACGGGAAAGTTAAAAAAAAAATAATAATAATAATAATAAATAAAGAAAAGAAGAGGCACACCCAATAAAGCAAAATCTTTTAAAAAATTATAAAAAAAAGGGGGGGGGGGGAGACTTGACAAAACCCATGTGCACTACACAAGGACAGTTTCGTCATTTATCTCTTGAATTTCTCTCTACCTAATTTTCTCTCTATTTTGAGAAGAAAATTTTATGGTGGATCTAGGGAGAAAACACCCAGGTTCCCGCATCATTTTTCCCTCTCTTCCTTCCAACCAAACGCATTTCAAAAAGTTTATCCTTTTATATTTGTTTGTTGTGTACAGGAATATTTACATTTCTATTCTTTAAAACTTTAAATCAAAAAAGTGAAAAGCATAAGTAGTTTCGTCATTTTGGCTCTACCTATCTTGTCTTATCACCTTGTTTGTGGAATTTGATAGCAAACTACTTTTCCTGATAGACACAAAGTAAAGCAACACGGAAAGTGAGAGAAATAGTGAAAGATAAGAACAAAGAAAAAAAAGAGAGTTAGCCATGACCCATGAGTCAACTGCTTCCAAGAGAGAGAAAGAGAAGAAACAAGAAAAAGAAGAAAGTTAGAGAGAAAGAAAGATGGAGATTTTGTTTTGGTTTAGCTCATTCATTTTATCTTTATCTTCTTTTTTTTTTATTTTTTTATAAAAGTATATTTATCTCATTTAGATGTAGCTTTTGCACATGTGTTTATATTGCATGTAAATTATTACTTTCTTTCTTGTTGGTTTTTTTTGTTTTTGGAGAAGTCTTGGTGGTTTGTTTTAATTTGTTATATGTAGTCATTTTTCTTTTTTTGGGTAAGTTATATGTAGTCATGTTGAAATTATTGTGTTGCTACTAAAAAGAAGTGGACCCCTTTTTGGTATTTTTGTCATCAGTTCTAGAGGTTTCCTGTCTCCTACTTTTCTTTTCTTTTTTCTTTTTTCTTTTTTCTTTTTTTTTTTTTTTCGGAGAAAGTCTCGTTTCTTACTTTATAATCGACTGTTGACTAATAGATTTGATAATAGATATGAATATTTTGAAACATTTAATGGTATAATTTCTAAACAATTCAATAATTAAATAATTATAAAAAAATTTATTTCTAACCTTAATTGTAATCTTTCTACTAGCTAGCACGTGAAAGGGACGTGCTGCAAAACTACTAACTTAAAGAGATTGAGTATACAGCTACATATGGGAGAGTTATACTATACTTCCAATTTAAGCTGGAAAATCTCAAAGAATTGGTGCAAAATTTTTCCAATCCTCTTGAAATTCGTGAAGTCCTAGATTTAAATATTTTTTAGTAGCATATTAGGATCACTCATAAGAGATTCATCATTGTAATTACCTAATATATTTTAAATGGAAGATTACATGCATATGGAAGAGTAGTTAAGTATCCGAAGAGTTCTAAACACCTGCGCGAACGATAAATAAATAAACAAAAAATAAGGATGAAAGTCTTTGTCTTGTTACCTTTATATATATATATATATATATATATAGACAAAGTTTAGAGAAAGTTCAATTAGAATTTGAAATTATAATCTAATTTTATGTTATGTGTCTAAATTTATATAGGGACTACACTATAATTATCCACTTAATTTTGCACCATGTGTCCACTTATGTTTTTTAATATTTGTGCCAAGTGAGTTAATGAGTGCAAAATATTAAGAATCTAATATTAATGAACTATAAAATTAAAAAAAATAAAACAATCACATATACATAATTAAAATCACCACAAAACAAAGATAATTACATGTTCTATCTTATAAAAAATTAGAAAAAAAAAGAAGAAGATCATAAGTAGTATTAAATTTAGGTAAGAATTTTAATATGTGACTAATTAATTACAATTACATTTTTAAGAAATAATTTGACTAATTTATATTTTAATGATAAAATTTGTTTTTTTTTTTTGGGTAAAATATCATTTTCATCCCTAAACTATCACAAAAGTTCATTTTTCGTCCCTAAACTTTTCCAAACGTATTGATTTTTGTTCCTCCGTCTGACGGAGTGCTGACGTGGCTTGACGGAGTGCTGATGTGGGAGGGATGAAAATCAATACATTTGGAAAAGTTTAGGGACGAAAATAAAACTTTTGAAAGTTTAGGGACGAAAAACGAACTTTTGTGATAGTTTAGGGATGAAAATGATATTTTACCCTTTTTTTTTTACAAGATAGAATTTATACTTTAGTCTAATCTAATAAGTGTATACGTGTGTGAAGCTCACTCCTGAAAACTTGAACCTCGACCCTTATATATATATATATATAGATAAAGATAAGAATTTTAATATGTGACTAATTAATTACAATTACTTTTTTTTTTAAATAATTTGACTAATTTATATTTTAATGATAAAATCAGTGTTTATTTTTTTTTTTATACAAAACAGAATTTATACTTTAGCCTAATCTAATAAGTTTATACGTGTGTGAAGCTCACTCTAAAGACTTGAATCCCGACCCTTACCCCTCACACCTCATAAACATTTATACTTGTGCAGTGACCACCATACTAAGGATGTGCAGTGGTGTTTAATTTTAAATATATCCCTATATATACATGTATTACGTATTATTTTTTTAATAATTTCACTAATTATTTATAATTTTATAATAAAAATTATATTTAATTTTAAATATATTTACATAAATTACATGCTACTTATTCATAATTGGTGACCATTCAACGCTACGCGATTGGTTCGCTTTTTGAAAATTCTGGATCTGCAACGCGGAATGAATCTTTTGTATTCTTACTAGGAAAATGCCAAAAGAGTCATGGGACAGGAGCTTGTAAACTTTTTTTTTTCCCCCCTTGTCTTTTTCTCTTCTTTCCCATTGCTTGTCTTCACCATATTTGATAGGCAGAATGATTGATTTGACTAAAGTACACTATTTTTTTCCTGTAGTCTTTAGTCTTTCCCCTCTCTTTCCCTTTCCTTTTCTTCCCCGTATTCATTGGGCGGTGCCATGCATAGACTGAGGCTGAATTATTGAGTTGATAACTATTTTTCTTGTTTGGAGCAACTGGAAGTTGATCGAAGACTACGTTTGAGTTTGATAAGATTACCGTAAATAGATTTTTAAATTATGATATAATATATTAAAATGCAACTTTTGTACATCAAGTTTTTGTTATTTTTTCCTCAAAAAAAAAAAAAAAAGAAGAAGAAGAAAAGTTTTTGTTATTTTTATTTTGTTCTTTTATATTTCAAAATTTTTATTCTTTATATTTGATTTTGTTTCATATTGGTCATGTTTATATTTTCATTTGTAATCAGGTAACACTTAATCTCTTATCATTGTAGTTATTTTATTTAAGGAATTAAAAGACAGCCTAGGCTGAGTTGGAGGGGCCAAATTTGTTTATCTTGGGAAGGTGGATTTATGACAAACGAGTAACTTGGAATACTTGTTTCTACTTTCTAATAGCAGTTGGGAATTTCAAAGAAAATCCTATTACAATTAAATCCCACTTTTCCAAGCAAAGAGGACCTACAAGAATTTTCCTTAAAAATCCACAAGGAAGCCAGTTGTCAAACCAAAATAAAATTTTCCTTAGCGACTACTTTCTGGGAAAGTAAAGTGTGCATGTATTCAAAAGCATAGAACACCTCCAAGGTTATTTTCACCTAATACTTTATTGATAAATTAATACATGAAAGTCTTTGTCTCGTTACTTTTTTTTTTATTCATAATTAGTTATAGACACACGCGACGTGTGCGAATAGATAATTATTGTGTAGTTATGGTATAATATATATTTGTTCTCTAAATTTTGTGAAAAATAATTTATTCACCCAAAAATTATTTTACATTTATCTATCTCAAAATAATATATCATTATTTTATTATTTGGAATTTTGGATTTTTTTTATTGATATTATTTATTTTTTAGGCAGTCCCTATTTTGCTAAATTATACTATTGTGCATTATATTTTTCTAATTTTTTTCCTGTACAATTAAACTATTTAAGTTTCAAATATATTATTCAAAATTTTCATTATCTTAAAAGAGATTATCATATTTATAATTTTTCTTATTGTAAGAGTAGTTTCAAACTATTGATTGTGTTTTGTTTACTAATAAAGACACATGAGATTGGAACTGCATATTGCTTAGATATTCCTAAAAGATTATACCATATTATAAATTTAATATTTAAAATAATGTAGAAAAAAGTAGTCTTCTTGTCTCAAATTGAACACTTCACCTATTGAAATGAAAAAAAATAATTTGTATAACAACATAAAGTGAACGTGATCTAACAAAAAAAATTGACTACATATACTTTCATTTATTAATATTTAATTGTCTTTAACTGGACCTTCATATTACATTTATTGTTGCTACGCTTCTGTTGAGCCTCTTCATTCGCCACATTATTGGCCACATCATTATTCTTATTATTATTCATTTTTTACTTTTAATTTTTGACATATTAAATATGAAAACATATTGATTTTATAAATTCATCTTAGGCAATTTTAACTTTACATATTCATTTACTTTAATTTTGATATTATAACTAAATAATAAATCATGGAAAAATTAAAACAAAAATATTGTCTATACATATTCATCTTAAGCGGTTTTAACAGCCAATAGACACTTCAAATACATAGCCAAGATTGTATTTCGACATAAATTCAAAATCTCACTTCCAAAATAAATAAGCTTCATGTAAAAGTTTCTCAAAAAAAAAGTATTATGTAAAAAAAAATTAAACAAAAGCTATAAGAGGAAGAGAGACTAGACTTGTGATAGAAAACTTTAAAAACAAAACACACACTACCAAATAGTATTATAAAAAAAAAATACAATGATTCATTAAACTAAAGTAAAGTTGTAAAAAATAATAAATAATACATACATACACACACACATATATATAGAGTGAGTGAGAGAGAGAGAGAGAGAATAATCACATTTTTCGGGAGAGAAATAGAAAATAAAATAAGAAGAAGTGTGAATATATATATATATATATATAGTCATGAGTCAAAACATCAAATATCCAAATCATGTTATATAATAGAATAACATAACATTCTTGTAAACTATCTTTATATGCAATAGGATTTTATTTAACAATCATAGAAAAGAAAAAAAAATAACTTAAAAACATAAAACCAAATTGCATCAACCTAAAATAGAATTCTAAATAACGAATACATTCATCAATCTAAAGTAGAGATATAAAAAATAAAAAATTCACACAAAAATAAAACTTGAGAGAGAGAGAGAGTAATAACTTTTTTCATGTGAGAAAATATGTACAGAATAGGAGAGAGAATGACATATTTATATTAATAAAATGAGAATAAGAAAAACCAAAATAAAAGAAAAAGGAAGGAATAGATGAAAAGTGGCATTAAGCTTGAAAGCAGTGGAGAGATGAAAAGGTAAAAGGGATATTATGATTAGAAATAGTATACAGAAATGATTAGAAATAGGTAGATGATATGATCGCTAATGTGGCTCAACAAAAGTATAGCAGCTTTGTTTTTTTCTTTTTTTGGTTGATACAAGATAGAAAATCTATTTTAGTAATCTAAGTATATATATATGTATAAAACTCTCTCTTGAATACTTGAACTCTAAGTTTTGTCTGCCACACTTCACAAGTATTTATACTTATAAAATAACTATCGTGTCAAAAATGCGCAAAGATACATTTCAGCATACATACATATATATATATATATATATATATATATATATATATGGGTGACCAATTAATGCTAAATAGTTCGTTCACTTTCCAATTATCATAGTTTTGCTTTTTGAAAAATCTTTATCCACAATGCGAAATGCCAATGAGTCATGGAATTATGGGAGTAGGACCGCAGCTCAAAGAAAAGGAGCTTGTATCTTCTTTTTTTCCCCTTGTCTTTTTCCCTTCTTTCCCATTGCTTTTCTTCACCATATTGGATAGTGAGTGCAGATTGATTGATTGATTTGATTTAAAGTAAACTAATTTTTTTTCCTTGTCTATTCCCCTTCTTTTCCATTGCTTTTCTTCGTCATATTGGATAGTGAGTGCAGATTAATTGATTGATTTGATTAAAGTAAACTATTTTTTTTCCTTGTCTCTTTCCCTACTTTTCCATTGCTTTTCTTCACCATATTGGACAGAGAGGCAGAATTATTGAGTTCGCTCAAAACTCGAAGTACACTATTTTTCTAGGTTGGAGCATCTGGAAGTCTATCAAAGCCTACGTTTGCGTTTGATAAGAATACTGTAAATAGGTTTTTTAATTATGATATAATATAGCGTAAATTACAAAGATAGTACCTATTTCTTTAGGTCATATTTTAATTTAATTTTTTATTTTTTAATTGTGTCAATTTAGTGTCATTTTAGTCACTACTATTATCTTTTAAATAAAAAAAAGTTGATGTGTCAAATAAAATAGTAAACAATTATTTTTGATACCACATCATCTGCCTCAATGAAACAATAAAAAATACAACTTTTGTACTTAAATTTTTTGTTATTTTTATTTTAGTCTTTTGTAATTCAAAATTGTTATTTTTCATGTTTGATTTTGTTTCATATTGGTGATGTCGTTTGTTTCTAATCTGCAAACGCTTATTATTGCGGCTATTTTATTTATGGAATTGAAAGACAACCTAGACTAAAAAAGTGCCAAAATTTTTTATCCTGGGAAGGTGGATTTGTGACAAATTAGTGACTTGGATTATTTGTTTGTAATAGTTAGGAATTTCAAAGGAAATCCTACTACAATTGAAATCCTGCATTCCCGAGTGGAGAGATTATCCACCACCTTAAGATTGAACTCCAACTCAGTAAGATGACCCGCAGGAATTTTTCTTACAAGTCCATAAGGAAGCCAGTTGTCAAACTAAAATTAAATTTTCCTTAGTGACTACTTTCTTCAAAAGCATAGATCTTTTTTTATAATTATTTATTTAAAAAGACTTGCTAGGACTTAATTAGAGTCCTCTCTAAAGTTTTTAACATGACTTTAGGTAAGAATTTTAATATTTAACTAATTAATTATATTTATTTAAAAAAAATAATTTGACTAATTAATTATATTTTAATGATAAAATTTGTTTAATTTATTTTTTTATATATACAAGATAAAATTTTTACTCTAATCTAATCTAATAAGTGTATATGTGAATGAAATTTCCTCCTAAAGACTTGAACCTCGACTTTTACCTCTACACTCTACAAGCATTTATATTTGTGGAGTGATCACTGCACTAAGAGTGCGCAATGATATTTAATTTTAAATATATCTATACATTTGCATATATTACGTACTATTTTTTTAATAATTTGACTAATTATTTATATTTTTATAATAAAAATTATATTTAATTTTAAATACATTTACGTAAATTACATGCTATTTATTCATAATTGGTGGCCACATTAGTTTTTATTTTTAGAAAAAATTTTATCAAGAATTAAAAAAATAATGACAACTTTTTTAATTTTTGAAAAAATATTCTTAAAAATAGAAAGTTTAATGTGTGCCTAAGGCACACATTAACCGAATCCTTTTGAAAATTCTGGATCTGCAACGCGGAATGAATTGAATTCTTACTAGGAAAATGCCAAAAGAGTCATGGGACAGGAGCTTGTAGCCTTTTTCTCTTCTTTCCCATTGCTTGTCTTCACCATATTTGATAGGCAGAATGATTGATTTGACTAAAGTACACTATTTTTTTTCCGTTAGTCTTTAGTCTTTCCCCTTTCTTTCCCTTTCCTTTTCTTCCCCGTATTCATTGGGCGGTGCCATGCATGGAGGGAGGCTGAATTATTGGGTTGATAACTATTTTTCTTGTTTGGAGCATCTGGAAGTTGATCGAAGACTACGTTTGAGTTTGATAAGATTACCGTAAATAGATTTTTAAATTATGATATAATATATTAAAATGCAACTTTTGTACATCAAGTTTCTGTTCTTTTTTCCTGAAAAAAAAAAAAAAAAGAAAAGTTTTTGTTATTTTTATTTTGTTCTTTTATATTTCAAAATTTTTATTCTTTATATTTGATTTTGTTTCATATTGGTCATGTTTCTATTTTCATTTGTAATCAGGTATACTTTATCACTTATCATTGTAGTTATTTTATTCAAGGAATCAAAAGGCAGCCTAGGCTTATAAAGTGCCTGAGTTGGAGGGCCAAAATTGTTTATCTTGGTAAGGTAGATTTGTGACAAATGAGTAACTTGGATTACTTGTTTCTAATAGTTAGGAATTTCAAATAAAATCCTATTACAATTAAAATCCCACTTTTCCGAGCAAAGAGGACCTACAAGAATTTTCCTTAAAATTCCACAAGGAAGCCAGTTGTCAAACCAAAATAAAATTTTCTTAGTGACTACTTTCTGGGAAAGTAAAGTGTGCATGTATTCAAAAGCATAGATCATTTTTTTTTAATTATTTACTTAAAAAGACTTGCTAAGACTTAATTAGAGTCCTCTCAAAAGTTTTTAACATGACTCTAACTTGAAATTTATAAAATCATATCCATCTATTTTGAAGTGAATTAAATTTTACTAAGTTGTTCATATATAAACAAACCTTAACTATCATTTTTTTTAATATCTGTTTAAATTAATATTGGTGCGATAAAATTCAATCCATTTGTTACAAAATTTGGGATAAAGTTTAAGGGAGAGAGATAAAAATGAAAGTAAAAATTACATTTTAAATTAAATCTCATCCAATTTAACTAGAATAATGTTGTCTTTGGGGTTTAATTTGGGATGGGGTATATTTTGTTAACTTTTCAAACCTCAAGATTTAATTCATTAGTTTTAAAATTATATGATTTAATTTGTTACACATTCTAAATTATAGAGTTTGTATTTATCTTAATCCCAAATTTCATTGGTTGGGTTCATGTCACGCACTTCTAGTTTTTAGCCTACACGCATGAATTAGACCCTTGTCTAATAATTAGTTCATGTCACGCACTATTGGAATGTATCTCCCTCCCTCAAACAGTTGAAGCCTTAGAAGCTCTGGCTTGTAGAAAGGCAGTATCTTTTGCCATTGATCTGGACATCCAGGACGTCGTTTTCGAAGGCGACTCAGAGACAATCTTCAGACATCTCAGCTCTGACCAACCAAGCATGGCTGCCTTTGGCCACAGTTGATGATGCACACTCTCTAGCAACGACTTTGAGGAGTTTCCGTTTTTCACATACCAAACGCAAGGGTAATATGGTGGCAGATAAACTAGCTAAGTTAGCTAGGGTCTTGTATGAACCTACAATTTGGTTAGAGGACATCCATAGAGATGTAGCAACTCTTGCAATTTCTGACAGAAGTTTCCTGTCCTATTAATGAATTCTTTTAACTAAAAGTAACTGCTTCAATAAGTTGTGAAAAATGTTAAAATATATGGGCTTTATAGATGCTCAAATAAGTCTAGTTGGGCTTTAAATATATAATTTAACCTTTGAGCCAATAACATAAGCCCATATTCTTTAATGAAAAAGAATGTGAAAATTTCTGTCATTAGCATTACAAATTTTTTTTTTTTTTTTTTTGAAAGTTTAGCATTACAAAATTTGACAAAAGAATTGGGTACCTATAAATAAGGTCTTAATTATAACATTTTCCAAAAGAAAGGTACAAATCATGGTATTTATGAAACATGTAACTAATAATGAAAATTTGAGATTTCAATCGAAAGGGAGAATTTTCTCAAAAAAAAAAAAAAAAAAAAAAAAATCAAAAGGGAGAAAGACAAAGTTAGTTTTTTTTTTTTTTTTTGATGAAAATATCTTTTTAATTTGGTAAGGTACATATGCATAAAATGTCTATTTGAATCCACAATCCTATCTAAATGTCATTTGAGTCCAAATTAATTGGCTACAAAGATTAGCGTTGGTGTTCACATCATTTGGTCATTCCCACCTTAATTTGAAAAACAAAATCACTATATGATCTTTACAAATTTTGTAAAATTTTAAGGATCAATGTGACTAGATTGATATTAAATATTATCGATGTCATAACTCGTAATACTAACATTTTTCTAATTGGCATTGAACACCTCCAAGGTTATTTTCACCTAATACTATATTGATAAATTAATACATTCAAGTTAAATGTTACGTGTATATCCATCAAAAAAAAAAATGTTACGTGTATATCTTGTCAAAAAGTATGTATGGGACGGATAATCACATATAACTCAAAAGATATAGTTGATTTATACTATGCTCCCAATTTAAGTTGGAAAAACTCAAATAAGGTTTTGAAACCGGACCGGATCGTACGATCTGACAAAAAACCCTGGAACCTCTCAGTTTTGCGATTTTTTTAGCTTTAAGAACCGCTCAACGGAAAAAAAGCAGGGACCCGTGCGAACCGTGGCCGGTTTTTGAGGTTCGGACGGTTCCTCTTTTTTTCCAGATCTAGAACCATTGATTTGTAAGGATAAGAAAAAAAAAAACACAGAGAAAAAGAAGATGACGAAGAAAAGAAAGCACAAATTCAGGTCTTTGTGGACGAAGCTAAAGTTTGGTTGCTATTTGAAACTCTTTTCTTCAAGGCTTGTGTATCTGGAACTCCTAGAGCTGATTTGAAGATAGATGATTTCAGTACCTTGTCATTGCTTTGGAGGCTGAAATTGATTTGGAAGGTGGAGAGAAAACGTGTGTTGATTCCTGCAAGTGGATGAAGAAACTGCATCCGTGTGCTAATTCTTGCAAACGTTAGATTTTCTTTTTCTAGTTTCTGTTCTCTTTTGATTTTGGTCAATTAGATAATCTGGTGGTTTTGAAATATGTGGAGGAGACTGGAGAGTGATGTTTTGTTTGTCAAATTTGTGGTGGTGTTGATGTGTCTGTCAGAGTGATAATGCAACCTAGGGAGTAGGTATGAGTGGGACACGCAAAGTATCTTTAGGATAATTAATTATATATACAGGACTTCAATCCAACTCGATTTTTTCTAATGCCTAATTACAGTGTCAAGTTGGTCCCATTTGTCCAAAATTTCTAGTTGAATCCGGAAATAGGAATGTGGAATTACTTCTAAATTCGGTCTTTACTTTGCCAAATTAACTCTCTCTCCTTATTTCTATCAATAACTTACCTCATACTGATATATTACATAGTGTCGCATAAACTCATATTTTAACAATATTCACCCCAAACACTCTACTTTTCAACAACCAAACACGGCAGGACTTTTTTGAATTGATTCTTACCATCACAAATAGTCTCCAATTTTATTGATTCTTACCATCACAAATTATTGTTCATTTGTTACTACTATTATTATTATTATTATTGAATTGATATTTTGGCTTAGAGATTGAAATATAAACTTAAAATTTTAAGACTATATATATATATATATATATAAAACAGTAACTCTGAAATTGTAAGTCAAAATAAGAATATATTTATTTATATTTTAGTTAATTTTTTTATTTTTACTAATTTAATATATTTATTTATATTTAAATAATTATTAAATTAATTATGACGTCATCACGGTTCGACCTCGGTTCAACCTCGATTCGACCTTAAAAACCTTGAACCTCTCCTTTTTACGGTTCAATGAACGGTCCGGATTTCAAAACCTTGTTCCCTAGTCCAGTGTGTGAACAGATTGATAAAAAGTCATAGGTCTTACCTCTTACTAGGGAAAAGGGTGAGGCACCTTGCCATGGACAGGAGTTGAAACTTGGACATGGACTGCAACAATTCCCTTCATTTGAGGAGAAGTATTTCCTAAAACTGTCTCATGGAATGTTTCTCTCATATTTGATGGATCCCCCATATCCATGGTACCCACAAGTTATGAGAAAGAAAATTACAAGAAACAATCTTATAAGTTTTTTTTTTTTTTTTTTTTTTGCATTCGAGATTTAAGAGGGCAAGTGTTTTGTTTAATCCCAAGTTTCTTTCGGCTGGGCTCATATTACTTCCCAATGTTTAGAATCAATTAGGCTCATAGTCAGAGTCTTCAAAAGCATAAATCTATTTTTTATTATTATTTATTTAAAAAGACTTGCTAGGACTTAATTAGAGTCCTCTAAAAATTTTAGGATGACTCTAAGTTGAAATTTATGAAATCCTGTTCATCAATTTTGAATTAAGTGACTTAAAATTTTACCAGGATGTTAATATATAAACAAATGTTGACTATCATTGTTTCATTATAGTATTTGCTTAAATTATTAATGATGTAATAAAATTCAATCCTTCGTTATAAAATTTATGGATAAAGGAATATAGAATTTTTATTATAAATGAAATTCATATAATATGAATTCATATTATAGAATTAATTATATAAAACTGAAAGAGAAAATTACATTTTGTAGTCCATAATTTAGGGGGTGTAATAAATATAATCTAAGCCAATTTAACTAGAATAATGTTGTCTTTGAGGTTTAATATGGATGAAGGTATATTTTGTTAACTTTTCGAACCTCAAGATTTAATTTAGGACAAAATTTGGTTACAAACTTAATTGTAGCCTAAGGCTACAACTTTCATTAAAATCGTTAACATGACCACATATTTTGAAAATCTAACCATTAAATTGCATTTTCTTTATGCCTTTAACATACAAGTCAAATTTTGTGCCAATTAGAAGTTATTTACTATATGATCCATAAACTTATTTTTTACGCATAATTTTAGATTACAAAACTTGCAATTTAAACAATTGATTTATGACATAGTTATTGATCTTTAATTTTCTAGAAATTTAATTTGCAAACATAGAGGATATAAGAAATAAATGCAATCTAGTAGTGGATTTGTCAAAATTCTCATCTAATAAAAAAATATTGAGTGAAGTTATAGCCTTAAGCTATAACTAAGTTTGTTGGCAAACTTTGTCCTTTAATTTATTACTTTTAAAATTATATAATTGCAATCTAATGGTGGATTTGTCAAAATTCTCATCTAATAAAAAATATTTAGTGAAGTTGTAGCCTTAAGCTACAATTAAGTTTGTTGGCAAACTTTGTCCTTTAATTTATTACTTTTAAAATTATATTATTTCATTTGCTACACATTCTAAATTATAGAGTTTGTATTTCCTTCAACCCCAAATTTCATTGGTTGGGCTAACGTTATGTAATTCTCAGTTTTCAGCCTACACACGTGAATTAGACGAACACATTGTCTAATAATGAGTTCTTCTGGTCAAAACTAACCACTTTAATAAGTTGTGGAAGTGGGTTCCAGTTAACTTAACTGATAAAATTTTTGATGATTGTATAAGAGATCTAGAGTTCAATTTCTGCCTACACCAAAAATTGATTGGTGTTTTAGTCTGATGATAAAGAGTTATCATCAGGAACAAACACTATATATTAAAACTCTCTTTAAAAAAAAAAAAAAGCTGCGGAAAATGTTAAAAAAAATATGGGTTCATGATATTGTTCCAAGAGGCCCAAATAAGTTTGCTTAGACTTTAAAATTTTACAAGTACAGAACCTCTGGGCCAATATCATAAGCCCATATTCTTTAACAAAAAAAGTTAATTGAACATTTCTGTCTTAAGCATTACAAAATATCCTTAAATATAAAATTTTCATTTATTAGTGATGTGTTACGGTCAATTTTGACCAACTCTACTCTGCATCTGCTCCCTTCTCCTCAATCTAAACTGGTCATTAAGGTTCTGCATTGTAATAACCTATTCATATGTAAAATTGATATTGCAGAACTGATTATATGAAAATATTACTTTTTTCGTGTCCACGTTGCAGCACTGGGGAGCTACCTACCAGAGACTACCGAGCCCAGATCGAATTTTATATATATATATATATATATATATATATATATATATCCAATGCTACTATTACAAACCAAGTAAATACTTCTTTTCTAGAGAGTAATTTACCATGTCAGCCAACCATCAACTTTTGGTATGCAAGGGCCCATAGCCACATATTACAGTTCTAATGACATGTAAAAACAAATAAAGCTTCCCTTTAACAATCGTCTCTCGGAGTTCTCTGGCTATCCATCTACAAATCAGATTTTGGAGGAACAGCAATTCAGCCATACTTTGATTTGGTTAATTAACTTGCAAAAATAAATCTTCCATTGGCTCTCCATTAATTTGCTTTAATTTATCAAGGCTTTCCTCCGCACTCATCCCATTGGTACTTGTTTCTAAGCTACCTTCAAAGTCAAGCTGATTTCATATTTCATTCTCTTTTATTTTGTAAAATCCAAATGCCAACTAGATTTTGTTCCAAGGAAATTCTTTTATAAGTACTGTTATTCAGCGACCAAGCAGAAGTAGTGATCGGCATGAAGAGGATTGCATGCTGATGGTATTTGTGAGACATAGCTTGGCATCGTAGCTAAAGGAACCCACCAATAAATTAAAGCGAAACCATTGCAAGAAACACCATAAGAAGTATTTGTATGTTGTAGGAGGCCAACAACCACTGTTACAAAGAAGAAAACAATTAAGGAAAAAATCATAATGAAAAGAGACGAACTAAAGTAAATAAAAGGCATGTACTACGTAGTATAGAAAGAGTCAATACATATACATTTTTTTAGAGCCTATTCCCTATGCATAGAAAAAGAATTAGTCACAACTACTTCTCCTAGTAGTCAAGAAGTAGTACAACCAGGGGCGAAGCCAAAAATTTTTGTTTAGGAGAGCCGATTTGTGTTGCTAATTTATTGGTCTATACAAACTTTTATACACGTACACAAACGCATGTATCTATACACACACACAAAATTAGTATTTTTCATAATGAATCCTTAAAATTAAATGTTTTATAGAATTAAATTAATCTTTCACCATCTTCCATAGTGAAATTCTTACAATTTTCATTATCAATATAAGTTACCAAATTGTCTACTGTTGTAAGTAAAAAAATTTCAATTGAATTAATGAAGTGTTCAAAGATATAAATGATTCAAAACTTTAAAAAATACAAGAACACATTTTACCATAAAAAATGAATTTGAGAAACAATACGTTCTCTATAACTACTAGACAAACTGGACAATTTTTTTTAAGAACATTATTGGATCAACTCAAATAATTGGGGGGCCAAGTCCCATTTTTTAGGGCTAATTATTAAAATATTAAATATTTCTATAGAGTAAAAAAAAAATTTCAAAAACTTTTTTTTTGGGGGGGCCATGGCCCCCCACCATAACATGTAGCTCCACCTCTGAGTACAACAATATGTAATTCTTAAATACTCCTAGAGCATGGAGAATGGTGCTCCATTCTCTCATATTCATAAAAGGGTCCACCATGAATGTGAGAATAAAACATTTCACTATACTCCGGCGTACTTAATAATTTTCCATACACCAACAGTTAACAAGCTTGTACACCTGTAAGAAGATATGAAGTCTAAGAAAATTTAGGATAGAATTATGCTGAAATAATACAATAAGAGAATAAGAGAGCAAGTAGGCTCCTTCCTACGTACCTGTGCACTCCACATGGATAATAGCCAGGTATATAGTTGAAGAAAGACTTTTCAATAAAGTAATAGCCCATTATGTTCCTCCAATTATTGCAAGGTATACGATCAGCAATGAAACAGAGAAGTAAAATATAATCTCAGCAGTAAGAAACACAATTATTTCAAGTGTTTCAATACATACTCTTTTAAGGTGTCTTCGGATTACAAGAATAATATCCCACCCACCACATTCTGCATCAAAACTCAAAAGAACCCCAGCCATTGGCTGTCCTACATTGGAATCAAAGAGAACTTGAAACATGACACTGGCAAAATCTTGGCATTCATTTCTGAATACTCAAGTTTAACTGATCAGGTCATGGGGTTGAGTGACTTCAAGTTTGATACAGTGGTTCAAATCCAACAATAGAAGGTGATCCAATTGCTCTATTTCTTATGGTAACTATTTTATGGTGTACCCTACAAGGCTTGGAAATTTCAAATTCTTCAATTCCCCAATCATAGTTTTGTTGTCATAGTCATAACCACCTACATTTTAAGCTGGTGAAAGGGGAAAAAATGAAGAAGTTGTGGAAGACATTATCTTAGAAGGCCTTGGGAAAATTGTCAAATTTGAGATTACTGTAGTTGCGGTTGGAATTGCATTGTCCTACATTGATTTTAGTGAGCTTTCTGAAAGATTGAAATATCCACAACTTGAGTTCATTTTCTTGTTCGGTTCCGTTGATATTCTTAAGCAAAATTTTGTGAGTTTTGAGAAAGTTATTCAGTTAAGAGATTCTATACTTCAAACTATATTGAATTGTACTCAAACCAAATAATCTAAAATGGGTAAACTACAAAGTTAGTCTCTATCCTTAAAATTATATGTCAATTTAATTATTAACATTTTAGTTGTGTTAAGTTTTGGATGGAAAATATTGGAATGGCTAACGGCTCAAATAAAATATTATTTTTTTGCCACGTCAACTAACACCAACTGCCATGTCATATTACATTAAAATTAAAATTAATATATATATATATATATATATTACTCAGCACTGATGATCAAAATCTAACACACAAATTCCTTTTTTTTTTTTTTTTTCCTTTTTTTAAGAAGCCGTAACTTTTCATTAATCAAAAGAATAAGAAAACTTTACAAAGACAGGGTGAGTTTGGTTCAGCGTTTTGAAAAAGTGCTTTTTGAAAACAAAAAGTGGAGTTTTCAAAAAGTGCATAATGAGAGTGTTTTTTCAAAAAGCTGAGTGTTTGGTAAAAGTTGTTAAAAAGTGCTTTTTGAAAAAGCTGAGTGTTTGGCTAGCACTTATAAAAATGACAGTTTGAGGGATAAATTACCAAAAAGGATAATGTATATATAAGGGAGTTTATTTCACACTTAAATAAATATTGTGAAATTATTTTTTTCTCACCAATATTAGCTAATAATAACCTACCACTTCAGATTTATTGTGAAAGTATTGTGATAATTTATACTAATTTTAATTTGAATGTACTATTACAATTATTTTTTTCTCTTTCTAAACAAATTATTTTTTTCTCACTAATATTAACTAATAATAACTTACCACTTAAAATTTATTGGAAAAGTATTGTGAAAAAATTGTGACAATATTTCTCAATTTTAATTTCTTATTCTTTATTTGATGTTTCCCTTATTTTATTTTATTTTTTTATCCATATTTCCTTCTTCTTTTTTCCTTCTTTTTATTCCCTCCACCCTCGTACCCTTAATTTTTTTTTTCTTTATTTCCTTCTTTCCTCTTTTTTCCTGCCACTTTCTCCACACACGTGCCTTTACTTTTTTTCTTTACTTCCTTCTTTCCTCTTTTTCCCTCCACTTCACACTCTAGAATGTTCCACACAGGCACATAATCTCTGCATCTCTACAAAGTTCAAACCCCTCTCTCATCCCTCAAAGTCTCTGCATCTCTTTTTTTTTTTTTTTTTTTGACAGTTCGAAAGCTAATGATGATGAAGAAGAAGATGATGATGAAGTCTCTGCATCTCTTTTTTCGTCTTTTTTCTTTATTTCCTTATTTCATCTTTCCTTCTTTATTCTTTTTTTTTTTTCACACTCCATAGAAGATGACGATGATGATGATGAAGAAGATGAAGATGATTGAAACATAAGGAATGAGGAACGCGCACGGACTGAGGACAGATTTATTGAAGGGTAATTTGGTAATTGCCCAAGATTGTCCAACGGATACATGACAACGCGCACGGGCTTTTGGCAAAATGAACCTTAAGAGCTCCTTTCAGTGTTTGCGCGTTTCTTCACAAGTATAAAACGCAACTTTTTCTAAAAAGTTGCGTTTTATGCTGAACCAAACGAACATTTGGGCTGACTTTTTTCAAAACGTGCTTTTTGGGCTGAAAAAGTTGAAACAAACGGTCACTTAAGAATAATATCATAAATTCAGGCAGTTTCTTCTATTAGGACAAAGGACATTAAAATTACATTTTGAGCTAACAAACTAATAATGAATTGTCCATTAATTTCTTAAATTCAAGTGGGTAACTATAAAACAAATCCAATCTTTATCCCATTTAGAGTTTCCAAAATTTTTAAAGCAAAAAAAAAAAAAAAAAAACACCAGATCAACAATAACAATGAAGACTTGGATGAAGAACAAAAAAGGGAGTTTTTTCTTTTCTTTTATTTTTATTATTATTATTATTTTTAAAGTTTCTTTTCAATGTCCATCTTAGCCACTCCCTAGCTACCAAAACCAATCTTAGCCTTATTCTCAAGAAATGGTATTTTACATGGTGGAGTTTGATTCGCTTCAAACTGCCATAAAACTTAACCCACCATTGAATTTCAAGAAGAAATGGCTATGGAACCCACCAATTGAAAAGAGATTGGCTTGCTTCAATGGCGGAGATCTTTGTTGGGCTTGGAAGACTCAGGAGGTGTGGAGATCGACATAGAGCTAGTCGTCATCGGAGAGGATGACATATGAGCAGAAAGAGATAGGGATGGTACCAAACTAGTTTCTTTTTTTTCAGATTTAATTTTTACAAACTTTTTAAAGAATATTTTAACTATATATGATGTGTAATTTTTTTTAAACATTGAAAGTTGTTTTCAATTTTTGTGACTCAAACTCAATTTTTTGAGAATTGAGTTACGGAAATTGAGTTAGGAAACTCATCCAAACAAAGCAATTCTCTGTGGGGCTCATAAAATTCAGAAATTGAGTGATGAAAACTGAGTATTGGATGATGAAAATGCTTAAACCAAACAAGCTCTTAATCATTTCAAAGTAGACTAATCATTTACATTATTAAAAAAAAAAAAAAACATATTAACTTCAAAGTTCATTGCAGGATGTTAACTGCTATTGTGTTGCAAAAATAAGCAACATTGATACAACGATGGGTTGGTATTATATTTCATGCGTGCTTTGTGGAAAGAAGGTCAAACCACAATCAGGATCATTTTGGTGCGCTAAATGTGAAACAAAAACAAATCTACCTATCCCAAGGTTAGAGGCATACACATTAACTACAAAGTTTTCAATTTTTATTGAAACTTATTCATCTTACTATAACTACTATACAATTTGCAAAATACTTCAAATACAGGATTCAAATTGAAGTTTTTTATTCAACTGACAAAACAACTTTTGTCATATTTGATCGAGATGCTAAGAAAATTCTAAATAAATCTGCAAGAGATCTTGTTGAAAACCAAACTGGGGCACAACTTATTTAAATTATTAAATTTATTGTAAAACTATTGATTATAATATGAATTAAAATTCCTAATACGCAGATTGATATTGGAGAAGAAATCCCACGTGATCTAAAGAAAATTTTAGGAAGAAAATACATTTTTCTACTTCGCTTGAATGAATTCAATTTGAAGAATGGTTTTGAAAATTACACAGTTGCTAAGATTTTTGATGCACCTTCAAATGAAAAAAGGTATGGAAGAAAAAAAAAATACACAAGTCAATATGTTATATTATTTCTTTTGCTACACTATATTGATGTAAATAGCATGCTGAAATTTAATATGAATGTAGATACTTGTGCAAAATCTTAGCGACAACAAATCTGCCAGTACAAACTTTGTAAGATCCAGCTAAGAATCTTCCAGTGGCAATTCATCAGTGATCAACACAAATGATGCAACAAAAGGAGAAAATGATAAAAGCTCACAAATTGAACAAATAAGGATGGTCCAAACTTCAAACGTTGAAGATGAAGAAACAAATGATGATAATATACCCCTTAACATGCTTTACAAGTATCGACATATTTCAAAAAACAAAGCATTGAAGAAACAAAAAAATAATATTTCGCAATAAAGCTCTTTATTACATCACAAAATAATATCAATAATATGGAATAAATTAATATGCTTTTATCAACTTTTATTATACAATATTACTCCAAAGTTGATTCTTTTTTCCTGATTACTTCAACAAAATAATTATAATAAATATGTGTCTGCAATTTATAATTGTTACTTCTTATGATAAACTCACTACTAACAAAATTCTATAACAAATATGTTATTATATATATATTTATATATATACAATATTCTCCATAAAAAATTACATAAACCATTACAACATTATCCATGCATCGCACGGGAAACTTACTAGTCTAAATTAATGGTAAGAATTCAAAGCACTCAAACGATGCCATTTCCACAAGTCCCATCCACAAGTCCACCCTTTAGAGAAAAGGATCAAACAGTGTCATTCAATCCTCCCACGCATGCATCACTTAGGGCATGTTTGGTAGACTGTAATTGGCGTTGTAATGTAATAGTTATTCCTATGGTTTAGTTATTCTTTAGTTTGGTTATGTTTTTATTACAAGGAATAATCATTCCTTATGAATAGCTATTCTTCAAAATGAGGAATAACTATTGCTCTTTAAAAGGTTGTATTAGCTATTCCTTAGTAAGTGCAATAATTTCAAAACTTAATATATTTCCAAGTAAACAAACTTTCCATATACATCTAACAATTATAAAAATAAAAAATCATAAAAAATAACACATATCTCTCTTAAATTTAAAAATAACAATTTTTAAGGAAATATAATTGCATGAGCAAGAAATTTCCTAAAATAAATGTTAAGTTTCATTCTAATGTTATAATTCACAACCAAACTAATGAATAGGTTTAGTTATTACATTATAACACATTTTATTCCTAGTAATAAAGATTACAATTCTTATCGTAATTTAGTGTACCAAATGTACCATTTATCAAACGCTGTCATTTGTATAGTAGTTGTTAGTTCAGAAGCAGTTACGGATTCTATTACGGAGCACGTAAGAAAATTCTGAGTTTATTGCAGTGATCTAATTATGGTGTAAATGATTGTATCAATGATTGAGTGTGAGCGCTTTGTACTTTTGATGAACTGTGAGTGTTTTGTACTATAAGTGTATCTGATCTAAAATTAATGAAAAAGATAAAATTTTCAGTCCAATTCTAATCTCTCTCTTTCTCTTCTCTCTGTTGCACTACTTGATATTTTCTCTTGCTTCTTTTTCTTGCTCATCTGTGATATAGAGTTGGTTAGATTCAATCTTTGTATTTTCTCAAAGATCAGAGATTCTTTCATATAGGACATGTTGATTCTATTGATGGTCAAGCCATTTTGGAGAAGCCCACACAAGAACGCTACTGCAGCTTGGCGAGCTGAATTTGACGCAATACAAGTTTCTAGTTGTACTACCACCATAAAGAGATTACAAAACATGAAGCTTGTTCATTTTTAAAATTAAAATTAAAAAAACCACCTTGACCGGTTTGCATGAAACCTCCAATGCTACTTTTATTTTTCTAGGTAGAACAATGCTACTATTAAGTGCTACCATTAATACGAAATAAATCTTTCTTTTCTAGAGAGTTTTCCATAAGTAGATCAAAACTTACAGTGCTGTGACATGACACTTTTTCCTATCACATAAAAGTGAATTTCAATAATTAAATTTAAGATAAGATTTTCTGTATTTCACTACCATCAATTTTTAGCATGCAATGGACCATAGCCATAGATTATAGAAAAAAGCTTATCATTTACAATCCTCCCTCAGAGCTCTTTAGCCAGCCATCTACAAATCAACAATTTCAGGAACAGGCTAACCAAGCCACCAAAGCATCTTAAGAAAACCAAGCAAAAGAGTAAAGGAAATTCAGCCCGACTTTGATTTAGATTGCAGAAATGAGGATCTCATTGAGGGGGGAAAGATGATCTCATGAAGATTGTGAAAAAATCCTTTATCATAAATGTTATTTTTAACAACCTGCACATCTTCCAATGGGGATTTTCGAAAGAAGGCTCTCCATTTGCTTTCTGGAGGCTTTCCTTCAGTACTCATCCCATTGATACTCGCTTTGAGGGCCGCAGCACTCGCCTTTGCTTCATTTATCTTCCCCTGCCAACTTATGTACTCTTGCCACTTGAAAGTCTGCAGTTCCAAGGAAAAAGTGCTACAGTGAGTTTCAGGGTTTCAAGAGAATATGATTACAATAGCATCTAAATCACAGCAAATTAGTTTATAAAATATTACAAAACCATAACTTAACAGAACTGACGGTTCCCACTATTCTGCCTCAACTAATGATTAATCGCAGGAACAACCCAGTTGGGTGAAACAATGAGAAAATGATATCACAACAGCAAATGGTATTCATCTCTTGTAGGAATCTTTGTTTCCAAGCTACCTTCTTAATCAAGCTGATTTCCTTCCTTTTCCTTTCTTTAGTATTATTAATATTATTATGTTTTTGTAAAATCCAAAAATGTCAACTAGGTTTGTTCCTAGGAATTCTTCTTACAAATTAAGTGATGTTCTTCAGAGATCAAGCAAACGTCATCATCAAAATGAAGAAAATTGCATGTCTAACCACAGCTATAACAATTTGAAGCATCCTCAAGCCACCCAAGCCATGGGTAGTGATTCTGTAGCAGCAATGCAGCCTCATGAGCTTATCCTATATGATTACTTATTCCCCACATCCTTCCCCTTCCATGATTTTATAAAAAGACAGTAAATAAAATTATTGAGAAACATCATGGTTGAAAAATAAACCTCATTTGTGGTAGTATTTGTGAGACAAAGCTTCGCATGATAGCTAAAGAAACCCGCCAATAGCAGTGAAACAATTGCAAGAAACACCATAAGAAGTATTTGTGTATTGTAGGAGGCCAACAACCACTGTTAAAAAGAAGAAAACAATTAAGCAAAAAATCATAATGAAAAGAGACAAACAAAAGCAATGAACTACGTAGTATAATTAAAGACTTAATAAAAAAAAAGTAATTTGATTAAAAAAGAGTAGATAAATAGAAATTTTTTAAAGCCCACCCTGATGCACAGAAAAAGGTTAAGCACACTATCATAAATGGCTCAAGTATGGAACTTCAACAATGTGCAGCTGTATTATTGAACGACCAATTTAGTAGGATGGAAAAGTGGGAGGATAAAGAAAGTAGGAAGGGGTATAAAAGTGAGAAGATGTAGAAGATATCAGCTTTCCATCATGTGTGTTTGGTAGAGGCCTAGAGGGATGAAAATTAACATAAAATTCCATTGTTCTATTAAAATGAAAAAAATCGGTCCATTGTGCAATGCTAGGTTGATATTTCTTCTGGAGAATTATCTAAAGTCATGTATTGATATTCTTGGAAGTTAATGGGAAAAGAGCAGAAAACACAGCTGCTGTTTGATGTGTGATGCTCAAGAACCCTTGTGCAATGCTAGGTTGATATTTCTTCTTTTGGTTTCTGTAATCCAGACCCTTAAGTCAGATTATTATTTATTCCAGCCCTATACCAATATGCCAGCCCCAAACTCAACCAACAAACCTAATCCGTACAGATCTGCACCAGATCAATTGGTTTCCTCTCAACCATTACCAGCCCCAAAATTCTTAGATTCTCCTTAGAGTGTTAATTCCGAGATCCTGCATCATGCAACTTTAAAAGAAAGGCTATTTGACTCACAGCAGAAACATGGTAATAGCTAAGAGTATGGTTATGATAAATCTGCTTCACACCAATATATATAAATATATATGTGTGTGCGTGTGTGCGCGCGCATGTTGCATAACATGTTGAAAGTTGTAGCATGAAAAACTAAAATCTTTAACTGTAACTAATAATCAACCAATCAAGTTATCTATTTACAAAGAAGAATTCAAAAACACCTTTAAAGTTTATTCTCCCTTTAAGTTGCTCCAACGCAGACCATTAGTCGAGGAATAAAAAGATATCAAATGACAGAAGAACAAGGAAAAAGAAAGCACTCATCTATACAACATGTGGAGCTAAACTATGAATAGAATTTTCAATGCCATTAATCATCAATCATCAGCATGACAACAGTAAACTTTTATTGAAACCTTTTTTTTTTTTTTTAAATTGCACCCACTGGTTCTTGAACCCATGACCTCACCCTCCACCAAGAACTTATAGGGGGGAGGTGCTAGGTGGCTAGAGAAGAATTCAAATATGCCCTTAAAGCAGTTAAAGATTATTCTTCCTTTAAGTTTCTTCATAGCGGACCTTTAGTTGAGGAGGAATCTAAAGATATCAAATCATAACAGAAAAAGTAGGGAAATAGAGCACTCACCTGTACAACATGTGGAGCTAAACTTAAAAAAGAATTTTCTACACCATAATAAACTGCAACAAATAAACGGGGAAAAAGATGTCACATTTAGGCTCAGATGCAACTGAGCCATAAACTTGAAATTATATAATGCAAATCAGAATTTTACCAGTTAGAATATATATAACTCTTAATTCTTTTAATCGTCCAGCAAGAATCAGCCCAATGGTAACTACTCCATATATGCAGAGAAGGAAATGCCTGCAAATCGTTAAAGAAGCATGTCAAATAAATAGAACCTGAAAAACAATCTTAATATACAAATCAGAGAGAAGAACAAACAGATACAACATATTGCCTTACATCTCAAATAAAGTTACAATAATTAATACAAAAATATAGAAGAAAAATCAAGGAAACTTCTCACTGATTGACGCTATTTAAAACTTGGAACAAAAGTTAAGAAAATAGTTTGGAACTTCTCCACTACTGTGCCATGAATTTCAAAAGTTTTATATAGCATAGAAAGTATGTCTTCTTTTTCCTAATCACCTCACAATCTTGGACATGAGGATTAAATGGTCAAATTTCCAAACAGAAGAAAATTAAAGCTTTGTTCAAAGGCCCATCTCATAACATTAGCTGTAGAGATAGATTTGCTACCCCTCATTATCAACATCTTCTAAGAAGGAGGCACTAACTAAAATAATGAACTATTTGATGGAGCCAGAGAAGGCTATTTACCATAGCATATATCTAGAAAGTATAAATTCTGTTGCAAATCAGATATTACTCACCACAAAAGAAAAGCCATAAAGTAGCCAGTGTTTCTCTCCCCTATACAATTATTCTGCACCAATGAAGAGCTAAGTAGAAATTGAAAGCAATATTTAACAATTAAAAAACAAACCATCTCACTACGGAAGATTAAAAAATAATAAACAAAATAGTTTGAGATTTTACCATCCATCCACAATGATGGTCAAAGCGAGCAACACAGCGATCACAAATGCTGCAGTGCTTGGACCTCGCAGGTCTGAACCAAAGGAGGAACCAATCATTATTAAAAGAATTAAATGAAAGTTTCCAAAGAAATCTCACCAGGTAAAAACTCACTTTGGTATTTTGCAAGTTGAACATTCTTTCTCAGAATAAATAACATTATCGTAGGGATAGGCAGAGATATATTGAGATACATTCTCAGCCTTCACCGTTCCTGGATCAGAAAAGCTAGTCAATAGAAAGAGTAGTACGCCTATACCAACAGCCAACAAGCTTGTATACCTGCAAGAACATATAAAGTCTGAGAAAATTTAGGATGGAATTATGCTGAAAGAATACAAAAAGAGAATAAGAGAGCAAGTATGCAAGCTCCTTCCTACATACCTGTGCACTCCACTTAGATAATAGCCAGGAATATAGCTGAAGGAAGACTTTGCAACAAAGTAATAGGTTCCTCCAAGTATTGCAAGATATATGATCTGAAATGAACAGAATATATAAATAAATATTAATTCCCAACTGAAAAGAAAGGGGCAATCTGTTCTAATTCAGATTAGCAGTAAGAAGCATAATCGTTTCAATAATTTGATACCTGAGAAAGAGGTGACATCATTTTCGTATTGCTTATTTGCGACTGCACATTAATAGCTAGATACATACTTTTTAAAGGTGTTTCCAGATTACATGACTGTTCCAGCCACCTTACTACATCAAAAAACCACAGCCATTGGCTGTCCTCCTGAGGAGTTGACAAACTCCTCCAACCCCTAGCCCCTAGGAGAAAAAAATCAACTTATCTGACCACTGAACTTCATCACAGCAAGCCTTATATCTAGTTCTATTTTAAATAAATTAAAGGAAAAAATGAATCCACACATACCAGAACACCATAGTTTACATGGCTTGACCTTTGGTACACATCCAGAGGCCCAAAAATGACAACATGTAAGTTTCAGATATGGTAGTGCCCTATCTCTGAATCACATCCTTACCACTAGGCTCTCTAAAACACATAAACATGCTCACATGAAAAAAACCTTTTTCTTTTTTAATTCAGTAGTTGGGAGTGGGAGCATTTGAACCCTAAACATCTCTATTGGAAACACCAAGAGGCTTCAGTTGAGCTACAAAGCTCTTGGCACCGACATGCAAAAACCTAAGGAAACGAACTATCAAACAACACAATGAACTGAATTTTATATAATCCTCTACACCAAAAACAAATTCATTCCATTTCCATGAATCATTGAAATGCCTAGCAAGCACAATCTGAATTCCCACATGATTCAAACCATCTTAAATCTCCACATAAATATCTATAATAAAAATAAATAAAAAATTTCTCTAAGGTCTCCAAATAACAAGTCAACCATGGCCACCACATCCTACACCACAATGCATCCTACCATATGCTATCCTTCTGTTAAAGATCACTTTTTTCAAAAGCTTAACTTGTTAGGAAATAATAGAAAACAATCCCATTTCCCAAAACCACAATTCAATCCAATGCAAACCCAATTCTTTCTCATTCCTTGGTTAAAAAATAATAATAATAAAAAATACCCATTTCAAAATAAACCAATTGGAACACAAATTTCGTGTGACAAACCTGTAAAATAGGATTGGGTCGGTCACAGCAGAAATACTCAACGGATAGAATCGCATTAGTCCCTTTGGACCCAAACACAGCCCCAACAAACCGCCTATCAAAGCCAAAACAAACAATGATCAAACAACTGAATTAAGGAAGAATAGCAATGGAACAAAATCGATTGTGAGAGAGAAAGAGAGTACAGGAAGTAATCGTAGGCGCCGAAGGTGAGAAAGACGTGAATGCGTTCGATGAAAGTCCCCTGAAAGATAGGCCACTGCCCGCACAGAAATGAAACCAAAACCAAGAGTGTGATCAGGCCGTGACACACCAGAACCCACTGCACTGCCATCTATCTCTGACAGCTTCTAGAGAAAGAGAGAGAGAGAGAGATGGGTTTTTGCTTTTTTGGGTTTTCTTTTTTTGGGGTTAGAGGAGGAGGGGAGAGAGAGAGAGAGAGAGAGAGAGGTGGGCATTGAGAGTTTTGGACATGTTGTAATTCTTGTGTTCGTGTTTTGTGTGGTAGTTGGAACTAGGAAGATTTTGACTTGACTCATGCTTCCAAGTCTTTATGTTTTGTTTTTTTTCTCAATTTTTCTTTGATAAAATTTGGAATTTTTTTTTTTATATAAATGTTTTTTACCTGCAGTTATTAGTTGATTGGACATTAGTACATGAGAGAAACCATAAAATGTTACAATTATAACTTGGAAAACCCATTCAAATTAGTGTTTAAATATTAGTATATTGGTGGTTACATGAATCTCACATTAGAGATAAATCTTAAACTTAATGATAATATATATGTTAAGGGTATTGTAGCTCAATTGGTATATCTTGATTTTTAGTGTTTACAATAAAACATCTAAATTCAAATCTCGTCAAATTATCAAATTATTAAAAAAAATTAGAGCTTAATATTGGAGAATTTTTATAGTCCAAGCCTCATGGTTGAAGTAAAATAGTAATCTACCAATAAATATTGGTTTGGATGATGAAATGGATAATAGAATCCAACCTCAAATTTTGTCCTTTTGTTACCATGGAAAAGTATTTAGAGGCAAACTTGGCCAAAATTCAAAAATTGATAATATCCAATATTTGGAGAGAGCGAGAGATGCATTAATAAAAATTAAGATCATATTTTAAACTAATAGCCTGTTAGGATGGAGGGGGGAAGAAGAGGGAGTGAAGGGAAGTAGAATAGTGTTGGTTAAAAATAAACTAATTTTGTGCTACATCTACGCTACTCTACTCCTCCTCCCTCTACCTCAATCCAAACAGACCATAAGTTAAGGTCCACTTAATCCATTTATAAACAATTGGGTATCCTCCTGCACCTATATATTTACAAAAGATATTGGATGTTACTAAGAATGTATTATCAAACAATTATATTGTCAGATACTGTAATGACTTTTTAAACATGATCCTTAAGCCATATTTTATTGTAAACAGAATAATACTTTATTACAAAAAAGGAAATTTATTCTTGACAGAATCAAATTTTTATTAATTATAGGCAGCACTGAAGTGTGTTAAGGACCTGTGTTGCACTTGATTGAAGTTCTTACTCCGACCAGAAAAGAAAAGTGAAAAAATAAAAATAAAAAACCTACACAAATTGAAGCAAAACAAAATAGAGTACTTTTTAACCACAAGGAGTGGCACAATCAGCTCGGTTTCATGTCTCATGATGCAGAAGCATTAGTTTAAGTGAGTGTTTGGATAGTGACGAAAAGCAGACGCGTCTACGTCTGCATTTTTTTTTTTTTTTTTGAAGTGCATTTAGCACCACTGAAGCTTTTTCAGTGGGTCCCGTGCACTATTCATGAGACTCACAAATCTCTTTTTTCAATAAAAATTTCATTAAAAATAGGTTTCACGGCACTATTCACACATTTAAAAATTATTTTGCTACAATATTTTTAATTTTTAATTTTCAGCAAAATAAGCGGTATCCAAACACACCCTAAATCTCCTCTTAAGTCATTCAAAACAGAAGGTCCCCAAAAAATTTTAAGAATTAATGAATTGAATTATTTCCATTTGTGTGTATGAAAGCCAGGCTTTTTAACCTTCAATTTTTACACTATTTATGATTTATTGAAAGAATATAATGAAAATTAATAAAAATATAAATGATTGGAATGCAGTCAAATAGAAATGAATTAGTTAAAAGCCTTGTACCTCTCTCTCTCTCTCTCTCTCTCTCTCTCTCTCTCTCTCTCTCTATATATATATATATAATTAAAGAAGTTTAAAATTTATACTGCGTATTCAAGAGTTAAGCCCTTTTGGATATACACTACTATTAGTTTCTTTAAAACCTTATCTCCTCTCCCCGTATGTGTGTTAAATGCTTAATATTCTCAACAAAAAATATATATCTATATATATATATATATATATAGTTAAGAGCTTTGTACCTTAATGCTATAGTCAATTCCCTCTCTTCTATGGTTGTATCCTTTAAACTATAAAATGCACTTTAATTTTGATATCAGCCCTTGAATCAAAAAAGAATTTAACCTTTTGACCTCTACCTTTTTAACCCTTCATTTTTTTAACCTTCCTCCCTTTCAAGGTGGTATAGCTATTGCATCAAATCTAAATCTGCATTATATAATATATAATTATAGAATAACATGATATACATTCGAACGCTCTTAACTTTCACAACAATATGATATACCTTTGAATGCTCTTTAGTCTTTACCCCTTATTTTTCTTACTACATAAAGTGTTATGAGCTAGCTGTCAAAAAGTGGATTTTGATGTTCCTTGAAAATCAGTGGATTAAAAGTCTCCGGACTTTGGCAATCTTGAAGGTGGAATCCTGAAAAACCAAACTCAATCAGAGAGAAGACCGGTGGAGGCCGGCCTATGATCCTCCGATGATAAAGTTAGTGACTTAGGATGGAGAAAAATCACTTTAAGGCTGTTCTGTTTTCTAGAGAAAAAGTCTGAATGAATTACCTCTTTGTAGAAAAATGCTTATATAGTGCATATGGAACGGTTATTTGTTCTATAAACCGTTCCTATTGTTGAGGAACTTATCAGAGTATAAAATAACTTCCATAACTTCCATGGAAGTTATTTTACCTAGACTGAAGCTTCGTTTTGGACAAAGGAGGTATTGGTTCATGAGTAAAGCCAATTTTGTCATAGTCTCCAGTTTGGCCAAGTCCATTATCTGCCTTGTCCGTCATTAGGGACGGACGAGGCTTCGTCCGTCCTTGCTAACGACGGACGAGGCTTTGATGGTGACAAGGCTTCAAGTCGTCCACCTTCCTCAAGGACGAACCACATGGACGACTTTTTGGAGGTATTTATCATCATCATCAGATTTCAGTTAGCATAACTTTCTGAAAAACATGTTTCTTATATATGTATGAAGATCTGAATATTTTTGTAAATTCGTTTTGAAGTCAATGAAATTCTACAGTGTTTTTTTCGTTTATATTTCTTATTGGAATAGATTCTCCATGCTTTTGCATCACTAAAGGGCTGCAATGAGAAATATAATATGGATATATATAGATCATATTCTATATATTATGGAATAACATTATAATTAAGTTCAAATATTTATGAGTTCAAGAAATTTTCTAAGGAGGTAATTTACGTGGGGTGGGGTATTCGACGGTGGGTTGCAACGATATTGAAAGCAAAATATTGGGTTGCAATGATATTGAAAGCAATAATATTATTTTAACGTGGAACTTACAATCAGGATTGCCTAAAAAGCTATTATATTTTGAATTCCGACATTGTAACAAAACAATCACACAAATTCCATATTGGCATCTAGCCTTTGGGCTGTTTCATCTACAACTGAACAAACGTTCAAAGAGATTCCAACAGCATTCCAAAAAACCTTTGACATTGTTTGTGCATAGAAAAAAAAAGGCCAAGAAAATAAGAATTTCTCTGACCATTTAGTAATTATTAATCTTTTGTGCATCTTAACACCAATTTCCTAACCCAGAAATCTAATAATTAACAAATATATTTTGAAGTTTACAAAAAGACAAAAACAATACACACATCACTAGGACATACTTGATCTCACCTTTCAAAGAAATTATACAATGAATTGATAAAAGGTGGTTTAAGATCTCATATAATTTTTTTGAAGACTGGAACTAATACCACAAAATAATGAAAAAGCAATTAAATTTTTCCATACACATAATATTCATCAATTATATTTTTCCACACACATAATATTCATGAGGAATTGCTTAGTGTTGTTTAGGGGTTCGATTTGGATAAATAAAAATATATTTTTTTTTTCAAGCTATTTCTCTTAAATTCAGTTTAAAGTATTATTGTTACATGTTAGTGGGGATCAAGTCAATTCGATGTCTGAAACGTCTATGGTATCTTCTATAATGCCAAGGCAAGCTCCTACAGATTTTCCCATGGACATGGCCTCTGCAAGTTTAGCTCGTGCTAATTTGTGGCGACGCAAAAGTAACACAGTATTCAGCACGGACCATCTGACTTGAGAGTCTGCTTTTTTCTGTGTGAAGCCCAAACTTTGAAGTAGCATGTCCAACTATTCCATGATTGACAGAAAAGTTCAATTAGTAACATGGATAGTTGCATACTTCTTCCTCTCTTTAGAGACAAAATCTTGTCATGGCAGAACTATTAGCATGTAAATTATTATAAACCTTATTTATGTCAGCAAGGCCTCCCTCAGCAACTCCATATAAGAGATACTCCGTTGCTACACCAGCCAGAGCTACACATGAGAATCTGTTCAGTGTCTAAAAGACAAGTTCCCAGGGTCAGGTACCTCTTTTTCAAAATAAAGGGACTTCATAGTTTCAATAGCAACATAAACTGCAATATGTTAAAGACTTAAGAAGCAGCAAATTTAAAAGTAAAAAGTCTGTGACATACTGTAGCTGATACTTTTCCTGTGTTAACCTGCATGACATGGAAGGAGGTAACAAACTAACAATCAGAGGCAATGGCAACAATGTAATAAACCAAAAGACAATACGTTCAACTCAGTAAGTAAGAAACTGAGTGTTTTTCTTTTGACAATATAGCAATGTCTATATAACAGATTTCACCATACTAATCAGAACGAATTAAACTCCCATTGAATAAAACTTCTTAAAAATAACTTCTCCACAGATCACTTTACTTTTCAAAGATTAAGCTGATAATTTTTAGCCATAGTATATTAAATCTAAGCACCACCAATTCCAATGCGTTAAATAAGTGGATCAGAGCTAGCCCAAAGTGCCTGTTCTATTTCATTAGCAAAAAGCCAGGATTTATTTACTTGATTTTTTTTTTTCTTCTTTATCTGTTCATTATCTGTCAGACTTTTTACTTTTAGGTCTCACCAATTGGGTAAGGCCCTAAGGGCATGTCAAGGATGGGGGGTGCTGAAAGGGAGCCACAAAAAATGCGCACAAAAGGCCAGATGTAATGCTAATGGGGAGGGGGAGGGGGAGGGGGAGGGGGGGGGGGGGGGGGGGGGGGGGGGGTGGGGGTGGCGCAGGAACAGGAAGAGAAAAGTTACCAATATAATAACGTATGCGAAAGGGAATGGTTGGAAGACCCTTTCATGATTCAGAAAAAATTCGTGAGGTACTTTAACAGATCTTATGACAGGAAAGATAATAAAAATGAGCAAGGGATCTTGGAGTAATTGCAGTGTATTGACATTCCAAGCTTAATAGGTGAGCAGGAGCAGCAGGAGTGAGAATTCACAGTTGAGGAGGTAATTGAAGCTCTAAAACATAGGGGACCTTGGAAAGCATCAATACTGATGGGATTCCTGCCTTGCTTTCTCAGAAATTCTGATCATGGGTAATTCTGTCACTAATGCAGTATTATCCTTCCTTGATGATGGTTATTTGATGAAAAAATTGAATAAAAGCATTATTCTTGTTCCTAAAGTTAGTATCCCAGAGACAGTAAAAAATTTCAGGCCAATTAAAAGCTGCAATATGGTTTATAAAATTATCTCTAAGGTTCTAGTGAATAGAATTAAAAATCTCTCTTGGATTCTCTTGTCACATATTCCAAAATGCTATCATTAAAGGCAGACTACATTTCTGATAATTTCATTTGGGCACATGAGCTGTTGGAGAAGATTAGGAAAACTAAGAGAGGTAAGACTTGGATACAAGCCTCTTGAGATTGATATGAATAAGGCTTACGATAGACGAGGGTGAGGGAAGAAAATGTCTTGAAGTACTTTCCTGATATCCATACTGCAGCCGGCCTGATTGATCAGTCAAGCAACAGTTGGAAAAAGGAGCTTATAAAGAGAATATCTCACTTCTCTAGTGCTAAGAAAATATTGAGCATTCCATTGATTTACATAACTGTGGAAGAATTTATCACTTCTCTAGTGCTAAGGAATATAGTCTCTGATGTTTACTGTCCTTTCTATGGTGGTGATGATGAAATTCTAGATCACATTCTTATTTCATGTCCCCTAGAAAGAGCTATATGGTTTGCATCAGAGTCACAATTAGGACTGAATGTATCCCACAGCCCTCTGTACAAAAATGGATTTTCAAATGGATAAGTGAAAGCCTTGACTGCATTGAGGAATATCTTGATTTTCCTCAGGAAACTTGTGGGCCCTGTGTCATTTCAAGAACATAGCAGTTTCTGAAGGTATGTAAATTGGAGCTGAAGCTGTTTTGGCATTTAATAAAAGGTTAATGTCTACTTGCAGAGAGGCTTGGGGCAAACAACAGGCATCTACTCTGACTTTTTACTACCAAAAAAAAAAGCAAAGGAAGGTGTCACTGAACATGTGGGGTGGAAAGAAATTCTTCTGGCAGCAGATTGAAGGTCCAAGTGCAATAGATGGGGAGATTCAGCTTTGTTATATGTCTGGCTGTTAGAGAAGAACTACAGGCCGTTAAAATGGATACAGAAGTAGTTGTCCTGTTAGCCAACGCTTAAGTAATTAAATTATGACAGAAAGCTTTAATTTCTGCATGGCCACTACAGCCTGTTATGGAGGACATTTGGAGAACAACCAGGTCACTCAAAGGAGTGTGGTTTAGGTTGGCTAATAAAAAGGTTCTTAAAGAAGCTGATGACCTGTTGCAGAAATGGATTTTATGTGCCTAAGTTGAAATTGCTCATTTTAGCATTTGTGTAGTTTTGGTTTCCTTGTAGCTGGTACTGATCTATTGTGTGTCCTGTTATTGTAACTCGCTTTGGCTAATTAAAAAAAAGGGCTTTGGAAATTTCACTTGTGACAAGACTCGGTAGAGGCTTGAGCTTTGCTGCAAAATCATTTCAATTCATTACAAGTGGTCCTGGGTAAAGCAGAAGAGTCATGGCACCATTAAGTAGCAAGCTTTCCAAGGAACATGGAGTACCAGTAACCCCAATCCAACCCCCCTCCCCACAACTCCCGTTTCAAAAACGAAAAAGAGAGAAATAAATAAATTTAATAGAAACAGAAATAGCATTGAGGTAGAAAAATAGAACAATGAGAGAAGGAAATTTCTAAAGTAAAAGCAGATAAAAGAAAACAACCTACTTCTTCAAGAAATTCAAAATCCACAAAAGCAGTCCCTGCTTGAACATTTAGAGATCCTTCCTTCTTCAAAGCTTCCAAACTAGATAATGTGTATCCCTTTGGAAGAATACCCACTAAGTAAGCAATTAAGAAATGGCCAGCTTCATGCTGCAAAGAAGTTCCATATGATGGTTACTTCATGCTCATTTATTTGAGATGCAAAAGATAGGTAATAATGGTACATATACAGGAGGAGACATCCCTGAACATATAGTGACATTTGAAACAAGAATGTGGCACTTCATCACCATGCCATTGTAGAATGATCTCAACATAGCATTATTGGATAACTATTCACCTAATGCCTAAACACAGAGACAAACAAAAGAAACACACAGACACACATATACATATAGAGATAGAGAGAGAGATGTATCTTACTTGAATAACCCTGTTGTGGTACTTCTGACTAAATGTATGACCAATTGTGTCAATAACCAAGCTGCCAACACCTCCATTAAAGGAGACCTATAAACAATCAATTCAGTGAGATACTCATATAGCGAAGAGAATTAGAACTTCTGTCTAATGTAAGTGATTAAATAGCATGTGAGTCAGCAATATACCAAATGCGAGCCAGACAATGAAATTTAAATACACCCAGGAATAACAACATAGTTTTTAATATATATTCATCGCAAAAAGACACATAATTTTAGAATGAAACAGGTTCTCCGTTCAGATCAGGGTTTTTCAATGAGGAGACAGAGAGAAGTATAAGGGAATCACCGAGTCCAAAGTCCACAGAAACAGCAATCCAACGGACAAATATAGAATTTGTTGTGAGCTCAACCTAAGCACATTCCATGAGGCAAGCCCTCCTAAAACAGCAGCAAGTTGCAGGTTTCTTTCTATTGAACCAAGTGTTGCATCCACTGGTGATAAAAGAGATGAAGTTTCTATTTGATTCAGCTTCAACTCATCCAAGGTATAGAGTCTTTGGGGCACCTGCATCACGGATCCCTTTTACAATGAAGAAACTAGACAACAAGCTCTAGCTCAAACAACACCTCCTCCACAAGAATTAATGCATGGTACAGTTATGAGTTCAAAACACAGTGTCTGCATGTATGATAAACTTACCAATATAAAAGGTATAATGAAGAAACAATTTCTATCAACACTAAACAGGCATACATTGAGCAAGAGATCTACCAACTATATGTAGAAACATGAAACTTGACAATCATGCTTGCAATAGCATTGCGCAACATAAACACCATAAAACAAACCACCCTCCAAAAGTAACATTGACTACTATATTGTTCCATAAATAGGTTCTATGCAGCAATTTCAGTTCAGTTTTTAAATCATAACATAAACTACATCTTTGGACTTTTGATGATTTCTTGGACCAATTTGGTTTACCTTATTTTTTTAACAAATAAAATCAGCATCGTACAATGCCACTCATCCTACATGGTAATCTGCTCCAGTTAGCAAACACAAGCAATTAACAACCCCCCAATTGAAATTTTCCAAAGCCAACAAACAATCCTAATCAAAATGTAGATCCTCTTCCACTTGGACCAATAATTGTTCATGTATAACATGCTTCAGAGACTATCATGTAGCAAAAAGTAACCAAGTGAAGTGCAACTAGACTGAACCCAAACTGGCAGACCATTCATTCCTTAATCCTCAGTCTTAAACATGACCCAAAACTTTTTTTTCATTTCTATATTGCAACAAGATGATTACCATTAAAATATAGTCATAGCACTAACTTCAAAATTTCAATTGCCACCACAACCTCCAACAATCCAACCAAAACAACACTAACATGAACTAAACCAATAGTTGATATACATGCAAGGAAAGAAACCAAAAGGAGAGTGAGTCACAAACCTGCCTGGCAGCACCAAAACACCGAAGCCCACCAGGCTTCCCTTGTGAATGCTTAACAAGTGAGAGTGCTGCCTTGTCATCACCCTTGGCAAGTTCCTTATCCACTTGCTCCAAAACTTGTCCACGCGAGACAACAACCTCAGACGAGCATGTGATTCTTAGAGCGGGAAGTTTTAGCTGCAGGCGACATGACAAGCTTGCATAATTGGCCACGGTACCCATTCAAAGAAAGCCCAGAAAGTAAATTCCACGACCCAACTTGTTTTAACTCTTTGGTTTGCACCCATTCTCAACCACACATAAGGATAATTATCATTATAATAAATATATAAAATATAAACAAGTAAATATTGGCGTAGGGTATAAGTTTTGATATATGTTTTTTTCTTTTCTTTTGCCTTTTTAAATTTTGCCAAACTATTATTTAGTAGCTATGCAGTTAGTATTGTTTCAATTTTGTCCAAATACTTTAAATCATGTCAATTCCCTCCAATTTTTAAATCCAATTCGCTCCGTTCTTAATTTCGTCCCTCAACTTTCAAAATTAAGTGAATGGTGTTTTTCAACTTTTAAATCAAATAAATTCTATTCATAAAGGGTGAATCATTTTTTAAAATTGTGAGACAAATTTAACATAATTAATATAAAAAAATAAAATTGACACAATTAACAGTAGAAAGACAAAATTGACACCATTAAATATAAGTAAATTACATTTTTAGTCCTCCAAATTTGGGATATGTTTAATTTTGGTCTTTCAAATTTTTTAAATTTAACAACTTTGTGATTCTATCAATTTTCCATTCATTTATTGCTTTTTATCCATATCTTACTTGCATTTTTGTTTAATTTTAGCCCCTTAAATATAAGGTTAATTCAATTTTTGTCTCTTAAATATGGGATCGGATCAAGTCTGGTTCCTTACATATTTTATGCCTAAGCATTCCACTAAACGTATAAATGGAAAAATAAATAGGAGGTATCCATTTCCATAAAATTCAGTTAGCATTTGGTTTTGCTCAATGTTGTATACTTGACACTTGTATCATCAATCATCACAAAGCAAGAGACAATCACAACAGTAGATCAGTTGGATTTTACATTGATACAAAAGAGAATACAATCAATGTGAAAGAAATTACGGTAATATGAATCTTGTTGAGGTCCAAAATATCACAAGGAGTCAAGCCCATAAAAGCAAGAAAGACCCAACCCATGGAAATGAAAAAAAGGAAGAAGGCTTGGCCCCTTAAGATGAAAAAGGAGGAGCCTGGCCTATAAGAAGAAGAAAATAAGTCTTGGGCCTTGGATAAAGAGGGATGAAGGAGGCTTGGCCCAAGGGTGTATGGAAGCCATGATACTTAAGAAAGTCCAAAGGAACAAGTAAGATCTGGGCCAGGTTGCACAGGATCTGCCAGCCTTAGAGAGCAAGTCCCCAAGAAGAGTTGGAGGACGCCAACCAGGATATGGACAGCTCAAGATATAGCACGCTCACTTAAAAAAGGAGCACAAAGGATGAAGAAGGTCCTATCAACATCAGTTTCCCACGACTTAGAAGAGAGTGATACAGACAGATGGTGATTTTGGGGCCAACACCGGTTGAAGAAACCTAGGACCTTGGGCAAGGCAAAAGGTGAACCAAGAAGGAAGATGGCTAGGAGCCTTTTCAACTACACCGTCAGTAAGAAGGAATCTGCTCCATTTTAGGGAAAGAAACAAATTGTGAGAAGTCAACATCAAGGCATCAAAACTTTGAGGTGTACCTTTTAAGGCCCTGGATGAAGAATGAGAAGTTTTGACCTTAGAGGAGAATTTGGATTTACTTAGAAAGGATCTCCTGCAAGAGGAAAGTCAGCAGGTGGGCTTTTGGCTATTAGTCCCTAGGAGAGTGAAGTAAGAAAAGAAAGGGGAAATGACCAACTACGAATGCTTCAGATAGAACATTGATTCTAGTACCCAGAGCACTAAAGGGATGGATTGTTGATTTTGAAGAACCTTCAAATAACACTATAAAAGGGGTGAAACCCAAGCTAAGGGTATTCATTCAAAGTTCAGACATAAGCACTCAAGACACAAAGAAACACCAAAAAAGAGTCTTGAGCTTTCACTTGAGATAGACTGGGAAGAGTGAGGAATTGTAAGAGATCCTAGAGAAAACACTTGAGGAGTCACTTGAATTCAAAGATATTCAAACTTCACAAGTTTTGATAGCCTAAGCGGTGCTATTCAAGTCTATAATTTTTTAACTCTATTGAGCCTTGTGGAACATCCCAACAGAGCAAGACCTCATGTGCTTAAACACTCAATATAATAAAATATGAATACCACTCTATTTGGAGGATCTTTGTCACTCTCTTTGCTTTGTCTTTTATTTGTTATTCCTTAATTATTCACGCAACCAATATAGTACATTATACATACATACATATACATATACATACATATACATATACATACATATATCTATATATATATATATATATATATTTGTGTTATGAGATTCATGTCTTGTGCACAGATTGGTTGCGGTGAGCCAAGTCTAGTCCGACCAACAATCAACCACCCACTCTTGAAGGCCCATGATCCGTTGTTATTGTTAGGCCTGAGAACCATCCAAAAGTTAAACCCACAAATCTTCTTGCCAACTGTCATTCTTTCTCGTCGGTTGCTACTGGGCTGTATATCTCTGATGCAGAGAATGATATAAAGGGATTAGTATTGCACTGCGTGCAATTCACACTCCTCTCTCACAAAATTTTTTCACATTCACTTTCCAAACTTTTACTTTTTACTTTTCTTTAACTTTTTTTAATCAATGGTTAAGATTGAAAGTTGAGTTTTACAACTATCAATCTCAACCATTGATAGTAATTGCATCAAGTGCAATACCTAGGTAAAAAGCTTAAGAGTTTGAAAAAATAACAAAAACGTATTCTAATGTAGTAGGTAGCTATCACAAATTGCAAAAGCATGCAAATTAGTAGTGGAATGGTTGGGAATGAAAATGAAAAATGGAACCACAACTAAAACGCAAGTCATTTTGTTATTTTGTTGATGAGGTTAATGACTGAGACTGCATTTTGAGAATGCAAGGCATTGCTTGCAAAGTTTTCATTAATTTGGTAGCTCCATCTATCCTTACCGGCATTCGGATTAATTAAACCATGAGGGGTTGTCAACTTAAATGGCCCAGCAGAGGATATTCTGGTTTAACAGGGGTTTCTAGTTTCTACTTTGTAGTCCTGAACTTGGAAGTGAACTGCTCAAAGGACAAGCTTCTAGTCGTGGCAAATTTCCAGTTGTAAGTGATTTGAAGTCATTTTTGCCTTAAGGCCCTTGTAAGCTAAGCATAATGGTCGCAGAGAAATCTTTACCAGAGATATCTGTTCCTACTTTATAATTTATACACAACTCAAGTGTAGTTTTTGACAACTAAGCTGTGTCATCTTAAGCACTGTTTATGCAAAAAGAATTTTAGGCCAAACGACCGAGCAATCAAAATCACAATACATCATTAGTCAAACAATCACAATGCATAAAATACAATTGCCTTTATCTACCTTGCTCCCCCATAGGCTCATAGCTGCAACTTAAACCACCTCACCCACCAGCTCCGAAACAAATAAGATTATCCATGGCCACAGGCACATTCGCAAGCAATTTTAGTCTAATGAACCCAATATGAAGATATCATCACACACGCATTTACTCTGCAACTTAAACCACCTCACCCACCACCACCTCACCCACCAGCTCCGAAACAAATAAGATTATCCATGGCCACAGGCACATTCGCCAGCAATTTTAGTCAAATGAACCCAATATGAAGATATCATCACACACGCATTTACTCAATACATCTAAAAAAGCAGGCTCTTTCACTTGATCCGAAACACAATTAAACACAACAAGCATATGAGGAAACATGGTAGTGCATTGCAAAGAACGCCAAAGTACAACAGAACCATCTTCACAGGCAATAAAACTTTGTGGAGAAACCCAACAGCAAATTCCCCAACAAAACCATTCTATCACATAAATACCATCATTCAAAATCTCACCTTTCAATTTAATCTCATTAAAAAAAGACAAATATAAGAAAGCACATCAGACAAGTATGTAGAAGCAATAAGATTCATTTCATTAACAAGAAACATAGCATGAAATTTCAGTTGGCACAAGTACAAAAACAGAAAAACACATATATGTTACAAACTACTAAAACAACCCCTATCTATATGAAGGCACTAGGATTCTAGAACTCCTGTGAAGCTGATCCAATGTCGCCTTTTCCTTTGCCAACCTTCTTAGGCAGAAGGGTCTGGTGGATATTCGGTAACACTCCTCCATTGGCAATAGTTACAGAGCCCAGAAGCTTGCTCAGCTCCTCGTCATTCCTCACTGCAAGCTGGATGTGCCTTGGCACAATTCTATTCTTCTTGTTGTCCCTAGCTGCATTTCCAGCAAGTTCCAGTACCTGAATACACACACCAAAATCAAAGCCACATTAATAATCCAAACCCGTTAAAAATAAGACAAATATTTTGGTAATGAAAGGAGATTGAAATGAATTATCCAAACCAATTTTTTGTAAAAAAAGGAGATTGATATAAAGCCAAAAGAGGTTGATTTCACTTCAGAAAACCCAAATACCTCGTGTCCCCAATCATTTCAAAATTCCATAAAAGCTTGAAAATTTATTGAATTGAATCCAATTAATTAAGACAACACTTCCAATTCAAGAAAAGAAATCCTAAATTAATAAATGAATCCAAGAAATCAAAACCCAAAAATCCCCCAATTTCAGTCTTAAAAAATCAAGACCATGCAACGAAAAACCCAGGAAAATCAAAACCCTAGTTTCAACCAAAACGCCCCCAATTTGAAAACTTTGATCTCAAAAATCAACTACGCAAAAACAATCAAACCCAAAAAAATACCCATTTCCGTCCGAAAAATCAAAACCCAATTAACCCAACATTTCAAAACACAAAACCCTAATTTTGAAAATGAAAATTCAATCAACATACATCAAATCAAAACAAACCAAATTTATCATTTTTAAAAAAAAAAAAAAAACCCTAATTTCATTCCACCAATCAAAACCATGCCCAAATAACCAAAAACCCAAACCCCCAAAATCAAAAATTCCCATCCCACAAAACACCAAAAAAAAGCCAAAAGGTTTAGTTACCTCAGCAGCGAGATATTCGAGCACGGCGGAGAGATAAACCGGAGCACCGGCACCGACACGCTCGGCGTACTTTCCGGCCTTGAGAAACCTAGCGATCCTACCCACTGGGAACTGAAGCCCGGCCTTCTGCGACCTCGAAACCGACTTCGACGCCTTCGGCTTTCCTCTTCCTCCCTTGGTCGAACCTCCTCCAGCTCCGCCCGTTGAACTCATATCTCTCTCTCTGTATCTTTCTCTCTCTAGAAATGAAAACCCTAGCTCTCTCTCTCTCTCTCTCTCTCTCTCTCTTGATTCACAGTGTGTGTGTTGCTTTGCTTTCTTTCTCTCTCTTTGGTTTGGTTGCGTTTTGTGGTTGGAGAATATATAGGTGGGCAAGGTTTGAGCTTATTGGTGGATTGGTGGTTCACGCGGATCGCCAGCGTGGCAAGATTCGCGGCAAAGTGGGAGTCTTTTTTTATTTTTTAATTATTTTTGGTTTGCGCGGGTTTTCAAAATTTTTTAATCTGTCACTCAGACTCAGTGAGGTTTGTACCAAAACGGCGACGTAATTTAACAAGTTAATTTATGACAAGATCGATACAAAGTAAAAAAAAAGGTTGGTACTCCAGCAAAGCTATTGTTTAAGGGGATGATTACACTTTACACAACTTTAGAGTAAATTAGATTTTAAATTAACCAATCAAATATATTGAATTTTTTTTATAAATCAATTTAAATAGAGCTGTCTATATAAAATAAAATTAAAATTAAATAAAGTTATTCTACCAACACAACAAATTATCAAAATACTTTCATAATAGCTAATGTGTCAATTTCTCATAAATCAAATTAAATTAAATTAAATAATAAAATATTAGATTGAGACTTATGAAAACTGAAAAAAAAGAGTGTAATAAAAATATTATGATATTTTTTTGTATACCTGGTACTGCATAAATAAATACCAATAAATATAAGACGAATAAAGTGTAAAGTTATTTATTATTCATTATACAATGATTACAATCTATTTCTTCCAATTGTGAAATTGATTTGGTTTTTTTTTTTTTTTTTTTAGTCACAAATGTGACATTAAATGGATAGTCGAGTGCCAAATTGCCAATACTTTTATTTTTAAACTTCATTAAAATTTGAGTTTCTTTTCTTCTTTTTCCTATTTTTTATCTTTTATTTCAAACTTTTATTTTTTGAGATTATATTATTATGTGATGGTACTTTCTGGGGATGGACCTGGTGTCTTTAATTCTATGAAGACTCTTTTTATCTCATGCAATATGACCATGAAAAATATGGCCCAAAGTTGTTCCACAAAATTACTGGATATGTCATCAATAAAGCCCATAACTCAGTACGTTGCCACACCCTAAACGAGGATCCAAGCTCCAGCCCAGGATGAGATGAGTTCCTTTCGATAATTTCATTTACATCTCTAAGATAAATGGAAATCCAAACAGATTCCATAGGGCCTTGGGAGTGGGCTTCGTTACAGCTTAAAACATACAAAAACAAAGATGTCATTCTGAGGCCCACTACTCAAAACCCTAAATTCAATGGACTCCCAAGATGGGAGAAAAAAAAAACTCTCAAACTCCCTAAGTATTAAAATACTAATTATTGTTCACTTAGAAACAGTTTATTTAGTTGAAACTAAAAACATTTTATTAAAAGTACTGTAGAAGAAAGCTAAAAATTAGCTGAATAATACAGTAAGATTTATGAATAATATCAAAGAGTGCAATGAGACTCATGAAGATTGAATTGTATTAAAAATAAAAATAAGCTAAAAACTCAAATAAATGTGGGTTTCATCACTTTCCAAACACACTCATGAATGGTATCTTATAAACATTTTTTTACCACTTGGGATTTGTCTTCAGTTTCAAATTGTAGTAAAAGAAAGAAAGATGTACTTCCAAAAAAAACAAAAGCCTAATGCGGCATTTGGTAAAAAGGTAATGTTATAAAATTCTTAGGAATATTTAAAGATTTTCAAGTTTGGTTTCAAATCACACTAAGAAATCAGATGCTAGGAGAATCTAGATTCCCCCTTTAACCCCATTTCGGTAGGAATGTGAATTCCCTTTAAAACAAGTGGGTATCCAGATTCTCAATCTTAAAGGAAATTGTATATTTTTTTATAAATTGACAATTTTAACCCTTTTTCCTTATCATTTAATCAATTGAGATAAAATATAAAACAAATCATTAATATCTTTTCCTTTGTCTTTATCTCTTCCCGCCAAAATAACATAATCAGGATAGACAACTCTGTTGATATATTCATCTTTTCTTCTTTTAGTGTTCGTTTGGTAAGATCATTTTTGCCAACTTATTTTACTATTTAACTTATTTTGCTACTATTCATGAGTCTCACTGCACTTTTTGGTACATTTATGGGTCTCACTATACTATTTCAGATAAGTTTTACCTTTATTTACAGTACTTTCAACGAAAAGTTTTCAGTTTTAGCAAATAAGCGGATCACAAATATACCATTAGACTATAATTTTAATGAATTTGTCATAATTTATAGTTTATATTTTGTTTTTCATTATTTATTTAGAATTAGATTTTTTTTTTTTTAAGACTTATATTGGATTTACAAATCTAAGGATAGAATAGGAAAAATAAATAATTCAGTTAAGATTCCTAGGAATAAACCAAACATTATAATCTCATATTCCTAAGAATCTTATTAGATTCCCAATTAAACCAAGCATAGAATAGTTACATTTCTAAGCATTCAAATTGTAAGGCATCACATTCCTAGAAATCTGGATGCCAGAAATAATGTGGATTCCCTCGTACCAAACGCCACCTAAATGACATGACATTGCCAATGGGCTTCAAACCCGATTGTTACACCTCAAATCCCGTTTTGCAAGTTTGATCTATATCTTCCCTTAAACTATGTTAGTTTTTTTTTTTTTTTTTCCTTTCAATAGTAATAGTGAAAATCCCATAGAGGTATAAAAATTCAAAAGTCCCAAATTCAATCTAGCACACGATCAATTTATGAAATTTTCGAGGTGTCTCATGCATAGGAAATGGGAACCGTTTTAGCAAAGCTTAGAACACCCATCTCCACCCTTGTAATGGACTAATGAGAATGTTTTTTAGGCTTGATCTTGGTGTCTTAGCTTACCCTTTAAAATAAAGGTTATACAGTGAGGAGTTCTTTTTACTTTTAAATCCCTCTTTTCCTTTTGCTAAAAAAAAAACCCTCTTCTCCTGTGATTCGAATGTAACTGAACTATGTCATGATTTGTCAGCTTAAGTGCTTCTTTCAATTTGATTTGTAAGGTATGTATTTTTTTGGTGGGGGCAGAAGAGACCTAACAGGCAGAGATGAATCAAACGAAAAGAATGGCTGAACTGAAACATGGCACTACTTCTACATCCTAGCAGGTCCCAGCAACAAAGAAAACATTAATGGGCCATGTATGTTGGGCCCATGATAAAAAATACTAGAAGTCTAGAATAGCTTAAGGTTCTTCATCAAATCAAGCTACCCCAATTTCCTTTCCTAGTGAAATCCAGCAACTGTTAACTATGGTAGCTGCAACTTTCACTCACTTTCTCTTGGTGATAACAACAAAAAGCCCATTCACTTACCATTACCAAAATTAGGGCGAATTTGGTTCAGCTTTTTAAAATTGGACTTTTAGAAAAAGTGGAGGTTTTCAAAAAATGCGGTATAAAAAAAATGTTTTTTGAAAAAGTTGAGCGTTTGATAAAAGCTGTTAAAAAGTACTTTTTGAAAAAGTTAAGTATTTGGCTAGCACTTATAAAAATGGCGGTTTGAATGGAAAATTACCAAAAAGGACAATGTATATATAAAGTATTGTGAAAATACTTTCTAAAAAATTATTCTATAAAGAACTTTCAAAGTTTCTAAAAAAGAAATTTTTTTCTCACCAATATTAACTAATTATAACCTACCACTTAAGATTTATTGTGAAAATATTGTAATGGCATTTCTCAATTTTAATTTCTCATTCTTTATTTTATTTTTACCTTATTTCTTTACTTTTTTTTTTCCATCCATATTTCCTTTTTCTTCTTCTTTTTTCCCATTTTTTTTTCTCCTCCACACACGTACCATTCTCTTTTTTTTTTTTTTTCTTTTTTTCTTTTTTTTCTTTTTTTTTTTCTTTTTTTTTCCCCCTTTTTTCCTTACCACTTCCTCCAGAACATTCCAGTTTCCACATAGCTCTCTTTCTTTTCTTTTTTTTTTTCTTCTTCCTTTCTCTCTTTTTCTCTTACCACTTCGTCTGCAAGTTTCTTTCTCTCTATCCCATCAAAACACACAAACTTAAAGGTCACACACACCACACCATTTGATTCTCATCAAACGAAGATAGAGGGGGAAATCGCCAAGGAAGGAATGGGTTAGATCAGTGCTTGATCTTTGCCTTCACCGCCGCCTGTCTTCCTCAACATGCCTCCGTCGTCTGCTGATCTACTCTGCCTTCACGGCCGCCTGTCTTCCTCCCCACTGCAGCTTGATCTCTTCCTCACTGCCAATGACATGCGGTAGAAATGGGTCAAATCGTTTTTTTTTTTTTTTGGTTCTAATTTCATTATTGGGTTCCTTTGTAAAATTGTGTTATAAACAAAGGGATAAAATTTAGTTTTTAAGAAAAACTAGTGTTCAATTTGGGAAATTTGCACAATGGAAACATGAAACGCACCAACGCTTTTTTGCAATGGAGCTCAAGGCTACTTTCGCGATTTAGGCTTTTCCTTCACAAATGAAAATGTAGCTTTTTTAGAAAAAACAACTTTTAAAATCTTATCAAACGCGCATTTTATTTATTTGATTTCAAAAAGCGTGTTTCAGCTTCTGAAAGCTGAAACAAATGGGCACTTACTATGAATGATTACTGATAAAGCGATTATGTGCCTGTTCAGCATTTTGGGGAAAAAAAAAACACTTTGCGATTTCAAAACAGGATATTTTTCAATTTTGAGCGTTTGGTAAGATTTCTGCACTTTCTAAAAACGCAAACCACCAAAAAGCGCAATTCAATACTAGGTATTAGTTTGGATAGAGCTGTAAGTTGTGTTGCATTTCTCCTGCGTTGCGTTTTCTCCTCTTTTTTTTTTTTTTTTGGCCCGCTTTTGTTGACTTTGTGGGACAAAAGTACTGTTCATGAACAGTGCATGCACTGTTTACGAACTATTCATGCACTGTTCATGCATTAAAAAATATTAAAAATAGGTCCCACGATACTATTCATACATTTAAAAATTATTTTACTATAGTGTTTTCAGCAATAATAAGTTGAATCCAAACGGACCCTAGACCATCTGAGGTGCAATTCCAAAATGTAGAGTTGCTTTCCATGTTACCGTTGAATATTTTGTATATCATTCCTATTTTACCCTTAGCCTTTTTTTAATCCCAATTTTACCCTAATCTCTAACAAAAAAATATAGTAAAAAAAGAGACTCACTAGCAGAGTGGGGAATTGGAATTAGCGTTGTAGTGAATGAGATCATTGAAGATGGAAGGTAAGAATGGAGTTGTAAAGGATGAGGCTTGATTTGTGGGTTTGGTTTAGGATGTCATATGGTGGGGTTTATGTGTGAGAGTGAAAGCTTAGGTTTGTAACTATCGCATGGTGGAGCTTATGTGTTAGTGGCTTGGTGCTGCAGTGACGCTCTTCATCTCGAGGCATAGAGAGAGCGAGAGGGAGACTAGTGTGGCTGTTTGTTAAGGAAGGAGAGAATGAATGGATGGTGAAGAAAAGGAAAAATAAGAAGATAAGGAAGAAGAGAATGAGTGGATGAGAAAAAAGAGAAGGAAAAAAAAAAAAAAAAAGATACGTTGCATTTAGGTGAAAAAAAAAAAAAAAAAGTGGAAGACATGCACAAAAGGAATTAAAATTTTAAAGGCAAAAACCACATTTTCGCCCCTACATTTTCACGCGATTCCCACTTTGGTCTCAATCTTTTATTTTCACCACTTTTAATCCCTATTTAGAAAAACGCATTTCATTTTAGTCCTTTCCGTGAGTGCTTTAACGACAAAGTCCTTCGTGACAGACGGAACTATTAAAATAATTAATGGTGAACAAAAAATTGAACCAACTCCAATTCGTCCATGAGAGTCGTCCAGGTCAGGAAAGCAAGAATGGTTCTACCTAGTATGACAGTCGTCCATAGGCACACAAGTCGTCCATGAGGAAAACACATGGATGACCCTAGACACTTGGGAAAATTCTAGAAAAGTTTGTCTGCAAGAGTTAGTGAATTGAACCATGAGTAAAATCCAGGTTCATTGCTACAACTTCTTACTAAGTACTTAACTTCCAATGACGGTTATGGAAGATAAGATTGAATATTCTAACTCCTATAGCGGTTGTGGAAGTTAACCCTGAACCTTCTGACTTCCTCAAAAATAGGGAAAGTTACTAGACAAGTAACCGCTTCAAGTGCACACTATATAAACACTCATTCACATCAAATGAAGGTAAGTTTTAGACAACTCCTAAAAAGTTGGAACTCCAGAATTTGAGAGAGAAACTAACTTAAGCATCGAAGGGTTCTTGGCCAATCCGCCTTGGTTAACTTTGATCATGTGTTTTCCTTTTCGGGCATTTCAAGCAATTACTAGACCATTGAAACCCAGAGCATTCAGCCTACTAATTTTCTTCACATCATCAATAATAATAAAAAATTTTATTTTGGCATTAAAAAATGCCACGTCAGCATCTAAATTAATAAAATTTATTTATTAATTTTAACTAAATAAAAAAAATTAAAAACAGAATTAAAAACCAAAAATCACATGAATTGAGATCTATGTGTGTCTTTTTTTTTTTATATAAGAAAGACTTTCATTCATTCATTCAGAGATCTAAGTGTGTCTTGAACAAGAACAACAAGAACATAAACTCAGATCTAAGAACACAAACCCAAAAATTACAATCCAAAAATTAAAAATGTCAAAATCACAATTTTCTCAAACCCAGCAAAATCATTAAATCCTAAAGCCCCAAAGTACCAAATCAATCCAAAAATACAACACAACCAATCCAAACTGAGAAAAAAAACCCCTCTCAAGCAAGTTGAACCCAACAAACCCACCTTAAGCAAGTTGGATTTTAATTAAACAAAGCCTTATATCAAACCCAAGAACAACAACAGCAAGACACACCCATCACTCGCTTCTAATGCTACCTTTAAATTAACACAACCCACCCAAACCCAGACTACTCCTCCGCCATTTCCTTCCTCAAAACCCAAGCTGAAGCTCCCAACCTCAACCTCCAAGTCCAAACTTTTCACTTCACTCCAAACAAGGACAAACCCATCCTCCTCCTCACATGGCTTGGCTCCAACCCTTCTCTCCCTTCTCTCCTCTTTAACTCCCACCTCGAATTCGTCCCCACTGAGCCTTCCAAATGGTCCCACCCTCCTTTTTCTACCGTCCGATCTTCTGACGGTCACATCTACGCCCGTGGGGCCCAAGACAACAAGTGCATCGCTATCCAATACCTCGAGGCCATTCATAACCTCAAAGCCAAACTCTTCTCTCCAATCCGCACCATACACGTGTCTTATGTTCCTAACGAGGAGATTGGTGGGTCTGATGGAGCTGCCAAGTTCGTTGAGTCCAAGGAGTTCAAGGATTTTAATGTTAGGTTTGTTTTGGACGAGGGGCAGGCTTCACCTGGTGATGAGTTTAGGATTTGAATGTTGGGTTTGTTTTTTGAGTTTGGATTGGTTGTGTTGTATTTTTGGATTGATTTGGTACTTTGGGGTTTTAGGATTTGATGATTTTGTTGGGTCTGAGAAAATAATGATTTTGAGATTTTTAGTTTCTAGATTTTAATTTCTGAGTTTGAGTTCTTAGATTTGAGTTTGTGTTCTTGTTGTTCTAGTTCAAGACACATTTAGATCTCAATCCATATAATTTTTTATTTTCAATTATGTTTTTAATTTTTTTTATTTAGTTAAAATTAAATTTTTTTTTTTTTTTTTAATTTAGATACTAACGTGGCATTTTTTAATGTCAAAATAAAATTTATTATTATTATTTTAATAGTTCCGTTTGCCATGTAGGATTTTGCTGTTAGGGCACTAACAGAAAGGACTAAAATGAAAGGCGTTTTTCTAAATAGGGATTAAAAGCGGTGAAAATAAAAGATAAGGACCAAAGTAGGAATCGCGTAAAAATGTAGGGACAAAAATGTGGTTTTCGCCAATTTTAAATTACAAAAATTTAAAAAATAAATAAATATAGCACTACAAATTATTTTATAATAATAATAATAATTATTATTATTATTATTATTGTGGGTGAGAAAGCCCAACACCATATGTTGGGCCTGGAACCCAACTTGGATGTAACTCCCTGCCCGAAGAGATTGAAAGGATCAACGCTTTGCCATCTTGGAGAAAATGCAACCAAGAAAGGACAAGTGTTATGTCCAAAGACACCCTGGCCAGTCCGAAGAGGCTCCACTCGTCGGGTCTCCAGAGAACTTGATCAAGTAAATGATTTCTCGGTAAGGAGTCAACTTTGGGCATGCCTAAGTGCGGGGATATTGTAAAATATCTTACAAATAAAGCTGCCACCACCGCATTTAATGCACTGCAGCAACTTTCCTGGCCGCATTTATGTGGAGAAGACACCTGAACAGTGCAACCTCAACCACTACCACTCATTGCAGGTTAAAGCAAACTTCTGATGTGACTAACACTCAAGTGGACGCTTAGATGAAGGACAAGTGTACGGTGAGGATGAGGGAGAAAGTATATATATAAAGGAAATAGGTCTCACAGAAGAGGGGAGGTAAAAAAAACTGTATTCATTAAATTGATAAATGCAAAACCTCTTCGGACCGAAGAAACTCTTATTAAACATTAGCCTGAATGTCTTTTTACCCTGGTTTGTTTGCATGAACCGTTGCTAAATCCATAATCAGCCTAGCTGTTTAACCCATTCTCTACAAATTTATTGTTGGGGATTTGTTGGGCTCACAATACGGAAAGTTGTTGCTCAGTCCGTCAAATTTTAACCCTACAATTGGCGCCGTCTGTGGGAAACAGCTTGAGCAAAGGTGGGAGCAACACCTCAGAAACGGCTGAACTGAAGAAACATCCGATGGAGTCCAGATCATCTCAGCACACTGATCCTTTTGTTCATCTGGAACGGAGACAGGATCGTGAAGGCAGCGTACACACCAATCGCGACGATCAAAATCGATCACACGGAGAGAGCCATATGTCCCATGCAGAGAAAAACCAAAGCATGCAGTTAGAGATTCAAAGGCTAAGAAAAGAGCTGCGCCATGCAAAAAGGAAGCGCGTCTCCTCATACTCTGATAAAGATTCTGAGGACGAGCGGGACGACGACTATAGTCGGAAATCTCGAACACTAGCCAGTGAACCCTTCCCCTGTGAGGAAGTGTACCATCGTGAGCGGAACCCTCAAAGCCCTTTCCCAAGGGGCGCAGGGAATGATGCTATGAACAAAACTCTGGATTAGATCTTCAAATCTCCCTTTACACGTAACATTGAGGGTGTCAAACTTCCTCGGTATTTCCACCAGCCTACATTCACCATTTACAATGGCCGGACTGACCCGGTGGAACATGTGAGTCATTTTAACCAGCGGATGGCAGTTCACTCCAGGGATGAGGCCCTAATGTGCAAGGTTTTCCCATCCAGTTTGGGACCAATAGCCATGAGATGGTTTGATAGTCTGAAAACAAACACTATTAGCTCTTTCCAAGAGTTAACTCAGGCTTTTGGGTCCCGTTTCGTCACCTGCCGAAGGGTTCCTCAATCCATGGCCTCTCTGTTGTCCGTCACCATGAAAGGGGGTAAGACTTTGAAGTCATATTCAGATAGGTTTTGGGAAACGTACAATGAAGTGGAGGAAGATTGCGAATCGGTGGCCATCAGCTCTTTTAAACTGGGCCTCCCCACTGAACACCCCTTGAGAACGTCCCTAACACGCAAACCCGCCACCAGTATACGTCAGCTGATGGATAGGATTGACAAGTACAAAAGGGTTGAAGAAGACCAACAGCAGAGCAAGGGAAAGGAGAAGGTTATCCCTCAGAAGAGGAGGGATTTCAGGTCGGACCGGCAGAGCCACAATAGGCCAAGAAAGGATTGGGTCGGACAAGACACAGCCAACTTTCAGACAGTCAATGCTGTTTTCCGTGAGCCAGTGCACCAAGTCCTGGATAAAATAAAAAATGAACCGTTCTTCAAAAGGCCGAACAAGATGGTCGGAAACCCTGAAAGGCGCAACCACAACCTTTACTGTCAATATCACCTTGACCATGGGCATACTACGGAAGATTGCAGGAGCCTGTGGGACCATCTGGATCAGCTGGTCAGCGAAGGCAGGTTAAAGCACCTCCTACACCACTCATATGGTTAGGGAAATCAGGCAAACGCGGGGCCCAGGAGAGGTGATTTTGTAAAACCTCCATTGAGGACAATCAATGTTATTTTTGCTGTACCAGGAAAGACGGGGTCTTACCCATCCAGGGTATTGTCAGTTGCTCGGATGCCCTCGGAGAGTGTTAACAAAGAGCCGAAGAGACATAGGGTGGAGGTTCCAGTTCTGGGCTTTTCGGATGAGGACAAAATCAGGACTATACAGCCGCATGATGACGCCCTGGTAGTTACTCTGAGAATAGGTGGATACGACGTGAAGAGGGTGATGGTAGATCAGGGCAGCGCCGCAGAAATAATGTACCCGGACCTATATAAGGGGCCGAACTTATCCCCCGAAGACCTAACTCCTTACAGTTCCCCTTTAGTCAGTTTCGATGGTAAAGTGATCATTCCAAATGGCCAAATCAGACTACCTGTGCAAACCGGACCTGAGACAGTGGAGGTAGATTTCATAGTGGTAGATGCCTACTCACCCTACACTGCTATTATGGGCAGACCATGGCTTCATACCCTCGGAGCCGTATCATCCACACTTCATCAGAAGATTAAGTATCCGTCCGAAGGAATAGTCGAGGAGATCCGAGGAGATCAGTCTACATCCAGGCAATGTCTAGTGGCAACTATCCAGCACCATCCTCATGCTGAGCCCTCAGACTGTAACAAAGAGAAGTTGTAGCAATTAAGGCCATCGGTGCTGGACACCGAAGCCTCGGCCGAAGAGGCAGAGTGCGAGAGCTTGGTAAGGGTAGTTGTCGATAACGACCCAGAGAAGTTCTTTCAAGTCGGATCCATGCTGCCCCCTCAGGAGAAGGAGGAGCTGATAGAGTTCCTCAGAGCCAACGTTGAGGTATTCACGTGGGACTCCGCGGAGGCCCCGGGAGTAAATCCAGAGTTCATTTGCCACCACCTAAACGTTAATCCCAACATTATCCCCAAGAAACAACCGCTCCTGCGTCCGTCAAGGGAACACGCTGACGCGGTCAGGGATGAAGTGATGAAATTCAAGTAGGCAGGAGCTATTAAGGAGATCTTCTACCCCGAATGGCTGGCTAACACGGTGGTGGTAAAGAAGAAAAACGGAAAATAGCGGGTGCATGTGGACTTTACCAATTTTAATAGAGCTTGTCCGAAAGATCCATTTCCCATGCCGAAGATAGACCAATTAGTTGATGCTACTGTTGGACACCCTTGGATGAGTTTCTTAGACGCCATTCAAGGTTATCATCAGATACCCCTGGCTCTCGCTGATCAGGAGAAAACAGCTTTCGTAACCCCTGTGGGGAATTATCACTACAAGGTGATGCCGTTCGGCTTGAAAAACGCAGGGGCTACCTATCAGAGGATGATGACCAGGATGTTTGAGCCGCAATTGGGTAAAAGTATGGAAGTTTATATTGATGACATGGTGGTGAAAAGCAAGGTCATAGCAGAGCACGTTGAGGATCTTAGAGATGTTTTTGAAATCCTGAGGGCGCACAGGTTACGCTTGAATGCATCCAAGTGTTTGTTTGGTGTTGGATCAGGCAAGTTCCTGGGGTATATGGTCACTCACAGGGGAATCGAAGTTAACTCCGATCAGATAAAGGCCATCCACAACCTGCAAGCTCCTCGGAACCCCAAAGAAATTCAAAAGCTGACTGGGATGGCCGCTGCCCTTAATAGGTTCATCTCCAGATCAGCAGACAAGTGTAGGCCTTTCTTCTCATTGATCAATAAGTGGAACGGTTTCGAATGAACGGAAGAATGTGTTGTTGCTTTTCAGCAACTTAAGGACTACCTGGCTAGACCTCCAATCATGTCCAGTCCCCAGCTAGATGAAGTCTTGTTTGCCTACATCGTTGTGGCTCCTAATGCCGTAAGCTTAGTGCTGATCCGAACAGACTGTGGAGTGCAAAAACCAGTCTATTACGTAAGCAAATCGCTGCAGGAAGCTGAAATTCGTTATTTGCCACTAGAAAAGGCCATCCTAGCTGTAGTACTCGGTACGAAGAAGTTCCCTCACTATTTTCAAGCCTACACCGTCATAGTCCTCACCCAACTTCCGCTCAAAGCAATACTCCGAAGTGCAGACTACACAGGAAGGATTGCCAAATGGGGGACGATACTAGGGGCTTTTGATATCAAGTACATGCCTCGCACATCAGTGAAGGGCCAGGTCCTGGCGGACCTGGTCGCCGAGTTCACAGAACCCCATTTAGAGGAAGTAACACAAATCCTAGGCACGGAAGGAAGGCAAGTCAGGGTCATTTCTTCACGAAGCCCTTCGCCATGGGAAGTGTATGTAGATGGCGCATCGAATCAGAGAGGCTCAGGAGTTGGGCTAGTGCTGATATCCCCTGAGAGAATTATCATTGAAAAAGCCTTAAGGCTAGACTTCTCAGCAACGAATAATGAGGCAGAATATGAGACTCTATTGATGGGGATGAAGATGGTACGAAGGATGGGAGGAAAGTCGGTTGAGGTATTCTCGGACTCGAGATTAATCGTCAGCCAAGTGCAGGGAGAATTTGAGGCGAAGGATGAGAGGATGCAGGGGTACTTGAACCTGGTTAAGTCCCTGCAGTCAGAGTTTGAATACTTTAACCTGCAGCACATCCCCAGAAGTGGCAACACACATGCCGACTCTTTAGCCACCCTCGCCACCTCTTCGGCACAGGCATTACCGAGGGTTATCCTCATTGAGGACATGCAGGAGCCTACGGAAGTAAGAAAAAAGACATTCCAAGTTCATTGCGTCAGAACCAACTTGTGCTGGATGGATCCCATCATCAAGTTCTTGAAGGATGATGTGTTGCCCGAAGAAAAAGGGGAAGCGGACAAAATACGGAGGAAAGCTACGAGGTTCTGGTTGTCCGAGGACCACAAACTGTATAAACGTTCCTATTCGGGTCCATACTTATTGTGCATGCACCCTGAAGCGGCCGAGTCACTACTGGAGGAATTACACGAGGGGATCTGTGGAAGCCATACTGGAGGTAGATCCTTAGCCCACCGAGCCATCACACAGGGTTATTGGTGGCCATACATGCAGAAAGAGGCCCACGAATACGTTAAAAAGTGCGACCAGTGTCAACGGTTCGCGTCGAACATTCATCAGCCTAGCGGTACCCTTAATCCACTATCCAGCCCGTGGCCTTTTGCTCAGTGGGGATTGGATATCGTAGGCCTATTCCCTAAGGCAGCAGGGAACAAGAAGTACTTGCTGGTCGAAACAGACTACTTCACCAAGTGGGTAGAAGCCGAACCTCTAGCAAATATCAGGGACGTAGACGCAAAGAAGTTCATCTGGAAGAACATCGTCACCAGATTTGGAGTCCCACGTACCCTCATCTCAGACAACGGGCTTCAGTTTGATAGCAAAGCTTTCAGGGGTTATTGTAGCGAGCTGGGAATCACAAACAGATACTCCACTCCTACCTATCCCCAGGGAAATGGACAGGCCGAAGCTGTTAATAAAGTCATAGTCAACGGGTTCAAGAAGAGGCTGGATGATGCGAAGGAAAGATGGGTAGAAGAACTACCCCACGTACAATGGGCATATAGAACTACGCCTCGCAGGTCTACCGGAGAGACCCCCTTTTCAATGACTTATGGGGCTGAAGCCGTGATACCTCTGGAGACTGGGTTCCCAACATACCGGACAAACTCCTTTGATCCAATCAGCAACGACGGGCAGCTGGGAAAGAGTTTGGATCTAATTGAAGAACGAAGGGAAAATGCAATAGTTCGACTGGCGCATTACCAGCAGAAACTGAGGCAGGGCTATGACGCCAATATAAGGCTGAGACCCCTGGAGCCTGGTGATCTTGTCCTGAGGAAGGTAGTAGATGATGCAAAGAATCCAGCCTGGGGAAAGCTGGGACCGAACTGGGAAGGACCATATCGCGTCACTTCGAGGGCTGGCGTTGGAGCATACTTCCTAGAAGACCTGGACAATCGTGTAGTGCCCCGGCCATGGAATGTAAATAACCTCAAAAGGTACTACTATTAAAAGAATTCTCCCTTCAATGATGATACCATTTTGTTATGCTAATTTCACAAGTGTTTAAACTTAAATCCAATCATGCCTGTAGTCCTCGGATAAGATGATTTGGGTTAGTTAACACTCCTTTACGATTCACAAGTGTTTAAACTTAAATCCAATCATGCCTGTAGTCCTCGGACCAGATGATTTGGGTTAGTTAACACTCCTTTACGATTCACAAGTATTTAAACTTAAATCCAATCATGCCTGTAGTCCTCGGACCAGATGATTTGGGTTAGTTAACACTCCTTTAGGATTCACAAGTGTTTAAACTTAAATCCAATCATGCCTGTAGTCCTCGGACTAGGTGATTTGGGTTAGTTAACACTCCTTTACGATTTACCAGTGTTTAAACTTAAATCCAATCATGCATGTAGTCCTCGGACCAGATGATTTGGGTTAGTTAACACTCCTCAAACGATTTTTTCAAGTGTTTAAACTTAAATCCAATCATGCATGTAGTCTTCGGACCAGATGATTTGGGTTAGTTAACACTCCTTTACGATTTACAAGTGTTTAAACTTAAATCCAATCATGCCTGTAGTCCTCGGACCAGATGATTTGGGTTAGTTAACACTCATTTACAATTTACCAGTGTTTAAACTTAAATCCAATCATGCCTGTAGTCCTCGGACCAGATGATTTTGGTTAGTTAACACTCCTTTACGATTCTCAAGTGTTTAAACTTAAATCCAATCATGCTTGTAGTCCTCGGACCAGATGATTTGGGTTAGTTAACACTCCTCAAACGATTTTTTCAAGTGATTAAACTTAAATCCAATCGTGCCTGTAGTCCTCGGATCAGATGATTTGGGTTAGCTAACACTCCTCAAACGATTCTTACAGGTGTTTAGTTGACACCCGTCCACATTATTAGTTGTTTGGCAGAATATGCAAACTTAAGCAAAAATTATGTCAACTGTTATTATCATAAGGCCTTGTTTAGCCATGTTTAAAAGATTACCGTGGTTTTGGTTGATTCTTAGTTATTAAACTATCATTGTTAGCCATAATGACACAATCTAACATATTCCATAAAAGCAACAAGGAACAAAAATAAACTATTTCATTCATTGCAAAGGCAATTTCATTACAAAATAGATGATAAGGGGTCCTAACTATTACACAACCCTAACATCCTAAGCCTTGTCCTGAGGCACTAGATCAGTTTTTGGCAGACCACCCGCATCTCCAGTCTGAAGAGGTGCTTGGCTTGTCTCAGCTGGGACTGCAAGATTCTGACCGGCCGAGGAAGCTTCCAATGTATTTGGCAGGTCACAGATATCAGGGTCGTAGTAAACACTCCCAGGCTGCCTCAGGGCAGACTCTGGGGGAACTCTGGCCGCATCAAGGCATTTGCCCCAAGTTATCTCACAGTACTCCCTGCAGACTTTGGCAAACTCCTCGGTCAGCCTCGTTTGGGTCTCTTGCACCCCCAGCATGTAGGCAGCCTGCTTCTCGGCCTCAACCGCTTCCTTGGCCAACTGAGCGTCCTCCTTGGCCAATTTAGCAGCGTCCTTGGCTTTGTCTAGTTCAGCCCGAAGTTCTTTCACCAACGCCCTCTCTGTCTCCAGGTTGATTTCGGCAGTATATAGCTTATGGCGTTGATCTTCGGCTTGCTTTTCAACAGTCTTCAGGCCTGCCTCCGCACTCGTCCTTCAGTTGCTCGGAGATGCGGGTGCACTCGTCTTTTGCAGCGCCCAGCGCTTTCTCAACCTCCTCCCTTGATTGCACCTCAGCCTGCACTTCAATCTCTTTCTTTTTGTTCCACTCCTCGGCCACAAATATCTGCTGGACGATCTGCACGACAGACGAATTTTCCTTATTATAAGTTATTAGACACGACAAAAAGAGGGTAAGAAGTTCAACTCCCTTACCATGCCCAGATCCCTTTTTAGGGATAAGAAAAGCTCCTGCTGGCTGAAGCGCCTATAGGAATCCATATCCCTTGGAAGAAGCAAAGGCTGCTCCAAAGCTTCCGCAATGTAACCAGCCTTGCCTCCACCATAATTTCTGATGGAGGCATCATAGGGGATGTCCGTACCATCCAGCGTCACCTTTGGAGGCCGTGACCGAGAGCCCCGGCGCACATCGGCGGCTGAAGGGTCTTCCCTGCTTTCAGTAGATGAAGCCCTTTTTTCCCTGGTATCATGGGCCACCTTCTGCTGCTTGAGCCCCTTTTTAGGCACAGCCTCAGTGCCTTCAACCTCACTCGCAACCCTTTTCTTCTTTAGATCCGGCAGCGGCTTCAAGCTGGGATCTGAAGGGGCTTGGGGAGGAAGAGGAGGGAGATCCGCTGCTAGCTGGGATGGAACAGTACCTTTGGAGGCGGCCTTCGGTTTTCTAGTCTTCATCAACTCTGATAAGCTCTGCATATCTTCGTCCGAAGAGTAGGCAGACACGATTAATCTCTTCGGATGGACAGCCGATTGCCTATCTGTTTCTTCCTCGACGTCTATAATTTGAATCTCTTCTGAGGCCTCACTCTCAAATCTGAACTGGTCGATCTGCTCATCAAGTGAAGGGGTAGAAGAAGCAACTCTTTCTTCCTCCGCTACTGGTTCAAGGGGAACTTGTTGAACAAGCTGAACGAGTAGTGGTACACCTTGGGGGTTAGGATGTGGCACTGGGGCGAGGTCGAAGGGAGCTAGAAAATGCTTCCAACCAACGTCAATTCGGTGGATGCGCCGGTCTCCAAGCGTTATGGTGTTGCCGACCGGCTGAAAATCCTTTGAAAGCGGAGTGTAGCCGATGACGAGGTGAGCGGCCCTAAGCTGTCCGTTTTCGCTTGCGAAGATCTCTGACCGAAGAAGGTAATTAAGCGCCACGGTGTTTGTAAGGCTGAGCCGAGGAGCAACGTTATTCCTATCTGAAAACATTGCAATGAAACTATCAGAAAAGCTTGAAACTTGATGAAAGCTGGCCGAATAGCTAAAAACGACAACCCTAAACCTATTGTTAGAAAATCTTAACGGGGTATATCCCACCTGGCTCTCCTAGTTGGGTTGGGCAATGAATTCCGTCATGCCAAGCGCCCGAGACGATCACATAATCGTCTTTCATCCCCTTATTGGACTTGGGAAGACAGGAAATGAGCCTGACGACATCGGATCGGGACCTTAGATAGTATCCCGCTCCTTCTTTGGTACGGCACTCGTACATGTGTACCACGTCGTGCCAGGTAAGTCCCAATCCTAAATGACGATTTAGGTCGTCAACCGCTCCTAAAATCCTAAACATGTTAGGTGCACACTGATCGGGGCTAAGCCTATGACCAGTAAGATAACTTCTGGTAACTGGTCCTATGGGGATGGTCATTCCTCCCTCCAGGAAAGCGATAATGGGGACTATAACCTCACCCACCTTTCAGTCCGTTAGTAACCCCTCTGTAGGGCAATACCTCAGGCCCACGTCCTGGGGAATGCGATACGTCGCCCTAAACTTCTCTATTTGGGAGGGACTATCCACTAAGTATTCAAATCTACCCATTTTCGATTAGGTTAGAGGAGGAAGTGCGAAACAGTAACTGGGAAAAGCTAACAGAGGCCGAAGAGGCAATCCGAAAAGAGTTTGAGAACCTCGAACAAGGGACTTACGCGGAATTGAAGGGAAGAACGACCCTGATGCTCGCAGAGAGATCGCGGTGAGTTCTGGGGTGAGTTGGGGCTGATTGCAGAAGAAGCGTTGTAAGCGCAGATGTCTGAGTTCGCTGAGAGTCTGAAATTCGCAAAGTGAGGGGGAAATGACCCCTTTTTTGGGCATTTATATAGGAGCCAGCAAACCGGTGGGATTTATCCCACCCAAATTTCAAGGAGAATCACGACCGTTGATCACTAACCCACCGTTGGATCTCATTGACAAGACGCCGCCTGGAGCAATTAATGCTGCTTGGGAAACGACGCAACAGCAGCGGTAATAAATAAGGCGCTTAGATTCATGCGCACACACGTGCGGAGTCAGGAATACAATGCTTTCATTTGGCAAAAAGTCAAAATCCCACTTTTTCTCTTCGGATGCGAGGGAAAAATTGGAATTTTGAGGGGCTATTGTGGGTGAGAAAGCCCAACACCATATGTTAGGCCTGGGGCCCAACTTAAATGTAACTCCCTGCTCGAAGAGATTGAAGGGATCAACGCTTTGCCATCTTGGAGAAAATGCAACCAAGAAAGGACGAGTGTTATGTCCGAAGACACCCTAGCCAGTCCGAAGAGGCTCCACTCGTCGGGTCTCCAGAGAACTTGATCAAGTAAATGATTTCTCGGTAAGGAGTCAACTTTGGGCATGCCTAAGTGCGGGGATATCGTAAAATATCTTACAAATAAAGCTGCCACCACTGTATTTAATGCACTGCAGCAACTTTTCTGGCCGCATTTATGTGGAGAAGACACCTGAACAGTGCAACCTCAACCACTACCACTCACTGCAGGTTAAAGCAAACTTCTGATGTGACTAACACTCAAGTGGACGCTTAGATGAAGGACAAGTGTGCGGTGAGGATGAGGGAGAAAGTGTATATATAAAGGAAATAGGTCTCACAGAAGAGGGGAGGAGAAAAAAACTGTATTCATTAAATTGATAAATGCAAAACCTCTTCGGACCGAAGAAACTCTTATTAAACATTAGCCTGAATGTCTTTTTACCCTGATTTGTTTGCATGAACCGTTGCTAAATCCATAATCAGCCTAGCTGTTTAACCCATTCTCTACAAATTTATTGTTGGGGATTTGTTGGGCTCACAATATAGGAAGTTGTTGCTCAGTCCGTCAAATTTTAACCCTACAATTATTAATTATTATTATTAAGAATTTGATTTAAGTATGAAATAAACTCTTATATATATATATATATATATATATATATTATCATTTTTGGTAATTTACAACTAAAACTGTAACTTTTATAAGTGTTAGCCAAACACTCAACTTTTTTAAAATATATTTTTTAACAGTTTTTACTAAACACTCGGCCTTTTAAGAAAAAATCAATTTCTTATCACACTTTTTTAAACCACCACGTTTTCAAAAAGTACTGTATCAAAAGGCTGAACCAAACTCACCTTATAAACACATTATTTTCAATCCTTTGTTTACTTTTTATTTACTTTTTTTTTTTTTTTTTTTTTTTTTTACTAATGGTTTGTCTCTTGGCCTAAGAATTCAATTGCTTATATATTTTCTTTAAAAAATTCAATTATTATAAAAAACAAAAAACAATTGCATTACATTCTTAACAGTTACAACAACAAGTGTACAAGTTTATGAACCAAACTATAAGAATAAATGCATTGCCTTTGTAGGGATAAAGGCCCAAAATTATATATTGGCCCTTGGGCCTTATCCGAGTACGTGGGCATGTCCGAGGAGGGGTAAATAATTATGAGGGGTTTCAATTTTAAAGTCTCATAAGTAAGGAACGAATGAAAGGTGGTCCGAGAAGGAAGGAACTCCTCTGAGATGATAAACGCAGCTCAAATCTGTATTCTAACGATCAAGGTGACCTTCCAAGAGGCTCCAACGATATGGACGTGCATCATACACGTATAAGAGTGCTGGGAACTCATAAATATCTAAGGGAAAACTGCTACCACCGTATTAAATGTACTGCAGTTACTTTTCTGGTTGCATTTATGGAGAGAAGACTCCTGAACAGTACAGTCTTGGCTACCATGACTCACAGAAAGCCAAAGAGGGTGTTTGATGGGACAGACACTTAAGTAAGAGCTCAAATGATCAACAAGTGTAGGATCAAGATGGTCCCAAGGGAGCTATATAATGTGAGAGACCCTCCATAAGAGAGGGACAGGAAAACACAAAAAAAGAATACTGTAGCAATCAAAGTTATATTTGTAATTAGTTCTATTGATTTATACCAAGATTTGCCTTCTCGGACAGTGAATTCATTCATTCCTATGTGCCTCGTTCTTGCTTGATCATCTTTTAACTCCATATTAGCCGTTGTTAAATTCATTAGGGCCTAGTTCTTTGACTCACTCTCTACAAATTTATTGTACTGTGCTCACTAAGCCAAGATCCCACACAACTTGGACTTGGGCTGTAAATCGTGTCCTTACAGCCTTTATTAATGACTCAAGAATGGTGTGTACTCTTTATATATATATATATAGAGAGAGAGAGAGAGAGAGAGAGAGAGAGAGAGAGAGAGAGAGAGAGAGAGAGAGAATGCGATTAGGTGTGTCTATAGATTTATTCATGAAAATTTTAACTTCAATCTACGTATGTCTTTTTCCTATCATGAAAAATAAATAAAATATAAATTAAAGGGCATACCCCTTTGAGAATAAAATTCTCCATATTTGTTCTCCCTCTCACTTAATTATCACATTTTCTTCCTTTATATCAAATTATAGTAATCTTTGTAGTCCACATTTAGGAGTAATTCCGAGAGACTTGCATAGAAACAATAAATTTATAAACATAAAATTTTTTGTAGCAGTTGAAATGGTCTGTTGTGATTGGTTTAAAATGAATATGATTTTAGTGAAAAACATTGTATCCCTAACATTATTCCTTCTTTATAAAATCACTAGATTATACGTGTCAACCTATACAAGTTATTCTTGTGACATGACTTAAAGATGCATTGACCATCATAAGATAAAAATCATCATAAGATAAAAATCTGATGACAAAATTTTTATAACTCTTTTCTACATGTTAATATGTTCTATTGTGACTGATATATATAATAAAATGATAAAGTTTAGTTATAAAATTAGTTGTAACTTAAAACTATAACCTTACTCAATATCCTTTTATTGAAGATGAATTTTGACAAATCCACAATTGGATGAAATCTTTTTCTTAATTCTTCATACTTGCAAAATTTATAAAAAATTAAAGATTTATAATTATGTTATCAATAAATTAAATTGTTTAACTTGTAATTTTTTGTATTTTAAAGTATGCATAAAATATAAACTTATAAATTATATAGTAAATAATATCTGATTGACACAAAATTTGACACGTGTATTAAAAGCGTAAAAAACATGCAATTCAACAGTTAGATTTTTAAAATATGTAATAATATTTATTTTATTGAGTAAAATTGTAGTCTTAGGTTACAACTAATTTTGTAGTTAAATTTTGTTCATAATAAAATTAATATTAATGACAAGTTAATGTAAAAGTGATATTATTCTAATAACAACCTCCAACTTTTAGACACACACATTATAAATGGATAAGGGGAAACTTGATCTATGAACAGTTGAACACCTTCGTTGAAAAAAGCATTAAGTACGAGTCAACCTAATGGTTATTAAGGATTAACATAACTACTTACAAGTTACAACCTTATCAAGACGTAAAAGTGCCTCCCCATGAAAAATGTTGTATGCTTACGAGTTACGATTGCCCTAAATAAAGTAACTAAATTTCATTGAAATCAAAACGAAATTAACGCCCTTCAAAAAAAAAAAAAAAAAAAAAAACGCATAGTTTTCCAACGCATCTAATTTTCGTACCTTCATTTTTGTAAAAGTAATAGTAGATTGTCTTTATTGCTTACAGCTATGATGCAACTTTGGCCACTCACTCCTAGCTTATGACATAGAAAAGTAACAGGTGGAAGAATGATGAATGACTTTCATACCAGTTTTTATCCATATTAGGTATAGTGCGAATAAAACAGTCCCCAAATTATACATGTCTTTTTTTGATAGATCAACAAACTCAGATGGTGAATATCGATCAGATGGTGAATGTTGCTTTCGTTCTATTTCAATTCTGTTTCTTATATGTAATTATTATTGACTTCGCTTTTGACTAGGCACAGAAAAACTTTGATTTTATTTAATCTTTAATATTTAATTAATACCAAAATCAAATCAGGTCACATGCATGCATGATCAAGCTCATCTTCCTCTCTCTCTCTTCTTATTTCTTTTTTCTTTTTTTCTTTTTGTGTGGAGCTAGAAGTGGTCACGTACGTTCATCATGATCCAAGTTCTACGATTTTTTTTTTTTTTCATTTTTTCAAGTTTTATGCACATTGGGCTACACATGCAGTGGGATAATCCTCACTAACCTAAATCATTTTCAAAACAAACAGGGGCGGAGCCACCTTATACTGTGGGGGACCATTGCCGCCCCCCCCCCCCCCCCCCACACAAAAAATGTTAAAAAAAAAATTTATAGTTGGTAAAAAATAGGCCCAAAGGAATTTTTGTCAGATTTGGCCCTTTCAAATGAAACTGATTGGCCCCCCAAGTCCTCTTTATTCATTCAAATTTATTCAACTATGTTGACCTTTTGTTAGTCTTTCTCCATCTCTTCTCCCCCAACACGTCATCACACAAGCCCAACTTGTATAATTTTTACTATTGGGCTGTAACTTCCTTTATAGAAGGCTATTACTTCACTTTTTCAATTTGTATTTTCCATCTACATCAACACTCACAGTGAAAGTGTTCCTTTATCTCTCTAGTCCTTCATTTCTTCTTCTCCTTTTTCATTTCTATTTTGCATCAAATTCTATTCATTTTTATCTAAGTTCAATTTCTAATTCTATTTATTTATAATATGGTTGATAATTTTTTTTCTTCCTCTTATTTATTAATCCAATTGATAGTCTAATTCATTATTTATATTTAGTATTTCATATGACATACTAAGACAACCATATTTAAGTAAGCTTTGGTATGACAAACACATCTAATACTAGATTAGATGCATAAATCTTCATAGTCCAATATATGGTACCACTAATTTTATTTGAAAAATCTCATACACATGCCAAAACTAACAAATCTGTCTGTGTTTGACAAATTTGTCCAATAATGAGTGGGTCGCGCGCGCGCACACACACACACATATTCTTGTTAATCAATATGATCATTTAGTCTTAGTTGGCCCCCCCAAAGGAAAATTTCTAGCTCCACCCCTGAATACAAATAAAATTATATGAATATGTGGTAGAGTTACAGTCACTCCTATATACTTATTTTTTATATTTAGATAGTCTAAATATCATTTTCAATATCATTAGAGTTACAGTCAGTAATAAAATATCATTTTTAATATAAATAAAATTATATGAAAAATTTAGATAGTCTCAGAGTATTGCTTCTAGCTTTCATATAAGGGGTGGACCCTAAATATGATACCCAGTTACCCACCATGGAGACCACTCCCATTGTGAGAGTCTACAGCAGTGCTCTAGAACTATGTAAGAATTGTCTAAAGATTTTGAATTAAAACAACCCTGACCAAAAAAATTAAAAGTGAAAGAATTTGCTGACATGCTTTATTTTTTGTTTTGATTTTTATAAGATTGAGGTCCCTACTCTAACAAAAGAAAATATTTAGATGGAGAAGGAAGTCAAAAACAAATATAAAACAATGTCATTGCCAAATCGGTTCATATTTATAGGAACTTGAAGATGTCACTCTTTGCCATTGGGAGGTTAGCGTGGTGAAAAAGAAAAAGGATTAAATAGAATGTGGAGATTAAAACTCACTACTACTTGTTATTGTATATTTAAAATAACATGAGACCTCCTATTAAAAAAGTATTAGAAGTAAGCTAAACCCTAAAAAAAAAAAGTATTTACGAACTTTATTTGTAAGTCATTCATTTTTTTTTTAATTTTTTTATATAAGATATAATGTGTGTGAAACTTCCTTTTGGAGACTTGAACCCCGACTCTTACCTCCGACACCTTATAAGCACTTATACTTATGAAGTGACTACCGCACCAAAGGTGCACGGCAGTATTTATAAGTCATTACTCAAATTGAGAGAAAGTAAAAGAGATTTAAATGGTTGGCAATTTTTCTATTTTTTCTTTTTTTAAAACAGCAGCATCTTTGATTTTTTTTTTTTTTTTTGGGGGAAGAGATAAAGCTACTCCTGGACCTAGACTCCTACTCCTATCTTTTAGCTATGTTTGAACTTTGATGTTAAATTGAGAGAAAGTAAAAGAGATTAAGGGCGTTTGTTGTTTAACCAATAGTTTTCAGAGTTTAAATAACATTATACATATTTTTAAACACTTTTTTACCTATACGTATTTTTAAAAAATACAAATAACATTACTAGAACAATATTATCAAACGAGCTCTTAAATGCTTGGCAATTTTTTTTCCTCTTTTTTAAACGGTAGCACCCACACGTATTTTTAAAAAATACAAACAACGTTACTAAAACAATATTACCAAACGGGCTCTTAAATGTTTGGCAATTTTTTTTAAACGGTAGCGTCTTTGATTTTTTATTAAACTTCTTTAGTTTTAAAAAACACATTATTTCCGTACATTTTGAAACTTAAATGAAAAAGGCCAGTTTTTTGGTAAGCTACAGATGCAAGTGTAAGTTTTTTTTTTCCCCCCGAATGATGCAAGTGTAAGTTATGCGTCCATTACGAATTACTGCTAATTAGAAATTGATTCTGGACAAGTTAAGAGTTCGTTTGGTAAGAAATTTCTAGTAATGTTGATTAAGTTTTGTAGAAATACGTGTGGATGAAAAAGTATATAAAAACACGTGTTGTGACGTTTAAACAACAGTTTTCGTTGTATAAATACCGTTACCAAACAGGTCCTAAATCTCTAAAAATTAGCGCCAACAAAGAAAACAAAACACAAAAAAGGCACTATGATGAGGGCACCCTCATTTCTCTTATGATGCATTCTCTTGATGGTCAACTATGATTTTTCACATAAAAATATAATGCCTTTTCACTTCTCTCTCACACATATATCTCATTCCACGGTATAAAAAAAAAAAAAGAAGCTATTTTAGGTTTTTTTTTTTTTTCGTTGTGTCCACTCTTGTAAATAGGATTGTAAACCAAAGAAACCAAGGTTTTTTTTTTTTTTTTTGAGAAAGACCCAACCAAGTTGATTAGAGAGAGAAATCAGAAAATTGCATCATTATTATTAACTGATTATGAGCTTATGAGTTACAATATTTTTATAAATTCGTGCTAGCTCAAACCCTACTGGATATATATCCTCCAATTCTATTGACGATCACTTAGACCAGATAAAGTCAAAGATGATTATCCCCTCATTTTACGTGTTAAATGTATCCGGCTATTCTCCATAGGGTGTATAGTTATATGGTTATGAGAAAACCTTTCTTGACTAGATAGCCATACTTCATAGATCACACGTACATGATGAGACTTATAAACCGTTAGAAGGACCTCTTAACACTTTTTTTTTTCTAAAAAAATTTGTAACACATGGGAGTAGTTGTCTCATGCTTTCAATTATTTTTTTAATTTCCTATTACTTTCTTACGCCCATAGAATTACTATTATATATCTTTCTTCTTTCCAAATATTTGATGCATGTATAATATATATATGTATGTATAAGTTCTAATTTCAATATCTTCGTTTAGTTTTTGTTTCTCATTTTTTTTTTTTTTTTGTATCATATAACTTATTAGCTAGGGTAGACTGAAATAATTAGATAGTCCAAGCTAGAATCATGCATGTCAAATAGTTCATGGAGCACTAAATTTTAACCTTAAAAGTTCAAAATAATGAAAGCGATTTGTGATACAAAAAAGAAAAAGCATGAACATTTAAAAATGTTTCAATTAGTTTCTCTGGCTAGTGAAAGTTTCTCTGTAAACTTCTACTAGGCTGTAGAATATTGTGTCCCTACGTGTAGGTGCTTTTGTCCCTCAAGATAACAAGTTTATCCTTAAGATAGTGGTTTTTTTCTTTCGGGGGTTAGGGAAACATTGAAATCATGGATGATCTTACAAACCATTGTAAAGGTTTGTCGATTTCTGACAAAGAAGGGCCAACTTTTGATTTTGAGGAGGAATTGGCTACGCTAAAATTTATCATCGCTGCCAAATTCTACACAAGAAGGGCTCTAAATATGGAAGATATTGCTTCGACTTTTATGCCATTGTGGAGATCAAAGAATGGCTTTAAAGTCAAAAATATGGGCAATCACATAGTCCTCTTCACGTTCAACAATAAACATGAAGTGGATTCCATTCTCTCAAATGAACCTTGGAGCTTTGACAAGCACCTTTTGGTGCTACAATGCTATGACAAGGATGTGCCAATTGAGAATTTGAAATTCAGTAGTACAGCATTTTGTGTGTAGGTACATGACATCCCAGTGAGATTCATGAATCCAAAGGTGGCGGAAGGGATTTGTAGTACTGTTGGCACGGTGATCCGAAAGTCTGAGACTGAGATGAATGGAGGGAGTTTTATGAGGGAAAGAGTCAGCGTGGATGTCACTCGTCCACTAAGTTGAGCAAGAATGGTGTCAGTGGGACAAGGCAAAGAAAAGTGGGTCTCTTTCAAGTATGAGCGCCTACCCAATATTTGCTACTGGTGTGGTTGTCTTAACCATGACGATAGGGATTGTGAAGTGTGGCTTGATAGTGAAGGCTCCCTAAAAGTTGAAGAACAGCAATTTGGACCTTGGCTTTGTGCTCCACCTGCAAGTTGAGTACAAAAAAATGTAATCTCAGTGCCCGATTTTTTTCATAAAAAGAAAGGAAGCTCGACCACTCAAAGAGCTCCATATCAGCCAAGGCAAGCTTTGGCAAAGTCCACGACGTCCTCTGCAGCTCAAGCAACACCTGGTGACGCGGATCAGAACAATGTGGAGCAGTCATTGGATCAATTACGGGGATCGGTTACAGCCTTTTCAATTAATTCACCTACGGTTTTAGAGCAGAATAATCACCAGGTAGAGCTGTTGGAGAATCAATTAGAGAGAGAGAGAAAGGTGATTTAAAGAATATTGAAGTGCCACATGTAGAGACACAGTTTGCCAGCCCACCAGCAATTAGTCCACATTTATTCTCTCCTAAAAAGGCAGCCAATCACGTTTTTGAATCAAAAGAACTGGTGCACAAGGATGCTTTCCTTTCTGAGCTTGCTAAAATTGATAAGGGGCTATCAAAATTAAAGGCTGGGCCACACAAAGTTAATGATTCATTGATTGCTAAAATTCCTATTAATGCACACGTGACCAGTGAGGAAGGAAAGGAGGCGGCTAGGGTTACTCAAGCCCTAAAGATTGTCAACCATGCAAACTCACGTGCAGTCACAAGACTCACAACTAAAACACAAAGTGCTCAATCTCCATGGCAACAAGGGTCATGGAAAAGGTTGAACAAGGCAGATTTACCAAGCAAGACGGATAGAAATACAAGCACTGTTGAGTCTGTGCTATCAACCAAAAGAGATTATGAGGAGCTCTCCCATCCCAATGGTTTACCAAGCAAAAAACGTGCGGTTTCTGTTGAGATTAATTCTTCTAAGTTAGTGGAGGCTGATGCTCAGCCCCGCCTAACACAATGAGTCTCTTAGTCTGGAACTGTCGTGGGCTTGGGAACCCACGTACAGTGAGGGAGCTTGGAGATTACATCCGAGCAAAAGATCTTGCAGTTGTGTTTTTAGCTGAGACATGGACAGACAATGCAAGGCTAGATCAAGTGTTACGCAATTTTGATTTTAGAAATAAATGGTCAGTATCCAGTGGCCATAGAGGCGGTGGTTTGGTTTTGTTGTGGGGGGAAGAAATTCGAGTCACAGTGGAAGATTCATCAAAGTATTGTATTGATGCACTTGTTGAGAAAAACACACCTCAAGAATGGTGTTTCACAGGTTTCTATGGCGAACCAGTGACACATAGAAGGCATGAGGCATGAACAAAGCTTCGAACCCTAAATGATAAGCCGCACATTCCTTGATTGTGTGTAGGGGACTTTAACGAAATTACAAGACAAGAAGAAAGGAAAGGAGGAGTAAACCATGAAAATAGTCAAATGCAAGCTTTTCGGGATGTTATAGATGAATGTGGTTTTATGGATTTCGGTTTTATTGGCCCAAATTTCACTTGGAGAAGACATTATAATGATGGATACTCGATTTAGGAGAGACTAGACCGTGGATTAGCAACCAATACGTGGTTCTTGAGGTTTCTAGGCACTCGAGTTCACCATTTACCTTGTCTTTCCTCGGATCACTGCCCATTGTTTATCAACCCTACAGGAATAGAAACTCCATCCTATAAAAAACCCTTCAGGTTTGAGGAGATGTGGCCGTTTGATAGTAGGTGTGGGGAGGTGGTTGAAGCAGCATGGAGGTCATTTGTATCACTAGATCCAAATAAGGAAATCCTTGGAAAAATAGAAAAGTGCGGCAGAAATTTATCATGGTAGAATTATAATGTCTTTGGAAATGTGAGGAGGGTGCTAAAATAAGAGGGACATGCTAGTTGAAGAGGAAGCAGTGGCATTGAGAACTGGAAGCAATGTACGGATCAAAGAATTGCAAAGAGAGATAAATGAGTTGTTGGACCGAGAAACAAGGATGTGGAATCAATGTTCTCCTATTCTTTGGCTAAAAAATGGAGATGGAAAAATTTTTCCACAGTCGTGCCTCACACCAGTATAGGAAAAATGTGATTATGGGAATAAATGATAACCAGGGAGTATGGAAGGAAGGGCCGAATGATGTAGCAACTATCCCCATCCATTACTATAGTGAACTGTTCACTACCTCAAGGCCGCCCACTCACCATGAAGCTCTAAACCACATTCCTCAAGTGATCATTGATGCCATGAGCCGAGAATTGACAAGCAGATTTGAGGAATGAGAAATAATCCAAGCTTTGAAACAAATGGCACCAATGAAGGCACCCGGACCAGATGGAATGCCCCCTTTCTTTTTTCAACATTTCTAGCCTATGATTAAAGGTGATGTTACTCACTCGGTGCTATCTTGGCTAAATTCAGGTACTATCCCACACCCACTAAATCATACCTATATTACTCTAATCCCAAAAAAGAAAAACCTAAGAATCCCAAAAAAGAAAAACCCAAGCCTAGTTGTCAGATTATCGCCCTATTAGTTTATACAATGTGCTTTACAAAATTTTTGCAAAAGTTCTAGCCAATAGACTAAAAAAATTCCTCAATTCAGTTATGAAAGCCAATCAGCTTTTGCAAAAGGCTGCCTCATATCAGATAATATCCTTATAGCCTTCGAAACTTTACACTGCATGAAAAATTATAATTCAGGTGCATTGGGTTTTATGGCTTTGAAGCTTGACATGAATGAAGCTTGACATGAATAAAGCCTACGATTGGGTTGAATGGGTGTTTTTAGAAAATGTGATAAGGAAAATGGGTTTTTTTCTAAAAAATGGATTGGGCTAATTATGGTGTGTGTGCTCTATACTAGTGAACGGAGAACCAAAGGGTTTGATTCACCCATCAAGAGGTCTTAGACAAGGAGATCCTCTCTCTCCTTTTCTCTTCCTCCTATGTACCGAGAGTCTTTATTAGGGGTGTGCATGGGTCAGGTTGGGTCAGGTTGAGGGGATTTTTTTACCTAACCCACCATGGTGAGTTAAAAAAAAATTCAACCCAACACATCACATAAGTCCAACCCAACCCCCATAGGTCGGGTTAAACCCATGGGTTGTACAACTTTTTATTATTATTATTATTATTAAATTGAGCAGAAAAAAATATATCACACCTACCACCTGAATTGATAAACAAAATATACATTAATATATGAACTAATATTCCAACTCAGTTATACATTAATATATGAACTAGTATACATTAATATTGGCTTTTATATAGGATAAGAGAAAGAGCTAGTTATTTAAAAAAAATTATTAATTATATAATATATTTTAAATATATGGGTGGGTCAGGTCGGGTTTGGAATTTTATGACCCAAACCCAACCCGATCCGCTATCAAAATTTTTTTTGTAACCCAACCAAACCCACCAAGCCCTAAAAACTGATCCAACTCAGCGGGTTGGGTTAGGTTGGGTCGGTTTTGGCGAGTTGGTAGGTTGGTTGCACACCCCTAGCCTTCATGGCCTTATAAATAAGGCAACAAGTAATGGTGACATCCATGGATTCAGTTTTTGCAAAAGAGGACCCAAACTAACCCACTTGTTTTTTTGCAGATGATAGCCTTCTTTTTTGTAGGGCCAATTCTGAAGAATGCAGCAAAGTGTTGGAACTTCTATCATTGTATGAAGAAGTCTCTAGCCAAAAGTTAAATAGGGAGAAGATAACATTATTCTTCATCAAGCAGTTACTAAAGCAAACCGCCAAATCATCAAAGGCATCTTGGGGGTCTGTGAAATCCACCACTATGAAAAATACTTGGGGTTGCCATCTTTGACCGGAAGGAGAAAAAAAGCAAGCTTCAACTTTCTTAAAGAGAGAGTGTGGAGGAAGCTGCAAGGATGGGAAGGGAAACTCCTTTCCCAAGTCGGAAGGGAGGTGCTCATTAAGGCTGTCATCCAAGCCATACCTACGTATGCAAGCCATACCTACGTATGCAATGGGTTACTTCAAATTACCTTTGGGGTTGTGCAATGAAATTGAGGTGATGGTTAGGAAGTTTTGGTGGGGACAACGAAGGGAGAAACGAAAGATTCATTGGCTAAAATGGGATGAGATGACAAAAGCCAAAAGGGAGGGCGGTATGGGATTTCGTGATTTAGCCTTACACAATGACTCCCTCTTGGCCAAACAAGCTTAGAGGTTGATGGAGGATAAAAACTCCCTATTCTACAAGGTCTTCAAACCTCGTTTCTTTCCAAATTGCACAATAATGGAGGTGGCGAAATCTAGTCGAGCTTCATGTGCTTGGAAAAGCATACTCCAAGGATGAGATATGATCAAACGGGGTGCATGTTAGAGAATAGGTGATGGGCATAAAGTTAAGGTGTGGCATCATGCATGGTTACCATCTAAACCACCAGCCATAATTTTATCACCTGTTCTAGAAGGGTAGGAGGAAGCCACGATTGACTAACTCACCAACGAAGACTCAAGGACTTGGGATGAAGATGTTATTAATGGCCTTTTTGTTCCTAAGGAAGTTGATCTCATAAAATCAATTTCGCTTTCAAGATTTCCTATTGAAGATAGACTGTTTTGGCCGTGGACTCAAATAGGGAAATACAATTGCAAATCTAGTTACAGATTTTGAAGTATGAGGCTGAAGATTCAGGGGCGGTGGAAGCACAGGTGGAGGACAGAAAATTCTAGCGCAGTATATGGGATTTGAGAGTTCCAAATAAGATAAAAAACTTTGTGTGGAGAGCTTGCCGTGAGTCAATCCCCACGAAAGCAAACCTAAAATGGCGTCACATTACGGAAAATGGCCGGTGCGAACGATGTTTGAAGGAGGAGGAAACAACATTATATGCACTGTGGTCTTGCAACAAGATCAGGTCGGCTTGGACGTCTTTGGAGTGGAATGGTTGCCAGAATTTAAGCCCCTTAGACTTCAAGGAGCTCTTATCGTGGATACTCAACAACCATGGCAACTCGGAATTCTTTGTGATGATGACGTGGGGCTTGTGGCATCAGCAGAACTAGGTTCGGCTTAATAAACCTTGCTGCCCATCGGACCTGATTGAAGTCTAGGCGAAGGAAAAACTTGATGAATACAGTGCCACAATTCTAGCCAAACCAGCATCTATGCCACGACAGAGAACGAAGTGGAAGCCACCTGATGCGAGATGTTTCAAAATAAATTTCAATGGTGCGATTTTCAAGCAGGAAAACAAGAGTGGGATTGGGGTGGTTGTTCGTGATCACACAGGAGCTATTATTGCCTCTTTAGCTCAAATTACTGCACCAGCACTTCAGCCCATCGAGATTGAAGCAATAGCAGCTGCACGGGCTCTAGAGTTTGGAGAGGAAATAGGCATTACAGAGGCAGTACTTGAAGGTGATTCAAAACTGATAATAAACTCACTTAAGGGAGGTGGTCAGTCAATAGCTTCAATGGAGCCTCTACTTCAAGATGCCATGGTTTTTTCAAATTGTTATTCAAAATTGCTATACTCTCATTGTAGAAGAGAAGGCAATAGATTAGCACATAATCTAGTAGGATATTCTATTAATGTCTTAAGCTATGTAGTCTGGATGGATGGAGTCCCCGATCCATTATTCACAGTTGTTCAACAAGATGTAGCCAATTTGGCAAACTAATTTCAATAAAGTATCAAGTTTGTTTCTCAAAAAAAAAAAAAAAAAAAAAAAAAGAAGAATGATCAGCCACCGATATTATGCAATGAGCAAAAATTGAACAGCATATTGTCCTTCTTAAGTGCTCACCTAATGACAATGAAAACTTACGCTGGCCACCACTCGATCGCCAAAATATTAATTGTGCCAGCTCATTTTTTTGTTGAACACTTTAGAATTATTGGAGTGGCATAGAGTGTGTTTGAAAAACATAAATTTTTAGAAAACTGTAAATTAAAATGACCTACAAGCACCAAGAAAATTTAATATGTTATAGATAGAATATTTCCAAAAATAGAAAAAAAGAAATACGGAAACCGATGTCAATGTGTTTGGTTTCCGCCTTTTGCTTTTCTCATCTTGTCTTACATAAAGGAAGGAATCTTATTTTCAATGCACTCCTCTACATATTATACTATATATATATATATCAATAATAATCAAACATAATTTGTAATCGAAAACATATCAACGGTTGAAAAAAAAAAAGTGTCAACTCAACCACGATCTGTCACTTATTGCTAACTGCCAAAGGTCTTGTTGCTGAATTGACACATCCCCATATACAAAGTGCTCGAGGTCTAAGGGAGAAATGATTCAAGCTGTAGGATTAGCAGAATGTTATAATTATTTCTCCAAAAAAAAAAAAAAAAAAAAAAAACTTATTGCTAACTAACTTGAAACCCCATGTATATACATGAACACACTTAAAATTATACAATAAGATGTATAATATAATTCCATATATATAATTTAAATACTATTGATAGTTATTTTTATATTTTGTTAACTCTTTAAAAAAAATTGTAAAGATCTTATGAGGTATAAAACGTAAATTGTCCATGTTTTTTAAAAAATTATTGTGAAGCACTTTTTTTTTTACGATTTATTTATTCTAAACTTTTTAGTTTTTGTACTTAATAACTTATTTAGATGAATATTTATGATATGGTCCTATATTTGATTCTAAAATTAAGAAATAAAATTCTTTAAGAATAAATAATATAGGACACATGGCATAAAATTGAAACTCTAATTTTATATTTTTATTTGAACTTCTCTCACTTTTATTTATTATTATATATATAGATTTTTTAGCCTCTAGTGTTTTAAGTTGTAGCGCTGTTCTTGATTATTGTTATTTAAAAAATAAAAGAAAAAAGAAAGTCAAGTAAAGTCCAAAAGCAGTAAGAAGTCCCAAGAATGTTCCACTTCCATTCCACCACACGTGAGGAACCACAAGCCCAATTTCATCATATTTCAGTAGCATGACCCACTGTCCAGTGAGGCCCAAGTCGCTAAGTCAGCCCAACCAAGGTGTGGACTTTCCTACCTTAATGAATTGAATCGCACTTACAAGTTAATATCAATATGTGTGGATTTGGTTCTACTTTTAGAGCCCAAAACGTACGTTTATAAGCCCAAAATTCAAAATGCGTGTTTGGTAAATTTTTTTCATTGCGCATTATCAAAAGTGACTTTTCCAAATATGAAGGACTGTGAGCCTATTTGGCTGGGCAAATACGCTTTTTCTATTTATTGATGAAAACGCTAATTATATCTTATTATGTAACTAACCTTAGGGACGAAACTAGAATTCAAACTTAGGGGGGGTCAAAGTTCTTTGTTCTTAGATTTTAAAAAATTGGAATATCAATACTAGAGGTTGGCAAAGTTGCATTATTAGCATTAATTTATTAATTATTATTTGTATTTTTTTCTTTTGAAAAAAATTTAATAATAGGATTTTATAATCAAAAGTTTTGCAAGTTAATTGACACGCCTTAATATTTTCAAAGTCTAACTAATTTGTGGATGGAGCAATCAATAGGTGGCATAGGAGTTGTCTCTATGGCTATTAGGGTGGAGTCATTTGAGAGGGGCATAGAGCTCTCAAGAGAGAGGGAGAAATTGGGTAAAGGTTATTGGGTTTTTGTGATTTTTTTTGCTAGGATTTATAATTAATTTCTTGTTATTGTTTTTGCTCAGATCGGATTTATGATTTGTCCAAAGATTTTTCTTATTATCTGGATATGTGCATTTTTTTATATATAGATTTTGCTTGTTATCTATTTGTTGGATTTCTTGGGTCAATTTATAAATTTTTTGAGGAGGGGGGCCAAGTATATAAATTTAAGAGCTAGAATTAAAATTCTTTTTGTTAATACACATACTAATATTTTTTTTTCAAAGGTTTTTTTTGGGGGGGGGGGGGGGGGGGGGGGGAATGGCCCCCCTCTGCCTTTGAGTAGTTCCGTCCCTGATTAGTCTAACCTGTTTTGATTTTATATCTTGGCATCAATTGCTGATCTCATACTTCTAAGTATTAAATCATTTACTATACATTATACCATCTATATCTTTCAAATGTGACATTGATTTGTTTTTTATTATAATTTATTTATTCACAAATGTCACATTAAATGAATGGTCGAGTGCCAAATTGCCAATACTTGTATTTTAAATTTAATTAAAATTTGAGTTTCTATTCTTCTTTTTCCTTTTTATTTGTAAGTTTGATCATATATTGAACAAAAATTATATTTGATAGGTGTATTTTTGGCTCTAGGAATTAAGACTTATAAAACGAATGTTTGTGGAAGCTGACGATGCCCATGAGGTTGTTAACTCCATAAAAACCGACGGAACCTTCAGACGACAATGCATCCATAGAAACTGACGGGCGCATCTCCCCCCACGAACTGACAGGCATATCTTCCCCATAAACCGATGGAAGATTCCTGAGCAACGGATAACTGTAGACTGATGGAGAAGAAAATCGACGGGTCCTATGTGACATTGCTTGGTCCTCACGAATGCTCATATATTGAAACATCTTGCGTATCACACATAAAAACCTTACTATACATCCATATCCTCCTCATAAGGAAAGACACTCTAAAATCTCGGGAACCCTAATACCAAATCTTCCCTACAAGGAAAAATCCTTGCTCTTAAGGGATCTCAATTCACTACTCACTACTATATAAGCACCAGACCTTCTCTTTTCTTAGGTATGCAGAAAATCCCTAACTCTCTTTCTATAGAGTTTTTAGAGATTTCTCATTCACTAACTTGATCTTCGGAGGGTTTTTGGGCGGTACCATGTCAATGCCTTCTGTTTGATCATTGTGTCCTTGTTCTGTAGGTGCTTATTAGCGCGATTTGGAGCCAACAACTCATTGACGATTTTCATGCATCATCAATATCTAAAAATTTGTTTTTAGTTTCAAACTTTTATTTACTGAGATTATAGGGGGTATTTGGTTGTATTATTTAAACAACAGTTTTCGTTGTTTAAATAACACAACATATATTTTCATAACACTTTTTCACCGACACATATTTCTACAATACTTAAACAATATTACTAGAATAACATTACCAAACGGGCTATACCATTATGTGATAGTACTTCCTAGGGATGGCCCAGGGTTCTTTAATTCTATGAAGACTCTTTTCATCTCATGCAATATGGCCCAAAGTTGTGCTACAAAATTACCGGATATATCATCAAGAAAGCCCATAACTCAGGAGGTTGCCATCTCTGGGATCCAAGCTCCAGCCCAAGATGAGTTCTCTTTGATAATTTCATTTCCATCTTTGGGATTAATGGAAATCTAAAACAGATTCAATAGGGACTAGGGAGTGGGCTTTGTTACTGGACCTTCTTAGAATGCTTATAACATACAAAGACTAGATCCCATTCTAAGGCCCACCATTCAAAAGCCCAATAAAATGAACTCCCAAGAAATGGGGGGAAAAAGCCTCTCAACTCCCTACGTATTGAAATACCAGCTAGTATCTTAGAAACATTTTTTTGCCACTCGGGATTTGGCTAAAACCATAAAGCTAGGTCTTCCGTTTCAATTTGTACTAAAAGAAAGAAAGATATACTTCTAAATAATCAAAGGCCTTAAATGACATGACATCACCAACAGGTTTCAAATCTGATTAGCATGTATCTCGTCTCCAATTCTTGTATTATTGGTTCGATCTATTTTCCCCTTAAACTATGTTAGTTTTTTCTTTCAATAATAATAGTGGATATCCTATCGAGGTACTTGGATGTTGAACTCACCAATCTAAGACATGACGTAAACTCGAAAATCTCGGGTTTAATCTAGCAAACGATCGATCTATGAGATTTTAAAGGTGTCTCATGCATAGGGAATGAGAAAAATTTTAGCAAAACTTAGGACACTACTCCATTGTCTAAAGCCCCACCCTCCCCCAAAAAAAAAAAAAGTAATAGTGGGTTATACTCTAATCAATGACCCTTCAGTTTATTGACATCTCCACCCTTGTAATGGACCAATGAGAATAGTTGTTAGGCTTGATCTTGGTGTCTTAGCTTAGCCTTTAAAATAAAGGTTACACAGTGAGGATTTCTTTTTACTTTTAAATCCCTCTTCTCCTGTAATTCGAATGTAACTAAACTATGCCATGATTTGTCAGCTTAAGAGCTTCTTTCAATTTGATTTGTAATGTATTTTTTTTTTTTTTTTTTTGGTGGGGGCAAAAGAGACCTAACCGGCAGATGAATCAAACGAAAAGAATGGCTGAACTGAAACATGGCACTACTTCTACATCCCAGCAGGTCCCAGCAACATAGAAAACACTAATGGGCCATGCATGTTGGGCCCATGATGAAAATACTAGAAGTCTAGAATAGCTTGAGGTTTCTCATCAAATCAAGCTACCCCAATTCTCTTTCCTAGTGAAATCCAGCAGCTATTAACTTGTGTAGCTTTTAGATTCCTAAGCTACAAAAGCCCATCAAGGAGATTCCATTTTCCTGTTCCTTTTTTCCTCTTTCAAATATAGTCAACAACATTCTCATTATCATCTTTTGTGCATATTGCATAGCTTTGGCCCCTCTCTCTCAATGAAATTTTTGGTTGGTCTAAAATATCCAATATCTTTTTCTTTTTTTTTTCTACTCTTTTCAGATAATTAAACCATATGTTGGATTTTTAAATTCAAAAGGGCTTTCCTTTTGGTTCGCAAGGTATCAATGTTTGAGACATTTAATATATATATATATATATATAGAGAGAGAGTTAGCTAGTATTCTTAATAAGTAGCATAAGTAAACTGTACCCCACATTTGATAGCAGCATATGAGCAAAAAAGTGTGGCTGGTCGCTTCCAATTTTTTGTTCCTTTGAAGTATATATGCCCATTTTCTACAAGCCTCCATCCATATCAACCTTAAAATAGTTGTCAAATTTGCAATCATTCAATACAATGAACGATTTACAAATGATTTATTATAATAGCAAACGTGCCCTACAAATCACTAATTGTATTATTGGAAATCTGACACTTATATTTTGGAAAAATTGGTATGGTCTGTGTGTACTGTGTATGTGATTCTTTTATCACAATTTTTGATCTTTGATTTGTCACATTTGTGCCAAATTCCAATTTTTCACGAATTATCGATTATTTCAATTTAATCATTACAGTTTTAGAAACACCTTAATAGTCAATGCTACTCTTAGCCTTGCTGTCACTGTATGAATGGCAATTATTAGTACGGTTGGCAATTTTGTTTTAACATTTATAATATTTGGCATAATATGTTATCATATAGAATTTTTCAACATCGCAACATATAGCTAAAAACACATTAAACATTGAGGACCACAATGTGTCTATTTTTAATTAAAATTAATTGGTTGGTTATCACAAGTCTAATCACAAGTCACAAGTTATGTTCAACTCTTAGATTCCCTTCTAAAAAAACATGAAATTAAGACTAACTATTAATCATTTTTTTTAGTCTTCGCAAAAATTAGAGTTTTGTATATTGAATATGACATTTTTTTTTTCAATTGGTGGATTACATTTTGATATTATAGGACTAACAATTGACCTATAACTTGCTAGGCCAACTTTCTAAGAATATGTGTACAAAAAAATTTGTCACGTTATTTGCAAAGTAGTGATCAAGTAGAAACGTAGAGTTACAATGATATTAAATTGAAGTGTTTTTAGAATTCCAATGACTGTTGATTTGAAAACAAAACTAATATGACATTTTTTTTATAGATATGGTAGAATTGTAGAAATATTACATATAGACATATAGTTTAAGGACCAAAATTTCATAATTAGTTCTAAAATATTAAAAATTTAGTGAAAGCAATAAAATATAACTAGGTAATAATTGATCTTGATCTCTACACATTAAACAATTCCTTTACATATTCTCAAAAAAAAAAAAAAAAAAAACAATTCCTTTACATGACCTATACATTTTTTTTATAAGCAAATGAGTTAATGAGTTAGAGGACACTTAAGAAACATGGAAATTTACTAAACAGTTGGGTAGAATGTGAGGTCCCACTTATCTCAAGAGGCAAACTACATAAGCAAAGTTTATTTAGCACTAGTTTTTTGTCAGCAAGATCCGTGAAACCTAAGTCAAAAAAATATAATATTTCTAACTAGGGCATAAATAATTCCCCACTTACACTATCCCGTAGCACAAGAAAAACTATTAACTCCGAAATTTAATATATTCATTTATTTAAATAAAATCCTTAATCTTGGTCACCTCACCGAATTACAATTATGGTGTTTACTATATATATAAAAACAATAACGCAATCACGCAGATTGCGAACAAACTAGAGTCTATCAAACAACAACAAAATAAACTAAGGTATACATATAATTTAGTTTAGTTTAGTGATGAGCTCAAACCAGATTTATAATTCAAAACAAAATTAATAAATTAATCTTAAATTTGAAGACTCAAGTAGTTTAGAAATTCTATACACACTACACCAAAATAAGTCTATTATATTAAATGATAATACAACAAAATTAGTATGGTAATATTAGACATAATACCACATCTACAAATAAAAAGTCGTTGCAATAGTAACTTAAAAGTGGTAAATTATTACATTAATAATAATTAGTTGCAATAGTTTATAATTTTCAGATGCAATTAAGGCTTTAATACAAAATTGCATTAAGAATTTTTTTTTTTTTTTGCAATAACTTAAATTGAAGAAATCATTGTCATAAATTGATACTAATTATTTTGCAATCTATTACAATGAAAATTTCAATTATTTTACAATCTATATAATGAAAAATATGAAACAATTATCTATTACAATGAAGATATCGTTGCAATAACTTGACCCAAATTATTTTTGTAAATTATTTGCAATCTATTGCAATAAAATTCATGAAATAATAACCTATTGTTACAAGATATTCGAAACATTAAAATTTTTTATTTGCAAGAAAAATATATTATTACATCAAGATTATCATTAAAATATTTAAAGTTTATTGCAACGAAATTTTATGTAATACAAACCTATTACCTCAAATTTTATTCTAACACTTAACATAAACTATTGTAATGACTCAGGTTATTGCAACGATTTTTTTCATGTAATAAACATTTTTTGTTGCAATGACCCTTAGACTCGAAGAAAATTGTTCACCATTTTTATAAGCCAAATTACATGCATGCATGAGAACCCTTGTGAATCAAGACCAGGGAAATGTCACATGTAAATGCAATGAACCCATGACTCAAGAACTAACTATAGAGAGAGTGTTAAATCAAAAAAAAAAAAAAAAAAAAAAAAAAACTATAGAGAGAGTGTGTGAGCGTGTGTTTTTGTGCAGATAGGGGCAGGTGAGAGAGGAAGAGATACAAGTGCAGAAGCAGCCAAAAGAAATTAAAGCAAAAGAGAAAAGAGGTGAGGTGGTAAGTTTTGGTCCATATACATTTAAGGTGACCTTACGAAGGGATTGGTGACTGGTGAGGAATGTGATTTTTTCTTTTCTTTTCCTCTCTCTCTCTTAAAATGTGATGGGGAAGAAGGATAAAGCACAAGAATCCAAAACTGTTCCTAGTTGTTGACCTAACGCCAATGCTTCCAAAGCCCACTGTGGGCTGCAATAATAATAATAGTAAAGTTCCCCCAAAGTAGCCCTTTGATTGTGATGTTTATCGACAGTGACACCCGCACAAGATGCCAAATGCTTCTTAGCTTCATGACCCAAATAATTTCCAATATTTTCAACCAAAAAAGAAAGGCAAATGTTAACAAGATGTGGATCTTTTAATAAAAAAAATTAGTTAAGTAGAAGGAAAAAAAAAACATAAAAATGGCCTACAGTCTATTTTATTTTATTTTTTTCTCTATGAAGTTGGTCTTATAACTTATAAAACTGCCAAAAAAATAACATAAAGTTATAAATAAATAAAAAACAAAAAACTGCTATTAAAGGTTGTTGTTAACAGGCACCTTATAGTACCCATTAATACAACCCAAAAAGAAAAGCAAATGCTATTTACAATAGTGTCATTGGAATAACTTATCTAGTTTTTTATTGAAAGTGTGTTAAAGTATACTTGTACCTTAAAAAAATTTGAAAAAGTGAAAAAATGCGAGAAAAAATGAGATTTTAAAAAATTGTACATAAAAAATAAAAACTAATGTTTGTTTGGAACAAACTGAAAATTTTAGTTTATTTGCAATTTTAGATTATTTTTGCTACTATTCATGAGTTCTACTGCACTTTTTGGTACTATTCATAGTTCCACTGTACTATTCAGCTAACTTTTACCTTCATTTATAGTACTTTCAACAAAAAATTTTCAGTTTCAGATAAATAAGTTATTCCTAAATAGGTTCTTAGAGTTTTAAATGAGCTAAATTATTTATGAATAATTTGGGTTTGATTAAAAAAATAAAGCTTATTTATGTTTATGTATTTAACAATAAAATCAAGTTCAAGCTAAGTTCAAACAACAAAATTAATTAAATTTTACAAAGTGGGAGGTAAATTATTTTACATATCCGAATCAAAATCATGAGCATTGTTAACTAAATGATAAGCCTACAATAAAAAATAGCTAAAATCTTTCTCTATTTTTTTTTATTCATATCAAATTAATTAACCTTGTAAATGCAAGATTTATCATAATAATGTGATGTGCATATCATACCCTAATAGTAAAAAATACAAAAAGAGAACAATATTATTGAATATATATATGCGTGTGTGTAAAATTAAATAATAAATAAATAAAAAAAGTTCTTCAAAAAGGTGGATTGCGTGGCACAAACAGTGCCACCTTTATATATGACAATAGAGACAGCAAAGCCGTTCTCCGTTTTTTTTTAATGGGAATAGCAAAGCCATTCTTATTTAACAGTGCATACAAATCCTTTGTTTGGTTTGTATATGGAAGCTTAGTGTAACACCTTTTTTTCTTAGTAAAATCAGTTTACACACGCACACACAAAGATTAAATCCTATATTATTATAATCTTATTAGCATTATATTCATATATATTTTTTTATACTCTCATTAGCATTATATTCATATTAATCAAGTATTATATGTAAATTAATGTTTTTTTTTTAATATTATAAAGGTGAGAAAGTGAAATTTACCGAAAAAAAAACTTACCGAAATTATCATGTAATACTGTATCACCCAAATTTATTTGCTATTATCCAAGCATGCGTTATAATTATATCTAGCATACCATCATCATACATTCCGAATTACACGTGCATAATATAATAATAATAATAATAATCACACATCATGTAATAAGGTGCATAATTAATCTCATATAAAAATGCAACGTATAATTCAATTACATTGTTCTCATTATTGCATATGAAATTATGTTCTAGAAGCATATAGTTTATTATCCCATTTTACCACATTAAAGTTAGTTCACAAATTTTCCAATTGACCTTTTTATGTCTCTAAATCTACTAAAAAAAAATATTAGAGTGCGACCAAAAATTTGAATTTCATACTTTCTTTGTGTAAGAACACATTAATGTGGTTTCTCCTTTTTTTTTTTTTTTTTTTCTCTCTACATTTTAGTAATATTCCATATTTTTTATGGATAAAATTTAGGTACAGTACATTCGATTTCCTTTTTAAGATTCAGTTATGTGATTACTTAATTAAAAAAATACATTTTCATCCTATGAAAAAAAAACCACACAACATAATTTTAAAAGGAGAACCTAAAAAATAGTACATAAATATTATACCTAAGTCTTGTCCTTTTTTTAACTACTTATCAAAATTAACAAAAATAATAGACTGCCAACAAAAAAACTTTAAAATTCTGAATTTTATAATCCATATACATAGGAACATATTTGTTCAGCATTCCACAATTTTTTACAAAGCTTATCATTTTTCATAATTTTTAATCATTTATCAAAAAAAAATATTTAAAATTTTAGCGCGTGACAAAAACTCAGGAAAAGTGCAAAATTTATCCTTTTTGTGCACTGGACTGGAGCATATTAGAAAATAGCTTTAAAATTTTATTTCCATAATTTTATGTAATTTTCCAAAAAAAATAATAGTGAATTTTTTTTTTTGAATATAAAAACAAAACACTGGTTTCTCTAACTCTCAGAGTAGGGTGACCCAACTAGGAGTTCCATGGAGCACCCCACATATTACACGTGGAGAGTGCACTACATTTTTTTTTGAAAATAAACTTTTATTATTATTAGCTCTTTAAGATTTTCCAAAAAATATAAAAATTATTTTTTAATTATATGGAGCAAATGGTGTAAATAGTGCACCAAACGGAGGTCCCACGCACTCTAGGTTGCAAGTGGGCATTGTACGTGCAAAGGTTTTAAGCAAAACCCTATTGTGTTGACTCACCTTTCCAACTTTACATCTCACTCAGCCACTCTATAAATCTCCATTTTACATATTTTTTGCGGCAATGGAAAGCTTGTTCAACATACCATAATTTAATATAATAAAAGAATCAAACAAAATTATGCCAATTTGAGATAGATGTTAAAGCTAAAAAAGCCTAGCTAGGTACTTGCAAGTTTCAAAACAATGAATACATACATACCTCTAAGAACTTGTATTTATAAATCATGCCATCATGACCTAATTAAATAGTTATTGTTCATGGTGATACTTGCTTCTAGAGCAAGGCACATGAAATCCACAGCTTACAAACCCTCACTAGATAAGAAGAATGATTGAGAGAGACATAAGGAAGAGATCTATTTTTTTTATATATATAGGCTGCACTAAATGAGTAATGAGGTGAAATGTTACACTTTTCATCTCCTAATTGGTGCAAATAGTTGGGCTAGGTCAAGCCCACAAACAGGGGGACATGGCCTAGTCGTTTTCACACCATTTCATAATTTTAAGCAAAATTTTATAGAAGTCATATTCTCCATCTTCAATTGCTCAAAGATGGAGAGGTCGTTTGTAAATTGTAGACGAGTGATTGTAATACCATCTCTAGAATACAAAAGGGCTCTCATTTATAAAAATTAAGAAGAATATATTGAGAGCTACAACATAGAAAATGTAGATCCATTTACTTTTGGAAGCTTGAAGCATTTCATTATTCGAATGGAAAAAAGTTCCATTCCATGTGGCTATAGGCCTTTTCCATTTCTTGGTCAATTATACTATTTTCCCAAATATTCCTTCTAGGAATGAAAGTGTTTTTCCATGTACTTGTTCATAACTTTTTTTGACCTATTTTTCAGTGGATCCAAAATGTCTTTATAAGTCACATTACACACATGCTTATCAGTTTGTACTAATGTACTGAAGCATTCCCTCATTATTAGGGATCATCAAGATGAATATGTGATTTACTTCTTTTAGAATGTAGTCTCTAGTCTCTTCTAAGGAGATTGCCTATATATATATATATATATATAGTCAAACCTGAGATAAAATCTAAATTCTCAATTTAGAATTTTACTCCATTTATTTATTTATTTTTGAGTCAAGTGAGTTCTTGGATTCGAAATTCGAAGAGATTATCCATAGTTTTGCTCCACAATCCCTAAAAACCTCCAAATTCTCTCTCTCAAACCCGTTGATCTCTAAAGCAATTTTTTTAACCTGCCTCACACTTATCTACAAAGGTTGTCTATCTTCCCACGAAACACAAAAAATATTTCTCCCTCTCTTACCTCTTTCAAGTGCTAAAGGTCTCTAATACACTAAATTTCTACTTCATTTTAAGTTATAACACGTTACTGTTGCTAATAAAATAAAAAATAGTCTTTAAAAACCCAAAACACAACTCAAGTTTTTAATTTTACAGAAAAGAGACACAGACTAACTAAACTACTTCAATTCGACATACTTCATCTCTCTTTAAAAAAATATATATATTAATAACATTTAACAAATTATGTGTATTGCATGGTTTACATACTAGTAAAAAATTTAAAAAAAAATTGTAATAACAATCAATTTAGGGGTCTTTTCTTTGATTGATTTCATATTGAAATGAGTTAGGATTTATTTGATTTCCTCCTCGATCACGTGGGCTAAAAGAAAATCAATACCACTTTGCAAAAAATTGAGACAAAAAGTGGTGTATTTTTTGAAAATGAGTCATAACATTCTTTTGCATTTGACTAAACTTATTTACTTAGACCAAAAAAATAAATAGTAAATAAGTTTCTCTTTTTTTTTCCAAATAAACCAATTTATTTATTTAAATTATTTTAGTCTCAAGCTATCAATAAATAATGACCTGATTGCAAGATATTTTTGAAAAATATGCACTTATTAATGTTAAATTATTATTTATATATATAAAATGTGGGCTTCAAAAAAAAAATTATATATATAAAATGTGGACTGCACAATTCTCTGCAATAATTTTCCTTTGCGATACTATTATTGAAGTACGAATTTGTACTTTGTGTTGGCAAAATATCAAATTTTAGTTTTTCCTTTTATAAAAAAAAAAACATAAATGAAGAGTTTAACACGTACCTTACAGGCTTACACTGTAGTACTGTACATGTACAAGCTCTCATTTTGGCATTTACTTTCTTTGGCTCCCACTATCACCTTTTGAAACCAACGTCAAAATTCGTGATTTACGGTTTTCTTTTAAACGCGTGGCCAAAACAAATAACATACGATAAGTCATGTTGGGTATTGCTCCTCTCCTTTGTGATGGGAAGAATCCTCTGTGATAACATGTGTCACCACCATTCTTATCAAAACAACAAAAACATGTGTCACTGTTAGAAAACACATTTTGCAACAAGTTGAACAACTTATTTGATTGAAATTAAAAATTTGTTGTTAAAAGTGCCGTAGATAAGCCTAAAAGTTAGCTGAAATAGTATAGTGAGATCCATAAATAGTACCAAAAAGTATAATGAAACTCATGAATAATAGCAAAAATAAACTAAATAGTAAAAAAAGTTGTTTCTTTCTTAGCATATTCCAAACACAACCTTAAAGTTAAAAATTGTCGAAGCTATTACCAATATATTATAAAAAATATTGTAAATTGATGTGATTATAATTGCGATTTATAACACATTAATAATATAAATAAATAAATATATCAATTACTTTTATGTTATTAATTACATGTCAATTTGTAATATATTTCTGTCAAGTTTAATTGCTTGTTTCATTTTATGTCAACCATAAGTTTTAATTTAATACCTTAAAAGTTGTGAAAATTTTACCCACTCTTACTTTAATTTCTTTCAATTTAACATAATCATGCAAGAGTAATGCTAAAGTCACAAATTATTTTATAATATTTTTACAAAATGTTAATGTGCCTAATCTCTTATTGGTTTTCATTTAGGCCCACTATTAATATTACTTTTTCATTTATCAATAATCACTCACCATATCAGCAGTTTGTAAATTTTTTTGTAAAATTGTTTGTATCTCTAATATTATTCGTCATGCAATGTTTGATATCACTTTAAAATTTTAAGAGGGAAAAGCTTAAGTATAATTTCTTTTCAATTGTTTGATAGCTACAATGGCAATGAAAGAATTTGAAATCTAAACATCTTCATTAAAAAAGTTGTTGGTTATGTACTGTATTTTAAGTTTTCTATTTAACTTCAAGTTCAATAATGTGACTGTATAATCAATGCAACACAGCTTATCGTAAAGATAATTAAATTCAACCAAATTATTTATTAATCAATATAACTAGGCAATTTCACTTATTTATTCAACCAATCTGATATATAAATTATAAGGAATTTCACTAAAAATCTGCTATCATAAGAAAATTCACTTAAATTTTTCTCTTTTTGAAATAACCAAGCGAGTGAGATATTTATTTATTTTTAGAATAAAATAATATGTTTTTATTAATATTAAGACAAACATGCACCTTTTGGTTTCTTCAATAGAAATATTCAAAATTTAAATCTCTCACCCCAACTATATATATAAAAAAGAAAAAAAATATTTATTTAGCCCAATGGAAAAAAAAAGTTTATGTTTAGCAAATACAAGACACTTGCTACTAGCCTACCTGCCTAAAGATAAAATTAGCCCTTGTGAAATCATTTGTCATATTTTGAGAAGAAAATCTATAGGCACAAAAATTTTAACAAAAAATTTCACAACCATATATGATAAATTGTTAATAGTAAGTAAAACAATAATATAAGTAATGGGTTCTAGATAAGAATCACTAAAAACTTGACAACTCTCTTGTTATGATTTTTTTTTTTTTTTGTATTGTGACATTACTGTATTGAGAGAGAGTGAGAGAGAGAGAGCCTAATTTTTAATGAATTGAGAATAAGTTGCCCATAAAAGTCGGTCAAAATGTCACAATAGCACTGTTTACCGAAATATATATCAATTTACTGTTGTTTTGAAAAATATGTACCATTTTTTGGATACTTGAGTTTGGAAAACTCGAGTTTTTCATGGTATTCGAATTCCATGGAAAAATTTTCTAATAATTTTGAAGGTAATTTTTTCAAAAAACTCGAGTTTATAAAACTCGAGATATACAGAAAACTCAAGTTTCACAAGCTCAAGTTTTAAAAATATAATAAATCACTACATACTTTTAAAACAATAATAAATTAATATATATTTTGATAAACAATGACATTTAACCATTTTAGTGCATAAAAAGTCCATGCATAACTAGCTTGGCTTTGTCTATACTTCATAGCTCTTGGTATGATAGACAAATGACAAGGGAAGAGACACAGAACAGTGAACACCCTCTATTAATGGAACTGAAATCTGAACTTTGTGGGTAAAAAGAGGAAAGGAAAGAAGCATGAGAGAGTAAGCAGCAGTAGGGTACAATTTTACATGCTTTTGTATTGTCTGATAAGATGTTAACATTAGGCAAGCAAAGTGACTCGTATTCCCATGAGTGATGATGCTTGATGCGCCACTTTGCCTTTGGCCTTTCACTTATAACAGAAATGTACTGCCAGAGTTTTACTGAGCGTCCTTGGCGTTTGGCTTATTTTAGGATTTGATTAGATCCCCATAATTGAATTGAAGTCAATGAAAAGAAACATTTTTTTTTAATAATTTTTTTAAAAAAATTACCTGCAGCTTTATTTGTTGGGTAGTGTTTCAAGTTCGACAGCAATATGCTAAGTGAGCTTACAGGATGCTAAAATATATAGGTCTATTTGGTATATCATTCTAAATATATATTTTTAATTTTTAAATAATATTATATATTTTTTTATTCATAAATATTTTTAAAAAAATTAAAAAATGTTGTTTAAACACATGTACTAAACGGGCTCATAATTTTTAATAACTTTTTTTTTTGAGGGGGTAGTTTTTAATAACTTAAAATACTATTTTATTTATTTTAACATCAAATTTTATATAATATACTCAATATCAAATATTTTATTTTAACATTTAACACACTAAAATAACATAAACAACATAATAAAATAATATCCCTAACACAATAAACAACCACAATCATTAGCACATTAAAATACTATTTTTTTAACACTCCACTTTATTTTTTATTATTATTATTTTTTTTTTTGGAGTTTAAACTATAGTGAGCTGCTAGTGAGCTCAAACTTTTTTTTTTTTTTTTTTTTTTTTTTTGAGTTTAGCTTCTTTGCTATAGAAATAGTTTTAGGAAATTGGTTGCTAAATTGACTAAAAAGTTTTAGGAAATTGGTTGCTAAATTGACTTTTTAGTCAATTTAGCAACCTTGCAACCTTACTGGGATGCTCTAATCAACTAAATGATTGAGTCTAAGATTCTCCTTTCATGGAATTTATTTTTGACATCATGCAGTTTTCGGTATCTTATTTATTTAAATATAAGAAAAAAAAATGAATTAAGTTAGTTTGTCTTCAAAAAATTGTAGGTTATTTGTTTATTTGGTAAAATGTGAGACATAAGATGGATTTAAGCAAAAAGCTGTTGTTAAATGGACAACCACCTGTGTTAAAATTTACTAAGAACTAAAACTGAAACAAGTTTATCATTATATAGACAAAATGTTTAGCACGCTTAACCCTGTAATAGTAAAAGTAAAAAAAAAAGTCAGGCTTTAAGTGAGATTCAAAGAAAGGATTCCATGCAAAGATACCATAAACTTGAATGGCCTTGGTCCTAAGTCATGCTTTTTTGTATGATGAAAATTAACTTAGGATCAACTTAATTTTCTCTCTGTGTTGGTTGCTGTTAGCAAAATTATATCATGAAGTAATTTAAAAAACAAACACACACACACACACACACATATATATATATATATACATATTAGACATAGTTCAGCTACAATATTGGCCTTATTTAATAAAATAAATATTACTACATATTTTAAAAATCTAATCGTTGAATTTCATGTTCTTTACGCTCTTAATACATATGTTAAATTTTGTGTCAATCATATATTATTTACTTTATGAACTATAAGCTTATATTTTATGCATAATTTTAAATTACAAAAACTTGCAGTTTAAACAATTTATTGATGACATAGTTATTGATCTTTAATTTTATAGAAATTTCGCAATCATAAATGATAAATGAAAAAGATGTAATTCAGTAGCGGATTTGTCAAAATTTATCTCAAATAAAAAGATAATGAGTGAGGTTGTAGCGTTAGGTTACAACTAATTTTATAACTAAATTTTGTCCATATATATATATACACACACACACATACACACAAAAAAATTTCTCTCAAAACTAATTTATAGGAAAGGTCCTATAAATCTGTTCATAATTTAAATAACATAACTTAATTAATAACGTTACTTGTATTCCATGTTTTTGTGCGATATTGATGGGAGTTTTTCTTGGACACGTGCTTGTATTGTATTGCATTATGTGCACAAAATGCAAGCCTTAAAATAATAATGATATGACTTGTTTAAACCACTTAATAAATCATGTATTCAAAATTTAGGTTTATGATGTTTTGAATATATGATTTATGTAGGTTTTTATGATGTTCTTCTTCTTTTTTAATCCAAAACTCTAGATTAATAATAACCAAGGAAGTTAATTCCGTTCCGTTCCGGCCGTACCGGCCGGAATATTTCGTACCGGCAAGCATACCGGTACATAAACCCCCATGTTTCGTACCGGAAAAAATACCGGGCGTACCGGCCAATTTCGGGCAATACCGGCCGGTACCGGGCGTACCGGCCCGTACCGGAAAAAAGTTTTTTTTTTTTTTTTAATTTTAATTTTAATTTTTTTATAAATTTTGTAATTTTTGAATTTTTGTTAGGGCAGAATGGTAACTTATTTACATTAACTTATTAGTATTATTTGTTTTCTTAGTATGCAATGGTAACTTTTAAGCTTTCTATATTTTATATTGTGTTTTTTTTTTCTTCTTTTAATTGATACTAAAGTCTAAAACCATGAATAATTAGTTCTGAATTGAGGAAATGTTTTATGGTAAACTTTTATATTTATTATAATACACACACACATACATACATACATATATATATAAAAATATAAAAAATAGCGGTAAATCCGAAACGGTACACCGGTATTGACCGGTATCCGAAATATACCGTACCGCTGGCCAAACCGGTACAGCCTCCGGTACGGTATTGACTCCCTTGATAATAACACAACAGTGTCATATGATGGCTTTTTCCTCAATAATATATAGAGGGGCCTTAATGTCAATCTATTATGTTAAAAGGGTAAAAATAAAAAAAGAAATAGTTAAAATGATGGTACAATTTTAATAAGGATCTTTCATGACATTCCAAAATCCAAAAGAATAAGAACCAAACAAGTTACCCCAAGTCCCACAATTACATTACAAAAAAACAATAGGTACAAACAAAACTGGCTCTCCCTTTCAAACGGTATTTCCGTAGAATAAAGCCACAAGCAAGGTTACAACTGTCATTCAATTAAGCCTCTGACGGACTCCGTTTGTCCTCACGTGCCCTGGCGTCGGCCGCACGCACAGAAATCTCCTGTTTTGTCCCCTCCGTTCCCTATTCTTTTTTATTTCTCACCAAAAAAAAAAAAAAAAAAATAATAACAGTAATAATAATAATTTTAGCGATGGCCCAAAATACAGTTGTCATCTCTAGACTTAAATGTAATTTTAATAATTTTTTTATTTTAGTTTTTAAAATTTATTAATCTTGTTACGTGGTTAATTGAGAATCATTATGTTTTGTCAAGAATATAAAATATTTTATATTTCGTTTGACTTGTCTTGTCTCATTCTACTATGTACAAATTTCTTTACCTTGAGGATTATTTGATAGAGCTGAGTTTTTGTTACCTCACCTTGTTTCATTCTTAGTGACGAATGATGTATATATATATATATATATATATATATATATTATATTTCATTAACATTTAAGTCATTTTATTAGAGATAGAAAAATACCTCCAACTTCTCCTGTATGGTTTTTTTTTTTTTTTTTCCTCGGATGGAGGTAGGTATGGAGTACCTTGATCTAACCCCATTCCACTATGTTGCCATTCCTATAATGCTACACATAGAACTACATATTGTGAGACAATTGTTGCATGTAGCTTATCAAATATGAAATAACCTTCATAGCAAAAGAGTATTAATGTAAATATTATGAGTAGGAAGGATTTCTTTATGTAATTTTATGTGTAAGAATTGTAATGTGTTTTTTTTCCTTTAAATAATATTCTATTTATAGCAAAAATATTGATAAAATAAAAACCATATTTATTAGATTTTTTTATTAATTATTAATTTGTGATAAAACTTATTAAAAGTATATACTTAAGAAATTAAGATTTAAAAAAATCTTACATAAGTAAATAAAAGACTAGGTTTGAGAATTAAGATAAATTAATTCCATTAGCTTCTTAGGCTTAATAAAAAACGCTCAATAAAAGTGTAAATATATTTAGAAAAAAGAAAGAAATTAAATTGAGTCAATGGAAAAAGGTTAAAAAAACTGACTGAAAAAATTTATTATTTAAAATTATGAAATTAAATTTCAATTAAAAACTATATTTTTCGGAGACACAATTAAATTTCGACCAAACAGTTTTAGTAATTTCTTTTTTAAAAGTTTAATTAGTGCTTCAAAAAAGGAAAAAAAACTAAAAAACAAAAAAGGAAAAAGCTATACTTAGAAAAAATAAGTAATTATAGTTTAGATAGGTGGGTCCCAACGCCACAGTTTTCTTTCGGCCGCTCACTCACTTTGTCCTCTCTCTCGTCTCTACTCGCCTATGTTGTACGTTAGCATTTGTCTAACGTGCACCATATATTCTTATCATTCACCCCCATCCCCACATACACACACACACACACACTCACACTCTCTCTCTCTGGCTGTCTGTTTTATTGCACCCAGAGATTTAACATTATCTTATAAAAGAAGGAAAAAAAACACTGAGATTAGGAGCTATTTTGTTTGTGAGGTAATGGGTTAAGCAAGTGATCTTAGAGAAAGAGAGAGACATATATATATATATATATATATATATATATATATATAAAAGTGGATATAGGATTAAAGGGTGGGTTTGGTTGCAAGTTTCTGTTTAGCTTTTGGTGTTTTGAAATATGTGAGGCTTTTTGTGAAAGTGGGTTTGCTCTGATTCTCTCAAAGGATCTATAGCTTGGGGTGTTTCTCTGTGGTTATGCTGTTTTGAAAACTTTTTGTAGTGTTTTTGAGTTAAGGACAAGTTTTGATGGCTGGGAGTAATGAAGTTAACCTCAATGAGTCCAAGGTAATTATCTGAATTCATATTTTGATTATCACTTTGATTGTTTTGATTGCATCTGTGTTGTTATAGTCACAGTTTTGATGATCATGTGTCTTAAAATGGGAAGCTTTTCTGTTGGGTTTGTTTGAATATCGGATTCTGGGACTTTGATTTTTGTTCTTGGGAAGTTGAATGTTGTTTATACTAAGTTTAGGTTGGGCTTAGAGCTGTTATGTGTGGGTCTTTGACATAAGAAATGGTATTTGTTCTTGAAAGTCAGATTGTTTGTGGCTTTGAACATTAAATTTGCATTTGTTATTGACTTATTGTATTTGTTATACTATTACTAGTTTATCTCCGTAGTTCTTGGTGATGGGTTTATGATTTTGTTTGTAGAAAGTTGAAATATTTTTCTTCATGGACTTTTGCTTAGGCTTTGGAGCAGTTCCTTTTGTGTTTGATGGGATTTCAAATTCAATTTAGTTTTTGTTTTTAGTTGGATTAGGTTCTGAGCTGTGGGTTTTTGAGGTAGTGATTTTGTTCCTGAAATTTCATTATATGCTAGACTTCTACTTTAGCTAAGGTCTACAGAACATCGTTTGATCTGACAAAGAGAATACTCTGACAAATAACTTTGTGCTCTTTTGCTGCCAATCTAGCCTTTTGATGTCAAAAATCAATTCATTTTTCAACCTATTGTGTTTAATAATTGCCAATCTTGGCTAAAAGTTAGTTTGATGTATTTAATGGGGGATTTGTTGCAGTTGGGGATATATCCTACTTTTGTTCATGTGACTGTTGACTCTGAAATTTTGATGTTTTTAACATTTTTTTTTGTTCTTTTTCATGGTCTCTATAGATGGTTGTACCTTTGAATACATGGGTGCTCATCTCCAACTTCAAGTTAGCTTACAATCTTCTACGTCGCCCTGATGGCACCTTTAACCGGCACTTAGCAGAATTCCTTGATCGGAAAGTCCCAGCCAATGCAAAGCCTGTTGATGGCGTATTCTCATTTGATGTTGTTTTAGACCGGAGTACTGGCCTCTATATCCGGATCTATAGACTAGCCCATGGCGAAGAACCTCAGTTAAATATTGCTGATCTTGAGAAGCCTGTGACTGCTGAGGTTGTCCCAGTCATAGTATTCTTTCATGGTGGAAGCTTTGCTCACTCCTCTGCAAACAGTGCTATATATGATGCTCTATGTCGCAGACTAGTGCGCATTTGTAAAGCTGTTGTGGTCTCTGTGAATTATCGCCGTGCACCTGAAAATAGGTACCCATGTGCTTATGATGATGGATGGGCAGCTCTTAATTGGGTTAGTTCAAGGTCATGGCTGCAAAGTAAGGACTCAAAAGTTCATATATACTTGGCCGGAGATAGTTCTGGTGGTAACATTGTCCATCATGTTGCTTTACGGGCAGTAGAGTCAGACATTGAAGTATTGGGCAATATATTTCTCAACCCTATGTTTGGTGGGCTAGAGAGAACTGAATCTGAGACACGATTAGATGGGAAATACTTTGTTACGACTCGAGACCGAGATTGGTATTGGAGAGCATATCTCCCTGAAGGGGAAGATAGAGACCACCCAGCATGTAACCCATTTGGTCCTAAGGGTAAAAGTCTGGAAGGAATTAAGTTCCCGAAGAGCCTTGTTGTGGTGGCTAGCTTGGACCTTACTCAGGACTGGCAGTTGGCTTATGCCAAGGGGCTTGAGAAGGCTGGCCAAGTGGTGAAACTTCTATATCTGGAGCAGGCAACAATTGGGTTTTACTTGTTGCCTAATAACAACCACTTCTATACTGTCATGGATGAGATAAATAACTTTGTGTGTTCTGACTGTTAATAGACTTAACTTTACCTACAGGCAGCCATATGTAACAAATGCTTGACATTCCAGTTGGGGGCACTTAAGTGGTTGTGTGCAGTATATAAGATTGTGTAGTAATACTACTTACCGTTTTATTCATCGTGGTATTAGGATTCTGCTTCTTGGGTCTGGTAATCTTCTTTGTATGTGGATGCTGGGCTTGATTGTTGGGTGCAGAGGTATGGTTCAGCATGTAGCTCGACCTGAATGTTTTTTTGTGGTGGAAATCCTATTGTCTGGACTTTGATGGTATTGGTTTGATGAAGTTTTCATGGCGGCAGGAGCCACCTGACTAAGTGTAGCAGACCCACCAAATTTAAGATTACCCATTCTGGCTTCTGGCAATGAAAGGGAGAAGACAGGAGTGTAGGGGTATACATTTGGTGGCCGATCAATCGGGGATCGGTGCCTAGCTAATGTTATATATAGATATATATTTATATCTAATCTTATAAACATGGATGGGAAAACATCCGTGGTATTGTGATCATGTATGTTCATATATATGTTCTAGTTTATATAAAGTGTTTGCTTATTACTATTTCTTCTTTGTAAGAGTTTGCTTATTAGCTGTTTGCTGTGTCATTTAATTTTTTCCTTTCCCTATCATTTTTGGGTTGTTCTTTATGTTTGTGTTCATGTTTCACAGTGTACTTGACAACTGTAAATAGAATGCTTTTATAAAAATTGATAATGCTCGACTTAAGCTTCCCTATGTATGCTCCTTGAATATTTTGTCGAATGTTATGAAAACGTGAATTATGTACTCGTCCATCCTTTAGCGATGTGCTTGTGTGGGGAACAAGATATGAGACATAAGAGTAAGACAAGGTTGAGTTAATTAACTTAATTCAAGCTTTTGCTGTGTGGTTGGAAAATTTTAGACCTGTACAGAGGGTTTTGGGAGCTTTTTCGTTAGCATTATTACATGAATGAGGGGATTTACTGATGTTTTGCTGATTACTTAATGGAACTGATAATGGAGCACATAAATCCCCCATACATTCTGGCGATAAGATGGTGCATTGTAAATGTGATAAGAGTTCTGTAGAAAAAGGCTGAAATGAAAACATGGCCTCATGTTTTCAACAAGAGGAAAAACTGTAGTGTCACTCATTCACTGTCCTAAACCACAGTAAAAACCCTATTCAAATTTGCAGGGAATCTCTTTTTTTGGGTCACCACAGAATTAAATTTCCAGAGAGTGAAAGAAGAATGAGATTGGTGAGACATCCTATGTTAAAAGTTAAAACCAGTACTGGCAGCTCCTCGGTCTCATATAAGCAGCTGGCACCACTAGATGTAACTAGAGGGGGGCTCATGTTTCATTTGCCAGGACAGAAATGGGAATAGAATCCTAGCTGCCTGTTTCAGCTAGGATGTTAATTCTAAGGCCAATGCCAGATCTGGCTCTTAAGAGAGACCATTTTGATTATGCTTTCCAAAGGGTTCCAATCAGCATTGGTGTTGTCCGGTTCTACAGAAGTGTGAACTTTGTATTGGCAACAGATCTTGTGATTGGTCAAGAGCAACTGTTATCAAGGATACATAAATTCTTGGTAGCAGACTGAGATCTGTTTGTATTAAGAATAGTGGATGGGAGGATACTGTTGAAACAATGCACTATGCGAAAGTGGCTTCATAGGTTCAACCTCCATGAATATTTCCTGGCCAAATTAATGATGGCCTATGCCTTGTGGTGTTCTTTTGTTTTTGTTTTGATTCTGATAGTTTATATTATAATCTTCAAGCATAGGCCTAACTATGGGTACTTATTGGTAGCTGTATCAAAAAATGAAGAAAATTAAAAAGAAGCATGATTAGGTGAAATATTTGATGTCAAGGAGCATAAGTTTGACTGCTCATTGAAATATTCGAAGTTTAGAAACGAATTCAATGAGCCATATCAAATGAGACAATGAATTTGCTTATACTTAATATTTATATTTCTCCTATTTGGGTCATCAATTATATTTTGCTTTGTTTGCAAGTTTCCTCACAGGGCTTCTAATTAAGTTTAATTTTGCTTTGTTCAATCTTGGCTTGATTATTGACAAGTCCACACAAGTTTAAACTTGATCTTTCTTTATTAATTAACTTAACAAACATAAATAAAACTGAATCTGTGTTTAGGTTTCAAGCTGCTAGTAAAGACCCTGACTCATTTGCAGCTCAAATGAAAAATGGAAGGTGCTTGTAGGTTTTATTTTATTTTGAAGAACCGACTAAAGGGCATTATTATATAGGGTGATATAAAAGACCTAATGTCTTATGTCTAAAATAATTAAAAGTGTGGCTTTCATTAGGTCCAAATATGGAGCAGGAACTGAGTATTTTAACCAAAGATTAATGAATGAAGGCTTTGTTTATTGATTCAAATAGCTGTTCACGTAGAAATCCTACACAAAGAATAAAAGTTCAAAACCAAAAGGGTATCCATACAATTTGATTAATGAATGGAAGCAAACTCATCTAATATTATTCTTGCCATAGATCTGATTGATTTAACCTTGTTAATCAATGAATCCCTGTTCTAAATGAGTAATTTTGAGCTTGGGATGCTAGATAAATACAAAAGTTGGTTTGCTTTGAGAGATAAATACTCAATATAGAGGTGGTTGGGATTTGGATGTTTCTAAGGGGCCACATGAGAACTAACCCTTTAAGCTGTTGGGATTTGCTTTCACAATGATAAAAAGAATATTAGTATAATGGTAACGAACAGCTAAGCTTTTGACAAAGACATGCAGCCCTAATTAATGAACTTGTGAGGTCCATGTTATTTATTTTTACTTGAAGCACATTGTTGAGTGATTCATGTTAACTTTCCAACCATAGAAACAATGGAAACTTGCTCAACTTTTTCTCAAAAAAAGAAAAGAAACAATGGAAACGAACGACATTAGGTAAATGTCTGAGAAAAAAAAGAAAAAGAGAAGAAGCAACAAGGTACTCTTTGTTACAAAAACGTAGAGGCCGAAATTTTCAACTAATTATGAATGGTCGTCTCATAGTTAATGCATTACATTTATGATGCTAACTCCAAAGCCTCAGATGAAATAGGATGATCCCTACAATTAATATTATGTTTTGTTTTTAAAAAAAGGTATATTTAAAGGTCAATGGAATTAACAAAGTATTCACTTGTTTAATTTTAAAGTCTGTCAAGAGTTTTATAACTCAATTGACACATTTTAGTATTTCCAACGGAGATATCTAAAGTACTCTTCATTGTAACTATTAAATTATTCACAAAAAAAAAAAAAAAATAAAGTCACCTTATTTGATTTACTATATACCTTTTAATATCTCTCAATATATATATATATATATATATATATACATTTTAATGTTTTACTTATGTAAGGTACAATTTATTCAAACGCCACTTATTAAAATGTATTACACTTTTAAGTTTTAAAGATAGGGAAATTTAAGTCACAAAATTTAAGCCATATCATATGGACACTTAAGTGTCCCTAAATAGATCTTTAGGTCTATCCCTATCACTATGATTATCTCAAATATTGGAACTCTACTAGAATCACATTCCTAGGCATCCAAGATTTTCTAATCTGTTTCTTTCTATATTAGCTGTTTTTATGTTAGTGTTCATCATTGTTTTTTCTTCCTAATAAAAATTATGTGCTATCAGATGAGACTGAACTTGGCTGAACCAAGTCCAATTAGGTCATATGTTTTACATAGAAGGAAAAAATAAAAAATTGGGTCATATCATATGTGGTTTGCCTGGCCAAAAACAGAGCTTGGGACTGAGGGCTGATATCACATACCTCACTTTTGGTCTAGCTGGCTGTGTTCAAATTTCTACCTTCTGTCCAAGTTGCATTGCTTGTCATGCATTTATTGCATTAATTAATTTTTTGGTATTTGATACTTTAGTAGTTTTAATTATTTAGTATTTTAACCTACAGAAACCAATGCATTTGTGAATTAATAAACAAGAAAACAAAAAACCAGCTGGAAGGTAGAGCATATAGTTTTGTAATATGTTAAACTTGAAGAGGAAATTGAGCCGCATCATATGGTAATGACTAATTAATTTCAGCCTTTATAAGTTAGAATAATGCCATAACAAAAATTGGATGAAACATAAATGTGACAGTTGAATTGACAACATAGCTGTATTCCTCTTTTCTTTATTAGTAAGGAAAATGAGGACATATTTTTGAATTCATTGCATGGTGAAGAAGGGAAAATGCTTAAGTAATATTAGAGTATAGTAAAATAGTATTCTTTTCTCTTACATTTATAATGGACTCCGTTATAAATTTAACGAATAAATCTTATCACGATTGTACGAAGAGAAAGCATCACTCACCAGACTCTAAGCTTAATCTGAGAGGATCTAAGAATTAGTTAGTGAAGAATAATAAATTTACAATTATATAGGGCATCTTTAATAGCTGTCGTACTCTGTCAGTAACTCAGTACTACAATTTGACAATTTGAATGCATATTCAGACCTCTTTTTCCACCTTTTTGATGCAATAAATATTTTTACCAATAATGGTCATTGCAGAAAGTAGAATAAATATTTTTACCAATAATGGTCATTGCAGAAAGTAGAAGCTATCATCTTGGTACTACATAGTCTATAGTCTATACTCTGTATGCCTATTACATCTGTTCCAAGATAACCAAGATGCGAGGGTGAAAATCCCAGATTAAAAATATTTCTTTTTTAAAAGAAAAGTTGTAAAGACCCTCACATCATTTTTATAAAACATTCTCATCAGTCTATCTATTATATACTATATTTTATATAAATAATATTTTTATATCATTTTTTTAATATTATTTTATCTTTGCTATTTCTTTTTCTTATTCTTCCTCTTCTTTCTTTTTTTTTTTTTTTCTTATCTCTCTGTCGTTTTCTCTTTCTCTCATGGTTAGATTAACACTCCATCACAAGCACCGCAACCATAAAAACCCACAAACACCATCGATCTCCGTCGACCCACAAGCATCTATCTACACCACTAGCACCGATCCACATGCAGCAGCAACAATGGCAACGACAACGATGATGAAATCGCCTCTCCAATCCACGATCCACGATCCACTGATCCACAATCACCGATCAATGATCCACAAGCAGCGATCCACAATCAAAGCACCATAAGCACCGTTCCAGTCGACCCACAGCCACAAGTTCACAAAAATGCTCTCTCTATCTCTGTTGGTGTGTCCGTCTGTGGGTGTGGGTGTGGGTGTGTTTGATTTTTGATTGATTTTGTGATGTGACCGTGTGTGGGTTTGTTTAATTTTTGGTTGATTTTGTGGTGTGTCCAAGTTATGGTGGTGGTGGTTGGCAGTGCTGGGTTGCAGTGGTGGTGTTTGGTGGTGCTGAGTTGCGGTGATGTGGGTGGTGGTGCTAGGTTTGTGTGGTTGGCGGTGGGGGTTATCAGTTGTAGAGATTATGCGTTGAAGAGAGAGAGAGTTAAGGGAAGAGAGAATGTGAGGGGAGAGATTATGATTTTGTGGTGTAGCACTTGTACATTTATGCACAATTTTATACCCACTAATGTGAGTGTTTTTTAGTCAAAATGAGTAAAATGAACTATTTTTTGTATTTTACAAGATTTTGCAACCATGTGGTTGCTCTTAAAGATCCATTGGATTCTTGTGGATTTCCCCCCATATGTTAAAATACTTATGCAGCCTGCATTTCCCAAAGTGAAAACATAATTATGATTTCAGCACCAATCAGAAGACAATCTTTTCAGATTGGACAAGATTACACGCACAAAATAGCATCATTAATCCATAAGTAGATTAGTTCAATTTAAAAACTTGCCTACACATTAAAAGAAAAGAAAAAAAGAAAAGAAAAGAAAAGAAGGGATGACTGAAACCAGTTAAAAGAAAAGAAAAAAGAAGAAGAGATGACTGAACCAGTTACTCAGTTTGCAACACTAGCAACAAATGCTGTAATAGAGGTATAATGGTATTGCTAAAATTTATTGTTCACAAACTGCTCTGCTTATGTGTCTCAGCTACAATGGGTAATTATACAATGGTACGAATGCCTTAAGAACAATGGTTAAGATGCATTATGCTCAATTAAATAATATTTTTATACAATTTTCAAAAAATAAAGTCAAACTCTATACATATATCCAAAAATTACACACAAGCATAATGAATTTGTTCGTGCAAGTCAATAAATCCTATGTAGAAAGCTATTACTGGTAAACAAATAAGTAACTTCAGTAATAGGCCCAAATTAAAACCAAGAATAGCATTAACTTGTGCCCTTAAGAACTCATTAACAAGATCCTATAGAATACACCGAAAGTACAATAAATGAATACCACAATAAATGCATATGCATATTTTCTTCTCTCACGTAATAATGAATTTCACTTATTAAATTCATAGGAGGACCCACTATTCATGTAAGATACACATTTTTTATTATTATAAAGTTTCAACTTCTGGAGTCCGCTTCTAATAATTGTACTATTTATTATCAAACTAAGATATTAATCAGTTTTTTATGTAAGCGGGGAGCTGAACGAAACCCACAACATACGCATTTTTATGGCACTCTCGGGAGCATTTTATAATTTTTCCACCACAATAATCTACCAGTTATTAGCTCAAGTCTTTTGTCTTCATCTTCTCATTATTTATTTTATGTTTATTGGTAAGTTAATAAGTTACACAAGCTTAGCAAGCTTACAACTTCCCCCTCTTTCTCTTACTCATCAAACAACAGTCAAGCTCTAAACCTGCCAAATAACACCCACTGGAAATGCACTAACAACAAGACAAGCAGATATGTACAAGATCAGCAGCAGCAAACTCAGATGAGAAAAAAAGAAAAGAAACAAAAGAATATAAGCCTTTGTAATAAAAGAAGGCTAAAAATCCAAATTAAACCCGCAAGTTTAAGTGAATTGTCATTTTCGTCCAAGTTTAATTTTTGCTATTTAGTCCTTACAAAGAACATATCTATCAAATTGGTTGATCTGTCCATCTAAAAGATTGCTATTAAGTCCAATAAAACGACATTGTATCTCATATGTGAATAGTATCAATTTTATAAATGGCAATAGATAGAATGCAAACTTGAATGTTAAAGTTTAAGAGCTAAAATGAAAATCCACCAAAAACTTAAAGGGTGTAATTTGGATTTCCACCTAAAAAGAACTTTAATTAGAGGTTCCAACTATATTCCATACGACTAAAGTGCATCTTTGATCTTCCGTAAATCAAGAAATACACCCCTCCAGTTCAATCAAATCATAAGACAAAATCCATATTGCAGCATTCATTAAAATATATAACAGTGAAAACAAGTTTGACAGCATCCATCTTTATGGCAACGTATTATCAACACCTTTTTATTCCTGCACAACAGTTACACTCTTGTGCTAAAAAACATGGTCCTCCAACGTCTGTCATTATTCTTCCCCCCAACCCCACAAAGAAAACACAGACAAGACAAAGACCGTATGAAAAGATAATTGAAAGAATTCAAGAGAATCGCGACCAATTGTGTACCTGAAGTGCAAGCTGTCTGATACCTGAGACATCTGTATTCTCTAAAATACCATAGTTTTGTGTCACACATCATAGTTTGCATGGCTGAAGTCATAAAAGCATATATATCAACACTAGATAAAAAGATGAAAATTTTTCACCAAATTAGTTTTTTTTTTTGGGTGAATGAGAAAGTTATTATTAATAGAAAGCTCCAAGAGCACAGACACGCGCAACAAAAGCAACCGCAACACCAACAACCGCACCAAGGGTACAAAACACTCCTAACATAACAAAATTTTAAGTTCCATTATAACAATCCTAGATTTTCTTATTGGATATGTATTATAACAATCCCAACTAATTGTATACCAGGACAATTTCTCTACATGCCTAACCTAGAATCTCTTTACTTTCATTGCTAACCAATAAAAGTAATTGCATCATACGTAAATTGTAAATAACACCACTTACTGACCCAAAAAAAAGGCATCAAGAAGGTATCTAACCAATTGTAACATTACAATTTGAAACTTGAACAATCCAACTCAAAGAACTGACCAGTAGCTTAAGATAATGTAGCCCCCTCTTTCATAATCATGCATATAATGGCATATTACATTTGTACAGACCAAATTTCTAGCATGCATTTTTCCGTTTTCTTGTTAACATTTCTCACACAGCCCAGGAGCAGGAGAGCAGTGAAGAATAATAAACAATATAACCTCAAAAGAAAGCATAATATGAAGAGCAGATGCAAACATGATAAGAAAGTAACATATAAACTGATAAGAGGTTATTTCATATATCGAAAGAGCAGTAAACAATTTGCCAAGATAGTAATTTCAACTGCTTTAAGAGACACTTTATTATCATAAGTAGTCTGAAAGTACCCCCAAATGACATTAAGTTTTCTCGTCAACTGGACTTGATTAGTTGATCCAAGATACAAAAGCATCTTGTCCCAATAACAGAAGACCAAAACTTGAACCGTTTGGCATTCAGCGTCCTCTTGCAACATAAGCAACAGATGCTGCAGCAAAAATTGTAGTTGCAGAAGAAACCACAGTCCAGAAACTCTTCCTCTTATGTGCATTTGCCACAGAGTTCTGTAGAAACTCAACCTGTTTCTTCATATCCTCCACGATCTTCTCCTTGTTTTTGAAAGCATTCCTAATGGCATCCAACTCTGCTGCATATGCCTGAATTTCTTCCTCTAGCTTCTGCCCATTGATAATCACTTCTTCCTTACCATCACTATCACCTCTTGAATCACACACCAACGCCGCAGTGCTCTTCACCATACTCAATGCCCGCTCTGAATTAAAGCTTGCTGATTCCATTTTAGCCTTTAAATCATCGATTCCACGTTGGGCCTCAACAAGGCTCTTGTGCACCAAATCCTTTTCCTTCACCAAATCTTCCACATGGCTTTCCACTGCTTTATATCTCTCAATCAGATTCTCACGCTCATTTCTCACTCGCCCCAACTCCTCCACAGTACCTTCAATCCTCTGCTCCATCTCTGAAACCACGACCTCCATGTTTTTCACTTTCTTTTTCTCCTCATCAAAACCCATTTGCACCTGATCCCTCTCAAGCGCAACTCGATCATAAGCATCCTTAGAGTGACCAATTTCAGACACTAATTGTTCGTTTTTCTCTTCTTCATTTCTACAAGACTCCTGTAATGTAGAAATTACATCCCTGAGTTTACCAGCCTCCCTATTCAGCACACCAATCTCACTCTCTCGGCTAAGCTTCACTTCCTCAATCTCATTCTTCTCTCGAATCAAATCCCCAATCCTTTGCAGCCTATCCTCTGATACCTTACTAGTGCTATCCAAAACCCTCTGAATAGAATCCCTCTCATCTTTCAACATCTCAATATTTTGTTCCTTCTCCCTCTTCTCTTCCACCAACAAATTAATCTCCATCACCATCTCCTTTTCCTTATCCTTTGCCTCCTCAATCCTCTTCTCCAACTCCAAAACCTTAGCGCGCAAAACTTCCTCCTCCCTCTGCATTTGCATTATGAACTCATTCAATTCCCCAACCTCCTTCTCCAATTCACCAATCTTCACTTCTTTCACAGTTCTCTGCCTCTCAACTTCACCCTTTTCCCTCTCAACACCATCAATCTCCCTCCTCAATCCCTCAATCAACCTCGCCGACACCTCCAATTTCCTCTGAACTGATTCTTTCTCCATCTTAACCACGTCAACCGCCTTTTCTATCTCCGCCTTCTCCACCATTAGTCCTTCACATTTTCCTTTCAGTTTCCCAACCTCTTCCTCAATCTTCCTCTCTTTTTTCTCCTTTTCAACCACTTTTCCTCTCAACCCATTTCTCTCCTCAACCAGACCATCAATCTCAGTCTTAAGCAAATCCCTCTCTCGGCACACTCGGCTCAACTTATCTCTCTCATTTTCAAGACTAGCCCTGACCTCATTGACCTCTTTCTTCAAAAACCCAATCTCAGCCTCTCTCTCACACTTCAATTTCTCGACCTCAGCCTTCTCTCTCATCAACCCATCAAACCCAACACCCATTTCACCCATCTGGGTCTCCCAAAAAGCACAAACCACAACCTTCTCCAACTCCAACCCAATACTCTCATCACTGGCCTGAGTCAACTCAGCCTCAAGCACATTCTTATCCATTACAGACCGAGTTAACTCGGATTCCAAAGTCTCCTTGGCCTGCTCCAAGGACTCAACCTGCTGTCTGCGCTCAAAGGTTTCTTTGAGGAGCAGAGAGTTGAGTGACTTTAAGCTCTGCACCTTTTCAGTAGTGGAGTCATCCATGGGTTTGGGTTGGGATTGATTTTGGCTTTGGATTTGGTTTTGATTAGGTAGGGCTTCTTCTTGGGAGTCTTTGGGTTGATGGGTCACTTTCTTTTTGGCCATTTTCTGAGGCTGTGGTGAAAGGAAAATGGGATTGAAGATTTGAGGATTAGGGTTTTGCTAGGGCTTATATGGTGGAGACCTGAGATGTAAATATATATGTGGATTATTAGAGACAGTGATGTGTGTGTTTTTAGAGCGAGAAAGTGGTGTTGTGGTGAGTGGAGAACTTTTTTTGAGAATTCAAATTTTTGGGGCCCACAGTGTAAGGATTTTTTGGAATTTTAAGAGGTCTTTGGAAGCTGAAAAGTTGGCGATTTTGTTGGTTGGGCTTTTTTTTTGAAAGGTTGGTTGGTTGGGCTTCTTGTTGTGGGGCGATTTGTTTTGTGTCAATTTGATTTGTGTGGCTCTTTGTAGGGTTGCAGATGGAGTGCTTTTTATTGGGTATCTACTAGAATAAGTTACCAATGTCCTAAGTTAACAATGTCTAAGTTATTGGTTTTAAAAAAATGTCTTTTAAGTTGTGTTAAATTTTTTTTCTAAAATAGTTCATTAATAATTCAAAAACAATTGTTAGACTCAATTATGAATTATAGTCATCTTTTGTCTTAATGTGATAGCTTATTTGTATAGTGTTTATAAAAAAAAATATATATATATATTTTTGTAACTTTTATATTACGGGTCCTTTTAATGGATACCCTTAGGACAATTTTTAATAAACAATATAGGGACGAGGCCCAAATATGGTACACTGGGCCTTGCGCCTTACCCAAGATCGTTGGTAAGTCCGAGGAGAGATAAAAAGGTGGAAGGGCATCCCAACTCAGCACCTCATAAATAAGAAAGGAAAAATGGACGGCCCGAGGAGAAAGACCTCCTCGGACAAGATTAGCGCCGTTCCTTTACACATTCCAGTTACAAGAATGGACTCAATGGGAGCATCAGTGTCAGGAGCATGCCACATGAACTCACGAGATGGAAGAAGACACAAAAATATCTAAAGGAAAGGTTGTTACCTCCGCATTAAATGCATTGCAGCTGCTTTTCTGGCCGCATTTATGTGGAGAAGACCTCTTAATAGTGTTTTCTTGGCCACCACAACTCTCAAAAGGCTAGAAGAGGTGTCTAATGGGACAGACACTCAAGTGGAGGTCCGAATGGTCAACAAGATTAAGGCCAGGATCACCAGAAGGTACCTATAAAATGAGAAAGACCCTTCATGGGTAGGGGGTCGAAACAACTGGAAAAAGAACGCCATATTAGAGAGAATAACACTTGTAATTTGTCCTCTCAGTTTGTAAAGAACATTGGTCTCCTTAAACGATACGTAAACTGAACTTTTTACGCACTTCTCTTGCATAACCGTCTGACAAACCCATCTTAGCTGTTGTAATACTGACTAGGGCCCAATTCTTTAACCCACTCTCTATAAATTTATTATATTGGACTCACTGGGCCATCATCCCATTCACTTTTGGGCTTGGGTTCCCAAATTGTGACCCTACAAACAATTTTCAAAAAAATTAAACACCATTTTTATGAGAAGTATAAAAAATTATCAAAAAAACTAATTGTATTTTTTCTTTTATCATAAAAATTTTCTTGAAATATACCCCTAGACCAATGTCCTTATTGAGGCATTAATTAACTTTCCCTTTATCTTAAATGTGTGATAAAAAATTAAAAGTTAAATTTTTTTTTTTCAAAAATTTTTTTTGTTAAATTTTGAAAAAAAAAAATTGAGACAAAAACCGAAAAGCTAAAGATAAAAAATTTTGGCCAAATAAAAACTTGGCGGGCTCTCCCAAAAGGGGTAGTCTAGTATAAGTATTGAGTTCAATTAAATTTCCTAGCTCCTTCTTTTGGGTTGGATTATTATTTTACATAAAAATTGTTTGTAACATGATGGAAGTGGAGTAGACCTTACAAATGTGACTGTGTATGTATGTGTGGTTTTTATTTTTTGGAAGGATACTTATTGAATATTTTCAAAGGTTGCGGAGGTTATGAAGAGTATGGGAGGATTAGAAGTTAGATGGATTTTTGTTCCAGATTGGATCCCATTTTAGATTCTTTCTTTGAGAAAGGGGATGAATAGTAAGATGGTTAATCTCAAGCCTTGTGGTTTTATTTCCAAAATGGTGCAAGTTGCTTTGATTGATGGAGCACGAATGTTTAGTCTATGGAAAAATTCCATTAAAAAATGAAATTGAGATACAACAAAGCAGAAGCACAAACACATAGTCCAGATATATAAGGTGTAGGACCATCGGAAGAGCACAACCCTTCCAAACTTGGTTTGTTCCATTACATCTAGAATAATGAGCAAGTTCATGGGTCACTTTGTTGTAACCCCTTTTCAGGTGCCTAATACTCCAGCTACTAAAAGACTTAATAAGATCATAAATAGCCAGGTAGAGGTGGCCTACGCTACCATTGGTTTCTTTGTTTTGGAGGTCTTGGACAACTGTGAGGGTATTAGATTCAATTATGATTTGTGACAGCTGCATCTCATTAGCTAGAAGGATTCCATTTTCAAGAGCAATGATCTCTATCTCCATGCTAGAGAAATGGCTTGGGAGGGGTTTGCAAAGTACTGCAATAGTGTCACCTTTGCTGTTTCTTATGACTACTCTTATGCTAGACACTCTTCCATCTTCTAAAGCTGCTCCATCTACATTAATTTTGTTCACTCCAAGGGAGGAGCTTCCCACCTAATTGTTTCATCATGTTGGCTCTGATTACACAAGGCGTTAGCTTCTTTATAGTCCCACCTGAGAGCTCTTGCAAAGCTCCACACTTGTTCAGGAGAGTGGTTGGCATCTTCAAAAACCTTTTGGTTTTGACTAGACCATATAGACCAAGCAGTAACAAAGAATATTTTTAGGTCTTGTGTAGTTCCATCATGCAAGATTTTTAAAGCAACATCAACGAAGTCCAACAGATCCACTCCAAAATTTATGGGACATCCCATCCACTTACTCCAAACTTGCCTAGCTGACTCACAGTAAATCAAGGAGTGGGGGATGGATTCTACTTCCAAATCACAAGTGGGGCATTTGGAACAGATATTCATACCTCTTTTGCTCAAGTTCAGTCTGGTAGGAAGGCCATTCATACAAGCTCGCTAAGCAAAGATTCGAATTTTTGCTGGAATCTTTAAGTACCACATTTTCTTCCATAGGGGAGTTCTTGGATCACCCGATGAGCTTTGTCCCCTCTCCTCAGTCTTAATCACACCAAGGGCTATATAATAAGCACTCTTGACTATGAACTCTCCTTTTCTATTACCTACCCAAATGAGTTTGTCTTCTGGCAAGTTGTAGCTCAAGGGGATATTTAGGATTTTTTCCGCCTCAAATGGAAGGAACACAGCCCAAACCACCTCAGATTTTCACCTTTTGTTTTCATAGTCTATTAGAGCCGAGACCATTGGAAAATCATTAAAGTGGCAAAAGGGGTGTTAGGTTCTAAGGTCTTAGGATTTTATGTATTTAGAACTCTAATTTGTAAAGTTGGCAAACCATGATTAAAACAATGTATTTAGTCTTGTTTAGGCTTGCTCAAAGTTGGTTCAATATTGTAAAGTTGGAATCGAGTGGCTGCAGAAGTACTTGGGACTTTCGGCCTGGCTCGATCGATCGAAGGATAGGCTCGATCAATCGAAAATCGCACAGGTTGTTTTTTCTGCAGAATTTCCAACTCAGCCCTAACTCTTTAAACGTTTAGGGTTTTATGTTTTTGCCCTAGGTATATAAGGCAAACCCTAGCCACGTTTTTAAGGGTTGCACAAGTTGTATTGTTGCTCATACATTGCGGTTTTGTGTAAATCTCTTGTGAGATCTAGATAAGCTTTCCTTTACACAAAGCTTAGGGTTTTCAAGATTGAGATCACTTCAACATCTTGATGATCAACTTGGTTGCTGCCTTTGAAGCTTAAAGAATATCAAGCGTGGGTGCTTGTACTTGATTGAGGAATTCAAGAAAGAAGTAGTCCGTGGACTCGGAGCCTGCGCGTGGTCGTGTCAGGAAATTTTACTGGTGGGTAGCATTAGGAAGTCAAGCGGGGAGCTTGTAAGTCCTTTTGTAAGAACTTCAATTCTTTCTTAGTGGATTCCGTTTTGCCTTGAGGATCGGTGGGTAAAATCCTCCCCAGGTTTTTCCGTGTGGTTTCCTAGGTGATCATATCTTGTGTTCTTTATTATTTCCGCTGCTTTATATGTTTTATATACATGATATGATTATTTGATTGTTTTAACCTAGAATTGCTTAATTTGACTAAGTAACAACTTGGCTAATTAATCTAGGCTACGCAATCTGGTTGTTTTTAAGGGGTCTAAATTTCTAACAAGTGGTATCAGAGCGGGTTGCTCTTTTGTTTGAGATTTTTATCTCTGAGCTGATCCTTGACCTCGGTTGTCGTGGAGCATGGACACTCTCTGTTTGTTCCTCCTCACTTTGATGGGAACAACTATGCTTACTGGAAAGTAAGGATGAAAGCATTCCTGAAATCCATTGATGAGAGAGTGTGGAATTCCGTTGAATACGGATGGGAGAAGCCCACTACTCCTGTGAGTGAGTGGCAAACTTCTGAAAAAGAAGCAGCAGGCTTCAATAGCAAAGCTATGAATGCCATCTTCAATGTTGTTTCAATGGAGGAATTTAAGAGGATCTCTAATGTTGAGGTTACTCATACTGCTTGGAAAATCCTCCAAATTGTGCATGAAGGCACAAAGGCTGTTAAAATAAACAAATTGCAGCAATTAACTTCTAGGTTTGAAAACATTAGAATGTCTGATGATGAAACCTTTGATGAGTTTTATGCTAAACTTAATGATATTGTTAATTCTGCTTATAATTTGGGTGAAGTCTATGATCAACCTAAAGTTGTTAGGAAAATACTTAGATCCTTAACTGAAGACTTTAGACTCAAAGTGACAGCCATTATTGAGAGTAAGGATGTTGACTCCATCCCTGTGGATGAGCTTGTAGGATCTCTTTAGTCCTATGAGTCTGACTTACCCAAGATTATCAAATCCAAATCAGTGGCACTTAAGTCTGTTGATGATATTGAAGCTGGTGGATTTGATGGCCCACGGAGATAGCTTACCTTGCCAAGAACTTTAGAAATTTTCTCAAAAACACTAATAGAAAGGCAAGGAATACCAACATTGTTGAACCTAGAAACTTTAGGAAGAATGATCCCACTAAGGTTAATAATTTTGAAAAACCTAGAGAACAAGTAGGTCAATCTTCAAATAATTCTTTGGGTCCTCAGTGTTTTAGTTGTCAAGGGTATGGTCATGTCAAATCTGAATGTCCTACTTTCTTGAAAAATAAGGGTAAAGCTATGGCTGTAACCCTTAGTGATAATGAGGTTTCTGATGATGAGTCTGGTTGTGACGAGGATGGAAACTTCATTACTTTCACTGCTACTGCTATAGTAAATGAAAGCATATCTGCTGAGGAGAACCCTGCTGATGGGGAACTCTCTGAAGATGCAGATCTTCAAGAGGCCTACAACAAACTTTGCAAAATTGCTGCAAAGGATGCTATGAAAGTTGATCTAGGCCTGAAGAAAATTGATGCTCTTGAGCTTGAAAAGAAAAATTTGCTTGTAAAACTGTTTGATGCTAATGATCTTTTGAATAATGTTAAATCTGAAAACATGCTTTTACTTGATAAAGTTAGAACTTTGGAACATGATTTATCTGTTGCTAGATCTGCTAGTTCTAAACTTGATCACATGCTGAATGTTCAAAAGTATCCTTCTGATAAAGCTGGGTTAGGATATGTTGAAAGCATCTTTGATTCTGGACCCCATTCCACTGTCTTTGTTCCTTCTTCTTCTTCTGTACCTTCCGTGAGTGAGGTTGTGAGTGAAACTATAAAACCCCCTATGAGTGAGGTTGTTAAACTTGTAGAAGTTTCACCACCTAAGAAGATTAGGGTAGACTTAAGAGAATCTAAACCTAAGGAGCCTACCAAACCTAAGGACAAGATGCATGGTAAACCTGCTTGGGTTTGTTATTATTGTGGTAAGTTTGGACATATCCGTCCTAACTGTTACAAGCTTCAAGCTGATAAAAGAGCAAAAAGACCAAAAGTGCCTGTGCCTCAAGCACAAGATCCTATGGCACTAATTGGTGAATTGGTAAAGGCGTTAAACCTTTATTCCAATTCTGGAGTTGGGAATCACTCTAATGTGAATAAGAACTCCAATGCTCGGGGTGCATCTAAAAAGTTTTGGATGCAAAAGACTCGAAATAACTAAGTCTTTCTGTCATGGTCCTTGTGCTTCATTGCTCTATTCTGTTGTGACCATTGTTCTTTGGTTTTTGTGTTTTTCTTTTGTTCTAGGACTTGCATTGCATTACATACATACATTTCATTCTAGGATTTATTTGTTTTCTCTTTTAATAAATAAAAAAAAAAAAAAAAAAAAGAAGGAGAAAGCAAAATCTTTGTTGAACACTATTTTTTTTGATTTTTTGAAAACAAGGTTGGTCATTCTTTTTACACATGTCATGTCTTGTGTACCTTGTTTAACTTTGATGAGCTTATTTACTGCACTTAACTAGTTGAAACTTTGTAGTGCATGTTGTGTGGGAAAGATGTGTGTGGTTCTTAATCACTTTGCCTTAATCATGAAGTCACATGTTGTTGACTGACGGACTTGATTCTTTTGAGAAAGGCATAAATAACCATCTCACCACTGTTCACTAGCCAATCATAAACACCTTAGTGCATATCATAAGATTTAGTGCTCGATAAAGTGTAGCACATGCACAAAAAGAACATAAGGTGTAGCCTCAATTAAATTAAAAACTGGTGTGTACTATTAGGCTTAATGCCAATTCACTTAATTCAAACCGGTGTGTACTATTAGACTGAATGCCATTTCACATAAATAAGAGGCAAAAATGCAAGAAACTTACATGATTGCAAGCTTTTGATCTAGGAGATGTGGGAGTTATAGGATGTAACTCTTTAAGTGATAGCCTCTTTTAAATTCTATGTGATGAATTGTGTAGACTTTGTATTTGATTGCTATTCACATATCACCTCACATGTATCTCAAGTCTTTGCTAGTTTCACACACTACACAAGTTACTCTTTGATAAACACTGTACATGCTAGTGTGTGTGTTTTTGGTCTGACCAACCAAGTTTGAAAATATTTTGAGATTTGTGCACAACATATTTGTTGCTTGAGAAAATTAAATGGGAGGATGATTGAATCTTGTGTTTGAGAAAATTGGGTTTAAAATTTGGGTTTTTGAAAAAGCATTTCATTCCATCTCATACTCATGCATTTGTTTCTTCTATTTCAATGCTTTGAGGAGTGTTTTCAAAATGTGCTTGTTGATTTTCAAAACCTGTGTTTTTCTCAAAATTTAGTGAGCCTCTGCCCATTTCAATCGATCTAACCTAATTTTCGATCGATCGAAAAAGTGCTCTCAATTGTCTCAAAATGACTGTGTCATTCGATCGATCGAATGTAATTTTCGATCGATCGAAGATCGTGGAGAAGCTTTTTTAAAAGAAGAAAACTGACTTTTTCAAAGTATTCAAACTTTTTCAAAAACTTTTCCTTTTCTCTCTCCGACGAGGCAAGCCCAAAAGTTCAATTTTTTGTCGTTTTCTTCCGAATTTTTTGCAAAGAATCTCTCTCCTCAAGCCGGTATGTCTGTTTTGCCCTTCCATTTCAATTTATTTTCACATTTACATGCATTTTTCATGCATTTTAAGGGAGAATTTCGGATTTTGCATAAATGGGAATTTCTGTTGATTCAAGCTTTTTCTTTTGCAATTGATCATTGGGTTTTTGTAGGGACACATCATATACTAGTTCCTTGTTGGTTAATTTGATCAATTTTGAGTTTTGTGAAAAATTGAAATTTCTAGGGTTTATGTTTGATCCGAATTGGGGCTTTTTGTGAAATTGAGGTTAATTGATGAAATTGGCTTGTATAATTGATGCAATTGGTTATTATAAACTGTTTTCAATGGTGTGTAATGATTGATTCTTCAATTTGTTGCAAAATTTTTCAAGTGGTTTTCAAATTTTTAGGGTTTTTGTCAAGAAACTCTATGTTCAAGCCAATTTTGTGAAATTAAACTTAATTTGATCCTGGTTACTGCATTAGTTCATGCTTCATAACATTATTAATGTTTATGCATCATATAGATTTTTATTCTATATTTTTTTTGTGCTAACTTGCAGTCTGCCCTTGGTTTTGTTTTTGTTCTTTTTGGTTTTCTCTTTGTGTCTCTGTCCTTTCCTTAGCACCATGCCTAGGAAGACTAGAGCACATAGGACTCTTCCCTCTCCTTCTCCACCCCCACCTTCTTTTGATAGTGAGAGGTTCCCCCGTGAGAAAAACCAAGAGATCTTTGAGACTTTAAACCTTAAGAGAAAGGTTTGGGCTGAGCGTTCTGTCCTGTTAGATGAGTTAGATCCTGCCATTAGGGCAAATTTTGAGCGTAGAGGTTGGTTGCCTTTGTTAGCTGTGTCTGACCCTCCACCTCCGGCTACCTTGATTAGAGAGTTCTTCTCGAACCTCTCTGTCCACATCTATGATTCCAACACTCTAGTTAGGAGTTGGATACGAGGTGTAGAGTACACCATTACTCCTCAGGTAGTGGCTGATGCTCTTGAGGTACCGTTGGTTAGGCATCCTGTCTATCCCTATGATGAGTCACTCGAGTTGAGTGATGTCATGTCTTACATCACTGGGTCATCTATCCAGTGGGGTTCTGATCCTAGGATCACCACCGCTGAGCTTCCTGAGACTACCTATCTCTTCTTTAGGATAGCCTGTCACTCACTCTGGCCTATTTCTCATCTGCACACCATTCCTCTTGAGAGGTGTGTATTTTTGTACGCTCTTGTCATTGATGCTCCTATTAGTTTTCCCCATCTTTTTCTTCGTTCTTTGAACGAAGTTTATAGGAGTTCATCTACAGCTCATACCCTTGTCCATCCTATTTTCATTCATAGGATTTTACTTTATCTAGGTTTAGAGGATTTCCCTGCTTCTGAGCCTGTTCATGTTATAGGTCCCATATGTGCGTCTTTTCTTAGACAGAGGGCCGCTCATCTTCGAGTTGGTTCTAAACACCCTAGGTCTGAGCCGTCTAGTAGCGCTCCTCCTCCTCCTTCTTCTTCTACAGGTCCTGCTGGTGAGGCTGTTCCAGATCCTGTATGTGCTGTTGCTGTTCCTCCACCTCCTGCGGCTGACTTCGATGTTCGTCGTACTTTGGAGACTGTCATGACCGTTCAGGCGGCTCATGATTAGCTTTTGGTGGATCTGTTCGACGAGATTCCTGCTCTGCGAGCGGATTTGGCGCATCTTCGTTCCTCCTCACCACCTCCTTTTGATGATGGTCTATGATGCCCTTTGGCATTCCGTCACAAAAAGGGGGAGTAGAGTTTTGTTGACTTGTAGAGGAGATTTTGTTGATAGGGGGAGATATTTTTTGTTAGCGGGAGATATTTTTGATTAGCATGGGATATTTTTGTGGAGTTTATTAGATTGTATCTAGGTGCTTCACTTTGTATATCATTTTTGGGGATATTCATGTTAGGGGGAGTAACATTGATTGATATATTGATATACATGTTTTCTTTTGATTCTTGTTGTCTTATGATTCACTGCTTATTGATTTATATTTATGAGTTGATTCATTGATATATATCTTTATTTTGTGTTGTGTGAATCTTACAAGAATATTATACCTGTTTAAATACTATTTTCTGCCACACATGCGTTTATGTGTTTGTTGAGTATTTCAAGAATATACAGGTTGATTTAACAAAGCTGCTGTCTACACTTGCAACCGATGGATAGTAGTTAGGGTTGAATTTTAGTTTATGAGCATTATTTTGTAAAGGGCTTTTTACTTGTAAACTTTGAGCTTTTGATTTGTGTTTTGTCACGGATTGCCAAAGGGGGAGTTTGTTAGGTTCTAAGGTCTTAGGATTTTATGTATTTAGAACTCTAATTTGTAAAGTTGGCAAACCATGATCAAAACTATGTATTTAGTCTTGTTTAGGCTTGCTCAAAGTTGGTTCAATATTGTAAAGTTGGAATTGAGTGGCTGCAGAAGTACTTGGGACTTTCGGCCTGGCTCGATCGATCGAAGGATAGGCTCGATCGATCGAAAATCGCACAGGTTGTTTTTTCTGCAGAATTTCCAACTCAGCCCTAACTCTTTAAACGTTTAGGGTTTTATGTTTTTGCCCTAGGTATATAAGGCAAACCTTAGCCACGTTTTTAAGGGTTGCACAAGTTGTATTGTTGCTCATACATTGCGGTTTTGTGTAAATCTCTTGTGAGATCTAGAGGAGCTTTCCTTTACACAAAGCTTAGGGTTTTCAAGATTGAGATCACTTCAACATCTTGATGATCAACTTGGTTGCTGCCTTTGAAACTTAAAGAATATCAAGCGTGGGTGCTTGTACTTGATTGAGGAATTCAAGAAAGAAGTAGTCCGTGGACTCGGAGCTTGCGCGTGGTCGTGTCAGGAAGTTTTACTGGTGGGTAGCATTAGGAAGTCAAGCGGGGAGCTTATAAGTCCTTTTGTAAGAACTTCAATTCTTTCTTAGTGGATTCTGTTTTGCCTTGAGGATCGGTGGGTAAAATCCTCCCCAGGTTTTTCCGTGTGGTTTCCTGGGTGATCATATCTTGTGTTCTTTATTATTTCCGCTGCTTTATATGTTTTATATACATGATATGATTATTTGATTGTTTTAACCTAGAATTGCTTAATTTGACTAAGTAACAACTTGGCTAATTAATCTAGGCTACGCAATCTGGTTGTTTTTAAGGGGTCTAAATTTCTAACAAGGGGGATATGACCTTGTAGGTTGAAGGGGTGGGGAGCCATTTGTCTTCCCTTATATGAATTAACTGCCCATATCCTACCATTCATCAAGTGCCTTTTCGAATTACTTCCAAGGCATTGAAGATACTACGCCAAGCATAAGATGGATTACACCCAAGCTTCAAATTGAGTACATCACCATGTGGATAGTATTTCGCCTTGTAGATTCGAGCAATTAGAGAATCGGGATTTAAGAGTAATCTCCATCCTTGTTTTGCTAACATGTCTAGGTTAAAAACTTGGAGATTTCGAAACCCCATACCCCTTTCAATTTAGACTTGCATAAATTCTTCTAGCTAACCCAGGCTATTTTCGATTCTTGCTTTCTTTGTCCCCACCAGAATCTTCTCATCATTCCTTCAATGTCTTTGCAAAGACCTTTAGGAAGTTGGAAGCAGCTCATAGTGTATGTTGGGATGGCTTGGGTAACTGCTTTTATGAGAACTTCCCTCCCTCCAATTGATATCATCTTCTCTTTCCACCTAGCCAATTTTTTTGCAACTCTTTCTTTTACTTATGCAAAAACTTCTGTCTTGGATTTGCCAATGACAGAAGGCAACCCAAGATATTTGTTGTGCTTTGAGTCTTGCATCAGGCCCATAATTTCTAGCATTTCATTTTTTAACTCAGAAGGGGTGTTATGGCTAAAGAAGATTGAGGATTTGTCGGCATTAATTTTTTGTCTTAAAGCTGCCTCATAGAGTTCCAGAATTGACACAAGTTTTCGACACTCCCGATTACTTGCTTTGCAAAAGAGTAAGCTATCATCGGCGAAGAAGAGGTGGGTAACCATGGGGCACCCTTCGCAAATAGAAACACCATTGAGCATCTTGTTTTTGGCAGCATCATTTATGAGTGATGAAAAAGGGAGAAGGGGTCTCCTTGACGGAGCCCTCTTGTTCGAACAATGCATCCATGTGCCACCCCATTAACTAGAACAGAGTAGGTAACTATAGTTATACAATGCATTCTAAGACTTATCCATTTTTCATGAAAACCTATACGTTCCATAACCTTTTCAATGAAACCCCACTCAACCCTATCATATGCCTTGCTCATGTCGAGCTTGACAGCCATGAAACACTCCTTCCCATCTCTTTTGTGTTCCAAGTAATGCATTAATTCAAATGCAACTAAAACATCATCTAAGATAAGACGTTCAGAGAGAAAAGCACTCTGATTTTCAGTAATGATTTGAGGAAGGATAGTTTTGAGACGATTAGCTAAGACTTTGGATATGAGCTTATAAATGACATTGCTTAAACTTATGGGCTTGAATTCAGTCATTTTTGTGGGATTTTTAGTTTTAGGAGCAAGGGTTATGTTTGTTATGTTTATCTCAGCCATTGACATATTAGAATTCAAAACATTTAAAACCATACAACTGACATCACTACCAACTATGTTCCAGTATTTCTGAAAGAAAATAGCAGACATATCATCTGGGCCTGTGGCTTTTGTGGGGTGCATCTACTTTAATGCAGCTTCAACTTCCTCCTTTGTGAATTCTTTTATAAGACTCTGATTCATCTCATTAGTTACTTGCAGTTATTACATCTATCTCCTTTGAAATGCAGCTTGGATAGGATGTAGTATATAGCTTCTCAAAGTATGACACTGCTATTTCAGCAATGCTCTCTTTAGGGTCACACCAGATACCATCCTCATTCTCTAACTCGAGAATTGTGTTTTTCCTTCTCCTCTTAGATGCCTTGGAGTGGAAGTACTTATTGTTGCAATCCCCAAGCCCAAGCCATTGGACCATAGCTTGTTGCTGCCACATGATCTCCTCACTATCTAATAAGTCATTGATCTCCTTTTGAAGGTTATTTATTTCTCTGCCAATATTGCCATCAATTTCCCTAACCACCATATCATTTAGGGCTTTTCTTTAATGCTTGGTCAATGTGAAATCTCATCATATTAAGTGTTGTCAAGTGCATGAGGTATGATGTTGATCAAATGTAATTTTGTTGCATATTAGCTCATCATAGATTCAAAAAGTTGGAGAAGGCATGTCAACCTACATGTAGTTATTCAGCCATGGACTTTTGGAGTTTTATTGAACATAAAGCTCTCCAAACTATGAATCCCAAGGCTTCCCCCCATTGAATGTGCATGGGTAATGAATATGTGATCTTGCAATGATTTTTCTCCTTTTGAAAAGGCACATGTAAATGAGAGAAGTAGCAAGCTTCAAGTATTTTTTTAAGTACCCATTAGGTTCAGCTTTTTGGGTCCAAAAAGCACGTTATTAGTCCAAAATGTGAGTTTTATGCGTTTGGTAACATTTTAAGATTATGTTTCAGTCTCCAAAACATGATTTTTTGCGTATTTGTGTGACACTTGTGGAGTTGCAATTACAAAACGCGAAAGTCGCTCTGAATGATTTACAATATTACTCGTTGGAAAAGATTTTCCTTCTTCTTAGTTTACCACCAGCTTTTTCTTGAAAAATCCAATTTTACCCCTAACAAAAATCACATTTTTGAGAAGTGTTAAGTCAAACACTTAGGGTATGTTTGGTAATTGTTTTTTCCTCTTATTTTCTGTTTTCAAAAACAATTTTCTATTTTTGAGACTAAAAAACTTGTTTGGTGACTCAAAATGGATAGAAAACAAAAACTATTCTCAAAACTCAATTTGTGAAAGAAACTAAAAACATGCAAAAGACTGTTTTCAATTTTTAATTTTTAAAAGTCAATGAAAATACTCATTTAATTTAATGAATCTGACTCATTTAATGAGCTAGAATTAGAATTCAAATCCTAGCAACAATATATTTTAGTATTTTCTATTTTTTTCTTCAAAAAAAATATTTTTTTAATTTCAACTAACCAAACATGTTTTTTATTTCAAAAATAGAAGAAAACTGTTTTTTCTTTATATTCTCCAAAACAAGTTTTTGAAAATAGAAAACAAAAACTGTTACCAAACATAACCTTAACTTAAAAAAAAAAAAAAAAAAAAAAAATTTTAATAGTTTTAATCAAACATTGCTTAAAAAAAAAAAAAAACCTATTTTCATATCATACTTTTTAAAAACTGCCACTTTTTTACAAAGTAACGTTACAAAAAGCTAAACCAAAATCAACTTGATTGAAACTCCAAGGTGAGGCTACTTTTAGTTTTGTCTTTTCCCATGAGTTGATAGTAAAAAGAAAGTTAAGAAGAGTGAGTTTAATAGATATTTTTAAGAACACTGGGTTGGAAAATATCTTTTGTCATGAAAAAATAAAAAAAAAATTAATTTTTTGATAATTTTTTATTAAAGTTTATAAATTTTTTTTAAAAATATTTAATTAATAAGGGTTTATTTGGGTACCGTTTATTGCTGAAAACTGAAAACTGAAAACACTGCAGCAACATAATTTTTAAATGTGTGAATAGTACTGTGGGATCCAGTTTTAAAGTTATTTTTCTGAAAAAAAGTAATTGCAAGGCCCCTAAATAGTACACAGGATTCACTAAAAAACACTGAACGCTTAAAACGTGGGATGTTTGCCACTATCCAAACATACACTAAATGTCTTAATTGCACTCGTTAACTGTACTTTTTTTTTTACACGTATCATAGTGGGTTGTGCTCAATTTCTCTTGTGCTTGAAATGGGACATGGTCCAAGGAATTCAGGATCTAAAATGAGTGGAAGAGAAATTTTTTTCATTTTTTTTAGTCCTTGGGCAGACACCATGAGCCCCTTGTGTTGCCTATTTTATGTAGGGAAGGAATTTGGGCTTTCGTGAGGAACACAACAGGCTTTAGGCCCGGTCCTTAGATGGATTGAAGTTTTGAGCCTCTCCAGCCTTCAAGCCCAATTTGCGCGGCAAATTTAATTTAGATTCTATGCATGTTTGGTGTTGTGCAGATTTCAAGCTGTTAAAAATTTTGGGCCCAATATTTTGAAAAAAAATAGGGGAAGTTTTCTTGCATAAGGGTCCCTGTGTAGACTTAAAAATTCATTTTGAGTTTGTCTTGAGCCTTTAATAGATTGGCCGATGATTCCATTCCATGTTACACTATTAATACATTTAAAAATAAATAAATAAATCCTGAATAGAAGGTTTTGATGACACAATTCTCATTAAAGATAATAAAAAACTTGATTTTACTGCTTAATTTAAAGACACTCTTTTTCAGGAATGATTTATTTCATTCTTAAGAGTTTAAAGTTTTTCCTCAAAAAAAAAAAAAAGAGTTTAAAGTTAGAAACAAACACAACCTTTTACCCTTGGTAGAGTCATATATATACATTCATTATTGAAATTAAGGTTATGAAAAATTATCCCCATCAAAAAAAAAAAAAAAAAAAAAAAAAAACTTTATGAAAAATTATCACCATTATTACTCTAGGTCTGGGAGATAAAGTAGAAAATCTAGTATGACTGTATGAGGGATGCATCATTGTTATGTTGTAAATTTGTGATCACCCTGTAGAATATCAACAGTTTAAACAGATTACTTTCCAAAATGTAGCCACTAGACAAATTAAAGTTGCACATGCGTTAGCCAAAATCGGCTTTAAGAAACTCGATCTATCTTCTATTATAAAATATATTCACGAGAATGCAATCAATATGTAACATATTTGGGAAGATTATTCTCTCGGGTCCACTTTTTTACATCCACTTTTATGTTTTTTTTTTTTTTTTTTTTTAGGAAACAAAATTGGATTTTATTTAAAGTAAATGAGCTAAATAAAAATACAAACTCCTCGGCGAGAGGTGGAGAATCCTCCCACCAAACAATATTATCAGTCACATATAATGAGCTAAAATGTGAGCTACAGAATTAGCCTCACATCAAACATTACTAACTAAGAAGCAACTAAACTTGTAGAATATGTCTAAGCTGAGAAAACTGCTTGTCAGACCTTGAGAGAGCTCTCATTACAAAAACATTATCGCCTTCGATAACCAGTTCCCTGAATCCAGCTTCGATAGCAAAACATATTGCCCTACAACAAGCCAAAATCTCAGTTTCTTCACTGTCAAAAATTGGAGAACCCCTTGCCGATATTGCAGCCATAACCTTTCATGTCTCAATTGTGGACATTACCATTTTACCTTTTAAAATGTGTACATTAATGCTTCAATTATGGATATTAAGTAAAACAATGGATATAAAATGAGTGGAGGAGAAATTTTTTTCATATTTTTTTTTTTTGCAACAAAGCTATCAATTATTGCTCCAAAAAACATTATGCTTTATGGTCATGTAATTACTCATGTCAAGATATTTGTGGATTTATACTGTGGATTGAATTGAGAATTTCTCTCATTTCTTGCTTATAAAAGGTATTTTTCTCAGTGTTGAAAATATACTTTTGTTGTGCTTCCATGCGGAAAAGACTACTACTATTGTGACAAGTTTAACCCAAATGAAGCTTTCTTTTGTTGGGCTTTGTGGAGCCTAGCTAGTTGTGTTTGATCTAGTTGATGACCCGACTCGACCCGAAATAATGTTGCGTGATTTTTAATGGAAGATTTTCTAAGCCTAGTTGTAACCTATTGTGAATCCTGTGCGCAAGATATAGAAACCGTTTTAGGTGATTAGGGTTTTGGTCTTGTCGTTGTTTTTGAAAGAGAGAAACACTGTAGCCGCACTTTGTATTTTTCCTTGATAATAGTGAAATCCCTGCAACTCCGTGGACGTAGGCAAATTACCGAACCACGTAAATACTGTCTTGTGCGTGTGATTGTTTTCTTTTAACGTGTGCTTTTCTCTATTTTTGTTTCTCACGTTTTGAGAACTTTGGGTTGAATTCTCTACATCTTTAACACATTTGGAACCTTTATTCTAGTATATATTAGCTCCAAAAGCTATTTAGCAATTCAAGAATACATAATTTCATAAAAAGTAAAAGATTTAAACAAGAACATGACAATTACACTAAGACTTGAAGCTTAGTAGCTCACAAACATCTTTAGACTCATAGGTTTAAGGATAGTATGGAGTTGCGGCAAGATAAAGAGGGACTTTCTTATGAATACTAAGCCCAAAGACCTCACTCATGTCCAACTCCTCTCCTATTGCACTACCAGGAAACTCCCAATCAAACCAATATAAGAGGTTGGCAAGAACATACTCAACTGTTTTAAGTCCAGCTGACATACCTGGGCATACCCTTCTTCCACCTCCAAATGGGATATATTGAAAGTCTTGGCCTATAAAATCAATCGGATTGCTATTATTAGCATTGAATCTCTCTGGAAGGAACTCCTCAGCCTTGTCCCAGAATTCGGGGTCTCTTTGAATGGCCCAAGAATTGACATACACTCTTGTTTTACAAGGAATGTCATAGCCACCAAGTTTAGCATTTGCAGATGTTTCTCTAGGAACCAAGAATGGCACAGGAGGATGTAATCGAAGTGTCTCCTTGACGATACATTTTAAGTAGCACATTTGATTGACATCATTTACAACCACCATTGATTTCCTTCCAACCACCTCTCTGACCTCCTCTTGTGCTTTCTTCATGATATTTGGTTTTTTCATGAGCTCCGCCATTGCCCACTCCATTGTTGCTGTGGAAGTATCAGTTGATCCCACAAACATATCCTGAATTTCAGACCAAATAAAAAGCTTTAGTCTATATTTGTTTGTATGTGTGTGTATATGTATAAACCTAACGCTTGGTCTAGTCGTTTGTAAGGCCGATTTGATGTATTTGTTGCCTAAGGAGAAAATTTTATGTAGGATATTTTCTTATATTTAAGTATTAATTAATTGCAATTTATTTAGTTCTTTTTTTTTATAGGTTTTTTTTGGTTAAAATATCTTCTTATTGCTTTTTGAGATACAAAGATTCTAATTAAGTTTAGCTAATATTTTATTCTCAATTGATAGTATGACTAATTCACGTAATATTTTTGTGACATATTTTATATTAAATAGAATTTTACCAATTTTAATTTTGATAAACTTTGAAGGAATTGTAACAAATATTGTTAGTAACATTTTGTAAGCAATACATGTATTTATAAAAGAAGCTAGCCTTTTAATAGAATTTAGTACTTTAATAAGAGAATTTTCATTTATTTGTAAAACTTCTTTTAAAAAACTATATTTAAAAGAAAAATTGTAATTTAACTAGAATAAAAGAAATATTAAAGTATAGAAAAATAAAAAACGGGTTTATAAAAAGCACAATTGTGACTTTATTAAATAATAGAATCACCTTATAGGCTTATACTCTAAACTTGTATAAGTAAAAACTAATTCACCATACTCAATGAATTACGAATACAAATTATAAACTATTTATATTTTATATTTATATATTTAGTGATTTTCATACAGACATTTAGATTTGATTAAAATCTTTATTATAAGAAAAAGGGGCTACCAATAATAACAAGTGCAGACAGAAGTCAATAAAAAAAAAAAAAAAAAAAGTAATTCTAAGACCACACTTTTTATTACACAAATTTTTGATAACTATCTGGAATGTGATTGATTATTTGTCATTTCTACATATATTTACCACTCAATATTCTACCAAGTCGGAGTTATATCAATGCAATCACACAAAAGGTCTTTATCAATCCCTTCACCTATCCTTCAATCAAATACATACCACAAAAACAAGGGACCTACTTTGCAGTACTTGAACATGCAGCATTCAGGTGTCCGCCTAATCTGACGTGATAAATTAAGTTTATATGTGAAAGAAAAACAAAGTGAATACTATAAAGAGAAAAAGAAAAAAAAAATTCAAAGTTAAGCTCAGCAACAAAATGATTAAATTTAAATAAAAAAGAAAAATGAAAGGTAAAGGGAAAGCCAACAAGAAATGGAAATGAAAGGAAACATGAATTTACTACTCAATATTCTACCACGTCAGAGTTATAACAATGCAATCGCACAAAAAGGCCTGGTCTAGATTTTTTTTTAAAGAAAAAGCCCTCTAAGCTTTATCAATCCCTTTACCTATCCTTTAATCAAATGCATACCACAAAAACAAGGGACCTACTTTGCAGTACTTGAACATGCAGCATTCAGGTGGCTGCCTAATCTGACGTGATAAATTAAGTTTATATGTGAAAGAAAAACAAAGTGAATACTATAAAAAGAAAAAGAAAAAGAAAAAAAATCAAAGTTAAGCTCAGCAACAAAATGATTAAATTAAAATAATAAAGAAAAAAGAAAGGTAAAGGGAAAGCCAACAAGAAATGGAAATGAAAGGTAAGTAGTGATTGAGGAGCACCGAACACCTAAAAAAAAAACTGAAAAACAAAATTTTTACTGTTTGATTTTTTCAGAATCAAAATGAAGAGAGAATATACCTTTTTTATTTTGGACTTTCATTCTTAGAGATGATCACTGTTTTGCTTGGAAAACTGTTAATTTTGGGATCAAGAGTTTGAAACCTTTAATTTACATTTGAAGTTATGATTTTAGTTAAAAAAAATTCACACAACTTTGCATTTACGTAACAATAACAAGGTAAGTGTAAGAGTATTTATCCTTAACATTCTTGAGCTACTCCAAGAGATTTTTTTTAATGTAATTTTCATGTGTGAGATGAAAGATTGCAATCACCTCAAGGAATGGGTTAGCCGTTAGGGGTTCAACTTCAAAGAGTTGAGACTACACCGCGCTAGGAAGAGAGAGAGAGAGAGAGAGAGAGAGAGAGAGAGAGACCAGTAGGATTGCTTTGATGCTGTCTTGATTTAGATCAAAGTCAAGCATGCCATCTTCTTTAAGCTGGAGGAGAATTTCTAAGAAATTTTTCTTATCCGACTGGCCACCATCTGTTGTCAACATCTTGTCCTTGTGCTCCTTAATCACCAATTCGAACAATGCATCTATGTCTTTGAAAGTCCTCTTCAGTCTTGAGGTTATACCTGTAAGCACATCTAACCATCCCAAAAAAGGAAAATAGTCTCTAAAACTAAAACATGCAATTTCCTCCATTACCCTCATCCACAACTCCCCATACCTTCTCTTACCATCTTCTCCTTCATTTCTTTGTCCTATAACAGTTCTGAACACAATGTTGTTTGAGACAGTAATCAACATCTCACTTATATTAACCTGTTTTCCTTCTAGACATGAACCTTGTATCTTCTTGATCATAATATCAACCTCTTCTTCCCTCAAGAATTGAAATGATTGCACTCTATAAGGGCTCAAAAGCTCTTGAACACAAATCTTTCTAACTTGTCTCCAATACTCACCATAGGGTGCAAACGCCAAGTCTGTGCTTCCATTGAGAAAGATATCTAGAGCAGTTGTTCTTGCTCGATTCGCAAAGACAATATCATGGCTCTTCAGCATTTCTTTCACCATTTCTGGGGAGGAAACTACAAGAGTTGGAACACAGCCTAAGTGCAAGAACATTAAGGGACCATGCTTGTTGGAAAGGGCTTGGAAAGAGCGGTGGGGAAGTGAGCCTATTTGATGAAGGTTACCAATAATTGGTAGCTTTGGTGGGGATGGAGGTAAATTGAGATTTCCACCTCTATTGAGTCTAAGCAGAAGGAGAAGGATAAGAGGTAGAAGAAGAAGAGGAATAAGGAAGTGAAGGGTATGTGCTAGTACTCCATGCGACTCTTGCCACAATGACTGCAACAATTTTAGATCCATTAGTCTCTGTTATTTCTGAGAATGGAACTAACGTTTAGGTGAAATATATATTGGCACCTTGACACCTTTTCTTCGATTACATTCATGAAATATAGATCGAATCATTGAGTTCCAATAATGCATACTTGGCTGTTGTGCATTTTGAGTTCCAATAATTTTTTTTCCCCTTCAAGTTTGAACAGTTGCTAAGTGCCAATAAAAAGTACCAATGTACGCATTTAGTTTATTGAGTCTTTTTTTTTTTTTTTTTTTTTTTGGGGGTGATATAGTCCTGTCCACTCATTTATTTTATTTTTATTTTATATATAAAGCTGTTAGTTAACACAATAAATTGTCACAATATTTTTACAATTGTTGATATGTTAATTTCTTATAGGTTAAAATAAAATATCATACTAGAATCATTCACAACTAAAACTAAAGGTATTATAAAAAAAGAAGTGTTACATCCACAATATTTTTCGTAACACTTTCACAACATTGTTCATTAGGCTTTTTTTTTTCCCACAAACCACAGTACGCCAATTTTGGTTGTACTGTTTTTGTCTTTTCTTTTAAATATTTATACGTGTATGTACAGTTACACTAAATTAACAAATTTTTACAATAAAACAGTGTTTTGAACTGTGTTTTTGGTTTATTGAGTCCCTTTTATCCTCTTCTTCTTATTTATTTATTTTTTATTTTTTAAGTTTGAACCGTTGCTACAGTGCCAATTTGGTTTGTTCGATTGGCACTGTAGCTACAGTGCTTTGGTTTCAACCTCCGCACTGTTGCTGCTTTTTTTTTTTCCCCCTCTTTTTTTTGGGGGGGGGGGATAATATCGTCCTGTCCACTCTTTTATTTTATTATTTTATTTTATTTTATATATATAAAGCTGTTAGTTAACACAATAAATTGTCACAATATTTTTACAATTGTTGATATATTAATTCCTTATAGGTTAAAATAAAATATCATACTAGAATCATCCACAACTAAAACTAAAGGTATTATGAAAAAATAAGTGCTACATCCATAACATTTTTCGCAACACTTTCACAACATTGTTCATTAAGCTTTTTTTTTTTCCACCTACCACAATACACTAATTTTGGTTGTATTGTTTTCGTCTTTTCTTTTAAATATTTATATGTGTATGTATAGTTACACTGACTTAACAAATTCTTACAATATTTTCATAATTATTGACAATTTGCACTTTTCATTGGCCCTTTTTTTTTTTCACAATACACTAGTTTTGCTTGTGCTTTTAAATATAATGTGCATACACAATTATACTGACGCAACAAATTTTTTCAATATTTTCATAATAATTGAGGTGTCAATTTTTTAAATGTCAAAATAAAATAATAAAATAAGAGACTGAGACTAATCACAACTAAAAATAAATGTATTATGAAAATGTTATAACATCTTCTTGTCACAATATTTTCCCAATCGCGAAATCTTTGTTCTTTATAGATCAAAATAAAATAAAAAGAAATGCTATGTCCACAATATTTTTCACAATAATTTTGTAACAAATTTTATTTGGCAAGGTATTTTTGAAGGATAAAAAAGTGATATCAGTAGTGGGTTCAATTTAAAACTAATAATAAGTTGTCATTTATAATTTGTTCTAAAAATGTTATGGATGCAGCATTTTTGTCAAATAAAATAAAAATATATCTATTCAGATCCTAAAAATAAAAGTATTATGAAAATGTTTTAATATTTTGTTGTATTCTTAGACTTCTTTTTTAGTATATATAGTTAAATTGGGCGAGCCAAAATTCACTATACGTTTTACACACAATTTTCTTGTATTGTCTTTTTGTTTGTTTTTTTTTTTTTTTTTTAATACATAATTTTAAAACCAATAATAATTTTACCTAAGATTTGTTGTGAAAATGCTGTAGACGTAAAAATTAAATAATAAAATATCAAACTAGAACCTACCACAGCTGGAAATAAAAAAATATTACGAAAATGTTGTGACGTTTTGTTATATTCCTAAACTTCTTTTTTGTGTGACATTTTGTTGTGTTCTTAGGTTTTTTTTTTTCTTTTCTTTTTTTTTTTTTTTTTTGTTTAGTCAAATTTAGTAAGCCAAAATTCATTGTTTTAGGCACAATTTTCTTCAGTTGTCTTTTCATTTTATTTTTAAATGCACAGTTAAAAGTGATTAGCCCAATTTAAAACCAATAGCAATTTACCATCTATGATTTATTATGAAAATATTGTGGACGTAATATTACTCTAAAATAAAATAATAAAATATCATACTAGAACCCACCGTAGCTAAAAATAAAAGTATTGTAAAAATATCGTGACTTTTTGTTGTGTTTCTAAACTTCTTTTTTGGTTAAGTCAAATTTAGTAAGCCAAAATTCATTGTTTTAGGCACAATTTTCTTCAGTTGACTTTTTATTTTATTTTTAAACGCACGGTTAAAAGTAGTTAACCCAATTTAAAACCAGTAGCAATTTACTGCCTAAGATTTATTATGAAAATATTGTGGACATAACATTACTCTAAAATAAAATAATAAAATATCATACTAGGACCCACCATAGCTAGAAATAAAGGTATTGTAAAAATATCATGACTTTTTGTTGTGTTTCTAGACTTCTTTTTTGGTTTATTCAATTTGTTGAACTAAAATTCATTATTTAATGCATAATTTTTTAGTTTGATTTTTTTTTTAACACATTGTTTCAAGTTTTTTTTTTTTAAATAAAATAAAATAAAAACACACACACACACACACACGTATTGTTTTACACGCACATAACATACACAAAAATTGATGAAGTAACACTTTCCTCCTTTATATTCGGGGTAGTTGCATTCCCCCCCTAAACTAAAGTTGAATAATTTCATCATTTATATTTTGTAAATGAGCATATACCCATATTGTTTCTCTCTTAGTTAAACCCTAACAAAATCTTATAATTCCTAAAATATTCCATTGTGCAATGTCTAATATACTCTTACTAAATTTTAATGTCCCAAAAAATTTATTTGTGTATTTTGAATTTTATGTGGTAAACTGGTAGTCATGCTTAGAAAGTTAGAATGATGATATATGGCGTTCTATTTGTTACCTAGAGAACACTAATTTATTAGGTTTAAATCTTCTAAACTTATAATTTTATCTAATAGAAACTTTGATGACATATGTCTTTTGTTATTTTGTTATTTTTTTTAATTTATTTTCTTGCTTAAAAGGGTATTCATTAAAAATAAGTAAGCTAGATATCGTAGTTAGACTCATAAAATAAGATAATAAAGAATGAAATATGAATAACAAAATCTTCATTGTAGATGATTGCAAGTATTTAATTTAATGAAGATCTTCATTGTAGCATATATTATCATTCATTGCGAAAATTTAAATATTGTAGAAAGATGATGATATTCATTGTCATTCTTTGTAGCATTTTTTGGTGAGTAGATATTACATTTAGCAAATAAGTTTTAAGAAATTATCATAGTAAATAGATATTCAAATAGCTATTTTAAATTTAAGTACATGACTTCATACTTCTTCAAAAAAAAAAAAATCTATATTAATTTTCTCACTAAAGGGCTAGCACGTGCAACCCACACTAGTTATTTTAAAAGGCTAATTATATTGCTTTATGGCATTTAAAAAAAAAAGTGTAATATCCATAATATTTTCACAACAAAGTGGTAAGTTGTTACTGGTTCTAATTTGAATCTAACATTAAAATTACTTTTTTGCTTACTAATAACAACTAGTAACCATAGTATTTATTATAAAAATATTGTGAAAATGTAATAACTATAGTATTTAAAATAAAATTATTACTTTATCATACACTCTTTAACACCATGGGCCAGATTCTTCAAGTTTTACCCGATGAACGTGTTTCTCACATTCATTTTTTTATATATTTCCTTTTATATTTTAAATATGAACATTTTTATTTTTGTCTTAAATAAAAATTGCAATCTCTAAGTTTGCTTGAAATTCATTTTAGTTCTCTAACTTTATTTTTGTTAAATTGAGTTCCCTAAGTTTTATATGTTGGAGTTTATACCCTAAAATCCAATTTATTGGCATGTTATAAATAAATAAATTGTTTAATTATATGAGATTATTTATAAATGAATTAATGGGACATTATCTTATTCCATAAGATGCATAGTATGTGATTTAGTTACAGAAGAAATAAATCTCAAGTTTTTTGTAAACTCAAAATTTTAGTTCGTAATCGGTGATGAAATTGGGTGTTTCATCTGTGAAGACTATAACATATCAACTAAGATGATTTGTCTTGATTATGGAAGTGGAGACTTCTAGTTGATATGTTTTAAGAGTTAAGACATATTGAACTGGACCGCTGTGAGATTTATTATTCTCCTAACGACTATCAAATAAATAATAAATCTTACGACTTCTATTTATACGAACTCTTAATCATGAGAGAATAATGGACCTAATTATGAAGTGTAGATTGCTTTGATATATCAGGAGTGAGATCTAAAGCAACGATCATAATCTCAGTATGTTGGGCAGCTGCATTTAATGTTGATGGAACATATATTTTCAAGATGAAATTCATAATCTCTTAACGGAGATATAAAATTTTCCCTTGAAATAAGTTTAATGAATTTGGTTATTCAGAATGTTGGGCCCAACCACTTTAGTAAGGAGTTACTAAAGTATATATTTATGAAATTGGATGTCATAAATATATGATAAATAACTTAAAAAATTAAACTGGTTTCTCAAGGATCATGATGTAGTAATTTTCAAAGTGGCAGTCAATAATCATGACTTTATATTACTAAGAATATTTTAATGAAGGGGTTAAATGTATAATAAAGTCTTGAGATATAATTTATTAATAAGATCTAGAGTACAATTATATTTATATAGTGGTATTGAATATAATTAATGGTAACTTTGGACTTGTCAAGATTTGACAGAAAAGCCTAATGCCCATTAGAGCTAGAGTCTTATTTGTTCCCTTTTGGTCCCACTCCAAGCCACATACTAAAACCCAATTGGAATGGCCCAAAAGGCTAGCCCAATTAGATAATCAGTTATATATAAGGAGAGAAACATACAGAATTTCATAAGGTTTTTTTATTTATTAAGATCATATAAGGAATGAAATGGTGTGTATGTGAGTGTAAGACACTCTCTTATTCTCCCTTTGGAAACTAGTTGAGAGACCACACTTCTTGGGTATTAAGTGGAATTGGAGTGAAAATTAAAAGTGTTCCCAATAACTTCTAATATTTTGTTTTTGAATTTCACTACACCAAGGTATGCTCACTTGTTCTTGAATTCTAAAACTTATATAGTATATGTTATCAATTGCGAATGAAGTAGATCCGTTAATTTTCAGCTACGGATGTTTTGTATGTGATACAAACATGTATTTTTCCAACAATATATTTATTCGGGATTTTTTTCAAAATAACATCTATTCTTAAACAATTTTGTTAGTTAGCCAGGTTTTTAAACTATTTAGGAAACTAGCATCTCAAGACTAATAAACTCGAGTTTACTAGAGCAAATCAATTCTCTAAAACTCGATTTTGGATTAAAATCTTCGTGGTACTCGAGTTTTTGAGACTCGAGTTCCAGGTCTTGCAAAGATTATGTTCCCATTCTTCCTGTTTTTTTTTTTCATTATCTAGTCCAAATCAATATACCCAAACCCAAAAGCTCGGCCATGGAAGTTCAGAGAGCAGAGGTTGAGATCGGACCACCGCCGATGGTGGCGATGATTGTCGGAGCCTTCGCCACCGTTGCCTGGGGCCTTAGCCGCAGTCCGAACCGAGTGATTGGGTTAGGGAGATCTGGGTTTGTGGGGTTGCAAATCTAGGTTTGTTGTTGCTTCGTTGTTTCTAGGTTGGTTGTTGGTTCGTTGTTTTTCTTGCATCGCCTTTTTTCTAGCTTGCTGTCTTTCGTGCTTGCTTCTTGCTTCGTAGCTTCGCTTTAGTGTCGTGTTTGCTTTAAGGAAGAGCAAAATTGAGTTTCTTAAACTCGAGATGTTAGTTTCCTAAATAGTTTAAAAACGTTGCTAATTAACGAAATTGTTTGGGAATTGATGTTAATTTGTAATTTTTTCCTATTTATTCAATTTAGACATTCCGTCAAACTTGTTAAAAATTTGCCATTAAATTGTTTTCTCACATGGAAAAGAAATCTATAAAATTAATAAAAATATTTTATGTGAGATTGTAATGGATATTATATATAAAAGGCCTCAAAAAGTTATGTGGCAATTTAATAGGAAGCCAATTACAAGTCAAATTGTTTTGATTTTATATATACTATCTTGTAACCCCATGCATATGCATGAATATACTTAAAAGATATATATTAAGATGCATAGTATAATTCTTACATATATAATTTAAGAGTTGGTATCTCATGCGTCAGGTGCATGGGAGAATTTTCCTTAAATTAAATATTATTGATAGTCATTCTTTTTTTTTTTTACTCTTTAAAAAGTCTTGTAAGACTATTGTTAGGTAGAAAATGTAAATTGTTCATTTTAAAATTTTTTAAAACTAAATAATTCTAGACTCTTTGATTTTTGTATGCAATAACTCGCATGGATGAAAATTTATGATATGATCCCACATTTGACTCTAAAATTAAGAAATATAACTATCTCTAAAAATAAATAATTTAGGACACATGACGTAAAATTGCACTTCAATTGTAGACGTGTAGGGTCCACCTGCTTGTGAGAGGCTGGCTTCATGCACCTAGCGCATAAGAGATTTTTCCATAATTTAAATATTATAGATAGTCATTTTTTTTAACTCTTTAAAAAGTCTTGTAAGACTATTGTTAGGTAGAAAATGTAAATTGTCCATTTTTAAATTTTTTAATGCTAATTAATTCTAGACTCTTTAGTTTTTGTATGTAATAACTTACTTACATGGATATTTATGATATGATCCTACATTTGACTCTAAAATTTAGAAATAAAAATATCTTTAAAAATAAATAATTTAAGACACGTGGTGCAAAATTGAAAATTGCACTTCAATTGTAGAATCTAATTGGATTTTCTCCAAGCTTTACCCTTGTGGGGCCTACTTGTCTGTGAGAGGCAGGTCTCATGCGCCTGGCGCATGAGAGATTTTTTCATACTTTAAATATTATTGATAGTCATTTTTTTTAAAACTCTTTAAAAAGTCTTGTAAAACTATTGATAGATAGAATATGTAAATTGTCCATTTTTAAATTTTTAAATGCTAATTAATTGTAGACTCTTTGGTTTTTGTACGCAAAACTCATCTGGATGGATATTTATGATATGATCCCACATTTAACTCTAAAATTAAGAAATAAAACTATCTCTAAAAATAAATAATTTAGAATACATGCTGCAAAATTGCACTTCAATTTTAGACGTGTGGGGCCCACTTACTTATGAGAGGCTGGCATCATGCGCTTTGCGCATGAGAGATTTTTTCTTAATTTAAATATTATTGATAGTCATTCTTATATATATATATATATATATATATATATTTTTTTTTTTTTTTTTAACTTTTTAAAAAGTCTTATAAGACTATTGTTAGGTGGAAAATATAAATTGTCCATTTTAAAATTTTTTAATGCTAATTAATTTTAAACTCTTTGGTTTTTGTACGCAATAATTCACTTGAATGGATATCTATGATGTAATCCCGCATTTGAAACTAAAATTAAGAAATAAAAATATCTTTAAAAATAAATAATTTAGGACATATGATCAAAATTGCACTTAAATTGTAGACATGTGGGGCCCACCTTCTTGTGAGAAGCCGACTTCATGCGCTTGGCACACGGGGGATTTTTTCATAATTTAAATATTATTGATAGTCATTCTTTTTTTTTCTTTTTCTTTTTTTAACTCTTTAAAAGGTCTTGTAAGACTATTGTTAGGTAGAAAATGTAAATGGTCCATTTTGAAATTTTTTAATGGTAATCAATTCTAGACTCTTTGGTTTTTATATGCAATAACTCACTTAGATGAATATTTATAATATGATTCCACATTTGACTCTAAAATTAAGAAATAAAATTATCTCTAAAAATAAATAATTTAGGACACATGGCACAAAATTGCACTTCAATTGTAGAATCTAATTGGATTTTCTCTAAGTTTTAATTATTATATATATATATATATATATATATATATATATATATAAGATTACTAGTCGCTAACCCGTGCAAAGCAAGAGAAAACTAGTTAAGAGATTTTTAAAAATAACATTAATATTTTTCAATGAATTTTTTCACTCTCTCTCTCACTTAGTAAAATTTATAATTTTCTCCATTATTTGATTTGTCTTCAAAAATTCATATTAATATGAAACATATAATTCATTAATTAAAAATTCCATTGTAGGAAGGCTACTATTCCTTTTTTGAGAAAATAAGAATACTATTCTAATGTTGCAATTTGGGTTTTTATGATGAAACTTATAATGTACTAAAAATACCAATTATGTTAATGGCCTAGTATGCCTAAATGCATATGAAAAAAAAAAAAAAAAAAGTGAAAACTATACCAAGAGTAGGGCTGTCCACGGGTTGGGCCAGGTCGGGTTTAGACTTAATGCGGACTCGACCCGCTGGCGTCGGGTAGAGGACGGAGGAACCCAGACTTGATTCGCTAGAAAATCGGTCAAGTCGGTTTCGGGTGAGGGTGAGCGTCGGTCGGGCCGATTGGGTCGCCGGAATAAAGAAAGCATTGAAATCTGAAAAGAAGAGTTGCCGGAATCTGGAAAAACTCGCCGGATTTTGGAAAAACTCGCTGGATCTCCTCAAATTTAAGCTTGATATCGCCGGATCTCCTTGAATAGAAGCTTTTGGAGAAGCAAACAGCCACTCAACCCACCGGCGTCGGGTTTTTGGAGTCAGGACCCGAGTCTGACCGTCAGATCAGTCGGATCAGGTGGTTCTGGGTCGAGTCCAGGCGGGTTGGGCGAGTGGCGGGTTGATTTGGACAACCCTAACCCAGAGGAACAATGTTGACTTAAACTAATGCACAAGTAAGATATTTTGTGAGACACATGTTGTACATTGGAAATCTATTTTGTACCAGAGACCATTTTTGTTTGGCTAAGGAAACAATATATTTTGGTACCGCTTATTACTTGTGTAACATTTTGAAATTATTGCTATATATATACTAAACTTAATGTTCTGTAAAATGCTAAATGTAAGGGCATGTTTTGGTTCCTAAGCCCAAAAGGTAGAAGGATTCAGCCTCAAAGAGCCCAACAAATGAATTTTTAGAGAGTGGGCTAGAAACTAGGCTTTAATGAGTTGGATAACAATCATAATGGGTTAAAAATGACAAGAAAGCAAAGATAAACAAGTTTCGTGCAAAAAAAAAATCTTCCTCGACAAAGTTTGAGGAGAGCAGATCTTGTATAGGCCTCTTTTCAATGTGATTACAAGTCCAGTTCTTATTGCTACAGTGTTTTTTCTATAGATTCTCTGACGATCCCCTGTAATTAGGGTCTTTCTTTTTTATATTACCCTGTTTTCTTCATCTCAACTCTCCACTTCTAGATCAAGTTGCTGGCTCTTATCCTTGTCCCATATACACCTTCTTGAAGTCTTTGGGAATAGCTATAAGGCTGAATATCACTGTTTAGGTTTTACCTTCACATTAATGCGGCCAGAGAGTTAGTTACAGGGCTTTTAATGCGGTGATAGTAGCCTTTTCTTAGATATTTCTTAGATTCCCTCTTTCCTATTCCCTCCTGATGTTTATTCTTACTAGTAGAATCATCTGGAGCGTAGCTCCTGATGTCAAACCAAACATTCTGACCTTTGCTCTGCTTGGCTGAGGAAGCATTTATCCTCGGATAACCTTACCGAACCTTTATGGCTAGAATCCTTCCATAACTCACTGATTGGCACCTTTCCATTAAAGCCTACTTGTCCTCGAACTGCTAAATGTACTCAGACAAGGCTCACGGCCCAATATACACTCTTGGATCCTTCATCCCTACACTAAAGATACTTCAAATTTTATAGCATAACATTTTGTAATTTTTTTTTTTGAGGAAAAAATATTTTGTAAATTGATGTGATAATAATTGTGATTGGTAAATAGCAATAACATATTAAATAATAAACAAATATAAAGAAAAAAAATTATGACCGATAACATTAATTTCTAGATGTTAAGGAGTGAAATTTGTTATATCTTTAGCATTTTTTATATTTTTTTACTCTAAATAAATATCCTATCAACTTTTTTTTTCTTTATTTTATTCTCGTTCACTTATTCTCTCTACCTTTTAGGTTTTTTATTTTTATTTTTTTCCTTTTCTAAACTCCTCCACATGTTTTTGTTAGTACAATAATAATAATAAAAACAAAAGCACTTGTTTCCATGTTTGGTAGATTGTTACAGTGGTAATCAACAAAATTTGAATTAAAGCTCAACAGTGCCATCAAATCAATTGGCCATAGGGATGGCAATGGGGCAGGGCAACCGAATGATGGGGTCTTCGCTCTCGTCCCGCTTGATTTTGTCTTGCCTTACCCCATCCCTGTCCCTTGGAGTCCTGCAAAGCCCCCCCCCCCCCCCCCCCCCAAACTTGTAATACTCTACTTCTTGTTAATTTTCCCACAACTATTACAATTTTTTTTTTAAATAAAACATGTTTCATTAATAAAAATACACTTGAAATTACAAATAAATTTATACCATCAAATTAAACTAATTTTTAGCAAAAACTGATTAATATTATCCAAGTGTTTAACAAAACAATATCACAATAAAAACGAAAAATCTCATAATACAAAAAAATGATTCAATAGTATATAAACTTGTTTCTAATAAAGACAAAAGAAAATGTTAAAATTGGTACCCTATTTCCAACCTTGCTAGAGAGAAAAAAGAGGTAGAGAGCCACGTTGGGGCCCTGTGAAGCCCCGCCCCAACTTGTAATACTCTACTTCTTGTTAATTTTCCCACAACTATTACAATTTTTTTTTTAATAAAACATGTTTCATTAATAAAAATATACTTGAAAGTACAAATAAATTTATCCCATCAAATTAAACTAATTTTTAGCAAAAACTAATTAATATTATCCAAGTGTTTAACAAAACAATATCACAATAAAAACGAAAAATCTCATAATACAAAAAAATGATTCAATAGTATATAAACTTGTTTATAATAAAGACAAAAAAAAAAGGTTAAAATTGGTACCCTATTTCCAACCTTACTAGAGAGAAAAAAGAGGTAGAAAGCCACGTTAGGTAGAATAAAATAAACTGATGATATATTTATTTAAATAATAGGATTTTAGGATATGAAAAAATCACAATTTTACCCTTATCAACGCGGGGCGGTGTGGGGTGGGTCTAAAAAGTCTAAACCCGTTCTCACCCTGCCCCATGATGCGGGGCTAAATTCTTACTCCATCCCCGCCCACCATCTTTATGGGGCGGGGAAAACCCACACGAGGTGAAGCGAGGCGAAGCAAAATCGCCATCCCAAATTGGACATGTCAAATAGCTGTACACACACAGCATACTTAACAAAAAAACACACCAAACAAAGTTAAAAACAAAAGAAACATAGTACACACAAAAAAAAAAAAAAATATATATATATATATATATATATAGGGGTTTGGTTTTCGCGAGATAGAGAGGAGGAGAAAAAGAAGAAGATAGAGAGAAGCGATCATAGAGAGAGAAATAAACCTGAGGTAGAGAAGAAACAAAGAAATAAAAGACGGAGGAGCACATAAAACAAAGGGGGAGTTTCAATGTTGATCGGATGGAGAGGTTGAGAAAAGGAGAGGGAGTTGCATTGAATGAGATAGTTGAAGAAGAAGAGGAGATGGGAGTGTGTTTGAAAGAGAGTTTTTGATCGAGTGTTTTGTTTTTGGGGGACTTGGGCTGAGTTTGCGTTTGAGAGAGAGTTTTTTTTTTTTTAATGGGGTTTTGTTTTTAGGGAGAAGGAGAGTGTTTTTTATTTTATTTTTTAAATATTGATGATGTGTAAAATTGTGGAGAGTGCAAAGCTTACGTGGAAAGCTCTAAAGAAGTCAAACAAAAGTCAGAGGTTTCGATTTTATAATATATATAGATTATAGATAAATGATAGTGTGATCATTGAAAATAAGTGATCTAAAAAGGAAATTGTTGGATTTCTCTATTTAATTGGGCTTCTAATACACTTACGTTTTTTCTTTCTTTTTTTCTTTTTAAGCAAGGATTCTACTAATTTGGGTTTTTAGTTTGTTTGGAAACAAAGTTGGACTAAAATTCAATTAATGGAGCTGAAGGCATGTTTATGTTTACATTTAATATGAGGTAGAGGGTTGGGCCTTAGTTTTAGTCCATTATTAACTATTAATGTTAGTGACAAACCTTAGAGCATTTTCAGAAGGCTCTTTAAAGTCATTTTCCTCAAAATTTTGGAAAATAAACCCACAAAAATCAGCTCCAACAATCTCTCTAGTGGTATATTACATAATTTACATCCAACTTTTTGAAATTATATGAAAGGAGTATTACATTTGATTGGGAGATGTTGCAGTGATTTGAAGGCTGGATAAAAGTTTTGTTGAAGGCCGAAGTAAATAGCTGCTAAAGGCCACAATTTATCAAAATAAAGGCCGACATCACGGTAAAATCCAGCTACAAATCTAGTATTGATCTTAATTTCCAACATTATATATATATATATAGTGTTTTAAAAAAAAAAATTTGTTGGTTGGGGGCTCTGACAAGTAGACATGGCAAAACGGGTCAGAATTTTCTAACCCAACCCATTTGACCTGCAACCCGTTTGACATGTAACCCGTTTAAAAATGACCAGTGACCCGTTTTGACCCGTGACCCGATTGACCCGATCCAAACCTGACCCGACCTGCCAGTTTTGCCATGTCTACCAACATTGAGTAGATTGAGATCGATGTGTAATTCTTATAAGATATTTACTTATTCTTCTTCACTTAATATGTTATGTACTCTATTATAGTTTGTCATTCTTTACTTGCTACCTTCATTTTCTCTTTCTACTTTAAACAGATCGAAGATTATACCAAGATTAGCTTCTAGAAAGCTGGAACAAGAGTTGCACCAAATTTAGGTATCAAATGTTTAGTGGTAATTGGTAAGTGGTAACAGTATTACCAATGAAAATCTAATCACAGTTAAGAAACTCAAAAACAATTGACAAATTGCACCTATTTCAAAAAAAAAAAAAAAAAAAAAAAAACTTGTTTGAAAAATACGGGTCAACTCGATCCATCCCGCAATCCGACTTGACCCATGACCCGATTGACCCGACGCGACCCGATTGACCCGCCCGTTTTGCCATGTCTACGAGTGACAGGATTGTCATAATTTGCAATATTTGAGAATCGGAAGAAAGAATATGAAGCTAATCACCCATACATATATTGTAGTCTATGGACGTCAAAGATGTATTTGGACCATCTAATGGGCTGGGGAGCATAGGTACATATATGTCAATGGGCTGGAAAGTGTTGATATATATATAATGGCCCAATACAACTATTGAATGCGAAAATACTTGTTGTCATGGGCATGCATGCCCATACATGGATTGTAGACAATAATGGTATAATTAATCAGATTGGTCTTTGTATCTGGTTGGATCGTAGATATATGTTTTGATGATCTAGACTAAATGATTTGTGGCAAAACATCATGCTCATATGATGAGGATTTTGAAGTTGATGAGTGATGAAAAACAAAAGATGATATATACAGATATTGATGTGTTGGCAAAAGCCGGAGACGAGAAAAAGATTGGAATGAATGGTTTTTAGTCATGTGAATTGTGAAGGCGACTGACTTTGCTAATGAGTGATGTAGTTCAAGTTGAAGGCACTATAAAGGACAAAGGGAATATTTTAATGAACTTGTTATTGAGGTTTTAAAATTGGAGAGACCACAATTAAACAAAACATTTGTCCCTAGCTAGATATATGTTGCAGAATGCCAAAAAAAAAAAAGGGTTTGTATGCAAACTCACATAGCTGAGAATGAGGCTTAATTCATCTGGTGAATAGAATTGCAATAGCTTGATTTCTTGACGTTTGTTTCAGTTGCACAGTTCGAAATTATTTGGAGTTCTAGTCTCTTTTATATCTACTCTATCGAACATAAATACTTGCTCAAAACTTCAAGAACCCTCTTGAAGATTATTTTCCAACAGCTTAATTGTGTATTGGATGCAGCAACTTTAACTGGATCGCTGGATCTTTCAAATTCTTCAACTTGAACTCCAGTTGATGCTTTGAGAGAGCTTGGTTAACTCTAACCCAAGGTGTACAATGCATGACTATCCAAAAATCTCAAATAACGTGCTCTAGGTCTTGTTTTATACCTTGGCTTAGAATTTACAAAACACTTGATGCATGATGGTTGATTGAGTTAAAATAGGATTCTTTCAGCATGATTCTTAATCAATCAACATAAGAGACAAGTTTCAGTTGATCGACTAAATGTCAAGGATGTGTTGAAATTCCTGACAATTGCAATTCTTCTTGAGTTGTAACAGGCAAATGTCTTGATCTTCAAAGTCATTTTGAAAACACTCAAGAAACTAATTTTAGATTACATTCTCAAAGTTTGCCAACCTAAAGTTATGAACTCAACAACTTTGGTCCTCTCATTTTTAGATTCTAGTTCAGCCTCTGTGCATACGTGTGATATGCTCCCTTGCACACGTATGTAACTCATGACAAGTTGTTATAAGTAGATAAAAAAATAATGTCAATAATATATCCAAATGAAAAAAAAAGTAAAAGTGTTTATCAAGTTAAATATTATAAAAAAATTGTAAAAATTGTTGTGTACGTAACACTCTTATATTTTTCTCCATGATAATGAACATGTCAGACTTTTATTGAAAGTTAGTATACAACTCTGGGGTTGAATGACAGATTGGACATTGTAGTATATTACTAGCTAGTTGTACAACTGTGCAGAAGAATAGACAGGTCATGCATCCTAGTTCTTCTACATGCATGCACCAACTCATTACTCCTATTAAAAATATAATCATGTAGATAATATAAGAATGAGATTATGAACAAAGGAAAGTAGGCCATACACTTCAGATTAGGCCGACCTGATTGAATTAAAATATATGTGATACATGATACATCTAATGGTGAAATCTGCCGAGCTGGAAACATTGAGCACAGAATCTGCCTAGGTCTTCTAAATTAGATCTTACTATTGATTTTTCCTTCTTATCATATCTTCCTGCAATGACTTTATCTTCAATTTTACTTAAACTGGTGTCCGTCTTTTAAGATTCCTCACAAGCTATAACAGTGCTTATTGAGTACTTATTGACCTAGTCCCTGAGATTAATGATAAGATGGGGGTGTGGAAAACTATGGTCCTAATTGGGATATATTTGGAAAATTTTGATTGTGGCATAGGTTGCTAGTTAGGACATTAACCAAGTGCATGAAATCTGTTATAATCTGGTTTAAACTTTGGGGCTTTTGACCTTATTACTAGCTTAAAATGGTTAGCCATTTGGTTTGTTTCCAAATTTTTTTGATGTTATCTATAAACTAAAAGCAACCATCAAATTATCATTGTGAATTTCCAAAGAAAGAAAAGAAGACATCTAAAAATGACTAAATTTGTAAACGAAGAGAGAAAAATAAAACATTAGGTACTCGAGGACCAACAAGGAACATTTATGTTAGGTGCTTCTCATTACAGCTTGTTTTTTTTCCTTATTGCTTGCACATTTACCTGCAGATGAGGAGACATCCACCCTAATCTGATACAGTTGACCTTATAAAATACATCATTGAAAGTTATAAATAATACTTGCTTCAATTAAAAAATCACCTTACCAACGTGATTGAGTCTTGGTCTCCATTTTCGATACACAAACATGCACATTGCTAACCATTGGTGCTCATGCTTAAAATATATATAGGGGTTTAGTGGTTACAAATAACAATGGTCGGTGGTCGGTGGCTATAATTTAATTTGGCTGTGTATATAATAGTACAGTGTCCTCAAGGGAATCATTCTAACAAATTACCAAAAAAGAAAAAAGAAAAAAAAGTAATGTTAGAAATACTACATATTTAACTACATATAAGTATTATAAATTAATGTGTTCACTTTTATACACAAACAAAAAATTAGTTATGAAATTTATTTATTTGGTTATTGATGCAACAATAATCACATTGGTTGTTATGTCAATTCAAAAAAAAAATTGTAATAAATTTAATAGTTATTTTAGTTTTTATTTTTTCTTGCGAAGATGAGCTCCAAACTCATTAATTGAATTAGGTCATGGCCATTACACAAGTAACCAAAAAAAGTAATAATAATAATAATAATAATAATAATAATCTTGATCTATGCAAGGATGGACATTAAGATAATACTCAGTTTATCTTCCCAAGGATTCTCTTGTTATGCAAATGCAATGATTTATATCATCCTTTTTCTTGGAAAGAAACGAAAACTTCGAAGATTTACCAAATCGATCTGGATCAATTAAAATAATGTCACATTTTCTATTAGACTAAATGAGTGAACTCTTTTTAAGAATAATTTACAGAACCATTAATTAGAACTTCTACCAAAGTACAATGCCTTCCTTGTCATGTAATATGGGTTACATATTTCCAATGCCAAAGGATTCTCCACTTCTTAACTGGAGGATGACTCACAAATATCCGATAAGGTTTTACACATAATGAAAACCACCTTTACCTAACTCTTTAGATAGGTTACTTCTGATATGAACCACCCAAAGGACATGTATAATTAAGACATCTAATCAAATGACATAAAACATGAATGATCCTTGCCTATGTAGTAAAATATGCCATCGTAGTGTAGCCTTATATGCCTGGAATGAGCGGCAGCTATTGCGGAACATAGTTATACAAGATCAAAGAATATGTAAATATCTGAAAGCATCAACCAAAAGTAGCTATTAGTCGCTTTGTTGAAAGTCATCTTTTCCAAACTATATATAATGGTGCATTTTCATCAACTATATAATAATCTTGGGGAGGAATTTTTGAGAAGGTCTGTGTGTGTGTCCACAAGTGCCACAGGCTATCCTTAGGTTTTTGAGACACCAAAGAATAATTATAAGATGATAGATGAAGAAGAGTTGCTATATATAGCATGGAGATGAAAGAGGAAGGGTTTATTCACATTCTTTGTCATTGCTCTTTCAGAGGATATTAAACAAGCTCTAGCTCTAAAATTCATAGAACCCTTCACCAAAGTTGACAGACTAAATAAAACTTAAGAAGAAAGAAATTAAAAAGCTGTTCTTCAGATCCAAACCCCATTTCTCTTTCTTGCTCAGATTGCTCTACTTGACCTCACAATGTAGGAAATGAGCCACCGGCAGCAATAAGCTGTTGCTCCAGCTACAAGTAAACATGTAGAACAATAAGGCTTGGAGATAAAGAATCTGAATAGTGTTTTTGGAACAGTATAATTTCTCTACAAAATCTTCTACTTACCTTGAATAGTGTTTCAAGCTTATTTTTCACAAGGGAATACTCATGCTTTACTTGTTGCAGACATTTGAGACAACTGTGCCAAGATTTTAATCATATAATCATGTTCATGACATTAAATTGACTCAAAGGATGTCTGGAGATATGAATTTGTGGTATAGGGCAGTGAAGAAAATTACCCTTCAATGTTCTGCTCCTCGCAGAAATTTCTGAACGGAATGCAGACTCCTTGAACTCTCTGTGCACCAATACTGTCATGAAAGAACCCAGTTAATATGAAAATCTAGTAGAACCAAAACCAAAGTAAAAGAGCAATTTTTCCTACAGCATGCATACTCCTTTTGGTTCATTAAAAATGATTGATAGTAGAAATACTATAATTTTTATCACATAAACCGTGCAAATTGATGTGTCCTTAGTAATAAAAAAATAATAATTTAGACATTTATTTATTATGTTATTGAAGTGACTCAAATTATATTTATTGTTCCGTCAATTTGTAAATATATATATTTTTTTAGTAAAATTGATAAAAGCATTTTCCTTGAAAAATATGACTGAATACAATCCTCATGATTGTGGCCAGGTGATAGTGTCAATGTGCTTTCCTTCATGTTTGGGTAAGGGTGTTGGAACTAACTATATCCTTTGTACATCATTCATAAAAGGTCAAGAAGTAAATTGAAGCTAGGTAAGCTCTTAGCAATCATTTTCTTGAATTGTACTTCAGATCTGAATGAGCCATTTTAACTTGATGGCTTAAGTCCATATTTCAAAAAATATATATGGCGATTCCACTAGTTTATATCATGGGATTGACGGAAATTTTTAAACTCAGTGGCAAAGAAAGCACCATAAGGAACATGTGTATGGAGCAGTGAAACTATGGGAACAGAAATAGGTGTAATTAACCAATGAGGCAATAACAACCACAGTTATGAATGTGCTCCTTCTCATGCTAGACAAAATTGGTTCTGAAAGTGGAAAAACAATATGTACCTAGTAGGAAATGAGTCTAATCTGTCTCCCACCTATACACAAAAAATAACTACTTAACCTTGTTCAAGAAGATTCTCAAAAAAAAAAAAAAAAAAAAAAAACCTTGTTTAAGAAGTGTAATCTACTGAATTCTCAGGAAATGTGTTTCAACCAAGCAAATGGGGCTTAAAAGGAAAAGTAGGGAAACCTAGATTTACCTGGAGCTGCTACCCTTCAACTGGTGAACATGGGCATCCACCTTTTTGTAATCAACAGCCTGCTGTTCTCTAAATAAGAGAAATATCAAGAACCCAACTTTTAAGACAATTACAAAGTAAAACCATACTCCTTAAACGAAAGTCATGAGAGGAAGGAAACAATTGTTGAAAGATGGGAACTTTAGTACTCACAGAGCTTTAGCTAGCTCATTAAGAAGTCTCTCAGAGTCTTCAAAGAAAAGAGACACAACTTCAACCACAAAATCTGGGTTGCTCTCATCTTGCAGCTGCTGAAGCTGGTTAAACTGCTCATTTAGAAATCCCTTCACATATAAAACAACCTACCATCATAACCTAACCCAACAAGCATAAAAGGAAGAAGCTAAAAATATAACAAAGCTAGAAAAAAATGTCTATTCTTTGCTTCTCTACAATGTGCATATAGTTCATAGCATACTGACCTCATGGAAGAGAGAGGCAGTGTGGTCAGCCAACTGCCTCTGCAACTGAACCACAACATCCATATTGTAGGTTTCTCAAGTTTTTGCCAATCACTTCCAGATCTTAAAAACGCCTTTTCCCTTTGAAAAGAGTAAAACGCTTAGACAGATGTAATAAGAGTTACATTGTTTAGGACTTAAAAAACTCTCAGATAAAGATTCCTGCCTCTGGAGTAGAGTGGACTATATATGCATACAGCAATAAAGTCACTCTCTTTTTACTTGTGTTTCTGTTTTCTTTACTTTATTTTTCAAGTACTCTTCATTTATGAGCATAGTTAAACTTAAACTATGAAATCTAAAAGAATCACAAGATCCAAAACTTGATGCTATGTACCATTCATGATTCACCTTCCCTTCTTTTTCTTTCAGTAATTATTGCTCTCTCTCTCTCTCTCTCTCTCTCTCTCTCTCTCTCATTTTTGTTTCTTCAACTAGTTTTTCTTAATGTTTTTCCTTCCAAGTTACTAGGGGCAAGTAATTTTCAAAGTCTGTCCCTCTTTTCTAGTAAATTCCAGTCTGTTATAGTGAACACAAATCCTGTTATATGTGTTTTTTCCCCCCAGCTTTTTTGATCAAGTATGGTAATATTTAGCTTAAAGTATTTTATCTTTTTTCTTTTTAATAAACCTAATAGTTTTAAAATATTGCCAAATGGTTTTGATGTTCTCAAATGATATTTTGTATTCAAAACTTATTGCATGTGCGTAACTTATGGGTTAAAAAAATTTAGAATGTATGAAGGCACATGGAATGATGGAATGCAAATGACATGGCTTGAATCTCACTGAAAAAATGCTAATCTTAGCCCCAAAAAAAGGATAAAAAATTGGAGCTCGATAATATGTCATGTGTACCATGATTTGTTTTTTGATATGGACATGATAAGATTTTACTGCTCCAAAGACAACAAGATAGCAAACAAAACCCACACTTTCAAGCTAAGCTTAGTGTGGGATTATGTGGAAGTGACTTAAAGCTATGTTACATCTCTTAGATCTTTTGATAGATTTTGTCTCTTCAAAAAGGAGAATGCAAAACAGATATATACAGCAAATAAGCAATAAAAGATAAAAATTCAAAATATATTTCTTTCTTCAAACATTAATTAGTTAGTATAATGTTTATATAAAAAAAAATTAGTTAGTATAATATGTTACTAAAAACATGCAAAATAACACATACAAACACTACACTACAAGACACAAAATTTAATTTGATTCAACAAGCTCTTTGTCTTTATCCGCAGGCAACACCAACCAAAAATAAAAATAATTATTAATAATAAGAATTATGACCACATTCACAAACTCTTACAAACCTCACAAAAATAAACCAATAGTCAATAGAAATCTCTAAATGTACACCCAAAGATATTTTCACACCAAATAAAATCTTGTTTTTTAACTCTCATACACATGATAAATCCTAGACTAGCTATAACACCTCATTCTTTTTATTTATCAATATGGCACTACCCTTCTAATAGAAATTAATGAATGCACATATTTATTATCCTTCTAGTTGATGCAGAACTCTAAAAGTAATTAGCAAACCCTAACTTATCCTCTCATCATGTACTGAACTTATCATGATAGAGGATAGGACTCGATATAGTTCAAAGAGCATTATCCTGTTTCTAGTTTTTTGTTTTTCTTTCTTACCTACTCCCCCTTTTTTATCCCTTATCTCTTCAAAATCCATGCCTACATATGCTTTCAATCTTTTCAAGATTCTTTATAAATAGCTGCTGCTCTTTGTTTTTGTTGTTGTTGTTTGTGCTGCTGTTGTTGTTTCATTGGGCACTACATTTCATTGGATGATTGATATTAACCAACTCAAAAAAAAAAAAAAAAAGGGACATCTTACAGTGTAATATGCCCCACTAGGGCCACAACCTTAGTTCTTGGCTTTATTCATAAGAAATAAAAATAAAAACTTTAATTCTTGGCTTTACTCTTTCATGAAGAGCATATAACAGTAAACTATATATACCATCTTTCATTTTTACTTAAATTATTGACGTGATGTTGAAATGTTTCAACCTATGAAGGAAAAAAAATTGGTGCAGTAATAATTTTTTGCGGGGGATTTCACACGTGTCATGAGTTTAGAGCACTTTGTAGGGGCATGTATACATTGTACTTCGCATTGGAAAGCACTAACGCCCACTTTTTGGTGACTAGTTTCTATTGCTAGCTACTTAAAAGTAAGCTATACAGTCACCTTGAATGAAGAAAACAACCTTTCACCTAGAGAGTAGCATTTGCATTCAATTGAGAAATGATATTATTAGGGAATCAAGTAAAAATATAATAATTTCATGATAGGCTTTTTAAAGAAAATTCCTAGTCAGATTCTTTAGTAGAAAGCCTTTTAATACCCAACTAGCTATGGTACTTGCATACATATATAGCTTGTGTAATTGATGGCCTTTGGTGCCACAAATAGGTGTTTTAATCAATGTCTTGACCCCCTTTTTAATTTTTTTTCTTCACCCACTTATGGAACTTTCATCAATGTTTAACTTAGTGGGAGCCAAAGACTTATTTGGTTAAGCATAATCATGTTTGGGCCCGATGCTATACTCTCTCCTAGATTTAAGAAAAAAGGGCTAATTTTGGATGGTTTTATAAAGATTTATGAAAAGCCATTTGTCTAAATGGTGAAATTATTGGCGGGCCCTCTCGCGTGAGTTAGAACTTAGAAAGTCATCTCCATGGACCATACCTGGAAAATGGCTTTTGGAAGTGAATTAATGTAGAATTTGGACAGACCTTGAAAGCATGTCCAATTTTCTTCCCAAATTCTTGGGATCTAATTTTAGCAACTAAAATTGTTGTTTCATTGATGAAATGCACTACCTAGGAGATGGAGGTGTCGAAACAGCAATTTTAGTAGTCATTTATATATTTATTTTTCTGGGTTTGAACAAGATTTTTTTTTTTTTTTTTTTAATTTATAAAAGTCTTTTTTTGGGTTGGTCATCATATTTAGGTGTTTCTTTTTTCTTTCTTTTTTTTCGGTAAACATATTTAGGTGTTTCAAATAGTAAGTGATAAATATTCTCAAAAAAAAAAAAAAAAATAGTAAGTGATAAAGCACATTAAAGGTGAAAATTACTCGAGCCCCCCCAAAAAAAAAAAAAATAGTAAGTGATAAAGCACATTAAAGGTAAAAATTAATTACTCGAACCCAGTCCAGTAAATTAATGAAATATTTTGAGCTGGCCATGCTATTTAGTTCCTAGAGTGCAAATTATAGTACCTCCCACTACTAAATGAAATTATCCACTTCTCCAATAAGTTCGGTTGCAAGAAAAAAAAAAAAAAAAAAAAGGAACTAATTTTGATTGAATTAACCCCCCATGTGTAATAGGCTTGAGCACTCCGTATATTATTAGGAGAGAAGTAGCCCCCATTTGTTATAGGCTTGGACAACTAAATTTCATTTTATTTATTTATTAATTTTTAATAAGAAGTAACTTTCATATTTGATTTAAGGGATAGAAGAGAGATTTCCATAGTAATTCAAAGGCTAATAATTATGTCTCAATTGGATAAGAACTTAATCATTTTAAGAGAGAGAGAAGCCTTAATTTGAAAGCGATTGAAGGTACAACTTTGGTGATATTAACCCATAAGAAATTTAATTAATTGATTAAGTGATGAAATCTCACATTGGATAAAAGTAATAGAAGTGAGTATTGATAATCAATAAGTGTTGTCCCAATACATTGTGTGGTGTTCATAACTCCCACGATATATTATAATAACTAATCATAGCTTAATTTGAGATTGTATAGTAGAAAACTCACATACGAAAAGAAAGATTTACTAACATTTTCACGTGCTCCCCAACATAATATATTGCTACGCTCCTCGCCACCCACCATTTTGTGGGTAGCCAATCACATGGTAGGTGGCCAATCCTAAATTACATGGTTTTTTTAAGGAAGAAACCCACACCAATGACCCATATCCTTCAAATGTCTATACCACCACATTAGGACAATTGGAAAACTTGGCATTTACTTTGTTTGCAAAAATGTTGGAAAGCCATTGTATCAGCCCTTTCAACTGTTTCGACTAAAACAACCCAAGGCCTAGAGGACAAAACTCGACTGCATCAGTTCTGGCCGAAGGACAACATAGTTTCTTCTCCACAAGGCCTAAACAAGCTCCTTATGGTTAGCTACTTGCCATTTTTACAGGGGGGCAGCATGTTTTTCAAGCTTAGAGATTTCATTGATAAATTGAGTGAGTCATGGGACCACTCTCATTGTGTTGTGTGATTCCCTTTTCTCTTTGGTTTGAAGAGCACCTAAAAGTGGGGTTCAATACTTGGTGGATTTCTTGCCATTAATGTAGAAGCCCAAGGCAAGCCATGAAAATACAAAGATGTTGGATAATTGGGTATCCAAAGCCATGAATGAACAGAGACCATCAAGAAACTTTGCATGAATGTTCTTTGTCAGTATCTACAACAATTGTACCTCGCAACCTTTATGATATGATGTGTTTTTTCGGCTCTTAATAAAAGATTTAAATTCCCACATTTTCTCTCACAAACCAGCAAGCACGCATGCTAGCTTGCTAGTTGCTAGAGCCCACCCACTCTACCACATAGGACAATATATTTCCTAGAGTAATACTTTTGTCAGCATGCCAATATATTTCTTACAATGGTAAGTTTATTATAGGTTTTACAATTAAATTTAATCGTGTATTTGTATTGGCTAATAAATCACATTGTTGGATTTCATCGTTCTTGGTAAAAATAAGACCGACAATATGAATGAATTTAATTAAGAAATGTGCTTAAATTTTATCATATTTATTATAGTTAATTAAACATTTTCCTAATTTACATATTTAATTTCAAGCAAGAAAAGCACACTTGGGACAAACTCTCATTTCCCATAACATTTTTATGAATCATACATATTTTCAAATTTGATTCTAAAACCACTTAAAGTGCGATTAAATTGATTGTAAACTTGTAATATTAACAAGGCATACATTTCAGTCCTATCTCCATTCTCCATGTCAATCCATTAAAAACTAAACCTATGTAATCAAAATAAAACTAAAAAGAAAAAAGAATGTTTCTGAGCCTAACATATAAGTTGCATGACTATTGAATGATAAAAAAAAAAGGGCACATGATACGCATGTTAGAATTAAATGATATGGGCCCAACAATAATACAGAGTTACTGTCTGAACCTTATAAATTCAGCATCACCAGAAAGTAGGTCGATTATGCAAGCAGTGAAGTTGCACATGGCTATGGAGAAGTTCTGTTACCTTCACATGACAAATTAAATGGTCCCCCTCTTATATCATGTCATTGCCATGCCCCATTTAATATATATGCAAGTCGAATTCGAATCCTTCTTGTAAAATATGAATAATCTCTTTGGACATAGGCATTATCTCTACCCTCTCATTCTGTTTGTCCTTTCAAATCAAAAGAGATCATGTAAAAGTCTTTACTCTGCAGATTACACAGAGAACCGTTGTTTATAACATTTATACTATTTTCTTCATCCAAATGTTATGGTAGAATCAACAGTAAAACAGGTAAAAACTCAACCAAAAGGCTACCACACCAAATCAATGAAAGGACAATGTTAGTATAAAGTACTACCACATTGACCATCCCCTATCTTTTACCCTCTAGTGCTTTTTCTCTAAAGAGCATCCCCTAAGAAAAATTAGTGAATCAAGAACCCAAGAATGTTGGCTAAATGGAAAAGTTACAATTCCTATTTTCTATTTAAATTTCCAAGAGTGAATGCAGGAAGTGTAGACAGTGGATCAGTCTGAACATTAAACCAAAGGCATCTTGAGAATTAACAATAACTAAGCTACGTACGCCTTAGAGAGAAAAGTACGTGATTCTAGAACCCCAGAGCGTTGGCTAAATGGCAATTACAAATTTCTATTTCCTATCTGAATTTCCAAGAGTGAATGTAGGAAAGTGCAGATGGCAGTCTGAAGGTTCAACCAAAGCTGTCTCGAGGATCAGTAATAACTAAGCATTGTGGCGATCATGGTTCAAGCTATGCATGCCTGGTGTTACACCTATGGAATTTTTTTTTGATAAGAATTACACATATGGAATTCTTAACAATAGAACACAAATAATGCCAACAACAACAGACTATGTCTATGAAGTATCTAGCCAAGCTCAAATTCTACTTCAGCTCCTGTAATTATGCCTATCCCTGAGAAAGATCTATCCTGCCAAGTACAAAACTATAGACTCCTCATGCAATGAAATATCCCTTTTATGTTTCTTTCTTTCTGTTTTTCTTTTTTTAGTTTGAAGAATATGTCTTGCTTCATATTGCCTTCTTGGGTAAGAGAATCATTTTACTGATAAAAAAGCTCAAGAGTCCACCAAACTCAATAAATGTGAAAAACAGTTCATCTAGTGTCTGTTTGGCTAGCTTATTTTTTGCCAACTTATTTTACTATTTAATTTATTTTTGCTACTATTCATACGTCTCACAGCACTTTTTAGTACTATTCATGGATCCCACTATACTATTCCAACTAACATTTACCTTTATCTACAGTACTTTCAGTACAAAAATTTCAGTTATAGCAAAATAAGTGGATCCCAAACATACCTCTAAACTCGAGAACAGGTGTTAAAAGTAATAGTATCATCTAAGAGAAACCTGGGCAAACAAGGAATGCATTTTGTACAGTAATAAACTCTTTCATTTCCTTCTTTATTTCCTTTTTTTCTTTTTCTTTGACAAATAAATAATGTTACACAGCATAGAAAGAACCTTTCCACACAAATAATTTGTATTATGAATTTCAATCTACAACATGTACATGGGATTAGAAGGGAAGAAACCAGGCATTTGCGACGGCAATGCTTTGATGAGTCAAGATCAATTCACTTGTATCAATCAGTCAGTAGGTATTCAGTTGTTGAAAGAAAATAACCCATTTTTCTCAATTAGAATCTCACCCTCCTCAAGGCTGAGCTTAGACCAATCATTACACAACACTCTGAATGCAAGAGCAGATGGCATCAGTTCAGCACGATTTAGACACAATAAGTTACTCATCAACCTGCAACAGATGAAAGCAATATTGGTGGGATAGGGTTTAAACAGATGATTAAACATTAGAATGCCTGTTGTTAGGACCAACTATTGCAAGGCAATTAACAAAGTCAAACATGTTAACAAAAGCAATATATCTTCCTAATATAAATTGTGTAATAGAAAAGGTAATAATTCAACGAAGGAAAGAAACAAAAATGAAGTAATATACAAATAAGAGATATAATAAGTTTTGAAAGAAGCAATATATTTATCACATGTATTCTGAAATACACATAAAGAAACACATCATCCAAATTACTTTTTTTTAAGTATAACTATTTCCCTAGAAAATTACTGCATGCCATTGTACACCCAACTCTACTTTGTGGACTTATCCTTTGGTGCTTACTTGACATAATTTAAAGCCTTAAATGCTCTGTAAACCTTATGATAAAAACATGACATTTCTTGACAATTTTGCTTGATCCTATTATTGTTACAATCCACTAATAATTTAGTGAGCCATCATTCAATTATACATCTCTGCAACAGCCCTTTGTGTCTGATTGTAATATATTATATATCTCCTAATCCTACTACAAACCTAGTTCGTCTAAAAAGGTAAATATACATATAATTAGCATTATATATATATATATATATATATATATTGTAGAACGTATCCAATGAGTTTTGAATCCACGACTCATGCTCCACCATATTCCTATAGTTGGGAGGTACCATTTGAACGAGAGTTCAACGGCATCCTTACTATATTTAGTATATATACTGAATAGTCTGAATAATAGGGTTCCATTTGAAAGTACCAAATGATCAAGATATTATATGTCCACCAATAGCAGGATAAGATGCATCAGTGGTTTTTTCATCAAAGATATGCATCTCTAGTTTCTTGCCGTAATGCTAAAAATCATGTATAGATTAAGGGATGATCAAATATGTAGAAATTGCTTCAATTTCCTACCTTCCTCTGAGAAGGCAAATACACCAAGCATGTCATCATTGTCACCATCTTCCTCAGATTTCTCCCTATCACAGGGATTACTACTGCTGTCCAAATCAGTAACAACTTCAGTTGTATCATGAGGTGATGCTTTGCAATACCCCTCTTGAAAAAATTGCTCAAAGTCTAGAGAATTATGTACTAGTCCCTCATCAAGAATATTCATACTCATATCAGAACGGTTGGAACTTATATTTGAATTTTCACTGATCCCTCCACTGTTTGATGACTGAACTCCTTTTGCGATAGTTCTATCAGCAGAGAGTGAATCACTTGTTAAAGTGGAAAGACTATCAGTGAAATTACCATCCTGAACAAGAGAAGCACTGGCTGTAGGTTGTTTGGCAGAAATTGAATTACTACTTTTATTAATACAGTTATTATTCAGCAGAGGTGATGACAAAACCGATCTCCCTCCTTTCTCCACCTTATTCTCATTCCCAGATTGGACAATGGATGGATACAATTCCTGGGATAATCCTGATAAAAATTCCAGGAAATAAACAAGTTAGCAATCCATTTCCAAAGGATCAAAAGATGATACTATCACATTCAAAGGCTTATCTTACTACCATCTGAGTTTTCAGCTGCACCAGGTGAAACCAACTTAGAGTGGCAAATAACGGCATCTTCTGAGAACTGTTCCTTAGCTCCATGAGAATCAGAAGATGAACTCGAGCATACTCCGCCAACAAGGCCCCTGCACAAATCAACCATGAAAGTTGATTTTTGGTTAAAATTTGTAAGAAAAAACCATTTTGATTATATTATTTAAATAGATAACCCAGGCATACATGTGCCTCCACACCTCATTAGTGTCAAGGCTGTAGAGATTCAGAAAATAATTCCAGTTAAATGAGTCCTAAAGCAAGCCTGGAAAGCTGTGAAAAGTTCATCCCCAGAAGAAGGTATGGGATGGGTTGAATCTTCACATTACAGGATGCAGAAATGGCCCAAGGACACTTTTGGACAACATGAGTTGGAACCCTACTCTATTTTTCACATATCAAACAATCAAAATGAAATTTGGAAACACATCAGTCCATGAGATCCTAAAAACTTCTCTCTATTGACAACACATAAATCACTCAGCATCCAAAGGGAAATATTATGGACCTAATCAAAATTCTACATATATAGGGATGCATTCCATGAAATGTCTGACACCCCAAATTGCATTGTTGAAATTTTAAGAAGATAAAACTTGTCACTTTTCAAAAATTTGAGAAGATAAATCAAACAAAGATTTAACTTTAAACAGTGAGTGAGATAGCAGCATGTGTTGACTGGATGACTAACAATGCTTAGTGGAACAAAGATTTTGAAATCCAAATATCGTGGTTAGTAATCCAGTTGGGAGGATAGTACATTCCAACTCACAGCATGACTGCTAAATTAACTGGATCTGGATTGTCTGGAACTAAATCTAAATATCAATGTTGGTAAAGGCATTAAGCGCACTTAAGTGCATAGGCCTCTTAGAGCTAGGTGCAAAGTGTAAAGCACAAAGCATGCGCCTAGCAGAACTAAAGTGCACAGTTTTCAAATATAATATTTCATAATTTCTAATAGAAATATTTGTTACATAATAAAAAATAATAATAGTAAACTCAAAATTTGTATATTTTACCTATTAGGTAAGTGTACTTGTATAATGTTTGTAAATTCAAATTTTACCTAACTTGTTTCAATTCTTAAAATTTTTATATAGTAAATTGAAAACAATTATCAATGGTCAATATCACAATGATCTAGTCATAGAAAGTTTATACATGATGATTTTATATAATTCTCTTGTACTTTATGAAAGTTCATAAACATGATAGTTATGATCAAATGGTGTATATGGTTCAATCAAAATACATCTAAAAGTCAAAGACCTAAAAGCACAAAAACTGTAAATTAACCTTGTTCATGTCTTATGACATGTAAATAAATAAATAAAAATTGTTTGCGTAATAAAACACCCTAAGGATAGTGGTTGTACAGTAAATAATTGGTCCATGTAATTTCTTTCAAGATCAAGCAATTAATTTTAATGATCCATATCTATTTTAGCAATAAAATAAAAAAGCATGCCTAGGCATGCTTTGTGCTTCTTCAAAAAGCTCCAAAAAAGCGTGCCTAAAGCACTTCATTAAATGAGCTTCTTTTTTGGCCTAGTGATCCATTGAAAGCTTGGGGCTTCAATCTTTGAGCTTAAGTGCGCGTAAAATGCGTTTTTAACAACACTGCTAAATATCTGATTACAGTGATTTGGATTCATTTTCTGGTTTTCCTTGTAAGTTCCCTCATACATTTCACATCTGATGGGGGATGATTTTATCCTAACAATATTCTATATTTCTTAAAGAAAAAAAGTGGTTTTTGCCTGCACGTGTAACACTGCCACTGATTCAAATTGAGACAAGCATAGTATTTTAGCATGCTTACTTCCTTGAATACGACAATCACGGGAAAGAAAATCAATCTCTCTCTCTCTCTCTCATCAGCAATTTTCAGAAACTGCATCTCAACAAGACATGGATGACAGACATCTACACTAAACGAATCAGCATCTCATCCAATCCAGAAGCTAAATTGTGTTGATTCCATCAACTTCATTTCTAATAAACTGCATTAGGATACTTAAGGCAAAACTAGCACTGCAGTGCAAAACAACCCTGTATTGTGATTTCACATCATTACTGCACGCACTATTTTTAAAAGCTTCAGAATTCACACCAAGGCCACAAAATGGAAGCAAGCACATCTTCAAGGACTACACACTAGTAAGTAGTAACCCTTAAAACAAATATGTCCGCCATAATGTCATCATTCCTATTGAGCCAAAATTGCTCATTTCCACTGTGTGTCTGTACATCTCTAGGCTGAGGTCCAAGTTGGTTTTTTCGGGTGGATGAGACAGAATATTCAGTGGTTTTAGTGTGAGTTTTATGTCATGAAACAAGAAACAGAAATAAAAAGAACCTAATCTGAAATTTAGTAAATGGAATAGGTCTATAATTACAACTTTAAACCGTCACTAACAGACACATTGGAACAACAATGAAGAAGATAACTAAACATGCCTGTGATTAAACTTGCTTAAGGTTCTGAAGTTCCAAAGTTTGTATTATTGGAGGAAAATATTATAGCCAGAAAAGAGTCCAATATTTTAGGAGTTACTCTAGTACAGTTCCTGTGTACTAACAAAAACTTCTCATTTCAATAAAATGAACTTTTACTTGTAAAAAACTTTCAAGCACTGCCCATATAAATGAAACACATAAAAAGATGAAGAAAATTAGACATTTTTTGATAGGTAGCAAATAACTTCATTCACCAAAATGTAACAAACACCATACCAACCAGAACACACATGAAGTATACATATAGGGTAAGAGCCAAGTTACAACTAGTCTAACTCTCCCATGAAGTTACAGCACCTAATAAATTTTTATTAGCTTTAATATTCAAAAATCCTACTGTTAGATCACAATTTCTCTAAGTTCTTAAAACGCACACCACATTTTATGTCAATTAGATGTTATTTACTTTTTGATCCATAAACTCATATTTTGTATATAATTTTAAAATTCAAAAAAATTGAACTTTTAACATTTCATTGATGATATAGTTATTAATTTCTAATTGTCATGCATATAGTATATAAGGAGAATGTAATCTAACAGTGAATTTGTCCAAAAAAAAAAATGCATCCAACAAAAAGTTATTGAGTCGCGTACATTGATATAAGTAACACTAGGTGTAACTTGAACCTGACCCATATTATATATATTCACACACACGCATACAATATTTATCATCTCTACATAAAACATAATAGGAGAAACTTCTTTCTTTTTATAAGTTCATTAAAATCACCAAGGACATATGAAGCATGCAAGAAAAACCACCTTGCCATTTTCTTTTGATAAGTAATAAAAAGTCTATTAGAATAGAAGTGAAACCTCATGTATAGTTGCACACAGAATGTGTACATGAAGCTCTCCCCAAAAATGACAATATTCATGAAGTACAGTTGAAAGAAACGGAATCAATGAAATCTAAAACATAAGTTCATCATTGGTGTCAAGTGCATGGGAAAACTTGAACTAAAATCTCAAAAACATTTATTTCAACTCAATAGAGAGACCTCCGCAACCAAAAAAAAAAAACCACCTTTGACAATGAAAAATAAATATGCAAAAAAATCAACAAACATGAAGAAAAAAAGATCAGATAATAGTGGCAGAATCCATCACCCACCACCCCCCCCCCCCCCCAAAACCCAAAAAAAAAAGACCGCAAAAATGATGATGCTACATTGTCTACCTTATTCAACTCCTTCAAAGTGGCACTGTTTCTCCAACCTAAGCATCACATGCCAACTTGAAAACATCTCAGCTCTCAAATCTATAATCTATAATATATATAATACCAAAGCTTTTGACAATATGTTAATTTCTTCTAATATTGACACACATGTTTTGAAAGCCCACATTTTCCCACAACATTAATCTAATATATATATATATTAAAATTTAAATGTATAGGTTTCCAAATAAAAATCTTTGATATTTACATTCCCAACCTTTTGTGCATACTTCACCAATTAACACTGTAAATCTTGCATGATCAGATTATCAATTGTCAGAATTTTCTCAAGAGCAGCAGCCCAAACCAAAAGTAAAGAAGTGCTCCATCTAAAGAAAATCCATTTATGAAATGCCTATATAGTACAGTTTCAAATTAATAGAAGATTCCCCCTCTCTCTCTCTCTCTCTCTCTCTCTCTCTCTCTCTCATATTGGGAAAAATTCCCTAATAATCTCCAGCCAAATGTCCAGCCAAAATAGATGGGTCACCATATCCAACCTTGAAAAATAAAACATTAGGACCACATCAGTCTCCTTGTTAATTTTCAATGTCTGCACTTGCATACTAGTCCAATAGCCAAACAACTCACCATATCATTTCTCCATATATGTGCCTCCAGAGACTGTATCGTTCCCAAAATAAATTAAAGAACTAGCATTCTCCACCATGTTAGTTACATGGCAAACATGCATTAAAATCCAAGAGATTTTTCTTAAAGTTCTAGAATCTAGATGCATACAAGGCATGTTTAGATGTATAAATGTATTGTTACCAAGCAAGAACATAAAATGGATATGTTCTATACCATGCATCTAGCCAGAAATGCTTCACTACCAAATATTACAAGCTAATAACAAAGACCTTGTTATGAGTTTGTATTAACTATTACGTAACAAGCAAAATGGTAACATCATTGTAATCGCCCACATATATATATAATATTTATGAGTTAGGGTAATTAACTTTATATGCCCAAAAACACACTTCCTGATACATGGTATTAGACCCCTGCTTTTACCTCTCACCACCAACACCGAAGTCACTGCCTACAGTCAGCATTGCCCATTGCCGGTGACCACACAAATCGAGTCTCCTGAATTTGATGAGACATTACCTGTCAGAAGCTCAAAGCCAAACCCTCACCACTACTACTACAAATAGACAAGAAATCACCTTCAAGCACCATTGACCTTGCAAGACCGGTCACAAAGATGCTCTCTAGTGTTGATTGAACCTGTGATGGTTTCAACAAATCCCTCTGTCAGACTTAAAGCCCAGATGAATTCTCCCGCCACTATGTGCTGTGTCACCTTTCCCTATCGCTGACGAATCAGTATGTGTCGATCTGAATTGCCTATGTTGCTTGGATACTGTGTAATTGGTAGCTCTCTGAATTTCTTGGTGGTGAGTACGCAGTTCAGTTTTTGATGAATGGCACGTCATTTTTGTTGCTGTGTTTAATTGGTATTTGGTTCAACTGTCCCTCACGGGCCCACCTATTATGTGATTTCCACCGCTTCAATTCATCTCAATAGAAGCAATTATGCCCAGTGGCTAAGCTGTTGAGGTCTTTTTACTTGGCTGAAAGAAGTTTAATTATTTAACTGATGAACCTATGTTGATGAGAGGGGGGGGGGGGGGGGGGGGGGGGGTTTGGTGTAGAGGGACAACAGATCAGGAATTGTTTATGGAGCTGTAATATACTTTTTCTGCCCACTGCAAAACTTGACAAGGCTCAATTGCTGTATTACAATGTTAATAACCTCAGATGTATTTATGATTGCCACCAAAATTACTTCTCCCTTGCTTTTAATGATCTCTCTTTGGAAGATTATTATGCAATGTTTAAAGGTACATGTGAAGAGCATTCCTTTACCAGCCTATCTCTGCTGAAATTAAAACCATGCAAAAGCAAGAGACTATATGCATGCTGCCCATTTTCTCTTGCTTGCCTCCAATCTTTGACCTAGTGAAGGAACTTCAATCTCTCGGCAAAGTCCATGGTCAACTTAGACAGTCCTCCTTATCTAAGTCGCATTCTATTTCACTATCATCCAGTAAATTGTGAGAAATCCACTTTTGCTACTACTAATAGAATGGGAGGTGGATTCTCTAAGGTTGCCGTGGAGGCCATGGTCATGATCAAAGGGAAAGGGGCTGTGTAGAGGTAAAATATCACCTTGTTTGAGAAAAAGTGGAGAGTGGCATAATTGCTACCCCAAATATTCTAGAGGAACCCAAAGCTTTGTGTAAGATTCATTGGATTGTTATGTAACAAGTTGGGAATTGTATGACATATACATCCTGGCTTGAGGGGAACTGGTATTGGTTTTTATTGTGGTATCATTGAAATCACCCACGTATGTATATATTAGTTATGTGTGTAGGATATTTAACTTTGTATGCCAAAACACACTTTCCAAGACGAGGACCCAACAAAAAGGTTTTCTGTTATTAGTTATAAACTACAGGCAGTCTGTAACATGGTAGTCCAATGGATACCGCATGTAATTAGATGACACCTTGGGTTTGAGAAGACATTTCATCACAAGAACCAATATCACGGAGGCCAATAAGAACAATAAATACCAACAACACTTATCAACATGAGCTAAAACTAATATAAAAGGAGAATGTGAGTCAAACAATTAATATCATTTCCTGCTAGAACAGAAATTTCAAAAAAATAATTCCTTCTATCAACTGCTAATAGTTCAGATATTACTTGATGACAGATAGAGCACAGGTATGAAATGACAATTACCTGTCACCCCAATCAGACTGAATTCTGAGGAAATGGTCAAAAACAGGCAATAAATCCCTCTGCCTAATCTCAACTTCATGAACAGGAACATTCTCTATTTCAATCTCTCCAGCAGTATTATTTCAGTGAAATTCTTCTCATTAGCTCCCAGAGGACTCATCGTGGAGAAAGATATCTAAAATACAGATGAAAGAATTATAAACATAGTGCTGACTGTGACGAGAAGTGTCACTATAAAATCCATAACGAGTACCTTAGATTTTTGCCAGATTGGTATCCTCCCAGAGCTAATCTGCACCTCTGCATTGGAGAGAAATAAATGAGATCGTTCATGAGGCTTTATGAACTCCTTATTTCCAACATCATTATCCTCACAATCAGAAACATCCATGACTGTCTCCGCAGTTTCGTTTCTGCCAAGAGTAATCCCAGAAATGAATTCCTCTCTCTCAGGCCAAGAACTTCTTCGGCAAACATCCCACCATTGAACTGGTTCAACTTTTACTCGCAACTCATCGTCTTGCATTTGCACAGAAGAACCTGGCACAGTTCTAGAAGCAGCTTCATTTGAATCTCCTCCCATTGATGGGAGTAGTTTATATTGAATTGTATGACCACAAGGAGTGTAAACCAATAGGTGCTCCAAAGAATTGACTTTTAAGTGAGCCGGGTAGCAGATCATGAGGGACAGAGTTATGAAAAACAGCACCAACAGCACCAGATGGAATGGAAACCTTCCTGCTGCAGAGGCAGCATTACTAACTTGGTTGAGCCACCCAGAGTTACTATTTTTAATTCTGCTGACCACAGAGAGGGTAACTGGTGGTGGGGGCGGGAGAGAAGAGATTGTTGGTTTATCATTAAAGATGGAGTGAACCACCATGGTCGAGATACAGCGGCAAAAGGGTAGGACCATCAGCATCAGAGTTCTGCATTTGGAGAACCGTCTCACCACCAAAAGGGGAAAGAGCAAAAATATGGCAAGTTCCCCTGGATGAAACAATGCAACCCACTGACTATAGTTACTAAAACAAATGTCTTGTATTACCTGCATTAAGCACAAGGGAAACGAGAACAATCATGGACATAGAAAACACAAGGGTCAAGAGACAGAGTGGGTAGGAACATACAGCTGATGTCATGCCACGGTGGAGCTTGTAAAGGTGCACATAAGAAGAACCCCAATCGTAGGGTTGAGTTAATGATCCATTTCGTGAGCTGGATGGCATAATCCGGAAAATGTTTATATTGTTCCCATGTATTGAGGCAGTTACTAGAAGTGTTCCACTTGGGTCAAAACACAAAGCAGAAATTGGACTAGTATGGGCCCTAAATTGTGAGACAACAGCTCTGGAAACAAAATCTTTGACAACAACCTGCAATAAATGTTTTTTTTTTCTAAATAAGAATACATTCTCAGTTCTAATAGTAGCAGAAATCTGCCACATCCCTGTGATACATGAATCTTTACTCTCACAAACTATTGAGCAAATTTGGGTGTGTGTGTAACTTAACCAAAAAAAAAAAAAACACTATTGAGAAAAATTAATATAAGTGACTTAAAACAGCTTTCTTTCGTCTGGAACATATTGTGTAGCAACTATGAGATCCCCATGTAACATTGAGAATTATGGTTGTCAGATTATAAAACTAACCATTCCAGCATTATCTGTTTCTGAGAGTGTGATGCAACCCGAGCAACTTTCCAGCTTGAGTTTGATGACACAGGAGAATTAGAACCATCAGGTATAAGCTCTTGACAATATTTGACAAGGTTTTATAACCATGTCACCCAGATTTATTAACCCAGCAGCTAAGTGCTTACTAGACTCCATGGCATATCGAGCAACAAGACTTCCACTGCCAGTGAGTTGATGGACTGACACCTGGAGGAGTAAGACTTTGTGGACTCAGGCGGCCTGTGTTTGACAACAATGGGTTGTTGGAAGCATAAGCTAACCACCTGGGCCTACTGCCATGGGTCCATAGCCAATATTTACCCCAACCACTCCTTGGCCTCCCAAATTCAGGGACAGGATAAGTGAGAACACTGAACTTATTCTCAAGAGTCAGAGCATCAAAGCAGTATATCTGGCAGAAAAACAAAAAATTTAAAGAAAATATGAGATACTAGAAAGATTTATATTACTCCATTTGTGAACTTACTCAAATAAAAATAACAAAATTTTCGCATCTCAACAATATAGCCTTCCTCCAATAACTGTTCTGATTAACAACCACCAATTCAGCAACCATCAAATTAATTCCTCTAGGTTGTTGAAGTTATTTAGTGAATTATTCAACACAGATTGTCATCCATTGTGCCATGTTTTGTCAATGATAAAGGTAAGAGATATACTTCAAACACAAGCACAATATAGTAACTTTAAATACTTGGCATAAGCTAATGCTTACTTGTGTTGCAAGGCCCACAGCCACTATTTGAGGACTGCATCTAACCATATACACAGTTGACCGAAATCTCAGAACATGAACATAATTGTGAGACCTTAGTGAGTAAAACCGAACAGCTGTAGGAGAGATGACACTGCTTCCTATTTGAGGCTCAATAAAACCATCTCTGACCAATCCATCTCTTGCACTTTGCATCAGGTCTGAGCTCTTTGATTCATCTGCAACAACCAAAAGTAAAGGATGGGATGCTCTGAATCCTTCATGACCCTTGGCTTTTGCAGGGAGGGGCTGCATCTGTAAAAATGTAACAGGATCATCGCGCCTCGAAACAAGTTCACTGACGTTAGATGCATCTTCAACATCAAGGACTTGAAAGCCATTGGAGTAACCAAGTAAGAGAACACGCTTAAAGGCAGAGGGACCAAGCTCTAATCTGTCAAAGCCAGCCCATAATACCTGTTTGGGAAAAACAATTTAGATCATGCTACTACTAATAATGCAATAGACCCATTGATTGCGTGTGTAACTTACCAATAAATAAAAAAGGTAATGCACAATAAAGAATCTACATATAAAGAGCAACCATAAAACCATGAAGACATTGATGAAGTGGGAGAATTAAATATTAGCTCAATTAAAGGTCAAAGCTTATACTCTACCCTGCTCATATGGTTTTTTGAAAAGCATATCTTCAATAGCCAAAGAAGATATACTAAGTCTCTTCTCACTAGTTGTGATTTGCAAATCAAAGCCATCCTCACCCCCCAATCTATACCCACTGCTCAGACCTACTTGACACACTGAGAAATTAAAACTATAATCAACCCATTTAATTGACAGACACAAAGGAAAAATATTGATGGCCAGAAAACTGAAGCTTCCAAATTATTTCTGAATTTCTATGAGCACTTATCTCTTTCGATATTGGACACGAGACAGAGAGAGTACCATGGATTTTACCAGGCAGTAACAGGCACTGATTGTATAAGTCTAAAGTCAACATGATAGTCATGAGATTGAATAAAAAATTTTCAGGCATGCTTATCCACAATTCATGAAAAGCAATATACCTCTCAGTCAGCATATGAGAGACGATTCAGGTTCAAAATAACCAGCTATCATCATATAGGGATTTTTGAGAGGCTCTGGATGGAAACCCCATAAATGGAATTTTTTTATTTTTTCATTTATAAATGTCATAACTGGAAAATAATTAAAAAAAGGCATCTTCACTTCACTATGATGATAGGATGAAGCAAGGATAACCAGATACCCTCTGGCTGCCAAATGCCACTTTGGCAGTTTTAGCATCGTTTAATGGAGTCTTTTACTGATAGAGCTCTAAATACCTAATGTTTAAATGACCAAATGCCAAAAACTGACTGATGTAATTATTATGCTGTTCAAACAACTAAACTAAAAGTCATACTAAATGTTGTTGGACATAAAAGTGAACCATAAACATAATGGGTAAAGCTTAAAAGAATTAAACATTAGGGCATCATAAATTCGACATCACTTCTTGCCCCCAAACATATAAATCTCTTTTAACCCATCCTTTTCAACAAGCACAAACCTAGTACCCTCAATTTAATTTACAATAAATAGTCCAATATTAACAGCTAATAATAAAATGATTAAAACTACTATTAACTTACTTTTTTTTTTATAATTCATTGGTTGGGGGAAGGGGATTTGAACACTATACAATTTTGTTGGAAACATCAGGAGGTGCCAGTTGAGCTACAAGGCTCTTGGCAACTATTTTTAAGTTGCTCTATTCTAGAAATCAATCGGTATCTCATTTATTTCTTTCATCAAATAATCAAACTGCTCTAAATCCATCATTTCAACCAACACAACCCAATGCTCAATTTGGTCACCAAGAAAGTGGTAGACTTCACATTATAAACAAATTCCTCCTCTCAACTAAAACCCAATCACCTATCTCTTAAAGTTCCCACAAATCTTCAATAATGAAGCTAGTCCAAAAAATACAAAATTTTAAGGGAAAAATTAAAATTAAAACAAAAGGTTCCTCTACTACATTTCAATTTCCTCTTTTTTCCTAAACTTTCTCAGCAACCAAACATGACTCCTTAAAACATCAAATTCCTTCCACTTCAACTAAGCCAAAACAACGCTAAAGCATAAACCTAAGGCTTCCATTTCATTTTCAATTCTATCCATTCCCGCAATTCTCTCGGCACCCAAACAGAACTATATACAAATTATGTTTACAATACAAACCATCCAATATTTGCTAATCATAGAATTATTTACTACATTTCACTTGCCCTAGTTATCAATCAGCACTTCAATTATTCCAATGCTCCAACATATATATACAATTTTTTTAAAAATGCAATCTTCAGCTTCATAATATAACCAAAAACAATAACTAATTGCAAAAAATAAAAAATTAAATTTCACTGAGAAACTTAAATTTCGAGTCTCAACATTTCTCAGCAGCCAAGCACAACAAATAAACCACAAAAATTCCCTCGATTTTCATTCTTTCTTCCATGTTTTTCTCCGCAACCAAACAGAATCCCCAAATCCCAACAAAAATTTAAAATTCAAACTTTACAAAAAAAAAAAAAAAATCTAAAAAATAACAAAAAGGGTTAAACCTGGTCTTTGTGGAAGTGATTATTGTCGCCGGAAATAGAGGCGGCGACGGAGGCGCTGGCGGACCGTACACCGGAGGAGGCGGTTTTGATACAGGAGGATATAAATTTCAAAGAATTAGGTATAAAACCGTTACTGCGGTGGTGGTGGTTATTTTGGTGGTTAAGATTATAGCTATTGTTATTGTTGTTGTTGTTGTTGTTGTTGCTGATGTTGTTGCTCTTGTTTCCTTTGTTGGCCTGGCTCTTCATCAAGTCAAACAAATACGAGATTCTCTCTCTCTCCGTCTCTGTTTGATTTTTTTTTGAGGTTACCGGCCACCGGGAAAACTCACCGGGAATAAATAATAGAAAAAACTCAGAAATGGGACCCAACGGCGAGAGTCGCCGAGTGTAGAGGATCCTATATTAGCATAAACTCTTCCAAAACGGTGGCGGTGGCGGTGGCGGTGGTGGTGGTGGTGTTGGTGTTGGTGGGTTTGACCTTAACGACACGGTTCCTTCACTTTTTATATATTGCAAGTTTGTATCCAAACTCTCTTCTCTTTCTCTCTGTCGCTGTCTTTTTTTTTTTTTTGGAGTTACTTTTTTTTTTTTTGTAAGAAAAAAAAATTAAATTATTTATGGGTTTATTAGACTTTAGAGAGTTAGATAGAGGATTAATTGCAGTTGAAGCAAAAAAAGATTAGAGAAATTACTAGGGTGTCCCTATGTGTGACTCACGTCAAGTGCCATCTATCAACTGTCAACGGCCACCAAATGAATAGTGAAGTTACGAGGTTATCCTTAAGGTAATTTGTGTAATCGTGATATGTAATACGGTTGAACAGTTCGTAATCGTAAGTATTGTTACTACTTTGTAAAAGTTTTGAGGTTAAAAGGTTGGTGAGTTAAAAATTAAGGATTTGGTGGGTTTCAATTTGAGTGAGTTTATGACTTAAAGACATCGTTTGGTAAAACTGTAATAGACACTGTAATATAACAGTTATTCCTATGATCTAGTTATTCAATAGTTTGGTTGTGTTTTTATTACAGGGAATAGTCATTCCTTATAAATAACTATTCTTAAAAATGATGAATAATTATTCCTCTCTAAAAGAGTTGTAATAGTTATTCCTTAATAGATGTAATAATTTTTAACATTAATACATTTTCAAATAAATAAACTTTTTATATCCACCTAACAATTATGGAAATAAAAAATCATCAAAAAATAACTCATCTCTCTAAAATTTAAAATATATTATTTTCTAAGAAATATAATTATATGAATGAGATATTTTCTAAAATAGATCATAAGTTTATTATAATGTTACAGCTCACAACCAAACTAATGAATAGATTTAGTTATTCAATTATAACACATTTTATTTTTAGTAATAAAGATTACCATTCATGTTGTAATCCACATTCAGTGTACCAAACGTACATTTAATGTAGAGGGAATGGGGTCAAATGTGCAATGGATTTTTGTATAAATGGTTAAGATTTTGATGGTTAAATGTAATGTATTGATGTGGTGCATGTATACAAGTAAAAAGGAATAAATTTTTGTGGTAAGAGGTGAGGAAAAGTAATCATTAATCAATGTGGAATGTGGAATGTGAATTCAATAAATGAATAAATAATGAATTTGCGTACAAAAATGGTGCATTCATGGATCTAGAAAGTCTACTAAACATGATTAAGAAGAATTGAGAAATTCATGTGCATGTGGAGGGAGTTTTATTAAAAGTATTTTCCCAAGCCATCAATTAAAACCTTTTAAAAAGCTGATGATAATATTAGTGAGCATAGAATTTGAAACTCTTAAAAATGTATGTACATAGATAATTAGTTAATAATACATACCACATTTTCAATACTATTAATATTAACTAATTATCTATCTACATACATTTTTAAAAGTTTCAAATTGTACTGCTCACGAATATTATCATCAGCTTTTTAGAAGGTTTGTTTTTTTTCTTAATCCTCTTTTTTTTTTCCTTTTGTATTAAGACGCTTAATGTAGATGCTATTAATATAATTATTATCGTCACATTTTTTTATTTTTTAGTTTATCTCGAGGAATCGTTTTATATTAAAAGAGAAAACTTATTGGAAGTCTATGCTAGATTTATAAAAAGGAACACTAAAATTTTAGCAAGTAAGGGTATTTGTGACTTTTTCTTAGAAATATTATGCAAGAGACCTATTTTGTCCAAAAATATATTCTATATAATTAATGATGCTTCATCATAATTTATCCTATAACGTATCACATCCCAACCTAGTAGACATTTATATTGAGTTATTGACAAGTATAAAGATATTCTTTTCTTAGCAAAAAATACCTTCTTAGAGTTTTTTTTATTTTATATTTCATTAATTGTGTCTTTGGTGAATGTGACTGTGAACAACAATTAGGATAATTCTTTGCAACAATGTCTCTCTGGAATTATTTTTCTTTTTAGGATAATTATGTGTTTGTAGGGATGAATATCAAAAAAAAAAAATGTGAAAAGTGCTAAATTTGTCTTCTCCATGTAAACTTTGGGGGTGTTGTAAAATATTTTTGAAAATTGCGTGGAGGCTACTTATAAATAAACCAAAACGTAGGGTGTAAAGAAAAATGAAGAAGCTTAAAAATAGGGAACATTTTAGTTACGTCACGACAAGGGATGAGAATATCTTATACGAGATGCCGACCAAGCAAATTTTTTGATTTTCTGCTTCCTGTTGAATAATGATTGATGAATACATTTTTTATATTACGGCTACAATTATTTGTTGCCACCACCTTTCAAACATGCTTGAGTAAGAGAGAGAAACACCATGCTAATCCAATAAAAGTTGCATATTTTTTCAGCTATCCACTGTCACATGGTTTTATCTCTATATCAAAAATGGGTGCCATTTGAATTTGAATATAAAATAAGCAGTGCTAGGAACACAATTTTGCCCGTGGTTATCTTATCTATCATCTTTCATATAAACTTACCATTTTCAGTTTTCAATGTTAAGCATTTTTAGTAGGTCTCGTGCACTGTTCACAGGACCCGCAAGTAATTTTTTCAGCAAAAATAATTTTAAAACTAGGTCCCACGATACTATTCACACATTTAAAAATTATTTTGCTACAATGTTTTCAGTTTTTAGTTTTCAATTTTCAACAATAAGCCATATCTAAACTGACCCTTATAACATGTCATATTAGGATTATGACTTTTTTTTTTTTTTTTTTTTTGAGAAAGAGGATTATGACAAAGTTGTGGTTATATATTTTCTCATATAAAATAGACAAATAAGTAAGGTATTAAATACATATGATGAGCGTGAAACACACCATACGTATTTCAAGCTTTATGAAAGTCAAATATTATTTTTTTTTTTTGCTGAATGAAAGTCAAATATTATATTGAGAAGGTTGTAAAGATTTTTTATTTCAACATTTAACTGCCTAGTTACACAATCTATTATTAGAAGATATACTTTAAGTAATAACTTCTAATATATATCTTCTAATAAAAAATATATTTTACAATGGGTTCTAGTTAAATTAACTGGTAAATACTCTAATGATTGAATAAGAGAGCTATTATCAGAAGTGAACGTTATAGTTTGAAACTTTTTTTTTTTAAATAAGATATATTTTACTTGATAATAAAATTTTAAAATACAAAATAGTGAATGGCTTCTCGTTAGATTGGCACAATCTAGGGCTATAAACAAGTTGAGCCTTTTTTCGAGTATTAAATTTTTAAGCTTAGCTCAAGCTTAAATCAAGCTTACAAAAAATGTTCGAGCTTGGACTTGTCAAAAAGTATAAAAACTTGAGTTATGTTCGATTCATTAATTAAATTGAGCTTAAGGTCAATATCAAGTTTTTGAGTACGAGATCCTATAAGTACTTTATTAAGTCCATATTAAGCATATTATTAAGCCTGTTTAATTTGGACAAGTGGTCTTAACCCTGAATTGACTAAAAGCTAAGTAAAATATGAGTTTATTTTTCAAACCCATATCAAAATCAAGTTTATTACCAAAGCCCATAAACTAGTCTAGACTCAACTTTTTTTATTTTTTATTTTTTATTTATTTTTTATAGAAAAATTCCAACTCTTATTCAAAAATTAGGAAGGTTGTTGTAAATCAGCCTGAAGTACAGTAACAAAGTCTGGTGGTACATCTTCCATCCAGACTAATAAAAGATGGGAGCGAATTGCTCTTCTTGCTAAAGAATGTGCTATATAGTTGCAGTGACGTCTTACATGAGAAAAACATACTAGGGTGGTGAAAGTGGAGGCATGGGATTGCACATCATTAACTAGGTGGCCATACTAAGCTAAACTGGTAGAATCACTTCGCAGCGCTTTGATGAGTATTTCTGAATCTCCTTCTAAAATAACCTGACCAACGCCAATTTCAACTGCAAATTCTAGAGCCCATTGTGCTGCTAGTGCTTCCACCTATAAAGCACGGGTGCATTTTCGGGTGCGGGTGCGGGTGCGAGACTCGGCAATTTTTGAAAAAGTTGGGTGTGGGTGCAGTAGGGTGTGACAATTAAAAATTTTGTAAAAATATTTTTATTTATATTTTTAATATATTGCTAAGTATACTTTTTCACATTATATAAACATATACCAAATTTATGAGCAATAGTAGATAATAACTAAAACATAATGTTCATAAATTAAATACAACCCACAAGTTTGAAACTAAAACATTCCATGATGTTTGGAAATTAGAATACAACTCACAAGTTTGAAACTAAAACAAAATAAAAGATAATCAACAAACAATCAACAAGACAACCAAATACAACCATCATCATCTTCAAGATTAATAGCTTCATTTCGAACTTCACTTTTACTAGTAGTAACACTGGTGCTAACATTCCCAATAACTATGGCCTCCAACTCTGGCTCATTAAGTGTAAGGGCAGCATTCTCAAGAATTCCAACTCCTCCATGTATGTCGCTCTCATTTCAAGAATCTCCTGCAATATCCCACATCTTTATTGCTATATTTACGTACTCCTTGTTGCGCCTTGACAAGAGTCAAAGATTAGAATGCACATATACCAAATCCTTAGTGCGTGTAGAAGCCATTTTGTTTTTTTTAAAGAATGAATGAATTTGTATGTGCTTCAATTCCTCTCAACACATGAGGATGAACAAGTTTGTCCAAGAAGTTTAAGGGCAAGGGTTTGAAAAGTTGGAAATGAGGAGCCATGGTATTGCCATCAAAGCAAAGGTTGTAAGGCCCACCTATCTGTCAAGGCATCTAGTGAAGGAAACCTCCCTCCTGAAAATGCAGCAAACTCAACTTTCACCACCCTTAAGTCATTCTCATCTTCAAAGTATCGATCCAAACACTTGCTCCTTTCCATAGAAATTTCATGATCCTGATGTGGAGAGATGCGTTTTGGATTCTCCGAAAGCCATTCAATGGAGTAATACCTAGTTAAAGATTAAAAAATAAATATAGATGAAACGTGTGTTTTACTAGAAGAGGGAACTAAGGAAAATAGAAAATAAATGTACTTACTTAGGATTTAAGGAATGAGCCAAGCAATGTAGTGGTGTACAATTTTTAGTCCATCGATCAATGAGTATATCATACACCACACCCCAAAATGAGCTATACTCATCATCTTTCAAGCCTTCGTGCCGATATATTGCTACATTTACCTTCTCTATCATTGAATCTCACATCTCATACACAAGATGAAGACAAGGCTTATCTGTGTTGGCTACTCGTAGCATATCATAAATAAGTGCTGTGAATTCAAGGATATAATCAACAGTATCTCACCAAAGATCACTTAGAATCATATTTTTCACCTTTTGAGCTTTTCCAACATCATCCTCCTTATTAGAAGCTCATTAGTCATTGATAGCCATGACTTGAAGGCATCTTTTTATCAACTTCAACCTTTTCAGCATTACAACAACCGAAGCAAATCTAGTATCAGCAACTTGGAGCAGTTTTAATGGGCAAAATTCATTAAATAGTGACAACCTCATTGAATGGTTCATGATAAAAACACGTATGAAGGATGCATCATCAGCAATACGTGTAATCCAACTATATTCCTCATATGTAACTTCATTCTTTTCATTGTTTTTTGCTACACAAATATTCTTCAAAGCTAGATTGAAAGTGTGGACAACACAGGGTGTCCAAAATATTTTAGGATACTCACCTTCAATAAGAGCTCCAGCAGACTTCATCACACTAGCATTATACTTGGACAACTTTTTCATGTCCAATCTCTTTTATAGCATCCTTCAATACCCCAGCAATATAATATTTATCTTTGAACTCACCTAACCCATCAATTGCCTTTATAAATACTAGACACCCATCTGATACAACTATAATATTAATAAGATGCCTCCTTTGTGGATCTGACCATTCATCAGAAATTATACTTACACAATTTTCAAGCCAAAAGTCCTTAATTAGTTTCAAAAGTCTTTCGACATGAGCTCTTTTTTTTTGCAAAAGTGTTGTTCTCAAGGCACTGTATCCAGGAGGAACATAACCCTGAATGTTATGGGTAGCAGTATATGCATAGGAACTACGATAATATGGGTTCCTTGCAAAGTTAAACGGAAGCCCACCGGTGTAAAACATCCTAGTAATTCTACTATCCAATTCATGTCTAGCATTATTCTGGAATGCTCTCCGAAATGAAGAGAATTCACAGTCACCTTCCTCCTCTTACCATCAACCAAATTTGTACTATCACTCTCTTCCTGTCTCCGAAATGAGGAATAGGTATAGGCCCATGGCCTGGGGGAGGTGGGGGTAAGGGAATTTGACTTCTCCATTCTCTCTCTAACTTATCATTCTCAACTTGATCATGCATTCGCTGCATTTCCAGCCCATAGCTCGGTGTCACCTTAGGGCATGCTTTTATACCTTTATTTGGAATTTTTAATAAATGAGCCTTAACCCTAGAATAGGATCCCAAAAAAACTATACCACAATAGTTGCACTTAAAGCGTGTGTTTCCACTTGATTCAACAATAGAACCAGGTGGTTTTCCTACTTTATTCACATACTGCCAAAGAGGAGCTTCATCATTTGGCACTTCTTGATTAGATGAATATGAAATTTCTGTGCTAGTAACTTCATCCATTGCAAATTCAGTAGATTCAATTTAACCTACAAATAATAACTATTAACTAGATAATAAATTAAACCCAAGTCACAACATTACAGCTTATATAAAAAATTAAAAAAAATCAGATCATAGATTCACAATGATTAATAGTCAGAGGCTCAGAGCATGTGAGAGTATAATGAGCTTGAGATTGAAAAACTAAGATTGAAAGCTTTAATTAGTTTGATACCTGAGTTGAGAGTGGGTCGGTGAGGTGAGGTGAGCTTGAGACTTGAGACTTGAGGTGAGCTTGAGTGCGTCTATGACTGAGTGTGTCTGCGAAAGAGGGGAGACGGAGCACAGAGAATGAGAGAGAGCTGAAGATTGAAGTGGAATGGTGTGTAAGTGTGTTTTGATAGTTTAGGGTTTGGTATTAAGTTCAAACGGTGCTTTTTCACCTTTTTTTTTTTTTTTTTTTAATTTCGGTGTTTTCGGCAATTTCTCCCGATACTGCCTGATTCGGCACGAATCGGCCAGATTTAGTGCGAATTGGCCCGAGTTTGTGTCGAGTTGACGCGAGTCGGCATGAGTCGAGAAATGAAAAAAAAAAAAAAAAAAAAAAAAAAAAAAAAAAAAAAAAAAAAGGACGCGGCACCGACATGTTGGCAACAGCGTTGCTCGCACGTTGTCGCATTGGACGCAAGTGCGGCGGCCGTTTTGCCACGTCCGTGCATCCTAGGTTTCCACTTCAATGGCCGTGGCAGGTAGGGGGATGTGCTGGGTGAGGGAAGCCAAAACTAGTCCAGCGTGGTTTTGAATGATGACCGCAATTCCAGCCCGTTGTTCTTTCTCGAATAGTGCCCTATCAAAATTTATCTTGTACCATGATGAGCTATAAACTCTAGGAGCCTCGTTTTGGCTTGCTGTAGAATCTGGTCGAGTGTGCAGGAGTTCTTCCCCAACCTGAGATTGTTTCGTCAATTCCATAATGCCCAACACACCATTGCAAATAGATAAGGATCTCTGTTTTCAGCAAAGATACACCCCATTAATTCAATAAAGTTTGAACACCGTCTCAAGTTGGCATGGTTCCAAAGTGGCACCTGATCCCATATATGATATATCATTGAGCGATGGGCAAAGATAGAGGGCGTGGATAATGTCTTCATGGTGAGTTTTGCAAACCTCACAAAGAGCATCTGGGATAACTTGTCGACATACTAGAATATTAGTTTTTGAGGGCAAGGCGTTCTCACAAGCTCGCCATAGCAGATTCTTGACCTTGCCTGGCACATTTGAGTTCCAAATGGCCAGCCAGAGAGGTTTCGAAATGTCTGAGGTTGAAGAGCGGGGTTGTTGGGTCTGAAATTCATCTTGAAGGAACTTGTACCCTGACTTCACAACGTAATCTCCATTTTGGTAATATGGCCAGGTCAAGGTATCAGCTTGTGGAGTTCTACACAGTGGGATTTTTTTTGTTGTCGAGGCTTCAAAGTCCAGTAAAGAATTCTCCAGGATATCCTCCCTCCAAGTCCGAGATTCTTGATCAATGAAATTACTTACTGTTGCATCAGGATCCATATGTTATATGTAGATTTTGTGAAATAATCATTGGCTTTTGATTCACTGGAAGCCAATTATCATGCCAAATTCTAATTGATTGGCCATCCCCCACTCTCCATAGTCCTCCTCGCCAAATAACCTCTCTACCTTTGATGATGCTCTTCCATGCATAGGACGCTGAATTTGGATTTTTTGCCTCCATTACTGAACATCTAGGGAAATACTTCGCTTTAAAAACCTTGTAGAACAGAAAACTTGTGTCGTGGAGTAGGCGCCATGTCTGCTTTGCCAAGAGAGCTTCATTGAGCATGGATAAGTCCTTAAATCCCATACCCCCTTGAGTTTTAGGCTTGCACACTTCCTGCCATTTGACCCAGTGTATTTTTTGGCTATCTCCTTTTTGTCCCCCAAAAAAAAATTCGACAAATAAGAGCTTCAATGTCTTGACACTATAAAGTAAGTAAATATTTTTTGAAGAATTTAGAAGGTAGATACAAAAGAGGATCACTTCAATAATAATAATAATAATAATAATAATAATAATATACATTTCTCCTCATTTTATATTGTAAATTTTGTTTACCATGTTGACGGGAGGAGTAAAACAACATTGCCCATACGGCTTTCTTTCTCTCTTTATTCTTATAATTATTCTTTCCCTCTCTTCTTTTATTTATTTATTTTAGAATTAAATAGTCAACAACTCAACATTCATTAAGTCAACTTTACATTCAAAACTTTTTTTTTTCTAGAAAAAGGTAAGTACATTCCAAAAATTTTATATTGGAATTTGGAACCTATGAGATTATTGATCCAAAGTTTTCTATATTTCTTTCTTTTTTCTTCTTCTTCTTCTTCTTCTTCTTCTTTGTTTTGTTTTTTTTTGGCAATCTACTTTTATTATATTTATTTTCTTATAATTTCCATCTTCCCAAACAACCCCCCCCCCCCCCCCCCCCCCCCCCCCCCCTTACCCAAAAAAAAAGCGCATAGATTAGAACTAACTAGGGAGGCCAAAACACCTAGAATAGTGGTTTACTCCTGCGACCTCCTTATGGAACTCTACACCAAAATTTTAATTTTCATTTCGAAAACCAAAATTAGTTATCGGAACAAAATATTTCAATACCAATATGTATTGGTATATCATTTATATCAATAGCTATTTAATAAATCCATACTTTATTATTTATGTCATATAATTAACCAAAGTAAATTCATAAGCGACATAACATTAAAAAAAACAAAAAAACAAAAAAAAACAAGGGTCATAAAATCTCATGCATAATTAAACAAATTAAAGGCCCATAAAATATTATATATAATTAGACAAACTAAAAGTTCATAAAATCTTATAAAGTGGACTTATTTCTTGAAAAAAAAAAAAAAAGCCATACAAGCAATTTCAATCCAGGATGCATGTTCCTCCCAAAAATGCTAGAATTCCACCAAAATGATCAGTATATATTGAAATTTTGGCTAAGATAAAATAAAGGGGTTAGTGCACCCAGGTTAACAAATTGTTTCGGAATATTTCAGTGGAAATGGAATGGAATTCAAAACATTGCTCTACATCCTTTATGAACAGTCTTCTTGTTAGTGCTAGACCATTCTTTAGAATATAGACAAAACTTAGGTGTGTTATCCAATAAACTACATTCCTTCTTCCATTATAATGAGATGGAGTGAAGCGGTGGATTCAAATTCACTTGTGGGTCAGTATAATAATAATAATAATAAAATAAATAAATAAATAGCTCCTTAGGTGAAGTATTTTATATTCTTAAAATCTGTTTGGATATCGCTTATTGCTAAAAACTGACAATTGCAAACTGAAAACACTGGAACAAAATAATTTTAAATGTGTGAATAGTACCATAAGACCCAATTTTAAAGTTGTTTTTGTTTAATAAAGTACTTGCAGGTCCTGTAAACAGTGCACGAGACCCACAGAAAAACAACACAAACGTGCAAACGCGCAACGCAGACGCTATCCAAACTCTACCTTAATTAAATTTAACCATGTGATTGCATCAACCAATATAGCCCAACCAGTGTTATCTTTCTCTAACTAAACTTATAAATTCAACTATATGCCTATAAATAACCATATGAAATTTTTGTTCTAATAGCTAGTTTGAACAGCATCTCTCTAAATATATAATCTATTAAGTTAAAAATTAACATTCATTACTGATCCTATAAGCTTGAGCACAGAACCTTATACATACATAACACTGAAAGAAGGGTATTTGGGCGTCCATTGACAATGAAGTCATTCCACACTGTTTTACATGGAATTTGAAGCTAGCCAATCCTGGTGTTCAAGTTTCATTACATTTGAAATAAGACCTATACAACAGTTTATGGAAATGATCATACTTGAGAGTTGAGACTGTTTACAAAAGACCCCACTGTTCGTAAACATATTTGATGATCACTTTTCCTGTTGGTAATGGCCCCAGTCTAAAGGATGAACTATTGCTTTCAAATGCAGTGGAAAACAATACTATGAATTCATTTCCATGGGACTTCCAAATACCCCTCAGAACTGCAAAATCATAAGGAACTATTTTTGGGTCTCTTTTTTCCCTTAAAAGATTTACAGGAACTTTTATACCTACTATATACCATAATTTTTTTCTCTATTGCTTTCAAGAACTGAAAGCAACCTGCTCATGTCGTTTGAGGTCACTCAGATACTTTGTTGAGTTGTATTCCTGTACATCCAACAGCTCTTCAGAGTATGTTCTTTGGAACGACCTCCTTTTACATTCTGTTAAACAATTTGATACAAATTCCTCACCTCTTAGCAGTATCACGACCTGCATTGAACAAAAGAATATCAATGAAATAATACATGCTTTGAGTAACCCTTTTATGCTCGATTGTGGCATATCCACTGTTTGAGGTATAGAATGCAGACATTCAGGAACCCAGGACAGATGACCGACCCAATGTAGTCAAACACAGAGAGAGAATGCATATTTATTAAGATTATTTGTTTCCTTTACCCTTTCTGTTCTATTTGTCTCTCTAGGAAAGATTGACCGTAACTAAAATCAAGATCAGCAAGGGTACATAAATTAAATAAGATAATGATTGAAAAGAGTTGTGATTGAGGCTTTTTCTTGCTTTTGGGCGCTGAACATAAGTTTAGCTTTCATAAGCAACAATAATACTGCCCAGGGTCTAGTCCGGCTCTCTCTAGTCTTCTCCTCAGTTTTGGATTTCACATGGATAACAATGTCTGTTGTTCAGGTGTTTTGAATTGGTAAAACTTTTGGATTTTGTGCATTCTATTTGTTCACCTTGCTTTACGAATAAGGCATAAAGATAGTTCTTACTCTCTAGACAAAATATATCTACTATTTGCTTCCTTTATGGTTTGTTTGGATTGAGGGGGAGGGATCAATGGTGTAAATCACTACAAATATTTATCTTATCATCCTACACATAAGAGATAGCATGTAATTGCGGGATTAGTTTTATGGTTTAAATTGCAGCATGCCACAACAGGAAAGAGGTAATACCAGTCATTTCTCTCGAACAAAAACAATTCAATTTTCAAAATTTTTGTCCACTGAGATGGTAGTCATGACACCCTTTGAACTTGAATGAAACATGAATCTAGGAAATATATGAATGTGCAACTTAAAAAAAAAAAATCAAGTACTTGCCTGATTCATTCGAGGACGTAGGACGGGGGACAGCTCAATGCACATAGAGGCGGTTAAAATCACACGATCCATTTCTTCTGTATTGTAATTATCACCAAGAGAAGGATCAACAAGCTCCTTCATATCATTTTTGTCGAGCCAAGGCTTGGCCTAAAACAGGGATGGAAATTGAAAAAGTGGCTTAAGGCATCAAATATAGAGACAATAGGTAATGAAAAATCATGAAGAAAAGAAAATTACCCAAATCACAAGGCTTTGCTGTAACTGATCCAAAGCTCGACGCCCAGTTATAAGCTCCAAGAGTAGAACCCCAAAAGAATAAACATCAGTTTTCTCATCTACTATGCCATTCATGAAGTATTCAGGAGCAAAATAGCTGTCATTGAAGAGATAAAGAAAACATTAAGCTGGAGAGAACTTTAGCGGCATTCAAATCATAGTTAGTTTTACAGACCCAAATGTGCCTTCAAATTTTGGTACACTGTGGTGAGTCCATTGTTTGGGTAGCCACTTCGCAAGCCCAAAATCACAAATCTGGAATGATGCACTAAAAAGTGAGTGATTAATTTAGGGAAAAAAAAATTAAAATCTAAAAAAGTTACAGGTGTATATAAGATCACTAGATGTCATAGAAGAGTAATATATGACAAGCAGAGTTAAATTTTGCATAAATTTTCAATTCTAACAACAATGATACCATCATTGTTGGTTGTCCCCCCGTCTACATATAAAAGAAGCACATAAAAGGAAAAGTTGATAGCCCAAGATGGAAGAGTAACAGCTTGCACTTACAAGAGGATGTGCTATTTGGGCTACATGCACCCAGTGGGTTTTGAACTCACGACCTCGTCCTCCAACTTGCACTTACAAGAGGAGGTCCTATTTGAGCTACAGCTTATTGGAAACACATCATCATGTCCACCTGCCCATCTTCAAACCATAAACTGTCTAAGCAATAGGTACCCTTTGTGTCTATGGATATTATATCAAACAAACCCTATCATGGAGTCCAGTTTTGGGGTAAAAGGATACATCAGCTAGCCTAATTCCTAAAAATCTCTTCTCGAATATAATAATAGAAATCAGTATCACCAAACTTCGTGTTTTTTTTTTTTTAATAAATAAAGCCATTGAGAGAGAATAAGCCCAAACTCTATCACTGAACAAAGGGGATCTGGATACTCTTGCCGGCATGCGATTTTACATGTTTTAAAGCACATATGAATTAAAGGGATGAAGGGTCAATTAATATCGAGAGAGAATGAGTCACCAAAGGGTCAATTCTTTTTATTACTGACTTCACTCATGTTCAGTATATATGACACTCATGTATAAATGTTTCAGATAACCACTCCAGTTTCCTATATCTTAGGGTAGTTCATACTTGATACATACTTCCAAAAAATTTGTGCCATAGGCCATTCTAATACCGAATAAAAATGAAACAATACAGTAGAGAGTGTTTTTGTATTCTGTTTTCTTTTTTTTTTTAAAGAAAAAAAAATGGTGAAGTTGAAGTAGAGGAGTAGATGATGCCTGTCAAACATAATCCCAAACCCACCTCAAAAGGAGTGTTCTAACTCCCAAGCTATCATAAGTACTTTATAACAATTATTTTTTACTCTCTACTTAGGAATATTGGACCATGCCACAGGGCCTAAAGGTACTTCTTGTGCCAAGTAAATTTGAGGAAGGATAAAAGTGGATGAGGACCATTAAGCCTAAGATCAAGAGCAACTGCAAGTGCTAACTGTAACCTTTTTGTATTCCATAGGTTGCATGGAAGACATGCTATAAATATGATTATTGGCCATTTACTTAAGATGGTGGGGATTACGCTTCACATATCAAGGATTCAAGGAATACACTGCACTCATGTTTAGGTTGCAATTTAGGAAATCTTTTCGACAAGATAGACTGTCGAATATTCAAATTTCAGCAATATCTTAAGTTTTACTATTTGACCATGGTTGCTTGTGTCCAAAGATACCTGCGGCTCAAAATCCTCTGTAAGCAGAATATTATCTGATTTAATATCTCTATGAATGATTCGCCTCTGACAACTCTCATGAAGATACAACAGACCATCTGCAGTTCCCAAAGCAATTTTATACCTTTTACTCCAATCTAGTTTATAATCCGTTGAACCTGGAAATTAAAGAAAATCCATAAGACCATAAACCAGACTGAAACTTTAACTAAAGAATAGGAGTATGCAAAATCTGAACAAACCGTGAAGAAGAGATCCTAGACTCCCCAGTGGAGATAATTCAAAAATAAGGTGCATTCCTCCTTCGATGCCACACCCAATCCACTTAGCAGTATTAGGATGATCTATGTGGGCTATAATGCCAAGCTCAGACAAAAATCCTGATGTTCTCTCATCAGCTGTTCCCTTTGTCAGCCGCTTTACTGCTATCAGCTTCCCATCTTGCAAACGACCCTTGAAAACTTCAGCATAACCACCCTTTCCAATTAAATTTTCTACAGGAAATATGAACCGTAAATCTAGATCACAAAACCTATGTCATAATGAACTTGAAAGTACCATTTTGCAGGATGCATGCTACTATAAAATTGAAAAAAATAAGCCAAAAGATTGCATTGTACTACAAACCACTGCTAAAATTTTGCGTTGCAGTTTGGAGTTCAGAGAGGCTGAAGTTCACCAGTGAAGACTTGATGTTGCATAAATTACTCAGTTCTGAATTTTCTCTTGAGCCCTTGCTTTTTCCTTGTGATGTCTTTGGGACACCAAGAGGAGGGAAGGAGGCTAAGCGCTTAATTGGTCCTTTCTTCCATATTTTGAAGAATCTGCTCCAACTAGAACTTGGGCCACGGATTTCAATTTCAGTAGAGCTGTTTTTGGAAGAACCACTGTCATATTCCGATCCTCTAATGCAGGCTTCTAAAACTCCTCTAGGAGATGACACATCTTCTTTTTCCTTTTCCATGTCTAAACATCTCAAGTCTACATAAGAAAAACAAGCATGAGGCAAGTGAAAATTCTACACAAAAATACAAACAGTCAAAAAAAGATATATATATATATATATATTTGGGACTAAGGCTTTGTGGTGGTTGTAGTATAGATATAGAGAGCTGGGGAAAAATGATGTTAGAAAGAATTACCTTGGGCAGAAGCAGCGCAAGGAAGCAGACTGCCTTGTCTTCTATATTTTACCTTAGAAGTGCCATCTGTCTGGATTTGTTTTGGTTTGTTGCCAGCAGCATTATCAACCACACTGAATAAAATATACTTCCAAATGTGAGCAAAGAATCACTAGTCAGTCAAACACGGGAAAAGAAATTGAGAGTGAGAGAGAGAGAGAGAGACAATAGTTAAGGACATCATCTGTGTGATACAGAAAGAGAAAAAGGACTTTGAATCAGGCCAAGAGAAGTATATTTATTACTCCTAGTCTGTCTAAATGATGACCGTAGAAAGAAAAGCTCAAAAGCATCAACCAAACTTGTTAAGACCAAAATTTAAGAGAATGAAAGGAACTCTTGAATTCGGATATATAACAACAAAATATACCAAAACGACAAATTCCCGAGTGCTGAACTTGAAACCTAGAAACTTGTAGATATGAACTAAGAAACAGCAAAGAAACCATTAAAGTCGTGGTAAACATGTCGTAAGATCAGTTTAATTCTGCTATGTTTTAACATCAATATACCAAAAAAGGTGGAACACAAGGGAAATTTCCACAATGTTAGAAGAGATTTTAAGTATAAACAAAAACCTCAGAATTCGGAAGTATAAAATATTTAATTATTAACTCTAATTGCTTACATATAGAAATTTCCCAAAATGCATAAGCAAATTGATTTAAAATATCCAAATACAAAACCAATTCCATTGAAAATCTCACCTCTTTGCAGTAAAATACAATTTTCACAAGGACGATCAGCTAAATTTGAAGAAATATAAGATTTATTTTTTATTTTATATATATATAGAAAGTGGTGTCTTAGCCTTTAGGCAGACAATTCACCCCATGCCCATGAGACACCAATGAAAACAAATAATAAAAATAGAATGCATAACATAAGCCATGTAAATCTCAAATCTGCTCCCACAGCAAATACAGAAAATATTCATAAAAAGAACCACAAGCTAAACTTTTTAACATTAGGAAACATAAAATCATCTTAAACCCATATGTCAAATCTTTAGATTTACTCTGCTATCACACAAATATACAAAATCCACATAACCCATAAGCCTAAAATTATATCACAAAGAGGACCAGACATAAATAGAAATTTTGTATCTGCTCTGTTGTCACATGAACATCCAAAATCCATAAGAATAAAAAGATATACTCACTAAGTGCCAGAACAGATTGAATTTAGAGACTACTTAGGCAATACTCAAATGAATGAAACAAAAGAGGCAGACTTACTGAATGAGCTTTCAAAAGATCACACACACTATGAAGATGAAAGCCTCTGAATCATTATGCCATCACATGCATATATAAATCCCCAAAACCCATAATACCACAAACTAGCAGAATATAACATTAGAGGCTCTCTATATGCTCTGTATTCAACAAATATACAAAATCCACGCACAAGCTTAAACCCAAAAAGAACAACAAATTCAGAAAAAGAAAAAAGAAACTCAAATACTTCAGAAATCACACAATACATAGTATCAGAGCCCCTATTATGCAACAAATATACTAAATCCACCCAGAAGCTCAAACCCAAAAAAAAAAATTTTTTTTTTTTTTTTGAGAGAGGAAAGAAAAGAAAAGGTCACATACTCCAGAAATCATACAATTAGTATCAGTCACTATATACATATACACTCTATTCTGCAACAAATATACAAAATCCTCAAAACCCAAAAGCTCAAACTAAGAAAACCCAAATAAAAACTAACAAAATAGAAAAAAAGAATCAGAAAAACACAAACATTACATTCTCTATTTAAGCTCAAGTACTGCACATACACATAAAAACCCACAAGCTCAAACCCAACAACCCATAGACCATAAAAAAAACTTTATATATATATATATAAACGAAGATATTAGACATACCCTACTGAGAGAACATGAAGGAGAACACAGGCATACCATGATGAAGAAGCTGTGTGCCCTCTACCATTCTCCATGGACAGACAAGAGAAGAAAGAGAAAGCAAACCAGAAACAATGTGATATACAGTGAAAGAAACACACCAAAGAAACTGCTACTATATGTGCAACAATGTGTTTAATTTATTTACTTTCCCTTATAGATTTCCAAATTCAGAAGCTAAATATGGCAAAGTATCATAATATTTGTTTAAGATTTTAGTCATTTTGTGGGGGAAAAAAAGTCTTTGTTTTTTTCTCTCTTTCTTTTACATGGGTCCGTGAGAGTCGCTGCTCTGCTTTACTGGGGTGGTGACATGTGGTGAAAGCTGTATAGCGACATGTACTCTCGAACCGTAAACTTAGCACCACCCCGCACTGAAAGTGAAAGAGAGAGTTCCAGTCAGAGAGAAAAGAACGTAGATTTAGTTTGGACACAACCTTGGATGTTCTTTTGAGTTAAAATATGACACATCCAAGTACTTTTCTCCAAAATTTAATGTTGGGTTCTAAACTTTTTGGTTATCTCAAGTACTTTTGCCCAAAATTTTCTTTTTGGGTTCTAAACTTTTGAGTTATCTCAAATATTGCACCAATTCATAGTCAGCTTCTCACTTTTGAGAAAAAAAAATCACAATTTTAATACTGTAAATCTGTTACATCGTTTTCATATAAACTCATCAATAATTCTATTTTTGTTATACGCTTTCGTATGAACTCATTAATAATTCTATTTTTGTTGTGTGTCAATCATAATATGTCAACTTCATAATTAAAAAAATTGTGAAATATTTTAATCATTAAGCTCTTGTTTGGAAATTTTTTAACTGTATTTTAGAACATATGTTTTTAAAATTCCAGAAAATTTTAGCTAGTGAACAACTCATAATTGTTTTGATTATGTCAATTGGTTCCCCTAATACCAAAGACTTAGATTAAGCCTATCTTCTGTTTATTTGTTATTGACTAATTTACGTTGTTGAAATAGTTGTATGTGGACATAGTATTGTTTCATAGAATATAACAGAACATTTTGAAAATGTCACTAATTAATTTGCTGGCTTTGGTAACAACTATTTAACAAACAAGGGAAAGAAAAAAAAATTGTAAGGTTAAGCAATAAGCATTCTTCAACTACTTAAAAAAGGGTGGTGATTCATTTTTTGAAATGAATTGTCATAGCTAGAATGTGTTTTTAACATGAAAAAAATTGCATGCTTTTATGATTTTATACAAAAAAAAAAAAAATAGCATACAATATTATAAGGTTTCTTGTCTGTTGTTATATATGTATTAGTACTTAAACCAAGGATGACTTTTAGAATGTATGCTATTGTGAAATATTCCAATCATCTCAAGATTCATGCCATCATCTTTCAAAATATTTGCTTTGATACCTAGAACGAAAAGAACAGTTAACCATTTAGAGCATTACTAATCCGATCCCCTTCCTAACCCCTAATGCTAAACCTTAGTTTAAGAATTTCTAAGAGCCAAATATTTTGTTACAATTTATTAATGGTTTATTCATTGACTAATTCGTTTTTTAATTAGGACCTTAATAATTTCTATAATTTTTTTTTCCAATCAATTTCATGCAATGGTCCCTTTGATTGGCCAGCTTAAATGACCATTGGAAATAATAACAACAAATGGGTTAAAAGAAAATCTTAGAAAAATAACATTAAAATTTTGCATTATTAGCATCTTGTAGATTTAGAGTGTTTATATTTAAATCATGGAATCATTGATTGTGAAGGTTTCTTCTTTCTTGTACGAAATTGTGACCCAACAATTTGGTAAATTTTGTACATCTTAGACAGCCCAACGCAGTTCCCAATCAAATTCAATTTGTGCAATTAAGCAACAATAGAAAATCATATGCTTACATATAGGAGCAACATGAATTCATACGGCAGTGTCTTGATTATAAATGGAAGAGACATGAGAGGTAAAAAGTTATTGGCATATGATTCAGTTTGTCTAGTAAAACCAAAATAGAAGTCAAATATTAACTAAGTGGCATAAACATATATGCCTATGTGAACCATTGCGGTACGTCAAGGTTAAGTGAACAAACTACCTATGGACTTTTGAATACAAATCTTCTGTATCACATTTTGTTTTCTACTTTATGTTCCATCAATCACAACTTATCATGTATTTATTTTTTTTCATTTTAAACTTTGGCTATTTTATAAGGAAAGTTAAACAAATACATAATAAGTTGATTGATGAAATATAAAGTGAAATACAAAAAATGGTACAGAGGATTTGTATTCTGAACTTTAGTAAATGGAAATAGTTTTTTTTTTCCTTATATTTTTGGTAACAGGGAATAACATAATATAATTAATAGCTAACCATAAATTAATCCGAATAGGTGTGTGCTATTTTCCTTGTCAAGAAGGGTGCCGACCAAGTTGAAGATTTTATAATTGTGTGTGTTTGTGGTTATTTGTTTTTTTGGGGATAAAAGGTTGGAAAATGTTGTATCTTTGGTCAGCATTGTTAATTTGGAGTTTGTTAGTTCTTACTCTATTTGGATTTCTTCCAGTAGGCCAATAGCTCTTAGTGACGTTGTAGTAATGCGCATGTACTAAAATACTTGAATTTATTATTCCTATCCAAATTAAGGAAAAAGATTTACAGTTTGTTGGTGAACTAACCTTATTTTTATGGTCATATCCTTCAATATAACATAGACAAGTAGGCACAGAGTGAGATTGAATAAGATTAACCTGGGATAGAGGTTCAACCTCTTCCATAGTTGCCTTCTAATTGAAAGTTTATAAAATAGCACTTGTGTTGAAAGTTCATAAAGAATAAACTGTTATGTGTATTTAATTTTGTGAAAGGGATAGCACTTGTGTTGAAATGAGAATGGTAAGATGGATAAGTGGAAATACATGAAAATATAAAATCTAAAATGAGCTTAAAATAGGAATAGCTCCTATTGATGAAAATATGAGGGAGAGTTGTTTGAGATGGTTTAGTCACGTTTAGATGAGATGCATCAATGAGAAAGGAGTTGATTCAAGTTTATAGAACAAAAAAGTGGTAAAGGAAGACTTAAAATAATATTAATAGAAGTAATAAAAAAGAACTTATCAATTAAGGAAGTAAAAGAAAACATGACTTAACATAGAATAGAATAGAAGAAATGAATACATGTGGCCGATCTTAAATAATCTGATGAGGATCAATAGCCGATTCCATTAATTTAGGATTAAGACTCATTGTTGTTGTTGCAAACTTGCAATAGCACTTGTGTTATTCAGAACTAGCTTGTAACCCCATGTGTATGCATGGATACACTTAAAGATATCTAATATAATTCCTATATATATAATTTAAATACTATTGATAGTCATTTTTATATTTTGTTAACTTTTTTTTTAAAAAAAATTGTAAAGATATTATTAGGTATAAAATGTAAATTGTCCTCTCTTTTTTTTTATTATTATTGTGAAGCACTTTTTTTTTTCGATTTATTTATTCTAAACTCTTTGGTTTTTGTACTTAATAACTCACTTGGATGGATATTTATGATATGATCCCACATCTATATATATAATAATAGGAGAAACTGAGAAAAACTCAAATTAAAATTTCAAATTAAAGTTCAAATTTTGTACCATGTGTCCTAAATTATTTATTCTTAAAGAGTTTTATTTATTAATTTTAGAATCAAATATGAAACCGCATCATAAATATTCATCTAAGTGAGTTATTAATTACAAAAATCAAAGAGTTTAGAATAAATAAATCGTAAAAAATAAAATAAAAAATTGCTTCATAATAATAAATAAATAAATAAATAACATGGACAATTTACATTTTATACCAAATAATATCCTTATAAATTTTTTTAAAAGTTAACAAAATATAAAAATGACTATCAATAGTATTTAAATTTTATATATATATATATATATATATGAATTATATTATGCATCTTATTGTATATCTTTAAGTGTATCCATGCATATGCATGGGGTTGCAAGCTAGTTTGATTCTAAAATTAAGAAATAAAACTCTTTAAGAATAAATAATTTAGGACACATGGCACAAAATTGGAACACTAATTTGGAATTTTAATTTGAATTTCTCTCAGTTTCAACTATTATTATATATATAAATGACTGTATTAGCTTCATTAATATTGAAAACTTGGTTAATTTTGTGAACATGAAATTCATATATGCATTTGAGATTGTAAGGGTATTTCACCAAGTAAACTCTTTAAGAATAAATAATTTAGGACACATGGCACAAAATTGGAACACTAATTTGGAATTTTAATTTGAATTTCTCTCAGTTTCAACTATTATTATATATATAAATGACTGTATTAGCTTCATTAATATTGAAAACTTGGTTAATTTTGTGAACATGAAATTCATATATGCATTTGAGATTGTAAGGGTATTTCACCAAGTAAATTCTTTCTGATATCGCTTCATTATTGTCATTATCATTGACATATATTTCAAGTTGGCATTGCTTAGGTGCTAGCAAATCTACTCACAGTGCAAAACTTCGCTACCCAGTTCACTACTTGTCCACAATCACTTTGTACCTAATTGAGCTGCACAAATGTACCAATGTTTAATCCTAAATACAAATATCATTGCTAACAACTATAATCTGTGTTTACCTGTCTGGCCTCTGTAAGAAACTTAACCAGACAAACCCCGCAACCAATCCACGTTTGCAGGACTGTACTGTTGTATTACAGTGATCTTGGACGCACAAATTTGTCTTTGTTTTTTATTTTTGACCACTTATAATTTGCAAAAAAGAAAAATAACAATTAAATGAGATTATGCCAAGAAAGTGATTTATGAGAGTCTCTGTATTTTTTACAAATTAATGGAGAATAAGATTTATATTAAATTGAATAATATGCAAAATCTATTATGAACCTCCTTACTCCCTTCCAAAACATTTTTGACACATGATCTCATCTTCTTGACTTGCTTTTTATATGAACTTTATATATGATTAATTAGCATGAGTTCATTTGGTTAGGTGATTTGTAGGGGTGGCAATTTGTGTTCGCGTGTCTGGTTCGTATTGTGTCAACTGATGAGTATCTGACTATATAGGTCAACACTAACCCGACATGTTTATAAAACGGTTCAAGATTTCTCAACCCTAACACGACTTATTTATTAAACGAGTCAATCGTGTCAACTTGTTTATTAGATTTTATCAAAAGGAAAAAAAAAATAATAGTATTAACCAAATTGAGTTATGAAAAACCAAAAAATATATATATATATATATTTTTAGTATAAAATTCGAAACTAACGAGTAACTGCATCATAAATAATCATTCAAAACTAAAACATATCTCAATATCACAAATAATCAATCATAATATGTTAAAGAAAATAAACCACAGCAACTAATAAGTTTACATACCTAAGATTTGAATGGTATATTGGTAAATTTACATTTAATTAAACAGATCAGACAAGTTAAACGGGTTCCATATATTGGACACTAACCCAACCAATTTATTAAACAGGTCAGTCATGTCAACCCGAATATAACACTAACTCATTAAGGTTCAAATCATAACATGCTAATTTTGTGTCGTATCGTGTTAGGTTTACGGGTCGTATCCAATTTTGCCACCCCTAGTGATTTGAGAGCTTAAAAATGCATTTTTAAAACCTTAAACACTACTTTGCAGCAACAATTCGTTGTAATTTATTTACAAACACTAATTTTAAACCCAAGACGTTGTTTCGTAAACAACTTATACAACACACACCCTATATATTAAAATAATAATTAAATATATTATTTTTTAACATTTTAAACTATTGAAACAAGTAATAATTTATCATGCATAATTGCATATATAGTCTTACGAGTAAAGATATAAATCTATTGTCTGTTAATGAATCCTTACCATTAAATGGTTATTTTATTCAAAAAAGATTGGAGATTTGATTTATTAGGATAAATGGATTCATTATAAGTGGGGTTTTACCAAAAATAAAAGAAGGATTCTTTCATAATTTGGCACCAAAAAAGAAAAAGAAAAAAAAAAAAAAAGGAGACATGGGGGAGGGGGTTGCGGGAATTATTATATGATATATATAGTGGATAGATAAGATAAGTTTTGAGGGGGGAAAAGGGAAGAAAAAGAAATTAGCATATATTTCAACTTTTTTTTTTTTTTTTTTAAGAAAGTTTCAATTTATGGCATCCGCTTTTGATAATAGCTCTTTATTATCAGAAATTTTACTAGTTGAGCTAATTGAAACTCACAAATTTTAAATTATCTAATTGACCAAATAAGTTAATTCAAGATCTTTCATACTTTGTCCTAATGAACTAACTTGTCATTGTGTGGTAATGAATAGTATTTAATAGACTGATTTATAAATATCTTACATTATATGAGACAATTGAAATAATAATATTATGTTTCTCAAAAAAAAAATTTTATTATTATTATAATTGGAGAGAAAAGGTGGAGGAGAAGGGAGAAGAATGTGATTGGAATGTATTAAATTTTAGTAAATTTTGGTGATTTGCTCTCCCCTTATTTCCCTTTATTGCTCTCCTCTTATTTCTCTTTATTTCAAATCTATACAAAAAATTTTATTTAATAAAAGAAAAAAGAAAAACTTGGAAATTAGTGGTTTGAAACTCAATACTGATACTCATTCTTTTTTTAATATTTAAGAATAATTGTATTAAGAACAAAATAGAGGAAACATGCTTAAATCCATCTCTACCTTTTGGCAGATGATTCAATCAGGTAAGTTAGAGATGGTTATGAGGTTCGTCCCAATTACAAATGCTTCTCAAGAAGCAATGTTATGAGGCAAAAAAATTTAAGTTCCTAGAAACATAGTAATAAAATTCTCAACAACATAAGGATAAACATTTTACACTTTGACATAACAGAGTCTTGGAAATCAGGTAAATGGGATGGGAAGCTTAAGTCTAAAGAGACAACTAATGCTCATTCTTGCTTCCATGTTTTGCTAGGAACCATATTAGACCAAGCTTAACAAATGCAAAATTCTAAGGAGGGGCCCTACATTGTCTATAGAAAAAAGTACAAGGGCCTGTTGCTCAAAATCGAATTGCTTCAAAAACATCCTTGACAACATTCCACAATTCGAGACACAGAGAGGAGTGTTAAGATTGTTGTTATGTCCTTAAAAGCATGGACCAATTCTGAATATATATATATATATATATATATATATTTTTTTTTTTTATTCAACACAAACGCACTAATAACCATAGTATCAAGGCACTTTGACATAATTTATAAATAAATACATTGCTCCGTCATTTTCCCGGAGTTTTGACTGGAATCAATGTTGTTTGTCCCTTAATCTTAGCATCTTTGAGATGAATCAAACAATTTATTGATTTGTTTATTGCCAAATTGGGATTAAGGAAATGATTGTTTGTGTGCATATCACTGCACTTCCTGCTTATCGCTCTCGCGCACGCATGCACTCTCATTAAAAAAACAAGAAAAACACACATGCTTAGTAATTAAACATTAGACATAGGGATATAAATGAAGTGATATATGTAAGTTAATATTAACTAAATTAGTAAATTTCATTGTATGTGTGTTTATTTCTGAAAAAAAAAAATTTAACTAGTAAATTTTTTATTAGATTTAAGATTCAAATTTTGCATATACCAATATTTAATAAGTGTTTTGGTATGGTGATGAAGGGCAATTATCTTAAAAAAGAGAGCCATAGTTTTAAATTTTATCATACTTCTAAAAGAAAAAGGAAAAAATTAAAAGGGTGTGACATATACGATAAAAAAAAATGTGTTGTGAAATTCGAGCCAGATATGGTCCCGGCTGGGCCGATTGCTGCTCCCACATTCATTGTCAAAAAGTCAAGGCATTGAATGAGGCACATTAATAGTTGCAGCAGAGCTCTGTGGATAATATGGTATCTTTAGAGCGTATCAAAAAAAAAAAATATATGGTATCTTTAGATTAGCAAACAAATAGCAATAATATGGTATCTTTAGTTTTTACCATAACGAGGAAGAAGAAAAAAGGAGGGGTATTCAAAAAAATTTGACAAATAAGGACTTCTTGGCCAGACAATTTCTTTTGCTGTGAGTAAATTTCAGTTAACTTAATTGATAAAATTTTTTATGGTTAAATAAGAAATTTAGAGTTTAATTTCTACTTCCACTATGTTAAGGACAAAAATTTTCACGCCATATGGCTTTATTTCATTGGTAATCCGCACCACATCAACATTATCATGAATTTTGAGAAAATTTACTCTAAAGCCCAAAAGAGCCTATATTTACACAAAATGATGCCAAAGCCCATGGTCCAAAACCCATGGTGATATTATCTCATCAAAACCCATGGTTCAAGTTCATGACACATCATTTCATTTTCGGCTCACGATCCAAGTTTATGAGTCTCACTGGGAAAATTTTGGGAGTCGTGGTTTGGAAGGCCAAGAAATATGTTTAGTAAAGCTCTAGTGGTTCAAAGTTGATAAAGGAAAACGTGTTGCTTGGCATGTCTTCCCCGATTCGCTGAACTCTGACAGGTCAATGTGCAATAGGTAACCTTTGGTAAGCCTCTTATATCACATAACACTTAAAATGATAAAACTCCTCATGCTCTTTACATAAAGATTAATGTTCATCATCTAATATAAGTTTAAAAATGTAATTATAGTATTTCATATAAATTACATTATTATTTTCATTTAAATCAATTCCAAGCACATGGCTAAATATATATTAATATCTCATATCTAGCATTAAATGCTCTCCTTACTCTCCAAGATTTGGTTAAAATATAAAGAGACTATGATTAAATCTTTAAAACTTCATCAAATATCAACCAACTAGTTTATTTCTTACCAAAATTATATATGGACTAAACATATAATTTTCCACAAAAAAAAACTTAGCTAAAAATACCAACAATGATTCCAGTGGAAGTTGCAACAGCTGCAACAGCTCTAGTGGAAGCTGCAACAGCTCCAACGGAAGCTGCAACAGCACCAACAGAAGCTGCAGTACCTCCAGCAGCAACTACAATAGCTCCAGCAGTAACTTAGGTAGTTGACACATGTCCTAAAATGACATCACTTGCCCATTAATGGTTGATCCCAGCAACTACATGCTATACCAAAAGAAGTAAGGATCCCATAAAAAAAATCCTATCATTTTAAGCTAAGATCCTTAGCCTCCAGCTGCAGTAACAGAAATAGGAAGGTCCCATAAATGTTATTTTACCATTTTTAGTCAAACTATGAATTTAATGCTAAATATTTTCCTCTAGCAGAAGATGTCATTTAGATGACATCATCTAGTAGCTACTGTTGTAGAGCTGTGACAGCTCTAACAGTAGCTCCAGCAGTATTAAAGGCTCAAACTTTCTTCTTTTTACTAAAAAACAAAAACTCACTAATGAAACCACTTACTTTGTCAAAAACTTTTCCTTATTTGCTAAATTTCCCTTCAACTAATTTTAATCTAGTTACATGCTTGGCTCTATATAAAGAGGACCAAGCCACACACTAAGATCCATCCCTCTCTCATCCTCAGTATTCTGAAAATCCATTCATTTTGCTGCCATATCTCTAAACATCTCCATATCTTTCTTCATCTCTCTTACAAAATCTCGCTTCTTAGATAACACCTATTACACACACTACTACTCATCTCTCTCACACTTTAATATTCTGAAACTTAATCATTTTGTTGAACAAAAACACATCTCCATCTCTTTCTCTATTTCTCTTACAAAATCTTTCTTTCTAGAAAGCAACATAACCCATGACATAACACAAAAAACCACTCCAGCAGCAACTACAAGCTCATGTATTTACTATATTTCATCTTCATATTATCTATCTCACACTTCCATATATTTTACAAACATATCCCTCACAAAATATCCATACATACTTCTCTTATATCTTTGAACTTCAAGTCTCACAAAGTAATTATATACAAGATCCATATTCAACAAAGTATCTACATATAATTCCTATACGTATTACAAATACCATATCTCACAAAACATATATATTTTTTACCATCTTCATACATCTTAAAAGATATCAAATACTCTTCCAAGAACATATTACAAAAGTCCTTCTCATGGAAGGCAATATCACTTATATTTGACTAATAACTAAAAGAGCATTACATGGAGAAAATCATTTAAGTGTATGATAAAAGAGATAAACTTAACCAACTTATGCACATGGCTGGACATATTCTCTCTCCCTCCAGTTGCATCCATTTTCCCCCCTTCAATCATGAAGTCACCATAAAAGGACTCATAATATCATATTGTACCACTGGACTCATTTCATCATGCTACTGAAATATTATAAGTCTATTGATATTATACTGTTGGAGCCACAAACTATTAAGATACATCATTATATCTTTATTTCTATATTTACATTATTGAATATATTTTATTTTATTATCATTGTACCGATGTACTCATATTATTCTGCCACTGGAATGTTATCAACTCACTAACGACAAATCATATAAGGAATAAAGCGATGCTATACCGCTGGAGTCAGAAACATACAAGATAAGTCAATATTTCTATATCTTCAAAATTACATTATTAAGTATATGTTAACCCATTATTATTGTATCGCTGGATACAAGTTACTTTAATATCATCTCACTATTTAATAAAATATGATCGCACTAATATTACATTAATGAACATACATATTAATAAATTGATCTACCACCATTGGACAAATATTATTTGGACATAAACCACCGCTGGACATATATTATTTGAACATATACCACCGATTGACATATATGATTTGGACATAAAATATTGCTGGACATACCTTATTTGGACATAGACTATTGATGGACATACCTTATCATATTGGACATGAATTATACCACAGCTAGATATGGACTATTGGACTCATCCCATTATTGGACTTATGACTATTAATTAATTACTTTATAATATTGGATATTACTTAATAAACATAACAATGATGTTCAACTAATAATTTAATCAAAGCTATTATGCTAAACATATTATATTTCAACTATTATCATGATTCTAAGACTTTGGGCTTTATCTATTTTGTAGGCTTAAAATGCACCGGAAGCCATTGGTCATAATACTGGATATCACTTAATAAACATAATAATGATGTTCAACTAATCATTTAATTAGAGCTATTATGCTAAACATATTATATTTCAACCATTATATATTATGATTCTAAGACTTTGGGTTTTATCTATTTTGTAGGCTTAAAATGCACTAAAAGCCATTGGTCTAGGCGGCCCAATGTCGAGTTCCGGATTAAACTCCCCAAAACAAATCCGGGCATAGCAAAGTCACACCTCTAGCGGAAAACACGTGGCTATGCACAAAAACTACCCCCGACACACTAAAAATTGATTCGAGTTTTGGTCTGATGATTAAGAGCTATCATCAAAAACAGACGTCATAAGTTGAAACTATCTATTAAAAAAAAAAATCCTTTTACCATGAGAGTTTAGAGTTTAGACTAAGACGTTAGTACATTACAATAGAAAGAAATTTAAATGAACATGAGTGATATAAGCAAAGGCATAATCATTATGATTGATTGGTGTCTTGGTTTGATGATAAAGAGCTATCATCAGGAACAGACGCGCATAGTTTGAAATTATCTATAAAAAAAAAGTCATTTTACTATGAGACTTTAGAGTTTAAACTAAGATTTTATTACATTACAGTAGAAAGAAATTTAAATGAACATGAGTAATATTAGCAAAGGTATACTCATAGTCACCACTAAAATGGTCTCAAGGCAATACAGAATTGATCTACAATTTGAATTTCCAACCTCGAGAATAATCCTTGACACTAAAAGGTTGTCATGTATAATTATATTAGTTATGACAAGATTATAGTAAAATTATTTAAACCATACCCCACTGAAAAATAATAGAACACTTTGAAACCAAGGGATTTAAATAAGGAAAAAAAATCGGATTATTCTTATTAATTTTTTTAAGATAGGGGGTTCTTGATTTTTTATTAAAAAAAAATTTCCTCCAAATTTTTAATGAAGAAAATTGATTGATGTCCAAGCTATTTCTGAATTCTGATCCACAATGTATGCAAATGCAATTGATGATGCCCAACAATGGGCTCAACTTTAAAGTAACTCTGTTAAGAGTGACTCAAAATGGCACATCTGCATGTAGCCCATTATCTGAAGCTAGGCCCAATTAGTTCTTTAGATGGTGAAGATATTTTTGAACCCGATCGAGTAAATCTGTGGTTCAATATCTAGCCCATGATTGAAGAGACTAATGTGCAAAGCCCATGCTACATACATACTGATCGTTTAAATTGTACCAAACGGATACAAAAACTTTCAATTCATGTCAATTCAATTCTTCCATCAAGCGAGTTGCTATTGAGTGCTGGAGAATATTTTATTTATAAACTCATGAAAATATTATGAGATTTTGTTGTGACAATAGAATAATTCTAAGTAACAAACATCGATCTAGTTTTGATTTATTTCACTTTTTTTTTTTGATACCACATAAGGAAGATACAAGGATATCAGTTTACAAAAGAAGTTGGATCAGCCCAACTATGATGTATTGGCATTCTAAGTTTCTAACTGCCACAGCTGCATCATTATACACAAAATCAAGTACAATCCTAGGAACCTCTAACATCTTACAAACCAGACCCTCTAAGTACAAAACGTCCAGGTCAGCAATGAGAGACCTCTCCTGCCAAGCTGGTTTCTTAGACTTGCGAACAAGCTGAATTAGGTCCTTACTGTTGGTCAAAACAAGGATCCGTTGAAAACCATGGTTCCTGACTGTAAAGACAGCTTCTAACAGTGCCTCCTAATTGTACTAGCGTTGCTGCTATGAACACCATAGAATCTGATAACTCCTTGCTGATCTTTAGCTTCAAAAGCCCAAGCACTCCTATTGAGTCTCGGGTTGATTTATTTCACTTTTGATATATATATATATGGGTTGTGTTAACGGGCACCGTGCGGTGCCCGTTAAGCACAAATTCTTTTTACTTTTTCTGACACTTTTTTGTCCTTTTTTATCATTTATGTTATTTTTTTCAGTTTTACAGATATCATTCAAAACCTTTTTACTTTTTCTGACAAATTTTTTTTTGTCTTATCTGCACTTAACCAGCACCGGGCGGTGCTGGTTAACATTCTCCTATATATATGGGAAATGTTAACCAGCACCGCACGGTGCTGGTTAATGTTTCCTTTTTTGTGTTTTACTTTAAAAAAGAAAATAAAGTTGTCAAAAAATTTGCCAAAAAAGATAAAAAGAAATTGCCAAAAATTGAAAAACGGTTAAAAGCTAAAAAAGTTATTCAAAAACTTACCCAAAAATGTGTTGTTAACGGGCACCTTACGGTGCCCGTTAACACAACCCTATATATATATATATATATATACTCATCCTGTTTCAAAATATAAAAAATTATTTTTCTTAAAAAATAAGCATTTTCTTTCCTATCTCTTTCTTTCTTTCTCTCTCTATCCTCAAGAGCCTCTCCCTCCTCAAATCGGCTTACCCATGGCAAGATGGGTGCTTTGATGGGCAATGACAACTTGGAAGGTGAGACTTAACTTGGTGGCAACAGGAAGTTGGTGAGTGAAACGGTAGCTTGATGAATGACGAGTGAGGACAAAAATCTGATTTTTGTTTCTCTTTTTTCTTTTTGTAAAATATATTTTTGGCTTTTAAAGTTTGAAGTTTTTTTTTTTTTTTTTTGGCCCCTTACATTTTAAAATGTTTATTTTGACCATTTACATTTGATTTCTTGTTTCTCTTTTTTCTTTTTGTAAAATATATTTTTGGCTTTTAAAGTTTGGATTTTTTTTTTTTTTTTTGGCCCCTTACATTTTAAAATGTTTATTTTGACTATTTACATTTGATTTCATTTCATATTGGCCATGTCGTCAATTTAGTAATCTGATTATTAAGTTCTCGTCATATTTAATTGTTTTTTTTTTTTGGGTAAATAAAAAATGGGTAGAGGGGGTGACTAATGTGGTTTTCTTTCCTGGATTGATTATAATAGCACTATACCTGCTTCCGGGTGAGATCCTATACTCTCAGTCTGTGAGAAACTCACTTATTATTTTTTGGATCATTTAGGATGGAGATAACTGATAAGATATAAAGAGCACCAATACATAACTAGTTGTTGAGGCTTGAACCCAAGTCCTGGGACTTATTGGCCCGGTATCTTACCAACTAAGTCACTCGAATGTTGGTATATTTAATTGTTTTACTTTTATGAAATAATAGTTCTAAAATGATGTGGAAATATATGAATTTTATTGTTGGAGGTAGAAAAACATATTATGGACCGTTAACTTACTAATAAAATGGATGATAGTGCTCAAGGGCAGAGCCGGGGGGGGGGGGGGGGGGGGAACTGCCCCCCTGACCTTTCCCCAAAATTCCTTTAGTATAGGACTTTTGGATTATTTTGCCCCACATTGAGAATTTATGGACAAATTTCAAAGACAACCAATTAATATCAAATTCTAACCTATAATTTCAGTATAACAACGTAAATGATACAAATTTGATAGTTTGATTTATACATATTAAAACGAAAACAAAGAGCTACTTAATAGCTTTCGAGACACCTACAGAATTAGAATTGGTTACCATAATGTTTTCATATAAGGAGCTGCTAAATATGTGTCTATCAAGTGTCAACTACCTGAAATTTGAGTAATTGAGATTTTACATTCTGTTGAGCTAATATCATGTATGTTTGTGAGAGATAGTGCCTTATGAGGTGGTTTGTTATTCTTTGGCAGCACATGCATGAACTTGTTGTGTTGTCATGAGATGTGTTACACAGGTGTACTTTTATCAACAAAGTTTTACTAAGGGTCCGTTTGGATATAACTTATTTTTGCTGAAACTGAAAACATTGTTGCAAAATAAATTTTAAATGTATAAATAGTGCTGTGGGACCCATTTTTAATATTTTTTTTCTAAATAAAGTGATTGTGGGTCCCATGAACAGTGCTACTACAGTGTGAACAGTGATAATGGTCTCCCTGAAACGCGTGAAAAAAAAAGGGGGGAGGGTGGGAAACGCTGAAAAGTGAAAATACAAACGCTCGCAAACGTGAATCCAAACCCACAATAAATATCCATACTTTCAAATTATGTCTAATTTTTTCATGACATTAAATCTCTAATGCTTGCATTTTTCCACTAATCTTTTTTTATTTTTCCCTCAATCTCTTCGACTTTTTTATTGTTTCAAATTCTTTGTTTTGGTAACAAACTTTGAGACTTTTTAGAAATGAAATGTTAAAAATTGATTAAAAAAATGAATGGTTGGTCAATAGATGAACGATTGCTTAGCTACATACATAGAAAAAAATATTTAAAATTATTGAAAATAAAGAAATCACGTATTGACTTCAAAATTTGAAAATTTATCAAGGGAACCGAGTAAATTAGCATAGGTATGAAAAGTAAATTACAGCTTACATTTATATTATATTTTTTTCCTCACATTTATAGTATTTTTTGCATAAAGATTACATTATTATATATTAGTTTATTTATTTTAAATGTCTACTATATATTTTAGTTTAATTGTGTTTCCAAAGTTGCCTTATGATTTTGCCCCCCCTGAATTGAAATCTTGGCTCTGTCACTGGTAGTGCTAATATAAGAACTGCAAAAGCATTGTTTGTTGAGCTTCATATCACACTAAGTCATTCTCAGTTTGTTGCAAATATAGATTAACTCATCATTTTATTTGTTGTTTATGTGAATGAGGGTAGAGTCCCTTTTTGGGTTTAAAAATCTTTTTGACTTTGAGTTTTGTTTAATATGCATGTTTATTTTTTTGGATTAGTGATATTATGCACTATAAATATGGTTTGAATTGTAGAATATTTTGTAGGTTTTTTAGATATATATTTTTTTATAAAAAGATTTAACAAAGCAATGAAGTATAAGGAAATAATAATTCTTGGGGTGTGCCTCTCTTTTGTTGTGCCATTAGCTAAGAAGATTATTTATTTGTTCTTTAAAGTGAACTCCACATGCTTGATGAAATGTCTAAATTGAATTTTATGGATAGTTTAAATAGATTGGATAAAGATCTTGCATTGGGTTTAGCTTCTATCTGCAGATAACCATTTGAATGATGAGAATATGAGGTATTTCTTCTCTTAAAAGCTCATTTAGTAGGTGAGGATGAAGTTTACCTAGAAAAGACTATTGTAATAGTAGATGATTAACGGGTTGTGGGATGTAATAATAGTGTTGAGCTATTGGGGAAACACCACTTTTGGAACTTAAAAAGCTTTAAGCAATGAGTTTTTTTTTTTTTTTTAGTCCTAGCAAATAGTGGATATTATATCATCTTCTCTATAAATAAGATTAAGCTTCAACTTGGGTTGGTGATTTATATGATAGTGTAGACATAATAGCATGTTCCTTTTCCATTTATCTCATGTTCACTTTGTTTTTCCCTTTACCTTTTTTAAACTTACAATTTTCTATCTTAAATGGGGTACGTGTTTTCTTTTCTGGAATCAAACTTGCAATGTTGGGTAGGAAATAAAAGTTTTGAAAATTAGGTCAAATGGATGCAAGGACCCAAAATAAGGTTTGCTCTAAAATTCCTATAAAAAAGAGGTTTGCTCTAAAATTTCTTATGCAATTTTCAAATTAAATATGGCCTCTTATTTGAATATATGAGAGTTGACACTTTCAAATTATAAATTAATTTCTTGAATGCCACCACATTTATTTGACACTCACCAATTATCATAATCTTACTTTTCTTATTGCAGTATGAGGACATAATGTCTTCTAGATTTAATTTTTCAGGCCTATATTCATTAACTAATTTGAATAAGTTTTTCGTCCATCTTCTATATCATTAACACTGTATCCTTGCACATAATGATAATGATTTAAACCTTTTTCACTAATCTCATATAAAAAGGATAGTTCAAAGCAAATTTAAATTCACTTTTATAGTATGAATTTAACTATACATTCATGTAGCATAAGTTTTTTGTTATCATTTTCAAGTCATTTCAAGTAAACTAAATAGTTTTAATATTTATTCAATTATCCTGTGCATCGCATAGATTAGCAACTAGTTAACAATAAAATTGAGAAATTCTTTTGTTTATCAAAAAGGAAAAAATAAAATAAAAATAGAATTCAAGAAGAAGTTAATACTTTAGATGTATCTTGGGCAGGGATTAAATCAAGATTTGAACCGGGGGGGGAAGCATAACCAAAAAATATTTTTGCTAGTGTTGATTTTAGTCGACCAAAAAATGCATACACATCATAATATCATATTTGTGGATGTATTCTAATATTAATTTTTATGAATTTATTCTATGTAACGATTCAAATTATTTCTTGACTTGCAAAGTCAAGAATCTTTAAACTATATAAAAATTAATATTTTTTATTTTTCTTTCTGATATTTATTTCTTTAGTTTAAAATTAAAAAAAAAAATCCATAAGCCACAACAATATTATTATTAGTAATTTATTAACACAATAAAGTTACAACAAAATTAATGGATATAAGGTAGTATACTACTACATTCATTTTAAGATAACTTTGTGAATATAAGGTAGTATATACTATGTGATCTTTTCTTGGTTTCCCACCGTATTTCCTCAAAACTTTCAACTAGATACTAACCACTATTTGCGACAGGTGGGCCTATAGCGGGGTAAATCGCTGGCCTATGGAGTTTTTTCAAAGTGCTAGTACTTGGACTTGAACTGGGAAGCTCCCAGTCAAACACAAGACATCCATTTTGAGACCGAGTGCCCAACCACTCGGCCAATCTCATTGGGTTATATATATATACATATATATATACACACACACACAAACTATATGATCAGACCACAAAAAAGAAAAAGAAAAAGTTAAATGCATGTGGCTTTATGTTGGCCACAAGAACCACAATGAGTTGTAGCCATTTTTGCCACAATCTCCAAGGTGCCTTTTTCTACAATCATTTTGCAAAATAGAGAGAAGGCATGCATTGAAGTCTGAAGGTTGTGAAGTTAGAAAAAAAAAAAAAAATATATATATATATATATATATATATACATATATATAGAAGAAAAAGAAAGCAGCAGAGATGCAACCGGCCAGAGAAGAAGATGATGGTGGTGGTGCTACACTAAAGAATTGTTTTGCTAAGGATTTGTCATTTGTACTTATCTTGTTGGTATTTTTTTTTTCTATACTGGATTTGTGATTGTCTAAAGGTTTTTCTAATTATCTAGGTTTATGAATTGTTTTGTTGGTTTGTCTAATGGATTTTCTTGATATTTTTGGGGCAACGCAGCAAAGGGATGGTTTGATTAATTAAAACAATTTGGGAAATTTCATGGGTCAATTTGTAAAAATATTTGGGGAGGAGGGCAAGTATATACAATTTAGGGTCAAAAGTTTGAATTTTTGTGTAGCCTATACATACTACTAGTTAATTTTTCAAAATCTGTTGTGGGGGGGTGTGTCATGGCCCCCTAGCCCAAGTGTAGTTCCGTCTCTGCATGTAAGAATGCTCTAACTATGCCTCTTTTGGTTAAGAAGATGTTGAGGATATAGATGGCAACAAAGTTTGCAGTGTACACTCTATGGAAGCTGTGCATAAGAGGGATGAAGATGATGATGACAGTGTTTTAGTTGAGGCACTTCAAGCTGGTGCTTTTCAGAAGCTTTTGTTTCTCTTGCAGGTTGGTAGTGATGAGACTGTAAAGGAGAAGGCCACTGAGTTGTTGAAATTGTTGAATCCTCATAGAGAAAAGTTGATCTGTGTTGATTCATCAATGTATTTCAAGTGTCAATAGCAATATGCAGTTTGATTCCATAAAAATGTTTCTTTTCCTAGTGAGAAGAAATGGAGTATCTCTGAATACTCTCCTCTTGAAGGAGATTTTTCTCTTGAGTTGACTATTGCTTCTCATTACGGCTTGCGTAGAGTGCATGGTACAATATAAAGCTTTTACTTAATACAATATGTATCTTAATTTTTAGTTTTTCCTCTTTCGCAAGCTTGTGATGATAATATCAGCATTGTAAGATTTATCTTTTTATTTTAATCGTGTATTAAGAGATACTCCATTAAAATTAAGATACTCAATTATTTTTTAATAAATAAATAAGATAATCAATACAGTACCTTTTTTTTTTTAATTGTTAAAAATCTTTAACTTAGAGCATTAGCATCAGGTGTGCCAAATGCTAAATTTTTAGCATTTGTCACACCAAACATCAAAAACATTTAGTATTTATGGTCGTACACTTCTATTAGTTGAAGCATACGAACTAATGTGCTAACAAAATTTATTTTTTTAATATATTTTTCTCTCCTCTTTTTTCTTTCTTTTTTCTCTCTCCTTATCTCGCCTCTCTCTCTCTCTCTCTCTCTCTCTCTCTCTCTCTCTCTCTCTCTCTCTCTCTCTCTCTCTCTCTCTCTCTCTCTCTCTCTCAGAGACAACGTTGTGGAGTTCGACTAGTGGTGGTGGTCCAACTGTTGATGGTTTTTTGGCTTTGGGTTTCTTGGGTGGTCCGATTGTGGTAGTTATGATGTGAATGTGGTGGCTATGATTGATTTTGAGAGGCGGCGGTGTTATGGTTGTAGATGCGGTTTTGGTTGTGGATGTGGTTATTGTGGTGGTGATTTTTTTTGGGTTGTTGTCATGGGTTTTTCTTTTTCTATGGTTGTGGTTTAATTTTGATGGGCTGCAGTGGGCCAACTAATTTTGGTGGGTTGTGGTGGTTGTGGTTATGGTGGCCAGTGGTGGTTAGAAAAGATAGCTCCAAACATTTTTGGAGCCAAATATTGTCCTTTTTGAAATTGGATTAGGGATTTGATGACTGCGGTTTCGGTGCTTAATGAATTTCTTATGACAATGCTTCAAACTTAATAGACCGTCAATGAATGAATTAGAAATGAAAAACACTTTTCAATCCTAACAGCATTTAAATTATGAATATAGTTTAGATTCAATTAGGAGTTGGTGTAAAACAAATTGTAGAATTGGTTTTTAATTAGATTGTGTGTGATATTTTATGTTTGCCTATTCTTCTATTTGACGACAACAACAACACACACACACAAAATCCCTAATGTAGTAATATTTTAGGGAAAATTGCATTGACCTATCTCTTGAGGTTTTTCATTATTATACTCACTTCTCCTCTAGTTTGGAATAAACACTCAACTTCCATAAAATGTAAACTATTTGCACTAACCTCCCTTATTGATTGAAAAAATGCTTTAATTTTTTTAATTTCCTATTTTACCCTCCACTCAACTTTGGGATTTTTTTTTAACTTTTTCTTTAGAATTTTAATTAAAAAAAAAAGTCATTTAGAAAATATATGTGTATATACTAAATAATTTATATTTCAAGGGAAGTGTCTTATTTCAAACTAGAAGGGACATGATTACAATAATAGAAAATCTTTGTTCAAAAAAAAAAATTAATAGAAAATCTGAAAGGATGGTATAGGGTTATAAATAAAGGGTTCAACGCCAAACCTTTATAGAATTTAATCATTAATCTCTTGTTCTTTACTAATCTCTTCACCAGGAAAGGATCATGAGAATCTCACCTTAATTACTTTGTAAACGTCCATACGATCTAGCCCGTCGAATACTAGCACCACAACCATTATATTCCAACTTAAAAAAAACTGATGTGGCCCAAGCCCAGCCCAAGGTAATCAAGGCCCAGCGAGGGAAGAACCAGAAATTATGCAGGCTACAAAAGGAGGGGCCATTCATCATCTACATGTAAATCGTAATAATAGTTGGAGTATCAATGGTAAATATAATAAAAAAATTGAGCTTTATATGTCTTCTTGTATCATATGGTCAGGGATGGAGCCATTCTTTTTGGCCCCCAAAGTTTTTGGGAAAAGAGCTAATAGTATATATATATATATATATATATATAGTAAACTTATTTTAGCAAGGGCAAAGTTTAATTACAAAATTGGTTGTAGTTAAAGGTTATAAAATTAGTTATAACCTTACTTAATAAAATAAACATTATTACATATTTTGAAAATTTAATCATTGAATTGAATGTTCTTTATGTTTTTAATATATATGTTAAATTTTATGGCAATTGAATATTATTTACTATATGCTTTATAAGTTTATATTTTATGCAAAATTTTAAACTAAAAAAACTTGTAATTAAAATAGTTTATTGATGACATAGTTATTGATCTTTAATTTTCTAAAAATTTTGCAAGTATGAATGATATAAGAAGAATCAAATGATAGATTTGTCAAAATTTATTTTCAATAAAAAGATATTGAGCAAGGTTGTAGCTTAAGGCTCCGTTTGGATGTTCATAAGGGAATAGAATAGAATGATTATAAGAGAATGGAAAAGAACGGTGTTAAGGGTCATTTTCGTAAAGTTAGCCCAACCCAGCAAAGCAGGCAATGAGAGTGGCAGGCACAGAATAAAACTATCAGGCCCGAGCGGCAGGAATAACAGAACACAGGCTCATAACATGAGAAAATGGGTCTTGAGGAAGCAAATGGGCCCAAACGACCCGGAAAGAGAGAAATGACACCCATGGGCAATGTATGGTATGAAAAAGTGAGAATGGGCCGCGGCAGGTCCAAGGCAATGTAAACAAAGAAAGTAGGGGTCGATGGCAAGCCCATGAACCCCAAGGATGAGGATGAGGAGATTGGGCCGGGGAAGCCCAATTAAGTTAGTAAAAGCCCATGGGAACACAAAGTCAGTAAATGAGCCGAGGAAGCCTGAGGAAAGTAAAAGGGCCGCAGGCCCAAAGGAAAAAAGAAAAGGGACAATGGAGCCCATAAGAAAGAACACCAACAGACTCTTTTAAGTCACTAGGGGAAGAAGTGAAACGGCAGGTTTAAAAAAGGTCTAGCAGGAACATGTTATCATGGCAGGAAAAGCCAAATAATGAAACAAGACATAAGCATAAACCTAGAAATGGGCCCAGAGAAATGTATTAAGAAAAGCCCAATCCCAAAGGGAAGCAGTGAAAGTACAAAATGGCTCACATGAAAGAATGAAGGAGTATAGCAGACAAAGGCAAACAAAGCTCCATGAGCCGCAGGCAGGCTTTGAACGAACGTAATAGGGGAGCACGCGCAAAATCCAGGTGCCACCAGCCTGTACCCAGCCAATATGGGTCGTGGTGGGGCCATGGGTCAGTGGTAAGAGGTAAGGGGGGTGTGGTTTGGTGGTGGGGAGGGGGGAAAAGATTTATTTTACGTTCCCTGTCCAAGCCCTTTTGGGAGGTACGTCCTGCTGGGATGACAGACCGCCCAAAAGAGGTAAGATTGGGGAGGGAATGTTGGGTGCATGCCATAGGAAGAGAGAGAGATCATTTAAAGCCACGGCAGAGAGCAGTGCCACGGCGGACAGAAACAACACAAACCTGTCTTTGTCTGGCGAGGGCGAACAATGCGCAGACGGTGGTCGGCAAGCATGCCCAGACCAGACAAAGGCCGTTAGGGGGTAAAATGGTAAAAAAACGATCGCGGTAGGCCCTATAAAAGGAGCCTCGCCGTGCCCTGTAAAGAGGACCGAAAAACAGAGGAAGAAAATACATAAAGAGAGAACTAAAAGGAAAAAGAAAAGAAAGGAAGGAAAGATAAGAAAACCAATAGTGAGGGTAAGGGCATGCACCAATACATCTTTTCTCTTCTCTCCCCCTCAAAATCCTACTCTCTAAGGAACGATTAAGAACTGAGAACTTTCCTTCGGGCATTTATCAGTTAGGTCCGATTCCCTCAAAGTCATTAATCCCCACAGCAGGATATTCTCCGGAGAGGTTAATTTCATTGAGAGGAAGCGTTCTTCCTCTTTGATTTTCTGCCATTACAAACCCGATTTTGGTTTTGACGTTTATTTTGATTAACTCATCATTTAATCAATCGCTCTTCCTTATAGAAGCCATTATTATCATTGTCATTACTGCTACTGTGTTATTCGGTCCTTGTCATTGATAAAAGTTATTGTACTCTTTTTTCTTTCATTATCATTATATCTGCATGCCGTAATCTTATTGTAATAAGCTCTGCTTGCCGTAAGGATATTTCTGGTGGACTAGGCTAAGTTTGTGCGCAAGCCGGCCCAAAGTGAGTTGCATTTAGGCCGGTCTCAACTTCCCTACTCAGAACACATTAAGGCCCATCACCGCAGGAGGTAGCCCAGCCCAAACACAAAAAGGCCCCTACAAATGGAATGTATTTAAGTAAGAGAAATGAATAGAAAAGAATGGAATTAAGTAACTTTAATTGGATGTTTTAAAATAAAAGGAATGTAAATGAATGAAAATGAATAGAATGTAAGTAATCTTGTTTGGGTGCAACATGGAGGGAATGAAATGAAATCATTTTATGACAATATTACTATTAGATCCCTATTTTAAAATAAATGGTTGACTATATAGGGGTATTTTGGGAGTTTTAGTAAAAAAATCATTAAATTTAATTCCATTCCCTCCCATTCCTCCCAATTTCGGGAAGAATAAAAATTTGAGATTTTAAGGAAATAGAGAGGAATGAGTATTCTCTCATACTCATTCCATTTCCTTCCACTTAAATTCTCAAACAAGAGAATGAGATTTCCATTCCCTCCATTAAAACTCCTAAACAAGGGAATGGAAAAATATTTTAAAATTATTTTTTTCATTCATTTTCATTCCCTCCTTCAAAACAAGGCCTAAGGCTACAACTAATTTTGTAGCTAAATTTTGTCTTTATAGTAATTTTGCCAAATAAAATTATACTTACCCCCTTAACAAAATCATTAGCCCTCTTAAACAAAAAGAAGAAGCCCATAATATATATATATATATATATATATATATATATATTTACTGATCTAGAGACCAGAATCCCAAAATACAAATTAGCAAGTTCAAAAAAATTAGCCCAATCACAAAATGACCAAGAGAAAAGTTAAAGAAAATATAGCCCAAAATTGTGGGACCTGCCTGTGTGTGAGAAATCCGACATATATACCAGGTACAAGATATAATTTTCACAAGAATGGAGCCATTCTTTGGCACTAAATTTTGGAAAAAAAGTTAATAGTATATATATAGTAACTAATTTTAGCAAGAACAAAATTTAGCTACAAAATTGATTATAGCTTAAGACTAAAAAATTAGTTGAATAAACATGATTACATATTTTGAAAATCTAGTCATTGAATTGAATGTTGTTTATGCTTTTAATATACACGTTAAATTTTGTGGCAATTAAATATTATTTACTATATACTCTATAAGTTAATATTTTATGCCAAACTTTAAATTACAAAAACTTCCAATTAAAATAGTTTATTGATAACATAGTGTTAAGGGTCATTTTCATAAAGTCAGCCCAACCCAGCAAAGCAGGCAATAAGAGTGGCAGGCACAGTATAAAACTATCAGGCCCGAGCGGCAAGAATAACAGAACACAGGCCCGTAACATGAGAAAATGGGTCTTGAGGAAGCAAATGGGCCCAAACGGCCCGGAAAGAGAGAAATGACACCCATGGGCAATGTATGGTATGAAAAAGTGAGAATGGGCCGCGGCAGGCCCAAGGCAATGTAAACAAAGAAAGTAGGGGTTGATGGCAAGCCCATGAACCCCAAGGATGAGAATGAGGAGATTGGGCCGGGGAAACCCAATCAAGTTAGTAAAAGCCCATGGGAACACAAAGTCAGTAAATGGGCCGAGGAAGCCTGAGGAAAGTAAAAGGGCCGCAGGCCCAAAGGAAAAAAGAAAAGGGACAATGGAGCCCATAAGAAAGAACACCAGCAGACTCTTTTAAGTCACTGGGGGAAGAAGTGAAACGGCAGGTTTGAAAAAAGTCTAGCAGGAACATGTTATCATGGCAGGAAAAGCCAAATAATGAAACAAGACATAAGCATAAACCGAGAAATGGGCCCAGAGAGATGTATTAAGAAAATCCCAATCCCAAAGGGAAGCAGTGAAAGTACAAAACGGCCCACATGAAAGAATGAAGGAGTATAGCAGACAAGGGCAAACAAAGCTCCATGAGCCGCAGGCAGGCTTTGAACGTACGTAACAGGGGAGCATGCGCAAAGCCCAGGTGCCACCAGCCTGTACCCAGCCAATATGGGTCGTGGTGGGGCAATGGGTCAGTGGTAAGAGGTAAGGGGGGTGTGGTTTGGTGGTGGGGAGTGGGGAAAAGATTTATTTTACGTTTCCTGTCCAAACCCTTTTGGGAGGTACGTCCTGCTGGGATGACAGACCGCCCAAAAGAGGTAAGATTGGGGAGGGAACGTTGGGTGCATGCCATAGGAAGAGAGAGAGAGCATTTAAAGCCACGGCAGAGAGTAGTGCCACGGCGAATAGAAACAGCATAAACCTGTCTTTGTCTGGCGAGGGCGAGCAATGCGCAGACGGTGGTCGGCAAGCATGCCTAGACCAGACAAAGGCCGTTGGGGGATAAAATGGTAAAAGAACGATCGCGGCAGGCCCTATAAAAGAAGCCTTGCCGTGCCTTGTAAAGGGGACCGAAAAACAGAGGAAGAAAATACATAAAAAGAGAACTAAAAGGAAAAAGAAAAGAAAGGAAGGAAAGATAAGAAAACCAATAGTGAGGGTAAGGGCATGCACCAATACATCTTTTCTCTTCTCTCCCCCTCAAAATCCTACTCTCTAAGAAACGATTAAGAACTGAGAACTTTCCTTTGGGCATTTATCAGTTAGGTCCGATTCCCTCAAAGTCATTAATCTCCACAGCAGGATATTCTCCGGGGAGGTTAATTTCATTGAGAGGAAGCGTTCTTCTTCTTTGATTTTCTGCCATTACGGACTCGGTTTTGGTTTTGACGTTTATTTTGATTAACTCATCATTTAATCAATCGCTCTTCTTTATAGAAGCCATTATTATCATTGTCATTACTGCTACTGTGTTATTCGGTCCTTGTTATTGATAAAAGTTATTGTACTCTTTTTTCTTTCATTATCATTATATCTGCCTGCCGTAATCTTATTATAATAAGCTCTGCTTGCCGTAAGGGTATTTCTGGCGGACTAGGCTAAGTTTGTGCGCAAGCCGGCCCAAAGTGAGTTGCATTTGGGCTAGTTTCAACTTCCCTACTCAGAACACATTAGGGCCCATCACCGCAGGAAGCAACCTAGCCCAAACACAAAAAGGCCCATACATTAAATTGGCGACTCCGCTGGGGAGTTGAGAAATAGACAGGGACGAAAGCCCACACAAACAAATACCTCCAAAGTCCAGGACAACTCGGAATATGAGTGCTGTACCCTCACAAGCAGAGTCCAGTCCTACGACGCCTCACCAACCGCCACCTAACCAGGCAGAAGGTGCCAACGGAACGGGGGCTGATCCCCAACTGCCACCAAGAATGCCTATTGACAATGCCAACATTTTCATCGAAGTTTTACAGTCATTGCAACACTCACAGCAGCAAATGATGGAAGAAATCCGCCAGCTGAAAGCTGACAAGATGAAAGAAAAAGGAAGCCAGCATGACCCAGGGCATGCAATAGATAAAGAAGAAACACCGGCAGGAGGTGTCCTACACAATGCAGAGTAACGTTTCATCACTATGGCTGAGGTGTCCGCCCTCTTGGAGTAGGAAAGGGCCAGGGCACCTAAGGAGAGGTTCTATGCACGAAGGCCTCCTTACCCACTAAGGGTACTCAGCAAACCATACCCTGAGAGGTATGAACCAAAAGCTTTCGCACAGTACGATGGTAGAAGGGGAAGTGCTGTCGAGCACGTGAGCAAGTTCATTGATACATTTGGCCCTTATGCCGCAGACGAGGACTTATGTCTTCGAGAATTTTCTAAATCATTGTGTGACCGGGCTTACACCTGGTACATTGGATTAAAGCCAGGAACCATACCAACATGGGATGATACGGCGGATGTATTCTGTACCAAGTACTTCCATGGAGAAGAAACGGTGATGCTTGCAACCCTGCAAGCAACCAAACAAAGAAGCGGTGAAGACTTGATGGAATACATCAAGAGATTCAAGGACATAGCACTTGATTGCTATGACCATTGTGAAGAAAGGACGCTGGTTGAGATATGTATGACGAACATGATCAGGGAGTACAGGGCAGTACTCGAAAATTTGGAAATCTCCCAATTCGCCCAGCTATTGCAGAAAGCAAGAAAGACGGCCCAGTTCGTGAAGCCAAGCTTAGACAAGAGAAACGCCCCACAGGCAATGACGGTGTCCACTGGAGAACGGAGAAGGAAGACTGAGGGGAGGGAATATGATACTCCCCCACCAATACCATGCACCTCAAAAGAATTAGACGTGCTGCTAGACAAATGGATAGCAGATGGAATTTTCAAACCTAACCAGGTTGCCAGGGAGCCCTTGGAGGAAGAAAGGAGGGACCCACGTTTTTGTCGTTTACACAATTATGTCCAACATGCTACTGCAGAATGTTGGGCGCTCCGCAGACTAGTGCACCGTAGGATAAAGGAGGGGACTTTAGAACTGTCCTAGCAGGAAGTCCAAAGAAACCCACTCCCAAACCATAAAGGGAAGGGTGTAGTAGCAGTGGTAATTTGTGCTGACCCAGGAGAGGACGAAGAAGAAAACATGGCTTTGCCTGCGGCGGCCATTACCACTATGCAACAGAGTTCCAAGTTCAAGAATTTGTTTGATCAGTTGGGACTCTCAGCAAAGGAAAGAAAGGTAGCCACCGAGGCCTTGGTGAGCATTGCCTCTCGTGCAGGGGTAGAATGTCTATCGGCAGAAATAACAGATGAAAGGGCTCTCTTACAGGAGTCAACTGAAATCACTTTTAGTGAGGAAGATATGGAAGTAGGGCATCCGGACCACAAGAAACCCTTGTACTTGGCGGCATCCATAAATCAAATCCCCATAAAGAGAGCTTTAGTGGACACAGGTGCGTCTGTGAATCTCATTCCATTGAGCACTCTACAGGCAACAGGAATTTCAGAAAGGAAGATTCAGGAATGCCCAATGGAAGTAACAGGGTTCGGTGGAAGGGGCGAGTACACAGTGGGCCACATTTAGCTGTGGTTGAAGGTGGGCCCCATAGCCTCTTTAGCACGGTTCCATGTGGTAAAAACTGAAGTATCCTACCACGTGCTTCTAGGAAGGCTATGGTTGCATAAACACCGGCTGGTCCCATCCATTTATCACCAATGTGTGAAAGGAAGATTGAAAGGCAGAATGGTACGCATAGCCGCGAATCCCTCACCATTCGAACAAGTAGAAGCTCACTTAGTAGAAACTATGTTCTACGATCAATGGGCTCCCTCCGAGGAGAGTTCAGTATCAAGACCACTAGGGACTTTTGTACCTAGATGGGAAGATGTCCAGAATGACCAAGAACCTGATCTAAGGCACGTGGGGCCCGCAATCGAAACCCAGATGGGCCCCACCCAAGAAGAACAGCACGAGGGTTTGACGTGCTGTAGAGTCCAAGAAAGCCCAGAGGAAGGAAGTAACAAAGAGGAATACGAAAAAGTTATAACCGAAAAGGAGGTGCAGGTCATGGCAGAAGAGGAATACAAAAAAGTCCTTCATTCACATATGAACCGCAAGAACGCTCCATATGTTCAAGGGGCTAAATGTTAAGGGTCATTTTCGTAAAGTCAGCCCAACCCAGTAAAGCAGGCAATAAGAGTGGCAGGTACAGAATAAAACTATCAGGCCCGAGCGGCAGGAATAAGAGAACACAGGCTCGTAACATGAGAAAATGGGTCTTGAGGAAGCAAATGGGCCCAAACGGCCCGGAAAGAGAGAAATGACACCCATGGGCAATGTATGGTATGAAAAAGTGAGAATGGGCCGTGGTAGGCCCAAGGCAATGTAAACAAAGAAAGTAGGGGTTGATGGCAAGCCCATGAACCCCAAGGATGAGAATGAGGAGATTGGGTCGGGGAAACCCAATCAAGTTAGTAAAAGCCCATGGGAACACAAAGTCAGTAAATGGGCCGAGGAAGCCCGAGGAAAGTAAAAGGGCCGCATGCCCAAAGGAAAAAAGAAAAGGGACAATGGAGCCCATAAGAAAGAACACCAGCAGACTCTTTTAAGTCACTGGGGGAAGAAGTGAAACGGCAGGTTTGAAAAAGGCCTAGCAGGAACATGTTATCATGGCAGGAAAAGCCAAATAATGAAACAAGACATAAGCATAAACCGAGAAATGGGCCCAGAGAGATGTATTAAGAAAAGCCCAATCCCAAAGGGAAGCAGTGAAAGTACAAAACGGCCCACATGAAAAAATGAAGGAGTATAGCAGACAAGGGCAAACAAAGCTCCATGAGCCGCAGGCAGGCTTTGAATGTACGTAATAGGGGAGCATGCGCAAAGCCCAGGTACCACCAGCCTGTACCCAGCCAATATGGGTCGTGGTGGGGCCATGGGTTAGTGGTAAGAGGTAAGGGGGGTGTGGTTTGGTGGTGGGGAGGGGGGAAAAGATTTATTTTACGTTCCCTATCCAAACCCTTTTGGGAGGTACGTCCTGCTGGGATGACAGACCGCCCAAAAGAGGTAAGATTGGGGAGGGAACGTTGGGTGCATGCCATAGGAAGAGAGAGAGAGCATTTAAAGCCACGGCAGAGAGCAGTGCGATAGCGGACAGAAACAACACAAACCTGTCTTTGTCTGGCGAGGGCAAGCAATGCGCAGACGGTGGTCGGCAAGCATGCCCAGACCAGACAAAGGCCGTTGGGGGGTAAAATGGTAAAAGAACGATCGCGGCAGGCCCTATAAAAGGAGCCTCACCGTGCCCTGTAAAGGGGACCGAAAAACAGAGGAAGAAAATACATAAAAAGAGAACTAAAAGGAAAAAGAAAAGAAAGGAAGGAAAGATAAGAAAACCAATAGTGAGGGTAAGGGCATGCACCAATACATCTTTTCTCTTCTTTCCCCCTTAAAATCCTACTCTCTAAGGAACGATTAAGAACTGAGAACTTTCCTTCGGGCATTTATCAGTTAGGTCTAATTCCCTCAAAGTCATTAATCCCCACAGCAGGATATTCTCCGGGGAGGTTAATTTCATTGAGAGGAAGCGTTCTTCCTCTTTGATTTTCTGCCATTACAGACCCGGTTTTGGTTTTGACGTTTATTTTGATTAACTCATCATTTAATCAATCGCTCTTCCTTATAGAAGCCATTATTATCATTGTCATTACTGCTACTGTGTTATTCGGTCCTTGTTATTGATAAAAGTTATTGTACTCTTTTTTCTTTCATTATCATTATATCTGCCTGCCGTAATCTTATTGTAATAAGCTCTACTTGCCGTAAGGGTATTTCTAGCGGACTAGGCTAAGTTTGTGCGCAAGCCGGCCAAGCCGGCCCAAAGTGAGTTGCATTTGGGCTGGTCTCAACTTCCCTACTCAGAACACATTAGGGCCCATCACCGCAGGAGGCAGCCCAGCCCAAACACAAAAAGGCCCCTACACATAGTTATTAATCTTTAATTTTCTAGAAATTTTGCAAGTATGTAATCCAATGATGGATTTGTCAAAATTCATTTTCATTAAAAAGATATTGAGCAAAATTGTAGCATAAGATTACAACCAAATTTGTAGCTAAATTTTGTATTTTTAGCAATTTTGCCAAATAAAATTACACTTGCCCCCTTAACAAAATCATTAGCCCTCTTAAACAAAAAAAAGAAGCCCATAAAAAAAATATATCTATTTACTGATCTAGAGACTAGAATCCCAAAATACAAATTAACTAGTTTAAAAAAATTAGCCCAACCACAAAATGACCCAGAGAAAAGCTAAAGAAAATTTAGTCCAATCAACCAACTTTGGACCCCGCCCTTGAAAAATTTAAACAAAACCAATTTGAACTCAATACCACAATAGAATCCCAAAACCATTCCATCAAATTCCCAAAAAAAAGAAAAAAGAAAAAAAAAGAGCAAAAACCTAATCAGAGACGCTTATGAAGACCGAGGCATGACTGTGTGAGGAGGCCAAGCAAAGTGAAAACATCAGGAACTGGTTAGAGATAGGCAAAGTGGGTGACCATTTCAATGGTATGTTGCAACTTGTAAGCTTGCATCTCTCTCTGGCGTCTCTGTTGTTGTTGTTGTTTTTTTCCCCTAGACTTTTCTTTCTCTATTGGAAATTTGATAGCATTTCTTATATGAGTGGTGGGCTTCAAAGACTAGATTGACTCCCATAGTGTGTCAGTGAATCTGTGGTGTTAGTGTGTGTGGTGTGTTATAGACTTACGATGCATGTGGTGTGTTATAGTGTATGAGGTTATTTTATTTTATTTATTTTGTGGTATTATGTTCAAAAAAGCAAAGTAGTACTATAGTAGTAGTTATTAAAAAGAGATAAATAATAGTTAGTGAACTTTGTGTTTGGCAGAGTTAAAATCCACTAGGGTTATTCATTTTCAATTTTTAATTTAATTTGTTAGTTGATTAGTTAAGAAACTATTCGAATTGTAATGGGATTAACGTTGTTATTCAACTATTATCAACATAATTACTCAATTAGAATGATTTTCTATTAGACTCTTTGATAATGTATATTAAAAGGGAAAGAGAGATGCAAATTTTATTATAGAATAAATTATATGTGATTTTTGGGATTTAAATAAATGTCTAGTTCCATCATAGAACATATGACATAGATTGAAGTTCTAATGTATTAATAAAAAAAAAAATTGAAAAATGGTTATTTTGTATTTTCTCTTTTATTGATATTTCTTTAATATTGAATGGTAGCTTGGATTTTCATGAAAAAAAATTCTGTTAATGTTTTACTCCCTCCCCCCCCCCCCTGCCGCGCGGGGGAAATACAAGTCCTGGCTCCGTCCCTGCATATGGTTCAATGTAATTATTTTACAACCACTCCTAGAGTTGTTTAGCAAGCCCTCCAACTCTTTACCTAGCAAGTCTGTGGTTGAGACTTGAGAGTTCTTTGACACATCCTATGATAATCACATGTCATTCATGAGCAAGGTTCAAGCAGGTCAAAGACTCAAAGGCAATAAACATAATGTGTTATACATCTAACTAAAACTTAAAAGGAACTGGATCATTCAATTGGAGATGATGTAATTTGGTCTCTCTTCATAGTGGTCTATTGGGTCCAATGCTCCTATGCACTAAACCGGTTGGAATTTGGAACATGTCAAGTAATTATCATGTATCCACATCTCAATAGGTGTGTACTAAACCCAAGCCTTTCCCTACTAAGTTTACAAGTGGTTATTCATGCAAATGCTAAACAAGTCAGTGGAGTCATAAGATTTCATGCAAATGTCAATGGGTAATCCCAAGGTTTTTTTTTTTTTTTTTGGTGATGACTTAAATCCCATGTTTACCTATTGTATGCTTTTAAATTGGATTGGGACAATTTCAAAGACATCCAAATTGGTAACAAAATTTTAATACTTCCTAAGGACCTACCTGAGAGGCCTAACAGAATAACCTAAAAAAAAGGCCAAACTAAAGGACCTAACACAGGGCTGAACACAATGGCCTAGCTAACACACAGGTCTAAAAGAGTGGCCAAACAGACTAGTAACATATTTAATGTTTTTAGATTTATTCCATTTATTTACATCTTGGGACTGCTGTCCCAACACACTATTCTCTTTAGCCAAGCTAAGGAGATAACTAGTTGGCATGCTAACTGCCTAGTTTAAGGGTGGTTGGGATTGCTTCCCTAATACACATTGCCTCAGCTAACTTAATAAGACAACTAGCTAGCAAGTCTACTATTAGGTCTTAGATCGATTCACGATAAAGTTATCTCCCCATGCTCTATAAATACCCCATCACTCAGTAGATAAGGTATTCCTAGCAATCCCCTTATTCAATATATTTTTTTCATTTTCACTTCTCATATTTTCCACTGGTTTTTAGACTTATATTTTCTCATGAGCTTTGCTGCTCTTCCTTTTTTAAGCCAAGAACCAAAAATATTAATCTTCTAGTGGACTAAGACCTGATTCTCAAAAATCTCAGCACCCAATCAAAAATAAATAAACAAATAAATTTATTTCATGTAAAAATTAATACTAAAATTATATATACATAAGATTTAGGATAAATGGTGTATACTTCATCAAGGCTTGAAGCCCAATATCCATATTCAACCACGAACAACATAGGCCATCTTCAAATAATGGCATCAGACCCACTGAGTTGACACTCAATTTTTCTTACCCATGGCCTAAGTCCATGGCCAATTCTAAGTCTTTAAACAAGTTAAGCAGTGGTCTAGGAAGGAAGAGAGTGATTTTTGATAAATTGCTAACATGTTAGCCATCCCCTTAGTCAATGTATTAGCTTGGAGCACATTAACCAAGGGATTGGCTCAAGTCTACTCATACATAACTTTTTGTATTTTATTTTTTCTTATTAGTTTTCTCATAATACAAATTATCGTTCATTACATTAAATGCTCACAGCTACCTTTTATATTATCTAAAAAGTATCTTTTTCTTTGCAGCTAAAACCAAGTATTACATTCACCTTGATAATTTCCCAACTAGGAAATAAAGCCAACTCAACTACAAGGCTCAAGGAAAGCCCTTTGTCCTATGTGAAGCATTTTGAATCATTCATATCTATAGATAAACATACCCTCAATAGAAAAAACCATGATTTGTCCAGCCGGCCAAAGACGTTTCTATTATTCAAAGCAAATTATACCCATTATAACATATTATATATCAATATATTTTTGATAATTCAATAGTTGGTGGTGAAGAGGTTTAAACTCTAAATTTCTATGTTAAAAAAAACCAAGAAGTGTTAACCTAAAAGCTCTTGGCTCATTATATATATCAATATAGATATAGAAATTCCCAAAATTCATAGACCATTTATTGTGCTGCTTTATGCTTAATCTCTCGTAGCCAACCACAACCTAAATGATTTTAAAACTGCTAATACAATTCATAAGTAAAACTCCCAACGAAAATTCTGACCTTTGTGTGGAAACTTCTCCATGATTGTCTCCTGTGAATTCGAACCTTGGCAGTAGAGGTATACCAGCTATTGTCACTTACCCTTTGTGCAGTGAAGATAGCGAAACTTCCTCACATCCGTTTCTTTCCTGCCCCCTTGTTAGAGCAGTGTGGCGTGGTTTTGTTTTTCCAATCTGAACTTCGGAAGAAACTCAACCAGATTGAGGTTAATTAATGGCAGGCTAGTTGTGTCTTAGATAATAAAAAGTTGGAACAAGACAATATGATTTACTTGCAAACCATTTTCACCACCCTCTGGACAATCTGGAATGACAGAAACCAGGCCGTAATGGAAGTGTCCCAATCCAACTGATGTTTTACTCACATCCCAAACTCTCATGCAGGTACCAAGAAGCTTAAGCTTAAATCAACCGTCTCAGCCAGAGTGTCAAAACCAAGATGGGATGGGGGCGGGGGGAGTTATCAGGAACTGGCAGCTATAATCAAGATTGATGGGAAGAGAAAAAAGAAATTTAGAAGAAGCGGGCATGCTTATGAAGCTAAGAACAATGAAGGAACCAGAATGTTTGTAGGATGCAATAGTACTGGAGCCTCAACTACTAACATGGCAATTCAGGAAGCATTGGAGGCAAGCTTACAAGATAAGAATTTAGGTTGTCGACACATCATTGTACTCACTGGCAGCAAGAACTTGGAACGGATCTGCAACAAGAAGAAAAGTCCCCACTGGAGAGAGCAAGCATTGCTGACAGACCTCCAATTCCTCCAACTCATCACTGCCGGGTACAACCAGCAATTTTGTAATGCTGAACTTGATATATTTGCCTTTTGTCATATGTCAATGTGGGTATCGAAAAACAATTTTCAAAATGCGTATTCAATTTTGGGTGTTCCATTTCTAACCAAAGAGAGAACTATTGTTGCTCAGACGACCTCTTACAGGAACTTACCATAAATTTAAACCACAACTTAGATTTATACATGAACTTTTTTTATCGGTAAAAAATTATAAATAAACTTTATATACTGATATCCAGAGATAAAATGTCAATTTACAGCCAAAAGCATGCCTTGACCTCTGTTGTTTATCCTCTTTATTTATTAATTTTTCGTGTAACAAAATGTCCATCTGTATGTGGAGTTGTGAAGAGAAAATGTAAAATTAGCTACTTTAAACTGAACAATGCCTGGCATACAGTTATGAACAGTATTAAAACAGGAAGCTCTTCAGGTTACACGAATTAGAAGCACTACCATGATGAAAATACATGTCATTGCAAAGATCGCAAGCCATGTGAAGCACGATGTCTTAGAGCTCTCAGAGAATATCTTCATGGCTCGCACATTGGCACGCCCAGTACTTGCCAAGCTATGCTCAACAGCTTGCTCAGTAGAATCAAGTATCTGCACTCAGCATAATCAAGTTATGAGACTACTTGATCATCAGTCAACACCAAAAACATGAAACAGAAAAAGGTGAAAGCTATTTAACGAGATTAAGAATTCAATCATTATTGTTCAGGGTAAACATAGTAATGATGTGATTACAATAAGATCCTCCCAAGAGAACACCATGTGATTTAAATACGATCCTTCCAAGAGAACGACACCATGGGATGAGTAGGCATGTATTCAAGTTTCTATCAAAGGACATACCCAGTGCATGACAATTGTGTTGACAATCCAAGAGAATAAAGAAATTGTGGTGGAGGTGAAAGAGGGATCTGTAATGGCCGATTATGTTTTTGTTGCAGTACAGGGTGGTGCAATGATGGAAAACCCTGTGGTGACTAGACTCCAAATGAAGGCAATGATATTGAGAATGTACAGACTTCAAAGTAGTACCTGATTGCATTTAGTCAAAACCACATTCTTTTTACACTCTTTTTACAACTACACAAGATAATCCCACTAATCCTGCACCCACCACAGATTGAATCCCAGACCTTGAAAATGAGAAGTATGACTAGGCTACAAGCTTACATCTCCCCCCTCCTCTTTTTGCCCTTTTTAATGCGAACCAGACGTCCGCGAAATTTTGTTAATAAAATCCTAGAGAAGAAAGAAAAAGAAATGAAGACAACAAAGGTATTTGTTCTTTGATTGGTAAGTCACACACATGTAGCGGATCTTGAACCCATGACTCATCCTCTACTCTATTCTTGTAAGAAGAAAAAGGGTCATTTGAATGTAGCCTTGGCTTATGAATAGCGGTAATGAGCAAGCAGCAATGATGCAGGGAAAGAGGTGTGGGGTTATGGGGGCTGGAAGTTGGCATAAATGGAAAGCAGAATGGTGATGGTGGTAAAACTGATTTTTGTTGAAACTTAAAACAATTTAAAAATTCAACATATTATGTACTGCAAGTCACTATATTTAGTTATTACTATAAAATAAATTGACTTCTTGGAGCATTCTCAATGTTATTATAACATCATTTGTTTACTATGACATCATTTGTTTTAACGCTAATGTTTTTTGAAAAATGAGTCAATTTCCAAGAAGTATTTTCTAAAAATCTATCTCATTTTCCTATATTTGGTAGCAATCTTAAAATGAGTTGAAAAACTATTTCTTGGCTTCCTTTATTTAGCTTGGCGTGAGATAGAGTTGTTTTCCAGAAAATTTTAGCGGAAAACAACCTCTAAAAGATAAGCCATACTTTTTTCTGTTGACCATAGATAGTTTTCCTTTGACCCATTTCTTATGATCCTACCAAACACTAGAAAACACAAAAAACTATCTTCACATAAGGTTTCCATTGAAACGATCGGAGGTAACGAAGAAGAGTAAAGGTATCCTAATCATACTATCATAGAAATGGTGAGATAACAATAATTGGAAAATAAATCTTTAGAATGCCATATATCCACTTAATTCATGTCAGAAGTGTATAACATGCTCACAGAATTAATACCTCGAAGTTAGAATCAAACACTTCATGACTAGAGTCATTGCTCCCTGATCTCCATGCATAGTGAAGCAGGACAACCAAAACAAAACTAAAACAACAGTAAAATAAAAAGGGATATGACCTAGAAGTCAGCACCTAAGCTTGGCTTGGAGTCAACATCAAACAAGAAAACCATTAGGAGTCAGCACTTAGAGTGTGGAACTAGAGTCCGCACCAAAGCACCAAACCAAAGAGAAAAGGCCATTTGTTTCATTCATCAAAATATCAACAATTTTCTCAAGGAGTACAATAGGTTGCTTATAAAGGATTATTAAACCTAGCTCCAATTGGCGTAGGAAACCCTAATTGCCTTATTACAAAAATAACATTGCTTCCAAATTAAAATTCTAATAGTATAATAAACTACTAGGACCTAAAATATAAAAATACAATTGACTTGCAAACATTTATAATACTAATCAAAAATTTTCTTGCATCTCTTGCATCACATAGTCATTGCTCTAAATCAACATGACTTTATACTTTGCAAACAGTGTGATTATAACATAGTACTTGCGAGGAAATGCTCAATTACTTAAAATGTAAGAAAAGGAAATGGTCCAGCATGAAGTTGAATATTGACATGGAAAAATTTTAAGATGCACTAAATGCAACTTCTTTAAACAAGTTATTGGGAGTTGAGATCAGTGAGTGACACTCCAACACTAAACTAAAATAGCTAGTAACTTCACCAAACAAATCGTTTGTAGTTGGGTTTTCAAGATCAGTAGGTAACTCTCACAGTTAACCATGTTAGCTTGACAAGGAGATCAGTACTCTGGAATGATGGAAAATTTTAGTACTTTGGGAACTGCCAAAGAGTCACACCACGGTGGATCCTTTTCACCACGTTTTCATTTGCATGGAAAACTAGGTAATATGGCTAGCAGAGAACTGCAGATTAAAGGAATGGAAACCCATTGAGGCATCAAGGAACAACCATCTAATTATCTGTTCCTTTCCTGATAATTTACTAGTAGTTTCAAAACAACAATTTGAACCCAAAGAAAAACATGGTGTCAATCTTAGTGAAAAGCTTTAATAAAATAGATCCAAAACTTTTTTTAGTCTTTGTACCAGAGAGCTGCAGGCTGCAGCAGCTATTCATTCACCTTCTCTAATTAACTATTACCAAAGGCCAAAAAACTCAAGCTATTGTAGTTTAGGCCTGAGTGGGTTGATAATGTGTGCAACACCCACTGGGTGCATGTACAATTTACTGAGAGAGACAGAAAGAGAGAGCATAAGTTGAGGATGAGTCGTGCATTCAAACACTATTCCAAAGGCCAATGAGCTCCAGCACAAATGACATTTCGTTCTCCAATAAGAATAGTTGAAGGGTAATGTTGTGCATTCATAGCCCACTGGATATGTATATAACATTATAACTTACTAATAATGGGAGAAAGGGAAAACAGAAAACCAATTACAAAAGACCAAGAAAAACAGTTGGGATTAGCCCTTAACCATTCAAGAGTGTTAAAGCACAACCAAAATTTTCTATACATAATATATAGAATAAGCAATCTCTTCTGTCTTAAATTTTAGCATATGTAACCTCTATCCAAATAGAGATACCCCTTTACAAAATCCAACTGTTAAAGGGATCATGGATTTAGTGCACCGCAAATCACCAAAATTCAAAACTTAGAACTGCATCGATAATGTTTTGTAACATTTCAAATTCTCCCTTTACAAAGGTAATTTAAGAAACCAAAAAATTTGAGTAAAATGCACTTACAACCTCTGAACTTTGGGGCAGTTGCACTTGCATCCCTGTGTTATTTTAGCCAATCTAGTACAAAAACTATAGTACCATAGCACATAGGCCCCCTTACCCTTTTTTTTTTTTTTTTTTTTTTTTTTTACCAATTTAGTACATAAACTTTGGTACAGTAATAAATAGAATAGACCCTCTAAATTTTTATGTTGTTGTTGTAAGACACCCTCATTTACATCATTTTTGTTAATGACTTGGTGCAAAAGAGGTTAAATTTGATTGAAAGAAATTTTTTTAAGGGGATCTAGCTAATACAGTGTCAAAATTTATATACTAAATTGTCGAAAGAAAAAGTTTTTTTTTTTTGGATAAGTATAGGGGCATAACTGCAACTAACCCAAAGTTCGAGGGGTGTAAGTGCATGTTATTTAAAAACCTTTATAAATATGACTTTTTAAATGGCACAAAATTTTGGGATGTCCTAAAAATGAATAAAAGACTATGTGACTAAGTATGATTTATGAAAGAACACCCTCCCCCTAAAAATCACCACCCCCCCCACCCCCCCCCTCCCCCTCCCCACAATATGTGAGTTCTTACTTTTTCAGTGCTTTGCAAGGAATTGCTCATCATCAGACTGCTCTCCTTAAGTTGCCGTGCCAACCCAACCATTTCATCAGTCAAGTCCTCTTGAAGCTTTCTGTGACAGGAGAAATTCAGAAAAGATTTATAACCACACAATAGGAAGAACAGTGATTGGATACAAAATTACACCTATTAGTGCTAACTGATATTGTTGTACCTGATTGTTTGCGATTGATGCTATTAAAAGGATTTGATTTAATTTGATTTTTTTAACCTTTTTTTTTTTTTTTGAAAAGTAATTTTTATAGCATGGTTTTGAAACCTAGACCATTCAAAGAACCCTTAAAGAGAGAGGTTTAAGGTTTTTGAGGTTGGACCAAGATCAAATTAAGGTCAAACTGTGATGACGTCATTATTAATTTAATAATTATTTAAAAGATAAATAATATATTAAATTAGTAAAAATAGAAAAATTAACGAAAATAGTCCAAATAAATATAGAGATCTATCTTTCAAATGTATTTTTTATATCATAACTTTCATATGGCAAATAAGAAATATTAAATCCTAGGTAAACATAAATAGATATTGAGTTTCTCAACCAATCAACCAATGGAGTCAATACCGAATATACATACGAAATTAATATACTCAACATTTTTGTTAGAGCTCAATATTCTACTCTTTTTATGTATGCCTACGTCTAAATTATCTTAGGTAATGCCCAAAATGAAGAGATACTAAGAAGGTTGTCATCCAATCATACACAAAGATCTTATTAAAAACTGCTTAAGAACTTGACTTGGGCATTTGGGCATCCAACACCATCAAAAGTCCCACAGTTCCTCTCTTAGCCAAATTGTCCACAACACAAACAATAGAACCGCTTTCCATATTTTGGAACTCTTGTGACAATAAAATCTTCCTTGCCAATACTATAGCATCTGTGGTACAGTCTTCAGCATAACCCTTAATACCCCAAATAAAGAATAAATGACCAAATATCTTGAGCCACTGAACAAAGAAGTAGAAAGTTCTCAATTGACTCCCTGCTATTCTCGCACATACAAGACCAATCAACAACCACAATGCTTCGTTTTTAAACGTTATCCACCTTCAATTACCCATTGTTGCTGTCCAAACAATAAAAGCAATCTTCCTAGGTACCTTAGTGTGCCAGATGCACCTCCATGCAAAATGTAATCCCATAAATTTTCTCAGAACATCATGATTAAAGCTAACTTCAAACTTTACAATTTTAGTTGAAATCTAGGATAATTGATACTCTTGTTGACTAGACAAAAACTTTGAATACAATACATCAAACAGATACTCTGTGGGTGCTAATTCTCAATCTTGAAAGGACTGAGTGAATTGAGGAGTCCTTATCCATTGCCAATCTAAACAGGTAAAGGAAAAAAGCTCTTTGAAAGGACACAAAGGTCAAATCAAAAGATGAACTTGGGAGCCAACTCCAATGCCAAAATAAATATATTTAGAAAATTTATTCAAACCTGCTCTAATACTTCTTCCATGGTCGAATTCCATGTGAACCCCCAACCACCTCTGTTGTCAAGCACCCTAAGTTTATCCATATTTCACATAAATGACGCACGTCTCCAAAGATGCTCCTTCTCAACTCCAAACCTCCACAATTAAACCGGATGTATGGATTAGATTGATCTTTTTTTCTTTCTAAAACTTTTAAAAGACAATTGCAGTTCTTGTAGTGGTAAAGTAATTTAGTTTGCCACAGTTCCCTCACACTATTACTTAAAAAATCTAAAGTGAAGTGAGCACTAAAACCCAACTAGCATAAGGTATTTGAGTCAACAACAACATATAAACCCATAAATTTATCCAATCATGTTCATAGTCTGTGCTGTGCAAAAAGAACCTTTGATCCATTTTATACAACGCATATACTGGAACCAAGGTAGTCAAAGGGAAAATTCACCCTCAATGCACTAGATGCCTAGATTGCGCAAATAGTGAGGCACCAAAAAAGGTGTGCTTTTGAATCCAGCGAGGTGCCAATAATATGCAGGATATTAAAGTTATACACATTCACAAACCTATCATTGTTAACATCATCAAATATTAGTTCATAAAAAATAAAAATAAAAATATTAAAAATTTTGATCCAACTTTTTCTTCTTTCTTATAAGTAATTTATTTTCTTTACAAAGAAAGAGAAAAAGAAAATTTTAAATAAAATCATAGAGAAATGAATAAAAGAAAGGAAACAGACTTAACCTTAAGAAATTGACTTGAGACAACTAACATATAGTGACAGATATAAAAGGTACAACAATGTCTTTTTTAATGCTTATATTTTGACTTGGGTCTATGGTCTTCATTTTGCTGGCACTATATTGACAAGTTTTATTAATTGTGTATAGTCATTTCAGGAAGGTTAAGATTTATTGAATTGAAAAACCTTATTCTACTGGTATTGGAATAAGTAAATTGGTGGTAATTATGCTAAATTAAAGACAAAATCTGTTAATTTGATGATATGCACATTCCAGGCAGCTGTCACTTTGGCCAAGACGCGCACTAGGCAAAAAACATGCACCTAATTAAAGTCTCCTAGACTGAAAGGTCCAAATTCATAATAAGGTGCCTTGCCTCGCCCAAACACCTAGGCAAGATCATTGCCTTTGACCTCACTGACATAAACATCGCTTTTGTGGACTCTGCCCCAGAAAAACCAGGGCCAGGAAATGACCTTTTATGTTATGAGTTCATTATTGCATAACAACAGTAATTTAAAAATTTACCTGTGCTTTTCAATGTGTGCTTGTGCAGCAGCATCCAGTTTGACAGGTGCAGATGAATCAGCCTCAGTAGTGTCATGAATTCTATCTTCACTATTTGATGCAGGCCTGATCAATAAACCAAACTGGTTAGAGTTGGCAAACCACAACATAGAAAAGAGCCAACGAGCTAACCAAATCATGGTAATTCCAATTCACATACACAAATCTTCTTCTTAGTCTAGGAGTAGGAAGAATGTGATTTTCTCCTGTTTTAGAAGGGCTTTCATTTACAGCAGTCTCTTCCAAGGGCTCCTGGGATACTTGGGCATCAGGTGTAGTCTGAAAATGGGAAAAGTATAAGGATCAAGAAACTCTATTCTAACATGTAAATTTAACTTAGGAACATAGAAATAAGGTAATCTCATAAAATTAAAATTATATAGGGAGTCACAGGAAAACTGTGACAAATCACTGCATCAGACAAGTGCCAAATAAATATTACTTTCGTTATCCAAGTGTAGTCAACCAAGAACAACATTTTGTGAGGTTTATAACAACTCAAGAAGAAAAAGAAAGAAACAAAAATAGAGAGACAGAGACAGACAAATCAACAACCTTTACCTCTACAATACTTGTATTAAATAGAACTAATCAGAGCCATGATTTCACACCAGTGAAAAGAAATAAATAGCAATACAAGAGACTCATTTCAAGGCCCGTTAGGTTTGAATTGAAAACTTAAACCTGTTATTCACATATATGAATCAATTATGATGTTTGGATTGGAACACCCAATTTCCTTAAATTTTATTTCATTACAATAAATTCAAGATAAAAGCAGTACAGGATTTACAGGCTATTTGATGCCCATTCCCCTCTCTATTTAGTCTTCCCATATATCACTTAATAAACCATCCCCCACCCCCCCCCCCCCCCCCCCCCACCCCCCTGTGGGCGCTGCCAACCCTTTTTAAAAAAGAAAAAAAAGTATTCCTGCCACTTTCATCACTACAGACAAACTCCGTATGGGTTTTACTAACCAAAATCATTCCAGCTTCCCTCCCAATTAATAATGAAATCGCCACGTGAGTTTGAGGCATCTTTAACTCTTGAAGGAAAAATCTACTTCTTTATTATACAAATCTAATCTTTTGTTATCATAATTAGTTTTGTCATAAGCAAAGCTTCTTCAACTCATAACAAAAACTTATATCTAAAAATTACAACTTTAACTGTACTCTCCTTAAATGACCAAAATCTTAAGTACCTATGTAAACCAACATATAATCCTGCTTATAATGTACACGCACCAATGGAGCAGCTAATTTGGAAGCAATTGCTTCAATCTTCTCTGAATAATCATTGACCACTGCCTTTGAAACCCTGTACGAACATGTTCAAGAGATGTTTAGATGAATAAGAATGCAATCCTAACAACCATAATAGCACCAGTAGAACACCTGAATCAGCAACCCAAAACAATGAGTGAAGATAACTATCATTTCAAAGTCAGCCAATTGCAAAATGGTTCTTGTCAAACGTGTTTTCATTGGATCTAAAAAATAACAATGAAGAATGAACTCTTTTGATAAATGAAGAATTAACTAACTATTATGTAACAGAACACAAGTAACCCTAGAAAAGAAGTGTTAAATCGTGCATAAGTAGCACTTTCTATTAAAGAAATCATTGTAGCGTGCAATAAGTATCTTTTCAAAGCTAATTCAGTCAAAGATTTCTTGTTGGAATTATAATGAGCAACCATCAGCATTAACTCCATTTAAAATATGAAAAGAAGGGGGAAAAAGGTGACTGAATATATATATATATATACACACACACACACACTAAATCTCTCCCAAACCTCAAAAACCTTAATGAAACATCTCAAACGACAATTTCAAAGCAAGTTTAGACTTCTTTAGAGGCTTAGGATTGGAAAATTTTTCTCTTTCATTCCTAGAACTACCTTCTGATCTAATTACCATAAGCAACTAAGCACCTAACGTCCTTTGAAAGAAAAAAAAGAAAAAAGAAAAAAAAGACCTACAACCTAAAGCTTTTTTAGTTATCCCTTGTCATTACCTTCAAAAAATGAAGCTAGGGAATATCTAAAAATTCACTATAGAAATAAAATATTCTAAAAAAAATGAAAAGAAAATAATATTTGTTCTATGTGGCTTGTATTATCTTAAAATTCACCATACGCAGGCACATTTCTACCATAAGGAGACATGTTTATTTTGAGTGCACAACTCAATACCTGGCCTGTTCGGTATTGGACACTTTCCTTTACTACAGAAACCAATAAATTTTGATCAGTCAAAAAGGGACTTTTTCTATTTGTAAGTATCGCATGCACCCTATGGATTTTGATCCCGCAACCTCACCCTCCACCTTGCAACTTGCAACTTGCACTTACAAGTGAAAGAGGTGCCAATTAATCTGGAGCTCATTGGCAATCAGTCCAAGAGGGACTTTTTCAATGATTCATGACTTTAAAAATCACAACGAAAACTCCTCTAACGTATTACCTATTTTCAAATCCCAACTAAAATAGCAAAGGCATTAACTTTAACTCAATAACTATTTGGCAACGTCTTTATCTTTCTGCCCTCTCTTTCCAACATTTCAACCTGGAAAGAACTCCAACCCCCTAAAATTGTATATAATTCACATTTTATACAACCAACCCCTAAAATCGAAATGATTAGGAACTTACATCAATATCTTGCAACCCAATTCCCCACACAAACAGGACACTCCTATGTAAGCCTTTTCTTTTTCTTTTTCAATCCACTGAATTCAAAATTGATGGATGGGAATTTTGAGAAACTCCATGGTGGAGTTGCTTCACGCCCGATGCCAGGCCGCCTTCCATTCAACCCGCTAATACCCATACCCATGGGTTGGCACTACGAACCTCATCAATGACCTCTAATTAAAAATGTCTCAAGTCACCAATTATCATGTTTAGTATAGATGGAAAACCATTTACTTATCAAAAAAAATATAGGTATATACATCGAGAGAGATCGAGAGAGAGAGAGAATGGTGACCTTGGTAAGCCTTCGGAAGTTCTCTCTTCAGCAAGCTGTTCTAATTGTTCTCGTAATGTAGCAACATACTACAAAATTCACATCCATATATTATACAGAAATTGGTATTTATTTTATTTTTTCAGTATAATAATTGCTAAGATATACATATCAGAAGAGAAGAGAAGAGAGATGTTTAGAGTTTAGACACACATGTACAAGTTTTGCCTGGTTTTTTTGTTGAGGTGAAGCCGCAAGCAACCTCTTTAAGTTCACTTCCGTTTTACTCATTCCCATCACAATCAATATCCTACACACCGTCGTCATTCAATAAACTGAACAAATCCCATTTCAAAAAATCAAACCAAACTCAATTTTAATTTTGAGAAAGATGCTGCCATTAAAAAAAAAAAAAAATGATGATCTTGTGTTGTGTATCGTGTGTGTATTGAGTCCCACGTCAAGTGCGTAAAGCACGGACACGGCAATTTTCGCCTCCCGTGCCCGTGTCGTACGCCTGGGACACGGCGGGAGAGGGGAAAAAGAAGAAGTAAAGAATCCTAACCTGAAACGCTGCGTTTTGAGAGCAGCCCTTGCACCCAAAATTAGTTTCGATCTCTCTCAGTCTCACTCTCTCTCTCACACTGATCTCCTCTGCCTCTTCTACTTCTTCCAAATATGCCCTTACATATTTTACGTTTTTCCCCTTTTGCCCCACTTCTTGGGCTTTTTTTTTTTTTTTTATTTATTTATTTATTTATTTTTTTTAAATGAAGGTTCATTCTTTTGGTATTTAGGCAATTGTCATGTGTCATGAACTAATGGCACGTTTGATAACGTTGTTCTAGTAAAATTGTTTGTACTTTTTTGAAAATACATGTGGGTAAAAAGGTGCGTGAAAATATGTGTAATATTGTTTAAATACTGAAAACTATTGTTTAAAATATAATACCAAACAACTCCTAGTTAACTTGTATAATAAATTCAACACTCTCCCAAGATAATCAAACTAATCCAACAACAGTGGAACTCGTTTAGTAATGTTGTTCTAATAACGTTATCTGTTTTTTTTTTTAAATATGTGTGGGTAAAAAAGTGTGTAAAAATACGTGTAATATTATTTAAATACTAAAAACTGTTGTTTAAACAATGATAACAAACGAGCCTTTATTCAAGTGTTTTTCAAACATCATAATATGATTGTTTTAAGGCTTAACATAGATGGAGCATAAAATTGTCAACATACATACGTAGGGTCTTTTTGGAATTCGCTTATTTTATTGAAACTGAAAATTTTTTGCTGAGAGTATTATAGATAAACGTAAGAGTTAACTGAAATAGTACAGTGGTACTTATGAATAGTACCAAATAGTATAATGAGGCCAATAGGCCACGCAGTGTGTGTTTATATATACTAAAACAATTTTTGATGGAAAAAAACAATTATTTTAAACATACTCTACACACACACACGCATATATAACCATATCATAATGAACATGTATTGCAAATATTGTATATTTATTCTTTTTATGTTCTTCTTTTTTATTTTCTTTTTTTTTTTTTTTTTTTTTCCTGCATATATGTATGTGTAGTTGTGTACTCTTCACATTATATCCGTACCTGCATATAAATATCTTTTTGACTCTAACTTAAAGTGATTATATTAGTATATTATAGATAAATTGAATATACATTTTGTTGAAAAAGCACTTAAGCCTTGACTTAGGTGATAAAGGGATGAATAAGTTTTAGTAATATTTATTTATTAACAAAGAACTTATGGGTACTTCCAGCTGCAACAGAGAGACCCAAGTCTTCCATAATTTCAGATTCAGCTGGTGATAAAAATCCTGACGGCAAAGCAATTATAAATTTATAATGCACTTCTTTGGGCAAAGCTTGGCCTATTCTTATTTCTTTCTCTTCTTTCTCTTTTATCACTTCGACTAATTGCCTTTTGCCAGAGATTTTTATTTAGAAAGATTCTCCATTGGATAAAAAAAATATAGAAAGAGTCTAAATGGTAGAAAATCATTGAACCCATTTTGTAACAAATAGGTATTCCCAAATCAAATATATTTAAAAAAAAAATGCTACCCCTAAATATAATCTGAGAAACGTGCACATATATACTATTGCATACCCTTGGTGTGATGATCAGGGCTGAAGTTCAAGTCTCCAAGAGGGATCTTCACACACATATACACTAAGATTATTCAATAATAAAATTTCTATCATGTATTTAAAAAAAAATTGTGCACATATATATATATATATATTGCTTTAATTTACAAAATCCGAAATGTGGTATGGTCTGGTTTTGAAAATGGGTTTGCTTTCATTCGTTGAGTTAAAGTTAAATCGATGGATGATAAGGCGTTAGGATTCTTCTTTTCTTGGTTTGAGGTTGTAGGGGCCTTTTTTTGTGTTTGGACTAGGCTGCCTCCTGCGGTGATGGGCCCTAATGTGTTCCTGAGTAGGGAAGTTGAGACCGGCCCAACTGCAACTCACTTTGGGCCGGCTTGTGCACAAACTTAGCCTTGTCCGCCAGGAATATCTTTACGGCAAGCAGAGTTATTACAATAAGATTACGGCAGGCAGATATAATGACAATAAAGAAAACAGAGTACAATAGTTTTTGTTAATAACAAGGACCGAATAACACAGTAGTAATAATGGCAATGATAATAATGGCTTTTATGAGAAAGAACAATTGATTGAACGATGAGTTAATCGAAAATAAACGTCAAGCCAAAACTGAGTCTGTAATGGCAAAAATCAAAGAGGAAGAACGCTTCTTCTCAATGAAACTAACCTCCCAGGAGAATATCCTGCCGTGGGGATTAATGACTTAGAGGGAATCGGACCTAAGTAATAAATGCCTGAAGAAAGTTCTTACTACTTGATTGTTTCTTAGAAAGTGGGATTTTGAGGAGGAGAAAAGAGAAAAGATCTATTGGTGCATGCCCATTATCCTTACCATTTGTTTTCTTATCTTTTCTTTTTTTTTTAGTCTTCTTTCTATGTATTTTTTTCCTCTGTTTTTCGGTTGCTCTTACAGGGCACGGCGAGGCTCCTTTTATAGGGCCTGCCGTGATTGCTTTTTTACCATTTCACCCTTTAATAGCCTTTGTCTGGTCTGGGCATGCTTGCCGACCACCGTTTGTACATTGCTTACTCTCGCCAGACAAAACAGGTTTGTGTTGTTTCTGTCCGCCGTGGCACTGTCTTCTGCCGTTGGCTTAAATGCTCTCTCTCTCTTCCTATGGCATGCACCCAACGTTCCCTCCCCCAATCTTACCTCTTTTGGGCGGTCTGTAATCTCAGCAGGACGTACCTCCCAAAAGGGTTTGGACAGAGAACGTAAAATAAATCTTTTCCCCCCTCCCCACCACCAAACCACACCCCCCTTACCTCTTACCACTGACACATGGCCCCACCACTACCCATATTGGCTGGGTACAGGCTGGTGGCACCTGGGCCTTGCACATGCTTCCCTACTATGTACGTTCAAAGCCTGCCTGCGGCTCATGAAGCTTTGTTTGCATTCGTCTGCCATACTTCTTCGTTCTTTCATGTGGGCCGTTCTGTACTTTCACTGCTTCCCTTTGGGATTAGGCTTTTCCTAATACTGGGTTTCACATCTCTCTTGGCCCATTTCTCGGTTTATACTCATGTTTTGTTTCATTACTTGGCTTTTCCTGCCATGATGATATGTTCCTGCTAGGCTTCTTTTAAGCCTGCCGTTTCATTCCTTCCCCCAGTGACTCAAGAGAGTCTGCTGGTGTTCTTACTCATAGGCTCCATTGCCCCTTTCCTTTTTCCCCTTGGGCCTGCGGTCCTTTTACTTTCCTTAGGCTTCCTCGGCCCATTTACTGACTTTGCGTTCCCATGGGCTTTTACTAACTTGATTGGGCTTCCCTGGTCCAATCTCCTCATTCTCATCCTTGGGGTTCATGGGCTTGCCATCAACCCTTACTTTCTTTGTTTACATTGCCTTAGGCCTGCCGCAGCCCATTTTCACTTTTTTCATATCATACATTGCCCATGGGTGTCATTTCTCTCTTTCCGGGCCCTTTGGGCCCATTTGCTTCCTCAAGACCCATTTATTCATGTTATGGGCCTGTGTTCTATTATTCCTGCCGCTTGGGCCTAATAGTTTTATTCTGTGCCTGCTACTCTTATTGCCTGCTTTGCTGGGTTGGGCTGGCTTTACAAAAATGACTCTCAACAGAGGTTTTTTAGTTGTGTGAAAAAAGAGAAGGAAAGAGAGGATAGATTAGTGGTGATGGTGTTAGATTTCGGGTTTGGGAAGACAACGGTAATTTTAGAAGTGTTTGGTGGCCGAGAAAGTGAAAGGAAGTAAAATTTGTATGTTCAAGATTTTTTTATTAATTTTTTAAATTAAAGTTAGGAATTAATATTTTTTTTGTAAAAAATTTTCTGTAATAAAATATATATTCTGATGTGGATTGTATGAGATATTGAGTTGGCATTTTTAAATACAAATTAAAAATTAAAAGCTGATATGAAGCGTGAGATATTAGTAATTTGTAAAATATTTGTAAAATAGTTTGTGTATATAACATTAATATTCACAAAGTTATACACTAAACAAAAAACTAAAACATGAATAATAATAGAGTCCTCCAAAACCACTTAAAAAATTACAAAATTAAACACAAATCAATTAAGAAAATAAAATCCTTTCAAAAAAAAATTAAGAAAATAAAATAATTATAAATATTAATATATCGGCAACAATATAATTATGTGCTATGGCGGCAAAGATCTCGGCTTCTTTTAAATAGTCTTTTTTAGACTCACACTCTCTCTCTATCTCTCATATCTATTTGGTGATTTTCAGTCCGATTTTTTAGCTCCTGAATACGAAAAAAAAAAAAAAAAATCAGATATATTATTGACGAGTTGCATCAGGTACCTGTAAGATTAAAAAAAGCTGAATGTTTTTCTTTTCTTATTTAATTAAAATATTTATTTCCCTTTTCCGAGTAGGAATAGTATTATAATTCTATTCCTTGATGGAGCAGGATTCCTTATTCCTAAAAGGAGTAGGATTCTCTTCCTATAAATCATCTCTCTGTTTCTCTCGTTGTTTTTATTTCACATTGCGGTGTTCGGCTCTCACTGCTACTGGTTCTGCTTTCTCTCTCTGTTTCTGTGTTTCCGCTCTGTTTTCTCTCTCTGGTTCTGTGAAGTCATGACTGACAGTCTACTAAGTTGGGTTGAAAGCGAATGGATGGAAGGGAAATACGAGCAAGCATACGAATTAGCAAAGATGGCGAAACAATATGATCAGTATTTTGGGGGGGTGGAGCGTTACTACATTGCTATGTCTATCATTTATGCCGGCAAGTTGAAGAAGAACAAGCTTGGATATACCGACCTCTATGCCCTCCTGGGCTTCCCGGCCGGTAATCATCCATTAATCACTCATAACTTCATCAAACAAAGGTATTGTAATTTGGCGAAGTGGGTGCATCCCAGCAAGTTTTCCTCTCCAATGGCGCATGAGGCTCTCAGGCTCATGGACAAGGCGTGGGCGGTCCTGGGTAACGAGCAGCATAGAGAAGACTATGACGTTTGTGTTGGTCTACGTCAACCAAAGCCAAAGAATATTGAACAACCAGAGACGACGGCTGAGACCTCTATTGCTGCTACTGCCCAAAGTGATGATCAGAAGCCAAAGGAGGTTGTTCGGGTTGGGATGAAAAGATGTGCTCCTCTTACGGCTACTGCTCATGACGACAACGTGGGTCGGATGGTGCGTCACAGAAGCGATTAGGGTTTGTCCACACCACATGGAAAAAACATGTTTCTTGTATATGAAGATCTGAATATTTTTGTAAATTCCTTTTGAAGTCAGTGAAATTCTACAGTGTTTCTTGTTTCGTTTATATTTCTTATTGAATAGAATCTCCATGGTTTTAATTGCGTCACTAAACCGCTGCAATGAGAAATACAAATATGGAGTATATATCGATCATATTCTACATTTCATGGAATAACAATTTTATGAAATAACAGTATAATTAAGTTCAAATTCTTATGAGTTCGAGTAATTTTCTAAGGAGGGAATTTAGGTGGGGGTATCCGACAGTGGGTTGCAACTATATATGTAACTATATGAGAGACAATGATATTGAAAGCAATAATATTATTTTAACGTGGAACTTCTTTAATTGCATCATCATTGAAGGACTCCAATGAGAAATACAAATATGGAGTTTATGTAGATCATATTCTTCATATAATGGAATAATACTGTAATTAAGTTCTAATTCATATGAGTTCAAGAAATTTTCTAAGGAGGGTTGTAACTTATGATCAAGCTAATTTTAATTGAAGTCAATATACCTATGTTAAAAAAAAAAAAAAAAATCAAGTTCAACCTATTTCTCCATTGATTAATTGCGTTGAAAGAATTTGCTGAATTCCAAGATATGGAGAGCACTATGCAAGGTTCATGCTCAAGTGGGCTTTTAATAAAGAAAAATTTTAATTTGGAATACTTTTAAAATAAGCTTTGAAATAGACTCAATGCGCCTCACTCAATCTTCATCATCTTCTTCAAATTACTTATGGCCAAGTGTTGAGGCACAAAGTTTTTCATAATCTTTTTCCCAACTATTATATTGAAGTATTGTGATTGTTAAATTACATGTGAGATTTTAAATGGAAGATAGAGTGAAGACTAGGATCAAACTTAAGACCTTTTGTTCTGGTTCTATGTTAAATTACTGATCTTTCAAATGTTTAAACTATTAAATAATGGTGAATTTAATCATTTAACCATGTAATTCTAATAGTGATGGGTGCTAATAAAAAAAAATAGAGTTATAAATAACTACATGTAGAAGTGATATTACTCCAATCATAACTTGTCATGTCTCATAAAAAATATTATGATTTTTTTTTTTTTTTATCTCTATCCTTACTTAAAATTAAGGATCTTTTGCTTCCAATATCTATATCCACTTATAACAAAAAAAAAAAAAAAGAAAAAAAAAAGTGTGCTCATAAGTCTAAGTGCACATATCCAAGACCTCCAATTTTTAAATCTCAGTTAGGTCCACTTCTAACTTCCAAGTCATTTCCCTCCAATAACTTAACTACCAATTCCCATTTAAGAGTAAAGAATGTATATGCTATATACAAGTCAAAACTCTGCACTCACAAGCAAACAAATCACATCTTCAAATGGATGCCATTCCAATCCCCTCGCCAAAAACCTGGCCCCCCAAATGCCTCACTTATTCTTCCTCTTTCTTGGATTGGGTTTAGCCTTAGGCTTTCCCAATTTAAGTTCCTCTATTGTCACTGACCATGAAATCTCACATAGAATACTGGGTGATGCTGCTTGTCCATTAATGGATCTCAATTGCAGGAAATTAGAGATAGGCGCAATCAATCTTTGGAGAATGATTTAACTTGTGCATCATGTATGCAGAGTTTGTTGAGTGTCAATTCGTCTTTCTTTCCTGGCGCTAGTGATGGGAACGAATCAGATTGTGCTAGCAATCCATATGTGCTTTTGCTAATCAGTTTGGCCCAACTGATTTAGGGACTGTCAAGTGTTTGTTCACGCTTGCTTTTAGTTCTGATAGTGGAAAGACGAAGGAAAATGGGATACTATATTGGGGGGTACTGGTAGGTTGCATTATTGGCATATTTGGGGCAGTTTTGGTGGTTTGGGTTTGTTAGAGAAGGCATAAGAGATGTAGGGAGAGGAAGCAAATTGATCCAATGGAGAAGGATTCGGTTTTGGGGATGGAAATGATCAATGGAAATAATAGTGTGATTAAGTTCACATTGGAGGAAATAAAGAAGGCCACAAAAATTTTTTCTAGAGAGAATTTAATTGGGTGTGGTGGATATGGGAATGTTTATAAGGGGATATTACAAGATGGGTCTGAAGTTGTATTGAAAAGTTTCAAGAATTTCTCAGCTATTGGGGATGAAAGCTTTGCACATGAAGTGGAGATTATTGCTAGTGTTTGGCATGTGAATCTTGTTGCAATGAGGGGCTACTGTACTGCAATAGTGCATCCCGAAGGCCATCAAAGGATAATTGTGTGTGATTTAATTTGTAATGGAAGCCTTTATGATCATCTTTTCGGGTCAGGGATGAAGAAACTTAGTTGGCCAATTCGTCAAAACATTGCTCTTGGAGTGGCTTGTGGTTTAGCTTATTTACATTATGGGGTGCAACCTGCTATCATCCATAGAGATGTTAAAGCTAGTAATATACTTTTTGGATGAAATGTTCACTCCAGGGAGATTGTTACATATGAGCACTCAGGTTGCTGGAACCCTTGGCTATGTTGCGCTTGAGTATGCTTTGTATGGACAATTATCTGAGAGAAGTGATGTCTACAGTTTTGGGGTTGTACTTGAATTTTTGAGTGGGAAGAAAGTAGTGATATCAGTTGATAGTGATGGAGCTTCACTTTTGACAGATTGGGCTTGGTTGTTAGTGAGGGAAGGTAGAGTATTGGATGTTATTGATGAAGGGATGCACGAGTTGGGCCTAACAGAAGTAATGGAGAAATATGTTTTGGTTGCAATTCTTTCTTCTCATCCACTATTATATGCTAGGCCGAGTATGGATCAGATTGTGAAGATATTGGAAACTGATTTTCCAGTTCCTTCAATCCCAGACCGTCCTGTTATGTTCTAGCAAAGATTACTAGCAAAGAGCTCTCAGCAAGCTCTAGTTAAAAAGCCTTCCTGTAACCATCCATTTTTCTATAAGAGAGATCATCCAATTCTAAATCTTAGGGATGATTCGATATTTGAGTTTCATCTGCCTCTTGCATACTTGGTTTACATTATTGTACATTATGCTTTCAGTGTCACAGTGTGTATGTTAATGTAATCAATATAGGAGAATTAGGTTCTTTTTTATTATTAGAAAGAGACAAATTTTATTGAGATGTGGAGCTCTTTGAATAGTAGAGAAGTAGGGTTACCATCTTAGCATTGTTAGCAATTTTCAGCACGTCTTCCTGTTTTTCACTTCAATTTGTTTCTAAACCTGCAACCGCAAGTTTTATAGCTGAAAATTTATAAATTTTGCATTTCTATTATAGATACCACATAAATACTAAGATGTAAAAAAAAGCATAAGCACTGGGATGTTCCACCACTGTGGGAAGTACTTGCAACTCTGGCAGGTGCTGTGGTGGATGAAATGGAAGTGAGATAGTGGGTGTAATATGAAAAAAAAGATTCATTAGTGCTTGTCTATGGAGTTGAAGTTACTAAATTCTGAGGAATACGCTCCACTGAATTCCCCTTTACCATGTGCCCAAAAAGCTAGCTTGTTTGGTTTACGAGCCCCTTTACGATTACCTTAACCTTGTGAGAAGCAAGCCCAGTAGGCCCCACCCTAAGCTGTCTTGGACAGCCAACCTTCACCGAGCTGTTGGCATTGGGATCGAAGACTAAGAAGTGAGTTATTTATCAGCCAAGCATTGTTCTTATGGCTAGATCCAATGTCCTAGTCCCTGTGGAAATGAAAAAAAAAAAAAAAAAAAAATCAACTTCTTCCTTTCAGAAAGGAACTATTGATACCATTGTTCAAAGTTATGTTTTAGTTCAGTAGATAATAGTTTGACTGGTTATCTTGGTAAGATTTTTTTTTTTTTCTCTTTCTTTTCCATCATGGATCATACTCTTTGTTACTAAAACCCATCTCCATGGTGGACTTATGACTAAGAGATGGCAACTTTGATGAGAATATGCCAAAGAGAAATAATCACACACAAGACAGTATTTACAGGGTTTGGCAATTTGTTTATGTCCATGAAGTTGCAGGGATTTCACTATTCTTAGGGAAAAATACAGAGTGCTGTAGTATAGTTTTTTTTTTTTCCTCTCTCTCTCTCTAAAAAATTGCCAAAGCCTTCGTTCTATGGATTAAGCCTCAGAAAATCTCTCATTAAAAATTGTATCAACATTATTTCGGGTCGGGTCATAATCCGGATCAAACACAACTAGGTTCCACAAAACCCAACAAACTTCTCTTCTCTTATGCTAAATACTAGGTGAATTTCTAGAAGAGAAAATTTCTAGAGTACAGGCTTTGATACCATGTAAAGGCTAGAGGTTTGTGTATTGAATTATGTGTAAAACTGGTTTATAAAAAAAAAGTGTAAAACTGTACAAAGGGCTGCCTTTATTAGACAGGCATACGAGTGAGTAAAAGTAAATAGAAGTATGGTAAAACTAAAGTACAGTTGGCTTGGGTTGATATTCTAATAGTTTTCATGTACTCTATAGTGATCATCAATTTAAATTCAATCATGTTTTTCCTAACAAAATATCTTTCCCCCTTTCCAATATTCTTCTTTTTGTTAATGGAAGAAACATATCTTTCCGAGTTCATTACATTTATTTACACTTACTATTCTATATCAAAAACAGAAACAAAATAGGTGAAAGGTTTTTCATTTTGTAAGTGATCCATTGCAGTAACAGGCTTGTGCCTTAGTTATAGCATCTAAATTTGCATCTATTAGGTTAGTAGTCAAAGTGCTAGCTTTTCATTGAAGAAGAGCACACATTGTTATGGAAAGTGAGAGATAAGTTAAGTTTGTGATTTTTGTTCTACTTGATTAGTTATATGAGATCATATTAATAATTCTACTTCCTTTTGTCCCCCCTGAATTTAGAGTCAAGTTGATGTTCAAATAGAGCCAATTGTCTCCATACAGTTTGCTAAATGCCCATTGCAAAAAGACGGATGAAAGAATCAAACTATCCAAAATGTTAATCAATTGCAATTGTAAACGCCCCAAAATATGTCACTTGCGAATAGAACTAAAAGTATTGTTGTGCCAGCATCCATGAGAGAGTTTAACAGCAACTGAAAGTTGTTTTAGCAGAAAATCTTCCCATATATAGTCGACCTAAGAAACTCTGTCGCTGCTTAATTAAAATCTTCAAAAGCTGCAACTTGTTTAAAATGTATGATCAATATATGTGTATATCATGAATCATATACTGAAGTACTAATATGCATAATCCAAACACTATTAGCCTAATTGTTAACTAAAGTCTTTTCAATGTAGATTCCATTATTGTCTTCTTGACCTTTTTCCATTTGTCTATTGTTTTTTTGGCAGTGCTATTTGCTTCTTAATCTATAAATATACACCTAATTATGTAGTACATCATATTTAATAATATGCATAATCTAAGCATTATTTGCCTATTTTTCAACTACTTAAGTCTTGTCATTGCATATTTACTCACGTCCTCTTGACCTTTTCCATTTGTCTGTTGTATTTTGGCAATTCTAATTGCTTAGTTTGTGTCACATTCTCTATGTCAAGTGAATCAATATATAGTCACTCCTAATTCACTGCATTGAGTACAAGTGAAAATGGACAACAATGCTGTCCTACATTTCTTGCACCGTCTTTTTTCTTCTAGAATTCCACCAGTTCCACTTGATGTAGCTTCTGTCTTATCTAGAAAAGCTTAAAATGCCCTCTGGAGGTTGTTCAGCCGACCTTGAAGAAGTCCTCATCAACTTGAACACCTTATCACCAACTTATAATAAAAACTTGCTATTGAATAAGTGATCCCAACAAAAGACGAAAGATGTATTAAGGTTATTGTATTGTCTGTCTAGAATTTAAGAGGCCAAGTTACTTTTTAATTAATATTCCCTAAATTTGTTTTAAATGAATATAATTATATCAGTTTAATCATAAATTAGTACCACAAAAGTAACCCTGCAACAAGAAGAGAGAGATATAACAAGATAGTTTTAGTTTCACCTGTCTAGGATCTTGGGAGGCCAAGTTATTTTCTTATTGATATTAAGCCCCCTCCATTTTTATTTATTGAGGATAACTATGTTAGGAGAATCACTTGAGTTCAAGTTGAAATTTTCCACTCTTATGAATTAAGTTAGACTCTGATAATTCTAAATACCTGATCAAATCCAATTTATCTTATTCCCCATTAATTGCCTATTTCCATTCAAAGATATCATAGGATTAAATATAATAAAAGATTCTTCCATGTTTAAAAAAGTTAAAGAGTTAAGACTCCTTCAAACTATCAGTTCCCGCCAATATATTCACTATTGAATTGGCAAAGAAGGTTATTGTTTTCCTCAAACACAAAAAAACGTAGCTTCGGAAATGTCCCCCTCATCATCCCTTTTCTTTGCCTTGGTACTAGGCTTAGCATTTTCTGGCTTTAGTTTTTTAGTTGCTGATAAACACAAAATCTTGCAAAGAGACCATTCTGAAGCCTTTTGTTCTTTGAACTTTGATTTTCTTAGGAAACTGGTCATTATAGGTGCCGTAGGCCTGCATTTTGTGACATTCCAACAGTGTCATTTCTTTCTTGAGGGGATATGCCTGATTCAATCTGAGTATCTTCGAACTAATGGGTACTTTCTTCCTCCCCCTACCACTTCTAAGGCGTGTTGGGAAACATACCAGAGCCTAATTGGCAAGTTTTTAGTTGGCTTTGATATCCAAAATTCTTGTGGCTATCATCCAGAATGGATTTCAAAGGGTTGTACAAATATCACATCTAAGGCAGAGTTTGAGAGCCTAATGCCTGAATCCAAATTGCGGGCGGTTAAGCTTTACTGTAACAAGTCTCTGGAGAATACTTCTGCTTGTGAATTGTGCACCAAGGTTTGTTGAGTCTTGGTGATTCATATATGCATGGTCCAGAAAGAGCAAATGTCTCAGATTGTACTGGATATCCATTTATGTATGCAGCTGCTGTAGTTAACAAGTTTGGGCCAACTGATGCAACAACTGCAAAGTGTTTGTTCTCACTGGATTTTTCATTGCGAGCTTCCAACACGAAGCTACATACCATTGTACTTTCTGGTGCTATAATGGGTTTCCTTGGCAGAATCTTTGGGGCCTGATCTACAGTTTGGTTTCTTTGGATTTGACGAATGAAAGCTATCAGAGAGAAGACTAATTCTGCAAAGGATGAGACTGGTTTGATTCTGGGGCTGGGATCAATCAGTGGAAGTACCAACTTGTTCAAATTCAAATATGAGGACATTAAGAAGGCAACCGTGAACTTTTGTAGGGAGAATCTAATTGGAAAGGGAGGATATGGGAATGTTTATAAGGGAATATTGCCTGATGGTTCCCAAGTTGCTTTCAAAAGATCCAAGAATTGCTCAGCTGCTGGGGATGCAACTTTTTCACATAAGGTAGAGGTCATTGCAAGTGTTACTGTGTTAGGCATGTTAATCTTGTTTCATTACGAGGCTATTGTACTGCAACAATGCCTTTGGAAGGTCACCAGAGAATAATTGTTTGTGATTTCATGCCTAATGGAAGCCTCTATGACCTTCTTTTTGGATCAGAAATGAAGAAGCTTAGTTGGCCAATTCAGCAGAAGATCGCAAATGGAATAGCGCGCGGGCTGGCATATCTACATTATGGAGCCCAACCAACAATCATCCACAGGGATATTAAGGCCAGTAGCATACTTTTGGATGAGGCATTTGAGCCAAAATTAGCAGACTGTGGCCTCGCAAAGTTAACGCAGAGGAAATGACACATTTGAGCACCAGGGTGGTTGGAACTCTTGGTTATGTTGCCCCAGAGTATGCCTTGTATGGGAATTTAACTGAGGGGATTGATGTCTACAGCTTTGGGGTTGTGCTTCTTTAGATCCTGAGTGGGAAAAAAGCACTTGAAACAAGTGAGGGGAAGGCTTACCTTTTGACAGATTAGGCTTGGTCATTGGTTCAAAGAGGGAGAGCATTGGATAATTTGGATGTCATTGAAGAAGGTATGCCTGAGTTGGGGTCATGCCAAATGATGGAACAATATGTTTTCATTGCAGTTCTTTGTGCTCATCCAGTGTTACATGCTCGGCCGACAATGGAGCAGGTTGTGAAGATATTGGAGACTGACTCTGCCAATTGGAGTGTATTCGGTCTCTTCTAGCAGTGGGTTATTGGTCTAATTCTTCACCCAGCAGCCACTTAAATCTGGAAAAAAATGAGACTAGCATTTGAAATTTTTACCAAAGGGAGATATGAACTGGATTCCCTACTATATTGTAAAGTAGGTAGGTCCTTTGACATCATATGACTGTTTTTGCCTCTGGCATGCTCAGTCCATTCTACTTGTAGTTTTGCACCTTGTAGAACACCATTGGATATTCATCATAAAAATTGCATTGTATAGAAAACAAAGATAAATTAAATTGGTTAGTATTGAGTTTGAGAGCATATATGTTCAAGGCCAAAGGCCTCAATCATAATTCAGGCTGTCCAAAGACTTGAAAGATTAATGGCGAACAATGTCATAAGAGCAGCCTCTCATCAATTTGTGTTATGAGGCCGCCTAAGCAAAAGCCATTTCTCCTTTTTCAGTTATACAGAAGATTGTACATTAGGAGTCCGGAAATTCATGTGAAGCCACCAAGGTTTTCAAAGTGACAATCACTCATATTGCATTCATGTTCATTGATGGGTCCAAAATAAATCTAAACTATATGTTTCCTTCTAGTCATCTTTAGACTTGAAAATTATAACATTGCCACAACCCGAGAAAGTGCTAGCTCCCTTTTTTACTAAACAAAAGTACAATTATTTTAGACTTGAAAAATAATAAGTGTGCCACGACCCAAGAAAGTGCTAGCTCACTTGTTTACTGAACAAAGTACAATCTTTTTAGCACTTGAAGTTTAACTTTCGTGGTCAATGACCTTCAAGTCAAATGGTACATCTTGGTGTTTCCAACCCCATGTTCAAGGTTGGAATCCCCTTATTCCACTTGAAATGTATTTAACAACAACTTTTTTGAATTTTTTTTAACAATTCTTATTGTCTTTTTTGCAGCTTTATGTCATTTTTTTTCCAGCTTTATAAGTACTTTTATGTCTTTTTCTTTCATTTATCTCATTTTTTATTACATAAAACCCATATTAGGGAAATCTTAACAAGTGGCATGGTGCTTGTTAACATTTCCCATGAATAAAATAAGAAAGGTTTAACTCTGATAGGCCACCAATAAAATAGCATCTTTTATTTTTCTTTGAGAGGAAGAATGTCTGCCAAAATGCAATAATATTTCCTGCTCACTTGGAAAGAGGAACCGTCCTAATAGTTTTACTAAAAGGGAAAAGTTAATAGATGTCCAAAGGGCATTAGTTTATGAAATATTTTTAGAAATTTTTTATGAAAAAAGAAAAAACAATGGACTTTTTTGACAATTTTTTATATTTTCCATTAAAGTAATGTTAAAACTTTTTAAAAATAGTGTATTAACAAATGCACTAAGGACACTCATAAAATAGAATCCCTTTCTCTTTTTGTTTTACTAAAATGGGATCCTTTCTGGTTTCAGTGGGAAAATTATCCAAGCGTAGTTACTAGGAAGAGTGTCTAAGATTTATAGAAAATGCAGCTTTTTTTTTTTTTTTTTATTTTTTTTAAGGCTTCGAAAGAATTACTGGTGCTAATCTCTCTACTATAAAGAGAAACAGTCATGTTTTAGTAGCAAACTTGTCCAAAAAAAGATAATTACGATTAATACTAAAAAAACTATAAACCAAATTTTCTCTGTAGAAATTTTATTTTTTATTTTTATGGTATTAATTGCATAGTCAAAGAAGAAACTAGAGAAAAACCAAAGAATGATATTAATTATTTGAAGAAGAAGAAGAAATCATATAATTCATCCAGTCTTTTAGATCAGCACCAAAGACTTAGCAGTTAGCAGGTTTGTAATAAATCATTATTTTCTTTCTTTTTTGCATTTTTCATTTGGATCTGTAAACGTTCTCTCTTTTCTTGCTTTTAACCTTTAAAAAGTTTGTAAGATTTGAAAACATGTTTACTTTCTATTTCAATTTATGAACTACGTTAATGTAATGGCTTTCAATTTTGAGATAACAATATATGCCTTAACTTAAATATCCAATCAACGAGGAGACAAAAATTATCATTTTGCAATGTGTGAGAGAGAGAACTACAATATACATGATCATTATTTAAGATACTTGAAAAATAGGTTTGAGAGCCCTAGGTGATTAACAATTCACCACTTGGGGAGGTGGTCGTTTAGTGGTAAGAAGCTCTCGTGACCCATCACACCTGTAAGTTCAAGAGTTGTGAATTTGAGTAGTGACAACCAGCAAACCCCATTAGTGTTCTGGTGCTCTCACACTTTAACTTTATGGGGGTCAAACTCTCAAAAGGCAAAGCTTTGTAGCTCACTTTGAATGATCTTGGCTATAACATGGAAATACAAAAATATTGCTCAAGATCAAAAGCAAAACAAAATTGGGAGAGGAAGATTTGAAATTAAGGCGTCGGCACTCTCTGATCTGTTCTGGGCTATTGGGCTAAGGAACAAAAGTCTTATCTCTTGTTTGCTTCAAAGTTTCGGCTCAGGAGCTTCAGCAATGGCTGCCCAATATTAAAACCCAAGCTTCCTCTCTTTTTCTTCTTTTCTATTCAGCCCACCCACGTAACCCAAAGCCCAAAACTGTGTTATTCTTCTTTTCGCTCAAAGAGGGTCCATCAACCAAACAAAAAGCCCTAGCCCTTTGTGTCTCTAGATCTCGTTTCCAAGCTTTCGCAAAGCTAGGGTTTTAGATTATTTTATTATTATTATTATTTTTTTGATTTTATATAAAATTTCTAATAATATTAAATTTATTAACGGATTGACTTTTTTTTTTTTTCCCGAGGAACATTAACCGATTGAATTTTTTTTTTGTTTTTAAAAAAAGAAAGATTAACTATTGATTTTACACATTCATTTTAGTCATTTTTTTTCCTAATAATATCTTGGATAGTTTTAATATTAGGTATCCATTTGGATAGTGTTGAAAAGCATTTGCGTCTATGTTTCATTTTTTTTTTTTTTTTTTGAGAAAAGCGTTTCACATTTTTAGATTTGGAATTATGATTTTTCAGCGGGTCTTGTGCACTATTCACGGGACCCGCAAGTACTTTATTCAAAAAAAAAATAATCTTTAAAATTGGGTTCCAAAGTACTATTTATATATTTAAAAATTATTTTGCTACAGTATTTTCAGTTTTCAATTTTCAACAAAATAATCGATATTCAAACATATCCTAAATATACTTTGCCTTTTAAACATTCATTTCCTATTAATTTAAAAGCCCTTTAGTCCATGAAAAGATCAATCTCCATAGAGGCCTAGTCTCATTCATTTGCTGACTTGGGTCACCTGGGAAGGAATCACTGAAGTGAGTTGGTCTTGCCCATAATGTTTAGTTGGGCTTCAAGGTCGGATACAGTCCGTCAAGAAATAGAGCTAATTTGTCAGTTTCGTCTGTAAAGAGGTCCACGACCCAAGTGGTCTCGCATTGCTCGTCCACTGACTTGGGCCTCAAGTCTAAGGAACCGTTTGGTAATGTTATTATAGTAATATTATTTGTATTTTTTAGAAATACGTATAAGTGAAAAAATATATAAAAAAATGTGTAATGTTATTTAAACACTGAAAACTGTTGCTCAAAATACTTTACCAAACAGCCCCTAATTGTGTAATGATGATACTTTTAATATGTTCTTACAAAATTTTTCTCTGAATTAATTTGAAAAAGAAACCTTCAAACCACTTTAAAATTGTGGCATGCGTCATTTCAACCTGACCAAAATAAACCCCACATCACCTATGGTTAAGTTGGGTTAGTTGAGTTTTATTTAAAAAATAATAATAATAAAAAATCTCAAACCGGGAGTGGGTTAGATCAAGTGAAAAAGATACATGTCACAATTTTATCATTTCAACCTTACCCAAATAAACCCCACATCACCTATGGTTAAGTTGGGTTTTATTAAAAAAAAAAAAATCTCAAATCGGGGGTGGGTTAGATCAAGTGGAAAAGATACATGTCACAATATTAAAGTAGTGTGAAGGGTTCCTATCAAAAAAAAAAAAAAAAAAGTAGTGTGAAGGGTTTATTTTCGAATTAGTGCATGGAAAACTTTGTCAAGTCCACTTATGTAGACACTCAAAAAAAAAAAAAAAAAAAAAAAAAACCCACTTATGACTCCATTCATTTTCACTTCCTTTTTAGTTTTGATGTGTGAATACATGGAATTATTGCAAAATGACTTTCTGGCTTGAGTATGACGGTCCACCTAACCATTTTGTTTGTAGAAATTTGGTTGTCAAATCTTCTTTTCCGACATGAATATCAAGAAAGATTTTTCTCAATTAAACATTTATTCTTGGATCAAACAATTATACCATTTTCACTTTTTCTTGTTTCAAAATTTGAATTTTAGGATGTGTTTGTATTGCGCGTTTTGAGCATCTGTATTCAGCATATTTTTTTTTTCTTTCTTCTGCACTTGTTTATGCTTTTAGAGACAAAATGCACTAACAGTGCATGCACTATTCACGTACTGTAGTAGTACTGTTTATGTACTGTTCACAGGACCCACAACCACTTTATTTAAAAAATAAATAAAAATGAGTCCCACAGCACTATTTACACATTTAAAAATTATTTTGTTACAGTGTTTTCAGTTTTCAGCAAAATAAGTTATATCCAAACAGACCCTTAGTCTCTAAAGTTATATGTTGTTTGGATTATTAGCCCTCCATCATTTTTTTGCTAATGTATTCATTAATTAAATGACATGTAAGCTTGTCACGTGCATTAGTTGGACCAATAAAATCATGACAAGTAGACCATGTAATTCAATAAACTAAAAATAGTTATAAAAAAATTAAAAAATTCCTTAAATATAATTGTAAGGATTCAAATTGAATTGGACCTAAACAATAAAATTTGTAGAGTGTGGGTAGAATGGCTAAGCACCAGCAAGGCTTGCAACGGTCGACGTGAAATTCATAGGAATCATAACAAATGAATTTGACTAAGTATTTGTGAGGATAATAACAATGGCTTTGGCTAAGTGTTCGTGAATAAAGTTTGTCCTCGGCCCGTGTCCGAGGACCTCTTTCCTTAGAACTGACAAATACCAGGGTTCTCCTCGGACACCCCTAAGACTCCCTTTTTATTTCTCTTCTAAGGGGTTCCCCCCCCCCCTCTTTGTTACGTTGGGGGTTCTATCTATTATATAGTCTTGTTTAGTTGATCTCTGCCGTCCACTTGTCGGTCATCTGAACTTATGTCTGAGAACTTGTCCTATTAGTCACTTCTACAAGCTTTCTGTTAATTGGAGTAACAAATGCTGCACTGTTCACTGGTCAATTCACCATTAATGCGGCCAGAGTGTTGGTGGCATGCACTTAATGAGTGAGTGACAGCTTCCGTCCTTCAACATCACCTTGTCGAGGACGTGGGCATCCTCGGCGAGGTCCCTTGACGACCTGGGCCTCGTCCGCTTATCCTCGGATTCTGCCTCTCCTCCGCATGGACCTTAGGCCCGATGTGGAGTGAGCCGGGGTTGCCAAATATTTTGGGCCCCACAATAATAAAATTTTTTTTTTCCTTTTCAATATATGTCTAGACATCCAAACAGTTCTTTTTTCCTCAATTTTGTTATTGGTAATTTTTATTTTATTTTATATTATGTTATTGGTAAAATAGTTTGTCATAATTGGTACATAATATAAGTGGTGTCAATAATGAACTGAAATAAAAGAAATATAATTCTAAATACAACAGGACAAATATGAGATTGTGAAAAAAAAAAATTATCTCTACAGCATTGTTCCATTTACTTTCCTTTTTTGTTTTCTCCCCTAATGGAAGACGTTATTAACCTATTTCATGACACTCTAAGAGGATCTTGATGATGACAAATTTGGGTTGTGTTTAATTAAAAGGATAATGTTAATTACACGCACTAACTTGCATATATGTTCATACACAGGTGAAAAACAACTGAAAAATTGTTGTTGAAGACATGATCGATTTCAAGTTCTAAATTGTGTCTTCAACTCACGATTTATATAAATAGAAAGCAAGAGGCAATAAAAAATAGAGGAAGAAAGTCCCTTTAAACTCTCTAATCCCTGTCAATTACAAAACCATGTTAACCCATGCTAATTTATATAACAATTGTCTACATATTTATGATAAGATATTATATAATATATATTTCTTACGCCTAATTACTACAAAAAATGCGGGCCTTAGCCTCATTTCAAAAACGCAGCTATAGGCCCTAAAAATGCAGCTATAGATGTTTATTAACATGTTTGAAAAACAATCCATTATGTTCGAACTAAGGGTCAATGTTAAGTACAATTAGTATTGCACTAATATGAGTACAATCTTAAAATTTAAATTATTTAAGTTTACGCTTTCAAAAAAAAAAAAAAATTATTTAAGTTTACAAATCTAAATTTTCAATCACTTCTGAATCTTGCACTTACAATTCTAAACCACATCATGCTCCTTGTGCATTAATATTTTGATCTTAGGAAATCCTATATTAAAAAAATATATAAAATATAAGTATATCAAAGAAAATAAAGAATATAATATATTATATTAGAAAATATGAAATAGAAAATAAAGAGCAAACAGAAACATAGGTAATTAATGTAGTATATCTTATATTTTTGGTGAAACTACAATATTGGTCCCTCAAGTTTACTTTGTGTGCGCAATTGATCTCTCAAGTTTGAAGCGTGCACAATTGGTCCCTCAAGTTTTCAAAATGAGTAATATATGTCCTTTTACTAACTATTTTTAACGGTGTTACTTATGTGGTTAATGGAATAATGACTTGACATTTTATTTTAATGATGTGACATATTTTTAATTAAAAAAATTACAAATTAAAATTACATGTGTGAAACTTTTTTTACAACCGGTACCAAATTAAAAAAAACTCTTTAGCAAAAAAAAAAAAAAAAAAACTCTTTTCTTTTCTACCGATTGTGAACACCCAGCCATGAAAGAGAGAGAGAGAGAAGGGGAGAGAGGGAAGATCAAGCCCTAGCCGCTGGTGACATCGTTGCCCTTTGCTGGAGACGGTGGCCTCCGCCTCAAAAATAATAAGACTTGTCAACTGAATATATATCAGCAGAAGGTTCTCTACCGTAAACATCTTTGGTCTAAGATCCTACTTTATCAGTTTATCAAGTACATTAAGTGGTGCAAGGGAGTATAAGATTTTAAGCATGAGACTAGATGGGCTTTGTCTAAAGCGCTGACCAGCCAGCCTTGGGTTGGTTATGCGATTTCTCTTCTTGTCAAATTGGTTAATTTTTTATGTAGATGGCTTGGTTTAATTTGAGAAGTCTTGAGATGGCATTGTGAAATCAACACTTATTAGTGATGAAATGGAAAATTGTCCTAAAGCTGATATCCCTTCATATAAGGATCTAAGAAAGAGAAAATGCTTAGAGTTTTGAAGGATAGTACCTTTGCAATATTTGATGAATCCTCAGTCATTTCAATTTTATTTTTTTCTTTAGGCCAAACTTAGTTAACACACTTAGTTTCCCTTCTACTCGCCAATTAAAAGTAAAATTTCTAACTAGTAAGTCCATCTATGTAATTTTAATTTATAATTTTTTAATTAAAAATATGCCACATCATTATAATAAAATGTTAAGTCATTGTTTTGTTAGTCACAACACTGTTAAAAATAGTTAGTAAAATGACTTATATTGCTCATTTTGAAAACTTGAGGGACCAATTGTGCATGCTTCAAATTTGAGGGAACAATTGCACACACATGATAAACTTGAGAGACCAATATTATAGTTTCGCTTATATTTTTTTATTATCGAATAAGAGATTTGAGATTCGAATCCTGTCTACATCAAAATTAATTGGTGTTTTGGTCTGATTTTAAAGAACAATCAACATAAAGTAGATGTTATAAGTTGAAATTCTATTGTATTTAAAACTTTATATATGTATTACAATTAACGAGCCTATTGAAGAGTATTAATTATAGAATACTAAATCCTATATTAATAAGAACAAATAAACCAGAGTTAATAGTACTTGACTACAACTACGTAGGATTAGATTCAATGAGAAGCAGTGAAATTAACCTTGTAATCACTATATTAATCCTTTCCCTTCTTCATTTTTTGCTTTTGTTTTTGTTTTTTCCCCTTCCCCAAGACATAAGACATCTAGCTAGAAGGTCTGAAAGTTTGTTGCTATATATATATATATATTGCATTCAGGGACGGACGCAGGATTTCAAGCTAGGGGGGGCCGGAGATAAGCGAAAAAAAAAAAAAAATTCAAACGCACATCCATATAGTCACTGGCGGAGCTAGGAAATTTTCTTAGGAGGAGCAAGTTAGTTATGCCTACATTGTGTTAATAGGTTAAGCCTACATTGGCTCAAAATGCAAAAAACTCAAGTTAATTTGGCCCAAATTATGGCCAAAATTAAATTAATTTATTTCACAAACTAACTTTAAGTAAACTTGTGCCTGCATTTTTTTCACTGTACTAAATTATTTGTGCTTAGGTTAATAGGTTTGAACTTGCTTTTTTACATTTTAGAGCTTTTTTAAGAAGTTACATCTAATGTTTCAGCATTTAGGATAAAAAAATTGATTAATAGGTATGAAATTTTGAAGATTTATACAATAATTTTTGTTAAAAAAAGTGTGAACAATGAGGTGCAAATTACTATTTAAGTGCAATTAGATCAAATCAAACAATTAAAAAATTATTTGTCCTCCTACTATTATCAGATATAAACAGATAATCTAATATTCTAATATAAACCACATTATTATATATTATATTATTATTATTATTATTATTATTATTATTATTATAAATAGATTTATACAATATTTTTTTTTTAAGGTTTTCATGGGCTTTTGAAAACTCTTGGGCTGGCTGGCTAGGGGGGCCTGAGCTAAAAACCAAGGGGGGGCCCAAGCTAACAACCAAGGGCCCAAACCTGTTTTTTTTTAAATTTTACATACTAAATTTTTTTTTTTTTTTTTGGACCCAGGGGGGCCCGGGCCCCCTTTGCCCTGCACCTGGGTCCGTCCCTGATTGCATTAGCTTTAATTTGTTGCAAAACACTTGTCTAAAGGAGGGAATATTTCTTCTATTTTATTGATAAATTTATCGACAACTCTGTCTAATCATGTAAGTGTTAGATTATAAAACTTCGATGTTGATGTTTCTACATATCATATGTCAACATGCTTTTCTCACAGGCCTCTCATATATGGTGGTTTTGAATTGCTCATCACTTAGAAAAAAGGTCCTATTTGATACCTTTTTTTTCTTCCTTTTCCTCAACCGTTTTTCAACTTCATTTAGCTGCATCAGTCAGTCTTTCATCAAATTCATCCAATTAAAATATCCCTTACTTTCTCTCTTACAATCACACAAACACACTAAAGAAAGTGAAGTCAGTAGAAAGCATGGAAGAAGAAGAAGAAGAAGAAGAAGAAGCAATAACAAGGTCACTACTTCTCAAACAAAAGCTTGACCGTAATCATCAATGGGGCAGTACTAGTGATCATGGTGGTGTGCAGCTAAGTGAATCCTCATCAACCACAACATCTATTGTTGTGCTTAGCACTTTAGTGGCCGTATGTGGATCATTTACTTTTGGAAGTGCAGTAAGTACTATTACTATCCTTTTTTTCTTCTTCTTTATGAACCTACTAATTTCTATCCTTTTGTAGTTGAAGGCTGAGTTGTACTTTTAGTTTAATGAACCTATTACTATCCTTTTTCCCAATCAAATTAATGGTTTATCATTTATGATTATTTTTTCCAGGTGGGGTATTCGTCACCATCCGAGTCTGGAATTGAGGATGAACTTGGCCTTACTTTGGCGGAGGTTAATTTAACTAAAGTATTATTTGAATATTTTCATTACATTAACTAGACAGTATTTAGACAATGGTCTTTTAGCTTTATATACACTTCCCTTGTGGTGGTTCAAAGTTTGAACTTCATATAACCAAAAGAAAATTTTAATCTCTGGGAGAGTTTGGCTATCCAATGGCATAGGTTTGTTCTCATGTCATTTGATTGAGGTCAAGAACCCGAGTTTAAAATACATTGGAGGTACAATTTTGGTTCACTCAGGATGTCTATGGGTTAACCTTATTGGGACCCCAATAGCCCCAGGGCTAAGGTCTAGTTATGATTAAATCCTAATTGGATTTTTTTTTTTTCTATTTTACTTTTTATATTCCACTTATATTTCGCAAATTACAATTTGTCACGTATTTAAAATTTTTTTTCATTTTAAACTTTGAATATTTTATAGAAAAAGTTAAATAAATATATGACAAGTTATAGTTGGTGGAAGATAAAATGAGACATATGATTTGTATTTAATTAAACTTCCATGAGTGTGTTTGTGACGGGAAATTATTATGTACTCCCGGAGTATCATAAATGCATACTCTATCCTCTCACATGAATGGTGGGTCCCACTAATTAAATTCATGGTGGGACCCACTATTCATGTAAGAAGGGGGAGTACGCATTTATAATACTCCGAGAGTACCTAATAATTTTTCGTTTTTGAGAGCACTTGTAGGAGTGGAGCTAAATAGCTGTATAGCTATTTTAGCTTCACCAAAACACAAAAATCAACCATACAGCAGTGGAGCTAAAGATATTTTTTTTTACCTTCATTGCTACAGTGCACAACTATCTATAGCTGTGCACTGTAGCTGAGAGCTAAAATTTTTTTTTTTTTTTTATTCCCAGCCCAAATTAAAAAACATAAAACGCAACAAATGAAACTCGGATTTTTTTAAAAAATAACTATAAATTCCAAACAATATCATTAGTTAGAAAATGTTTGAAACATATTTGATTTATAGCAATTTGACTTTTTTGGAGTCGATTTCGGCTTTTGAAAATTCGCTAGGAAATCGAGTGTGAGACACTCGATTTCCAAACTCGAGTGTCTCACACTCGATTTCTCAGCGGATTTTCAAAAGTCAAAATCGATTCCAAAAAAATTAAGTTGCTATAAACCAAATATGTTTCAAACATTTCCTAACTAATGGTATTGTTTGAGGAATTTGGTTATAAACCAAATAATCCCATGAAACTCATGCAAAGCACAACCACTCAATTTGATTTCCACGGCTCCACCACTCTCCACATTGATTCAAACAAGCTCTAGCCACCAATTCAAACCGCAACAACAAAATCCACACCGATTCAAAACTCAACAACTGAAATCCAAGCAAAACGCAACCACCAATTTGATCTCCATGGCTCCACCACTCTCACCGATTTAAACAAGCTCCAGTCACCGAAATTGATCAAAAAACCCACCGTCAATTCAACAATCCACAACAATTCAGCAACCCACGCCGATTCAACCCACCTCTGAAACCCAGCCATCGATTCAACTTCAATACTGGAATTGAAACCCAGCCAACACACCTCTAAAACCCAGCTGATTCAAACCACCTTTGAAACTCATGCCGATTCAAGCCACCAATTCAAACTACCTTTGAAACCCAGCCGATTCAAACCACCACTTTAAACCCAGTAAACACCGATTCAACCCAACCAAAAACAATCGAGTGAAGAGAAAAAAAAAAAAAAATAGAGAGAAAATGAGAAATAGAGAAATAGAAAGATAGTCAGAGAAGAGGGAGAGTCAGAGAAGAAAGGGAGAGATAGAATAAAATATTAGATGATTGAGACGATAATAAGCTATCATGACGATTGAGAAATTTTTTTTAGTCAAAAGATAAATTTGTATATATATAATTTGGGGTTAAAACAAAATATTATTTTTACTCTAGTTTCTTATTTGTTATCATGATGATTGAGAAATTGTTTTAGTAAAACAAAAAAAAAAAAAAATGTATAAATATAATTTGGGGTTAAAAAAATCACTTGTTAACAATAGACGATTATTTGCGGCAGCGGCGGTGGAAGAGTCGGTGGCGGCAGTGGTGGAAGAGTTGGTGACGGCGGCGGTAGTGGCAGCGGTTGCGGTTGCGGGTGGTTGTGATTGTTGTTTATTGTAGTGAATATATTATTTTATTGTAATGTTTATATTATTTTATTGTGTTAAAAGCTAAAATAGATCTACTGTTGCAGCATGTAAGTAGGTAAAATAGATAAAGTAACTTTTTGTAGTGTCAAATAGCTAAATTTTTAGCTCCACTGCTGTAAATGCTCCCATCCTCTATCTCTATTTAAGCCTCTTGAGCATTAATTTCTTAGCAGGTAAAAGAACTTTTTTTTTTTGTTTTTGGAGAAATGGGTAAAGAACTACTTGATCTATATATGACTCCCATAGACCCAATTAAAACATGAAGAAAGAAAATGAAAAGACAAAAAGAGCATGAACTCTCCAATGGGTCGGGCCTGATCTGCCTAGCCAGCCCAAACTGAAGCTTGGGCCAACTCTTCGATTATGTTTACGACCACCTACTCCCATTGCAATTGTATGGCTTTTCTTGTAATTCTGCTACTTCTTCGGTTTGTCTTATTAGGCTGTAGAATGTAAAGTGAAGTTGTTAAAACTTAATTTAAAATAATATGATGTTTTCAATAGAAAAGTTTAAAACTTCAAACGCTCATTTCTCTGACTATCAAATTATCAAAAGAAAAAAAAAAATGTAAAGTGAAACTTTTGGTGACTTCAATGGAGAAGTTGGAGTTGCAGAATTTTGTTTTTTGTTTTTCTCCTTGTTTCATTCCTTGACTTAGACTAATTTTTCTTCATTTCTGTTTTCACATATGGTGCAGTATTCAATTTTTGGTTCGATATTAACAATTGGAGGAATGTTTGGTGCAATATTTAGTGGGAAAATTGCGGATTTCATTGGTAGGAAAGGTGTAAGTTATTTGATCCTCTAAATAATTTTGTCACCCCTATATATAATTCTACCAACATTTTCAACTAATTAGTATTAATTTATCTTGTTAAAGCAGGCAATGGGAGTTTCAGAAATATTCTGCATCCTCGGGTGGCTTGCAATAGTATTTTCAAAGGTGTTATCTACTTTTTTTTTTAATAATTTTTAACAATTCTTTCATGACCTTTTCCTTATTTAAATTTTCTTTTTGTTTGAAATACCTATCCAAATTTATTGTGTTAGTATTAGAATTTTTTACTACGAGCCTAAATTAACCAAATTTATTCTATGGTTTAATAGAATTAATGCACCTAGGAGAATAGGTACTTTCCCTCCTTTATCTTTGGGATAGTTCACAATTACCCCCCTAAACTTTAAAATCGAATAATCTTTCCCTAAGTATTGAAAACGAGCAAACACCCCTTACTGATGAATTATATGTTAAACCCTAACTAAATCTTTTGATTCATGAAATATTTTATAGTCCTCTACTGAAGTCTTTCAACTCTTATGAGTACGCTATCCTTTACTATATCTTTCGGCTCCCATGATGCTGTCCTTTGCTAGTGTCTTCTAGACAACTGTGCTTCTCTCTTATCTGATTGTAAATGATTATATAACGATCAAATAATAAAAAAAGTATTGAATTAAAGAACAAAAGTGAAGGTTGGGTCAAGAACCATAGAAGAGAATAAATTTTTTAGGTGGAATCAAACAGAAGTGAATGAAATCATTGCATCTTTACCAGAAAGTGAAAAAAAGAAAAGAAAGTAATAACATAAAACCTGTGATTTAACAGGATGTTTGGTGGCTTGACCTTGGAAGATTTTTAGTGGGATGTGGAATTGGGGTTCTTTCCTATGTGGTAATTACAATTACAAAGTTTGAACTTCAAATTTAATCACTTATTCAAGTGATGCAGAATGATATTTAAAATTTCTTTTACAGGTTCCTGTTTATATTTCTGAAATTACACCCAAGAATGTTAGGGGAGCATTTACATCACTTAGTGAGGTACATGGTCTGATCATTGATTTGAATTAGTAGTCAGCTTAATTGTTTATGGGCCTATGTATTATCCACTTAGCAGTTGATGATAGGTTGTGGCAAAGCGCTCACATTTCTCATTGGTTCACTTGTCAATTGGCGCACTGTGGCTCTAATTGGTCAGTCTTGTATAGATATTAATACAATCAAAACATCACTCCATGAAGTTCGCTTGTATGTGATGACATTTTCATTTTTCAGCAATCATTCCTTGTTTAGTGCATCTGCTTGGCCTATTTTTCATTCCTGAATCTCCTAGATGGTTGGTGAGTTCAATTCAATATATTCTTGGTTTTTTTTTTTTTTGGTTGGCTTGTACATGCTGCATTAATCAAGAAGAGAGAAAATTTTGCTTATTCTTCTTTTTCCATGGCACTTGTCAAAGCCTAAACAAGTGAAAACCATAGTTAACATTGCAATTTTAGTTCAGGAATTAATGAAGCAGTAGTGTTTCATCACTATGCATATTCATATGATGAGTGGTGAGTGTCATTACATGCAGGCCAAATGTGGTCGCTTAAAAGAGTTTGAAGCTATGCTGCAAATCCTTAGGGGAGAGAATGCTGATATTTCTCAAGAAGCAGCTGATATCATTGTAATTTCTTTTTCTTTCTCAAGGAGTAGCTAACATTGAAAACAAGTGATGCAATTGGCTTTCCTTGTCTTTCAGGAATATATCGAAAACCTTCGATGGATATCTGAAGATGGAGTTCTACACCTATTCCAGGGGAAATATGCTTATTCAGTCATGGTAAGCATTATCAATTATTCTTATGTGTTGCCTATTTCCTTCAATATCTTTTTTGGTGTCAAGAAAATTTGAAAATGTTTTAGGTTGCAGTTGGGCTGATGGCTTTCCAAGAATTTGGAGGACTTAATGGATTTTCATTTTATACAAGTTCTATATTTGAGTTAGCAGGTAAATAATGTGACTATTGCAATTTCTTATAGTTAGTTGAAAGAAACAAATCACAGAGAAATGAAGACATAATAGTTGTTATGTGACAGGCTTTTCAAGTATGATTGGCATTATAGCAGCAGCGGTTGTTCAGGTTTGGTGTAATTCTTCATATGTGTGGTTTATAATTTGTTTCTCTTCCAAAATTGAGTAATCATTCCTCTGCAGATTCTAATGACAACTTTGGGAGTACTCTTGATAGATAAGTGTGGAAGACGGCCGCTTCTAATGGTCAGAGCAGCACAAAATTCAATTTATGCTTGTAGTTAATTGATAATCCAATACTGAATTTTGGCAATGCCTGCAGATTTCTACGGCCGGAACATGCTTAGGTTGTGTCCTCACTGGATTCTCATTCTTCTTGCAGGTTAAATATTAAGCAGACTTTATAAATATCTGTACTTTGATTAATTATTTTTAAAGTATTACTTTATCTTAAAAAGTTGGAAATGCCATAAGCAGGATCTTCAAATTGACAAGGAGGTCATTCCCATTTTGGTGCTTATTGGTGTGTTGGTAATGCAAACTAACCATAAGGAAACTTTTTCATTTTTTTTAATTGAAATACCAGAAGAAAGGTTTTACTTTCCCCCTATTTTTCTCAAAAAAAGAAAAAGAAAAATCTAAAGTTTTGGCTTGAGTAAGTCACGGTAAGAACTTGAGTTAATAAGCATAAAGTTTTCATGTGTTACTTGCTCAGTTGTGTATTGATCATATGATTATGAAATTAGGTATACTTGGGCTCTTTTGAGCTAGGCATGGGAGGAATACCATGGATTATTATGTCTGAGGTATGGCCACCTTTGTTAAGCTTCATTTTTCTACTCCATAGCCATTACAAATTTAAGCTAGAGTGTGACATTTCAGCAATGCATTAGCTTGAAATTAATTAATGTTTTTTCCCCTCAGATATTTCCAATAAACATAAAGAGTTCAGCTGGAAGCCTTGTGACATTGGTCAATTGGATGTGTTCTTGGGTTGTATCTTATGCTTTCAACTATTTATTTGAGTGGAGCTCAGCAGGTGATACAAACTTCATCTAGACCATATATATAGTCTACACTATTTCTTTTAATCAACTTAATGATGGTTTTGGGAAAATCATTGCAGGGACATTCTTCATATTTGCAGTCATATGTGGTATGGGAATTATATTTATTAATAAGCTGATTCCAGAGACCAAGGGGCGTACACTTGAAGAAATCCAAGCATCATTTACTCATATCCAACAATAAGAAAAATTTTGTAATATATGGCATCCATCATCAATATATATAATCACAATTTGATAAGTTTGAACTTTAAAAATGCAGTCACATCAGGACAATAGCCTTTAGGCCAACCAACACTTCTTGTCATCTTCAAGATCTGAATTGTATACAAATATACAAGAAGGTTAGAGCAATGGGCCCCTTCAAACTCATGTTGGGTGAATGAAGACCAACTTGAGTTTGGAAGCTAATGCATTAAAATGTCTCGGTGAAAGAGGTATGAGGAATTGTGCCTTAATGAAAGCTTGAATGCAAAAAATGGACTAAGAATGAAATCAGAAAACAAAATTAGCTGACTTGGGTCACATTAAAAAAAGAATGTAATCGTCCAGTAAGAGATTTCCAACCGAATTAACCTGGCCTTGCTGGCTTGCTCACAATGTTTACTTGGGCTTCAAGGTCGGACACAAATTCCACCAAGAAATAGAGCCCATTCATCAGTTTCGTCTCTATAGACATCCACTGACTTGGGCCTTAAAGTCTGATGTGTAATCGATGAGAGTTTTCTATATCCATTCATGGAATTCAACCCAGAAATTCTAGGCTAATTAATGATTTCATTTTCACTTTCTTTACTTTTGATCTGTGCTAAATTACTAACACATAAATGATTTTGCTGGGCTTGAGTCTGACGGGCCACCCAACCATTTTGTTTGTAGAAAAATTGGTTCTCAGATCTTCATTTCCGACATGAAAATTCGTTTTTTTTTTTTCACAAATATGAACTTGTGAAAATAAAAATTTTCTAGCATTATTGCATTTATTTTCATTTTTGTTTTCTCCCTCTATTGGAAGACTTTATTAACCTAGTTCGTGACACTAGGATCATGATGATGACAGATTCCATGGGTTGTGTTTAACTAAAATATATAATCAAGAGTTTGTATGGGTTGGGTTGAGAGTCTTTTTCAATCCAACACGTCATGAGTGGTTGAAAAAAATCACAACCCAATCCATGTGGGTTGGGTTAGATAGTTTTTAATTTTAATTAAAAATAAAAAAGAAAGAGCATTAGAACAATAGCAATTAGAACTTAGGAGAGTTTGTTTCTCCTATAACGCCACTCAATATCTTTTAATTGAATGTGAATTTTAATAAATCTACAATTGGATTAAATTTTCTTATTATATACTTTATGCTTGCAAAACTTTTAGAAGATCAAAGATCAATAACTATGTCATCAATTAAATATTTAAATTTCAAGTTTTTATAGTCTAAAATTATGCATAAAAAAAATAAATTTATGGATTGAATAGTGAATAACATAAAATTGATATGAAATTTGACATATGTGTTAAGAACATAAAGAACACGTAATTTTACGGTTAGATTTTCAAAATATAAAATATTGTTAAATTCTTTAGTAGGGATTGTAGTCTTAGGCTACAACAAAATTTGTTGCCAAATTTTGTCCTTTTACAAAATAATAGCCTACATATTTATTGTAAGATCCTAATAATATATAATATCTTTTTTTAATGCCTAATATATAATATCCTAATATATTGTAACATGTTTGATGGATGTTAAAAAAAAATTCCATTATGTTCCAACTAGTGGTCAATGTTAAGTACAATTAGTATTGTACTAATATGAGTACAACCTTAAAATTTCAATTACTTAAAAGTTTATAAATCTGAATTTCAATCACTTTTTACAATTCTAAAACACATCAAGCTCACTTGTGCATTAATATTTTGATCTTAGGATATCCCATATTAAAAAAATTATATATAAAATGCAAATATATCAAAGAAAATAAAGAATATAATATACCATGTTAGAAGGTATGAAGTAGAAAATAAAGAGCAAAGAGAAAACAAAGAAAATTAATATATTTTGGATAAAGGCGAATACCCATAATAGAGTCCTTAATGACTTTTTAAAACTTTAGGATATCTTACATTTTCTTGTCATTAAATAAAAGATTTAGAGTTTGAATCCCGCCAATACAAAAAATTAATTAGTCTTGATTTAATGACAAAGAACAATCATTATATAGCATATATCATAAAATTGAAATTTTATCGTATCTAAAATTTTATGTATTATATATATTTCATGTATTACAACGAACTTATTGAAGAGTATTAATTAGAGCACTTGACTACATCCTTTGATGTTTAATATAAAAAAATTATAGTAGACTAAATTCTAGACTAATAATAAATAAACGAGAGTTATAATACTTGACTACAACTAAAGCAGCATTTTGATTAATTTATTTACATTTAAGTTGGATTAGATTCAATGATCCAAAATTAATTAGAGTTATTAACAATGAGCTCTCCAGCTTCTAATCTAGAGGCATATTGTCAAGAGAAGCAGTGAAATCAACTTTATAAAATGATGGGTTAGGGTCCCATACTCTCATCACCTCTATATTGATCCTTTTTCTTTTGAATATCATTCTTATTGGGTCAAACTTTTACAACTTTGGTAGAGATTTATTAATTTATTTATTATTTTTGGTTCTTAGCGGTGAAGACAGGGGAATCTACCCCAAATACAAACCCCCCCCAGAAAAATAGGCCATAGATTGATAAATTCATTGACAACTCTTTCTATTCATGTAAGTGTTAGATTATAAAACTTTGATGCTGATATTTCCAAATCATATGTCGGAATTCTTTTTACATAAAAAGTCTTTTCATCTCACAAGTCTCTATAGTGGTGCTGAATTGCTCATCACTTTGAAATAAGGTGCTATTTGATACATTTTTTTCCTTTTCCTCAACCTTTTTTCAACTTCTTCTAGCTGCATCAGTCAGTCTCTCATCAAATTTATCCCATTGAAATATCCCTTACTTTTCATCTCACACAGACACACACACACACACACAAGAAAGTGAGGTTAGTAGAAAGCATGGAAGAAGAAGCAGCAACAACAAGAAGGTCACTACTTCTCAAACAAAAGCTTGATAATAATGATCAATGGAGCAGTATTGATCATGGTGGTGTGCAGCCAAGTGAATCCTCATCAACCACCACATCTATTGTTGTGCTTAGCACTTTAGTGGCGGTATGTGGATCATTTACTTTTGGAAGTGCAGTAAGTACTATTACCATTATTTTTTTGATGAACCTATTACTATCCTTTTGTAGTTAAAGGTTTTGTTGAATTAATAAGTTGAGTGGTAAAATGTATTGCATACATATGGCGATAATGGGGGAAGCATATTGATGGACTATTCGAGTTTGGGGTCTCTTTTCTTTTGGTTTAGGTATGTTTGGTTTCTCTATGCTAGTTAATTGCAGGAACTAGGAAATGTTCCTTCTTCCTTGGTGGTATGGGATTGCCATCATTGTTGAAGTTTGGGTATATATATAATTTGATAGTTGGGGTAAAAGATTTGAACATTGAACTTCTTCATTAGAAATATCACAATATGCTAATTGAGCTAAGAGTTTTTTTAACACTAAGAGTTTGTTTGGAATCCGCTTATTTTGCTAAAACTAAAAACTTTTTACTGAAAGTATTATAAATAAAAGTAAAAGTAGCTGAAATAGTAGAGTGAGACCCATGAGTAGTACCAAAAAGTGCAGTAAATCCATTGAATAGAAGCAAAAATAATATGAATAGTAAAATAAGTTGACAAAAATAATTTTGTCAAACAGACACTAAGTGTTCATTTGGAATGCGCTTATAAGCCACCTTATTGCTTATTATTTTTTCTATTATCTGCGGGTCCCACGTGAATTATCTACTTACTTTATTTAACTTTTACTTATTTTTTCTACTATTTGCAGGTCTCACATAAATTACCTTCTTATTTTATTTAACTTTTATATTTTATTTATGGTATTTTTAGCAAAAAGCTAAATAAACTGTTTCTAAACATTTACTTAAGCTTGGGTATTGAGTATTTAGATTTTGTTTTTTATTTATTTATTTGGTGTGTCCCAAATGCTTAGTTTTTGTATATTTATGTGGGTTAAGAAATTCTATATATATTTTCTAGGAATAAAAAATGTGGGGATAAGGGCCCAAAATTGGGTATTGGGCCTTAGGCTTATCTGAGGACATTGGTGTGTCCTAGGAGGGATAACTAGTTGAGGAATTCAAGTTCAGAAGTCTCATAAGTAAGGGAGGAGTAGAAGGAGGTCTGAGGAGGAATCCCTCCTCGGCTACAATTAGAATAATTCATATATGAATTCTAGCAATGAGACTGACCTCCATAAGAATTCTAGTATCAAGAGCATGCCTTACAAACACTTGAAAAGGAAGGGAACCTAGGAATGTCTAAGGGAAGGTTGCCATCTCCACATTAAATGCACTACAGCTGCTTTTCTGGCTGCATTTATGTGGAGAAGACCTCTGAACAGTATCTTCTTGGCCACCGCAACTCATAGAAGGTCAAAATGGGTGTCTGATGGGACAGATACTCAAGTGGTGGTCTGGATGATCGACAAGTAGAAGGCCAAGATCACCAGAAGGGGCCTATATAATGCAAGAGATCCTCCATGAGTAGGGAAGTCGAAAAACTGAGAAAGAACACTGTACCAACAATAATAATACTTGTAATCAGTTCCCTTGGACTATAAGAATATTAGCTTCCTCGGACAACAAATTGACCTAATCTGACGTGTATTTTTCTTACATGACTGTCTTACAAACCCGTCCCAGCTGTTGTAACACTAACTACGGCTCAGCTCTTCAACACACTCTCTACAAATTTATTGTTTTGGGCTCACTAACCCACAATCCCATTATCATTGGGCTTGGGCTGTCAGATGTGATCCTACAAAAAATTTAAATATTGTTATGGGAAAATTATACTTCCAATTCCAAACACTTGAGGTAAGTTTGGCTTTGATCCCTTAAATTCAAAATTTTGAATTTGATCGTTAAATTATAAACGTTACAATTTAATATCTTTATTACTTTTCAAATCAAATTTTATTTTTTGTGTGTGTATGGCCAAATATATAGCGTGTTAAATAATAAATAACACATTGTTGTGCCATTGGATATTAAATCTCTCTCTCTCTCTCTCTCTCTCTCTCTCCTTATTTGATTAAATTACTAATTTAATCTTCATCCATTGGACAAAGTTCAATTTAGACTCTTAGCTATTAATTCAGTCAATTTAGACTTTCAACATTTAAAATCAAGTCAAAATCATCCATAATTCTCATCTCTATTTAACTTTTAAGAGAAGTAATAGTCGTTTCTCAAAAAAGGAGAGAAGTAATAGTTTTTTTTTTTTTTTTTTTTTTTTTTTTTTTTTTTTTGAGGAAGAAGAGAAGTAATAGTTATAGTTAAAAATGATTTAATTTTGTAACTTTTACACTTCCCACAGTAACCTTTTATTTTATGCTTTATTCTTGTTAAAATTTAAACAAAGAGAATATTTAAGGATCAAATTGAAATGATTTTGAAAGTTAACGTATTAAATTGATAAAAGTAATAATTGATGGACCAGATTGAGCTTTACCTAATAATTGGAGGACCAAATTAGTAATTTAACTCTCTCTTCTTCTTCTTCTGCTTCTCTCTCTCTCTCTCTCTCTCTCTCTCTCCTACAATTGAGGCCCACAACGCACCCATGCCCACAAATGGCTCTAACGATATTGGCAAAGTTCCCTAACAAAATGTGGAGCTAACAATGAAGGATCCAAATTATCGGTGTTACAAAGGCTTTCTTGGCCCGATTATAAAAAAAAAAAAGGGCTTTCTGGGCTCATTAGAGTTGTAATGTTAGTTTAATAGGTACTATAAAGATGAACCCATTTTTTGGCAAAGGAAATTCATTTTCTAATAAATAGTTATTAGTTTTTGGTGTTAGAATAATAGTTAAATGAATAAATTTATTGTTTCCTAACCACGTTAGTATTTGAAAAAGGTCATAGTTTATCATGGTATTATACTACTATAGAAGAATTTCTTTCCCACTCAAGCTAATGATTTATCATTTATGATTGTTTTGTAGGTGGGATACTCTTCACCATCCGAATCTGGAATTGAGGATGACCTTGGCCTTACTTCAGCATAGGTTAAATTTAACTAAAGTAGTATTTAAACATTTTATTGCATCATCTAAATACTATTTAAACAGACAATGCCTTTAGTCTTTATACACACTTATCTTGTGGTGGTTCAATGTTTGGATTTCACATTGATAGATTCACCTAGCCAAAAAAAAGAAAGAAAGAATATTTAAACGAAGTTTCATATCTAGATAATAAAAAAATTTAAAAAAAAAGTTTTTGAGTGATTGTTTAATTATATATATATATATATATATATATATAAGAGAAATTGTTAGAAAATTTTGTACATATTAAAGATATCAATGCTCAATTTCTTGTCAAGACCCAAGTCCAATTCTATTTGGTGTGTAAGCAAGAGAAATAGAGCTTCTTTTGATTCCAAAGAACTTGGCCTTGATATCTTTAACCACAAATACGTAGTTATCAAAGTTTTTTTTTTTATGTTGATGTAGGCAGGTTGTTATTCTAAATCACACAATCTCTCTTTCTCTCTCTACATTTATTTTATTTATTTTTCTCAATTTTCACATGGTATCATGGCTATGTTGTATCTTTTTTAACATAGTATTAGAAAAATACGAGTTGGGGTTCAAAAAGCATCGTGATGGATGTTGTCAACCACTTGGTGATTGATATCTTAAGAGGGTAATGAGCCTTGGAGGATCGATCAAAAAGGCCTGAGATTAGTTTTTTTTTTTTTTTTTGGGTGAGAGAAAGGTAAGAATAGATGAGTCACTAGTTAGTAATTCTAATAAAAAAAAATTAAAAATTAACCATTTTGGTTGGGGCTTGCGGGGGGGGGGGGGGGGGGGGGGGGTGTTGGGTTTGTGTGGAAGATGAACAAACCAATAGTGTCTTAATAGACTGCAATCAACCTGAATAGTGTAGGGTGTGTTGTATGAGTCATGAGCATGACCTTTTTTATGGGTTGGGTCTAATTTGCTAGTAGCCAGCCCAAGCTAAGACTTGGGTATGCTCTTCAAGTATGTTTAAGACCTACACCCATTACAATTGTATGACTTTTCTTGTCAAGAAACTTGTAACTCAATTAAAAGTTTATCTTGTTTCTAATAGAAAAGTTTAGCTTTTAAATCCTCATTTCCCAGATGTTAAGTTATGATTTTTCTCATAACATTAGCATTGGCTTATTCTATGACAAAAAGTGTTGTAATTGCATAAATTTATTTCCTTATATTTTTGTGGGATTTATTTGTAATGAGTTTAGTATTAAGTGATGGAGATTTGATCAAGACAGCTAAAAGTCGCACGAGAAGCACATGCCAAAAGCTGAAGAGTCAAGTGTCAGTTGTGGAAGTTGAAGAGTCATGTGCTAGCTGTGCCAACTGTTTTCGATACTCAGGCAACTCGCGAGTGACCCGCGAATTTCACTAGTTAGAGGATTTTTGAGTGTGACTTATTTGCCCATCATTCATACTATATATACCATAATTACCCACAGAAATTGTAAGGAGCCTTTTTAGATAAAAACCCTAAGAGAAATTTCTACAACACACCCACCTTTTTAGAGAGAGAGAGAGCTACTCATTTTTAAAGAAAAATCTTTGTAGTCTTTTCTCCTTCCCTCTCCTATTGTTATACTTATTGAGATGAGATTTGTACCCAAACACTACCCACACCCATTCAAAGTGTTGAGAGTGTTATTGGAGCTTGGAAAGCATTGGAAGATGCCAAGGTTGGCGGATGCAATATGAGCTTATTGCGGAATCAGGAAAGTTAGAGAAGACACGGTTTGACATAACCTTGTTGGAGCAACAAGATTGGAGGGCTTAGGTGCATCAGGTACATTAGGCTTGGAGAGTCTATTGCTATTTATGTATCCCAACTGATTTTCTAGTAGATCATTTTACTGCTTAGAGAGCGGTGGGGAGGTTTTTTGCTGAGTTCTTTAATTTCCTCTTCGATAACATGTGCCGGTGTTATCTTTGTGTTTGCTTCTCTCTTCCCTACTATATTCCTTTTAATTACTGTGATTAATTATGGTTTAGAGTAGTTTGCATATTTGGATATAGCTTATATTTATCATTCTACACATATATTGTTTGTGTATAAGCTTGTGTTGGTTATTTTGTAATTGGGAGTTTGAACATTCACTAGTGTTTTACATACTAAGTGAGCTTTCACACAACTATCGAATTATCAAAAAAAAATAAAAATAAAAATAAAAATAAAAATGTAAAGTGATATTTTTTCCTAAGAAATCTTTCTAGGCTAAGGGTTTCAAACCCAAGATTATGAGGCCTTAAAAGCCGATTAGGCCAACACCATGAAGTTATGAGATACTTTTTAAAAAAGTTTTGTTTTTAAAGCAAAATGATGTTTTTGCACCACAACTTTTCACATCAATAATACTTCTTGTGAATTTTATTATATCATCAATTGTGTTTTCTTAAAATTTTGCTTTCAAAACCATTAGTTGACTCAAAAGGACACTTGGTGACCATTTCATACAACTTAAAAAAAAAAAAAATTTATTTAAAACTTTTGAAGATGGATTGTTTGAAAAAGTTGTAGTATAAAAATAATGAGGCTGTTTTAAATTTTTAATAGAAAAAAGAAGAAGAAGAAGTGAGGTTAAAAAACTATATTTCCTATTTCAAAATGGGATGCCAAATGAGTACTAAATCCACTGAAGTTATAAGGAAATCTATAAGGAGGTAATTTATAGTTTATCTTTATTTTTTAATACAAGATTGTATCGATTTACATAATTGTAAGGCAAGTCATGTGTTGATTAGTACAAAGGATTTTTACATTAATAAAAGTGGTTTAGGCGCATAATTTTGTTTTTTTGTTTTTCTGCCTGTTTCATTCCTTGATTTAGATTCATTTTTCCTCATTTCTGTTTTCACATATGGTGCAGTATTCAATTTTTGGTTCAATATTGACAATTGGAGCAATGTTAGGTGCTATATTTAGTGGGAAAATTGCGGATTTCATTGGTACGTAGGAAAGGTGTAAGTTATTTCACGCTCTAAATAATTCTGCGACTTCTATATATTCAGTTTCACAATCCACCAACATTTTCAACTAATTAATGTTAGTTTATCATGTAAAACAGGCAATGGGAGTTTCAGAAATATTCTGCATCCTCGGGAGGCTCGCAATAGTATTTGCAAAGGTGTTATCTGCTTTTCTTTTTTCCATTTTAACACTTCTTTTAGGACCTTTTCCTCTATTTAAATTTTCTTTTTGTTAGAAACGCCTATCCAAATTTGTTGTGTTAGTATTATAATTTGAGAAATGCTACATCTACAACAATTTTACAATATTTTTACAACAAAACACAGGTGTAGTTGTTATTGGTTCAATTTTGAAACTAACATTAAGATTACTTTTTTGCCCCAACAATAACAACTAGTAACAACCTACCACTTCGGATTCGTTGTAAAAATGTTGTAAACATATCATTTCTCCTATAATTTTGTACTACATGCCTAAATTAACCAAATTTATTCTATGGTTAATTTAGGGTTAATATATATCTAGGAGAAAAAAACATTTTTCACTTTTTATCTTTGTGGCAGTTCACAATCAAAACAGAATAATTTTTCCTAATAAGTATTGAAAACAAGCAAATACCTCCTATTATTAAATTATCTATTAAATCCTAATAGAATATTTTGATTCTTGAAATATTCCATTGTTCTCTACTGATGTCTTTTGACTCAAGATCTTGTGAGTACGCTATTATCTTTCGGCTCCCATGATGCTATCCTTTGTTGGTGTCTTCTGAGTAGCTGTGCTTCTATCCTCAGGCTATTGGTGTCGACGTCCTCTAACCACTATTTGTCACTGACTGTCATGCCATTGTCATTTTTCTTGCATATGCCATCTTCTGGTGATTGTTCCTCTCCCACTTTCCTTTGTTCACCAATGCAGTTTTTCTCCAACATCCATCCATTACTAACATTAACTATACCTTACGTGTTCCATTGTACATCGTGCCTGGTTCATTCAACATCTAATATGGTCCTATATGGTCACACTTTCCTTCATGATCTCACATTTTAAATTCAAGATATCTTCAAGCTTTCACATTGAATTTAAAGGAAGTTGCTAGAGATATATCTGTGCAGATTATTGTACTTATTATTTATATTATGATGCTTATATTGCAAGCCTAACTTGTACCATACTCTAGGTCATTTTATGGTTAGCCTAGGGTCAATCTCAATGGGCTCATTATAATATATAGTTTAATATAGTAAAGATGTATTTGCTCAAGGCTTTTTGCTGTGGATATAGGCCACCAAGTCAAAGCATGTTAATTTTTGTGTGTTTTTGTACTCTCTCTCTCTCTCTCTCATAATCCCAACATCAATTCTAACACTTTTTCTTTTCACTTATGTTTGATTATTTGCAGCCTACATTCTTTCCCCAATTTTGAAGAATAGCTTTGGGTTTAACATTAGAAGAAGTCATATTTAATTCAGTAATCTTTCCTCTGCAGATTCTAATGATAACTTTAGGAGTGCTCTTGATAGATAAGTGTGGAAGACGACCGTTTCTAATGGTCAGAGTTGAGCAAAATTCAATTTATGTTTGTAGTTAATTGACAATCCAATACTGAATTCTGCCAATGCCTGCAGATATCTGCGACCAGAGCTTGCTTAGGTTGTGTCCTCACTGGATTCTCATTCTTCTTGCAGGTTTAAATATTAAGCAGACTTTATAAATATCTATACTGTGTTTAATTATTTTTAAATTATTACTTCATCCTAAAAAGTTGAAAATTTCATAAGCAGGATCTGCAAAGCGGGAAGGAGCTCATTCCCATTTTGGTGCTTTATGTGCCGGCTCAAGGTCTAGGCAAGTTAGGCCTAGGCCTAAGGCCCCACAAAAAAACAAAAATTTTATTAAGAAAAAAGGCCTCATTTTTTATAATTAAAGGCTCAAATTTTTATAAAATTATATATTATATATATATATATATTTTTTTCTAAAGGTTGTACATTTTTTTTTATTAGTGATGTTAAGGATACTATAAATTTTATTATTGGCTTACAAATTTCCGTATTATTAATCACAAAAAAGTGATATAAACATTCATTAGTTAAATTGATGAAGTTTATCAATGAGAGACAATATCACATTATATTTTGAACATTTTATAGTGCTTTTAATTAGCGCATTTTTCTTTTCATTTCTATTAAGACTCTCAAAGTACGAGACCAATAGAACCTTAACTCAATTGAAACCCTAAAATATTTCAAAAAGATATTGCAAATGTGTTAAATCATCAATTATAGATTAATCTCTCATAATAATTTGAAACTTTGGTTTTTGTAAAATAATATTCTACAAAGCCACACACCAAATAATATTTATCTCTCTCTCTTAAAATCAAAATATAAAATTAAAAATTAGATTACAACTTTATTTAACTATGCATCGTCTTATATCCAAAATAAAGTATCTTTTTTAATCACAATATATTTTTATTTCTTTTTATTAATATTTATAGGTTCAACTATAATATTTAATTCTTTATATGAAATTAACATTAGTCTAGTTGGTATTATTTATGTATTTAATGTATCAAATTAACCTTAATTTGATTAGTATTAAATAATTTTGTTTAATTAATATTTACATATTAAAGGTCCTGTATAAATTTTTTGCCTTAGGCCCCAAATTATGTTGGGCTGCCCGTGTTATTGGTGTGTTGGTAATGCAAACTAACTACAAGGAAACTTTTTCATTTTTTAAAATTGAAATACCAGAAGAAAGGTTTTACTTTCCTCCTATTTTGTTTTTCAAAAAAAAAAAAAAAAAGAATAAAAAAGAAAAATCTAAGACGGGAATTTCTGCATTAGTTTTTCGACTACATTAAGCAAGTTGTAAGCAATTTCAAATAAATCAAAATAATTAAAGCCAAAGTCCAAGCAAGTTGACCTTATTGCTCCCAAAACAAAGAGTCACTCGTCAGGCCTTGGTAGCAATTCTTGCCTATATCTTCAAACGCCAACTGCTGTGCAATTCACATTTAATTAACACCCAAGATCCATTTTTGTTTGCTTTATCTCTCCTATGCCTTGCACATACAACATTTACTAGGGAACACAAAGTTTTGGCTCGAGTAAGTCACAATGGGAACTTGAGTTATTGAGCAATTAAGCACAAAGTTTTCATGTGTTACTTGTCCAGTTGTGTATTGATCATATAATTATGCAATTATGTAAACTTGGGCTCTTTTGAGCCATGGGAGGAATACCATGGATTATTATGTCTGAGGTATGACCACTTTTGTTAAGCTTCATTTTTCTGCTCCATAACTATTACAAATTTAAGCAAGAGTGTGACATTACAACAAGATATTAGCTTGAAATTAATTAATGTTTTTGTCTTTTCCCCCCAGATATTTCCAATAAATATAAAGGGTTTAGCTGGAAGCCTTGTGACATTGGTCAGCTGGACTGGTTCTTTGGTTGTTTCTTACACTTTCAACTATTTATTTGAGTGGAGCTCGGCAGGTGATGCCTCTTATAATCAAACTTCATCTAGATTATATTGTATACACTAATTTTTTAAATTAATTTAATGATGGTTTTGGGCAAATCATTTCCGGGACATTCTTCATATTTGCAGTTATATGTGGTGTGGGAATTTTATTTATTAGTAAAATAGTTCCAGAGACTAAGGGGCGTACACAAGAAGAAATCCAAGCATCATTTACTCATATCCAGCAATATATATATATATATATATATATATATATATATATTTTGGTGTTATATGTCATCAATCATCAATGTATCTAATCACAATTTGTTAAGTTTGAAAATGCAATCACATAAGGACAATAGCCTTTTAGGCCAACTACCACTTCTTGTCATTTTCAAGGTTTGAATATATAAATATACAAGAAACTTAGAGCAATGGCCCAATTGCTCTTATATTCTAGGGTAAACAACAAATTTAGTCCCTATTTTTTTTGCTAAATGTCAATTTAGTCACCAACGTTTCATACGTGTCGATTTAGTCATTGGATCAAATCAGTCTTTACCATTAAGTAATGAATGATAAATGCTAATGTGGCTAATAGTCAAAATAAAAAATAATTTTTATGCTAACTCAGATGCCAAGTGTGCTACTTACTAGGATTAAACTTAAAAAATAAAAATAAAAACTAAGGGGTCTCACATTTGGATCAAAATCCCTAAATTAATCACATCCTCAACCCCAATTTGTTTCACGTTTTGGTCCAGAGAGAAGAGAGAAGAGAACAACGAGGCCTCAAAAATTTCACATGCCTAACTAAAGAAAAATCCTTGCAAAAGGAGTTCAAAAGCAGGCAAAAGGGAAGTCCTAGCAAAAGGAGTTTAGAGAATAATTTATGCCATTAACAAAGAAATTCAACAAACCAAAGTATAGAACAGTGCCGTTTGGTTCATTGGGTTGGGGGCGTGATAGATTCAACACGCCAATACCATCCTCATCCACTCTAGCTTAGTTGCAAACCTGCAAGCCCCACCCACACCCACTAGTACCCATTCCTTGTAGAGTAAAAATCCCATAAAAGCAAACATCTGAGTTCGAGATAAAAGAGTTTTATAGAAGGGCTCTGATCATAACCGTCCAAAGAAGTCAATTGCAACTCAATTCCCTTCTTTCATGTCCCAGATCTCTCCAAGCATGAGCTTGTCTGGCATTGTCTAAGCATATCTGCTAAATGTGTTTTCAAGATTCATGTTTTCCTCTCTGGACCAAAATGTGTAACAGATTGGGGATGGGGCCATGGGGCGTGATTGATTTAGGGATTTTGATCCCAATGTGAGACCTTTATTAAGCTAGTTTATTTTATTTTTTTTATTTTTATTTTATTTTAATCATAGTAAGCCATACACATGACATTCTGATTTGGCAAAAATTTTATTTTTTATTTTGGTTGTTAGCCATGCTAGCATTTTCCAGTTTTTTTTTTTTTTTTTTTTTGAAAATAACTATAAAAGTCAAACTATTTTATTAGTTGCATAGTTTTGAAACTATTTAGATATCTAACAACTCGAGTCTGTTAGACTCGATTTCACTATAGAAAATCGAGTTTTAAAGACTCGATTTCCATGAGGTGTGTAGCTGAGGTGGATAAGAAAATCCAAGTGGAAATCGAGTCTTTAAGACTCGATTTTTGTCATCTTCTTCCTTCGTTTTTTTTCTTTTCTTTCTCCATCTGCCGTCCTTTTCTTTTCTTTCTCAATCTGCCGTCCCACTCCCTTCTTCCAAGCCCCAAAAACCCAAGACAGTTCTTCCTTCTTCATCTAAATCCATTTCTCAAAATCCAAACCCAAACCCATTTCTCAAAATCCCAAACCAAAAATCACGATCTCAATTAGAGCAAAAAACCAAACCCAAAAATCACGATTTCGGCACTAGAGCACCATGGGTTTGTTGATCTTGGCACCGAAGGAATATTTTCTATTGTTTTTCTATTGTGGGTTTGTGTTGTTTTTTGGAATTTGGAATATTTTCTATTGTTTTTTTGTTGTGGGTTTGTGTTGATTTTTGGGATTTTCTGTTGCGAGTCTGTGTTTTCAAAGGAGGGAACTCGAGAGACTCGAGTTCCACGTGGATTTTTTGATCCACCTCAACTACACACATTATGAAAATCGAGTCTTAAAAACTCGATTTGCTACAGTGAAATCAAGTCTAAAAGACTCGAGTTGTTAGATACCTAAATAGTTTCAAAACTATGCTAACTAACAAATTAGTTTGGCTTTTTTAGTTATTAAAAAAAAAAAAAAAACCATTTTCCACCCACCACTTAATGGTATGGACCAATTTGACCTAATAACAAAAGGTTAAGGACTAAATTGATACGTTTGAAACGTTAGAGACCAAATTGACATTTAGCAAAAAGGAAAAGGATTGAATTTGTAATTTACCCTATATTCTAATAGCCCCCTCACACTTATGTTGAGAGAATGGAGACTAGCTTGAGTTTGGAAGCCAATGCACGAAAACATCCTGGTGAAAGAGGTTTGAAGAATGGTGTCATAATAAAAGCTCAAATGCAAAAATGGAATGCAAAAATTAGCTTGGAAAAGCAGTGGCTTTGTTGTTTGCACGCCTACACAGAGAGACTCCAAAAGTACAGACACTCAATCGAAAATGTATTAAAAAAGTCAACTTCAAAGGTTAAAGTCATCCCTCGCCAATGGTCAAACCACAGTTTGGTCTGATGAATCAGTTAAACGATTCACGAATCAAACTGTGGTTTGACTGTTAACTATGGTTGATATTTTTTTTAATTTATTTTTTATTTTCCAAATCTTAAAACGTATTTGTTTCAATTTGGGTGTATTATGTAATTGGTATGTGTCCATAATGCGAAGCATAATATAAGGTGAAAACTTTAAACTACTTGGTTCCATAGATTTATTAATGAAAACCAAAGCATTTATCATCATACCGCTACTAGATGCTTCGATCAAGGAAATTGCTTTGCTCGATCTTCACTTAGCTAGACCATCATGCGAAACTTAAAGTGCCTCAAGCAGAAAGTTTGATCGAACTTTGCGTGATATTCGCTCGAGTGATCATAAAAATTGAACTTCACTCGATCAGTGCGACACTTGCTCATGGCCAAGCCTATGAACTTTGCATAGGCTTGGGAATGAATTAGGTTGTCACACATGAATTCAACATGTTTTCTTGCTCTATCTACATATGACCTTATGATATCAGGCAAATATTGTTTGTGGCTGAATAGGGTCACTAGGGTCTAGGGACTTTAAGTCATCCATAGCAGAGGAACAAGGCCCATTTACTGAAGGGGCTGTGTATGGTTTGTCTGATGAATTGGGTTCTTAGTGGTATAACATGTAATCAACCATAAAGAGCCCTTTTTTTCCATAAAAAGATCCATCACCATAAAGGCCTACTAATCTCATTCATTTGCTCACTTGGGTTTCAAGGTTTTGTTGTGTTTGGCTTTATGTAAATTGAATTCCGAGTGTAAAATGAATGTAGGGGCAAATGAATTCCCGTAAGGAAAATGAAATCTAGGTGTTTGGTTCTGCAATGGAAAATAGTACAGAAAATGATTTTTGGTGTTTGGTAATATTCTAAAAATGCTATTTTCCTACAAAATTTTTACATTTTCTCAACTTTCAAACAAATTTTATAACAAAAAAAATTTCAAAATATACACTTTAACATAACCAAAAATCAAAATAAAAACATTTATTCACAACATATACATGATATACTCGGTGAGAGGAGGAAGAAAGAGTGACGGATTGAGGGAAAGAGAGATAGATCGGAGTGGATGGAGGACTGCGGTGGCCAGATTGGGTGGATTTGGTGGTGGAGTGGAGTGGGCTAGTGATTGGTGGCTGCCAGATGGGCGACGTTGAGCAAGAGGGAGAAGAAGTCCGTTGGAGAGCCTAGTGGAGCATGGCCTGTGGTTGGTTGTCAAGATCGAAGCTTAACCTGTACTCGTCAATGCATGGCTGGCAATCGGAGAGGTGGGTCTTGGGTGTTTGTGGATCGATGATGAGGGAGGGGTGGGCTGAGATCTTCAAGTGTGTGATGTCTGTGAATGCATGTGAGGAACATGTGAGGATTGTGTGAGAAGTGTAAAACATTTGAAGGTAAAATAAGAAGTGAAATGGTTTTACGGGTGAGAATGAGTTTTTTACAGTCAAAGTGTAAAAGAATTTCAGGTTGACCATATTTTCCGTTGGTACCAAACACACACAAGGGTGTAAAATAATTTCTTAAAAGAGTTTTCACCCGAAACAACACAGCCTTAGTCACATAGGAAAGAACCTATTCTTCCATAAAGGGATCTGCGACCAAAGTTATACGGCCTTGCTCATATGTTGACTTGGGCTTCAAGGTTGGACTACATATTCCGCCCAGAAATAGCCCATTGGTTAGTATAGAGATCCATGAATCAAGTGGTCTAGTCTTGCTCATCCGCAAATACTTCTTTTAGACCAAGATCAACTTATGTGGTAGGTTGTTAATAGTAGGTAAAAAAGTAACCTTAATAATGGGCTTAGATAAAAGAGAGTCTGTACTCTATAGACACAAAAATATTGACAAAAAATTTCACACTCAACTAATGTGGCAGATTGTTAGTTGAAGGTAAGATAGTGATGTAGGTAATGGATTCAAAGAAAAACTAATAAAAACTTACCAATTCAACTGTTATGAAATTTTTTGTATTTATAACATTGCTTTAGATAAAAACTAGCAAAAACTTGTTAACCTAACTATTATTAAAAATACTGTGAAATTTTTTGTGTAGTTACCATTGCTCTAAGAAATTTAGAGTGTTCATTTAGGAATTTACTAAGAAGGAATGTGCTGTGCATCCGCTATGTTCAACATATTACAATGGACCTATGAAAGGGTTTTTATTTTTATTTTAATAGAAATTATTGAAGAGTATTAATAATACTATACTAAACCCTAAACTAATAATAATATAAACCGTGGTTATAAATTTATAATACTCGACTACAAGATTATGATACTCAGTTTGAACTTCAATTTATATTATGATTAATTTATTTGCGTTTTAATCAGGATTTCAATAAATCTATGTACACAAATAATTTTAAATATGTCTAGGTGATAAGATGTTAATGGTAAATAAAAAATCAATCATCAATTAATTATCAATCAATCAATATATATATATAAAAGCAGAGACCTCATCTATATTTATATCTATATATTACTAAAAGTTGAAGCGTAACATTTAATGTTGCTACACTCAGGTTGAGCCACATTAGTTGCTATGTCATCACCATTCTTTTTCCTGAATTTGTCCTACAATTTAACATTAGTTTTCTTAAATTTAAAAATACTAATAAAAAGAAAATATTTCCCAACCCTTTGTGTTCCACGGTTACAATTTTAGATGACAACCCTTTGTGTTCTACGGTTATAATTTTAAACAACAACCCTTTGTGTTCTACGGTTACAATCTCAAACGGCAACACTTCAGCTTCCTAATGCCAGAATTTGGCTTTCTAACTCCTTCATCTCTTCCTCTCCTCACACTATATTAATACTGAAAAGTTGGATGATTCAGTTTAGGTATCTCTAAATCCCAATTGCTTGAACTCTATTCTTGTGGTTGCCTGCATAATAGTTCAAAATAAGGATTAGATTAATAGTGTTGTTCTTTTTTATTGCTGTTTTTTTTTTTTTTTTTTTTCCTTCTTTAATTTTGTTACTACCTCTTTTGTGTTGTGGGTCATATATGAGTTTTTATGTATTTAGGTTGGGTATTTGTGCCGATATATGATTGTTTGTTTCTATGTTTAAAATTGATTTGGTTTTTTTTTTTTTTTTTTTTTTTTTTTTTTTTTTTTTTAATATTTGAGACGATAACATTATTGGTTTATATTGTGTAATCCGTGTGATAGAGTTTTAGTAGTTAGAAAATTGAATGATAGAGTTTTAGTAGTACCCATGCCTACAGAAATTCAATTAAATGATGTAAACTGTGCCTACAGAAATTCAATTTGCTAAGGTATTTTAGTAGTTAGCAAATTGAATTATAGAGTTTAAATTCAATACTATACTAAGAACTTGATACTTCTCCTTTTTTCTTGGTCTTCTCATTTAAGTGAATCCCCCCTTCATCATTGAAATTGATTTAAAATTCCTTCTATTAGCTTTGATTGTACTCTTGGCTATACCATAAAAGACTGTTTTTTGATATAATCTTTTTATGGTAATTGTTGTCATTTTTGTTGTAGTTGAATCAAAATAAGATTATGCTAGATTTACATAATTAGTAGTTGATGCATCTTCATTATTATCACAAGTTTAAGATAGAGATTACCCTCATCAATAGCTGTTGCGGCTTCTTCATTGCCAAACTTGATCATCTTGACAAACTTTTTAATTATCTGATTGTACCACATGTATTTATTTACTTATGGATTCTATTTGATTGTAAGATTTTTATGTCTTTTGATATAAATTAACTAGTTGGTATGCTAGCCAAATCGCTTGCTTTTTTAGTTTTTTTTTTTAATCTTTTACTTTGCCTCCAACACTATCGTAATTGGTTGTCTCTTTAATGGCATTTTCTATCTCCATCGCTATATATATATATATATATATATATATATATTTGTAGGATCCAAGCAATAATGAGTTTAAGATGCTTTCTGTGTTATTCTCTCAAATTTTTTATAGCATGAACAACTTGTAGTATTGAAGTAATTATTGAATATTTTATATTAATAGTTATTTGTTAATAGGTGTTTGACAACTTTAGAATATGAAAAGTTTTAGGTTAAATGGGTAACAACTTTAATTTTGTTAATTTTTGCTTTCTAAATTACTAATATTGATTTATCATGTTAAATTGGCAGTTTATTTGTATATTAGTCAGCTACAATGTTGTAATGTTATTTTTTTTTTCTTTCTAATTTGTGAGGTTTAATTCAAATAATTTTGAATAAGTCCTCTAAAATCAAATTCAATAGTTTATTTTTTATTTTTTTATTTATTTTTGGTTAGGGACTCTATAGGGCTAAGGGGAGCTTGAAGATAATATAAGTTTTGACCTCATATAATATACTTATATTGTGAGCTTCAGTTGCTACAAGTAGTATTGTAGTAACTTAGATATGAAACTTTAGATGTAACACAAATAGCTAAGGATAACCACATTCACTAATATTTGTCTTTTAATTTAGATGGTATTTTGCATAATAGCTTTGCATTCATTAGATTTGATTTTCAGTAATTTTTCCATGCATTGTACGAGTTAGCGGCTAGTGCTTTATAAAAGCAAAGATCTCATGCGGGAAAGCATGAGGCTCTGCCACGTGGTGCACTCTATGAAAAGAATTGAAATACTCTTAAGTCACATTAGAGATAAGAACAAATTTAAAAATAGGAACTCTTTATTTCCTTTGATTCAATGTTTCAAGACTACTTTTTGTTAAATTTTTTATTCAATGTTTTAAGACTATTATTTGTTTTATTTGGTTCAATATTTCAAGATTTTTTGTCTCTTTCACTTACAAGTAACTCTTTCTATTTCCATTCACCGTTTCACTTCTACTCATTTATATACTCGTCTACAACCCTTCATGCCATCTCATCTCAAATACACTAAGACAAAAAATGATGTCATTTACCTTTAGCCTTTCAACGACACCTATATAATTCCAACATTGTGGTACCATTTGATTTCAACTGTTATGAGTAGGCTATGACCAAGGAAGAGGGTTTGCCTTTTTTTTATTCAGTGATGGTGGCTTATGGTTTTGATGTTGAAGTTGGACATTGTGGATTTTGTGAAGGTTGTGATTCGCTTTGAGTCTTTGGTTGTTTGGGATTTTGGTTTGGGAAATCATAAATATATTTTGTTTTAGAACTAAAGAAAAAGAAAATGAAAATGAAACATTTTAATTGATTATTTATGAAGTTAGCTTTTTGTTTTTATTTTGTGTGTGTGTTAGAACTCATAATTTGTAGGTTTCTTTGTAGGCTTTTTATTGCTATTTTGTGTGGTATGAGCCATAGTGATAAAAACAAAAATCAATGATGATTTCAAAGTATTTTCCGTTTTTTTTAAAGCAGATGGAAGCCCTACTAAAATTTTTTTTTTTGATAAATGGATGTGTTTTTAGCCAATTTCTCTTTGTTGAATCACGTTCTCTTTGTGTTGATACTTACAAATGATTTCCTTAATTTCATTGAGATAATGAATTGGGTATTTGTGATTGAGATCTCCATATTTGGTTGTGAGAATAGAGTGTTTGGGAGGTTGCTTAAATTAATGTAATTTTAGAATATAAAATTATTTTATGCTTTAAATTCTTATTTATAGATTTCAAAATCATTTAATCAATTAAAAAAATAAAATCTACTTTTAACAGCAAATATTATAATATGTTATAGTCTTATAGTGTTATAAATTTTTTTTCAATAAAATATGAATTAAGAAAATCAAGTTTCAAAGTATTTAACAATATTGTGGACAAATATAAATATTTTACAAGAAAATAAGTATTATATGTAGGTCTTAATATACATAAAAATGATTTTAAATAAAATTGTAATGTAATCCGCATATCGCGCGACACATTATCTAGTTATATTAATGGTGAATTCAGATGAGAACATATAAAAATTTGTTAACTTCAACTATTGTAAATATTATTGCAGTAGTATTGCGCTAATCAATTAGGATTAGATACATTGAACCAAAACTAGAGTTATTAACAATGCAGCTTCGTGAGGCATATTGCAAAGCGAAGCAGTTAAATTAACCTCATAAAATATTATTGATTCATTATATATGGATCATTTTCCTTTTTCTTTTCTTTATTGGGTCATATCGTGAAGAAACCAAAAAGTAAATGTGAACTGGACAACTCCAGCACCGTTCAAACTTCTTCAATAATTTTTTTTTGTCGCTTAGCAAGCTAAAGATGTGAGATTTGACCCCAAATACAAGCCCCAAACACAATGGTCTTTGATATAGCACTTTGATGCTGATATTTCTACAACAAATTCACAGGAAATTAATTGCTGGGTGAGAATGCGTTTAACATAAAATAAAGTCCTTTCAAGCCACAGTCGTACTTGTCGGTGCAGATCATTGATGATAACTCAAATAGATATAAGGTATGTTTGATACAATTTTCCTTCGCCTCAACCATTTTCAACATCTTTAAAAAGCTACATCTAGTCAGTCTCTCATCAAATTTATCCCTTTCTCTCTCTCACTAAAGAAAGTGAAAATAGTAGAAAGCATGGAAGAAGAAGCAACAACGACAACAAGGTCACTGCTTCTCAAACAAAAGCTTGATAACAGTGACCAGTGGAGCAGTAGTGATCATGGTGGTGTGCAACTAAGTGAATCTTCACCAACCACCACATCTTTTGTTGTGCTTATTAGCACCTTAGTGGCCGTATGCGGATCATACACTTTTGGAAATGCCGTAAGTACTGTACTAAGTACTATTACTATCCTTTTGTAGTAGTTAAAGGTTTTGTTGGGTTGATGACAATTCGAGTTGGGGTCTGTTTTCTTTTGATTTACGTACATTTGGTTTCCTTACAAGTTTTTTTTTTCATTGGTGGCATGGAGTCGCCATCGATCATTGTTGAAGCTTGGGTTATTTATTTATTTATTTTTAATATAATTTTTTAATTTTTATTAATGTTTTTAGTTTGTATCTCAAATGCTTTGTTAGTGCATATTTACTTGGGTTTAGAGATTTTACTTTTCCGGATTCTAATTAACTCAACTGATAAAGTTTATAGAAAAAAAAAATTATATTTTCAAAGCAAGTTAGATTTTAATCCCTTAAAATTATAAATATGAATTTGGTATATATATTGATGAACATCGGGAATTTACTTATTTATTTTTGATGAAAAGAAATTACAAGCAAGGGGGAATCAAGGCCTCCTACCTGATAACTTTGAATTTACTCTTAAAATATTTTAAATGCAACAATTTAACATCTCTATTAATTTTTTTTGGTGTATGAGGCCAATATATATCATGCTAAATTATTGTTTTGCCACTAGTGAATTCTCTCTCTCTCTCTCTCTCAAAAAAAAAAAAAAAAAAAAAAAGTTCAATTTGGACTCTCAACTATTAATTTTGTTAATTTAATCTTTCAACATTTAAAATTAAGTCAAATTCATCCTTGATTCTTGGTCTGATGTCTCTATATAACTTTTTAATAGAAGTAATACTTGAAAATGCCTTAATTTTGAAAATTTCACATTTTCCCTGATAACCTTTTTATTATATGCTTCATTGTTGTTAAAGTTTATACATAGAGAAGATCTAAGGATCAAATTTGAAAGTTCACTTAGTGTATAAAACACTAATGAATGTTTAGAGTCCCAATTTCAGATATAATCAATACAAGCTTATACTCAAACAATAGATGTGCGGAATGATAAGTACAAGCTAAAACCCAATCAAATAAACAACTCTACACCATAATTAATCACAACACATCAGCAATTTAAAGGCAAGAGTAAGGGTTAGAGAGATGCAAACACAAAGATAACACTGGCATGTGTTATCGAAGAGGAAACCAAAGAACTTGGCAAAAAACCTCTCCGCCACCCTCCAAGCGGTGAAATGATCCACTAAAGAATAAAGTTGGGATACACGAATAGCAATAGACCCTCCAAGCCTAATCTACCAAATGCACCTAAGCCCTCTTAGCTTCTTGCTCCAACAAGGTTAAACCTAACCGTGTCTTCTTTAGCTTTCCGGATCCCGCAATAAGCTCATTGCATCAACCAAGTAAATTGGTCATCTCCAAACTGCTTCCCAAGTACCAAAATACCTTTTCACTGATATGGGTATAGTGAGATAAGGATTTGATTAAAGAACCTCTCAAGGGTGTGTCAATGGTGAGGGTGAGAGTAGAGGAATTTGGAGAATCAAAAGTCTAAGATTGTGGATGAGTCATTCTTGGTTTTCTTTAGGATTTCTCTCTCAAAATTTTCTTTGGAAGCTCTCTACATTTCGTGGGTATAAGGGTATTTATAGTAGGGTATGTGAGGAATGTGAAAAGTCATTTTTCTGCAAAATAAGGCATTTTGGCGACTCACTCGCGAGTGGAATGAGTCGCGAGTTAACTGCTAGGCTAGACTGTTAATTTTTGTCCTATAGTGCTCCAGCTGTTTTGACTCTTTAGTTTCCTTCATGTTTCACAAGTGTGGCATTTTGGCAAGTTGCCAGTCGCGAGTCACTCGCGAGATCTAGTTGCGAGAATCCTCTGAATGCTCATACACTTGAATTCTTCACACACTTCTCACACACAACTCTTACATAATTCCCATCTAAATACACGGTATCTAATTACTGAAATATAAGCAAATTTTGCACGAAATAAAGCCAACACATAATTGAATAAATTCAAACTTACAAAATTGAATTGATTTTGAAAGTAAATTGATTAAATTAACACAATTAATAGTTGATGGACTAGATTGAACTTTACCTAATAATTGGAGGACTAAATTAGTAATTTAATACACTCTTTCTCTAGAAAAATTGCAAACTAACACTAATCCCTAAACAATTTCGTTAGTTAGCATCGTTTTCAAACTATTTAGAAAACTAACATCTCGATTGTGTAAAGCTCGATTTTGGTGTGCTAAATTGAGTATAAACAACTTGATTTCAAGTGGAACTTGAGCCTGAAAGACTCGATTTCTCTAAAGCTAGCATAAACATTGAAGACACCCAACCCAGAAATCAAGCCCCAACCTAGAAATCAAGCAGAGAGAAATCGGAGACAAACCCAGAAACAAAATCAAACCCAACCCAGAAATCAAGCTACCATGGGGTTCTTTGTTCTTCTTCGATCCGTCAGATGAAGTTCTTCTTCTTTTTTCTTCACTCCTTCACTTAGTCAGATTTTTTTTTTTTTTTTATCATGGGGTTCCTCTTCTTCAGTTAGATCCTCCATCTTCTCCGTCAGATTCTTCCTCTTCTTCTTCTTCTTCTTCAATTAGTCAGATTTTCTTCTTTTTGCAATACTGAACTTGAGCTCTAAAGGCTCGATTTAGCACACCAAAATTGAGTCTTACACACTCGAGATGTTATTTTTCTAAATAGTTTGAAAACAATGCTAACTAATGAAATTGTTTGGGGATTGGTGTTAGTTTGCAATTTTTCCCCTCTTTCTCTCTCTATAATACAATTGTGGCCCACAACAAACCCATGCCCAATAATATATGGCTCTAACGAGATTGGCAAAGTTCTCTAAAATGGACCCAATAACAAAGGATCCAAATTGTCTGTATTATAGAGGCTTTCTTGGCCCATCAGAGTTGTAATTTTAGTTTAATTGAGGAAAAATGTCTAGTACTATAAAGATGAACTCATTTTTTGGTAAAGGAAATTCATTTTCTATTCAATAGTTATTGCCTTATTGGTTTTTGGAGTTAGAATAATGGTTAAATAATTAAATTTACTATTTCTTTACCAGCTTCGTATTTGAAAAAAGTAATAATTTATCATGGTATTATAACATATGTTATTTCCCACTCAAACTAATGATTTATTATTTATGATTGTTTTGCAGGTGGGGTATTCGTCACCATCCGAATCCGGAATTGAGGATGACCTCGGCCTTACTTCGGCGGCGGTTAGATTTAACTAAAGTATTATTTAAAAATTTCATTACATTAATTAAACAATATTTAAATGGACAATTGCCTTTCGTCTTTATACACACTTACGTTGTGGTGGTTCAATGAATGGATATCACACTAATAGATTTACCTAGCACAAAAAAGAAAAAAAAAAAAGAAAAGAAAAAAAAAAAGAAAAAGAAAGAAGAAGCGAAAAGAATATTTAAATAAAACTTCACATCAAGATAAAAAAGAAAAAAAAAAGAAAAAAAAAAAAAGAGTGTTTTTGAGTGATTGTATAAAAAATTAAAAATATGAGCTTTGGGTCAGCTCATTGGTTATCTTTAAGACCTACGCCCATGGCAATTGTATGGCTTTTCTTGTCTTTCTTCTACTTTTTTGGTCCTTCACTGCTTCGTATTAGGCTGTAGAATGTATAGTAAAGTTGTTAAAAGAATGTCATGCTTTCAAAACTATCGGTTCACTCAAATGGCTGTCCATTTGAGTCTTTTATTTATTTATTTATAACTTTGATGTACAATTTTTTTAAAATTCACATTTTCGAAGTATAAGCATATTTTAGTGGCAGCATTAGTGATTGCGGTGGCGGTAGTGGCAACGGTAGCGATTGCGGTGGTGGTGGAAGAGTCGGTGGCGTCAGCAGTGGCAACGGCGGTAGTGGCAGCGGGAGCGGTTGTGGGTAGTTGTGATTGTGGTGGTTGTGATTGTTGTTTATTGTAGTGAATATATTATTTTATTGTAGTAGATATATTATTTTATTGTGATATTTATATTATTTTATTGTGTTGAAAGTTAAAATAGATCTACTACTGCAGCATGTGTGTAGGTAAAATAGATAAAGTAACTTTTGGTGGAGCTAAATAGTTAAATTTTTAACTCCATTGCTGTGAATGCTCTAAGCTGATCCTTCTTAAAAAAAAAAAAAAACTGATGCTAAGTGTATAAGTATACTTTTAATATAACCGTTTTTTATTTATTTATTTTTATTTATTTTACTTTTTGAAAATGGATGTTTGAAAAAGTTGTAGCTAGAAAAAAAGTGAGGTTGTTCTAATAATAAAAAAAGAAAAAAAAAGTGAGGTTAAAAAACTATATTTACTGTTCCAAAACGGGATATATTTAATCCAGTGAAGTAAAGCTGTAGTTATGAGGAAATTTATAAGGAGGTAATTTATAGTATACCTCTATTATTTTTTATTATATTGGTTAGAAACGATCCTACTAGTACCCAAATCCCCTCCCTCCCTTCAACCCCTAGAGGTACTACTTGGACCATGATGTCCGGTGGAGGAGGACCGGTGGTACCTTTATTTTTTTAATACAATATTATATCGATTTACATAATTGTAAGGTAAGTCATTTGTTGATTAGTAAAACATATTATTACATTAATAAAAGTGATTCAGGTTCATAATTTTGTTTTTTGTTTTTCTCCCAATTACATTCCTTGATTTATTATATTCATTTTTCCTCATTTTCGTTTTCACATATGGTGCAGTATTCCATTTTTGGTTCAATATTAACGATTGGAGCAATGTTAGGTGCAGTATTTAGTGGAAAAATTTCGGATTTCATTGGTAGGAGAGGTGTAAGTTATTTCATGTTCTAAATAGTTTTATCACCCCTAAACTTTTAGTTTCACATTCTACCTACATTTTCAATTAATAAGTATTTGTTTATCTTGTAAAGCAGGCAATGGGAGTTTCAGAAATATTATGCATCCTCGGGTGGCTCGCAATAGTATTTGCAAAGGTTTTTATTTTTTATTTTTAATTTCCTTTATTTAAATTTTCTTTTTGTTAGAAATATCCATCCAAATTGATTGTTCTAGTATTACTATTTTTGTAGTACGAAACTAACTTTTATTGCACTCAAGGATTAGTATTACAATGCTTATATTGCAAGCCTAACTTGTACTATACTTCAGCAGGTCATTTTATGATTAGCCTAGGTTTAATCTCTTTATATTTACCTCCAATGGGCTCATTATAATATACTATTCAATATAGCAAAGATGTAGTTGCTCAAGACTTTTTGCTCTGGACATAGGCTGCCAAGTCAAACCAAATTAATTTTTGTGTGTTTATGTTCTCTCTCTCTCTCTCTATCATAATCCCAATATCGATTCTAAAAATTTTGTTTCACTTATGTTTGTCTCATTTTCCAGTATACATTCTTTCCACAATTGAAGAATAGCTTCGGGTTTAAAATTAGAAAACGTCATATTTTATTCTTTGTTTTTGTTTGAGCTTCAAGCTCAAATTCTAGATAAATGTCAAAACAGACCACAAAGTAGTATATTTTCAATAATTGTTATTCCTTTGGGTATAATTTTAATTACTTGAAGCTCCTCGATTCAGTTTACATGTTATCAGATTGTAAATGATTATATAAGGACCATATAATAAAAAGACTGAATTAAAGAACAAAAGTGAAGGTTGGGTCAAGAACCATAGTGGAGAATAGATTGTTTAGGTGAAATCAAACACAATTGAATGAAGTCATAACATCTCTAGCAAAAAGTGGAAAAAAATGTCATAACATAAAATGTATGATTTTTAACAGGATGCTTGGTGGCTTGATCTTGGAAGATTTTTAGTGGGATGTGGAATTGGGGTTCTTTCTTATGTGGTAATTACAATTATAAGGTTTAAACTTCAAATTGATCACTTATCCATGTGATGAAGAATGGTAGTTAAAAATTCTTTTACAGGTTCCTGTTTATATTGCTGAAATTACACCCAAGAATGTTAGGGGAGCATTTACATCACTTAATCAGGTATGTTCTGTTCGTAGATTTGAATTATTAGTCAGCCTCATCATTTATGTGTCTATTTGTATCCATTATACAGTTGATGATAGGTTGTGGCAAAGCTCTCACATTTCTCATTGGTTCTCTTGTCAATTGGCGCACCTTGGCTCTAATAGGTTAGTCTTGTATAGTTGTTAATACAATCAAAACATAGCTCCATGAACTTGGCTTGTATGTGACATAATTTTCATTTTTCAGGAATCATTCCGTGTATAGTACATGTGCTTGGCCTATTTTTCATTCCTGAGTCTCCTAGATGGCTAGTGAGTCCTATTCAATATCTGTTAGAAAGGGTTTATTTATTTATTTATTATTTATTTATTTATTTTTTATAATAATTGTTGGCTTATACATGGTGCACATTAATCTAGAAGGGAGATAATATCTGGTTGTTTTTCTTTTTCCTTTACCATTGCAATATTAGTTCAGGAATTAATGAAGCAATATTCTTCATCACCATGTATGCTCATATGATAAGTGTCATTGTGTGCAGGCCAAACGTGGTCGCATAGAAGAGTTTGAAGCTGTTCTGCAATTCCTTAGGGGGAAAAATGCTGATATTTCTCAAGAGGCAGTTGATATCATAGTAATATATATGCGCGCGCACAAACACACACACACATATATACTGTTTGTTTGTTCAAATTTCATGGAGTAAAAAAACATTGATCACAAGTGATGCAAAGGGTTTTCTTTGTGTTTCAGGAATATACTGAAAAACTTCAATTAATCTCTGAAGATGGAGTTCTAAACCTATTCCAGGAAAAATATGCTTATTCCATAATAGTAAGCATTATAAAATATTCTTATGTGTCGCCTGTTTCCTTCAATATCTTTTGTGGTGTCTAGAAAATTTGAAATCATTCTAGGTTGCAGTTGGGCTGATGGTATTCCAACAATTTGGAGGACTTAGTGGGTTTGTATTTTATACAAGTGCAATATTTGAGTCAGCAGGTAATTAATGTGATATTGTAATTTGTTACAGTTAATTGAAAGTAACAATGTAACTTATCTCAGAAAAATGAAGACATAATGGTTGTATGACAGGTTTTTCAAGTAAGATTGGGACTATAGCTGCAGCAGTTGTTCAGGTTTGGTGGAATTCTTTATATATGTGGTTTATAACTTTCATCTTTTCTAAAATTGAATAATCATTCCTCTGCAGATTCTATTGCCAACTTTAGGAGTAATCTTAATAGATAAGTGTGGAAGATGGCCGCTTCTAATGGTCAGAGCTGAGCAAAATTCAATTTATGCTTGCAGTTAATTGACAATCCAATACTAAATTCTACCAATTCCTGCAGATATCTGCGACTGGAGCATGCTTAGGTTGTGTCCTCACTGGATTCGCATTCTTCTTGCAGGTTATTTTTTAAGCATACTTGTTAAATCTCTATAATATGTTTAATTCTTTTAAAGTATAATTGTATCCTAAAAAGTTGAAAATGCCATAAGCAGGATCTTCAAAGAGGGAAGGAGCTCATTTCCATTTTGGCACTTGTTGGTGTGTTGGTAATGCAAACCAACCATGTGGCAACTTTTCCATTTTTTTGTTTTTTTGGTTGAAATACCAAAAGCAAGGTTTTAATACTCTTCCCCTTAATATATATATATATATACACACACACACACACACACACACTTTTAAATCTAACATGGGAATTTTATGTATTAGTTTTTCTATTACATTAATCAAGTTGTAGTTGATCTTGAGTAGTCTGTTTTTCACTTTTTATTAACACTAAAGGGTCTGGCTTACTTCCAGTACTTTTTTAATTGGAAGTATCATTTTATTTTAAATACACAATAGCAAGTGGTAGTGGGTTTTAATCTTCACATTTTATTTAGTTAGTAGGTGATATGACAATTTTTAATTAAAACAAAAGGAGATTTCAGTTGAAAAGATACTGAAGATAGGCCAAACCCAACACAAAAAATCCATTTTTCTTCCTTTTACCTAAGCATTTAATTAAATAGCAATGCTAAACCAATCTTACTTCTCAAAACTTAAAAAGCAGACCAATGAAACACATTAATCAATGTTTGATTTATCTTTCCCCTGTCTTGCACAGTTGCACATAGAACATTTACTATGGAGCACAGAGTATTGGCTCAAGAGTAGTTCAAAATGAGAACTTGAGTTAATGAGCACAAGTTTTTCAAGTGTTCCTTGTATAGTTGTGTATAAAAGTGTATTGATTATACGATACTGTAATTAGGTATACTTGGGTTCTTTTGAGCTAGGCATGGGAGGCATACCATGGGTTATTATGTCTGAGGTATGACCACCTCTTTTAAGCCTCATTTTTCTGCTCCATAACTATTACAAATTTAAGCGAGAGTGTGACATTACAGCATGGCATTGGCTTGAAATTTAATAATGGGGCTTTTCAGATATTTCCTATAAATATAAAGGGTTCAGCTGGAAGCCTTGTGACATTGGTGAGCTGGATTGGTTCTTGGGTTGTTTCTTACACTTTCAACTATTTATTTGATTGGAGCTCAGCAGGTGATGCCTCCCATTAGTCTTCCTTCGCATTTTTTATTATTATTTCAGCTAGACTATACATCATGAATTAAATTTTTTGTTTTTATAATTAATTTTATGATATTTTTGGGAAAATCATTTCAGGGACATTCTTCATATTTGCAGTCATATGTGGTATGGGAATTTTATTCATTGCTAAGCTGGTGCCAGAGACTAAGGGGCGTACACTAGAAGAAATCCAAGCATCAATTACTGATACCCTGCAATAAGAAATGTTTTGTGATATATGATATTAATCAAGGATTTCTTGTGGTTTTGGAATCCCATTGTTATTTTAAGACGTAATCTATATAATAATATCTTAAAGTGTATCATTTATTATTGCTCCTCTTTTATTGAGCAACATTAGTATAGCATTTCAATTCACTTTGGTCTATTTTAATTGTAAAATTTATTAGTAAATAGCTAAATGAGTTAATTTAATATTTTGTCCAAATCTATTAGCATAGCATTTCGGTCCATTTTGCTTCCATTAGGTGCATTTAGTCCACTTTGATCCATTCGGTCCCCTTTGGTCCATTTCGGTCGACTTTGTTTCAGTTAGGTCCAACTTGGTCTACTTTGGTCCATTTCGGTCCTTTTCAGTTCGGTTTAGTCCATTCAATCTATTTCCATCCACCTCAGTCCAATTCTGTCCCTTTTGGTCCACTTCGATCCATTCAGTACATTTCAATTGTAAAATCTATTAGTATATAACTAGATGAGTTAATTTAATTATTTTGTCTAAATCTATTAGTGCAATTTCAAGTCTAAATCTATTAGTGCATGACATTATTTAAGCAGTTTTTTTCAATAAATTAATATTAATCAAACAATTGAATGTTTTTCATTAATTTTTTTAATAGTAAAAAGAGCATTTAAATAATGGACTAAACTGATAATAATTTTAAGATGAAGAACTAATTTGAAAATTATAGTCAAAATTAAAGGACTAAATTTAAACCATTATAATAAAATTGAAATATTATACTTGTAGGGACTCAAACTGTCTTGGACCCTGGATAATAAAATTTGTAGAGTGTGGACGTAAGAACTAGCTCCAGTAAATAGAAAAAGACGTAGTTGCGACATAGCAGAAGGAATTTCCAGGCCAATGAGGGACAGATGTTCTCTTTCTTTTTCTTGGCTCGATTCTCAGTGCCTCTTTCTCTTTTCTCCTCCAAAAGTCCCCTCTAGAGTATTTCGGTTTCACCTTATATACTACTTTCCCTGTTCTATTTTCACCGTACACGTGTAAGTTCCCTTCTAGGAACTTCTTTCTGTCCCATCCAACACGTCCCGGATCCTCCGCTTGGTGGTTATAAATCTGCTTGGTTACTGTTCAGGTATCACCTCCACATTAATGCGGCCAGAGAGTTAGGTGGGACGCATTTAATGTGGAGGCAGCAGCTTTTAGGAGATATTTGTTACCTTTTCCGGTTCCTTCTTTGATCAATATTCATTAGTTTAGTTTGCATGTAACTCCGCGAAGTTCCTTGACAACTAACATAGTTACATCCACTTCGAAAGCTGGTTTGAGGAATGGATTTCATCCTCGGACAGAGGAGTATCCTCGGATAGAGGAGTATCCTCGGGTTGGTGAGTGTCCTCGGACTGAGCCATTGGGCCACAAAGCCCACTTTTTATGGATTCTGTTAGTTTTTTGGGCAACTGGCCCCACAATACTCAATTGTGTCAATTGTAATTATTTAATAAATATTGAACTTAAATAGTTGAATGAAAATCTAATTTTTTATTAAATTTGACAAAATAACCTTAAGTTGACAAAAAGGAAAAATTAGGTGGGTAGTTTTGAAGGTGGATATGTCCAAAGCCTCTGGGTTAGAATTCTATATTGGGAGTTTAAAAAAATGTGGCTCAGTGATCATTGGAGGCAATTAATCTCACAGTATACTTCCACACACACTTACCCTTTTAGTTAATAAAACGACAACTTTTCCCTTTCATAGCTGACCTATTCATCCAATGCCCTGTCTATAGACTTAATGCAGGTAGAAATCTGGGCACCTCACTGGAATTTCCATAAGGCAGCACAGCCCAAGAACAAAACACACACCTAATGTTTGTGGGTGATACCATCTTCTCCTCAAAGCTGATATACAGAATGATAAAACACTCAAAGCAGTGATAAACTGGTATTGTGCTCTATTGGGTCTACAAGTATAAACTTAACAAATCTGATATGATATTTAGTCCCAACACAGCACAGGAAATCAAGCAAAAACTAGTGGAAATCCTAGGAGTGCAACTGACAGAGAGGCCAGGTAAATAATTGGGTTTCAACTTAAACCTTAGCTCCTCTAAAAAAATCTTATTCCAAATCTAGGAGGATAGGGTAAACAACAAATTCCAAAAATGATAAGCTAATAAGCTACTAACACAAGGAGGAAGACTAGTACTTCTTTAGTCTATACTTCAATCTTTGCCTATTTATATGGTGTCATTCTCAAATACCAATTTGGATATGATAGAAATCAATTTTGTTTTGTGCGCAACATCTAAGTGTTACTGAAATCATATCGTGGGCTACTCATTTGACCAGCTCTTTTATCGCGGCCAAAGAAAAACAGGAACAAGACAACATGCCTAAGACTCGATTTCCTCAGGGTGCATGTGTGCTCCAACCAAATTGGCAAGCCATCTACTGGTCGAAGCTATGGAATTTAACAGAAGAAAATGCAGGGGAGGTAGTAGTACAATGCAAGGATCCCAGGGAAAATGTCATCTTCACTGAATGTTAAGTAAAAAATCCCACAACAGCCATCTTTCTTTCTTTGAGAGTACAATTCCTTGGATACAGTATATTAAGTTCTTCAATTACATTCAAACACATGGTTGCATTGATTAATGTAATACAAAGAGTATTATCTTTTAAAAAAGAATTAAATTTAATGTAGTTATGTGTTTGAATATAATTGAGGAACTTAATTACTTAAAATACAATATTTAAAAAACTTTACATATGTTTTGTCCTACAAACAACTGGTCTCTTCATACTCACAAGCTATAAAGAGGTTATGCCAAGAGTTTTGTAACTCAATTGATATCTTTTGGTGTTTTTAACAAAAATATTCAAAGTTCAAATCCCTCCACCCCTCTTGTAACTGTCCAACCAAAAAAAAAAAAATTGGCTACTTTAAGTGCTATGGCTTTAGAGGCTGCACATTCTTTTATGCATGTTTCTTGGTCATAACTCGTAAGTGCTACTATAGTGGGTTTCAGTTAGCTCAACTGATAAAATCTTTGATGGTTGAATAAGAGATCTAGGGTTCGATCTCTGCCTACACCGGAAACCGATTGGTGTCATGATTTGATTATAAAGAACTATTATCAGGAGCGAACGTCATAGGTTGAAACTCTCTAAAAAAAAAAAGTCGTAAGTACTACTATATCATTGAAACTTTTTCTGTTATCAGTAATTGTAATGAAATATACAAGTGAGATAATCACTGTGGGAACCGGTACAACTTCTTTATAAGTTACATGCAAATGTTATTAATTACTGCTGTGAGTAACATATATTGAGATTAATTTTGAAACGGATACTGTAAATGTTTGGCCACTATAAATGAAGAAGAAGGAAAAAAAAAAAAAACAATAGTCAGAGCCTTGACAGAGGAAGAGCAAACAATGGCCACCATAATTGCTCCCAAGGAATTTTCCCCGATTGAAGATGCAGAGAATATCAAGAAGGCTTGTCTAGGTTATTCTTATTTTAATCCTTATTTTGTGAATGCCAAATATGGTGCTGATCTCATATGTTGCTAATATGGTTAAAAAGTTCTATTAAATTTCCTTTTGTTGTTTCTAATTCTTTAATTAATTATTTATTGAGATTATTCTTATTCATCAAATATATTGAAAATGAAAATATTTTTGTTATTGCTTGAACAATTTTATTCAACTGATTTTCCATTTAAAAGAAATGGTAAAAATCTGTCATGGCAGCTAAAAGATTTTGTTACACAAACAGTTTCTTATGTTCGTTTGATGTAGAAACTTGTTCAATTATATTTATCAAAAAAGAAACTTGAATTTATATGGAAAACAGCCTTTCATTTATATGTTTTCCATTATTTAAGCATATGAAAAAAAGAAAAAGAAAAAGGAAACAAAGGGGTATCTAGAAAAAAGACATTTTGCCAAGGCAGGCTCTAGACATATTTCATTTTTCTTTACTTGTAGGTAGCACTCCATTGCAAGTCAGGACTGAGAAGGGGAAATTTATGTTAGATAAAATATCAAAAGCACTCCATATTTATTCTCTTAACTTATTTATTAATATATATTCTTGAAACCAAAAATAGGATTTGGTTTTCCTTTCATGGTCCAATGTTCTAATACATTTCATACCAAAACAGATACTACATGTGTCCAAAAATGATCACGTGTCACTTTGGTGTCCCATCCATTGCATTAAAACACTAGACCGAAATTTCACCCTTAAACATATGTTTATCTTAAAAAAATATAAAGTTTTGTACGATTTCTCCTTTTTTTTTTTTACTATAGTAAGAAAAGTGAAGTTATTAATTACTTTTACCATTCATGTATTAATTGAGTTAATTCTTCTTGAGAAAGGTATACATTTGTCAAAAGCCAATGACTCTAATAATCCTTTTCCTTTGTTATTTGGATATCCTTCACAGGATGGGGAACAGATGAAAGAGCTTTAATTTCCATACTAGGACACAGAAATGCAAATCAGAGGAAGCTTATTGGACTAGCTTATGAGGAAGTTTATCAAGAGGATCTCATCCAGCAACTTAAATGTGAACTTTCCGGGGACTTTGAGGTTTATATTTCCACAAAAATTATCTAACTATCTAAATATCCATACAGATTACATATTCAGATTATACTTGACTTAGATTTATTTATTACATGTATGTACCTATGATTCAATGAATTACAATTGGGTATTTTCTTTTTTCATGTTGACATTTTTGACAATAAAAATGACATGGACATAGAGAGCTATATGCCACTGGACACTGGACCCTGCTGATAGGGATGCTGTCTTAACCAATGCTGCACTGAAGAAGGATGTACCTGATTACCGGCTAATCATTGAAATAGCATGCATTGGATCTCCAGAAGAGCTCTTGGCAGTAAGACGTGCTTATCGTCATCGCTACAAGCACTCTATTGAAGAAGATGTGGCTTCTTACACAACTGGTGACATTAGGAAAGTACGTGTCAAAAGTCAAGATACCAATAGCATTCACAAATTAATCAAAACCAATGTTAAATAAGTCATTTTTCCATTTAGTAACACTAACATTTTACTCTTTAATACATTCATACATATAGGTTGGATAGATTGAGTTGCATCATATCAAAATGATCAAATTTCAAACCATGCATATATTACTAGTACATTATATATCCAACATTATTGCTTTTCTAATCTCTTGGCTTAAAAAGTTAAATTAAATAAATTAAATAATCAAGAATAGTTCCACTTTATGTCTATGAGTAGCTTGTGGGACTTTGATGCAGGTTCTCTTGGCAGTAGTAAGCGCCTACAGGTATGACGGATATGAGTTAGATACGCAAATGGCAGATTCAGAAGCCGTTATTCTTCACGAGGAAATCCAAGAAAAGGCTTTTAACCACGAAGAGTTGATTAGAATTCTTAGTACAAGAAGCAAGGCACAGCTCAAGGGAACTTTCAACCGCTACAGAGATATTCATGGCACATCCATTACCAAGGTATAGAAAGTCTGTTCATAAAAAAAGAAAGAATTAGCAACTAAGGGGGATCCATGAGGTGTTGGGATTCTTGGGAAAGTACAGGTTGTTTACAAATTGCTTATTAATAATTGTAATTATCATTAGAGAAAACTATGATAGGATGGTGGCCTAACAAATTAATATTAATGGAGCCATTAATATTTCATTTTTATAGTAGAATCTAAACCATTCAATAAATCTATATAATACAATTGACCAAAGTTTAAATATAATGATTTAGTTCTTTACTGAAATCTTTACAGTGATGGTCTTATACACATATAAGCTAAAAAAATAAGCTTTACTCTATAATAAATTAAACATTGAATTTATTAAAATCACTCAATTGTCTAACATATAATAGATGCTTGACTTATTAAACGGTCTATCTTCACTTTTATAAATTAAAATTAATGTGGCCTCATCAACTTCAATACGATTATTACTCCCTCCGTCCCACTTTTTTTGTCCTGTTTGAAAAGTCAAATCTTTTAAGGAAATATCATTTATTATCTTGTCTACCTTTTAAAAATATATAAGTTTCCAAAACTACCCTTAAAAAAATTTAACAAAAAATTAAATTAGTAAATTAATAGGAGTATAATAGGAACATTAGTAAATTAATGACTTTTATTTTTAGAAATAGGATAATATTTTGGGACATCTCAAAATGGAATAAAGGACAAAAAAAGTGGGACGGAGGGAGTATTATTATTGAATCTCAATTTTTCATGGACCTTGGAATTAAATGATAATTAAAATGTTTGAAATGTTAATTTTTAGGGTTTGTTGGGGGACCCAACTGATAATTATCTCGCTGCATTGCGTACAACTATCCGATGTATCAGAGACCCCCAGAAGTACTATGCAAAGGTATATGCAACTTATCATTAAGTTATGAGACTTGTTTAAATTAGCTTTACAATTTGGAGGATATAATTAGTGCATAATTTGGTTGAGAAAAATGTTCATAAGTATGTATATATATTGGACTCTTTTTGGAACTCAGGTGTTGCGTACTGCCATCAATACAGTAGGAACTGATGAAGATGCTCTCAGCCGTGTGATCATCACTCGTGCAGAAAAGGATTTGAAGGACATCATGAAAATCTATTTTAAGAGAAACAATGTTACTTTGGAGAATGCTATAGAGAGGGACACATCAGGAGACTACAAGGCATTTCTTCTTGCCTTATTGGGGAAGGATGAGCTTTAGATTAATTCTTTAACCAATTTATTAGTTAAGGAGATTAAATTCTTCAACAAGATATTCTGCACGCCTTTGGCTTTAGAGAAATGTAGTTTAGCACTTTTGCTTTAAACATTTCTTTAGTAATAATCAATTTAATTAAATTTAAATTTGTTGTACCCCAATTTTTTTTTTAATTGCAATCTCAAAATGTTTCTGTTGTCTTTTTAAAGAAAATTGAGTGTAACACTGCCTACCAAAATCACTCTCAACCCCCCCCCCCCCCCCCCCAAAAAAAAAAGTGTAATGTTGCTTAGCATCATAATATCTCTCTCGAACCCCATAAATGTGAGAATTTTGTATATTGGGAACGACTTTAATCTCAAGCCTTTTCATTAGATCTCACAATTTTGCATCACATGTTGCAACTGTTAGTCAAAACAAAAGTGGTTCCTCTTACAACTTCACCAAGTTAATGGAGGAATGGGACACAGTCCCCTTATGACTTCAACAAGCTCTCAGAAGCACTGTGCATTGCTAAGAAAGAAGCAGCTGCAATGGAGTTAAAGCCTCTCAAGGAGAAGCCAATCAGGGGTGGTTTTGTGCATTTTGGGGCCTAAGGCAAATATATATATATATATATATATATATAATTTTTTTATTTATAAAAAAGGCAAATTTTCTAGCGATTATTAACAACAACAAAATAAAATTAGAAAAATAAAGGTTTGAGGTTCTTTTTTTTTTTTTTTGGTTGGGAGAGAGGGAGAGATTTCAGCTTCTAATTCACAGAGAATTTATTTTTTCAGCTTAGCTGTAGCATGAACTGCAGCATTACAAACTCTACTAATCTAATAGAAATTGCAATTCAAAAATCTCTTTCTAATTTCTAAACTGTCTCCAATCAAGAAGGATATAGACCAGTCCAATTGGTTTTCTTAGAAGTGCATTCAATACTAAAAGTACCAAATTCATCATGTCCGCAGACCCTACCACCTCATGCAATGCAAAATTACCTAGTTAATTAACTTCAAAGTCGGCTATATAAGTGCCGAATTCAGCCATATTTGGTAATTTCATAATAAATTTAAGACTTATGAAAAAATATTAATATATATATATATATATATATACACACACAGCCAAATTACTCCCGCATCACGCGGACTATGTAATTTCTTTTTTTTTTTTTTTTTTTTTTTGGTAAAATGGAAATTTCATAAAGAAACAAAGCTAACGAGCCAGAAACAGCTCAGAACAAAGTCTGGAGAAAAACATCCCCTGGCAGTCAGCCATAATAAGAGGCACCAAGTCCACAGGAGGACAAAAACAGAAACTAAAATCTAAAGATTGACAACTACCTAAATTAGCTAAATGATCAACACACCTATTAGCTTCACGATAGATATGCTTGATGCTTAGATGGGGAATCTAGGCAGCTAGACGTCTACAGTCATCAAAGAGCGAGGAGACTATAGTATTAGCATATGAAGGATTTTTGAAAGCATCAACTAGAGCTCTGGCATCAAGCTCAACCATCACAGCATTAAAGTTAAGCTGGTTACACAAGAGGAGACCATCACGCAAAGCCCAAGTTTCCGCTAGGAAGCTATTAGTTTTACCGATTTTTCTAGAGTAGCCCACGATCCAATTACCCCGATCATCTCTAATCAGCCCTCCACCTCCAGCAGCCCCTGAAGAAACATTTGCAGACCCATCGGTGTTAAGCTTAACCCAGCCTGTGCTAGGCTTTTCCCATCTGACTTGTCTGATTGCCATGCGGTTGCTGCACCTTGGTTGAGTGGCACAGAGCACAAACTCCATTGCTTGCGCAATTATCAAATTGGTCAGGTTCCGATTGACTCCTTTCTTGTTAAAGACAACCTGATTCCTTTGCTTCCATAAAGACCAGATGGCAAAAGAAAATAGAGAAAACCACGGAACTCCTTTGACAGAATGAGAAGACTTTGAACTAGTATTAGAAGTCAGCCAGACCTTAAAGTCTTGAGAGAAAAAATTTGCATTGAAGTTGAACGGTTTAGACCCCTTAAACTATAACCAGATTGCGTAGCCTAGATTAATTAGCCAAGTTGTTACTTAGTCAAATTAAGCAATTCTAGGTTAAAACAATCACAAAATCATATCATGCATGTAAACATATAAAGCAACGGAAATAATAAAGAACACAGTGATATGATCACCCAGGAAAACCAAACCGGAAAAACCTGGGGAGGATTTTACCCACCGATCCTCAAGGCAAAACGGAATCCACTAAGAAAGAATTGAAGTTCTTACAAAAGGACTTACAAGCTCCCCGCTTGACTTCCTAATGCTACCCACCAGTAGTAACTTCCTAACACGACCACGCGCAGGCTCCGAGTCCACGGACTACTTCTTTCTTTGTATTCCTTCAATCAGCTACAAGCACCCACGCTTGATTATCTTTAAGCTTCAAAGGTAGCAACCAAGTTGATCATCAAGATGTTGAAGTGATCTCAATCTTGAAAACCCTAAGCTTTGTGTAAAGGAAAGCTCCTCTAGATCTCACAAGAGATTTACACAAAACCGCAATGTATGAGCAACAATACAACTTGTGCAACTCTGAAAAACGTAGCTAGGGTTTGCCTTATATACCTAGGGCAAAAACATAAAACCCTAAACGTTTAAAGAGTTAGGACTGAGTTGGAATTCTGCAGAAAAATGCATCTGGGCCGACTTTCGATCGATCGAGTCTAACCTTCGATCGATCGAGCCAGGCCGAGAAGCCCCAATGCTTCTGCAGTCACTCGATTCCAACTTTACAATATTTAACCAACTTTGAGCGAACTTAAACAAGACTAAATACATTGTTTTGATCATGGTTTGCCAACATTACAAATTAGAGTTCTAAATACATAAAATCCTAAGACCTTAGAACCTAACAAACTCCCCCTTTGGCAATCCGTGACAAAACACACAACAAAAGCTCAAAGTTTACAAGTAAATAGCCCTTTACATAATAATGCTCATAAACAAAAATTCAACCTAACTACTATCCATCGGTTGCAAGTGTAGACAGCAGCTTGTCGAATCAACCTGTATATTCCTGAAATACTCAACAAACACATAAACGCATGTGTGGCAGCAAATAGTATATAAACAGGTATAATATTCTTGTAAGATTCACACAACACAAAATAAAGAAATATATCAATGAAGCAACTCATAAATATAAATCAATAAGCAGTGAATCATAAAGACAACAAGAATCAAAAGAAACATGTATATCAATATATCAATCAATGTTACTCCCCCTAACATGAATATCCCAAAAATGATATACAAAGTGAAGCACCTAGATACACTCTAAATAAACTCCACAAACTAACAAACATATCCCATGCTAATAAAAAAAAAATCCCTCCCTATCAACAAAATCTCCTCTACAAACAAAAATCTCCTCTACAAGTCAAAACTCTACTCCCCCTTTTTGTGACGGAATGCCAAAGGGCATCAGAGACCATCATCAAAAGGAGGTGGTGAGGAAGAACGAAGATACGCCAAATCCGCTCGCAGAGCACGAATCTCGTCGAACAAATCCACCAAAAGCTGACCATGAGCCGCCTGAACGGTCATGACAGTCTCCAACGTACGACGAACATCGAAGTTAGCCGCAGGAGGTGGAGGAACAGCAGCAGCACCTACAGGATCTGGAATAGCCTCACCAGCAGGACCTGTAGAAGAAGAATGAGGAGGTGGAGCGCTACTAGAGGGATCAGACCTAGGGTGTTTAGAACCAACTCGAAGATGAGCGGCCCTCTGTCTAAGAAAAGACGCACCTATAGGACCAATAACATGAACAGGCTCAGAAGCAGGGAAGTCCTTTAAACCTAAATATAGTAAAATCCTATGAATGAAAATAGGATGGACAAGGGCATGGGCAGTAGATGAACTCCTATAAACTTCGTTAAAAGAACGAAGAAAAAGATGAGGAAAACTAATAGGAGCATCTGTAACAAGAGCGTACAGAAAAACACATCTCTCAAGAGGAATGGTGTGCAGATGAGAAATGGGCCAGAGTGAATGACATGCTATCCTAAAGAATAGATAGGTAGTCTCAGGAAACTCAGCGGTGGTGATCCTAGGATCAGAACCCCACTGGATAGAAGATCCAGTGATGTAAGACATGACATCACTCAGCTCAGGTGACTCATCATAGGGATAGACAGGATCCCTAACCAACGGTACCTCTTGAAGCATCAGCCACTACCTGAGGAGTAATGGTGTACTCTACACCTCGTATCCAACTCTTAACAAGAGTGTTGGAATCATAGATGTGGACAGAGAGGTTCGAGAAGAACTCTCTAATCAAGAGAACCGGAGGTGGAGGGTCAGACACAGCTAACAAAGGTAACCAACCTTTACGCTCAAAATTTGCTCTAATGGCAGGATCAACCTCATCTAAAAGAACAGAACGCTCAGCCCAAACCTTTCTCTTAAGGTTTAAAGTCTCAAAGATCTCTTGGTTTTTCTCTCGGGGGAACCTCTCACTATCAAAGGTAGGTGAGGGTGGAGTAGGAGTGGGGATGGTCCTACGTGCTCTAGTCTTCCTAGGCATGGTGCTAAGGAACAGGACAGAGACACAAAGAGAAAACCAAAAAGAACAAACACAGAACCAAGGGCAGACTGCAAGTTAGCATAAAAAAAATATAGAATGAATATCTATATGATGCATGAACATTAACAATGTTATGATGCATGAACTAATGCAGTGACAAGGATCAAATTAAGTTCAATTTTCACAAAATTGGCTTGAACATAGAGTTTCTTAACAAAAACCCAAAAAATTTTAGAACCACTTGAAAATTTTTGCATCAAATTGATGAATCAATCATTACACACTATTGGAAACAGTTTATAATAACCAATTACATCAATTACACAAGCCAATTTCATCAATTAATCCCAATTTCACAAAAAGCCCCAATTCGGATCAATTATAAACCCTAGAAATTGAAGTTTTCCACAAAACACAAAATTGATCAAATTAATCAATCAAGAACATGTCTATAGGGTGTCCCCAACAAAACCCATTGATCAATTCCACATGATTAGGTTCGAATCATCAAAAATCCCAAAAAGAAAAATTCCGAAAATCTCCTCTTAAATGCATGAAAAATGCATGAAATCATGAAAATAAATTGAAAAGGAAGGGTAAAATAGACATACCGGCTTGAGGAGAGAAAGATTATGCAAAAGATTCGGAAGAAAACGACAAAAACTTGAAGAATTGGTCTTGCCTCGTCGGAGAGAGAAAAAGAAAAGTTTTTGAAAAAGTTTTGATACTTTGAAAAAGTCAGATTTCCCTTTTTAAAAAAAGCTTCTTCACGATGTTCGATCGATCGAAAATTACATTCGATCGATCGAAAATTACATTCGATCGATCGATACCACTTGAACGGTTTAGACCCCTTAAACTATAACCAGATTGCGTAGCCTAGATTAATTAGCCAAGTTGTTACTTAGTCAAATTAAGCAATTCTAGGTTAAAACAATCACAAAATCATATCATGCATGTAAACATATAAAGCAACGGAAATAATAAAGAACACAGTGATATGATCACCCAGGAAAACCAAACCGGAAAAACCTGGGGAGGATTTTACCCACCGATCCTCAAGGCAAAACGGAATCCACTAAGAAAGAATTGAAGTTCTTACAAAAGGACTTACAAGCTCCCCGCTTGACTTCCTAATGCTACCCACCAGTAGTAACTTCCTAACACGACCACGCGCAGGCTCCGAGTCTACGGACTACTTCTTTCTTTGTATTCCTTCAATCAGCTACAAGCACCCACGCTTGATTATCTTTAAGCTTCAAAGGCAGCAACCAAGTTGATCATCAAGATGTTGAAGTGATCTCAATCTTGAAAACCCTAAGCTTTGTGTAAAGGAAAGCTCCTCTAGATCTCACAAGAGATTTACACAAAACTGCAATGTATGAGCAACAATACAACTTGTGCAACTCTGAAAAACGTAGCTAGGGTTTGCCTTATATACCTAGGGCAAAAACATAAAACCCTAAACGTTTAAAGAGTTAGGGCTGAGTTGGAATTCTGCAGAAAAACGCATCTGGGCCGACTTTCGATCGATCGAGTCTAACCTTCGATCGATCGAGCCAGGCCGAGAAGCCCCAATGCTTCTGCAGTCACTCGATTCCAACTTTACAATATTTAACCAACTTTGAGCGAACTTAAACAAGACTAAATACATTGTTTTGATCATGGTTTGCCAACATTACAAATTAGAGTTCTAAATACATAAAATCCTAAGACCTTAGAACCTAACAGAAGTTATGAGCACCTAGCTGATACCAAATCGACTTAACAAAGCGACAGTCACGGAGGGCATGAGAAATAGACTCAGGTTGCTCAAGGCACAAGGGACAGGAAGTGTCTAAAGAAATACCTCTTCTGGCTAAACACTCCTTCACACCAATGCTGCTATGCATGCACCTCCAGATAAACATTTGGATTATAGGCAAAGTCTGAAGCTTCCAAATCCAAGAACCCGGGAAAGAATCAGTATCCATATGATCTGAGGCCAAGAGATAAGCACTCTTCATATCAAAACTTCCCTTACAAGAATACTTCCAAGCCAGTTTATCACAACTTCTAGCCACTAATGGCAGAGGAACCGCTTGAATGTCAGCTTTAAATTCTGGGGGAAAATCAAAGGGCATGGCAGCCCAGTTCCAACCAAAGGGAGCACGAAGGTCTTTCACAGTGAGGCTATCCGATCCTTGAGGAAGGGGGCCTTGAATGCTTGATCTGATGGGTTCACTATTTAACCAGCAATCCGACCAAAAATTAAGATTACTCTCATGCCCTGGTACCCATTTAATCCCTCTTTTGTAGACAAATTTGCCTTTTTTTAAACTCTTCCAGGTAGAAGAACTTGGAAGTTTTGATTCATTTCTGGAATTAATCTGTTGCCTCGAACAGTACTTGAATCTGAGCACTTTGGCCCATTGAGATTCCCTCTCAGTGTGGAATCTCCAATTGAGTTTAGCTAGGAGAGCCGTGTTTCTACCTCTTGCAGATTGAAGACCCAATCCACCTGAATCTTTGGGCTTAGTTACAGTGTCCCAGTTAACCCAGTGCATTTTCCTTGTATGATCAGAGGACCCCCACAAAAAGTTCCTATTGACTCTGTCTATGCCGATGAGAATTTTTTTTGGTAAAAAATTACTCTGCATAACATAGCTTGGAATGGCTGAAGACGAAGCTTGAATGAGAACCATTCTACCCGCCATGGATAGCAGATTGGCCTTCCAACCAGAAAGTTTCTTTTTAACTCTATCCAAAATGGAACCAAACTCATGCCCCTGCCTCCCCGGGTGTTTAATAGGAAATCCCAAATACTTGCCGAGATTGTTGGTTGAGTTGATACCCAATATGCTAGTTAAAGCTTCTCTTTCTTCAGGGTCGACATTAGGAGAAAAGAAAACATGGGACTTTGCTTCACTAACTTTCTGACCAGATTTAGTACAAAATTCTTGGAGGGTAGAATTGATGGCTGCATAGTTTTCAGAATTAGCACTAGCAAAGAGGATCAAATCATCCGCAAAAAAGAGGTGTGAAAAAGTCAGGCCACTTCGAGAGGCTTTGCCAGGAGTCCACAACTTGGCAGCACATTTTTCCTCAATTAAATGGCCCAAGAACTCCATGCAAAGGATGAAAAGGTAAGGGGAGAGAGGATCGCCTTGTCTAATACCCCTCAAGGGAAGGAAAGGATCAAGGCTGCCACCATTAAAAAGAAGGGAAGTGGACACAGAGGTGACACAGCTCATGATGAGCTTAATGAGGTTCTCCGGGAAATTAAAAAGGGTGAGCATCTCTCTAATAAAGCTCCATTCAATTCTGTCATAGTCTTTCTGTAGATCGATTTTGATGGCCATGAACCCTCTGTTTGCTTTAGTTCTCCCAATGGTGTGAATCAATTCTTGGACGATGATTGCATTATCAACACCTCTCCTACCTGGGATGAAAGCAGTTTGGTAAGAAGAGACAAGGGTGTCCAAATGCGGCCTGATCCTGGCTACAATAATCTTAGAAATGATCTTGTAGACAAAGTTGCATAAACTGATTGGTCTGTAGTTCCCAATAGTTTCCGGACCTTGTATCTTAGGAATGAGAACAATATGAGTACTATTGAGATACTCGGGAACTTTCCTTTCAATGAATACTTTCTCGACTTCCTTTTTCACTGAATCCCTAACTAAGAGCCAAAATCTTTGGAAGAAATCAACATGCAACCCATCCGGCCCCGGGGCCTTATAAGGTTTCATGGACCAAAGAGCCTCCTTAATTTCTTCAATGGAAACCATGGCATCTAAAGACTGCTTCTCCTCCTCTGTAAGCTGAACATGCCATTGAACCACACAGGAGGCCTTCCAAGAGACTGACTCTTGGGCAGTGGTATACAATGTAAGGAAACCTTTCCTAAAGTGCTCCATAACCTCCCCTTCCTCAGTGATCCAAGACTCCCTATCATCTTTGACTGCCGCTATATGATTTCTTTTCATCCTGGCAAGGGTAGAAACATGGTAAAAGGAGGTGTTTCTATTCCCTTGGATCATCCAGTTCAACCTAGACTTTAACATCCAGAGATCACGCTCTTGGTCCAGAATAGTCTCCAGCTCTTTTTGCAAATGATTCTCAAGATTAACAAGGAAGGAGCTAGGATTGTTAGACAGCGCCTTTTGGGTACCATAAATTCTAGCCATAATTCTCCTTTTCTTCTGGTGAATGTTACCAAAATGGTTTCTATTCCACACTGTTGCATCCTTTGAAAAACAATCAATAGACTCTACTAGCTCTCTATTCCCATTCCAAGCTTTAGAAACAATGGTGGGAAAGGAGATATCAGAAAGCCAAAACTCTTGAAATCTGAAAGGCCTGGTGAGCTTGACTGATCTGGTTGGCAGAGTTTCCATGAGAACAGGGCAATGGTCAGAGTGGCACTTAGGAAGATGGGTTACTCTGGCATTCGGGAAAATAACACACCAATCTGGGTTCATGAAAAATCTGTCAATCCTTTCCAGAATCAAATTATTGAAATCTCTTTTGTTAGTCCAAGTATATCTAAGACCAGAAAATCCCATATCTACCATACTGCATCTATCAAGGCAATCCTTAAAAGCCAGAGATCGATTGATGTTAACTCCTCTGCCTCCAAATTTATCCTCATCAATTAACGGTTCATTAAAGTCACCAGCCATAACCCACGGCAACTTGTGCAATTCTGCAACTTTAGTTAGATTTTCCTACAAAATGCTTCTTTCCTCACTCCTAGGACTAGCATAAATAGCAGAAAACAACCAAGTGAGTCTAGAATTTCGTACCTTAACTTCAACATGAATCTCCTGTTCTGTCTTTGCAAGCAATTCCACCTCCACTGAGTCTAAATTCCAAAGAAGCCATAATCCACCAAAGTATCCGATGGTATCCGTGTGAATGGCTCATTCCATCGGCAATCTGTCTGTAATTGCTTTAGCTCTATCACCTCCCAATTTAGTCTCCATAACCACAAGAATTGCCGGATTGTGCTCTTGAACAAGCTTGTGAATATGATCCTGAAAATTAGGCTTCAGGGCACCTCTACTATTCCATATAATAAAATTCATGATGGATTGGAGGTAAAAAGCCAAATAACACACTTTAGAGGACAGAAGCGGCTCTGCTTCCCTCATCGGAAACCCGCTGATCTTCGGCCATACTACTATCTTCACTATCCAAGTCCTGGGATGAAAGTTGGACTCCCACACTTGCTTGAAGGTTAATACCCAGGTTACTAACCTTAGGCGCGTCATCCATGGAGTAGGATCTCTTCTCTTCGACATGATGAGTATACAAGCTCCGATCACTCTCACTTTCGTCAAGACCACTAGTTTCGGCATTGGATTTAGTTGAGAATTCAAAGGTAGCGCAGTTGGGTTGGTTGGGGTCAGGCCGAGATATAGGAGGATGGGTGAGGGGAGTGATGGAGATATTTTCAGCTGAAGCTTCCACACAAGAGGTAGCGGCACATTTGGTTAAAGTCTTAGCAATAAGATTCCTAGCCAAACTCTTTTGCCTTTTACTGAGGATGGGTAGGTTGTGGGCACGCTGAGAGATGGGCCGAGGTTGTTGACTTGTTTCAAATTATTCACTGCCCTCTCAAAATCACCCACAGGAAGCCTGGTCCTACTTGGGCTTGAGGTGGCCTTTTCCTTGTGAGTAACCAAGCCTGGGGCTTTTGAAGCCCATACTTTATCTCCATACTTTAAACTGGCCCCAGTTTTCGGATTAGCATTTCTACGTGGCATATTTTTACTAGATGAAGGACCACCAACGGGCATATGCGTGCCTTCCGCAAAAACAGGAGTCAGGTTGTTAGAGAAATTCCAAGCCGCACTACCAGCACTCCCAGTACCAAGCCCCGCACTTTGACCCGTCCTTACCCCTTTTTGTCCGTTTCTTCTCCTACTCACAATCATCCACGGACCATATTGCCCTTCACCGTTCGTCGCCTCACATGCATTGTGCGTGACACCATCGTTCTCTTTCAGGAGTTCAGTTTTTTCGTTATCCTCAGCGTTGGTTTGGTTCACTGGAACCTCCTCTGTCTGAGCTTGCGATTCCTTCTCCTTACGAATCGTGTATGGGCAAGCTTCAACCTTGTGCCCAATTCTGCCACACGAAAAACACAGTTTTTGGATTCCCTCGTAAGTAACCACTTGCTCAAATCAACCAATAAGCATGCTATTGACAAGCGGTTTGTTGATATCAATCTGGACGCATAATCTAGCGTATCTACCATGCGCCTCCATGGCTGTATGCGAGTCAATCCTTAGCACCTTACCAATAGATTCACCAATTTCCTTGAGCACTTCAGTTTCATATAACTCGATAGGGAGCTCATTGAGCCTGATCCAGACAGCGATAAGGGAAACATTTGCCGTTGATGGCTTGAAAAATGGCTCCCATGGCCTCAAAGAGAGGAAATGGTCACCTATGAACCACGGGCCCCTTTTAATCACCCTTTCTAAGTCTTCCTTGGAGTAGAATCTGGCTAAGAAGAAACCATAGCTAAGGTTGATGCAGTCCATTCTCCCTTCAGGTCTCCATAGCTGAGCCAACTTGCTCTGCATATAGCTGAGACCCATTGTTTTCCTAACTAGCTTCACTATGATAGCCTTAGACCATGGACCTTGAATGCGCCTCTTCGTATCTTTAGATAGCTTGATTTTCACTTGCCCCTCACGAACGGGGTAGGAGGCCGGACCGTTCTCATCGTCGGAGTCCAAGTCCTCCTCCATATGGTCGGTCAAGTTGAAAGCTTTTGCAAAGGCACCTGGTATTTCCCCCACCAATTTGTCCTTGAAGGAAGTTCTGGTAGTGGAACCTGTAGCTTGGCTATCAGCCGAGGGCGAAGAAGCCCGAGACCCACCGTTGAACTCTGCATGGGTGATATCTTTTACCTTCTTATTGCTCCGGGCCAGTTCAGCTTCTTCCTCTCTAGAGAGCGTTCTTGGTTGCATTGTCTTTTTTTGAATATTGAAATTTACATTCACTCTCTCTTCCTCTCTAGAGAGCGTTTTTGCTCAACTTTCAACTCCCACATACGAGTCCGGACTATGTAACTTCATTCATGTCATGACTTTGGAATACAACATCTGTCCCTCTCCCTCAGATCAAATCCAAACAAAAGAAGAGAAATAATAAAGTAATACTGTGCATCTGTTAGGCCTCTGGGGAGTGTACAAACTGTCACTCCAGTGAAACGTACCAATGCAGGAAACTTTAAAGTGAAGGGCCATTACAAATTAATTAATTATTTTTTTGAAAAGACATATGAACGAATTTTCTGGGCCATAATTAATGTTCTGTAAAGTGAAAACCATCATGGTGGTGGTATGGTGATCATTGGTCTTACTCTAGAGTGGTTTGAGAGTGAGGTTTCAAGTTCGAATCCCTTGATGGAAAGTGCTGCTTGAAAAAAACCCCACACCTCTAGCGCAATGACGACTAGCGTCCTCGTGAGGTTGGGATAACAACTATGCTTCACCGTTCCCTTGCTTGCAAACCCGAACTCAGAGAGTAAGATGCTATTAGGTTAATGGCGGCTCTACAAATTCTTTTCAAGATAGTCATTAAAAACAATTAAATTAAAATTTTTTAATAATAACAAAACTTGAATATATTAACATCACAAAATAAAATCATACACAAATACATAAAGTTTTAAAATTTTTATTCACAAGTTTTCATATTTTGATATCATTGTGTAATATGATAATTTCATTTTCAATGTTATCAGTTACATCTTTTTCAATGTACAAAATCAAGTAATTATTAAACTACTGATCACTCATTCAATTACTAAAATATTGCCTAAATAAGTACTAATACAAATAAAATGCATTATCTTTTTGAAAAAAATATATCACATAAATCCAACAAATTCGACTAAAGACTAAAGTAAGTACTAACAGATTAGCTATTTAAAAAGTGTACATTTTAAATAGTAAGTTTTTACTGTTTCTAATTTGAACTTATCAATGAAATTATTTTTTTGTTTACCATTAACAACTTGTTATTTAAGATTTGTTACGAAAATATTGCAAAAATATTGTGAAAATTGCTAGAAATTTTTAACTTTCAATGGACAAAAATTTTGGAGAGGTGTTATAAAGGGTGTTCAACTTCATTTTTTTAGGGTGGTCAAGTTTTTTTTTTCTAGGGTGGTCAAAAGACCCATATTAATTTAAAACTCAAAATTTTTAAGGTATATTAAAAAAAAAAAAAAATTTTAGAGTGGTCCTGTGACCACCCTCATTAGTATTTGGCGCCGCCCTTGATTAGAGTAATGTTTAGGCAGAGAAGTTACTCTGGTTGCGCCATTCTATATCCATTTCTTTTTTCTTCATTTTCAGAAAAAAAAAAAAAAATTCTGAAATGATGAGTGAAAATTAACAGTAAAATTTTACAAGGCGAATTGAGAATTTCAGGTATGCCTTTCTAGTTTCTACTCATGAATTGTGCAAAATCCTGCCATTCTATTATTAGCAGGAGGTTCTTTATTTTAGGCTATCTGTTTGGTTGAGGATTGTGTGTGTCACAAGATGTTGTGGATCTGTGTGTCTTTAGAGTTTTCCTTTGAAAAGTGAAAAAAAAAAAAAAAAAAAACAAAAGAAAAATTAATATTTAAATGAAATATGGTTTAGAATATGAATTAATATGATAATATGAATGTTTTGAAAAGTAGTTAGCTAAAATTAGAAAACCGAGTCTTAAATTCAAAAACACATTATTAGCAAACACTATCTCTTCCCCATTATATATTTTGTCTCCCTTATGCATTCCAAGAAAGTAAATATGGTGGAGGAATCATTAGGCCTGGCCCGAAGTAGTTTAAGGCCTAAGGCGAAAAATTTTAAAGGGGCTTTTTTATATCTAAATATTACTTAAATAATATTTACTTTATTTTTTATAATATAATTTTTTTAATTTCAAATCTATTATTAATTCTTACTAATTAATAAAATTGATTCACCCTGAGTGAGCTAGTGATACTTACTATGTAGGTTTTACAAACTGATGTGTCACTAATAAAAAATAAAAAAAGTTATTCAAAACATTCAATTTATTATATTGTTTAAGTGGCACCAATCATATTCCTGTCATATCAATTTGTTAATTTTTTGTCAAAAAATTCGTGTTAGTTTTAGCATTTTTCATTCACTTAATGGTGAATTGGTGATTGTGTTGTATTTCTATTAAATTCATCATTTTTTTGTGTGTGTGTGAAAAAGATATTAAAGTTATTACAAATTTTATTATAAAAAACTTACAGATTCATGTGACATTTCAATAAAAAAATAAATGAATATTGAATTATTTATTATAATCGGTGACATATCAATTTATAAAACCTATGAGATAAAAAAAAAAATGCAAGTAACTCACTTTTTTATATTTAATTAAGAAAAAGAAAAAAAAAACTTACTTCCCCCATATTAATTAGGGGTCTTTTTATGTTAAGGGGCCTTAGGTCATAGCTTAAATGATCATGGCCTAGGAGTCCAAATTTTCTGTCTCATCAATTATGCTCCACTTCATGTTCTACCAATAAAATTTGGATAGCTAGCCTCTCATTAAATGAGATATCTCATTAAATAAGACAATTAGTCTCTCTCATTAAAATCAGAGTTATCTTATTTAATAAGAGAGGCTATCTGTCTAAATTTTATTGGTAGAGCATGAAGTAAAACACAATTGATGAGACAAAAGATTTGGACCCATAGCCTACGGCCGGCCCTGGGAACCATAACGATAGAGGTTTCTACTTATACTTTTAAAACAAGACCATAATATGATAACATGAATTAACTTTAGCAATGGCTGCATGGTGTCGGTGACAGTGGTAATACGCTGGTCCTGTACTACTGTTTCGGCTTAGTGATTCCAGTGCCAATCTTTATCAGAAGATTCAAGACCTTTGTGGCAGTATGCAATAATGCAATATTAGTGGGAAAAAGTTTAGAAACACGTAATTTTTCATAATTTTTTATTATAATTATAATATGACAGAGTACTATTGATAAAGAAAAATTAATAAATATATATATATATATATAAGTTTATAATTAATTATTCAAAATCTGCTACGTCACAATTTTAGTAAAAAGATACCGTAGAATAATTTGTAATTCCAAAAACCTACTTTGAAAGTATCTACAAGTAAGTACAATTATTGCTAGTCTTGGAACGTGGGAGAGCCCACATATGATCATTCTCTCTCATACTATGATCATTCTCTCTCATAGATCATGCTAGTCTTATCTACTATGATCATTCTCTCTCATACACGAACATAATTTCTTTCCCTATAGGCCTATAGGTCTTCTGCCTCAGTACTTTTGTACTCCAAGAAAGAAATATGGAGGATGAAGTGGTGAGAAAGTCTCTGCTTGTAAAACAAGAGGCGAGTAGTAGCACAGTAGATAATGGCAACGGCCATGTTGGTGATGGTGCTAATACTAATGGCGGTGCTACTGTTCGGCCAAGTGATTCCAGTGCCACAGCTATTCTCGTTATCAGCACCGTTGTGGCAGCTTCCGGTGCCTTCACTGGTGGCAGTGTTGTAAGTATAATCCCATTTTTATATATAATTACTCATTCAATTATAAATTTATTATAGTATTCTTTTGTTTTTCACCTCAAAATTACAAATAATAGTAACATTATTAGGAGGTGGGTGTGGGTCGGTTTGGTTAAATAGATTTTAGGGAGGATGGAAAAAGAATGACAAAAAATAAGAGAAAAAGTAATTTATAGGAATGTTTGGTCCAGTGAAATTGTAGAAGAAAAATTAGTAGAAACCGGGTGTTTTTTCCGGCATCAAAATGTTTTCTTTTCTGAATTGGAAAGAAAATTAGAGAGAAAAAAGAAACAAAAAAGGAGCTGCTTTTCTGCGTTCAATTATTTTTTGTCCTTTTCTTTTTCATTAGTTTTCTCTTACCATCTGTTTTTGTCCTTTTCTGTTACCATATGTTTTCGGTTTTGTATTTTTCTTTTCTTTTTTTCTCTTTTTTTTTTTTTTTTTCTTTTTTGTCTTTTTCTGATACTTCTCATTCCCTTTTTTTTGTTCATCTCTTTTTTCTTAATAAAATTTTTAATTATTTTTTTGCTAATTTTATTTTTTATTTAATAGGGTTATGTAAATTTATACTAACAATATTTTCTATCCTCTCTTTTTTTGGATTTGGAAAATTTCTTTAATTTTTTATTTTCACTTTTTTTATATAAAAATATTAAGAATATTTTCCTTAATTTATTTTTTAGTCGATTCACTAATTTTTTTATTTTTTATTTTACAATAAAAATAAAGAAAGTAGAGGGTAACGGTGTTTTTGTCTTTGGATACTTCTATAGCTAAAAGAATGGAAAAAATATGATGTTTCAAAAACCTTTTTTTTTTCCTTCGTATAAGTTTGGATTGGGCTGATGATAAGTTTGAATTGGGCTGATGCCTCTTGCGTTTCTGCGTTTTTGGCTTTTTTTTTTTTTTTTTTTTTTTTTTGACCAACGCCTCTTACACTATTCATGGGACATGAACATTGCATCAAGGCAAATGAACAATAACTCACGTGTGAACAATAACTTTTTTATTATTATTTTTTATTATTTTCAGTTTTCAGCAAAATAAGCGGTATTCAAATGCACAATTCGTGTTGTTTTTAATTTAGTGAGCAAAACATATATGTAATACTAAGTAGGTTTGATAAAGTCAGATTGAAAGTGCTATATATTTTGCATCAAACTATTTGGTTTTAACGTTTTCTCAAAGTTAGATTTTCCACTCATTCCTCTCATTGTCATTATCACCAATTTATCATTTTTTTTAAATAAAAAAAAAAAATTTGTTCACAAAGGTGTTATTTTTTTTGTTCACAAGTTCAAAAAGGATATGAGAACATAATTTTGTTTATAAAGGACATGAGAACATAATTTTGTTTATAAAATAGAATTTGGGCTAAGCCTCTAACTATAGAGACAAAGGAAATTGTTTCAAAACTTATTATATATACTAGTCATAATAAGTCAGATTGAAAACTTATCTAATTTATTGGTTATTATTTACTATTCGATCCATAAAATATATATTATTTTCATGTCCATGTATTAGACTTGCAAAAGAGACATTTTACAATGTTAGATTCTAGAAAAAGAAGAAAATATAATACTAAGGTCTTTTGTCAAACAATTTTTGTGCATTTAATAAAAAACACAAACATTTTGAAAAATGGGTGATTAGCAGAGACAGACACACACAAATTAAACTTCAGAGAATACAAAATTAGTGAAATCAAAGTGACCAAACCAGTTGTGAGAATGAGATAAAACGATAATAAAGCGCCTTAGTTACTAAGAAAAGAATCAGAAGAATATAATAGGATTTGGGGTTGTTTTCGAGAGAACCATCACTCTGACTCATTGCTTTTATTTATGGGAAATGCTAACGAGTGCAGGGCACTCGTTAATAATCTATTTTAGGAAATTTTTTATACCACTTTTATGAGAAATGAAAAAAGCTATCAAAATATTAATTACTTTTTTTTCATTTCTCATAAAAACTTTCTTTAAATGAATTATTAATGAGAGCACTCGTTAGCATTTCCCTTTATTTTTACATAGATTCATTGTTCTCTTGGTTCAAAGTGCCTAGGGAACTATAACAGCAAGCAGAATATGGAAAGTGGGCATTGGTATTGAAAATAAACTTTAAAAAATTAATTAAAAATGAAAAATGAAAAAATAAAGAATATTGCAAAGGATTCGCCACTTGGCAAAATTGAACTCCAATTAAAATTCAATTTAAACTCTAATTGAATTTAGACTCTTTGATTTTTGCACCTAATAATTCACTTAACACAAAAATTTTAGAATTAGATGAGACACGTCGCGCAAAATTAGACTTCAATTTAGAATTTAATTGAATTTTCTCTCTGCATTGGTTATATATATATATATATATATATATATATATATATATATATGCGCGCGTGTGTGTGTATTGATGATTTGATAGAATGTCGAGCTCCATTTTTTTTCAAGTAAAAAACTAAAAGTTATAATACAAAAAAAATAAGGAAAGAAAAATTTAAAAAAAAAGTTTTAATTGAAGAAAAAAATGCCAAAAAATAAAAAACAGTTACCTACTATCAAACATTAATTCTAACCTAGTTATATAAATTCACATCAGTGCTTTAGGATTCAGCTAGAGATACTATTTGAGCTTGGGGCCATCGGTTACATGATGAACTGATATGGGTTGAAATTGAAGTTTTCTTTTGTCTGAGAAATTGATGTTTGTGGTTTTCTTGCAGGGGGTATATTCATCACTTGCTGAGAATGGAATCATAGCTGATCTGGGCCTCACTGTGGCAGAGGTGAAGTACTCATGGGCGCGCACACAAACATACACAGACCTCGAAAGTTAAATGAAATTAAAATTATTACATTGTTTTTAAAATTTATCTTCACAAACATTGGCTGCAAATAGTACATATATGTACTTATTCCATGTCATATATATTCTCTCTTGGATATTACTATGTATGTGGACAAAGAAATTTGGAAATAGTGATGGGATAAGATGGCAATAAGGATGGTTTGACTAATGCTTATATAAAATGACTAGGGTAATTAATCAATAGTCTCATGCTCGATCTAAATCATAACAACGGTCTTAAAGATCCTAGTAATCAAGCATATTGTGCATGCCATTGCTACTTAGCTCGCACCAATCACAGAATGTAGAATGAAACTAAATTTAATTTCTCTTTGCTTGGCTGCTCCGTCAAAGAAAAGTGTATGTCAGTTCAGTTTTGACAAGTGAGGAGAAAACTTCTTTACTGCATAAGGAATGGATTCAAAGCTTCCACTAGTCCAACATCATAATAATCGAAAGTGTTATATACATATATATTGGATGAATTAATTGGGTTTGGTTATCAGGTGCCCTTAGGAAATTAGTTAATGGATCATTTTAATAAAATTTTGATATCACATTTATAGAAAATATAAAAAACTGTTAAAAAAAATCAATTATTTTTTTTCTTTTCTTATAAAATGATTCTAAAAATATTTTATAAACTAATACTTCTAAAACGAGAAATTGTTATTTACATTGGGAGGATTACTGATGTAGTCCTCTAAGACATCCCTTAGCTTTTCCATAATTAATTAAGTAAATTGCTAATGTTTCTTTATACCTCTACTGATATATTTGACTTCTACATCTTTCTCTCAAATGTGCAGTATTCACTGTTTGGATCAATAATGACCATTGGAGCAATAATAGGGGCACTAATAAGTGGAAAGATGACGGATGTCATTGGTCGTAGATATGTATGTTTTTCAAGGCCATATTTCTACAAAATGTTAATGGTGTTAAGTTTTTCAACTCAAAAATCCCAAGCGATTCTATAATTCCTCTCTACTTTTATTAATATTGTGAAGCAGACATTTTGGATTTTGGATATATTCTACATCATGGGATGGCTATCAATAATCTTCGCCAAGGTTTCATATCTTCCCCTTTTTATTATATTCCAACGATTGTATCTTTTTCTCCCTCTTAGTAAGTGTGCATATTAGGATTTTGTGTAATACTTAAGGTATTGCATCGGGTGTAATTACTCTTCATTTCTTTCAAAATTTTTTTTACTTTTTTTACTTTTTTTACTCTCAATCTTAACCTAGGGTATTGCACCTATTTCAATACGGATTCATTTGCTAATTTTAATCTCACATAACTCTTATGCATTTATATCATAATACTAAATGTTTTGTGTTTGCTGAAAGGGTGCTTGGTTGCTCGACTTCGGAAGACTGTTATTGGGAGTTGGATTTGGAATTACATGTTATGTGGTATAAATGCAGTAAGATTGATTTTTCAAATTCATACACTCATGAATACAACCGATAATGAATTATCATCCCACTGCGAACAGGGACCTGTGTACCTTGCAGAAATAACACCAAAGAATCTAAGGGGAGGGTTTATGTCAATAACTCAGGTATATTCAATCCTTCTAAGCTTTTGTATCATGCCTTGAATCCAACTAAATAAGTTAGGTATTTGACAACAGTCGCACATTTATATATTTTCCAATAGTAATTCAATAGGTACAATAACATCCTAACATAATCTGGAATCCATAGCACCATAATATAGGGTGTATATACTCATGAAGAAGGTTTTATTCTTTGATTGGATGATGAAACAATATTTTTTTAATGTGATTTTGAATAGAATGTAGAATTTAGATTATGTATGTGTTAGGTTTAAAATTGGCTGTTAGGTTCTAAGACTTTAAAAACTAATGAATTAGAACTTCAATATGTATTATGTTGGCAAACAATGATCAAACCATAGAGTCTAGGTTTAGGCTTGCTCAAAGAGTGATTTATTGTAAAATAGGAATTGAGTGGTTGCAGGATTTATTAGACAAAATCTGCAAGGCTCGATTGATTGAAACTCGTGCAGATTTAATTTTCCACAAAAATTCCAATTCAGCCCAAGCTCATATGATGTGTAGGGTTTTGTATTTCACTCCAAGTATAAAAGGAATAACCCTAGCTATGTTTTAGAAGTTTTTGAAGAGTTGTGTGTTGAATCTTTTGTGAGATCTAGAGGTGTTTACCTTCATACAAATACATAGAGTTGTTAAGATCAAGATTCGCTTCAAGAACTTGATGACCTCTTCATTTGTTGCATAAAGAACTTTAAAGAAGATCTGAAACCTTTGAGTGGAGTTTCAAAGTCACACGTAGGAGAACTTGTGGTTGTTGTAGATCAAAGAAAGAAATAGTCTGTGGACTCAGAGCTTTCACATGGTTGTAGTAGTAAGTTTTCTACTCGAGGTAGCAATAGGATATTAGTGTTCTAAGTTCTATTGTAAAAATTTCAATTGTTTCACAATGGATCTGTTTTTACCTTAAAGATAGCTAGGTTAAATCCTCCCCAGGTTTTTTACCAGTTAGGTTTTTCTGGGTCATCATATCGTGGTGTACTTTATATTTCCGCTTTATTTGCATGATATAATATTATTGTGTTAACCAAGAACTGAATAATTTATCTAAGTAATCACTTGGCTAAATAACTAGGTTAAACAACTTGTGTTAAGGGGTCTAAAAACGTACAATGACAAATTCCATAACAATGTAATTGTCAATAATAAGTTCATACAAGTTACATCATGTTCAAGACCATTTTTACAATAAGCAACCCAAGAAAATTAGTTTAGAAAGATACAACTACTCTTCATCAAAGTTTGACTATCCCTCGATCATGACTTGATCAATCGAAAATCGGGAACTCAAAATTATGTTGTGTATTACTAAATGCGGTATTGTGGGTAATTTCTATCCTAATGAGAGAGTCTATATAAAAGACCTATTAAGTACAACTTTCATAAGGTTGGAAACACTGATAACTTAAGCAATATAGAGAGAAAATTTTAGACTTCATCTTGTGTACTTGTGAGTTCAAAAGAGACATTTTCCCTACTGTTTCTCACCAGTGAGATCAAGAGCTGAAGCCATAGAGCCATCATTCTAGAGTTGATGCAGAGTTCGAATCTTCAAGAGCTTGTAGGTGTCAGCTGGATGTTCTAGTCGTGAAGTGTGGGTGCATCATCCGGGGAGGTATCTAATGGGTCCACATCACTTTCCTAATTGTAAATAAAGGTCACTAAGTGAACCTCAATTCTAGATTTATTTGTCAATAATGAGGTTTAGGAATTCTCCTAACTTCGGTAAGCCTAGATCTGTCCCGCATGAAGATAATCACAGCCAAGAGTCTATGGCTCGTGCCCATGTCTTGTTTCTTTAACAAACTCAAAAACAATCTACATCATCGAAATGCCAACTTTATACTGTGTTTATGTTTTTAGACCCTTTAACACAAGTTGTTTAACCTAGTTATTTAGTCAAGTGATTACTTAGATAAATTATTCAGTTCTAGGTTAACACAATAATATCATATCATGCAAATAATTCGGAAATATAAAGTACACCACGATATGATAATCCAGGAAAACTTAACTGGTAAAAAACTTGGAGAGGATTTAACCTAGCTATCCTCAAGGTAAAAACAGATCTATTATGAAAGAATTGAAGTTTTTATAATAGAACTTAGACCACTAACATCTTATTGCTACCTCGAGTAGAAAACTTACTACCACGACCACGTAACAGCTCTGAGTTCACGGATTACTTCTTTCTTTAATTTGTAGCAACCACAAGTTCTCCTACTTGTGACTTTGAGACTCCACACAAAAATTTCAGATCTTCTTTAATGTCCTTTAAGCAACAATTGAAAACATCATCAAGTTCTTGACGCAAATCTTGATCTTGGCAACTCTATGTGTGTGTATGAAGGTAAATACCTCTAGATCTCATAGAAGATTCAACACATAACTCTCTAAAGACTCTCCAAAGACCTATAAAACGTAGCTAGGGTTTTTCCTTTTATACTTGAAGTAAAACACTTAACCCTACACGTCATATAGACTTGGGCTGAATTGGAATTTCTGCAGAAAATTAAATCTGCACGAGTTTCGATCGATTAAGTCTAATTTTCTATCGATCGAGTTTTGCAAATTTTGTCCAATAAATCTTACAATCACTCGATTCCAATTTAACATTATATCACACTTTGAGCAAGCTTAAACCTAAACTCTATATTTTGATCATGGTTTGCCAACACAATATACATTGAAGTTCTAATACATTAGTTCCTAAAGTCTTAGAACCTAACACTGTGTTTAGTATAAATAAATTTCAAATAAGGTCCATTCATTATGCTTCAACATCTAGCCCTTAACCATAACCTCAATGATATCTTAAAGTTCCTAACTAATTAAGGCCCCAACTGACCTAGTTTAATTCCCATACAACCACTCCATGATCAGGCTTGATTTCTCTTTGATTTCTAATAAAATTCATCCATCCTCAATAGAACTTTCACTAAAAACCTTGGTTTTTTAATCGATTCAATACCAAAAGCTAGGTATTTATAGATTTATTCATGATCCATGTGTTCCAACAAAGAGCCAAACCCATTTAGGGACTAGCAATATCATGAGATTTACATTAAAATGAGTCTCACATATGGCCAATTAACAATTTGAAGTTAGACCATACCACACCTTGGTACGATTATCACTTCACAAGTATAAGTGCTTATAGAGTGTGGAAGGTAAGGGTCAGGGTTCAAGTCTCCAAGAGGGAGCTTTACACACATACACACTTAGATAAGGTTAGAGTAGAATTTTATCTTGAAAAAAAAAAAAAAATTGAAGTTAAAACATTAATGGAAACTTCGCCTAAATCAAATTATAGAATCCTAAGGATAAGGTATGTTTTGTATTGAAATAGATAAGGCTAGAATAGAGTTAACAATTTGAAGTTAGAACATTAATGGAAACTTCGCCTAAATCAAATTATATGAATCCTAAGGATAAGGTATGTTTTGTATTGAAGTACTTTTTTTTTAAGAAACTTTTTGTCTTAAAATACTAAAATTAATATAAAGGAGAGATTTTTAGACTTCTTGTCTTAAGAATAAACAGATTGACCAAGCATTAAGAATTTAAGCCCTCAATTTTCTTCTCTTTGAAATCCTTAATAAATCTTCTATCTGGTGCTTTTTTTGAATTCATGTTAGTCAATTTTCTTCTCTTTGAAATCCTGTAAGTTGCTGGAAGGTCATTAGTCTGAATTTTCTAAAAACCCCACCAAAAATAAGGAAATATATTTCAAATTCTAATGTAAATTTTCTAGTTTAACCTATTTAATTTGTCCTTTTTGGGATATTAACATTTTGCAATTGGAATTTACTTTTTCTTTTGGTGGATCATATTTTTCATTGTACAGTCGATGACAAGTTATGGCGCTTCTCTCACATATCTCATTGGTTCAATTATCAGCTGGCGCACCTTGGCCATAATGGGTAGATTTGTTTGCACTTTATACTTACAAACTAATGGTTCTTTCTTATGTAATGGTTTCTACATATTTTCATCCTCAGGCTCTATTCCATGTATATTAATGTTCCTTGGTCTATTTCTAATTCCAGAGTCCCCTAGATGGTTGGTGAGTTCAATTGAAATTTAATTAAAATTTGTTAGTTGAGTACAGAATTCTCATTGTTTTTATTTAGGGATTAGCAATGCTAAAACCATGTTAAAATTAAATCAAATTGCAGTAGTTCACATTTAAGGTAGTACAAGAATGCATCAACATTCTCAAATGTTCACTGCAAATATATCTACAGGTAAAGATTGGCAAACAAAGAGAATTTGAGGCTGCTCTCCAACGCCTCAGGGGAGTCGATGCTGATACCTCTCAAGAGGCCTCTGATATCAAAGTAACATATCATTGAAAGTTCTTTTGGACTCATTATTACCATATTATTGACATCAACACAGTGAACTGAGCCAGTTGTCTATCATGCATTGTACAGGATTATACTGATAACCTGCAACAAAACTCAGATGACAAAATTCAGAACTTGTTTCAACGAAAATATGTTCATCTACTCATTGTGTGTTGAAAAAAATCAATCATATCCTTTGTCACTCCCTTTTGTGCTATATAATTTGTCTAATCCATGGATATGACTAAATTAATGTACAGGTTGGAGTCGGGCTGATGTTAGTGCAAGTACTTGGAGGGCTCTATGGGTTTCTGTTTTATATGAGTGAAATTTTTAATTCTGCTGGTAAATCATGGAGATTATTAACAGAACTTCATACAAAAATAAACAAAGCACAAAACTTATGTTTACATGCGTGTATGTATATATATATATATATATATATTTTTTTTTGGGTGACAGGTATCTCCAGTACTGTTGGGTATATAGTGCTGGCTGTTACCCAGGTAGGTCTTGAATATATATATATATATATATATATATATATTTTAAAAATATTGTGCGATTTTTTTCAGTGAATTTCTCATAAGAGTGGATATTTCCTCTGCAGATTCCTTCAATTTTTCTGGGCGCCTCACTGATAGATAAACTTGGAAGACGAACGATTTTGATGGTTAGGCTACAAAATAAGTTTCTTAAGTTTAGAGCTTAATTGATCAAAGATTTAATAGGATAATCTGCAATGTTTGCAGGTTTCTGCAATGGGAAATTGCTTAGGTTGCTTCCTTACAGGATTAGCATACTTGTTGCAGGTTCCTTAACATTATTTTGAACATTTGACATTTCTGTGTTGATCAATCACCCTCTGTAATTTTCAGTATGCTATGAACAGGACCATAACTGGTGGAAAGGAATCAGTCACATTTTGGCCCTTGTAGGAGTATTGGTAATGATATTTTAATTGTCAAACATTTTTATACTTTCTTCTTACCATTCACTATCATTGGTAACTTTTGGTTTCACAATCTGTTTTGTATATGTATATTTTGTTATGTAGCATTTTGTTCTCTCCTTTTCGTTTAATCCGTAAGCTAATAAAATAGTTAAACTGAGCAATGTGGCAAGACATTGGAACAAAACTGCCTATATCTCTTCATTTGATCAGTGGCAAGAACCTTGCTCTGAATTGATGTCCCCGCAACAATAAAAACAGAAGAAAGGATCAAAGCACATACACAAGAACACCAGGTTTACATGGTTTTCCCACACTAGGACTACAATCATTGAGTTTTTATAAACTCCGGAAGGAGTTACAAAGATCATAGGTATATATATGATCCCAATTACCTTATTGCACCTAAGAGTACTTCTACTGTATTCTCAAACACTGGAAATATCCCAATAGTAGTACAGATGCCAACACAGTAGATCAGTAACCACATACATCTTCTAATGTCAATTTTGGAAGGATTTGTACAAGTTTAATTGCATTCTTTTTTCTTTTCTTTTTTTGTTATTTCATTTTCAATTTCTTTTAGTGTTTTCTAGTCTTTACTCTTTAGACAGGGAAAGCTCTTTCATCCTTGCACTGTTACACATAACCATCATCACTACTTTGGTGAAATGCAAACACTTATTGATAATTTCATATTCTTGTATTTGACTCATATTTAAAATTGAACTGTTTGATTCTGCAATCAGGTATATATGGGATCTTACTCATTTGGCATGGTAAGCATACCATGGATTATAGTCTCAGAGGTTGGTTAACATTAATTAGCTTGATAAGTTGATATCTTCATCACTTCAATGGAAATTTAAATTAACTATGAGTATAGCTCATACTGAATAATGTTCCTCTTTCTCCAGATATTCCCTATAAATGTGAAGGGCTCAGCAGGAACTCTTTGCAATTTGGTCAATTGGTTTGCCTCCTTTTTTGTTTCCTACACCTTTAACTTCTTATTCGAGTGGAGCTCAGCAGGTGATGACTCTCACTTGTTTCTTCCTCTGTGTCATCGAAAATTTATATTCCTAGTGGTAATTTAGTTGTGCATGAATGCCATTTCAGGAACATTTTTCATATATTCAAGCATTTGCGGTTTGGGTGTTCTTTTCATTGCAAAACTAGTACCGGAGACTAAAGGGCGAACATTAGAAGAAATACAATCATCACTAACTGACATTCTGCAATGAGGAGCATAACACTAGAGGGATACCATATAACATGTGCTTGTTGCACTGCATCTGTAACAACAAATCTAATAAAAATTTATGTTTGAGTAATTAAATTAATGCCGCCACCCTGGATTTCCCAGTTTTACTCATTACATGTTGATGGGTGTCTATGTTGTTGTCATGGTAATAGTTCATGATGATGGGTGTTGTCTGTGTTGAGAATACCCTCATTATATATGTAAAAGAAGAAAAAATTGCAGTTGGAGATTGGAATCTCTCTTAATATTTAGACAGAACTGCCACTGCAAGATGGGACTATCTTTATGCCGTGCAAGATGAAGGAAAAGATTTTAGCCTTGATATGTACTTTCAACTCTATCAAAATGATAGGTTTTCATGTGACAACTAGCTGTTTGTGATGCCTCTAGATAATGCAAAAGTATTGTATGCGTTGGGCACATGAGATATTGTCTCCTACATAGTCTTTATTAAAAGGAAAGACGTGACCTTATCCTCTGTAACTATCTTGTTCCTTTGTATAAGTCTTAAAAATTCAGATTCTAACTAATCTTTGGTACTAACAACAATGTAGACAATTTTGTTACTTGGATTGAAGATGAACCATATTTCTTAGAGCAAGCATTATCTCGTGATGCATCTTTTCTTTCAGTCAATGAATAAAGTTGATGTACTTCCAATGAAAAAAAAAAAAAAAAAAAAAAAAAAACAATAAATTAAGTAAAGCTCCAAGAATGCCTCCCATGCAGGGGCGGAGCTAGGAATTTTTGTTTGGGGGGGCCAAGTTGCGACGCTAATATATTTATCAAGACAACTTCTACACCCAAACACACACATATATACACACGCGCGCGCTTTTTTATTATATATACACACACTTTTTTATTTGATAAGTTATATATATACACACACCCAACAAAAAAAAAAAAATCTTAGTGTTTTCAATCAAAATCATTTTTTACGACGATCTTTCATAAAATAAAATTCATTTTTTCCATTTTCATAGTCAAATTCTTAAAAAGTTTCATTTTAAATACAAATTATCAAATTTTATGCTAAAGTAAGTGAAAAATCTTTCAATTGAACTAATGAAATTTTCAAAAACATGAATGATCCAAAACTTGGTGAAATAAGTTAGGCTCCAAACATATTTAAAGCTACCTTGCTTTAACCCATTATATGGCAACTAAAGACACATTTCATGTATAGTTTTAGTGACAAAATTTTTTTAATGAGTCAATGACTTGTTAATTGTCACATAACGAGTTGAAAAATATAGATTCAAACATGTTTGATACCAAATTTTATCAAATATTTAACAGATATAAAAGCACATTTTACAATAAAAAATAGAATTGCGCAAAATAAAGTTATATTTCTATAACTATTAGACCAATTATTTTTTTAAAAAGCATTATTGGACTAATTCAAATATTTGGGTGGGCCAACTCTTATATTTGTAGACTAAATTTTGAAAATATAAAAATAATTGTATATATATTTTAAAAAAATTTTAAATTTTGGGGGGACCATGGCCCCCCCACCCTTATACGTGCCTCCGCCCCTGCTCCCATGTGACTTATTTTGCAATCCCATTCAACAATCTCTATCCCTCATCCCTCATCCCTCATCCCACCAAATGGCAGAAAATTCACATGCTGCTTACTAGTGCCTTCCATGCTAAGAAGCACGGATATAGATACAGATATAGATATAAATATCAGTATGGGTATGGGTATGGGTACAGGTACAAGTACAAAATGGCATGATATTTCTGATTAATAATTATTAAATATATTTTTATTCGTATTTCTATGTATTAATATTATTAAATATATTATTGTCATATAATGTTAAATATATATATATCAAACTAAGAATAATAATGGATAATAAAGCAAATCCTTTACTATTAAAGGATGTTTGGAAATTAGAATAAAAATCAAGAATTAAGATATTTATTAAATTTTCAAATGCACTATTACTATTCAAAGCATGAATACTCTCTTTGTTTGGAGAAAGGGTATTAGATTTTTCTTGTTCTCTTGTCCCGACTATGTCCTGCATCAAAAGAAAAAAAAAAAAAAAAAAAAGGACATGACTAGGACACGCATGCACAAGTGTCTGACAGGTAGGGCACCACAGATGAAGTGATGCTTCCTAATTCTCATGGTTGTGAAAATCTTTTCCATCTTCTTAAGCCTTGAATTTGCCTCAAATGGGTGGTTAGTACTTAGTACCTTTAAATGCAAGTCATCTGAGATCACAGAAGTGTTCATGTGCAACTAAGGTTGTATCTCTAGGAGAATGGGGAAATTTAGGAACTTGGAAGCTTGAGCTTGTTGCTTAGCAATTCATGTTTATTGCATGATCACACAAGCAGTTTGCTCAATAGGCTGTAAACAAACTGAGCTTTGTCGAATAGTGAGTGTTTAAGCTCAGCTCAACAATGAATGTAAAATAAAATGTTCAAGCTTAGCTATAAATGATGTTTGAGGTCGAGCTCGTCAAAGAGTCTAAAGGTTTGAGCCTGGCTTGACTTTATTCATTAGCTAGTCAAGTTGAACTCAAGCTCAATATCAAGCTTTTAAGCTTAAAATCCAGCTCAAATTACATTAACAAGCCCATGTCAAGCTTATTATCAAGCCTATTTAATTGTTAAGCTTATTATTAAGCTCATAAATGAGCCTAGGTTTTGCTTGTTTTGTATCTAGTGCTAATGTTCACAAGCCTGTTCATGAACTTTTGTTTAGGCTTGTCCCATTTATTATCTGTCTAAAAAAATCAAAGCTTGAATGAAAATGAATACCCAACTGCCCTAAAACAGTAGATCTTCAAGGTTACTTTGTGTTGCAGAGGAAAAATGCCGAGGGTAGAATGTACATTCTTTGGAAAGCTTCTTTTCCTCATGTGGTCTCTTGAAATTTCAAGAAAGAAATTAAAATATTGATTTTTGGTTTAATGGTTTTTTCCTTTTTTGAGAAGAATTTTGGTTTAATGGTGATTGTGTAATAATCTTTTTTTTGATAAGATAAATTTATAATAATCTATATATATATATTTAGAATCTTATAATAATCTATATGGTATCTTTAAGACAAGGATCATGTTAATGGATGTCTTTAGGGTAATTATTAATAAACCATTTTAAGAAAGTTTTGACACCATTTTCTTGAAAAATATAGAAGGCTATCAAAAAAATTTATTATTTTTTTCTTTTCCCATAAAAATTTCTAAAAATATTTTCTTAACTAAAACTATTAGGGCATTCGTTAACTTTTTCCTTAAGACTATGATTATTTCAATGCAATACGAGTTCTTTCTTTTTGTGAATTTTGATGACATATTATTTAATGATTTTCGAGGTTGGTTCAATATGATTTTTTTTCCCTAATTTCAACTTTAGTGTGTGTTTGGAAACATATTATAACTTAGCTTTTTGCTTTTTAGCTTTTATGTACAATGTTTTAATTTTTTTTTTTTAAAACTTTTTCAAAGTATAAGTATACTTTAATATACTAGATAGGGTGGCATGTGCTACCTCTTGAGTGCAAAAATTAAGATAAAATTTCTATTTGAAAATCTATGAAACTAAATACATAAAAAATGTATGTCACACACAAAGTTAGGGTAGTTATTTAACATATGAATATTTATTAACTATAATAGTTTCTTAGTACTTATTTGCTAAAGGCAATATCCACTCACTAAAAACTTCTAAGAATGATAATGAATATCATCATCTTCCAACAATAAGCAATTGAGTTTTGCTAAGACATTGTCACAATATTTAAATTTTCATAATGAATGATATCATATGCTACAATTGAAGTTTTTCATTAAATACCTTCAACCATACATAATGAAAAAAATTTCATTCATACTTTCTTCTTTGTCATTCTACATGAGTCTAGGTGCAATATTTAGCTTACACAGTTTTTAATGAACACCCATTTTAGGCAAGAAAAGCAAAAAAAAAAAAGTTAACAAAAGGCATGTGTCATTGAATTTTCCATTAAATAAATTATAAATTTTGAAGATTTAAACTGTAAAGTTGTGATTTATAACTATGTTTTTTGTTGGCTTTATTCCATGACAAAATGTGTTGTATTTGCTTTAATTTTGTTCCTTGTATTTTGTGGGATTTTATTGTATTGAGTTTAGTATGAAGTTGGTGAAGACTCAAGCTAAAATGAAGAATCAGTGGATTTCGCAAGAAGCTCGCGAGAAGCTAACCCGCGAAAGAGCCATGTGAGAAGCACATGCTGGAAGTTAAAGAGTCATGCCAGGTGGTCGTTTTCACGAGTGTCTCATGGGTAAGGCCTTCCCGCGAGGTAGTTGCGAAACATTCTGCTTGGAGGATTTTTAAGTGTGACTTTCTTTCCCTTCACTCATGTTATATATACCCTTATTACCCACAAATGTATGTGAGGCTATTCAGAGAGAAAAACCCTAGATAGGTTTTCTACAACACACACACCTATCTTTTTTAGAGAGAGCTATTCATCCTTAGTGAGAAATCATTATAGCCTTTTCTCCATCCCTCTCCCATTGTCATACCTTGAAAGGAGATTTGTACCAAAACACAACCCACACCTATTCAGAGTGTTGAGAGCGTTTTGGAGCCACTAGGAAGCATTGGAAGAAGCCAAGGATGGCAGATGCAACATGGAGCTTGTTGCGGGATTCAGAGAGCTAGACAAGACACGGTTCCGAGAAGTCTTGTTGGAGTAGGAGCTTGGAGGGCTTAGGTACATCGGGTAGATTAGGCTTGGAGGGTCTCTTGCTAACTCATGTATCCCAACTGATTGTCTAGTGGATCGATTACCGCTTGGAGGGCAGCGGAGAGGTTTTTCGCCGAGTTTTTCGGTTTCGTCTTTGATAACACATCAGCGTGTTATCTTGTGTTTGCATCTTTCTTCCCTACTATTTTACATTCCATTTTACTGCTGTGTTGCTATGATTATGGATTAGAGTAGTTTGTTTGTTTATCCGCTCGCATTTACACTATTCCGCACTTTGTAATAAGTTAGTGTAAAATCAATCGAGCCGTAACTTTTATTTGGGAGTCTAAACAACTCTTGTGTTTTCAACACATTTTCGAGCATTCATAAATCTAGAAAATCAATGTTCTTTAGGTAAATAATAAAACACCTTATATCACTATTCCAAATTTCTAAGCATTATTGTCATTTAAAACTCAAAATAAGTGAAGAAATAAAATTTTGGAATGTTAAAATTTAGTAGGAGTATTTTAGACATTACACAATATAATAATCTAAGAATCATAAGTTTTCATTAGGATTTAACTAAGAGAATAATAATATGACATATTAGTTATTAAATGTGTGACTAGTGCCATGAGACTAATTTTTAATGAAAGTTTTGTTGAAAAAAGAGGTTTGTGGGTCCCGTAAACAATGCACGGGACCCACTGGAAAAGCATGAAATGCTCTTCTAAAAAAAAAAGAAAAAAAAAATGAAACGCTGGACGTCTGCCGCAAACGTTGTATCTAAACGGATACTTAATGGATGTACTTGGAAGAATTTGATTTAATCTATTGTTTTGATTGTATTAAATTTACATGCATGCATTAGACTTAAGATGGCATTCCCCGTCTGTCTGTTTGTTTTTTTTTTTTTTTTTTTTTTTTTTTTTTTTTGATAATTCAAAAGTTAGGGTAGGGATTTAAACTCTCGATATTTTATTAGAAACACTAGAAGCAAGAAGTGCCAATTGAGCTACAAAACTCTTGGCATTAGTATCTTGATTTTTAATTTTGTACCTATTGATTATTTATGATTTTGGTAAATTGCAAATTACACCCCTGAAGTTTGGAGTTGACTGAATTTTACACTTCCAAAGTTTCAAAAATTTGATTTTACACCCTGAAATTTGGTTCCGTTAGCAATATACCCCCTACGGTTAGTTTATGCTGTTAAGTGATACATTATTATGCTGATGTGTTTTATTTTTACCAAATTGGCCCCAAAACTGCATCGCCTAAGTGATGACCAAGTGGAGAGCTGTTACAATACTACTTCATTTCAAGCCTAAAATTAGAACACATTACCTAACTTAAACGACACCGTTCAGGCCAAATATCAGAAATCAAAAAACAGAAACAATAACCCCAAGAACCCAGAGAACCCAGGCAGACTTTTTTTCAGTCCGATCAACAAGACTCGCTGATCGCTAAGACATGTTTAAGACACCACAAAGTTACCGAAGGTGCAAAAGTGAGCAAATGGGTATTAAGAAAAGCCATGAAACATGACCTTATTTTTGGCCTATAGCTAGAGTGGTGGTCGACCAAAACCCACCTGGGTTTCGCACGGGACCACTAGTGAAAGTTTGTGTGACTTTGGGGTAGAAAATAGAAACAGTAGCAAAAGTCAAAAGACAAGATAAGAAAGAGAGCGATTGAGAGAGAGAAATTAGATTGTTTCTGGTAGGAGAGATTCATCAAGAGTTCAGAGAGAGGAGCCATCGTCAAAGAAAAACACGTATTTGTTTCTGTGTAACGTTTGGTGTGTAGTGTCTTGTGTTATAAGACGTATGCTTGTGTCGCCTTTTGTTTATTCTGAATCCTAATGATGGTCGTCGCTGCCGAGGCAGCCTGGAGCCTTTGCCGCCGCCAATGGTCTGCCTGAGTTCACACGAGTCGAGGGGATTGGGTAAGGGAGGTCACTGGGTTTGTGGGGTTATGGTTTGTGTTTTTTTATTTATGATATTTGGCCTGAACAGTGTCGTTTAAGCTAAGGTAATGTGTTTTTAAGTTTAGGCCTGAAATGAGTTAGTTTTAATTGTGCCAACTCTCCACTTGGTCATTACTTAAAAAGGTGTAGTTTTGGGGCTGATTTGACAAAAATAAAATAAATCAGCATGATGATGTGTCACTTAACAGCAGAAACTAACCATGGGGTGAATTGCTAACAGAACCAAATTTCAAGGTATAAAATCAAGTTTTTGAAACTTTTGGGTGTAATATCTAGTCAACCCCAAACTTCAAAGGTGTAATTTGTAATTTACCCTTATAATTTTATTATATTGTCAAAAATTTTGGTACTACTTTTTATTTAATTTTTACATGGTGCAACTTTACCATTTTTATTTTTATTTATTTTGTTTGAGACAAAAATCTTATTATAGCCTAATTTAAGGGTATATGTGTATAAAACTTCTTCCTAAAAACTTGAATCTTGGCATTTACCCCCTAACCTACAAAAACTTGTACTTCTAGAGTGGCCATCAAGCCAAAGTGTCTGATGGTACATTTTTGGACTCTTCTTTGTATGGGGTTTTTGTGGACTTAGTGTAATATACATTCAATGAAATGTAAGAAATAAATTATTATTATTATTATTAGGAAAAAAAATAATTATTATCTACTCCTTTATTTATTTTGCTTTTTTCTCTATTATTCTAAAATAAATAATAAGAAAAATACATGCGCATTGCATGAATTATTGACTAGTGTATATAATAACCTAAACTATAGTAACCTAAATTAATTTGTGCATATGTAATTTAAAAGAGTATAAATAAGATAAATACATATATTTGATGTATTAATTATATATAGATGGTGCATTAAATTTTTATGGTTATTTTTCTAAGATTGTCATAATAAACAAATGATTTTAGCTCTAAAACTAGGCAAAATTTGCCAAATACTAGATTTTTAGAAATTTTTTTGCAGAAACGCATGCGGATGAAACATTTTAGTAAGTTAGACTGTTTTCAAAAAAAAAAAAAAAAGTGGAAATCGAGTTTCCTAGCCTCGAGTTCCAAATTATACACAAGGAATTTGAGTTTAAGAAACTCGAGTTCTGTTCAAATGGAACTCGAGTTTCCCAGACTCAAGTTCCACTTTTTTTTTTTGGGTCCATGTTAGACTTCACACAATTTGAATGGGTTGCAAATCGAGTTTGTTAAACTCGATTTCTAAAAACAGTCAAACTTACTAAAATGTTTCACCTGCATGCATTTTTGCAAAAAAATTTCTAAAAATCTAATATTTGGCAAATTTTGCCCCAAAAAAACCAAAAAACCATTTTTTATTATTTTTTTTTCTCTTTGTCTCTCACCTACCTCTTTCCTCTCTTTACTTCTCCTCTACTCTCCTCTCATATGGTGGCTCCGACTCCAGCCCATGTGAGATCGGATTGTGGGCATCAATGTGGAGATCGAATTCGTGGGCGCAGGGAAGGTGAGATTGGATTCGTGGGGTTTTGTGATTTGTGGCTTGCTGGGTTTTGGTATGGTGGGTGGGTTTTTGTTGGTTGTGATATGGGTTTGAACTTTGTGGTGGTTAGATCTGTGTAGCGGTAGCACGATGGCGACGGGTTGGCCATAGGCGGGTTTGCTCTCTTTCTCTCTATCATTCTCTCTCTAGATCAAATCCAAGCTCGATTGGTTTGAGGATTTTCGATTTTGTCTAGGTTTTCATTGGGCTGGTGGATTTTGGTTGTGGCAACACGAGGGCGGCGCAATGGTGGCAGGTTAGCCTTGGTGGGTTTTGTGGTCGTGTTGATTTTGTGGTTGGACTGATCTCATATTTGAATATGGAATGGGTCACGGTGGTTGAATTTTTATGTTTTTTTTTTTTTTTTTTTTTTTTTTTTTTTTTTTTTTTCTAGTGGTGGTGGTTGTTGGCAGTAGGTTGTGGGTTTTTTTTTAAACGATGGGGGTTGTGGTGGTTAGTGGCAGTGGGTGTGGCGGCAAAGAAAAGAAAGAGAGAAGAAGAAGATAGATAAAAAGGAGAGAGTAAAAATTAAACAAAGAATAAAGAAAAAATATTTAAATGAAATGATAAAAAAATTGAAGATTTGATGTAGGGTGTATTGTAAAGTGAACTGTTAAAATAGTTAAAGTAAGTTTTTGAGTTGGTAAAATCTAAAATTTTTGACAACTTTGCTATGAATGCTCTTACAAAATGTTGTTCCTAAGAACAATAATTGATAAATAAATAATCTTCAAATAAACATTTAAATAATAACATATCACATAAATTAGAATTTACCATAAGATTAGAGAATAGTGGAGAGATGTTACCTTGATGATACTTTAAATTAATCTCATAACAAGAAGTAATTTATCGTCAATTCATATATGTTTTTAAATAGTGGGGTTGAGGTGTGAACCATGTCATTGTCTTAAGACGATACACACACATCTACAGAATTTTTAGTGTAGTAGACTAACAACATTGTGTGTGCTCCTATGGGATACAACAACCCAACTACTTTTGTTGATTATCCGTATAAGCTTACATTGCTTGTAAGATAAAAAGCTCTCAATAGTACTTTTCTTTTTTCCTAGAAATATATTGTGTAGAAAGTATGGTTGTATTAATATTATGCATAAAATATAAGCTTATAGATCGTATTATAAATAATATTCGATTAACACAAAATTTGAAATGTGTATTAAGAACGTAAAGAGCATGCAATTCAATAGTTAGATTTTCAAAATATGTAGTTGTGGGGCCCCAATCGTTAAATACTCTGGCCCACTCTATAACCCGGCCCAAGGCCCACGCCGAGGATACTATAAAGGCCGAGGATAGTGGGAAATGGCTCAGGTCGCCTAAGGGCCTCGCTGAGGATGACACATTCTCGGCACACCGACTTCGCTAAAAGAAAATATCCCTCGTTCAGTGAACATATTCCACCAACATTCTGGCCGCTTTAATGGTGAGGTGACCTGAAAACCCTAAAGTACCAGTCACTTCAACTATTATAAAGCCTGCAAAGGCGGCTAGGAAATAACATAAAGCCTGCAAATACAAATGATGGGACAATCCCCTGTACATAGAAGCCCCGATAGTTGACAAATGGATGGCTAAGATTAACTATAAAAAACACTATATAACCAAGGGATTTCCCAAAATAGAGGGGGGAGATGAATGATAAGAAAAATAGATCCTCGGACAAAGCCGAGGACGAATATATTCCACAAACACTTAACCAGAGTTATGAATACCCCCACAAATATCGATCCAAAGTTACTATAAAGCCTCTTACCAATATTAAACCAGATTCATGGCCTTTATCCTCATGAAAACTACTCAATAAAGTCATTCTGTTATTACCCATGTTGGTCTCACATCATTCGTCGTTCGTATTGTTAATGCCTAGCCCGTATACACACATCTCTACAAGTTTTATTGTTAAGGGTTCATTACAAATTATCCCCCTACAATTGGCGCCCACCGTGGGGCGGACTTGTGTATTGGCAGTGCGACGGCTGGTGTAAAAAAAAATCAAGCAAGGGCAAATACAGAACTATACAGTTTACAACAGCAACATTCATCCAGAAGTCTACAACAAACAAGAAATAAGAGTATACAAAAAAAAGAGACAACACATAAAGCAAGTTTACTTCTTTATTAATATATAAAGAAAAATTACATCTCTTACAAGTGATGCCCAGGGGGCTTATTCTAAAGCTAGCTACAAAGGCAGACGCTTGAGAAAGCCGGCAGAGGAACAAAAGGTAGAAAGCAAAGTTGGTTGAGGAACAAAAGAAAAGAAAGAAAAAAGAAATGAAAGAAGAGATGAAGAACAAAAGGTAGAAAGCAAAGCTGGCTGAAGAACAGAAGATCGAAAAGAAGTGAAGGAAGATAGGAGAAAAGAAGAGAAAGAAAGTTGACAGAGGAACAAAAGATAGAAAAAAAAGCTGGATGAGAAGTAAGAGAAGAGGAAAAAAAAAGAGAAAGGCTCGTTGAGGAGCAAAAGAAGAAGAGAAAAAAGAGAAAAGAGGGAAGAAGAGCTACAAAGGAGGTGGAAGAGGCCGGGGCACAGGACGGCTCCATTTCTGGGTTCCGCCTGGCTTCCCTCCCACCCCCATTGCAGCCGGCTCGGAGGGTCAATGACCTATACCCAAGGGAAGGTGGTTACGTTCTTCCTGGATCCTCCTCCAGACGGCGAGGAGGGTCCCTCCTCTGGTTAGGTTGAAAAGAAGGAGAACCTTTGGTTTTTCCCTACTCCAACCCCAGTGTGACACCTAGGGTTGGAGTGCCATCCTCGGCTCCTGATAGGGGCTGTGCATCCCCGAGATCGCCCTTTCCAAGGGCCAACTCATTCGAAGGGGCTCAAACGGCTATGTTTGGCAGAACCTTTTTGGGTGATACTTTTGGGAGAAGTTTATGATGGATGTTTGTCAAGTGTGAAGGAGAAGGTTGCCCTAGAAACGCCTTATATAGAAGGCGGAATATTGATGAGGGCCAATCCGCAATTAATCCTAGGGAGAGATTTCCGGAGGCAATAATTCCGCCCCAAGTTCCAAGGGGCCTGTCAACCGTTAGATGCTCGTAGATCCATGGCTGGCATTAATGAGGAGACGCCTCATTAAACGAGAAGGCATCGAAGCGTCAGAACGCGTTACTCGGACAGCCCAGGAGACGCCTCGTAATCAGAAGGGTCCCATCAAACGAAGAGGCAGAACACGGCAAGGTCCTATCCTCCACCAACTCCGCCCACATTTATCATTATTATTATTATTTTGCTTGGGAAAATGTAATTATTTAATGCTTACTGTAAATTATAGTAATGTAGAATTAAATGGCCACGGATGAATAGATAACGTAAGGAACAAAATGAGAAAACTAGGTACTGGACAAAACCAAGGCATTGCATGGTCCTCGGACCCAAGCCTCATGGGGAAACCAGATACTTCAGATGACAAAAATGAGAAAACTAGGTACTGGACAAAACCAATGCATTGCATGGTCCTCGGACCCAAGCCTCATGGGGAAACCAGATACTTCAGATGACAAAAATGAGAAAACTAGGTACTGGACAGAACCAAGGCATTGCATGGTCCTCGGACCCAAGCCTCATGGGGAAACCAGATACTTCAGATGATAAAAATGAGAAAACTAGGTACTGGACAGAACCAAGGCATTGCATGGTCCTCGGACCCAAGCCTCATGGGGAAACCAGATACTTCAGATGACAAAAATGAGAAAACTAGGTACTGGACAGAACCAAGGCACTGCATGGTCCTCGGACCCAAGCCTCATGGGGAAACCAGATACTTCAGATGACAAAAATGAGAAAACTAGGTACTGGACAGAACCAAGGCACTGCATGGTCCTCGGACCCAAGCCTCATGGGGAAACCAGATACTTCAGATGACAAAAATGAGAAAACTAGGTACTGGACAGAACCAAGGCATTGCATGGTCCTCGGACCCAAGCCTCATGGGGAAACCAGATGCTTTAGAACAAAAACCAAGTGGTGGACAAACCCAGGCACTACGTAGTCCGAAGATTCAAACCTATATGGGAACCAGTCACTATGAGGCAATACAAACGCTGAACGAAACCAGGGCGCTTGTATGGGTCACGAGTCCAAAACTGAGGCAAAGCCAACCCCCTTTAAGCGCTAAATAATGAGCTCTATCAGGGACGAAAACCATGAGAAATTGGGCGCTATGGCACAAACAACCCCAAACCTATCCATCATCGGGCGACCTTTTGCGCAAAAAGAAAGCTGCAAAAACAGCTGAAATAGCGATAACACTGATGACGAGGTAGAGCCCAACAGGCCGAGAAAATGTGCCGAGGAAGTCAAAATCCTCCTCCCCGCCCAAAGGGACGTGCAGCAGAATTTTGAGGGGCTATTGTGGGGCCCCAATCGTTAAATACTCTGGCCCACTCTATAACCCAGCCCAAGGCCCATGCCGAGGATACTATAAAGGCCGAGGATAGTGGGAAATGGCTCAGGTTGCCTAAGGGCCTCGTCGAGGATGACACATCCTCGGCACACCGACTTCGCTAAAAGAAAATATCCCTCGTTCAGTAAACATATCCCACCAACATTCTAGCCGCTTTAATGATGAGGTGACCTGAAAACCCTAAAGCATCAGTCACTTCAACTATTATAAAGCCTGCAAAGGCGGCTAGGAAATAACATAAAGCCTGCAAATACAACTGATGGGACAATCCCCTGTACATAGAAGCCCCGATAGTTGACAAATGGATGGCTAAGATTAACTATAGAAAACACTATATAACCAAGGGATTTCCCAAAATAGAGGGGGGAGATGAATGATAAGAAAAATAGATCCTCGGACAAAGCCGAGGACGAATATATTCCACATGAAAACTACTCAATAAAGTCATTCTGTTATTACCCATGTTGGTCTCACATCATTCGTCGTTCGTATTGTTAATGCCTAGCCCGTATACCCACATCTCTACAAGTTTTATTGTTAAGGGTCCATTACAAATTATCCCCCTACAGTAGTAATGCTTATTTTATTAAGGTTGTAACTCAAGACTACAATCAATTTTGCAGCTAAATTTAGTCTAAATTTTATTTAGTCAGTACTATTAAGAAATAAAAAATGACGCGTTTGAAATTATTATTATAATTTAATTTCAATAATAACAAAGAAATTGATATAGCCATTAAAGGATAAAAAATAATTTAATCAATTCACTTGAAAAAATAAATTTTAATATTTTTATCAAAATAATCCAACACAACATACCTAAAAACTAAAAAGCAGCCCATGTCATTGTCATGTCATATAAATTGTACTTCACGTCTTAATTTCCATAACGAGGACATTTTTAACAAATCAAATTACGTGACCCCATCATCAATTAGCAAAAGATGCACATGATTGAAAGAATGACAGTTAACCCGACAGTCAACCAACTTTTCTCCTGCATCAAATTCAACAGCCAACAGTAAACACAACCGTGTTCGTCAAATTTACAGTATCTTTTAGTTTATCTCTGTCTCTCTCTGTCTCTGATAAAATAGCAACATATGGAAGACGAGGAACTAGCTAAGTCTCTGCTAGTTACACAACAGCCTGGTATTCTCAGAATTAGCAATGGTCCAATGATACTGGTGCAAGCGCAAGTGCAAGTGCAAGTGCAAGTGGTGTCACCGCCGTTCTTCTTCTTAGTGCCTTTGTCACTGCTTGTAGCGCCTTTGCTGGTGGATTTGTGGTAAGTACAATTGATATATAGCCTCTGGAGAACCTACATGTTGTATGCCTCATTTTACACTTTGCTCCCAAAATATCGGAATGCATCATTGACTTGTCAAAGTTATAATACCATAACATTTAACCCTCTGTTTTCTACTTTGGAGTTAAGTCTAACGTAATTTAGTATTAAAAAATCAATTTACCATTCCTTCCAAAATAGATACCTTTTGTTTGACTTAATTGAAAAAGCAACATAGTAAGGTCAAGTGTTACACAAGTTTTAGTTTAGGAGGCCGATCATGCATATTGTAGTTTAATGTTGTAAAGTATAAAATGATATATAATTTAGAGTTAGAAAAGTGTAATTTTTCCTTATATTTTCTGATCACCAAGTAACTCACGGTAATGAATAATGAGTTCAAACCTTATTGTAGTTTCGGCATATATGTATTAATGAAATTCTGCTTTGTGATTGCATTGCAGGTGGGGTACTCAGCACCTGCTGAATCTGGAATTATAGCTGATTTGGGCCTTTCTACGGCTGAGGTTCGTAATTAGTTTATTCAGTTCATTGCTATAAATTGTAAACACACACTCACACATGCAACTGCAGAAATGCAAGAGAAGAATTGAGGAAATTTTTTTTGTTTGAGAGAGTTTCAATTCATGGTGTTTGCTCTTGATAATAGCATTTTATCATTAGACCAAGATACCAATCAGTTTCTGATGTAGGCCAAGATTGAACCCGATCAGTTTTTGGTGTAAGTGGGGATTGAACTCCAGATCTCTTATTTAACCATAAGAGACTTTACCAATTAAGCTAACCGGAACTCACTTGAGAAAAATTTGTTGAAAAGAATTACATTATCCCTGAAATAAATCTTGATAAAAACTTTACCTAAATAAACCTTGTCCATATAAATCTTTTGCTTCATATTATGTGGTTGTTACATGTCCATTGAAGAATTGAAATTAGAGATAGATCATAGAAACAAACGTGCCATTTTTGGTTTGATAACAAAGTTAATACTTAAAACACAAAACATAGTTATCAAGAACCTTATATCTCAACTAACATCTCTTGTTGTTTTCAATAAAAACATTTAGGATTCAAATCCCCCCACCCCAACTATCGAATTATTACCCCCCCCCCCCCCCCCCCCCCCCTCCCCTAGAAAAAAGCCACAAAAAATAGTTACCAAAAGAGGAAAAATAATGTGTAAAGAACTAAAGAAAAAAAAAATTTTGATGGGAAGAAATCAAGAATTTTGATTGTGTATGACCATCGCTGTATTGAGATTAGATGTTCTTTATCTACACTGGAAATCAGAGACACATATATAAATTAAGATTACAATATTTGTAATATGTGATGAAAAAAATTTGGGACTTGGTGGGTGTGATTGTCGATGAAAAAATGGTGCATTATCTGATTATGTAGAGTGTATTAGTTCTCCAGTCAGTTCTATTAATTTCCTTATACATTCACCCTTCAATTTTGCAGTATTCAGTTTTCGGTTCCATAATGACGATTGGTGGAATGATAGGTGCAGTAATAAGTGGGAAGTTGGCAGAAATCATTGGTCGTAGATATGTGAGTTTTTAAATGATCAAATAATTCTGCAGGACTAGTGTTGAATATTTTTTAACCAAGTGTATATACCAGCTCTTAATTCCCTTGAATTTTGATTTTTCTTTGAAGCAGACTATGTGGATTCTGGATATATTTTACATAATGGGGTGGCTCGCAATATATTTTGCTAAGGTTGTTTATCTTCTGCTTTAATCATTTTTCGTCCTTGGCTTCTTAAAAATTGGACATTGGAAGCTAACGTAGGTCCATAAAATGTATTTAGTTTTTCAAAGTTCATAGCAATTCGAATTAAACAACATGCATCAAGAGCCTTATAGATCAACTGGTATCTCTCATTTGGAATTATTATATATTTATTGTAATTTTTTCAAAATGATTAAAACCTAGTTTTCCAAGTGCACCCATTCATGCCATTTTTGGAGTTTCAACAAGAAGCACTTCAAAATGTACTTGAACAATATGACATTGTTCACAACTTGTTATGTCCAGACTCATAGCAGAACTGGAGAGCCAAATGTAAGCTTTGTCACATCCTTGACACTATTCATGCTCTCTTCTAGTCCTCTGTTGTCCCTACGCCTTTCTATGGAGAAGTTGCACTCTCAGATATATACTCCATAACAAACTTCTCACTCGTGTGCTTGACAATTGACCCTTTTGAGAGGTGATTTGGCTCCACCCAAACTATCATCACCTTAAACTCTTTGATTCTGGATACTTCATAAAACTCCAATCTCATGAGCATATCAAACTTGACTCTCTCCCTCTCTAGGTTTAGTTGCTTTCTTTTCAATGGAGTGGCACAAAAGGGATTTAGGTTCTATAATCTTACGGCATACCGACTTATGGTCTCTCACCATGTAGTCTTCAAGGAATATAAGCTATTCAAAATGAAGTCCAAATTTTACCTGCCCACTTTTCCTCTTTTCTCCCCCCACTTCCATCTGCAGAGCTGGTGCCCTGGCAGAAATGCAGGAACTTTTGGTTCTTCTATGGTTCTGAGCAGAGTTTCTTGTTTCAATGGGAAACTACCAGCAATTGCCACTTCTACAAAAAGGAAACCATAATCAGTAAATTTTTTCGATTTGAATATATTATAATAAATCACCAAAAATTAGATAGGACTTCCAAAATGGCAAAAAGAGTCTTGGAAAACAATATTATATTTGTTAGTTAAAATCATATATCATATTGTTTGCTTTCAACCCATTTACTAAATGTTCAGTACTTGTTGAAAGGGTGCTTGGTTGCTTGACCTTGGAAGACTATCTTTGGGATTTGGATTTGGACTGACTTGTTATGTGGTAAATGTTGTAAGATTTTAGATTTTAAATTGCACCAACTTATGGTAGATATGATAGATAATGAAATTTGAATTCTATTTCTGAACAGGCACCTATTTACCTATCAGAAATTACACCCAAGAATCTCAGGGGAGGATTTACATCAGTCACCATGGTAAATTATCCTTACAATAATCTTAGCTTCAAAATGTACTTTTTCCTTATGTGACTCCTTGTCCACTCTACAGGCAATGATACCTTTTAGTCTAACAGTTGCATATCTGATTGGTTCTGTCGTCAACTGGCGTGCCTTGGCTCTAATAGGTAGCTTCTACTACCTTCTATTACACTATATTCCAATAATATAGTTCCATAATAGTTATGATCTTCTTCTTTTTCCCCAGGAGCTATTCCATGTTTATTACTACTTTTTGGTCTATTCTTCATTCCAGAGTCTCCTAGATGGCTGGTGAGTGCAATTTAAAAGTTTGTTGGTATTTATATTATTATATGTTGCTCAGTGAATTCTAATTTTTAGTTAGTTTTTATCTAATGTATATTGAGTTATAATATGTTCACACCAAATTCAATGAAACTTTTGAAGTTAAAAATATGTTCCCACCAAATGTGCTCCAAATATTTAGCTAAATGGCTGCAGGCAAAGATTGGCCAAGAAAAAGAGTTTGAAGCTGCACTACAACGCCTTAGGGGAAAGAATGTTAATACTTCTGAAGAGGCTGCTGATATCAAAGTAACACAGTAACTTAATTTTAAGTAAGAAAGGAATCATTAACTATATATGTAGAGTTGAAGCAAGAAATTGAAGAAAGGTTTTATTGTATGACAGGATTATGCTGAAAACATCCAACAGATCTCAGAAGATAAATTCCTTCATTTGTTTCAGCAGAAATATGCTTATCAACTCATTGTAAGCTTTAAAGAGTAATCTCAAAGTTGCTCCATTTCTGCTACATGGATTTGTGATCAATTTGTATGACTCAAACTTGATATAGGTTGGAATTGGACTAATGGTACTACAACAATTTGGAGGGCTCAACGGATTTGCATTTTATATGGACGAAATTTTTGAATTGGCTGGTAAAAAATGCCTGCTACAATGATGCTTTCTATGATAGACAGATGTGAATGGCATTGAATTGATATTTGATTATACAATTTTGGGTTTATGACAGGTGTGCCAAGTATTATTGGGTTTATAGTGGTATCCATTCCTGAGGTGGTTCTAAATCTTTTTGGTGTAACTAAAATGTTGTGATCCCCTTTAGTGCATAACCAAGATATTGCAGATTTTCCGTGCAGATTCCGGCAATTGCTTTGGGATCAATCTTGATAGAAAAATTTGGAAGACGGACACTATTGATGGTTAGAATACAAAATGATGTTGAAATTTTAAAACATAGTTGATTCTAAACTTTGCAATAACGTTTGCAGATTTCTGCTACCGGGGAATGCTTAGGTTGCGTCCTTACAGGACTATCATTCCTATTGCAGGTTCTTTAACTTAGAATTTAAATGCATCTGTATCATTTTATTAAGGGGGCAGGTTGGTTCTTAAGTGTGGTGTCTATTGTTGATGAATTACTAATTATAAACTTAAAGCTTCCGTGAGCAGAACCTTAACTGGTGGACGGAAGCCACTCCTACTTTGGTGCTTTCTGGCATATTGGTAATGCATTTGTAATTATCATATTTGTATACTTTCTTGTCACTATAGAATATGGATGATGAGGACAAGACAAACAACAATTAATCCTTTTTCCATAAGTGTAATGAGTTTGGAATGATTTCATTCAAGTTCACTAAACTACTAACCGCACCCCCCCCCCCCCCCCCCACCCCCCCCTCCCTTTTTTTTTTTGCCTTCACTTTTCCTGCTATTAGAGATCTGTTTTATTGAACTACTTGGTTTCTGAATTCAGGTTTTTAAGGCATCTTATTCATTGGGTGTTGGAGCAATACCATGGATTATAATATCAGAGGTGAGAACTTTTTTGATTAACAACTCTGTAGCTTGCATGGAAAATTTATCCCTGTAACGATTAGAGTGCAGCTCCTGTTAAATGATTTTTCTCTTTCTCTTTCAGATATTTCCCATAAATGTAAAGGGTTCTGCCGGAAGCATTTGCAATTTGGTCAATTGGTTTTGTTCCTGGCTTGTTTCATACACATTTAACTTTCTAGTAGAATGGAGCTCAGCAGGTGATGCCTTCATGTCTCCATTTCTGTTTGTTTCTTTGCAGCTGTTTCTATCTCATGTATGCTGTCACTCTCCCAAGCATTCTTGTATGTAGTACATGATGATTGATGTTCTATGCATGATATTTCAGGAACATTTTTCTTATATGCAAGCATGTCGGGTTTGGGTGTTTTGTTCACTGCGAAACTGGTACCTGAGACTAGACGGCGAACTTTAGAAGAAATACAAGCATCACTCACTCATAATCTGCAATAAGAATCACCAAGCAGCAAGCAGGGAAGGGGATGTTAGTTACCCTAGTGACATGTGTGAAGCAAACTACTCAGCATCAATGAATTTAATCACAAACTCAAGATTAAGGAGAAATATTCTAATAATATTTAATGAAAGATTAGGATCATGTAAGCCCTTCCTAATGCCATCTGTGGCATTTGGTTATGAACATGGTGTGGTCTCATTCTCAATGCACCTAGCCTTATGGACAGCTGCTTTGATATGCTAAAAATTATAAAATGAAAGTTACCACCAATTTGGTCTTTCTCCCAAGATTTCTGCATACCACAGTTACCACTTGCTTTGTTGCTAAGTAATTCAATAAAGGATGAGAGCAGTTGATAATGCCTATCAATTATAACTCTAGCTCCTAGAATAGCTAATGTTAGTATTTATATTGACAATTTACCATGACAGGTTATCTGGAAGACTGGAATGGATTTGCATTCCTTAATCATTCTGTGAAACAAAAAACTCCGAAATTTAGAAACTGCAGATTATCGCTTGAATGAGAACAAGCCCTGATCGAGCGAGCCAATCAGTCATGAACAATATCCAGACGCTCAGAGATATTGCTTGTAGCCTGCCTTTGGCCCACTCAAGCAAGCTGTTCTAAGTTTGTTTTTGTCGGGAAAAGCCACCCACTTCTTGGCGAGACCAAAGTCTCCCTCAATATTGTCAACCAAGTGTGAATTTATCAACACAAAGGTAATGGAAGTTAAACTCGACAAATACCAAGACTAAGCTAGCAAGATATGTAAATGGAATCTAAGAGACAAATTATCAAACACATAGAAGTCATAAAATGATACACAGAGCACACACAAGATTTACATGGTTGGCACTAGGCCTACATCCACACTATAAACATCAAGTTACAGTAATCTTCTATTTAAGTTTTATTACACATCTTGAGATTACACAACAAACTTGGAGAAATACAAGCTTACCTCTTTAGGAGCTTTACACAGCCAACTTCACCACAATGAAATCTTCCATGCCATTTGCTGAGCTAATTTTCACAAAAGGGTATTGGGGTTCTGGTTTCTTGAGCTGAAGCCGAAAGTGAAGAGGTAGAGAGAGACTGCTCCTGAGCTAAACATTAAAAAACACACAAGAGGGCTTTGGGAATTCATAGTGCTGAAGCCATTTTAGTCTAGCTCCTAAGCTGTATTTAAAGAGATTAGAGTGAGCCTATGCTTTAGCTTCCAACCTTGTTCTTGATCTTAAACTTTGTTTACTATCCCCATGTCTTTAGCTAAGATCACAAAAAAAAACCCATGCCAAGTGCTTGATAAAATGCACATTCTATTACCTAGAAATTTTAGGGTTTATGAGGTAAGAAGGTAAACAGGATGTTTGCATAAATTACATAGAAAGAGTCTAGGTTTGCCAAGGTTTTGTAAGTTGTCGACTAATGTAGCTCCTTATTAGTAGATTTTCTATGGAATTGTTTTTGCCCCTAATGGTTTTTCCTTTAGAGGTGTTCTCCTTAGGTTTTGGCTTCATGATCATTTTGTGTGTTACTATTCTGATTACATAGAGTCTAGGTTTGCAAAGGTTTTGTAAATCGACTATTGTAAATCCTTATTAGTGGATTTTTATGGGATTGTTTTTGTCCCTGTAATGGTCTTTCCTTTGGAGATGTTCTCAGGTTTTGGCTTCGTGATCACTCTTTGTGTTACTATTTTTATTACTTTTGAGTATTTATTTTATATACATATAATCTGCTGGTATACTTTTATTTTATGTGATTACTCAATAAATTTGTTATTTCGATATTGTTAATCACATAGGGGTCTATAACAATAATTTTTCAGCTTAGATACTTAGTAAACCATCATTCTTACTTCTTCCTTAATAATAAAGGACTTTGTCCACAGGTCTGAACTCATCAATTCCTCTCTGTTTTCATCAATTTGCCTCTTGCTTTAATTGCTTAAAAGGGAAATTGATTATACATACCATTGAATCTTACTAAGGGAAATGCTAACAAGTGCCCTTAGGGTACTGGTTAATAATCCATTTAAAAAAAATTTTTATGAGAAATGAAAAAAAAAAATTAATATTTTGACAGTTTTTTTCATTTCTCATAAAAGTGGTATTAAAACTTTCAGCATGACCCCTAAAATAATTTTTGAGTTCTACTATAAAGACACATCAATCAATATCATATTATCTATATCTATATGATACTAAAAGTTGAAATCTAGCATTTAATGTTGTTATGCTCACGTTAAGCCACATCAGAAACCACGTAATTATCATTCTTTTTTCTAAATTTTTTTTCATAATTTTAATATACTATTAAAAAGAAATTATTCTCAACCATATCTCTACTTTAAAGCCCAAACTTTATATATTAGAGTTAATGCTGACCACCAAAAGGCCCCAACCAAGCTAAATAGTCTTTAATGCTAACCCCTCTCTGTCTTCCTGTCTCTCAGGCTTACAAAACTCCACAACTTCAGCTTTTCACGCTTTCAAAACTTCACACAACTTCAGCTTCCCAACACCAAACGCTCTCTCTCTTCCCTCCTTGGTCTCTTCCTCTCCTCATTTAACTGAATCACTCCTTCGTACCTGTTCAATTGCCACCGTACTGAAAAAAAAGAAAAAGAAAAAGAAAAAAAAAGTCCATATTCGGTTAGGTACACATTATCCCTTCCTTTTTTAATTAATATTTTTCTATTCTTCAACTAATTGAGCATTAATTCGGACCTTCTTCAAATTTGTCTTGATTGGTGGTGATTCTTCCTATTCCCGATCAAGAGATTTTTCAAAACGTTCAATTGTGCCTATTGGAAATAGAACACCCACTGCGTTATTTTTTCTATATATATCTGCAATCTCTCTTCCTCCATAGATAAAGAGCCTATTAGCCTAACCTATGCCATTGCAGAATCCAATCCTTCCCACCAAGGAGCCCCCATGAAATTATCAGATTTGAAGCCATGAATATTTGTCGTGGGCTTCTCAGCAAACAAACATACCAAAAAAAAAAAAAAAAAAAAACAAAAACAAAAGCTTTTAGAATCAAAGCCCTTGAACCTCCAAACCAAAACGTTCAACGTTAAAGAAGTGCTTGAACAATCTGTAAACATGGTTTTGAAACCTGGATCGGACCGTACGGTACAACCGAGTTAACCATGAACCGTTCACCAAAACAATTCTTTTAACCCATAAAACCGCCCTATGCAAGTAAATCAATAAAACCGCCCAATCACAGTTCAGATTCAACCACTATGAGATGCTGTCAAACCATGAGATTGCATCTCTATTTCTTCTTTTTCTTCTTCTCTGTCTCTGTCTCTCTCACTCTTGCTGCGTTTTTGCCATTTCTGCAGGTCTTCATTGCTTGACTCTCATAGTGAAGGTCAAGTTGTTGCAGATGGACGGACAAGCCAATGCTTAGGCAAGCTTAGCTGTCATCCACTTGTACCAAATGCTTGCAAGTCTTTAAAACAACTTATTGCTTTCTTAAATTGGCTTGGGCTTGTGTTTGCATTGTACTTGATCAACTAATGGGCGGACAAACCAATGTTGGCCCCTGTTTCATTTTTTGTTTTTTTGTTTTTTGTTTTTCATATATACTAAATGGGATTGGCATAATAAAAAAAGTATTGGATGATCAAATGGGCTAAATATGATTTAAGATAATTTAAATGAAGACTTGCATAGAATATCGAACTCTAACAAAAAGTTTAAGGATATTAATTTCATATATATATATATATATATATCCATTGATTGAAAAACTCAATATTTATTTATGTTTGATTATGATTTAATATTACTTATTTGTCTTATAAATGTTATTGTAGGGACTCAATTTGTAATGGACCCTTAACAATAAAAATTTGTAGAGTGTGTGGGTAAAAGGGCTTGGCATCATCGAAGTAAACAACGGTTGATATGAAGTTTATAATAAATGGTAGATGACATGAAATTCGTAGGTATCTTATCAAAGAAATTTGGCTAAGCGTTTTTGTAGAGAAGGATCATCACTTTGGTTAAGTGTTTGAGAGGACCTTAGTTGTGATTTTAGCTAAGTGTTTGCGAAGCATATATGTCCTCGGCTCAGGCCGAGGATCTATTTTTCTTAGAACTGATCTTAATCATCTTCTTCTTTTTTTTTTAGGGCTTCTCCAGATCCCCTTTCATGCTGGGAGTCTTATTGGTTATATAGTCTCATTTTAGTTAATCTTAGCCATCCATTTGTCAATTATCTGAACTCTATGTACAGGGGTTTGTCCCATCATCTGTATTTGCAGGCTTTATGTTAGTTCCTAGCCGTCTTTGCAGACTTTTTAATAGTTGAAGTGACTGAAGCACTAGGGTTCACAGGTCACCTCACCATTAAGGTGGCCAGAATGTTGGTAGCGTTCATTTAATGGACGAAGGATATTTTCCCTTCATCAAAGTTGGTTTGCCGAGGATGTGGGCATCCTCGGCAAGGCCATTGGATGACTTGGGCTCTTTCCTATTATCCTCGGCCTTTATATTATCCTCGGCGTGGGCCTTGGGTCGGGTATAGAGTGGACCAGAGTGGTTAATATGGTGGGGCCCCACAATAGCCCCTCAAAATTCTGCTGCACGTCCCCTTGGGCAGGGAGGAGGATTTTGACTTCCTCGGCATATTTTCGCGCCCTGTTGAGCCTTGCCTTTCTGTTAGTGTTACCGTTACTTCAACTGCTTTTGCAATCTCCTTTTGGCGCTAAGGGGCCGTCTGAGGAGTTTTTCCTTGTTAGTTACTCCAAGAGAGGTAGGCTTAAGTTCTGTTATGCTTTTAGTGCTCGTCCTTGCTTGGTTTTCGTCCCTAGTAAGGTTAATCGCTTAATATCCAAGGATTGGCTTTGCCGAGGATTTAGGCCCGTGGTTAGTATAAAGACCCTGGTTCTGCTCAGTGCGCATATCGCCCTATAGTGACTAATTTCCACATAGGTTTGGGTTTGAAGACCATGCAAGATCTTGGCTTTTTCTTGCACTTAGTATTTCATGAGGGAGTGGTCTCCCCGTTGGCTTGAATCTTTGGACCATGCAGTACTTAAGTTTTGTCTGACACTTAGTTTTTATTCTGAGGTATCTGGTTTCTCCAGAGGCTTGGGTCCGAGGACCATGCAATGTCTTGGTTCTGTCCAGTACCTAGTTTTCTCATTTTCATCTAAAGTATCTGGTTTCCCCTGAGGCTTGGGTCCGAGGACCATGCAATGCCTTGGTTCTGTCCAGTACCTAGTTTTCTCATTTTCATCTGAAGTATCTGGTTTCCCCTGAGGCTTAGGTCCGAGGATCATGCAATGCCTTGGTTCTGTCCAGTACTTAGTTTTCTCATTTTCATCTGAAGTATCTGGTTTCCCCTGAGGCTTGGGTCCGAGGACCATGCAATGCCTTGGTTCTGTCCAGTACCTAGTTTTATCATTTTCATCTGAAGTATCTGGTTTCCCCTGAGACTTGGGTTCGAGGATCATGCAATGCCTTGGTTCTATCCAGTACCTAGTTTTCTCATTTATTTATTATCTTATCTATTTATCCGTTGCCATTTAATTCTACATCACTATAATCTATAATAAACATTAAACAAATACACTTTTTTACGCAACATAATAACACACGCAAGTTGGAGTTGGGGTAGGATAAGACCTTACTCTGTTCCGCCTCTTCATTTGACGTGACCCTTCTGATTACGAGGCGTCTCTTGGGTTGATTGGGTAACGCGTTTTGACGCTTCGGTGCCTCCTCGTTAATGAGGCACCTCATCATTAATGTCAGTAGTGGGCTTACGAAGATCTAACGGCGGGTAAGCCCCCTGGGAATTTGGGCGGAATTATGGCCTCCGGAAATCTCTCCCTTGGAATTAATGTGGATTAGCTCTCACCAACTTTTCGCCCTTTATAAACGGCGTTCTTGGGGTAACCTTTTCTTTCACATTTTGACAAACATCCTTCTTAAACTTCTCCCCATAATATTGCCCAAAGGTTCTGCAAGAAATAGCAGTTTGAGCCCCTTCTAATGAGTTGGCCCTTGGGAAGGGCGTTCCCGAGGATGCTGAGCCCTTATCGGGAGTCGAGGATGGCACTCCGACCCTAGACGTCACGTTGGGGTTTGGGTAGGAGAAGTTTGAAAATTCTCCTTCTTTTCAACCTAACCAGAGGTGGAACCCTCTTTGCCGTTGGGAGGAGGATCCAGAAAGAACGTAACCTCCTTCCCTTGGGTATGGGTCATTGACCTTCCAAGCCGGCAGCAATGGGGGTGGGAGGGAAACCAGGCGGAACCCAGAAGTGGAGTCGTCCTGTGCCGCGGCCTCTTCCACCTTCCATGTTGCCTTCTTTTTTCCTTTTCTCTTTTATCTCTTCTATTTCCGCTCCTTAACCAGTCTCCCCCTCTTCATTTCCTCTTCTCTTACTTCTCATCCAGCCTTCTTTTCTATCTTTTGTTCCTCTGCCAGCTTTCTTTCCTCCTTTTCCTCCTCTCTTCCTTCACTTCTTTCTATTTTTTGTTCCTCAACGAGCCTTCTTTTCTATCTTTTGTTCCTCTGCCAGCTTTGTTAAGCGTTTGCCTTTGTAGTTAGCTTTAGAACAAGCCCCACGGGCATCACTTGTAAGAGATGTAATTTTCTCTTCATATATAAATAAAAAAGTAGACTTGTTTTATCTCTTTTTACTTTTCACATATTCTCTGGTTTCTTGTGATTGTAGACTTCTGAATGAATATTGTTACTGTAAACTGTATTGTTCTGGTGTCGTTGTTTTTTTTTTTTTTTTTTACCAGCCATCGCACTTGCTAATGCACAAGTCTTCCCCACAGACGGCGCCAATTGTAGGGACTCAATTTGTAATGGACCCTTAACAATAAAAATTTGTAGAGTGTGTGGGTAAAAGGGCTTGGCATCATTGAAGTAAACAACGGTTGATATGAAGTTTATAATAAATGGTAGATGACATGAAATTCGTAGGTATCTTATCAAAGAAATTTGGCTAAGCATTTTTGTAGAGAAGGATCATCACTTTGGTTAAGTGTTTGAGAGGACCTTAGTTGTGATTTTGGTTAAGTGTTTGCGAAGCATATATGTCCTCGGCTCAGGCCGAGGATCTATTTTTTTTAGAACTGATCTTAATCATCTTCTTCTCTTTTTTAGGGCTTCTCCAGATCCCCTTTCATGCTGGGAGTCTTATTGGTTATATAGTCTCATTTTAGTTAATCTTATCCATCTATTTGTCAATTATCTGAACTCTATGTACAGGGGTTTGTCCCATCATTTGTATTTGCAGGATTTATGTTAGTTCCTAGCCGTCTTTGCAGACTTTCTAATAGTTGAAGTGACTGAAACACTAGGGTTCACAGGTCACCTCACCATTAAGGCGGCCAGAATGTTGGTAGCGTTCATTTAATGGACGAAGGATATTTTCCCTTCATCAAAGTTGGTTTGCCGAGGATGTGGGCATCCTCGGCAAGGCCATTGGATGACTTGGGCTCTTTCCTATTATCCTCGGCCTTTATATTATCCTCGGCGTGGGCCTTGAGCCGGGTATAGAGTGGGCCAGAGTGGTTAATATGGTGGGGCCCCACAGTTATGATATGAAAAATACATCTAAAATATAAATATTTATATTTAAGTCAATTTTTATATTTTTATTAATTTAAATTTTTTTAAAATTAATTATAACCTCATCATGGTATGACCTTAGTTTAACCTTAGACCGACCTTAAAGACCTTAAACATCTCCCTTTTATGATTCTTTGAACAGTCCAGGTTTTAAAACCATGTCTATAAATGATAATGTCATAAACAATCTCTAACCACTTGGTGTCACAAATCTTATTTGGTCCCTCAAGATATTGTGTTTGCTTGAATATATGTCATTGGTATAATAAATTGGAAAGCAAATTATGGAAAGAGATCACAACTTTTCTTTTCTTTGTTTCTCAAGAAAAAAGTATATGGGAAAAGGTTTTTTTTTTTTCTTTTTTTCTTTTTTTTCAAATTTGGTAGTTTGTGGTTGGGAAGGATTATTAAGAGTTGGAGTTATTTGGTTGTTGACGATAAATGAGTCATGAATGTTTTTAGGGTTTGACAAGTTAGCTGTCAGTTTGAGCATGTGTGTATGTGTACTTTTTTTTTTTTTTTTTTTAAATTATTTCACACTTTGTTATTGGAACAGTTGTTACGTTGTAGGTATTGCATATATTCACCAATTATAGGAGATAAGGTCTGAAATTTTACAGAATTAATTTTTAACTTGTCCCAACAAAAAATTATATATTTCTTTTAATAATTAAAGTACTATACGAAGGAGGTCAATGAAATTTCCAATATTGTATGAAATTGGTACTTTTCTTTAAGGAGGTGAATGAACAGCCAACTAAGAAAAGACAAAACTTGGCCTTAAGCAAGAGAAGATTGTTGAACCATTCAAAAGGAATTCATAAGGATAAATATTTAATACTCACAAATAAGGATAAATACAATATTAATAAATGCATATACGAGCTCCTTAACATTTGGCACATACATTGTAGTTAATAGCACAAAAACTTAAAAAGTCTAATATCATAGGTATTAGATTTATATATGTAAATAAAACAAAAATCTACTACAATTTTAAACAAAAATATACTACTGACGTGAGTAAAGCAAAAGCAACAATAGTATTTATATCATTTGTAGGCACGACTAATTCCCCATGAGGTAACTGTATGATTTTTCAAGGTAAAAGGACACCTGACCAATTCGAAACAAAAATAAATAGAAAAAAAGTTGTAAATACTATGTTAGGAACCCATGAGTAGAACTCACCCTTAAAAACCAGCTTGCAAGGGTAGGGTGCTCAAGAGCTTATAAACACATGGTTAAACTTATACTTAATCCATGTGGGACACTATGATCATAACATACTATATAACCAAAGTCGTGGACTTTTTGTTAACTTCATGAGACTTTGGCACATCAATTTTTCAAGTCTAACAAATTTACATCTTAGTTATTTATTTAATTATTATTTTTAACGTTTATTTTCAGCTCCCTATTGCCCCGAATTTTTTTTTTTTTTCCATTATTTCTCTCCATCCCCAACCTACAACGTTGATCACTTCCCCTCCCTCAACATAGCCAAAAGGCCCAAAACCCACACTAAATTCATCATTCTCTCAAGACCCAACCAAAAGATGCAAAGAAAGATAAGTAAAAATTCAATATGGGTCTAACTCTTTCGTTGAAAACGCACTCTATACCTCCTCTTCTGCTTCTTTTAAATCTCAAAGACTCTTCTTCAAAAAAAAAAAAAGTTAGGATTTTTTTTTTTAAGGCTAAGATCAATCAGTTGTTGAGTCTAATCGTCTTTCTTTGTGAGCTTATCAACAATGTCTCTAATATAGACCAATAATATAGACCTGCTATGTTGCTCAAACCTTAATTTAGTTTTATGCCTAAAACTATTTGGAAAATTAAAAGAAGAAGAAATTTAGTAGGTTTTTTTTTTTTTTTTAGTTTTTTTTTCTTCTTCTTTTTTACGTTTATATTTGTTTGATATGTTAGTAATTGTGGCCATTCCGGCCTAATTTGGTGAATTTTGGCTGAAATAAAATGAAGCTTGCTTTTAAGAAAGAAAAAAAGAGTAGAAGAAAAAGAAGAAATTTGTAGTTATGGATTGTGGTGGACAAAGCTCCTATAAATTTTGCAAACCTTTTTATAAGATTATATATGAACGACATAGAGAGTTAAATTAATTGACAATTAAAAAAAAGAAAAAAAAAAGAGGATGAATACAAAGTTATTTGAACAACCATCTAAAAAAACTTTAGTTTTGCCTCTTCCTCATTAAAAAATAAAAAAAAAATAAAAAAAATAAAAAACTTACATTGGTGGCTTGGAGGTTTTTTTTTTTTTTTTTTTTTTTTTTTTTTTTTTTTTTTTTGTTTTGAGAATCAAATAAGCATGTATTAAAAAGGTTGAGCAAAACTAGCCAAAATCGGTTAAGAGAATAGAGTTTTTGTGTGTTGAAACATCCTCCATCCACACCATAAGACATGACTAACATGTTTAGTAAGGTTATGAGCAACTAAGTTACCATGTCTATAAATATGAGAAAAGTAAACAAAAGAAAAAGAAGCCAACAAAATTTTGGCCTCGGCCTCATGTCACAACTAGGCTACTCCTTCCCACAAATCAATAACCCACTAAAATACATTTACTATTTTATTTGTTCATTTTATTGTTTCATTAGTTCTAGTGGACAATGGCATTTTACTTGATGTGGTTCATATTTGTTTGCAAACAAAACACTCCTTTTTTCTTTTATTTTTATAAATACTACGTCCACAATATTTTCTCAACACTTTTTATGACAAAAAATATGTGGTAAGTTTTTATTGGTTCTAATTTGAATTTACAACTTAAATTATGTTTTTGCCCACTCATAACAACCTAACACTTAGGATTTATTGTAAAAGTGTTGTGAAAATATTATGGACATAACATTTCTTTCTCTTTTTTTTTCCCCCGGTGACAACTTATTCTTACCCCATATTACCAAAATAACTTTAACTGATTACTAGCCTAAAATATCTTTAAATTTTACAGTGCTAAAAAACATAAGCTTAAATATTAAGTGAGCCCAACAATTGCAAACCCGTTTCTTCTCATCTCAAAACTGGACATAGCATTGACTTTTTTTCAAAACCACCTATTATGCAAGTTTTGGCATTATTTTTAGAGATAGTCATGATTCTCCTATTATAGTCCATACTAAATTAATTTCTTGCTAAGGAAACCTATTGTGGATGGCTGTCATGCTCTATTGAGTGTTACACTCCTGTCACGAACTATGAATCAGGGATTTGATTGTGGAGCTTGCCAACTCACAGTTGTTGGCATCAATAGGGTTGCATGAACTATGCTTGAATAAGATTTCGAATGTGTTAGAACAAATTCATGCTTTTTGTGAAATAGGCAGGACATATATCCTATAGATAGCTTCTAGACTGAGAAATAAGTAAGTGCAAGCTTTGGAGTTCTATCGCTTTTGAATTTTTTTATTTAAAAAAAAAACTATTTAGAATGTTTCATAAATATTTCATTTTTGGAAATTTTCCGTGCATCATATGGGTTAGCAACTAGTATATAATAAAAGTTGGGTTTAAACGCTGTGGTTGCGCCACGTGACTTTACCAAATTGCAGAAATTTTATTAAATTTTTAGATTTTTAAAGAACTAAAAAGGAATAGTATACTACCAGGACTTTAATTCATTCTTATCATTAAATAAAATTTGATTAACATTATTTTTTTATTTGTTAGGGTATATTTCTTAAATTAAGGGATGATATTTAACATATAAAAATTTAATTTAGATAATATATATCATCTAATCAACATTATTTTTTAACTTTATAGTCAAAAAAAATATTTTACATCAATCAACTTAATTATATAGATCATTGACTTAATAAGTTCTGAAAGTAACTCTTGTGCTTATTCTCGTAAGTTCTTTCATCTTTAGGTTCTTTTCTCCTCAGTCAGTCTCCTCGACCTTTTGTTTTCTATTTCCTTTCCTTAAAAATTTCTTTCACTTCACCTTAGCTTGCTTAGATGGGTAGGTTCACTCACCTCATATATTCTCCCGTCAGTATGGAGGGATTTAGGGTTATGTACCACATTCCTCAAGGCATTTCCCTATGGTACTGTTCTCCGGGTCAGTGGCTTACCCACAAGAGGGAAGGGGAGGTCGTCATTCCCATTATTGCCTTCATAGAAGGGGGAATGAGGCTTCCCATGGGTAGAGTAACCAAGGACTATTTGATCGCCCATAAGCTTTGCCCCCACTAATGTGCGCCCAATCTATTTAGAGTCTTGGGTAGTGTAGACGCTTTCAATGAGCAAATGGGGTTAAACCTCACCTGGCACGACGTCGTTTGGATGTACGAGTGCCATTCCCTCGCTGACTTAGGGTATTACCTTAAGTCCAAGTCTTCAGTCGTTAGGCTCATCTTGTGTCTTCCCAAGTCCAACAAGGGCATGAAAGACGACTACCTAATCGCCTTTAGTGAATGGCACGACGATCTTCACTACCCAACTTGGGAGGTAGAGTCAGGTGGGGTGCCCTAGGTTTAGGTCCTTTGACATGAGGTTTAATTTTGTGGTTCACTCGCCCCCCCCCCCCCTCCCCCTCCTCCTTTTAACACTTTGTTCTTTTCTGACCGAGGGTTCATCTTTCTAACTGTGATTTTGCTTTGTAGCTTCCAACCTTAACTTTGTCAACATCATAGACCTTAACAAGGTGCTAAGAGCCGAAGTGTTTATGAGTGAAGACAAACAATTGAGAGCTGTCCACCTCATCCTCGACTTCGAGCCTTTGTTTGACAATTTTCAGGACGTGGGCCACGCGATCAGAGCAGGCGATCCTCGGTTTGCTTGGATAGACATCTCAGTGCCCAGTTTTTTAGCCTGAGAAGACATTGTGCCAGTTGATCGGCCCTCCCAACGTGATCCCCTTGAAGCAGCAGCTTCGAGAAAAGAGATTGCTTCCTCGTGCCTGTCACTTGAGGAAGAGATAAACCAATTTCAACTCGAGGAAGAGAGGGAGAGGCAAGGAGATCCTGTCATTCATATCTCGAATGTGGAGGACGAGTTTGACAAACTTTCAGGTGTTCGCATCTCCGGCCTCATAGTTGCTCATATAGACAACAGTTCCGAGGAAGAAGAGGAGGAGATGGCTCTGAATAGGAAAACGGGCTTGCGTGACCTCCTTGCAGACAGAGCTAAGGGGTCGGCGCATAAGGACACCTTGGATGTGCCTGCCTTGAAGAATGTGAGGCAACCAGGCCTCTTTTTGTCCCTGAAGAGGGACCTAGTCTCGGTAAGTCCCTCAACCTGCCTTACTGATATCATGTTATGTAACCCTTCTTTTATTTTAATAAAGTACTTGCCTGTCGTCTCTATGCAGGCCATCCAAGAGGTGTTTACCATCGAGGAATGGGTGAAAGATGCCTGGAATGAGGCTAGGGTCGAGGCCAACCTTCTCACAGAGACCAGCAAGGCATTGGGTGTGGTTGAACAGAAAAATAACGAGCTGACTGCCAAGCTGAAGGCTGAGGAGAGGGAGAGAAGGAGTACTGAGGCCGGCCTTAAGAACGCTCAAGACCAGGTTGAGGAGCAACGCAAGAAGCTCCCTTACGCGGAGATAGAGCTGGCCACAACCAAGTAATAGGTCGCAGACTTGAAGGCAGAGCTAGGGAAGGACAAGGAGGCTGCTCGGATAGCCAAAGAAGCTGCGAAGGCGGTAGAGCAAGCATCCTATGACCTTAGGGTGCAGGAAACCGAGGTCCGTCTGGCGAAGGAGTTGGCAAAGGTCTGCAGGGATTACTGCCAAAAAGTGTGGGCAGAGGCGCTCAACCGAGTAGGAGTCCCTGCGGCTTCAGAGTGGAGGAGGGTTGAGAACATCTATTACCCTCCAGACATCCGTGAAGTTTCAGTTGCACTTCCTCCTCCTGTTGCCCTTGCACCAACCTTCTCTGAGCAACCCTCTACCACCCAGGCCTCTCTTCCTCCTCATAAGGTCCCCGAAGGGCCTAGTAAGGCTGGTGATCAAGGCCAGGAGGTTGAGGTGGCTAAGGGTAAGGAGGTTAACCAGGGTGGTCCTCAGAGAGAGGATAAAGGCAAGGGTAAGGAGGTCAAGCCCCTGCCAGAGGCCAAGGGTTCAAAGGCTACTCTCAAGCTCAAGGATGCCACTTTTAGAGTCAAGGATGCTACTCCCAAGGTGAAGGAGGTTGATCCCAAATCCAAGGAAGCTAACCAATCTGTCTCCTAGCCAGGCAACAAAGCAGACCTCCTTCTCTGGCCAAGGCATAGTTTAGGATCTTTTTCTTTTACTCCTTTTTTTTTGTACCTTTTCTTTTGTGTGTGTGTGTGTGTGTGTGTGTGTGTGTGTGTGTGTGTTTTTTTTTTTTACATGTAATTTTCCTTGGTTATGGCAGTTTTGTCATTGTTCATGATGTATCTTTTTTTTACTTAATGAAAAGACTTCAACTTTTACTTTATGAACCTTTATTTTTCTTTGCAATATTTATCTTTGGTTGGCTATAGTCCTTGTTTTGCCTTCTGCTGAGACTCTAGATTAATGATGCTTCTAAGGGTGAACAACCATACTTTAACAAAAGCTCATAGTAATGACTAGTTGTTAACTCAAACAAATATAACCTACATAAACAATGAGAAGAATGACTGCGTTGGTAGTAAAAACAGTGTAGTCAACAGAGAGGCCTAAGTCCCTAGAGACCAACAAAACACTTAGTAGGAAAAGAGGGTGTCCAAGGTCTTTCATCTTAAGGATACCTTACAAATGTACACTCAGAGTCCTTTAACCAAGACCCAGGGTGAGTTTGTCAAGTGGTAATTTATCCAAGGCCTGTGATCCGAGGAACTTGACACAGCTCAGGTTTTGTTTAACATTAGAACAAGTAAGGAGAAGTGTTAATTTACCCTAGGCATGTGGTCTGAGGAGCCAGATATAGCCAAGGTTCTGTTTAAACAAATAACTAAGAATACTAATTTACCTAAGGTATGTGGTTCAAGAAACCAACATGACCAAAGTTCTATTTAATATTCACTTAAGTAATGAAGAGTGTTAATTTATCCATGGATTGTGGTCCGAGAAACCACGCATAACCAATGTTCTATTTAACACTTAAACAAATAACCAAGAATATTAATTACCCAAGGTATGTGGTCCAAGGAGCCAGCATGACCAAGGTTCTGTTTAATATTCAAGCAAGTAATGAAGAGTGTTAATTTACCCAAGGCATGTGGTCCGAGGAACCAGGCACAACCAAGGTTCTGCATAACACTTAAACAAATAATCAAAAATATTAATTTACCCAAGGTATATGGTTCGAGGAGCTAGCATAACCAAGATTCTGTTTAATATTCACGCAAGTAATGAAGAGTGTTAATTTACCCAAGACATGTGGTCTGAGGAACCAGGCATAACCAAGGTTCTGTTTAACACTTAAACAAATAACCAAGAATATTAATTTACCCAAGGTATGTGGTCCGAGGAGCCAGCATGACCAAGGTTCTGTTTAATATTCAAGCAAGTAATGAAAAGTGTTAATTTACCTAAGGCATGTGGTCCGAGGAACCAGGCATAATTAAGGTTCTGTTTAACACTTAAACAAATAACCAAGAATATTAATTTACCCAAGGTGTTCGAGGAACTAGGCATAACTAAGGTTCTGTTTAACACTTAAACAAATAACTAAGAATATTAATTTACCCAAGATATGTGGTCCGAGTAGCCAGCCATGACCAAGGTTCTGTTTAATATCCAAACAAGTAATAGAGACAACGCATAATTCTAGAAAGAAGAACATGGCAGAGCTACCATTCATTAATAATAATATCTTTGTAGGTTATTTACATTCCAGGAGCGTGGTACAACATTTTCATCCAGATCATCTAAGAAGTATGCCCCTATCTTAGCTACCGAGGTGATACGATATGGCTCTTCTCAGTTGGGCCTCAACTTTCTCCATACTGGGTTTTTTGCAGTACCCACAACCTTTCTTAGTACCAAGTCCCCCGGAGCTAACGGTCTTAACTTCACACTTGAGTAATACCCTTGCTTGAACTTCTATTGATAGTATGCTAACTGAATCATGACATTTTCTCTCTACTCTTCAACCAAATCCAAACTCTTCTCCAACAGGTTATCATTGTTGTTTGGGGTGAACAAGCTTGTCCTTAGAGTGGGGAATCCAGTCTCCAAAGGAATCATGGCCTCAGCCCTGTAGGTCATTGAAAAGGGGGTCTCCCTTATTGTCCTATGATGGGTGGTCCAATACGTCTAGAGAACGTGTGGCAGCTCTTCCACCCATCCATTGTTAGCATCATCCAGCCCCTTCTTGAGTCCACTCACTATGATCTTATTGATAGCCTCGGCCTGCCCATTCCCCTATAGAATACCTATTCTTAATACCCAAATCACAATAGTACCTCTAGAAGGCTTTGCTATCAAATTAAAGACCATTGTCCAAGATGAGGGTGTGAAGAATCCCAAAACGAGTGACAAGATTTCTCCACACAAATATTTTGGCGTCCACATCTCTAATATTTGATAGGGGCTCAACTTCAACCCATTTGGTGAAGTAATTAGTGCCAACCAACAACCACCTTTTATTTCGTGCCGCTTTAGGGAAAAGCCCCACAATGTCCAAGTCCCACTGGGCAAAAGGCCAGGGGCCAGACAAAGGATTGAGGGCACCTCCTGGCTGATGAATATTTGGGGTATATCTCTGACATTGGTCACACTTCTTCACGTATCCTGTGCTTCCTTTTGCATACTTGGCCACCAATACGTTTGGGTAAGGGCCCTATGAGAAGGTGACCTGCCCCCTGTATATCTTCCATAGATCCCTTCGTGTAGCTCCTCTAAGAGTGGGTCCATTGCCTCAGGATGAATGCATAGCAAATACAGCAAAAACCATTACTTTTGATCCTTAAAACCAGAACTAAGGAGCTCTTCTCCGCACTTTATCAGCTTCACCCTTCTCCTCGAGCAAGATGTCGTCCTTGAGAAATAGCACAATAGGATCCATCTAACTTGGCCCCACCCTGGTCTGGTGGATAAGGACGTTCTACTTTCTCATCTTGGCAGGCCTGTATAGATCCTCAACCAGGATAACCCGAGGTAAACTTTACACTGAGGAGGTTGCAAGGGTGGCAAAAGAGTCAGCATGTTGCTACTCCTTTGGATTTATCGTAGGGAGAAGGATTCAAACCCTAATTGCAGATGCCTAACTTGATTCAAGTAGTCTTGCATTCTCGTGTCCCTAGCTTCCAATTCTCCTTTTACTTGGCCTAAAACCAACCTTGAATTTGAAAACATCTCCACAGTTCTTCCTCCCATTTTCTGAACCATAGACATTCCTACCAAGAAAGCCTCATACTCAGCCTCATTGTTCGTGGCTGAGAAGTTCAGCCTTAAGGATTTCTCAATGGTGATCCTATCAGGAGATACCACAACTAGCCCTATTCCTGATCACCTTTGATTTTTTGTGCCATCAACATACACCTTCCAAGATAGGGGTTCTCGCAAGGAGATCATCCCAACTGATTTTCTATCCATGTTCGACCCTCCACCATTTTCTTCTAAAGAAGGCTCAGCAAACTCGGCCACTAAATCTGCAAGGACTTGACCCTTTATAGAAGTGCGAGGCATGTACTTAATATCGAAAACTCCTAGGATTTTCCCCATTTTGCAATGCTCCTAGTGTAATCAACTTTTCGAAGCAGTGACGGAAGAGGGAGTTGGCTTAGAATCACAATAGTGTGGGCCTGGAAGTAATAAGGGAGCTTCCGTGTGGCGTGTACTATTGCCAAGATGGTATTCTCCAATGGTAAATAGTGAATCTCTACCTCATGCAGTGATTTGCTCACATAATAAATTAATTTATGAACCCCATCATCAACCCGTATCAACACTAAACTTATTGCGTGTGAGGCTACAGCAATGTAGGCGAATAAAACAACCTCCTCCTCGGGTTTGGACATAATAGGTGGCCAAGAAAGATACCCTTTCAACTTCTGGATGGCCGAGGAACATTCCTCTGTCCATTCAAATCTCTTCCACTTGTGCAACAACTAGAAGAAGGGCCTACACCTGTTGGCTGATCGAGAAATGAATCAGTTCAAGGCGGTAGTCATTCCTGTCAACTTCTGGACTTCTTTGGGATTCCGAGGAGATTGCAGGTTATTAATCGCCCTAATCCGATTAGGGTTAACTTCAATTCTGCGGGTTAACTTCAATTCCACGATGGATAACCATATAACCTAGGAACTTGCCAGAGCCTATGCCAAAAGAACACTTAGCGGCATTAAGGCGTAATCTGTGTTTTCTGGGCATTTTGAAGATATTCATAAGGTCATCTATATGCTCGGACTCTGCTTTACTCTTTACCACCATCTCATTTATATACACCTAAATATTTTTGCCCAACTAAGGCTCAAACATTCTGGTTATCATTCTCTGGTAGGTAGACCCTGCGTTTTTCAATCCAAAGAGCATTACCTTGTAGTGATAATTCCTAGTGGGTGTAAGAAAAACTGTCTTTTTCTGATCATCTAAAGTTAAAGGTATTTGGTGGTAGCCTTGGAAGGCGTCTAAAAAGCTCATCCAAGGATGGCACGCTGTTGCGTCCACCAATTGATCTATTTGAGGTAGGGGGAAAGGGTCCTTTAGGCAAGTTTTATTTAAATTTGTAAAGTCAACACATACTCGCCACTTCCGGGGTCTTCTTTTTTACCACCACTGTGTTAGCCAGCCACTCGGGGTAAAACACCTCATTTATGGCTCTAGCCTGTTTGAGCTTGAGTACTTCCCCCTTAACAGTGTTAGAATGTTCCCTAGATAAGTGCCGAGGTGGTTGCTTCTTGAGGATGATAGAGGGATTGACGTTTAAACGATGGCAAATGAAGTCCGGATCCACCCTAGGGGCTTCGTAAGAGCTCTATGCAAACACATCAATATTTTTTCTGAGAAAATCTATCAGCTCTTACCTTTCCCGAGGAGGCAGCTGAACTCCGATCTGAAAGAACTTCTCCTCATTGTCGCCAATGACAACTTTTTCCAATTGCTCGCATTTTGCCCCTTTTCCTTCTACCTCTGTGGACAGCACTAGAGCCTTTGATTGCTATAAGTCCCACCCCGTAGAGGCTGAGGACTTACCCTTGGTCTGATATCTAATTGCGGCCACCATACATTGCCTGGCCATAGATTGGCTTCCAACCAACTCCCCAACCTAATCCCCAGATGGGTACTTCACCTTTAGGTGTAGGGTGGAAGGTACGGCTCCCATGGTGTGAAGCCAAGGCCTTGCCACGATAGCAGTGTAGGGGGAGTAAGCATCTACCACAATAAAGTTCACCTCCACGACCTCTGTCCCTGTCTAAACGAGTAGTCGGATTTGGCCTTTTGGAAAGACAATCTTCCCATCAAACTCTATTAGAGGGGAATCATAGCAGGTTAGGTCCTTGGACCTCAACTTCAGCCACTTAAATAGGTCAGGGTACATGATTTTTGCGTCGCTGCCTTGATCTCCTAGCACTCTCTTCATATCGTACCCACTTATCATGAGGGTGACCACTAGAGCATCATCGTGTGGCTACAAAGTTCCAGCCTTATCCTCATCCGAGAAGCTCAAAACTGGCCTGGTCTCCATTCTACTCCTCTTCGGGTCGGGGGATGAGCCCTCTGCAGATGGCTGAGCGACAAACATCACCTTGGACAGCCGAAGCAATAAGGATGACACTAATTGTACCTAGAGGTGGTCTTGTAGGAGCATCCCTCTGAGCCCCAGTCCCTGTCTGACCATTTTGCCTGTGGGGCTGATACATGAATTGCCTCAACTTTCCTGCCTTAACTAATTGCTCCAGATGGCTTTACAAAGTCTTGCAATCCTCGGTAGCGTGCCTTCATTCCTGATGGTATTAGCAGTGAAGACTTTAGTTGCACTTCGTAGGGTCTCCCCCCATCCTATTTGGCCATTGAAAGTATGGCTTATTCTTGATTTTCTCCAGGATCTGGTGTATTGGCTTTTGGAACACATTGCTGACTACCTAAGTAGTGGTAGATCCAGAATGCCCTGTAATTTCCCTTCGTGGCTGGTTGTTATTGTACCTATTCGAACTGAGATCCCTTCTGTCCTGAGGGACTACCTTAGCCTTCCCCTTTCCTTGCTGCTGGTCCTTTTCGACCCGCTTATACTCATCAATACGGTCCATGAGCTAACGCACGCTCCTAACTAATTTATGAGATATGGCTAATAAAACTCATAATTTTACTATAAAGGTTGGATTTTATATACTAATTCTTCTTAGTGCTATGGTTTAGACATCGTGGTTGTCCTATGTGACTTCACCAAATTGCAGAAATTTTATTAAATTTTTAGATTTTTAAAGAACTAAAAAGGAATAGTATACTACCAAGACTCTAATTCATTCTTATCATTAAATAAAATTAGATTAACATTATTTTTTTATTTGTTAGGATATATTTCTTAAATTAAGGATAATATTTAATATACAAAAATTTAATTTAGATAATATATATCATCTAATCAACATTAATTTTTTTTTTGTTAGGATATATTTCTTAAATTAGGGGATAATAATATTATATATATGTGGGGCCCATTAACCGAGTGGGCTTGTGACCCAACAGCCCAGTCCGAGGACATTCACATGTCCGAGGTAAGATTTATTGCTCAAACCACGTCCGAGGATAAGATTTATTGCTCAAACAACGTCCGAGGTGGATGTAACTCTTTTAATAGTCAAGGAACTTCGCAGAATTACATGCAAACTAACTAATGAATATTGAACAAAGAAGGAACCGGGAAATGTAACAAATATCTCCTAAAAGCTGCTACCTCCACATTAAATGCTTCCCAGCTAACTCTCTGGCCACATTAATGTGGAGGTGATACCTGAACAGCAACCAAGCAGCCTTATGGCCACTGAGCGGAGGATCCAAGAAGTTCTGGATGGGACAGAAAGAAGTTCTCAGAATGGAACCTGCACGTGTACGGTGAAAACAGGATGAAGAAGGTAGTATATAACGTGAAATCGGAGTACACTGGAGAGGGGGGAAAAAGAAAAAGAGAAAGAATCCAGAGAGATATACACTAGTAACCTAGCCGAGGAGAAGAGAGCAAGAGTTTTTCTTTGATTTAATTTGAAGTTCCTTTTGCTGCACAAGAATGATGTCTTTTTCCACTCACTAAAACTAGTTCTTACACCCATTCTCTAAAAATTTTATTGTTTGGGCTTGTTGGGCTTGAATCCCATCTCTCTTTTGGGTCCTTACAATATATAACAAAAGTTGGGCTTAGATGCCGTGGTTGCGTCAGGCTTCACCAAATTGCAGAAATTTAATTAAATTTTTAGATTTTTAAAGAACTAAAAAGGAATAGTATACTACCAGGACTTTAATTCATTATTTTCATTAAATAAAATTAGATTAACATTATTTTTTTATTTGTTAGGATATTGTAGGGTCCAAATTTGTTGGGCCAGGTACCAACTCTCTGTATTGTGAGCCCAACAAATTCCCAACAATAAATTTGTAGAGAATGGGTTAAACAACTGGGCTAGTGGTGGATTTAGCAACGGTCCATACAAACAAAACCAATAATGAAAGAAAAAATGATTGAGTCAGGCATTCAACAGGAAATCCCTTTAGTCCGAAGAGGCTTAATATTTAAAGGCTTAGTGAATACAATCTTTTTCTCCCCCTTCTCTGTGAGACTTGCTTCCCTTATATATACACCCTTTTCCCATCTTCACCGCACACTTGTCCTCCATCTAGGCGCCCACTTGAGTACTAGTCACATCAGCCGTTTGCTTTAACCTGCAGTGAGTGGTGGTGGGTGAAGATACACTGTTCAGGTGTCTTCTCCACATAAATGCGGCCAGGAAAGTTGCTGTAGTGCATTAAATGTGGCGGTGGCAGCTTTATTGGTAAGATATTTCATGATAGCCACGCAGTTAGACATGCCCAAAGCTCGGCCCTTGCAGGGAGATCTTCAGCATATCTACTCGATCAAGTTCTGGGCAGATCCGTTGGATAGGGTCCCTTCAGCCCAACCAGGTTGTCTTCGGACGGAGCGTTTGTCCCTTATGGGTTGCACTCCCACCAGGATGGCAAAGCACTAATACTTTTAACCTCTTCGGACAGATAGTTGTATTTGAACTGGGCCTCAGGCCCAACATCTGGCGTTGGGCTTTCTCACCCACAGATATATTTCTTACATTGAGGGATAATATTTAACATACAAAAATTTAATTTAGATAATATTTATCATCTAATTAACATTATTTTTTTAGTTGTTAGGATATCATATACTTTATAATAAAAGTTAGACTTAGAAGCAGTGGTTGCGCCAAGTGACTTCACTAAATTGCAAATTTTTTTTTAAAGATTTTTAGATTTAAAAAAATATATATACAATTTTTCTTCTCTTATAATTTCTAAGTTGATAAAATTCATAATTTGATTACAATCCAAACTCTATCTTAATTTGATTACAATCCAAATTCTTCATCTAATCCTTATTTTTTAAAATATATTTGTTCTTATTAATTTTTTTGGATAAAATAACAATAAGTGTTTTAACAAAAAGTGTAACCTACAATAAGTATTTTCTAAAATTTTAAAAAGAGATTAAATTTAGTTGGTTGGTCTATCTAAAATATTATCAGCAAAGCCTAAAATGAATAGGATAGAATTACCTTAAAAAAAAAAAAGGATAGAATTAGAAAATAACAATGACCCCACTAAAATTACGTTCCTTTTGTTAATATATTCAATTTGTTTCACTTATTAGAAAGTAACAGTGATTTAATTTTAGTTAATTTTTTTAAGTTCTCTTCTTTTTTTGGATAAATATGCATTTTATGTCATCTTTTTCCTAATAATCAAGTAACAAAAGAAAGTAATATTTGATTTACAACTACAATTACATTTGCGTCTATCTAAAATGTTATCAATAAAGCCTAAAATCAATAGGATAGAATTACCTATATATAAAAAAGGATAGAATTTAAATAAAAAAGAGAGATAAAAAATACATGAAAGAAAAAAGATAGAATTTAAAAAAAATACGTGAAACAAAAAAAAAAAAAAAAATATATATATATATATATATATATATATTTTTAACTATGTTTCTTCTTCTTTTTTGTGGATAAATTTGCATTTTATGTCATCTTTTTCCTAATAATAAAGTTAAAAAAAAAAAAGTGCTTGAATTTCACCGAAACTCACTTCTTTTTGTTCATAAGATAGAATTAAAAAAAAAAAAAAACATGAAACAAAAATATTCTTTTTTTTTTTTTTTTTTTTGCTATGTTTCTTATTTTTTGTGGATAAATTTGCATCTTATGTCATCTTTTTCCTAATAATAAAGTTAAAAAAAAATAAGTATTTGAGTTTCACCTAAACTCCTTCTTTTTGTTCATATCATCTTTTTCACAACCTAAAATTCTCTCTATATACACATACAGTTTTTTAGTGTATTATTCTTTGTACTACAATGACCCCACTAAAATTATGTTCCTTTTGTTAATATATTCAATTTGTTTAATGTATTAGAAAGTAACAGTGATTTCATGTTTGTTAATTTTTTTAAGTTCTTTTTTTTTTTTTTTTTTTTTTTTTTTTTTTTTGTGGATAAAAATGCATTCATCTTTGTCCTAATAATAAAGTAAAAAAAAAAAAAAGTATTTGAGTTTCACCTAAACTCCTTTTTGTTCATATCATCTTCTTTACAACCTAAAATTCTCTCTATATATACAAACTGTTTTTTAGTGTATTATTCTTTGTACTATGTACCTTACAATTATTTACTATATTCTTCCTCTCTCTTCTATACCCTACCTACAACCTTGCAAGTATTTTTGTTCTTTCATCAAATTGAATAGATTTTGTGTATTTGTTTCCTTTTTATTATATATTTTATGATTTTTATCAACAAGTTTTATAAATAGGTTGAAATTCTATGTTTGGTTGCACCATTTAGTATTTTTTTTTAGACGTCAATATAACAAGCAATATATTTGTATTTTTTTTTTAATTTTCTTATCACATGATTATTTGTTGCTAACATCAATATTTTATTGTATGTAGATTTAATTTGTCATGGTTTTTGTTTGGTACAATTTGTTCCATGTAATCTATCTTCTTTAATTAAAAGCAAAATTTGCTGTTAAACATGAAATTGGATATGAGAGAAAAAGAAGGATCTAAAAATGTTCTTATATCCATTAGTCCAAATTTCTATGTAAGTTTATCTTTACTTAACTCTATTTTCATTTTTTTAAAAGTTCAGAAATTTGGATATTTTTATCATTAATGAATTGGGATTTTGGCTTAAGTTTGTTTTCAACTGTTTCAATTATTGAATTCATTATTTTTTTCATGTGTAATATTAATATTTGTGTTTTTTTATGAGAAAAAAAAAAGTATTGTTAAAGGCTAAAGCACAATACAATTACAAACATTACTTAAAGTTAGGGTGCTATATTTATTTATTAGTAAGTTAAAATATTACATTAAGTTAGGGTATTATATTTTTATTTATTATTAAGTTAGAATGTGTTATATAACTTATAACCATTTGAATAAAATTAACACTAAAACAAATGATTTAAATATTAAAATAAGAAGTAAAAATTAAATTTCTTTTAGATGTACATGTACAATTTATTTTTTAATCTTAAATTTTGAATTAATTCTTTTAGGATGAACCCCTCTTCAAAAATAAATAGGAATTATTAAAAAAATTATAAAAGTTTTTAATGATCATTGTAATTAGATATATTATATATAAGGAAAAATGTACAAAATTCAATTTTTTTAGATTTTAAAAAAATAAATATTTTTTTTTTGTTTTTATATTTTTTATATATATACATATACACACACGCACGTGCGAGCACATACACACACACACACACACACACATAGAGAGAGAGAGAGAGAGAGAGAGAGAGAGAGAGAGAGAGAGAGAGAGAGAGAGAGAGAGAGAGAGAGACCTCATTAATAATTGTTATACTAATGGTTTTGAAATCCCACTTGCAGAATAATTGTTATAATAATTGTTATAACAATTATTATAACACTTGGGGAAATTATTGTGTAGTCTCTGATAGGCCACAAATTGAATGACCCCTTGTGATTTAAACTAATTAATTAATTTAAACCAAGTTATTAATTAATCAATTTATCATGCAAACACGTGGCAGCACAAACAAATCACCAAAAACTAAATATGCAGCGGAAAAATAAATAATTCGGTGATTTGTTCACGAATGGGGAAAAACCCTAACGGCAAAAACCCCACCGGGTGATTTTCAGGTCACCACTCCCGAAACTCCACTATTATCAAATCAAGCGGTTACAAATAAGGAATCCCAAGTACCTTACCAACCTACAGTTGAACCCTTACCCCAATACCCAATTGGACTTGATCTGTAGCGACAGTTCCCACCTTTGATGCACGGCTCCCAAGTACGTGACTAACCAGATGCGCGGATCCCAGTACGCGACTTCAATCACCAACTTTAGAATGAGAGGTTGGCTGCAGAGTTCTTCAGATCATCCTATGCATGAAGATTAGGAAGATGCTTGGTCACAAAACCCTAAGGTGCACAATACACAGCAACTTCTTGAAGAAGATGACCTAGGTTAAGAACTTCGTCTTAAAGCACAATTTGCTTGAACAAGGATTGCTCAATGCTTATGCAACTTGTGTCTATGTTGACGGCTCTTAAAACACTCCTTAAATATGTTTAGGGTTAGAAGAAAAGAAAGCCCAAAAACACATTCACGGATCCCAAGAAAATCAGATCAGAATTCTGACTTTTTAATTCTCAACAGATAGCAGGTGTCGAGGTAGGTGTCGAGCAGGTGTCGAGCTTTAAAAATTCTGCACTTCAACTTGCTTTTTCTTGGACAGACTTGATGACTTCAACACTTGATCTTGAAACATTGTTTCTTGAAGTATTAAAAACACCTAGAACTACCCAATTACAAGTAGAGTGCGTTTTGTCAAAGGATTAGCCAATTTACATAAAATATGACATATGTTCCTAACATGTAAACACATATGTCCTAACAATCTCCCCCTTTGGCAATCCGTGACAAAACCACAACAAACAAATGAGCATATGAGAGAAGTCATAAATCACTCAACTCATATTCACTTGTTACATACAATAAAATCTATCCTAACACAAACTCTTGAAGAACTTTGCAAAAAGAGAGTTTATGGCAAGTAGACTTTAACAACCTGTATTTCTGAAACAATTTTAAACAAAACTCATCAAGGCATCTTGTGTGAAACGGAAATAATTAGATTGCATACAAATATAAAGAACATGTGTATAAAGAAAGAAAAGAAACAACACATGAAGAGATAGGTGAATAAGAGAAACATACATCCACATATATAGAAAGATAAATACAATGTATGTAAACTGATATACAAGACCAATGTATCTATAAAGAATGAAAAGAAAAGATACATCTAAAGCCTCACTACATCCCTCAAAAGTATGAACACTCCCCCTATAAAAAATGTCCTGTACTAACTCTCCCCCTAAGATGACTACTCTCATAAATCCAAAACTACTCCCCCTTTTTGTCACGAGTGACAAAGGGTAGAGTGTCATGTAGACATCTCATCAGTAGAGCTAGCATCTCCATCATCATCATCAGAAGCATCATCGTCATCACCATCATCATCATCATCCTCAGCATCAGAATCTGAAGCAACTGGAGGAGGTGGTGGAGGAGAAGCCTCAGATGCAAAACCACCCATGGTCGCCTGCCGTCGTGCAATACGACCAACACGAACGTTCACCTGATACAACTCAGTGGTGAGTGTATCAAGGCGAGCATCCATGCGCTGCAGCTGCGCCATGATATCTCCAAGAGATACATCGCTGGAGGAAGGAAGAGGAGTCGATGTAGATGGAGCAGATCTGGATGGAGCCGAACGGGAGGGCGGAGTGGAATCTGGCTGTCTCGACCTGAACTGTGCCTGACTACGTTTTACGGTAGCGGTGTCTATGGCAGATATGTGTGTGAAGTGGTCGGACACAGGGAAAGGGATGGAGAAATGGCGTAGAATCCTCGTGATAGCGGAAGGAAAGATAAGCTTATCACGGGACGCCGCATCTAAATGAACATCTATGATAGAGAAAATGAAGTGGGAAGGAAAATCTATCGTAAGATGCTCAAGTAGAGAAAGCAAGAAACGAGCACGAGGCTCAGTGATAGAGTTATAGTGAGAGAGAGGATGAAATACAAAGGTCATCACCATGTTAAGAAACCTAGGACCTTTAGCAAAAGGTCTACATGATGTGTACATATGCTCACCCCACTCAGAAGGGCACTTACAAAAGGCAGAAATGAGCTCATCCTTGGACACAGTCCTCAGTCGCTCACAAGTAGGATAGTCAGGAAACTCTATCCTAGGGACATGAAGCACATCCGCAACCAGCTGCGGTGTGACAGCAATGCGCGTACCTCGAACGCGAGTGAAAAAGAGAGGTACTGAACGATCAATCCCGTGCATGTTGGAGTAAAACTCCTGAATCAGCACGAGAGGAAAAGTGACCGGGACGTCACACAGTGACTCCCATCCCCTACTGTGAATGACAGAGGGAAGGTCAGTGTCGGCGAAGTCCGCCAGAATGACTTGGCGTTTCGAATGAACACCTCGTCTAGAAAAGTTCTCAGTAAACGCCTTTTGGGCATCTACATCACGGAACCGAAGAGTATGAGGAACAGTATCAGAGGATGAAGAAGCTCCAGAACGCAGAGGGTTCCGAGCCGGAGTGGATTTACGTTTAGGTGCCATAGATGCAACTAACGTAAAAGAAAGAAAAAAAGAGATAGAGATGGAGACAATCAGAAAAGTCCCAAACAGTTCAAATATGACAATATATTGAACAAAATGGACGTATGCATGGGAATGCATGATCATGTGACATGCTAATAAAAAAAACATCATGGGCTCAGCCCAATCCAATCCTAGCAGCACACATACAAGAATCACACAACTAAATGCATGAAAATATCATTCTAATGCACATGGAATGCAATGCATGACATTTTAAACACTTTTCATTGAAAAACCAACCCAAAATTTCAACAAAAACTCAAAGATTTTGAAAAACCCAAAGTTTTCAAAAAAATCCCAAAACCTAAGATTTAAATCATGAAATGCATGAAAAGGAATGGAAAAGAAGATCATACCACTTGATTTGAAGCAAGAAATGCTGAAAATCACTTGGGATGAAGATTGGATTGAAGAAAACTGCTCAGGAAGTCGAACCGCCTCAGACAGATCGAAGAGAGATCGAGAAATGAAGGAGAAAATCGCGACAGAAGTATTTATAGAACCTTCAGTAAATCTCGACAGCAGAGGTGTCGAGAGGTATCGAGATGCTGTCGAGAAAGGTGTCGAGAGAATATGCCTTCGACAGCTAAGGTATCGAGGAGGTATCGAGGTACCAAACAGCTGAACCAACACCAGAATCTCGATCGATCGACGTGGTGTCGAGAAGGTATCGAGCAGACAGAGAGAATCTCGATCGATCCACCAGGTGTCGAGGAAGTGTCGAGATTGCGATAAGAAAAATGCTTTAGAGGCTCGACAGCTGACCAGGTATCGAGGAGGTATCGAGAAGGTGTCGAGCCAGCTATGAAATGCAGTTTTTCGAGAAGTGAAAAACACAAACATGAATGCAATCAAGACATGCACCTCAACCATGATCCAACCAACATATAAATCTCTCAAAAATCATCTCTCAATGAAAATTTAAGCACATGGATCTCCCAAAAACACACACACACACTAAACAAGTCTAACCAATTTTATATTTCAAAAATAAGTCATGACAGTTTAGTGAGCATACAAAAGCACATGTAAACCTTTGTGATGGCCAAATCATATTGTACCTGCACATGTATCAAAAGTAGCAAAGAATATTGCGTGTTGTGTGTGAAAAATATCGCAAGATTGCATAAGTGTATACATGTTATGACGATCTGAGATATGAGAAAATAACTTTAACTCACACACAATCATAACTGTTTGATGGGGACTATCACCTTTGAGGTACATCCTATAACTCCCACATCTCCTAGAATACACGCTTGCAACCATTTTTAAAGCATTTTAATCTTTTTGCTTTTTATTTCTTTGCATATTTTCTTTTTAAGCAGATCATATATGGGTTTATGAGAAAGAAAAGAAATACCCATTGATATTTTGACATTTCAATTTTGCTATGCCTAAGCACACAAATGTCATTGACATCACACTTTTGCTATGCCGAAGCATACAGATGTCATTAATGATTGGCGGGCAACAGTGGTGAGATGGTTATTTATGCCTTTCTCTTAGGATTTTCTAGTCCTACCCGTCAAAAAGAGTGATATGAGTGTTAAGTCTAAGAAATAACCTAATCTTACTCATCACAAACACGAGCCACAAAGCTCACTTGCTTAGTTGTGCATAAAGATGCTCATCTAAGCTACAAGAGATACAAAGTTTAGAAAACTTTGTTTCATTGGCCATCTAAGGTACACAAGTACCAAAGTACACAAAACACACACTGTTTTTGTATTTTTCAATTTTTTTCAATTTTTTTTTTAATTTTTATATCAAAAACAAAATAAGCAAAACTGAAAGTAAACACACAAAAACATGTTAACAAAGCAAAACAATGCATAAAACTAGACTGACTCAATTAAAAATGCAAAACACACATGCAATGCAACAAATAAGAAGAATAAGAAGGGAAAAGAAAGTGATGAAATCACTTTGAGTCCTTTTTCTTCCACTCCTTGGAAGAGCCTTTACCTTGATTAAAACCTTGAACCGGCGGTGAGGGGGAATTATTGTAACCGTTCAAGTTCGAAAGGAACATGATGGCTTTCAGAAGATCTCCAAGAGGAGCAAGAGAGGATTGAAGCTGATTTTGGCTTCCAGATGCTGTCATACTATTGCTCTGTTGGGTGGCTAGCCACTTGTAGCAATTAGGTCGAGTATGACCGGCAGCTCCACAATGATAACAGAGATGCTGCTTCTTTTGTTTAGGCTTTTGAGAGTTAGCCTTCTTATCCCTAGGGATTTTAGCATCTTTCTTTTCTAACTTAGGGGGTGCTCCTAAGATGGATTTTTCTTTGTCTATGTTCTCACTAGCTAATTCAGTTTTATCATCAGTGTTATCAATTTTAACAGTATTAGCAGGTGGAACAAAAACAGTAGAACTAGTAGAAGCAGAATTAGAGATAGAGAGACCATACCCTAAACCTGTTCGATCTGAAGCAGATTTCTGGTTGCTGAGCATCTCATCAAGTTTTGCACTTGAAGTCCTCTCCAGTTGAGCTCTAACTTGAAACAGCTCTGCTTCAAGCTTCTTGGTCTTCTCAGCCAGGAAGTTATTCTCAAATCTCAGTACACCAATAGTTTGATTCGCCTCATCAAACTTTGTGGACAATTCTTCTCTGTCGAGTTCCACATCACTGAGCTTCTTGGTGGCCAGCCTGTATAGCTTCTCATGCTTTTCAGAAAGCTTGTAAAGCTTCTCATAGGCTGAATGGATATCATCTTTGTCATCCATCTTTTCACATTCAGTGTCCACCAATTCTTCTTCTTCTTCTTCAACAATCCCATCAGTAGAATTGACTGAAGCTGTGAAAGCATTTAGGATTCCGTCATCCTCATCATCGGAATCATCTTCAGGCTCAGTGTCACTAAGGGTTGCAGCTAGAGCCTTGCTTTTCCCAATGCTCTTCAGATAAGTAGGACATTCATTCTTCATGTGTCCAAACCCGTGACACCCAAAACACTTTGGTCCTGCAGGAACAGTGTACTGACCGCCATCCTTGGCATCCTTCCTTCCCTTGTCTTGGCTCTTGAACTGTGAAGAACTGGATTGCCTGCGGTCTTTGTCGAAGCTCCTTCCATTGGCATTCTTCATAAACTTCTTGAACTGCCTTGTAATGTAGGACTTCATCTTTGAATCTTCATCATCGGAAGATTCATCTGTATCACTGCTCTTAGCCTTCAGGGCCATGCTCTTGCCCTTGCTTGACTTGCCTATCCTTGATAACCCTAGCTCGTAGGTCTGCAAGTTCCCAACCAGCTCAGTCAAAGGAATTTTATCAATGTCCTTTGATTCTTCAATTGCCGTAATCTTGGCATGAAATCTCTCAGGTAGAGATCTGAGCACCTTCCTTACAACCTTGGGTTCAGGGATGGTTTCCCCAAGATTGAAGGCTGAGTTCACTATGTCTTTCAGCTTGGCATAGAACTCATCGAACGACTTATCCTCCTCCATCTTAATTTCTTCAAAGCTAGTAGTGAGCCTCTGTAACTTTGAATCCTTGACAGCCTTTGTTCCTTCATAGGTTGTCTGGAGGATGGTCCACGCCTCCTTGGCAGTTTCTGTTGAGGATATCTTCTTGAACTCCTCATTGGTGACAGCGCTAAATAGAGCATTCAGCGCTCTGCTGTTGAAGTTCGCCGCCTTGATCTTGGCTTCATCCCAATCAGCCGGAGCTTCTTTTGGCTTTGTCCAGCCAATCTCCACAGCTTGCCACACCTTCTCATCTAAGGACTGCAAAAAAGCTCTCATGCGTACTTTCCAGTAGGCATAGTTAGTCCCATCAAATAAAGGAGGTATTATTAGAGATTGTCCTCTATCCATGACAAACAGGGGTCAATGGATCAAACACAGCAAAGATTAAACCTAATCAGAGTGTGCCTGCTCTGATACCACTTGATAGGCCACAAATTGAATGACCCCTTGTGATTTAAACTAATTAATTAATTTAAGCAAAGTTATTAATTAATCAATTTATCATGCAAACACGTGGCAGCACAAACAAATCACCAAAAACTAAATATGCAGCGGAAAAATAAATAACTCGGTGATTTGTTCACGAATGGGGAAAAACCCTAACGACAAAAACCCCACCGGGTGATTTTCAGGTCACCACTCTCGAAACTCCACTATTATCAAATCAAGCGGTTACAAATAAGGAATCCCAAGTACCTTACCAACCTACAGTTGAACCCTTACCCTAATACCCAATTGGACTTGATCTGTAGCGACAGTTCCCACCTTTGATGCACGGCTCCCAAGTACGTGACTAACCAGATGCGCGGATCCCAGTACGCGACTTCAATCACCAACTTTAGAATGAGAGGTTGGCTGCAGAGTTCTTCAGATCATCCTATGCATGAAGATTAGGAAGATGCTTGGTCACAAAACCCTAAGGTGCACAATACACAGCAACTTCTTGAAGAAGATGACCTAGGTTAAGAACTTCGTCTTAGAGCACAATTTGCTTGAACAAGGATTGCTCAATGCTTATGCAACTTGTGTCTATGTTGACGGCTCTTAAAACACTCCTTAAATATGTTTAGGGTTAGAAGAAAAGAAAGCCCAAAAACACATTCACGGATCCCAAGAAAATCAGATCAGAATTCTGACTTTTTAATTCTCGACAGATAGCAGGTGTCGAGGTAGGTGTCGAGCAGGTGTCGAGCTTTAAAAATTCTGCACTTCAACTTGCTTTTTCTTGGACAGACTTGATGACTTCAACACTTGATCTTGAAACATTGTTTCTTGAAGTATTAAAAACACCTAGAACTACCCAATTACAAGTAGAGTGCGTTTTGTCAAAGGATTAGCCAATTTACATAAAATATGACATATGTTCCTAACATGTAAACACATATGTCCTAACAGTCTCGGAGTACAAGGTCAGCAGGATAATTTCCCTAACAGGGAAATTATTGTGTAGTCCCGGAGTACAATGTCAATAGGCTAACCTTGTACTCCAAGCCAATAGGAGTATGCCAGCACATTAAAAATTGCTTACCTCAACAGGACTGCCAGCTCTTGTTATTTGTTAATGTCTGTTACCGTTTGGAAATTTTGAATAGGGGTGCTCCTTCAAATATTCACACTTGCCCTCATGAACTCTCAGTTAAAAGGTTTGGGCCCACGTCAATAAAATAAGTAATATAGGGTTCTCAGTAGAAGACAAAGGCTTAAAAACCATAGACAATATTGACAGCAACACAAAGCTCTCAGTAGAACTTGTAGAAGACAACGGCGGACACAAAGGAACAAAGCTCTCAGATTTGGGTTTAATTAATGTGTTGCAAATTTCAGAATCCATATCTCTCTCCATTTTCTCCCTTTTCTCTTCTCTTCAACTCACTTTCTCTGTTCATTTCCTCGATTTTTTCTTCAGCTTCACCAAACTTTAAAATCTCTGTTTCTACTATACTTTTTTGTGGGATACCCATGGTCGAATCTCCATGGTTGCATCAGCCACCGAGTCCCACACCACCACCACCATCGGCTGTGCTTGCCCATGTGACCTCCTATCTTAAGGCTTTCTCATCTCTCTCTTTAGCCCAAATGTGGCTAATTTATATTTGATTTGATTTTAATGTTGTTTTTGAAATGCACAAATGATGTTTGTGAAAATACCTGTTAAAAAATTTGGTTCCAATGCATTATGCTTTACGGCTTTGCCTTGAGCTGATGTGTTATTTTAGATGGTGGTAGTTGTTTTGTTTATTTTTCTGCCAGTTGGTGTGTAATTAAACTATATTCATATTTTCTTAAATTTTATGGTTTATTATGTTAGAGAGGATGATTTTAAAATTTTAATATATTCGGAATATTTCAATCAATGTTAAAAATGTTGCTTTTGATCTTATGTTGGTTCAGTTTCATGGTTGAGTAAGAGGACTACTTAAAGTTTGTCATAGTGTTTCATGGCTGAGTAAGAGGACTACTTAAAGTTTATTTGCATTTTTACACAATTGCTGACAGTTCAACAATGCAATTTCTTCTTGAGAATCGATAATGAAATTTGTGCCAGAGCACCTATGCATGTAAGAAGAATGTCATTGATTTAGAATATAACAAGTCTATCGCAGACATCCAATTGATGAATTTGGAGGAAAAGAACATCATGAGGAAAAGAATGAGTGCTGAGATTTAAATTATGCATTACTAGAGGGAGAGGGACTACTTGTTTACTTGGCATTAAGTTTTTTGTTGTTTGTGTGGTCATTTTAGCCTATTTAGTGAAAGCGAAAAAGACAAGGACAGTACTTGTATTTAGAATAGGTGAAAGTGTGGATGAATTGTAGTTTGGTGATTGTGATATATTGTAATGACAATTGTTTTGTGATATTGGTAAGCCTGGTCTCTTGTTTATTGTAATGAAAATTGAAATGGCCACTAGTTTTACCATTTTATAATGGAAATTGAATACACTGCTTCATGACGAAGTTTGGTTGTTGTGAAATATTTGCACCAATTGAAAAAAGTAATTTTCAAAAGATAGAGGGTGTTCATTATACTAGATTCCTTCTATCTATACAAAAGTGGCAGTTTCCTTGTATAGTAACAGTTCTGTAATAACAAAAATTTGTCCAAAATTATGCAAAAACAATTCTACCTACTGCAGAGCCTAAAGCCCAAAATTAAAAATTGAACTTAATAGACACAATGGTCTCATCAACTAAAATTAAAATGATCAATATGGATTCATCATAACATTGTCATAATATTAAGTTGGTCATTACAAAATTGCCTCATGAGTACACAATGGCTCTGAAAAATATCAACACAAAAAAGAAACTCATGGAGAGCTTACAAAAGAGCGACCACAATTAACCACAATCTAGCACTAACATATCCTAATAATATAAAGTCCTAACACAAAAAAAAAAAAAAAAAAAAAGAAATCTATCAAATGTTGATCCAAGTACACATCATATATCTCATGTTCTAGCTCTTCCAGTCCCTGCTCTAGCTCCAACTCTACCTTTTTCATTTCCAAATCCATCTCTTCCTTTTCCAACTCTAGTTACAAAAGAGTGGACATACGAAAAGATTCTTTTGCCATATTTAGACACAAGATATACCAAAATATGCCAAAAGGCGGCCTAGGGCAAATTTATACTGATGGTAGCATGGAATTTCCCCCTAGAAACATTTAAAACATTTCATCAATTAGAATGGAACAAAAATGAACCCAATCCCAATTAATATCAACTATAATAAAAAATACCTTATGAACTCTCTTACTTAGTTCATTGCGGCCATTGCCCATGTCTTACTTTTGTAACTTTTCTATGTGGTTGACAACCTAATTTAAAGAAAAATAAATAAATAAAATGTATAAAGTAAGTAATCCTTGAGAACAAGAAATAAATGGCACTATTGATAAAACAAGTATGCCACAATAATTTCTAAATTTACCTCTTGGCTATATCTGTAATCTGGTTGCTTGGAATTATAAATCAATGAGCCCATTTGGGAAGTAGATGAATTCTATAAGGAATAAAATATAAGAACACATTATATCAAAACAAAGCTTTGTACATATAGTTTTACATAGTATTGAATGAATGAATTGTGTCAATTTACCTGACTAAGTTGGGCTACAACATCAGTACCTTGCAACATAGATGTAAATGGTACATTTACATAGCTCATGTCCTAAATAGAAAATAGCTCATAATTAGGTGTTAAGTATAGCAATCAGATTATGACTATGCATTATGTATATACCTGAGAATGCATTGTCCAAGGCGAGTAAGATTGACCATATAAGTTAGCACTTGTAAAGCCTGTATAAGACTAGGGATTAGGTGGTTGATAGACTGGTGTATTGCATGCGCCACCAAATTAGACATTTGAGTGTTCTTCAACTACTTGTTTTTTTCTTTTTCCTATGAAATTGTACATAAAAAAAATCACACACAAAATCAGAATTTAATATACAAAAATATTTAGTGATGATACAAATGTTAAATTGTATATTTAGTTTTTAACAAAAAGTTACTCACTTGAAGAAGATGCATCTTTAGATGTGCTTGCCTTGCGCTTCTCAAAGTGCCCTTTAAGTCTAGTATTTCTTAAACCCTTTGATCTCACACATAGGGGATTTAACACTAACACCTCATTTGGCAAGCAAGGCATTTCATCAGTGGTGTCACATTGTATGACTTCATTCTTTTCCACATTTGCATCTGCACCAAACTTGACCCTTGATAACTCCCTTTCAATTTTTTCATCAAGTTCCAATAGCAATTTTTGGCAAATTCTCTTAAGATTATCCTCCCCTTGACTTTTAGATATGATTGTGTTAGCTATTTGCATCATGCTATTACGCCATTCTATCTTTGCCTCTTTGTCATTACTAAGTGAATGACTGGCTTGTTCGTAAGTCATCATCCCCTTCTTAGCCTCTTTTGTCCAATGTTTCAAAATGTATTGACTTGGAATTCTAGTTAAATTTTTAATACTAAAAACCCGCAATGCATGACAACAAAGAATCCCCAATGACTCAAATTTCTTACAAGAACAAGAAATATTGTTATTGAGATGATCAAACTGGACAATGCATACTCTTTCACTATTTTCTTCTTTAACCTCAAAAACACCAATTGTATCTTGGCAATCAACTTGATCCCAAACCATTGGAACACTATTAAGAAATTGATTTTCAAACAAATTGAATATCTTACAGGTGTAAACTTGAGCTGCATGACCCAAAATACCACTCTTCTTAACTGCTTTTTGTGAGGCACCTTGCTTACATCGAAAATCTTCATCCAACTCTGAGGAACGCATACCTGCTGTTAGGTTCTAAGGAATTAGGAATTAATGTATTAGAACTCTAACTTGTATTGTTGGCAAATCGTGATCAAAACGTTTTAGTCTTGTTTAGACTTGCTTAAAGTATATTTATATATAAAGTTGGAATCGAGTGTTCTGCAGGATTTACTGTGTAAATCTGCCTGGCTCGATCGATCGAAAATTAGGCTCGATCGATCGAAAGTCGTGTAGATTGTTTTTCTGCAGAATTTTCCAACTCAGCCCAAGCCCATTAAGGATTAGGGTTTCAGATCTACTTCTCCCACTATATAAAGGAAACCCTAGCCACGTTTTTAGAGTAGCTCTTGTTGCTCATATTTTCTGTTTTGTGTAAATTTCTTGTGAGATCTAGAGGAGCTTTCCTTTACACAAAGCTTAGGGTTTTTAAGATTGAGATTACTTCAACATCTTGATGATCAACTTGGTTACTGCCATTGAAGCTTAAAGAATATCAAGCGTGGGTGCTTGTAGCTGATTGAAGAATTCAAGAAAGAAGGAGTCCGTGGATTCGGAGCTTGCACGTGGTCGTGTCAGTAAGTTCTACTGGTGGGTAGTATTAGGAAGTCGAGCGGGGAGCTTGTAGTTCTTTTGTATGAACTTTGATTCTTTCATAGTGGATTCAGGTTTGCCTTGAGGATCAGTGGGTCAAATCCTCCCCAGGTTTTTACCATGTGATTTCTTGGGTGATCATATCATTGTGTCTTTTATTATTCCGCTGCTTTATTCTTTTGATATGATTATTTGATTGCTTTAACCTAGAATTGTTTAATTTGACTAAGTAACAACTTGGCTAATTAACTAGGCTACGCAATCTGGTCGTTTTTAAGGGGTTTAAAACCGTTCAAGTGGTATCAGAGCAGGTAGCTCTTCTTGTTGTAGATCTTTTAATCTAAGAGCTGATCCTTGACCCCTGTTGTCATGGACAATTTGAAGTGTCTTTCTGCTCATGTTTGTGATGTTTTGAATAAAAAGGACACTATTGTTTCTGTTGAATTTTTTTTGATGCTTTTGAAACTCTTCATAAGGAATTATCTAAATCTTTGAAAATTGCTAAGAAATTTAAAGAAGAGTTAAAATTGGCTAATCTTGAAAAAGAGGATTTGATTGTGAGATTAGATGAGTCTAATAAAAAGAATGAATTTTTGAGAAATCAAATTTCCTCACAAGATGAGAAGATGAAAAGCTTGGAACAAGAGTTAGCTGAGTCTAAAGCTAAACTTGAAAATTTGATTAGTACCAAGCCTGCTGATGATAATAGAATTGTTTCTGTTTCTCTTAAGCCTAAAACTGAAAAAGTTTATATCAATCCTTTCAAGAGGAATAATAAAGAAAATGCTTATTTTGCTAGGTTAGACAAAGGTAAAAGTTCTGATGTAGACACTGATGTTTCTAAACCTAAGTCTAAACTTACTGTTAGAGAGCATAATAAATCTGTTTTTGTACCTACTTGTCATCATTGTGGTGTTGTTGGTCATATTAGACCAAATTGTTCTTTATTGAGGCAAAAACCAAAATCTGAGACTAGATTTGTTGTTAGGAATACTGATGTTCCTAAATTTGTTCCTGTTTGCCACTTTTGTGGTGTTCGTGGTCACATTCATCCTAATTATCATAAATTGAAACTTAAGCATTCTGTATGTCAATCTAGGATATGTGATGATATTGCTCCTGTCATAAGTCCATATAAATTGTTTCATATGCTTTTGAAAAATTTAAGCTTGTTGGCTTGTGAAAGGAATTTGCAGGATTTTAGTCTGTCTCAGAAGATTGGTGTAATTCCTCAAATACACTCTGCTTCTCATGGTTTTTCACCTACAAAGCCGAAGTGTCGTGCTTTATGGGTGAGAAAAGATCCTTTAAGGTGAGTGTTGCTGACTTGTTCCTGTTTTAATTCTTTCAATTAATTGTGGACATGTCTTATTTTTGTTTTTGGTTGTTTTGGTTGTTTTTTTTTTAAAAAAAAAATCCAAAAAAACATTGAAAAATTTCAAAAAGACAAAAATATTTTATTTTGTGTCTTGTTTTATTTTTCTTGAGGATTACATGAGTTATGATATATCTCTCTTGATTTAGAACATGCTTGACATTGTGGTGAAACTTGAATAGCATGTGTTATAAATGTGTTAAGCTATTTTGGACTTTATGTACTAGTTTGTACATGTACTCATGGGTTAATTAAGAAATTGATATTTCTTGTTTATGTACCCTTTATAGTTTAGTTAAGCACTGTCATGCATTGCATTTGCATTGATCATTTAGCACAATGTGTGTTTTTTGTTTTTAGTCATCAATTTTTTTCAAAATCTCAACAAGTGGTTATAAAGTTTGTTAAAACCAAAAACATTTTTGTATTTTATATTATAGATCTTGGATTTATAATCAAGGATTGGCCATATTATCTTACATAACATGTTTATGTACCTTGTTTAGCTTGGATGAGCTTATTTTATTGCACTTTACTAGTTTGAGCTTTGTAGTGCATGTTGTGTGGGAAAAATGTTTATGGTGTTAATCACTTTGTCTTAATCTTGAAGTCATATGTTATTTGACTGTCGGACTTGATCCTTTTGAGAAAGTCATAAATAACCATTGCACCACTGTTCACTAGCCAATCATGAACACTTTAGTACATATAATAAGATTTTGTGCTCGAGAAAGTGTAGCACATGCACAAAAAGAACATAAGGTGTAGCCTCAATTAATTCATTAATTAAAACTGGTGTGTACTATTAGGCTTGATGCCAAATCACATAAATTAAAATTGGTGTGTATATTATGAGGCAAAATTCAAGAAACTTACATGATTGCAAGCTTTTGTTCTAGGAGATGTGAGAGCTATATGATGTAACTCTTTTGGTGATAGTCTCTTTCAAATTCTATGTGATGAATTGTGTAAACTTTGTGTTTGATTTCTATTCACATATCACCTCACATGTATCTCAAGCTTTTGCTAGTTGCACACACTACACAAGTTACTCTTTGTTAAACTTGGTACATTATATTGTGTGTGATTTTGTTGTGGCCATCCAAGATTAAAAGTTCATTGATTTTGATGCAAAATGTGTTTAAAGTTTGAGAAATTGGAAATTCTAGAGCTTGAATGTACCCGAATTGGGGATTTTGTTAAATTAGGTTGAATTTGATGAAATTGGCTTCTTGTTTTGATGTAATTAAGCATTATACTCTGTGTGTTGTGTTATGTGATGCTCAATTCGTCAATTTGTTTAAAAATTTAACAAGTGGTTTTCAAATTTTTGGGGTTTTTGTTAGAAACTCTATGCTCAAACCAATTTTGTCAATTTGAACTTAAATTGAACTTAATTTTTACTGCATTAGTACATGCACCATGTCATTGTAATTATTCATGCATTATATAGATTTTTATTCTATATTATTTTTGTGCTAACTTGCAGTCTGCCCTTGGTTTGTGTTTAAGATTCACATGCATTGCATTGATTTCTGTATCCATCTTGCAGTTTTGCAGTCATATCTCTCATTGTTTTCACACATAGAATGCATACACATTGCTACATTGGGTACTCAACTTGATTTAAAAATTGATTGATTAATTTTTGAGTTTTGTACATTCTAGTATATGCTATTTCTTATGTGTGAACTGCAGAAAATATTTTTTTTAAGAGATATGATGGATAATCAATGTGCAAATATTTTCTCTATTCATGCAACTGTTTATGGGTCACATAGTGCCATGTTTGCATTTTATTGAAAGAGAGAATATTTTTTTTTCATGTGTACCCTCACCTTAGTTTTTAACTATGGTTTGTGTGTTTTTAACTTTGGTCCTGCTGGTGAGGATGTTTCTGATCCTGTTGGTGATGCTGCTGCTGCTGCTGATTTTCCCCCACCCCCTTTATGTTTCCCCAAAACTGTTTTCCCAAAACATATTTTGTTTTTCCTATTTTTATAGGGGAAATTGTTGCTCTTCATAGGGGGAGTTGTCTCTATTTTCTATAGAGCTGAATTTTTTTGTCCCCTTGATTCTCTATTTTCTCTTATCCTTTATTGCGTGTGTTGACTGTTTACTCTTTGTATGAGTTTTCTTTGTCAATACGTGACAAAAAGGGAGAGAAATTGTTGATTTATGGGAATCATGTTTGTTTTGTTTAGGGGGAGTTGAAATTATTTTTGAAAGGGGAGAATATAAATAAAAACTTTTTGTTGTATCTAACTTAGGGGGAGAGTTAGTTTATTTTTGCTTTTATTTCTGTTTCTTGTTCACTGCTCATTGATTTATATTTATGAGTTTTTCATGATATATGCCTTTGTTTTGTGTTTTGTGAAGTCAAGAATTTATTTGTTGATTTATTGTTTTTCTGTCACACATGCGTTTATGCGTTTTGTTTAGTATTTCAGGAATATACAGGTTGATTCAATTGAGCTGCTGTCTACACTTGCAACTGATGGATAGCAGTTAGGTTGGATTATTTTGTAATGGGCATTATTTTTGTAAAGGGCTTTTACTTGTAACTTTGAGTTTTGTGTTTGTGTTTTGTCACGGATTGCCAAAGGGGGAGTTTGTTAGGTTCTAAGGAATTAGGAACTAATGTATTAGAACTCTAACTTGTATTGTTGGCAAATCGTGATCAAAACGTTTTAGTCTTGTTTAGACTTGCTCAAAGTATATTTATATGTAAAGTTGGAATCGAGTGTTCTGCAGGATTTACTATGTAAATCTGCCTGACTCGATCGATCGAAAATTAGGCTCGATCGATCGAAAGTCGTGCAGATTGTTTTTCTACAGAATTTTCCAACTCAGCCCAAGCCCATTAAGGATTAGGGTTTCAGATCTACTTCTCCCACTATATAAAGGAAACCCTAGCCACGTTTTTAGAGTAGCTCTTGTTGCTCATATTTTCTATTTTGTGTAAATCTCTTGTGAGATCTAGAGGAGCTTTCCTTTACACAAAGCTTAGGGTTTTTAAAATTGAGATTACTTCAACATCTTGATGATCAACTTGGTTGCTGCCATTGAAGCTTAAAGAATATCAAGCGTGGGTGCTTGTAGCTGATTGAAGAATTCAAGAAAGAAGGAGTTCGTGGATTCGGAGCTTGCACGTGGTCGTGTCAGTAAGTTCTATTGGTGGGTAGCATTAGGAAGTCGAGCGGGGAGCTTGTAGTCCTTTTGTATGAACTTCGATTCTTTCATAGTGGATTCAGGTTTGCCTTGAGGATTGGTGGGTCAAATCCTACCTAGGTTTTTACTGTGTGGTTTCTTGGGTGTTCATATCATTGTGTCTTTTATTATTCCGCTGCTTTATTCTTTTGATATGATTATTTGATTGCTTTAACTTAGAATTGCTTAATTTGACTAAGTAATAACTTGGCTAATTAACTAGGCTACGCAATCTGGTTGTTTTTAAGGGGTCTAAAACCGTTCACCTGCCAATATATTTTCATATTCAATTACAAACTTATTGAGGCTAATTGATTTATTTTCTATACCATTCAAAACACGGTTCGTGCTCTCACTCCTCGAGGAAGATTTAACTTCAACTGTGAAAAAATCCTTAGTGAATGTAGTGCTCTATTTATGTCGAATTTTGTACATCATATTAAGCCAATGATGATTCTCAATATCAAATTTTTGTGTCATTTGATCCCATGTCAGTTGAAATTCCAATTCTAAATCACAATATTTTTGGTACTTGTTGAATAAGTACATGAACTCTGAGTTAGAGTTTAAGCCTCCTAAGTGAGAAGGAGCATTTTTTGAAATATGCCACAAACATGGCCGATGATGTGTATTTGGAAACACTTCCCCCAATGGCATTTGACATAGCTTGATCCTGGTTAGTGAAAATTGTTATAGGCGATTGATTCCCCATTAAGTCTAAGAATGACTTAAACAACCATTTAAACCAATCAGTGGTCTCATCCAAAAGGAATGCACATCCAAACATCACATTTTGCCAATGGTGATTAACACCTGCAAATGGAGCACAAATCAAATTATATTTGTTGGTACAGTATGTAGTGTCAAATACCACTACATCTCCAAAACAATCACGATCAACTCTTGATCTCCCATCTCTCCAGAAAAAATTTGTCATTAGATTTTCTTGATCTACTTGAACTGTGTAAAAAAACATGGGATCTTCTGCATGCTTAGACTTAAAATGATTCAATAAGCTTTGAGCATCTCCAGCACTAACCATTGTCATCTTTTGCATATTCACATGATTATAACAATCTCTTTTGGTAAAGCCCACATTTTCACTCCCTCCAACTTCTTTTGTTAGATATGAATAAGCATTTTTTGTACTTATACCTGCATTCACTATGGTATCAATTACATCTGCCTTAGGTTTTGAAATACGACAACCAAATCTTAACAAATGCCTCTCTAATTGTAGTGCAAGTTCATGATTATGCTCTGGATTAAATGCACTAACCCTCCAAACACCATTTTCAACTATGAAACGAACAAATGCTTTACAACCAGTTCTAGTCTCTAGTCTCTTCGAATATTCCTCTTTACAACAATCTTCATCTAGTTTAAAACCCTCCTTAGAACATAGAAATTCACGTTGCTTTATGTTCTTTGTCCCATTATAATATCTAGGCTTTCCTTTTCGAATACTAAAACCCATTCGCAATGCATAATCATTATATAAAGCATATTTTTTATTTGCATTATGGACCACCTTATTCAACAAATTTTCATCACTATTTTCTAGCCTTGCTACAAACATGCAGTCCCCTTCAATTTCTTCAATATCACTTGGTTTGCAAATAACTACAACAATTTTTATGACAAATATAAATATTAGAAACAAAATACTAAGAAAATTACAATACAATAATTATATCATGTTTATAATTATTTTTTATCGATATGCACCACGTTTACAATTTTGTATGTCTTCTTAAACACCTATGGTACACTTAATCACAAAACTCTTATGTTTAGGCACAACAATATAACAACAAAGTTTTAATACCAAATTTTTTAATGTTTGTTTATTTATATAACAACAAAATTTTAGTCTTAAATATTTTTGGGTCGATTATGGATACTCATTGAAAAAAAATATTATAATAATAAAATTTAACTATAAATGTTGCAAAGAGCAAATAAAAAAAAAAAAAAAACACAGCAATAATGATTTATATAGTTTTATTTGAGAGAAAATATATCACCACAAATAATTAAACATTCTTCCAAAACATAAATTAAATCAAAACAAGACAAATTTTTTTTTTTCCTTTATCACTTTCTAAGTCCATTATTTCTACCATGCTTTTACTTGAAACCAAAAAAAAAAAAAAAATAGTAACTTTGTGTCTGCCGTTGTCTTCTACTGAAAGCTTTGTGTTGCTGTCAATATTGTTTATTTTAAGCCTTTGTCTTCTACTGAGAACCCAATATTACTTATTTTATTGATGTGGGGCCAAACCTTTTAACTGAGAGTTAATGAGGGCATGCATGAATATTTTGAAGGAGCTGTTAAAAATTTCCAAATTTTAACAGATGTTAACAAATAACAAGAACTGGCAGTCCTACTGAGGTAAGCAATTTTTAATGTGCTGGCATGCTCCTATTGGCTAGGAGTACAAGGTCAGCCTGCTGACCTTGTACTCTGGGACTACACAATAATTTCCCTAACATTTGTGACTCCAAGACCACTCTTGAAGGTTTAGATCATCAGCAGTTGTTGATTTTGTATGAAACAACTTCAGATATACTGGATCTAATGACATGAGAATGATTTCCGGTAGTGACTTTGAAAAAAGAAGGCACAATACCTTTTAGATCTCACAAGAGCACCTCTAAAGTCTCTCAAAAGCTCTAAAAATGTAGTTAGATTTTTCCTTTATATACTAGAAGAGTTTCACTTGAAACCCAAAACATTTAAGTAGAGTTTGGGCTAAATTAGAATTCTGCAGAAATTTCATGTCTGTGATTTTCAATCGGTCGGGTCTAATTTTCGATTGGTTGGATTTCATTGAATTTGAACTCTTCTTTCTGCAGCTTGTATTTTCTTGTGTTCTGACTTGTAACACCTTGAGCATTGTCTAATAAACTCTATAGACTCTAAGATCTATACCTAGACAAGTTTGTGTTCATGGTTTGCCAATTGTTCTAAACTTTTAGAACCTAACAATTATTAATAATTTATTTCCATATAATGTTAAATATATATCATACTAAGAATAATAATGGATAATAAAGCAAATCCTTTACTATTAAAGGATGTTTGGAAATTAAAATAATAATCAAGAATTAAGATATTTATTAAATTTTCAAATGCACTAAAACTATTCAGAGCATGAATACTCTGTTTGTTTGGTGAAAGGATATTAGATTTTTCTTGTTCTCTTGTCCTAGTTGTGTCCTACATTTAAAAAAAAAAAAAAAAAAAAGGAGATGGCTAGGACACACATGCACAAGTGTTTGAGGAGTGTCAAGTGTCTGACATGGTTATAGCACCCCAAATGAAGTGTTCATGCTTCCTAATTCCCATAGTTATGAAAATATTTTCCATCTTCTTAAGCCACGAATTTATCTCAAATGGGTGGTTAGCACTTGGTACCTTTAAATGCAAGTCATCAGAGAGCACAAAAGTGTTCGTATGCAACTAAGGTTGTATCTTTAGGAGAATGGGGAAATTTAGGAACTTGGAAGCTTGAGCTTGTTGCTTAGCAATTCATGCCTATTGCATGATCACAGGAGCCTATTGCTCTATAGGCTGTAAACGAATTGAGCTTTGTCGAGTAGTAAGTGTTTAGGTTTAGCTCAACAATAAATGTAAAATAAAATGTTCAAGCTCAGCTATAAATGATGTTCGAGGTTGAGCTCGTCAAAGAGTCTAAAAGTATGAACTTGGTTTGACTTTTTCATTAGCTAGTCAAGTTGAACTCAAGTTCAATATCAAGCTTTTAAGCTTAAAATCCAACTCAAATACATTGACAAGCCCATGTCAAGCTTATTATCAAGCCTATTTAATTGTTAAGCTTATTACCAAGCTCATAAATGAGCCTAGTCACAGCTTGTTTTGTATCTAGTGCTAATGTTCATGAGCCTATTCATGAACATTTATTTATTTTTGTTTAGGCTTGGCTCATTTATTAAACAAATCTAAAATTAAGGCTCAATCTTAAGCTATTTATAAACGACTTGGTTCATTTACGACCTCCACCATTGAGCTTCCTAAATTCCAACAAATTAATGACTTCACTTTCATTATATGATATAGTGATTTGTGATATAATTTTTTCCTGAGATTCCAATAATTTCTTGTCACCGAATCGGTTTGTGGCTCCAAATGAATTCTTCAAATTAGGATCTAGAAATTAGCCATTTAGGGTCCGTTTGGATACAACTTATTTTGCTGAACTGAACTGAACTGAACTGAAAACACTGTAGCAAAATAATTTTTAAATGTGTGAATAGTATTGTGGGACCCATTTTTAATATTTTTTTTAAATAAAGTGTTCATAAACAGTGCGCGCACAGTACGTGAACAGTGCGCGCACAGTACGTGCACAATGTATAAACAGTATATTTACTGTTCATGAACAGTAAAAATTGTCTCAAACAGTCTAAAAAAGTGTATTTACTATTCATAAACAGTAAAAATTGTCTCTAAACCCGTTTGAAAATGCGTGTGTAAAAAAAAAAAAGGCAGCAAACGCAAACGGCAGACGCAAGTTCCTATCCAAACCCAGCCTTAGTTAGATAAAATTTCATTCATTTTTCGCGCCACAACCTCCTGGGCTTCTTTTGGGTCATGTGGCTGAAAAACTTGTATAACTGAATACTCAATTGAGTAATTAAGGTTGATCGAATTTTCAAGGTTAAGACTTAAGACTTAAGAGGTTATGAGTTATGACTAGAAAGAAATTAAAATATTGATTTTTGGTTTAGTGGTTTTTTTCTTTTTTGAGAAGAATTTTGGTTTAATGGTGATCCGTGATTGTATAATAATCTATATGTTTGCTTTAAGACAATGATCATGTTAATGGATGCCCTTAGGGCAATTACTAATAAACCATTTTAGAAAATTTTTGACACCACTTTCATAAAAAATGTAAAAGTCTGTCAAAAAAATTAATTATTTTTTTCTTTTTCCATAAAAAATTTCTAAAAATATTTCCTTAACTAATACTTTTAGGGCATTCGTTAACTTTTTCCTTAAGAATATAATTCTTTCAATGCAATATGAGTTTTTTCTTTTTGTGATTTTTGATGATATATTATTCAATGATTTTCGTGGTTGGTTCAATAAGATTTGTTTTCTAATTTTAGCTTTAGTGTGTGTTTGGATACATATAATCTAGCTTTTTGCATTTTAGCTTATGTACAACTTTTTAAAACTTTACTTTTTCTTATTTTTTCAAATTACGAGTGTTGGTTCTGAAAGTCCAGAACAATTGGCAAATCGTGAGCACAAACTTGTCTAGATATAGATTCCTAAGTCTATAAGTTCGATTAGACAATGGTTAAGGTGTTGCAAGTCAGAATACAAGAAAAAGGAAGCTACAGGTTCAAGAATTTGAAACATGCTAGGTTCAACTAATTGAGTGAATAGTTTCGATTGATCAAACGACGGGTTCTGCAGAATTTAATTAAAGCCCAACAATCCATCAAGCTCATTAAGTGATTAGGGTTTCAAATCTATTTCACATAGTATTTAAAGGAAACCCTAAAGCATGTTTTGTGAAGACTTTGGAGGTACTTTGTGAGATCTAAAATGTATTGTGCCTTCTCCTTTTAAAGTCACTATCGGAAATCATTATCATATCATTGGAACCGGTAGATATGAAGTTGCAACAATAAGATCATACATAGTTAGGAAAAGCCACCCACCTATTGGTGAGGCCAAAGTCTCCCCCAGCCCCAATATTATTAGCCAAATGTGAATTTACCAACAAAAAGGTAATGGAAGTTAACTATAACAAGTACCAAGGCCAAGCTAGCAATATACTAATATGGAATTTAAGAAGGTGTTTGGATTGAGTGAAAACTGAGTTATATAACTAAGTTTTCATCACCCATAATCCAAAACATGTGGAACTCATGAAGGAAATGTTATTTGGCAAAATTTCTTAGTCTTGTTCTCATCGCTCAAAACTCAAAAAATTGAGTTTGTGTAATGAAAACCGGAAATACATTTTTGTTGTTTCCGGATTACAGAAACAGAAATATAATGGCAATGTAGTAATTTTGCTCAACTAGTGGGTCCACCCACATGTAAAGTCACCACTAATGGCAGCTCACCAACGGCTAAATGCTGTTCACTTACTAGCTTTTATTATTATTTTTTTCACTCATTGGCTGAGTATTAATTTTCGTAGGTCCCATAGCTTTAGATAAAGTTGAGTTATTGAATTGAAATACTCAGAATTTTCAGCCAAACAAAAAATGAGCAAAGTTATGAGAAATTTTGAGTTAAAGAAATGGGAATCTGATAATGAGTTTGAGTGATGAGATTTGAGTGTTGAGATATGTAACACTTTATGATTGTATTACTAATTTAATTCTTATACGTAAATTAAAAAGGAGGCCCACAATTAAATGGATTTAATTGATTTGAGCCTAAGATATTAAAAATAAAATAAATGCTATGGAATAAGAAGCCTAAGTAAGGTAACATAAGTAAATATATGAGCCTTAATAAACTTTTAAAAACCCTAGTCTTTTAGCTCTTAAGATACACGTGTATATATATATATATATATATATATAAATATATATATCTGAAAGCTCGAATTTGTGTGAAATCACAAGAGTTGTTTAGAACCCCAAATTAAAACTACGGCTCGGTTAATTTTACTTTAACTTAAACTAAGTGCGGAATAGAGTAAATGCTGCGAGTAAATAAATAGTATAATTACTCTAAACCATATTCATCAAATCGCAGCAGTAAAATGAAAGCTAAAAGAGTATGGAAGAAAAATGCAAATACAAGATAACATGCCGATGTGTTATCGAAGAGGAAACCGAAAAACTCGGCGAAAAACCTTTCCGCCACCCTACAAACGGTAAATCGATCCACTAGAGAATGAGTTGGAGTACACAAATAACAAAAGACCCTCCAACCCTAGTCTACCCTATGTACTTGAGCCCTCCAAGTTCCTGCTACCAACTGACTTAACGAAGTCTTGTCTTCTCTAGCTCACCGAATCATGCAATTCAACCCAATTGCATCTACCAAACAAATGGCTTCTTCTAATGCTTCTCAGCAGCACCAAAACCTCACTTTACACTCAGGATGGGTGTGGTAAGTGTTTGGACTATCAATCTCTCAAGAATTTGGAAATGGAGAGGTAAGAGTTGAGGAAAAACCACAATGGACTGTGTAGAAGATTGTGGGTATGACAATCTCTCACTCTCAAGGGTAATGGCTAGGGTTTTCTCTCTGAAAAACACTCTTCTCAATATGTGGGTAATGTGGGTATATATAGTGTTGGTAGAGATTAGGTGTATCAAATATGACAAATTGGCAAAACGGAATGTTTTGCGGGTATCTCGCGGGAAGGCCTTACCCGCGAGACACTGGCAAAAACCAACTATCACCATCTGTCATGACTCTCCGCATTTCAGTCATGTGCTGGGCACATGCTTCACTTTGCAGAAAGGCTTCTCTCGAGCTACTTGCGAAAACATCTTTGATTTTCAATAAGTCTTGAGTCTTCATACTCTTTCTCACACACAACCCTTTCAATGAAATCTCACATAAAATACAAGGTACAAAAGATTGAACAAAATTACAATCAAATTTGGCACGGAATTAAAACCAACACAAATTAGTTGTAAATCACAACTTTAAAATATAAAAGATTTTCTTTTGTTTTAGCCGCAACACACGGTTGAACAACTTATTTTTTTCTACTTTGCGGCTGAACATGAGACTGTTGTAGGTATGTTTTCCTTTAGCTCTAAATTTAGGGAATTGAATATTCAATGGCTAGACTTGTCCCACGTTTGCAAGAAAGAGCTGTGCTTGAAATTACTTTAGTAATTAATAGGATAATAGACATCACTTTATAAAACCTAACCTATCAATATATTAAAAGAAAAAGGACTTCTAGGCATATGTTTGACCTATCAGTCTCCACCTATCCTTATATTAATGGAGAATATGACTTATAATTGTTATTATATTGGAGTAAGAATGATGCATATAGCCTTTTTGTTTTCCCATATTTTCATCGTTAGATATAGTCTTAACCTTTCAGCCACTAGCAGGTTGAGATGCCTTCTTAAAACAAGAAATTTCCAACAAAGAAAATATCTAGATATTTCTTATACCCTTTCCAATTACATCAAAATAATGCTTTCATTGTCTTTATATATTAGCAAAGAAAATGTCCACTAACTAGGAATGAAATTGGGCAGAAGAGAGGGAAAAAAATTTGACCAAAACTAGGCCCTACATATAGTTTGAATTATAAGGCAGCCTCAGTACTGAAATTAGAGTGACACAGAGAATCTAACATCTTCGTAGGCTTTAATATTGATAGATTAAACTATTTAAGTGTGAAAACTGATTTTAAGTGGGAAATTCATGTATTGATGAACCTATTTTTGATGTTGCTAGGTTCTAATTCTATTGATTTAGTGTGACTCAGGGGTGGTTGATTTCATATTTTGGCAAATAAGAGGTAAGTGGTGTTTACTAATTTTAGGGGTTTTCCCAAAATAGTGTTGATTATTAAATTATTTTATATCAAAGAAATATGTTATTATATATATAAATTGATATTTTATAAATGTTTGATGTGCACATTGACTATTTGTTTTATGAAAAACTTGTGGGACAACCTAAATTTATTTAAACTTGTATGTGTGAATATATTTTTATATTATTGAGAATTATGAATGGATTATTTTTGTGAGCATATTGAATATGTTTTGAAAACCTATGGCAAGTCATGATTTAAAGCTCAGTATTGTATTTAGTCCTTAGTAAGGGACAATCATACTGCAACTAGTCCTTAGCAATGGACAGTCCTAAAAAAGGGGACAGTGCACATTTGATAACTCCTTAGCAAGGGAATATACCATTAATGATCCGAAAAGGGAGCTCCTTAGCAAGGGAGTGCACCTTTAGGTTCTAAAGGAGCCACTCTTAAGAAAATGGATGAAAATGAGGTTCTAATCTCAAAAATGGGACAACACAACCCTGTCAACGGGGCGAAAACGTTGACCACAAGAAAAGCTTAAGAAATTGTTTATATGATGGTATTGAGATATATATATATATATATATATATATATATATATATATTATGATGGCTCACAATATAAAAATATATTTTTTATATGAAATATTTGATGATAAAATATTGATGAGTTACAAATTATGAATTTGTTGTAAGAATTATTTATTTGAAAGGTTTGTTCCCACATCCTAATGTTAGTGAATTCCACTTATTGCGTTATCTCACCCCTTTATTGCCCTTACAAATACATTAGATGGATCATTAGAGTAGAGATTTTTGGAAGACAACAGTTACGAACTATTTTGTGGAACTGAAGATTTTATTATTATTTTTATAGTATTAAACATTGTACTGGATAATTATTTTTGAGAATTCTTATCTTTAGTAGAATTAGAACTCTGACAATTATGATGAGATTTTAGGTTGTTGGTTACATTTATTTAATATTTTATGAATTATTTAATATTTATTTATCAATTTTGGGGCGTTACAAGATATGAAAATTGAGTTAGGGTACATACGCTAAAACATAGTGCACATGCAAGATTTACGTGCTTCATCACTTAGCCTACTTGTCGAGCCCTGAATAATTAATCCACGATAAACATCAAGTTACAGTGATATTATATTCAACTTTTATCACACAACTTAAGCTTATGCAACAAACTTGGAGACATAAAATCCTCTTTAAAAGCTTACAGACCCAACTCACCACAATTAAATCTTCCAAAGAAACTCCAAACACCGACTAAAGGAATAGAGCTCTTCCCTGCCAATCAGGGACGGAACCAGGATTTATACCTGAGGGGGCCAAAGCTTAACACCAAAAAAAAAAAAAAAAAAAAATTATGAAAATAAAAACTAATATTTATTTTATATTCAATAAAATACTACATACAAAATAAGTATTTCTTAAACTTTTCATATTATAAAGCATATCAACAAAGTATAACATACAAAATAATTGTTTCTTATTTTGTGCGTGATTTTTATTTAGTCCATATTTAAATTTTGTTTTTGTAGTTAAAGGGGCATGGATTTTATTTATTTTCTTGTAGGTTAATATCTAAATATTTTAGAAAAGAGACAAATATATATATATATATATATATATATATATATATAAAAGGGCAAATCTTAATTTTTTATACTAGTTTTTTTTTTTTAATTTTTTTTTTTAATTTGGGGGGTGGTGGGAATGGCCCCCCTCTGCCCCAACGTGGGTCCGTCCCTGCTGCCAATTGGAGAGAGCAAGCTTTTCTTGAAGCTTTCATGTGATGGGCTGAACCAAAATACAAGAAGCTTGGGTTTTTATGTGGATTTGTTGAGCTAATTTTCACACAAGTGTATTGGGGTTCTGGTTTCTTGAGCTCAAGCCGAAAGTGAAGAGGCAGAGAGAGCTGCTCCAGAGCTAAACACTAAACACACACAAGTATGGGTTCTTGATCTTGAGCCTTTGTTTAGTATCACCATGTCTTAGCCAAGATCACAAAGAATCCATGCCAATTGCTTGATAAAATACTACCATTCTATTACCCTTACATATATTGCTTGTTTGTCAATTTGAAACACAAAGACAAATCTTTCTGGTTCACTGCATCGGAGGAATTCCAGAGGTTCTAGGACTACTGAAGTAGGAAGGTAAGTAAACAAGATGTTTGCAGAAGTCTAGGGTAGCAAAGGTTGTACAAATGGAAATTGATTGCACATATCATTGAATCTTTACTAAAATGATTTCTGAGTTACACAATAAAGATACATATCTCACAAAGTAACCACAATCTGGTGCATTTGGTACAGATCACTAATGAACTTAGTACATAATTTGAAGCATGCAATTGCTCTTAAATAAGAGGTTACTTCAAATATGCTGATTGCTGGATGTGTTCACAGTGAAGTAATTGAGGCCAAGGAATTCCAATTTTGATATATAACAGTTGTAAAGTATGAGCTGAGGATTGTAAGTGTGAAGGCAACTTAGAAATGGTATATAGATGTAATAAGGTATCAGGTATGCATGTGGAGAAATTAACCGCGAGCCTGATATGTATGCTTACCTAACTGTAGCGCCTATTAAATACATGATCACCTAACAAAACTGCTACTTGAACATATGAGTATGCCATGAAAAAGATGTGTCAAAGAGACACTTCCACATGACAAATATCTCTCTCAATAATCATTCTTTTAAAGTCAGAATCTCTCTGTGTGCCACTCACACATACAAAGATAATTTCTTTTCCACTATTCTTGCTCGGTCTGTTATCCAAGGAAGCAAATATGGAGGATGAACTAGTGACAAAGCCCCTACTTTTAAAACAAGAGCCTGATAACATAAGCAATAGCAATGACCACGGTGATAGTAGTTGTGCTGGTGCTGCTGTTAGGCCAAATGAGTCCAGTGCCACCGTTATTCTCGTTATCAGCACCTTTGTGGTTGCTTGCAGTATCTTCACTGGTGGCTGTGTTGTAAGTACAATTACTAGTATTCAAAATCAGTAATATTAAGATTCTTGGGGCATGGGACAACCATATTTTGTCCACTTTGTTAAAGTTATGTTCTCAGGTCTAATTTGTTGATAAAGTTCATAGATCAACTTTAATTTGAAATTGGCGAATGTTGTTCCTATAAATAGCATTGACTTTATCTGTTCTCTCTCTTTGGAAGAATGACTGTGCTTTTATGACCTTTTCTTTTCTTTTCTTTTCTTTTCTTTTTTATTTCTCAGGACTATGTTTGACAAAGATAGGCCTTAGGATTGAATCATTGATCCTAAACCAACAAAATACCAGCTTTTGGTGCTAGTGTTTAGTATTTAGAGTTAATCCGAGGTTGTGCCTTGCATGATAAGCTAACACTAATTGAAATTGAGGTTTGTCTGTTTTTGGTTACTTTGCAGGCGGTATATTCATCACTTGCTGAGTCTGGAATCATTGCCGATTTGGGCCTCACTGTAGCAGAGGTACATACAAATTAAAAGAAACACGTGCACCTGCAAACATACACACCCATGAAAGTTGAACAAAACTGTTACATTGTTTTCAGAATTTATCTTAAAAAACGTTGGCTACAACTTTTGCAACTGACTTGATTTACAACTGCTAAATGCTAGGTACTCAAGCTCATGCTTCATTTTAGTACATGTAGTTTTCCCTATATTTTGCAAACATGAGGGCAAGGAAATTATGGAATTAGTGATAGGAAAAGGTAGCAATAATGATGGCATTTCTAGTAAGTAGAAAAGAATTAAGGGACTCAATAATCATGCTCAACTAAATCAGAATAATAGTCTTAAGGATTATAGTAAACATGCATAATAGGCCATGAATACTCTGCTCGCACTAATTGCAGAATGTGGAGCAAAACTAAAGTTTAGTCTTCGCTTCATAGCTAGATCAAATAAAGGACTATGTCACTTCACTTTTAACAAGTGGGAAGAAAACTTCTTAGCAGTGGGAAAGTTAAAAATAATTTTAAGTTTATTCAACCATCACTTAAATTGGTTTAATAAATTATTCTATAATTCTCAGTGAAATCTCTTGTTTCCTGATACTTCTGCTGATATAGTTGACTTCTTCCCCTTCCCCTCAAATGTGCAGTACTCAGTGTTTGGATCAATAATGACAATTGGAGCATTGACAGGGGCACTAGTAAGTGGGACGACAGCAGATCTCATTGGTCGTAGATGTGTATGTTTTTCAAGACCAAATAAGCATCTCTATATATAGTGATGAGTTTGTACTTTTAAATCTCAAGTAATTCCATGGATCTTTTTAATGTTTTGATATTCTGAAGCAGACATTCTGGATTGTGGATATATTCTACATCATGGGGTGGCTGGCAATAATTTTCTCCAAGGTTTCATGTCTTGTCTTTCTCATCACCCTCCAAGACTTCTACAAGATTTCTGATATAAGACATTGGAAGTAAATGTTATAGCCATAAAAAATAAAACTGAAAAAAATGGTTTCTTTGTGTGTGTATGTGTATATATATATATATATATATATATAGATTCTATAGAAGGTCTGATGTTATTAGATAAGAGTTCCAAAATAGTAAAAACAATATTGAAACATGCATATTGAATTGAGTTAGGGTCTTGGTCTGTTAGTTTTAATTGTCCATTATTTGTATGCTTTTATTTCATGGTATTAAATGTTCTGTTCTTGCTGAAAGGGTGTATGGTTGCTCGACTTTGGAAGACTATCACTGGGACTTGGAATTGGGCTTACCGGTTTTGTGGTAAATGTTGTAAGATTTAGATTTTGAAATTCACACACTTATGAATGCAATGGTTAATAGTATTATCATCCCACTGCCAACAGGGACCAGTGTACCTTGCAGAAATAACACCAAAGAATCTAAGAGGAGGATTTATGATAATCGCCCAGGTAAGTTGTGCCATTTCAAATTCCTGCATTTGAATGAAATCTTTCTTTTGTCCCATCATATCTTCATTTTACAGTCGATGGCAAGTTATGGCGCTTCTCTCTCCTTTCTCATTGGTTCTTTCATCAGCTGGCGCATGTTGGCCATTATAGGTAGATTTGTTTCATTTCATACTTACAAAACAAATGGTACTTCCTAATGGTTTCTACACATTTTCATCATCAGGTTGTGTTCCATGTTTGTTACTGCTCCTTTGTCTATTTTTCATTCCTGAGTCTCCTAGATGGTTGGTGAGTTAAATCTTTGTTAAATTCATCATCTAGTTGTTTATAAAATTCTCATTGTTTTTAATATATAGGGACATGCAGAGTTAAAACCATGTTAAAGACAAATTTATCAATAAACTTCTAAATAGATGGTACTGGACCACTGCTTCACATTTAAAGTAGTGCAAGAATGCATCAACATTCTCAAGATCAGTGCAAATTTCTGCAGGCAAAAATTGGCAAGGAAAGAGAATTTGAAGCTACTCTACAGCGGCTTAGGGGACAGAATGCTAATACTTCTCATGAGGCATTTGAAATCAAAGTAACACATCTAGTAACTTAACGCTTTGGAGACAGTACTCAATTTTCATTATTCACTTAAGCAAAAATTTCTTATCCATTATTACCATATTTTTGGCATCTACACAAAATTAAAGCAGGATTTATTGTTTTACAGGATTATATAGAAAATCTTCAAAAAATATCAGATGACAAAATTCTGAATTTGTTTCAGCGAAAATATGTTCATTTAGTCATTGTAAGCCATGTAATTTTTCTCCTATATTCTCCATCTTGTGCTACGTGATTTCTATTTGTTTTAATTCATGGATATGACTCCTACTTTGTATAGGTTGGAGTTGGGCTGATGGTAGTGCAAGGACTGGGAGGGCTCTATGGGTTTACGTTTTATATAAGTGAAATTTTTGATTCAGCTGGTAAATTGTAGACAACTACTATACTTCATACAGAGAAATAATGCACAAAACTAATGTTTACATATAAAAATATGTTTCTTTTGTGACAGGTATCTCTAGTACTGTTGGTTTTATAGTAGTGGCTATTCTTCAGGTAAAACTTGAATCTTTATAGTTTATATATTGTGATTCTGTTTGGTGAACTTCTCAAAAAATGAGATTTCCTCTGCAGATTCCCACAACTGTTTTGGGTGCATCATTGATAGATAAATTTGGAAGACGAACACTTTTGATGGTTAGACTATAAATATGTCTCTCAAGTTTAGAAAGCAGTTGGCCAAATATTTACTATTAAAATCTGCAATGTTTGCAAGCTTCTGCATTTGGGGAATGCTTAGGTTGCTTCCTTGCAGGATTATCATTCCTTTTGCAGGTTCCTTATCATAAAATTCAAACACATCTGTATTGATGATCAATTACTATAGTAATTTTGAATTTAACATGAACAGGACCATAACTGGTGGAAAGAAGTCAGTCCCATATTGGCGCTCATAGGTGTATTGGTAATGCAATTTTGGTTTTCCACTTTCTCTATTTACATAAGTAAATAAATAAAAAGCTATTCCATCCTTTGCACATGACTACCACCACTACTTTGGTGTACAAACTGATAGATAATTTGATACATATTGTAATTGACTTAACTTGTCTATTTTTAGAAAGCATTGGAGTCTAATGATTGTTTTTGTTTGTATAAGCTTTTCCACCTATTTCCTGCTGGTTTGGTTATAGAGTTAAACTGTTTGATCCTGCAATCAGATATATCTGGGATCTTACTCAATTGGCATGGGAGGAATACCATGGATTATAGTATCAGAGGTTGGTTAAAATTATTGGGCTTGCATGATTTCTTCTTCGCTGCAATGAAAAATCCAAAATAACCGTAAAATTATAGTTCATATCAAGTTATGGTTCTCTTTCTTCAGATATTTCCCTTAAATGTGAAGGGCTCAGCTGGAACCCTTTGCAACTTGGTCAGTTGGTCTTGTTCTTGGGTTGTTTCATACACTTTTAACTTCTTATTTGAGTGGAGCTCAGCAGGTGATCCCTCCTCACTTCTGACTTCCTCTATGTTTTCCAGTGTTCTTATGCCTAGTGGTGACTGACCAATGCACGCCTTTTCAGGAACATTTTTCATATATTCAAGCATTTGTGGTTTTGGCGTTCTTTTTGTTGCAAAACTAGTACCGGAGACTAAAGGGTGAACATTGGAAGAAATACACGCATCACTGACTCATATTTTGCAATGAGTAACATGAAAACACTAAAAGGTCTACCAATTATTGCAGTAACATGTGCTAGATGCAATGCATCAGCAATTCAGCATCAGTGATCTTAAGCAAATATTAAGATTTTAAGAATAAAGTTTTGGTTTATTTCCAATGATTAAATGACATTTAAGCAATACTAACTCCATGTGAACCCTCAGTTGGGCTCTCTGCTATGAATTGATCACACTTATCAGTCAGCAATATTGCAGTTGTATTCTAGAGGAAATGCAACAAAGCCAAACTTCTTTTCCAGTGGGAGCCAGCCTCATGGTTTTTTCCAGAGTTTACCTAATAGACATGGATAGTTATGTCCGACATGTCTCATCTATGTGTGAGGATACCTTCATAATTTCGTTTTCAATTATCTGTTGGAGGATTTTTTTTTCTTTCTTTTTTTAATTTCAAGCAATGTTTCAAAATCTACAAATAGAAGTTGTGAAGGAGAAAGCAACCTAACTACTAGGCCAAGGACCAATCAATGGGGTTGGTCAAAACTCAAAAGCCCTCAAGGTTAAATTAGCTTAAAAGTTGTGAAGTACTTGAAAAGTTAATTTGCAAAGTGACAATATTCCTACCTTTAAGTGATTTAGGAGGAGGTATTTTTAGGCTCTTATGGGTGGAGTTTGGTGAACACTTCCCCATAAAGTGGGGAAGTTTAACAACCCATTATCCTCTTAAGTCAATTGAGAAGACATTGTTAGAATTATGTGCCCTCAGAAACAATACTATGGGTGCATTTTAGCTCCAGGCCAAGGGTGTCCCTTGTAGCCTTTTGGCTTTTTTGCTGTCCCACATCAAGGAGAACTCCCTCCCCCCCAGGCCTTATAAGCACAAGCCTTATCTCTTAGACGAGAGGGTACCATCAGTTATACTGATGGTACCCTCTCGTCTAAGGCTTGCGCTTATAAGGAACTGATGGTACCCTCTCGTCTAAGGCTTGCGCTTATAAGGCCTGGGGGGGAGGGAGTTCTCCTCGATGTGGGACAGCAAAAAAGCCAAAAGGCTACAAGGGACACCCTTGGCCTGGAGCTAAAATGCACCCACAAATACTATGCATTTTTATTTGATAATAAAATTTTATTTTCACATTCATAATTTTTATAGGTATATTTCATTGTTTAAATGTGGCATGTGATGTCACCTCTGTAGAAAAATCATGTTAATGGTCAATGAACAAATACAAGGAGTAATGATTTTTCATAGATTATTAAATTGTTCTAGGTTGTGGATATTAATTGAATATTACCACTGAAGTCTACACTTGTTATGCTGCTATATGATAGGATGATTTACTCCATCATTGAGGTAGTGACTTTAAGTAGACAAGTGGGTATAATGTAACAAATACATACACTGAATTTGATCCAATCAAGGACACCTTATGGAGTGATCACTGTTAATTAAAAGGTTGTTCTATCACAATTTTTCTATTGTCCTCAAACATAAAGAGTTTGTGTGTATTTATTTATTATGCACATAACTTTGACAATGTCAACTAATGATGCTAATTTTAAAGGCTATATACAGACACGTTGGGTTATGAGTGTAATGAGTAAAATATATAAATGCTCAATAATGAATCCACCAGTCTCTAAAAAAGATAGTATATTCAGTTAATTTTCATATTGAAGTTGGACTCAAAACAAAACCTGCCAGTGACATTTTTCAAAAATGTTTTTCATATATATAATATTGTTTATATATATTTAAAGAGTTTTTTAAAGATATTTTGGAGACCAAGGGAAATTATGAAATCAAGAAATTAAGGGTCACATAAGCTAGGGATATGACAGTGATATTAATCCAATTCTAGTGATTTGTGGGAATATAGTATGGTGGAAGGATATAGATATAAAATTGTAAGTAATGAGACCTCATTTGTAATTCTCCAATCTTTAGGGGTCAATTGCAATGTGTTGATGGACATTATTGCAATCTGTAGAAGTTCAAATATTTTCTTGATATGGTTGAGAAAATTAAGGAATAGTTTTGAATAAGTTTCAAGATAAGTCAATAACGTTCAAAAAAGCTATTGATGAATCCTACAGCTGAAGATTAGGATCCCTAAGGATCCCACGTCCAATTTATCTCTTGGGTTTTAGAAGTGTTAAATAAAAATAAGATTTTAAAATATCATATCAGTGGTTGGCAATTAGAACTACTGAGTAATATTGGAGTCTTTTGCAAACCCAAAAAGAAATAGACAGAGAGACGTGAATACCTTCAGAGGCAACACACTTGGGTTGCTAAGAGAGGTACGTAGTTTTGTTCTACTTAGAATTTATGGTTGTGTGGTACAACGATCTTTAAATGAAAATATAAATTTTGTTTTATATTACTTCTGCAAAAACTATCAGACATGACCCTAGGGTGTTGTCCTTGACGTTATAGGTGGATAACCCATTCTCTTGTATTGGAATTATGTGATTAAATAATTACAATTATTATTTCTCAATAGTTCAAGCATTTGGAAAAATTGACAATTTAACACCTTGCAGTATTGCATGCAAATCAAAGGTTGGTACAAGGTGAGAAACGGGGATTGAACATCCAACGAATTCTTTCGTCTCAAACACGCCATTTATACTGATATTCTTTGTCACCAACTAATTTTGCTTGGATATAACTAATCCTCACAAGATCGTTTGAAAGGTTTCACTCTGCTAAGCTCGAGTCTTCCCTCTTGGGACCACCAAAGGGGTCGTGGACCCTTTGGGCCTACTGCTTGGGAGAGTCAACCCTATTAACTGCCCGTAGCTTTCACTTTGTCAGGGGAGGAAAAGAACGTGAAAACTAAAATAAACCAACTAAAGTTTCTGTGGCTTCGTTGCTGAAGTTAGGGGACTCACCAGTACTATGGGTCTGTTTGGATATAGCTTATTATTATTGAAAGTTGTTGAAAACTGAAAACTGAAAACATTAGCAAAATAATTTTTAAATGTATGAATAGTATCGCGGGACCCTTTTTAATATTTTTTAATGCGTGAACAGTGGCTGTGGGTTCCAAGAATAGTGCGTGAACAGTCTCTGACCCGCGTCAAAAAAAAAAAAAAAAAAACTGAAAACGCAATGAAAAAACGCACCGCAACTAACCTAGGTATCCAAACCCTCACTATATAGCAACTGTAGGATGGTGAGTCCATTATGCTTCCCTTTATTTTCAAAAATTCTAAGAACCATTCACATGGCAAACTGTGAATGGTGAATAAAAAGTTGAGTTCATGTTTAAGTATCGTGCAACCAATCATAGTTTGTCACATAAGATAGTTATAATAAAAATTATATTATTTTATGTGTTATTAAAATTACTCTTTTATTTTACTATTCTAATTTCTAACAAGATGTATCTCGATTTCAGTAAAAACAAATTGCAACCGGGCAATTGGCTATTCATCTATCAGTGAACTTGTGGTGCTCGAGGCACTAATTGGCATCGGTCCATTCGACATGTGTGGGGTCATGATCTTAGGAATACCCCACCCCTCCTTCATTTCTCACTTTACCTCTCCTTTGTCCTTATTCTACATTTTTTGACAAAGTGAAAAATCAATGGACAAGTCCAAAAGAGAAAACACTGTGAGTGTTATCACTAACCCTAAAGAAAATTCCACTATTAGAATTGAAGTTTATAAAATTGAAATATATCATTTCATTTTTCTAACTACTATCTTTATTAGTATTTAGAGATGCCACGTTGCTCCAATCTGCTTGAACTCTTCTAAATTAGAATTTCTTGCATGAACTTCAAGGACCACCTTGAAAATTCTTTTCCTTTGTAACGAACAGCTGGGATGGCATTACGACTTCAGCCTTGATCACCAACTATAATAACCAATCTTCAAATTCACTTGTTGAACTCTCGGTAGTTGTGAATATAGAGGTTCGGGGCTTCTTTTGATGTCATAAATCACAAGTTCTCTAAAAACTTTACAACCAACTAAATGAGCCTAATGAGAATTGGTATTCCCGATTCTCAATCAATCAAGATATAGTCGAGAAATCTAACACTTCCTTTATTCTAAGCTAAATCTTGGAAGACTTAGTCTTGAACTTGAAATAAAACATTAAAATTCAATCAAGGCTTATATTGTCATGGATTTGTCAACACTATTATACATAACATGGACAGGCATGCAGGGGGTATAATATAACATAGAACAAAACTTATGTACAATTAATTCCTTGGATATTATATCTTAGATATTTCAATTAGATTAAACCACGTGATTGCATTGGCTAGTGAGCCATAAAGTAAATTTAATTATCCATGAGAGATGATAACATATATTGTGTGTTCTATTAGTCAATGCAATCTAAAAAACTATACTTAAGTTCTGTCCTACAACATATAAGGATTAAGGACACTATTTAAACAAAAAAAAAAAAAAAATTAGACCCAATTCCTCAAGTTTTTTTTCCCCCTTGTCTTCCACTCATGCATGACCTCTCTTAGATTTCATAAAAATGGGAAATTAAGTAGAGCACATGGTACGACTTCTTTTTTTTCTTCCACTCATGCATCCTTAACCAATAGATTTCAATATCTTCTCTCAATGGTTTTGGAAGACTATCATGCATAACCCATTTCTTCTTCCAAAAGTTAACCACATTTTGTCAAGGGACTCCAAAGCTACCACCGCCCTCTCGTTGTCTTACCAAATGAAACCTAACAAACGTTTTCATTTTTCAACAACCCATATTGACTCGTTGTACCCCAACAGAACTACAAGGGATAGATTAGTTTATTTCATTAGATTTATCTTGTTTAAAAAATAAGCTATCAAGTATAGTTGTAAAAGAAAAAAAAAAGTGAGTCTTTCGAAAACTATGCCTAACCAAATAATTAAAAATAATAATAATACGTTTAACCAAATAAACCCTCACTTTTGAAAACTTAGAAGTATATAGTATCAAATGAGATGTCTAATTTTATCATATGCCAAAATGATCTAGTCTTGAAATTAAGGAAAAGAGAGAGAGAGAGAGAGAGAGAGAGAGAGAGAGAGAGAGAGAGAGAGAGAGAGAGATGTGGTCTAGAAAAAATGAGGAGGAATGTTGTATTCACTTCATATTGTTGGTGAAAAAAAAAAAAAAAAAAGCAAGAAGAAGAAGATATTATACACAAATTAGGGATAAACTATATCAAGGTAAAACATTAGTTAAAATATATCAAAACATAGGAAACCATTAAGGTGTGCCCATGTATGCCTTTTTTTTCTTTTTTCTTTTTTTTTTTGTCCTTCTTACTTGTCATTTTACTATATTTATGAGCAACCAACTAGCTGTCGAGCAATGTACACAGTCTCCTCTTTCTAATAACAAGTAAGAATAAAGTAAAAGTACTAGTGTTTTACAATGCAATAATAGGATCCCTCTTTTTTTATTTTGAAATAGAAAATAATAATAATAATATTAATAATAATAATAATAAGTTTATGATTAAGATGAAAGTCAGAGTTTGGACAAATTTTAAAGATTTTCTATTCGCTAAAAGTCAAATTTAAAAGGTTTAATTATTTTGTCACACCGTTTTTTCTTTTTTCTGTTGTGGTGTCACATCGTTTGAAATCTCAAATCCTCATATTCTACCAAATAAGGAGTATACTTTATGCTAAGTAATTTTAGATGTATCATGCACAACTTTAAATTTGTGAAAACTAAAATGTTAATTTCTATAAAATAATCTCTAATATTAATTTAGGAATAGTGTTATCCGTACACCTAATAATAGTTTCAAACAAATACATATTGTGGGATTCATTTGCCTCAACTGATAAAAAAATTTATCTTGAAAACTTGATTAGCATATTAGTTTGATAATAAAAAACAATTATCTTAAACAAGCGCAATAGGTTGAAACTTTATCAAACTTTATATCAGACGGATACACATAAAAACTCTCTCTCTCTCTCTCTCTCTCTCTCATTAAAGACTTTGTCTATATATTTCGACTCATTCTCTTCTTACTCTTCGAAGAAATTATGGAGACAGAAAACCTGGAAGATGGACTTTTAACAACAAAGCCTAGAGTGAATTGCACGGACGTATCAGAGAGTGATTCCAAAGCCACACCTATTGTTATACTCAGCTCCATGGTCGCCTACTGTGGCTCACTAACTGTGGGGTGTTCTGTAAGTACTACTAGATTATCATGGCATTTGGAACAATGATTGATTTGTCTCATTTCATTTGGTCTTCTTATAATTAACGTTTTCTTCCCAAAAAATAAATGAAAAAGAAACTGCCTCCTTTTTTCCTAAGTAATCAAGTTGTCTCTCATTATGTTTTAGACTTCCTACTCTATCTCTTTGTTTCATTTTTTTTTAGTAATATCAAATTTTAAAAAATTATTATTATTATGACTAATGTTGAATTTTTCAGTATCATTTATCCAATATAGTACATTTAATTTTTTTTCAAAAAAGAAAAATAATGTGGCCTTACCACTGTAAAGAAAAAAAAAATCTCAATGTTTTCTTTTCTTGGTTACTTTTTTTCATTTTATTTGTTTGTTCTCTGGTGAGTTTCCTACCAATCAAACATGTTTAAGACTATAATATAGACGCCTTTATAATATCAAAAATTAAAATAAAGTGGGATTCGATCAAAATAATAATAATAATAAAGTAAAAAGGGTTTTTCTAAAAATATATTTTTATTTTTAAAAGCAGCTCATTCCATGGAGGAGAATGATTTCGCTAAACTGTGTCTGAAGAAGTTAATTGCTTTGCAGTCGGCATATTCATCCCCAGCTGAATCTGGAATTATGGAAGACTTGGGTCTCTCTATTGCAGCTGTAAGTATCAATATAAGTTTTATTTTTTGTAATATAAACAAGTGATATATATATATATATATATATATATATATATATAGACACAGACATACAAACAGGAAAAGTTGCCCCTGCTCTGATATTTTGTTCATGTTATAATATTCAATACTTTTTTATTTGATTAACATTTTAAACTTTTCCACCATTAAGTCATAAATTCTTATTCTTCTTAATATTTATGTCAAATTTCGTGTTAATTAAATATCATTTAATATTTAATCTATAAACTCACGTTCTAGCAAAGTTTAGATTTATATCAAAATATTAGTTAATAACAAATAGTAATGGAATAAATTCCTATATTAATTATTTATAACTGTGCACTAACTATTTATTCATTTGATTCTAAAAAACGATTTATTTATTTATTTGAATAATGGTCTAATTAAGATTATTTTTGGGCACAAGATTCAAAAAAGATTCAAATCCAACGTGTGTAGCTTCTGGAAATCCTAAGGGTCCGTTTGGATGGAAGAGTGGAAAAGTGAGAGGATAGAAAATTGTGAGAGAATGAAAAGGTGAGAGGATGGAAAATATTTAGTTTTCCCTCTTGTGTGTTTGGTTGGAGGGGTGGAAAAGTGAGAGAGTGGAAAACTCTTTTGTTTAGTTGGAGAGAAAAATGGAATGATGGAAAATGTAATTTATATAAATTGACTATTATACCCTTGTTACATAATATGTAAGAAATAGATTTATTTGTACTCGTTACGTAATATAAAATTTATCACATCATATATATAAATTTTTATTATTATAATGTAAAAATTGCAATAATGTACAACTTGATGTGATCACGCTGAAAAAAAAAAGTGCTACGTCCTTAACATTTTACAATATTTTCACAATAAATTATATGTGATAAGTTATTACTGATTTTAATTTGAACACTTCACTTAAATATTTTTTTTATCAGTATTAGTTAGTAACAACCCACCATTTAAAATTTATTGTGAAAATATTGTAATGACGTTTCTCAACTTTTATTTCTTTTTCTTTATTTTATTTTTCCCTTATCTTTTTTTTTTATCCACACGTTTCTTTTCTTTTTCTTTTTTTCTCCTCCACATCTTTCCCTATCTCTATCTTTACTTTTCTTTTTTTTCTTTTGTTCTCCAGCACTTGTCTAAGCTCTCTCACTTTACTCTTTCTTTTCTTCTCTTCTGCTCCACTGGTGCTCTTCGCTTTTTTTTTTTTTTTTCTTCACTTCTTCTCTTCGTCTAGTCCACTGGTGCTCTCCACTTTACTTTTTTTTTTTTCTTCTCTACTTCTCTTCGTCTACTCCACTGGTGCTCTCCACTTTTCTTTTCTTTTTTTTTTTTTTTTCGTTTCTTCTCTTCGTCTACGCCACTGGTGCTCTCTTCACTTTTCTACACAGATCGGCGTACATGTTTTTTTTTTTTTTTTTTGTTCTGGTTTGATTAGTTTTATTTTATTGTTCAGATTTCATTAGACTTATAAGAAAGATTGTTTTTGTGTTTCAAATCTTTTGATTGGGTTTTGTGTTTTTGTTTTGATTGTGGTATGTTTTAGTTTTCTGTGCTAAGTTCCGGTGTTTGGTAGTGGTGCTGGGTTTGGTGGTTATTTCCGGCTTCCTTTTTCTTATTTTGCCGCGTTAGGTTGTTGGAGACATTGGAAGAGGGTATTTGGGTAATTTCACGGTAAGAGCAGTTTTCTCTCCACAGTTTTCCTCCCGATTTGGGAGGAAAAAAATTGGTGGGCCCGGGAGGAAAATTTTCTCCGGGTTTTCCATCCTCTCTGTTTTCCTCTGCATCCCAAACAGTGAAAAATACTGTTTTCCACGCCATTTTCCACCCATTGTTTTCCATCCTCCCTATAATCCCTCCAACCAAACATAGTGTTACTAAGTGTAGGCCTAATATAAGTAGAAAATGCCCAAAACAGAGAGGGTCCATCCAAAGCAATAGTCCATATGTGGAGTCAAGGAATTTACATATGTAAATAAAGTTTTAGGTACCAACACTATGACTTATGATAAGTTATTACTTATTATTAAAATTTTAACACAATAAGGTTATGTTTAGTTCAGAAGATGGCAAAGTGGAAGAATAGAGAATATTTAATTTTGTGTTTAGTTGGATGAGTGAAAAAGTGAAAGGATAGAAAAAAGTTGGTTGAGAAAAAATTGGGAAGATAGAACATGGAGTTTGTAAAATTTACTCCAATACCCCTATTAGATAAATTAAAAAAACAAGAAAGTGAGGGGGAAAAAAAAAAAAACAAACAGCAAACAAATGAGGAAAAATAAAAGGATAAAAATAAAAAACCCAAAACATATATTGAAAAAAAAAAAAAAAAAAAAAAAAAAAAAGGAAGTAGAAAAATCGTTGCCCAAAGATGAAATAGAAGAAGGGAAAAAAAAAAAAAAAAAAAAAAGGAAAGAGAAGAGAAGAAAAAAATGAAATAGAAAAAAGCATGGGGGACGAAATAAAAGCAGACGAAGAAAAAAGAAGAAGAAACCAAAACAGACATGGTAATGTGGGGACAAATTTGTCCAAAATGGTAGTCTCTCATTTTATCTCTATTTTGGGGAAATTATTTTTCGGTGGGCCAGGAGAGAAAACTCTTAGGCCCCACCAGTTTTCTCTCCTAACCAAATACAAAAAATTATCATTTTCTCTCCACTTTTCTTTCTACTTTTTTTCATACTTCCTAAAATTCACCCATCCAAATGTATAAAGAAAAATATTATAAGGGTGGAAAAAGATTTTCTCTAATTGAATCATTCGATTCTCTCCCACTTTTAACTGGATGACAGGCATTATTTATTTAATTTTAAAATGTCACATCAAACAAAAATTGGATGAAATTAGAGGATTCAATATTGAGAGAGAATCTCATCCTAAAGGGCATATTGTCACATCCTATAGCAATGTTGTGATCTAGCATTCGAAATGCAATACTAAAGATGTTGTACCTTTTAGAATTTAAGATCCAAAAATTGTACCAGGTGCAATTGAATCCAATAACATAAGAAAAAAGTTAACGGTATTACACCAAATCTCAATCCATGTCGATTATATGAGAAATGAAGATTTAAGGCATGTGGCTAAAGAAATGTTACTGTCATAAATGTTATCTAAGGAGTTTTATGTTTTGTCAACCTAGTTCCAACAATACACTTTTTGAAATGTGTTTAATATGATTAGTTTTTATAACCATGTACGAGTGTGTGTATATATATGTGTCTATTTATATATTTGTGACTTATGTACAATTTCATTTTGTTTTCAAAGGTCAACCTTTCAAAAGAAATATTTCCAATTCCATATCATTGTTTAGAAATATTAGCTTAAACAGGCCACACTTAAAAATAAATAAAAAATAAAAAAATAAAACAAAACAAAATCTAGGACCACAACTTTTTCACAACTATGAGGTGATAGATTATGAGTGATGGAGAAAAAATAGTAAGTATATATAAAAGTGATAGACAGTTACTAACAATTGACAAAAAAAGTTGTAGATCTAGAATTGTTGCACTAAAAAATCCCTCAGGCAAGGGTTTTGAAGTCAGTGGGCTGCCTATATGGGCCCATGTTTGGGCTTACCTAAAAGTCCCAACTGCCAAAACACAAGTGTGGCATCTATCTTGTTTTAATTTACAACTTGTTATCTTGATTTTTCCAATATACTGTCATATTTATTTCACATTTTTCTGTGTTTTCATTCAATTACATTCTTGCCTTCACTCCAAACTCACTGTGCAGTATTCAGTTTTCGGTGCAATGGCAACGGCAGGAGGAATAGTAGGTTCATTTGTTAATGGAAAATTAGCTGATGTTATTGGAAGGAGGGGTGTAAGATTCTTTGGTCACCCTTTTATATATATATATATATATATACACATATGTGTGTGTGTATCTTTAAGCAGTCAGACTGCTTTTCATAACAAAAAAGATTTACTGCTTTCTCAAAATTTCATGAATCTTACTCTTGAAGTTGTAATGCAGACATTGTGGATCTCTGAGATATTCAGCATTGCAGGGTGGCTTGCTATAGCATTCGCAAAGGTGTGTCTTACTCCTTTTCTTCCCCTCAAAGATGTTGCATGCACGTCTTGAATTTATGAAAATAACTTTGAATAAGACACACCTTTGCGTAGGGGTGTGCATGGGTCGAGTTGGGTCGAGTTGAGAGGATTTTTTGACCCAACCCACCATGGTGGGTCAAAAAAAATTTCAACCCAACCCAACCTATCACATAAGTCCAACCCAACCCACATGGGTCGGGTTGCGTTGGGTTAAACCTATGGGTTTGACAAATTATTATTATTATTATTATTAAATTAAGTAGAAAAAAAATATAAATATTAATATATTAAAAAAACTTAAAGATTAGTGTCAATGTAACTCTTTAAAGACAAACAACACTAATGACTAAAAAACAATAGTAATTTATTAGGGTTTGTATGAACTAATTGACTTTTATATAGGATAGGAAGAACTGGTTATTTTAAAAAAATTATTAATTATATAATTATATATATATATATATATATATATATATATATATATATATATATATAAAAGTGCCCTACAGCTGATTTTAAAAAAAATTATTAAATATATAATATATTTTAAATATATATTAAATATGGGTGGGTTGAGTCAGGTTTGGCGGGTTTGTAATTTTATGACCCAAATCCAACCCGACCCGCTATAAAAAATTTTTGTAACCCAACCCAACCCACCAAGCCTTAAAAACCGACCCAACCCGGCGGGTCGGGTCGGGTTTGGCGGGTTTGTGGTTTTCTGCACACCCCTACCTTTGCGAATGCCCAACTTTTTTTTTTTTGGTTAAAAATATATATTAATTGTAGATAGATATTTTGAAGGAAGAAACTAAAAAAGTGGGTTTGCTCTAATAGGCTTGTCCGGTTGTCCCACATTAGAATTTTACGGTATTTATGGCAGGTATATAAAGTAACACAAACTTAAACAAATCAAATAATTGAGAGAAGCTGTGAACATATGTCTCTAGAACACATCATGCAATGCGTGAAAATTTTGTAATTTAAATAGTGTATGTGCTTTTTAAAAATATTTTCTATTTTTATAAGTTTTATTTAATGGAACATATAATGTATTTTGCTTTTTTGTTTTTTAAATACATAATTATAATTTTTTTTTATATATAAATGGAGAAGATGTTATCAAAAAGAAAATTTTTTAAATATACTATAATTGTTTAACTAGTTTGAACACATTCAAAATATTAAAAATAAAATTTACACCCTCATTTTATGGGACACATGTAAGATATTACATTAAGTTTTAATTATTATATAAGTTTAGAATTGTAGCTTTATTTTTCTTTTCAAATATTGAAACCTTTATTTTAAGATAATCTTTCAAATATTTATCATTTTTATTGCTTTTTATGGCTCATATCTTAATTTAAATGACTATTTTGTTTGTATTTTTTACCCAAAAAATAGAGAGTATAGTCCAAAAATGATAAAATTTCATATTTTTCAACTCAAAAATTAAGGAGAAAAAATAATTTTGAGCCCAAACTGAAAAGGCAACCTACAAAAAAAAAAAACTAAGTTAGGGTCTAATTAGTTCAAAAATTGACCTAATGGTAGTGGATCAAATGGACCAAAACAAACCTAAGTAGACCGAATAGACTGATATGAACCAATTAGACTGAAATGCTTCACTTATGTGACTTAAAAGGAGCATAACAACAATAAATAATAAACTTAGATATTCATAGATATAGAAACTTAATATTACAATCTAAGTGGGGGATTGGTAAAAAAATATTTTGTAGATTGCGGTATGGAAGGAAATGGTTTTGTGCATTTGGCCTTGTCCTTGAAAGTTTACAAAGCTTTTGGTGGGTATATATAGCAACACAAAAATCTTCAAATAAAATAATTGACAGAGCTAGGCTCTAGAACATGCACGTGTGTGACTTGTGGCACACTTGGCATGTGCAAGTACGGCATGTTATTTAAAATAATTAATTTTTAAAAGATAACCCTTTTATGAAAGGCTATGAATTATTCCAAAAATTCAAGTTGTTCAGAAAATTATTCAATTCAAATAAAGAGTTTGCTTCCCTTGGAAATAAATGTTTAATCTTCTCCTTCTTTCCTTCCCTTCAATGATGATGTATGTCTTCAATTTATGAAAACAACTCTACCTCTAATGTCTATTTGGTTGAGTTACATGGCCATTATCTAATTTGTTCTCAAAATATGAAATGGGAATCATTGTAGTAACAATAACATTTATAACCTTACATTGAAGTTTCTGCCAACATTTAAATCAAAATGGTTATATACCTTGGATATTTACAAAGATCCATATCATGGAAAGATCTTTTAAAATCATTATGGAGCAATTCAGTTGGATCTTTTGTTTCCCTCTTTTTCTTTTCACCCCTCAATAGTAAATCGGCCTCTAAAATAAAAGGTTAAAGCTGTCTACCAATCATCTCTCCTAGACCTCACAAAAGTGAAAGTTTTGTGTAGTGAGTACGATCTCATTAATAAACTAGTTGAATGCATCTTATAGAATGCTTGGTGGCTGGACCTTGGAAGACTATCTCTGGGAATTGGCAATGGGCTTATTGGCTATGCGGTAATTGTAATAAGATCTTCATTTATTAGCTATTTGTGAAACTCATAATAGTAACAGTACTAATACTCAAATTCTTGTTTTCAAGACAGGTTCCCGTATACCTAGCAGAAATAACCCCTAAGAACTTGAGGGGAGGATTTGCTATTGCTAGTCAGGTATAGTAACTCTTAAGGTGTTTGGATTGAATAGCTAAACTCATTGTTTATGGAGATGTAATTTCATCAAGAGTACAGTTGATGGCATGTTGCGGCCTTTCTCTGATGTTTCTCATTGGAAATGTCATTACTTGGCGCATCTTGGCCTTAATTGGTAATTGTGTTAAGCTTTTCATTGTCTTAATGAATTAAACTTCTATGTGTCAATTTCACTTTTTTTTTTAATCTGAAATTTTTTCAGGAACTATTCCATGTATGCTAGAACTTCTAGGCTTGTTGTTGATTCCAGAATCTCCAAGATGGCTAGTGAGTCCAATTTAAAGATCCTAGTTAAGATGTTATGTTTGTGATGTGCCATTGTATAGAAGGGAAAGATTAATTGTTCTATTTTTACTTTCATGGCTGTTAAAATGGATGCTTGAGAATATCTCAAAACTTTCGTAGTTTATTGTAAGTTTGTAACATATATAGATAGCCTTAGCATACAAAGTAAAGGAAAAGTGAGCATCCATTCGAATGTTCAAATGATAATATAATTGCCTGCAGGCTAAAATAGGTAAAGAGAAAGAGTTTGAAACTTCTCTACAATACCTTAGGGGAAGGAATGCTGATATTTCTCAAGAAGCAGCTGAGATCAGAGTAAATTCTAACTTCTTATTCTTCTGAAAGAACTGCTAATTCACAACCTCAAGTATAACATAAATCTTGGGTTTTTTATGTTTCAATACTTTTACGTACGCAATTAGAAATGAGATGTGATACTTTGGTTTTGCAGGAGTATACAGAAGCCTTCAAACAGCATTCAAAAACAAGATTTATGGACTTGTTCCAAAGAAGATATGCTCATTCACTTATTGTAAGCTTAACTAGAATGAAAAAATGTAAACAAATTTAGTTGTTGCACCTTTTCCTTTTCGAAGCTACTCTAATCTCTCTACTATAATGAATTAAATTTGTTAATAAGGTTGGAGTTGGGCTGATGGTACTGGTACAATTTGGAGGGAACAATGTTATTGTTTCTTATGCAAGCTCTATATTTAACAAAGCTGGTAATTAAGTTAAGGGATTTTAGAATTGCTTCCATATGTAGTTGATGATAACATAAAAGACATGCAGAAAGGGTGATATGGATCACTGGCTTATGACAGGTTTTTCAACTAGTACTGGGACTATATCAGTTGCTATCATCCAGGTTCTTGACACTTATAACTGCAGAATGAATCAATACTTTTGGTTGTTACATTTTTAAGAAGTGTAAATGTTTGTTTGTAGATTCCAGCCACTGTTGCAAGTGTACTCTTAACGGATAAATTAGGAAGACGACCACTTTTATTGGTAAGGATGGCAAAGGATATATTATTAAGACAATAATTTACATCATCAATTAATTGTTAATGAAGTCAAGATTTCTTATAGGCATCTGCTGCTGGAATGTGCTTCAGTTGCTTCCTTTTAGGCTTGTCATTCTTGTTTCAGGTTTCTCCTAAATCCAAATTTTCAATATCCTTAATTTTCAACTCTTTTCTATTGCTGTTAGTAAAAGAATCATCCTTGAGAAATGTATGTTTGTTATGAGCAGAACCTCCACCAGTGGAAGGAGCTCACTCCCATTTTGGTGTATATTGGCATAGTGGTAACACAATTTCTGTGTCTCAGATTCTGTATAATTTCCTTACATTCTTAAAATGCCACTTAAAATACAAAAATCTCTAGAGGTTTAAGTTTCCTGTGTTCTTATTTTCAACGCTTATGGCCTAAATATTAGTACCTTACAAGACATCTAGCAGTCTTCTTAGGCTCAAAACCCTTTTATTGACTTTTTCTATGGCCAAAATCACTAGAATAGCTTCAATTTCTTGTGCCTTTGGAGTATGCCTATGGCTGTAATCATTGGCATGCCAAAGTATGCAATTTCCTGTGCTTCTTTTCCTTTGTATCATAACTTGATTCTTAAAAGAAGAAAGGACCTTAAAACTTTCTGTTCATTAAAAATTTCCACTAATTTTGTGCCAAGATATTAGGAAGTAGTAGTTGAAATTAAGTGACTAATATGTTTACTATTTAACACCACACCACACTCAGGGGTATTCTATAGCTTACTCAATAGGCATGGGCGGAATACCATGGCTCATTGTCTCAGAGGTATGCAGCTTTTCTTGTTAGTAACAGTAAGAGAGTCTTTTAATGAAATTCTAATGTCAGTTTTCATAACAAGAAGGTTTTTACATTTTAAATTAGATTGAAGGATCAGATTTGTGTGACAGGTATTTCCCATTAACGTAAAGGGTTCAGCTGGAAGCCTAGTGTCTTTAGTAAACTGGTCATGTTGTTGGATTGTAACATACAGTTTCAATTTTATGATGGAATGGAGCTCAGCAGGTAACTCTTTCTGGTATTCTTTGTGCCCCATTCTCTTCTTTTTGCTTATACTTAAAAAAATGTTTGGCCTATATATTATTTCAGGAACATTTTTCATATACATGGGCGTTTGCGGTTCAGCTGTTTTATTTGTTGCAAAGTTAGTTCCAGAAACAAAGGGGCGAGCGCTAGAAGAAATACAAGTTTCAGTTACCCATTCTCTACAATAAGATGGACTTTCCATTCTGTATATTGAGGGAACAAGTACATCTATCATAAAGTGTATAAGGTGTCTAGTATTTCTGTTTATTCAAGACGATTGATGAGCTCTGCTTATATACTGGAGTTGGAGGTGTATTCAGCCTATATGGCTTAGTTATGGAAGGGGTTTGGGGTCAAGGGGCTCCTAGCTAGTGAGGAACAAACTCCCCTTTTAGCATTCAGACAACTCAAGTCCACTTGCTTTGATAGCATGATAAATTATTAATTATTTCAAAAGTTTAAGCTATTAAGGAATGTTGAATTTAATCAATTAATTAATATTTTAACATGTGTATTTCCAAACTATGTATATTTTTATGTTCTCTAATTTGTGTGTTTCTTTGATTTTTATTCACTTTACCATTCTTTTTTTCAAATATGGGTGATTGCAGCAGTTAGAATCCTACTTAGACTTTTTTAGTTAATCAAAGTCTTGAATTAATAAATGAGGGGAAAGGTACAAGAAAAGAGCACTTGTAACTTGTAATTGAGTGGATGCATCCTTATTTTGTTATTTGTAAAAGTATGATGTGGCGTATTGGTACTAGAGGCGTAAAAGAGTGCTTAAAAGAAGGCTTGTACAGTAAATTCTTATTGAATTTATTTTGTTCTGATTTTGTTAGACCTACTTATGGCGTTCCTTCCATGAATTTCTGGTTTAACCAAGGTTTGAACCTCAAATCTCTTGTTCGATGGCAAAAAACTTTACTAGTTGAGCTAACTAGAAACCCTAACCTCTTTATAAAACTTCACTTCTACTGATGTAGTCATCACATGGCATGAGGCAAGACAATAAAGAGTGTGTTCTGTTATGGAATGGACCTAAACACGTTCTCTCAAGAGCTACCACCTGGGAAGCACGGATGCGGCGCCAGAGGAGCCGCTCCCGCTTCCAACGAGGCGCGACGCGATGACGCGTGAGGGACGCTGCTGACCATGAGTCGAGCTACGTCCTGCCACGTGTTTTTTTTTTTTTTTTAGCCAACTCGCGCCGACACCGCTCAAACTTGGGCCGATTTATGCTGAATTGGGCCGACTCGGGCCGTATTGGGCGAAATCGACGAACTCATCCCCTTACAGTAGTTTTCCAACACGTCGACGATTGCTAGAATGAACCCAGGCCATGGCAGAAGTGGCTATTGCTGCTGCTTCTTCTTCTTCTTCTCCTTTCTTCGTTTTGTCCGCTCGTCCTTTTCAATTCTATTTTAAATTGTCCTTGCCTTGTTTTACGTTTTCTTTTTGTTTTGTGAACCTAGCATGTGACTGGGTGTTGGAAATGATAAAGAGATTTGACAAAAGCTTTATTTCTATGGGCCCACATGTAATATATGAATAATAAAACTATTTTAATATTTAACTTGAGCCTTTATATTGCATTTTTAATAGTAATTTTTTTAAAGAATATTTTAATAGTAAAATTGTTTTAATAGTATTATTATAATTATTGGATAGATATTTAGACTTGAAATTGATAAATTGCTGAAATTAGCTTTCAATCTTGTGGAATGTTTTAGTTTCATGGAATGTTTTAGTTTCAATTTTGTGGGTTGTATTTAATTTATGAACATCATGTTTTAGTTATTATCTACTATTGCTTTTAAATTTGGTATATGTTTATATAATGTGAAAAAGTATGCTTAGCAATATATTAAAAATATAAATAAAAATATTTTTAATAATTTTTTAATCACCAAGTCTCGCCACACTCGCACCCACCTTTTTCAAAAATTGCTGAGTCCCGCACCTGCACCCGAGTCCCAAAACACACTCGTGCTTCATAGGCTACCACAGCCTCTTGTTGTCTTACCAAATGAAATGCAACACGTTTTCAAGCAATCCTTATTCGCTGGTTGGCCCAACCCCTAGAGAAGGTCAACTCGATAAAGGGATAGATGAAATCTTATGTTGTAGTGTGTTTGAAAATCATGTCAAAGATAGGGAAAGATGAAAATCTCTATCATCCAATGATTTTGGATTATCATTATAAATTGAATTTCCTGATGATCAAGCGTGTGTTTAGATGCATTTAATTTCATATATATATATATATATATATATATAAAGGCATAGGTATACTTTTTTAAATTTTAGGCTCAATATTATAAGATGTACCTAAAAGAAGTATGGTTTTAAAATATAATAATACCTAAGCACATATTCTCAACTTAAGCACATATTCTCAACTTTACTTTTCATCTACGACTTCAACTCACATGTCTACAACCGACATAAACTTGAAAGTATATAGTATCAAATGAAATAAAATTTTATCAGGGCAAAATGAGATCTAATTTTTGCTTTAAAAAAGACAAAAATAATTTCCTGATTAAGATGTAATTTCAACAAATTGAAAAAAATTTATACTGTGCTACATGATTTAAATCCCAATATTCCATTAAATAAAGATTTATTATGATTATAATTATTGATTTTAAATGTATCTGCATTACCATGGTCGATAACAATTTGTTATCTTGAAGAGTCTCCAATTAATACTTTAATATAATAAAGGAATACTACTTCACACAAAAACTTAAATTTATAAGTTTTGGGCTTATTATGTTATATTAATAATTTTTCACTTTTTTTTCTTAATGTGTGATGGGTATCAATTCTTCAAATTTCACTTGTCCACCCACAAAGGACCCTTCCACCTTACAAATGTCTAACTGTGATTGTCCAACTGAGAAATGGTTGAAGGAGTAAGGACAAGAACTCTATATGGGAGGGCGAGGATTCATGAGTTGAGGTACGTAATTCTCACTCCACCAACTCACAAACTCCAAAAGTATCATCGCCCTGCATCAATTATGCCATGACTCTGGTAAATGGAGGAAAGGGAAGAAGTGGTAATTGGCGTAATGGGTGCAATGCCAATGGCATTGATGAAAGGTGAGAGATTGAAGATTTGTGCCCATGACTAAAGATTCTAGGTTGGTGGAGCAAGAATAAATGCAATTGCACCCATTAAGGGTGTGTTTGTTTAGAAGTGAAATAGGGTGAATGGAAAATTTTGAAGAGAAAATAAGAAGGAAAACTTTTTTGTTGGGTGTTTGGTTGGAGGAAGAGGAGGGAAAAAAATTGATGAGGCCTAGGTGTTTTCTTTCCGGACCCACCAAAATAACTTTTGCAATTTTTTTTTTCCTTTAGACGTGATTTTTTTTTTTCTAGATATAATTTTTATTTCTATATATTACTAAAAGCTGAAGCGTAGCGTTTAATGTTGATGCGCTTACGTTGAGCCACGTCAATGTCCATGATATATATATATATATATATATATATATTTTTTCTCCTACAATTTTAAAATAATTTTTTAAATTTCAGAATAATAATAAATATATATAATAAATCTCAACCCTATCTCTATCATAAAGCCCACTTCTTATCTATTTAATTGTACCATGAAGCCCAAACCCAAAGCCTTTTCAACTTAAGGAAAAACAGGAAATTTGAAACGTGAAAAAGGGTTTCAGAAAGGGTTTTGAAGAAACTGTGGGGAATGGCCAACAAACGGGAACAAAAGGAAAGGAAAAACTAACGGTTTGAATTTCTCCCACCTCTCTGTTCTATGGTTACGCATCCTTTCAAGGACAAACAGACGATTTGAAATTCTGCTCTACAGTTTCACATCGTTTCAACCTAAGGAAAACTAGAACGTTTGAAATTGTGAAGGGAAGGAATCTGATACCAATTGAACTCGTGAAAATCTCCCCACCTTCCTGCTCCACAGTTTCGCACTAGTAACGACCGTCTATCTGATTTCCTTCCTTCCTATCTTCCTCTCCTCATAGTATATAAACTGACAGAACTTGGATGATTCAGTTGGGGTATCTCTAAATCCCAACTCTTTTTGTGCTCTATTCTTTTGCTTAATGTTTTTTGTTTCCCTTTTTACATTTTGTTACTACCTCTTTCGTGCTATGGTGTGGGTGTTATGCTGAAATTTTGATTGCTGGGGTTTTTAATTGGAGCTCTGTTTTTTAGTTCAATATTGGCAGAAGTTGTACATTTTGCTACTGCCTCTTTTGTGCTGTGGTGTGGATGGTTGTTTTGATTGCTGGGGTTTTTAATGGGAACTCTATCTTTTGGTTCAATACTGAAAGAAGTTGCAGAAAAGCCGCCAATAGATTCTCTTTTGATTTATATGAATTGGTCCAATAGATTATTTAGTAATGAATTGCTATTCAATTTTGAATTATATGAATTGTGTAGGCTGTTCGGTTTTACTACCAAAAGATAATATAAAAGACATTGTCTTATTTCTAATAGATTCAATACTGACCGAAACTGAAGAAAATTACAATGTCATGTAAATTAATAGTTTCAATACTGACAGAAGCTGAAGAAAAATTCTCAACACAACATTTATACTTGTCAACTTTCATCCAAAACATTGTGGGTCAACTTTCATCCAAAACATTGTATCTTGCCACAAGTTGTGATGTAGGAGGCACATCATCACCTTCCATAGTATCCCACATGCTGGATTGTTTCTTCAGTTTATGTAACCAAAAGAATTAAACAAAAGAAACACGGCATTGCTCAATGAGTTGCTTTGCTAGAAAATTACATTGTAAATAAAGCTGGATTATTTCTTCAATTAGAAATAAAACAAAATTGCTTTGCTGTGGTCTGGATGTTTGTTTTGATTGCTGGGGTTTTTAATTGGAGCTCTATCTTTTGGTTCAATACTGACAGAAGCTGAAGAAAATTACAATGTCATATAAATCAATAGATTCAATACTGACAGACATTGCAGAAAAACAGCCAACAGATTTTTTATTTATTTATATGAATTGGTAGTAATGAATATCATTTAGATTATTTTTTGATTTTTATGAATTGGTAGTAGTGAGCTGCTTTAGTGGAAAATTATATTGTAAATAAAGTTGGATTGTTTCTTCAATTAGAATTAAAAATGAATTGCTTTGCTGGAAAATTCCATTGTAAGTAAAGCTGGATTGTTTCTTCAATTAGAAGTAAATTTTATATCTTTTGGTATGCTAAAATAAATTATCTGTAATGAATTTTGCTGGAAAATTACATTGTAAATAAAGTTGGATTGTTTCTTCAATTAGAAGTAAAAATGAATTGCATTGCTGGGAAATTCCATTGAAATTCCATTGTTTCTTCAAGACTGCTGGCTTTTGTAAGTTGGGTCCATCAAATTAACAAATCTGATTTTTTTTTTTTTTTCCATTAATCTTTCTTTTGTTGCTTAATATAACATTGCAAGTTAGATTTTAGATGGTGTTTGCTCTAAAACTCATGGATGCTTTCTCAATGCAAAGGATTTGGACAATTTTTTAACACATCAGCCAAGTAAATCATAAGTTAGAGTTTCTCAGTTGCAGTTAACCATTGTTAAGGGTCATTTTCGTAAAGTCAGCCAAACCCAGCATAACAGACAATAAGAGTGGCAGGAACAGAATAAAACTATTAGGCCCGAGCGGCAGGAATAACAGAACACAGGCCCATAACACGAGTAAATGGGTCTTGAGGAAGCAAATGGGCCCAAAGGGCCCGGAAAGAGAGAAATGACACCCATAGGCAATGTATGGTATGAAAAAGTGAAAATGGGCCGTGGCAGGCCTAAGGCAATGTAAAGAAAGTAGGGGTTAATGGCAAGCCTATGAACCCTAAGGATGAGAATGAGAAGATTGGGCCGAGGAAGCCCAATCAAGTTAGTAAAAGCCCATGGGAACACAAAGTCAGTAAATGGGCCGAGGAAGCCCGAGGAAAGTAAAAGGGCCGCAGGCCTAAAGAAAAAAAGAAAGGGGCAATGGAGCCCATAAAGTAAGAACACCAGCAGACTTTCTTAAGTCATTGGGAGAAGAAGTGAAACGGCAAGTTTGAAAGAGGCCTAGCAGGGAAATGTTATCATGGCAGGAAGAGCCAAGTAATGAAACAAGACATAAGCATAAACCGAGAAATGGGCCAAGGGAGATGTATTAAGAAAAGCCCAATCCCAAAGGGAGGTAGTGGAAGTGCAAACAGCCCGCATAAAAGAACCAAGAAGAATGGCAGACGAATGCAAACAAAGCTCCATTAGCCGCAGGCAGGCTTTGAACGCACGTAACAGGGGAGCATGCGCAAAACCCAGGTGCCACAAGCCTGTACCTAGCCAATATGGGTCGTGGTGGGGCCATGGGTTAGTGGTAAGAGGTAAGGGGGGGTGTGGTTTGGTGGTGGGGAGGGGGGAAAAGATTTATTTTGCGTTCCCTGTCCAAACCCTTTTGGAGGTACGTCCTGCTGGGATAACAGACAGCCCAAAAGAGGTAAGATTGGAGAGGGAACATTGGATGCATGCCATAGGAAGAGAGAGAGAGCATTTAAAGCCACGGCAGAGAGCAGTGCCATGGCAGACAGAAACAAAACAAACTTGTCTTTGTCTGGCGAGGGCGAGCAATGTGCAGACGGTGGTCGGCAAGCATGCCCAGACCAGACAAAAGCCGTTAGAGGGTAAAATGGTAAAAGAACGATCACGGCAGGCCCTATAAAAGGAGCCTCGTCGTGCCCTGTAAAAGGGACCGAAAAACAAAGGAAGAAAATACATAAAAGGAAAACTAAAAGGAAAAAAGAAAATGAAGGAGGAAAAGATAAAAAAACCAAGAGTGAGGATAGGGGCATGCACCGATACATCTTTTCTCTTCTCTCCCCCTCAAAATCCTACTCTCTAAGGAACAATTAAAGAGTAAGAACATTCTTTGGGCATTTATTACTTAGGTCCGGTTCCCTCAAAGTCATTAACCCCAACGGCAGGATATTCTCCTGGGAGGTTAGTTTCATTGAGAGGAAACGTTCTTTCTCTTTAATTCTTGCCATCACGGTCTCAGTTTTGGTTTTGACATTCATTTTGACTAACTCATTGTTCAATCAATTGCTCTTTCTTATTAAAAACCATTATTATCATTGTCATTATTACTACTGCGTTATTCAGTCCTTGTTGTTAATAAAAGTTATTGTACTCTGTTTTTCTTTCATTACCATTATATCTGCCTGCCGTAATTTCATTGTAATAGCCCTGCTTGCCGGGAGGGTATTTCTGACGGACTAGGCCAAGTTTGTGCGCAAGCCGGCCCAAAGTGAGTTGCATTTGGGCCGGTCTCAACTTCTCTACTCAGAACATATCAGGGTCCATCACTTGCAGGGGGTAGCCCAGCCCAAACACAAAAAAGGCCCCTACAACCATGTGCCTTTTTTTCTCTTAATTGTCACACATTAGGAATATTTTATATACAATTTGGGTTATTTATTTATTTTTTATTATTAAATATGAAAATTCCAATTTAGGACCATTAAGTATTTAGGTTCAAAAAGTGAGCCAACAACTACTGCTCATGTTTCTCCTCATCTCAAACTGGACATGGCACTGGCCTTTTTTCCAAAGCCACCAATTAGTCATGTTTGGGCATTATTTTTAGAGATAGTCATGGTTCTCCTATTACAGTCCATACAAAATTAATTCCATGCCAAGGAAACTCATTGTGGATGACTGCCACACTCTGTTGAGAGCATTACACTCCTATCACAAATTGTGGATCGGGGATTTGATTGCGAAGTTTGCCAACTCACAGTTGCTGGCATCAATTGGGTTGCAAGAACCATGCTTGAAGGAAATTTTTGATGTGTTAGAACATATTTTTGTTGTAGTAGGCAAGACATATATCCTATAGGACAGTTTCTAGACTATCTAATCAGTCAGCGTACATATTGGCTAATAATGTTAAGAGTTAAAGGTACCCTCAACTTAGGTTGAGGAAAGCCATCTTTTCTCCTCTCTATTGTACACCTGGATTATTGTCAATAAAGTTCTACCGCTTTTGAAATTTTAATTAAAAAAAAAAAAATTGTTTAAGATGTATCATATATATTTCATTTTTGGAACTTTCCCATAGATCGCACGGGTTAGCGACTAGTTTCTTAATAAATTTGGGTGATTGCTTTTGTTGTCACTTTTTTTTTTTTTTAATAGGGCATCGTTTTTTAACAAGGGTATATGAGTAAATTTATACAAACATATTTTTTCCATCCCTCTACTTTTCTACTTCTAACCAAACAAAAATTAAGGAAATTAAAATATTTTCTATCCTCTCACTTTTCCACTCTTCCAACCAAATGGACCCTAAACCAAACCACACCCACTCCGAGATATAAGAGAAAAATCCTAGAAAAACTTTATTGCTTATATTAGATTTTATTAAGTTTTGACTGAAATATCGGAGAAGTTTAGCCCAGCACCACGATGGTGCTCTATTCGTTTGGATGAATAGCCTACTGAGGTGCTTTGCACATTCAATGCACTTCTATTTATACGCATGCGTCTAACAATATCATTGTACCATACTTGTACAATTTAAAATATGTGAAAATTAACTTTTTCACAGTAAAATAATATCTGCCAATTTCACAAGTGAACTAAATAGAGTGGATTTTATCAGCATATCTGGTAGTCTCACACTGATCCCCAGTATGTTCACTCTTTAAAGTCACCAAACCCCCCAAAGCATGAGGCAAACTTTTTCTTGTTATATATAAACAATTCTACGATCTATATCAATCCTTCCACTCATTCTTAGCCACGTACTTCCAAAGGATAATATGGAAACAGAAAGCCTGGAAGACGGACTTCTAGCAGCAAAGTCTAGTGTAAAATGGAGGGACGTGACACCGAGTGATCCAAAGCCACACCTACTGTTGTACTCAGCTCCATGGTCGCCTTATGTGGTTCACTTACCATCGGGTGCTCTGTAAGTACCACTAATTTCCATGGCTTTACTATAAAAGAATCATTTAAATTTTGTGCATAGCATTTGACCATTTTCTGCCAGTTATAACAAGCAGATTTAAGATAGAGGGGTCAATTTGGACAATTCTTAAACCTTAATGGTTGGTAAGATAAAATTGAAGTACAAAGGGTTACTTTTCAATCAACCCAAACGGCCAAACCCCAAAGGTCCTTTTTTGCACATTATGGCCGTCATTAAGTGTGCCTCTCATTACGGTTCAATATTTGGTATTATGATTCGGTATTGTTTAACATGGATTCATTAATTTCACACTTTAGATTAAATATTATATATAGAATAGTGTATCAACTGTCACATCACCTCCCCCATTTCTCTTTCGGTCTTGACTTCTTTGAGTGTAAGATCAGTTCAATGTTACCTCTACTTGATAGGCCAATGACATTTGAAGGTTAGGTAAAGTGGTTGAAGCTAGCTGGAACATTTGCACACTAATTTGCCTCGTGAAAACAATGCTTCATCTTATCTTGTTGGATTTGATTGAGAAGGTTCTTGCAATCCTTGATAAGAGCTATATATTGTAAATTGCTACTATACGTTTTAGTAACCAAATAAAAAATTACTTTCGCATCAATATCAATTTCAACCATCAATAAATTGAAATTTATTCACATCAATAAGCCATCCCTTAGAGCCCAAACCTCTATATGGACACTAGAAGTTACCCCTATAAATCTAGTAAATTCCTTCATCCATAACCATAAGCCTCTGTGGTCACAGATCACTCCTCCTCCTCTCACTAATCCAAGATTGCCCTAAGAGAAGCCATCCGTGCTGAGTTTGTGCCAGCCTGCATTTGGTTTGTTACATTTTACTTTAGAAACATGCTTCCTCATGGTTTTTTTTGTTTATTTGTTTGTTCTTTAATGCACTTCCCACCAATTAACAATGTTAGAGACTATAAATTCCTTTATAACAAAATAAAGTGAAAGAGGAATAAGCCAAGCTTTGCCTGAACAAGTTTATTATAATTGCTTTGCAGTCAGGATTTTCATCCCCAGCTGAATCTGGAATTATGGAAGACTTGGGTCTCTCTGTTGCAGCTGTAAGTACCTAAAAGTTCTTTGTTAATAAATAAATGAGTACTAAAACTTGTTCATTCCTTTTTCACCTAAGTCAAGGCCTAAGTGCTTTTCAACAAAATGTATATTCAATTTATCTATAATATACTAATATAATTACTTTAAGTTAGAGTCAAAAAGATATTTATGTGCAGGTACTGATATGATGTGAAAGAGTACACAACTACACATACATATATGCCCAAAAAAAAAAAAAAAAAAAAAAAAAAAGAAGAAGAAGAAGAAGAAGAAGAAGAAGAAGAAGATAAAAAGAATAAATATACAATATTTGCAATACATGTTCATTACAATATGGTTTTATATATATGTGTGTGTGTGTGTGTGTGGGTACTTTGAGCATGCTTGCAACATCCTACCCTTTGGGTGGATTGCTTTGCAACGTCCTTGGAGTCCTACATCGAAAGAATCTTCTCCCACTTTCTGTCTTATAAACTTTGAAGCGAAGGAATAGTGTACCATCAATTATTTAGCTTCCTTTTATTGTGGGTACTTTGGGCATGCTTGCAACGTCCTACCCTTTGGGTGGATTGCTTTGCAACGTCCTCAGAGTCCCACATCGAAAGAATTTTCTCCCACTTTCTACCTTATAAGCTTTGAAGCGAAGGAGTAGTCCACCCAAAGGGTAGGACGTTGCAAGGCACAATATATATATATATATATATATATATATATATATAGTATGTTTAAAAAAAAAAATTTCCATCAAAAATTGTTTTAGCATATATAAGTGAATTTGGTAGATAAAAACTAAAGATATGTAGTAGATTATAAAGTAAGTGTGGCAGTATGTGGAAAAATTATACATGGATTTTGAAGTTAAAATAATAAACAATTTAAGAACACAAATTTTTTTTTTCATAATAGGTTGAGGTAACATGTTGTGATAGGTGTTTACAAAAGTGATATTAATGATATGGTCATGAAAAAAAAATATAAAAGTAAACAGAAACCTCCTGCTCGCAGTTGCTCTGCCTTTTCAACCATCAAACTCTAAAACATGGACAGGTCCAATTGTTATATAAATCCATTTGGAAGATTTGGGTCTTGATCCAATTAACATTTTTTGGGTCAAGATCCAATTATAAGATTGAAACCCAACTTATTTTTAGTAACTTTTCTAACCTCTCTTACGTATAGCCCAACAAGAGTTGAGAAAAGGTCCAATAAAGAAACGGACCCAACCCAACCCAACCAAGCAACAGTCCCACGTAATAAAGTTCTGAGTTCTGACACTATGAATTATGATAAATTGTTACTTATCTAAAAACTTTAAACTTACAAAGATTATAGATTTAATCATTTATATTCTTTTCTCAAAAAAAAAAAAAAAAAATCATTTATATTCTCATACTGTAATACGGAAAAGTAAAATAGTAAAGAACATTGCAACGTACGATGCATTTCTTGAGAGCGTTGTTATTCTTGTCCTTAGAGAAAACAAAATTCTCAATTAGAAAAATAATAAAGAATATGATTTTAAATAAAATATTAATTGACTATTTTTTTTTTTTTTTTTTGAGAGTCAATTGACTAATTAAATACCGGGGCCTAAAATAAAAACACAGTTGATGGCCAAAAACAACTAACACTAAATTTCCAAAAGTCTTATAGTCCAACCAGAACTCTTGGTGTCTTTAACAAATCATTTAGGGTCGAATCTTGGCACTCTCAACCATCAATGTATCGAGGGAAAAAAAAAAAGCAACATTAAAATAAAATAAAATGATTATAATGTTCTTCTCATCCTGTCTCAACATGACGTTTTTCAAATTAACCATTTATGGGTTCTTGTTTCAAGAAGAAAGGACCTTAACATCTGCTAATCATTAAATATTTACACTAATTTTGTGCCAAGACGTTTGGAATTAGTTGATCAAACTAAGTGACTAATATGTTTACTACTTGATACCACACCACACTCAGGGATATTCTGTAGCTTACTCAATAGGCATGGCTGGAATACCATGGGTCTCAGAGGTATGTAACTTTTCTGGTTAGTAACAACAAGAGTCTTTTAATGAAAATTTTAAATCAGTTTGCATGACAAGAAGTTTACATTTTAACTTAGATTGAAGGATCAAATTTGTGTTACAGGTATTTCCCATTCATGTTAAGGGTTCAGCTGGAAGCCTAGTGTCTTTAGTAAACTGGTCATGTTCTTGGATTATAATATACAGTTTCAATTTTATGATGGAATGGAGCTCAGCAGGTAACTTTCCCAAGCATTGTTTGTGCCACGTTCTCTTCTTCTTGCTTATACTTAAAAGAATGTTTGGCCTATACAATTTCAGGAACATTTTTCATATAAATGGGCATTTGCGGTTCAGCTGTTTTATTTGTTGCAAAGTTAGTACCAGAAACAAAGGAGTGAGCGCTAGAAGAAATACAAGCATCAATTACCCATTCTCTCCAATAAGACGACTTCCCATTCTGTATATCAAGGAAACAAGTACATCTATCATAAAATGTTAGAAGGTGTCTTTTATTTTCTGTGTATATACTAGGAGTTGGGAGGTGTGTTGAGCCTATATGGACTTTGTTATGCTAGGGGTTTGGGGTCCAAGGCAATGTGGTACAATGAGAGAGAATGCAATAGAAACAAAGAAACCAAGGGCCTCTAATGAGGAACAGAGTTCCCTTTTGGTATTCGTACAAATCATAATCACCTACTTTGATAGCATTATTATTACCAATATATCTATATCTATATGTATATATTATTAAAAACTGAAGTGTAACGTTTAATTTTGCTGCTCTCACGCTGCGTCACATCAGCTGCCACGTCATTTAAAAAAAAAAAAAAAATCTTCAATTTTTAAATGGTTTTTACAATTTACAGCCCTATAAATCCCAGCCCTATAAATGCAACCCACTACTTATTTATTTACTCTCACTATCACCCTATAATAAATTTGTATAATTAATCCAGCCCACTTCTTATTTATTTAGTTCCACTATCAAGCCCAACCCAAAGCCTTTTCAGTTCAGTTTAAAGGAAAAAGAAATTAAAAATATCAAACGTTCAAGTCGGTTGGAAAAAAAAAAAAAAAAAAAAAAGGGAAGTGTTCAGGGTTTTGAAATATGTAACAGAGAGGGAAGCTTAAAGGGAGGAAAAAAAAAAAAAAAACATTGAATCCTTCTGGTATTGCATGAGAAAACAGAGAGTTTGAAAGCTACCCACCTTCCTACTCTACCGTTTCTCAGTAATGACTGCCTATCTAATTTCCTTCCTCCCTTTATTCCTTTCCACACGGTTTATAAATACTAACAGAACCTCCCTGTTTTGGTTGAGGTATCTCTACATCTCAATTCTTTTTTTTTGGGTGCAAAACTTTTATTCTCTGTTTCAATTCTTTTTTTTTTTTTTTTTTGTGCAAAACTTTTATGCTCTGTTTATATTAATATGAGACGCTTTTTTTTCATTTGTTTGTGTTTGTGTTTATATTAGACAAGCATCATTGGCATGCCATTGATGTGTTTGTGAGATTGCCTGAATGTCGTTTCAATAGTGCTATAATTTTACTGCAAAAAAAAACTATTTTATTTTATCTTGGTTTATTTGGAAATATCTCAGGTGTCATTTTTTTAATGTGTTGTGGCTTATTAGAAGAATCTAAAACTCTGAAGTAGTGAAGTATAAAGTGTTGGTGGCACATCTCATCCATTCCAAGGGGATTTAAAGGTGAGTTTTCATCTCTCTCGATTGCTTATATTCCATGACTAAGGGAAGTAGTTTGATAGTGGTATACTGGAGTTTGAGTGGTTGTTAGGAGTGGGTATGGCTAGATTTTAGGAAGTCAGTGGATGTCATGTATGTGAGTTTCTATTGTATTTTAGACTAAATACAAGTATATGGTGAATTAGGGAGAAATTTTATTAAACAGATAAAATTGAGCATGGAAGCCCAATATAGTGAAGTGAATGAAAGTTATTGCTTGTGGCTTTAATTTAAATCAAGTTTTGGGCCTGATTTTTTCAGGGGGAAAAAAAAGCCTGATTCTTATCAATGCCTTAATCATGTGGCAATAGGTTAATGATTTGGTAATGATGCAATTTAATATATTAAAATTAAAGAAAACAGCAAGTGCTAGAAGTTAAAAATGCTAGATCAAGATGCATGTACCCCACATCTACATGACTTCTATATCCTATATATCATAGGATAAAGTTTAGCTACAAAATCGGTTGTAGCCTTAGGTTACAAATTCACTCAATATTTTTTTATTGGAGGTGAATTTTGACAAATCCACCATTGGATTACATTTTCTTCTTATAGCCTCCATGTTTGCAAAATTTTAAGAAAATTAAAGACCAATAGCTATGTCATCAATAAATTTTTAAGTTACAAGTTTTTGTAATTTAAAATTATGCATAAAATATAAGTTCATAGATTATATAGTATATAATATCCGATTGACACAAAATTTGACATGTGTATTAAAAGCGTAAAAAACATGCAATTCAACAGTTAGATTTTCAAAATATGCAGTAATATTTATTTTATTGAGTGAGTTTGTAGTATAAGGCTATAACTAATTTTGTAGCTAAATTTTGTCCTATATCATAATGACAAATTTAATAAGATACGCCTAAATCCCAATTATAAGATATGAATCCAATTATTAATTTTGTTGATGTTGAAATAGTTTAGGGTGCATATCAAAGATATGATGCATTTGTCTTCACATCTGAACAAAAGCAGCAACCAACTATGATCCTATGCTAACAAATGATATGTGTGTCGGTGACAATCAAAAGTAGTAATTGAAGATATCATGTTGAGGTTCTTCTTTAATTCTTTTTTCTTTAGTCAATTGCACTCAAAATCAAGGGTAGTAATTAAAGACATCATCTTAAGGTTCTTCCTTAATTCTTTTTTCTTTTGTGAATTGCACTCAAAGTCACAGCAAACCACTCCCCCTCCCCTCCTCTCTACCCTTAACTATATCTACAATACATAAGTGACCACCATTGTGAATTTGCATAAACTCCCAGAACAAACTTAGCTCACATACAAAGAAGAACACTAGCAGTACATAATGACTCAAAATCCATTTAACTGATGTAGCAAAAGCCGGCATTGGACAAAAGACATTTCAATGTTAGCTGGAAACAATAAAAATGATAAAAACAAAGAACAAATATATATATATATATATATATATATATAAACAAACCTGCCAGAACGTGTAGTATCCCCTCCTCTCGTGAGCATACATAAAGAACTCTTTTTCGGGTCCACATGGCCAGAACTTATGTGGAAATTTTAAGAAGATCTTTGTGTACACCATCACTTCACATTTCTTTATGGCCTCCATTTTCCACCTCTGTTTCATTATGTTAATATATTTAATCCAACAATTATAATATTAATTGGAACTTCCCAGCAACAAAACTTAGGCCAAGGGACGGCAAACATACATGACCTACTACCACCAAAATTTATATATTGAGAGTCCCAACAAATTTGACTTATATATTTATATAATAATAATAATAAATAAAAATAGAGTCCCAATGGATTTGTTTAAGCACATATATTTGAATGAGTTCAGACTTTTGGAATTTTTAGGCACCTAGGTTAATTTGGTAGATCCAAATTTTGCTACTAAAGTTGAAAATTTTTTTTTTTTTCATATGGAAAGGTTGGGGAGGGGGGCATTCATGTTGAGATGATTTTTCTCAATAGTGGTATACTGGAGTTTGAGTGGTTGTTAGGAGTGGGTATGGCCGGATTTTAGGGAGTAATTGGATGTCAAGTATGTGAGTTTCTATTGTATTTTAGACTAAATACAAGTATATGGCAAATTAGGGAGAAATTTTATGAAACAGATAAAATTGAGCATGGAAGCCCAATATAGTGAAGTGAATGAAAGTTAACGCTTGTGGCTTTAATTTAAATCAAGTTTTGGACCTGATTTTTTCAGGGGGGAAAAAAATGAGATCTATCACCTTAGATAAATATTAATAAATTTTGAATAAAGATTGTGAGTTGCTTTCATTTGAGGTCAGACTTTTGGAATTTTTAGGCACCTAGGTTTGGTAGATCCAAATTTTGCTACTAAAATTGAAAATCCTTTTTTCTTTTTTCTTTTTTTTCATTTGGAAAGGTTGGGGAGGGGGGCATTCATGTTGAGATGAATTTTCTTTGATATTTAGGTAGCTTGGATCTCAGTTGGATAATATTATTGTTTCAAGTATATTGCAAAGTGCTGTATAATAGTGTGACAATCATGTAATGCAAAATTAGGCAATATTGCACCAGCTAGAGAAAAATTCCCAATACAGCCCTATAAATTACAACAATAAAAAATAGCATAAAAATACACTATAAATTACCAAAAAAAAAAAAAACAACAAAAAAATAAACACCAAAAATAGCATAAAAATACACTCTCCACAATCACAAAAATGAGCATGCAACATGAATTACCGATAGATTTATTGCTCGAAATATTTTCCAATGTTGGAAAACAATCAGCAAAATTTTTAGGCAACATCAAAATTAGGTACACAACTTTAAATTCAAATCTCATGTTTGTTACTTTCACATGAACTCACCACTTTTTCCCTACTAATCACAATCAACCACATCCAAAATTGTGGCACAAAATATTGAAATATTATATTTTCTCTTTTTATTAACTTTTTACTATGACGTAGTGCGCAATTCTATAGTCATCGTTATATTTCTAAAACAAAAAATATTTATAGCTTCATCAATCAAATATTGCAATTGAAAAAAAAAAAAAAAAAAAACAATATATACACTCCCTAGGGGCCAAACAGATGCAGAGTTTTTCTTTATGACTACGGCCCTTCACATTAAAGTTTCCCGCGTTAGACAGATGGTGTATTCCAAAGTCATGACATGAATGATGTTACATAGTTAGCGTGATGCAGATATATATATATATATATATATATATATATATATTCTTTCTCATTACAATGTTGATCCATATATCCCAAGTTTCAATTTCCTCTTTTTATTAACTTTTTACTATGAAGTAGTTCGCAATTCTATAGTCATTGTTATATTTCTTAAAAAAAAAAAAATTATAGCTTCATCAATCAAATATTGCAATTAAAAAAAAAAAAAAAATTTACACTCCCTAGGGGCTGAATAGATGCAGAGTTTTTCTTTATGGCTATGGCCCTTCACATTAAAGTTTCCTGCGTTACACAGATGGTGTATTCCAAACTGATGACATGAATGATGTTGCATATATATATATATATATATATATATAGATATATTTTCTTCCTCATTACAATGTATATATCTATATATATATATATATATATATATATATATATATATTTTCTTTCTCATAACAATGTTGGTCCGTATATCACAACTTTCAATTTCCTCTTTTAATTAACTTTTTACTGTGAAGTACTGTGCAATTCTATAGTCATTGTTATATTTCTAAAAGAAAAAATATTTATAACTTCAAAATATTTATAACTTCAATCAAATATTGCAATTGTGATGATAATAATGTTCACGTATAATTCTTAGTATATGATTATTGTCATGTTTTGTCACCAGTTCATTTTTTCTAACGCATTAGTTTCTTAATATGTATTTTTGTTTTTTAAAAACAGCTACAAGCGATTCAATCGGCTAACCAAAAGGAAAAAAGTTCTTCACCACATCAATCTAACTGGACTACTCAAAAATCCATTATTCCTTCGAAACAATGAAGGAATACAATTACTATTATCAATTCTAAACCAACTAGATGGAAAAAAATTTCTGCAAAACTATCGACAAATCCTTCAACATACAGTTTTTGGAACAAACACATTTCGCATCTCAAAAAACCAAGCATGCAAGAAAAATGGAGTGGGTCATTGGGATCGTGAATGCCCTTACCGATATGGAAATGAAGAATTACATGTAACATGCAAAATGTGCTCAATTGACTTGAAAATGTACAAATTAGCCAACCAAGTTTGGTAGAAATTATGTTTCCAAAAAGCATAATACAATAAATTTTCTCATCCTATTTATAATACTAATCTCTATCTTTAAAGGAATAGATCTTTTTTTATTATTAAAATTTATTTAAAACACTTGAAACAACTTAATTACAGTCCTCTAAAGTTTTCACCTAGAATGATGCTAACTTCGAATTTATAAAATTCTTTCTATCTAATTTTAAGTTAATTAAATTTTACTAACTTGGGAAGACGGATGATCAGCTCTTGATTGACTACAAGGCCAACTATAGTTGTATCCTTTCCACATCTAATTCCAAGACAATACCTTCTATCATCATGAATCCTACAATATATTGTTTATACATATATAATGTAACTTAAGTAGCAATACATTCAAAAATATTTCAAATAATAACACGATCATAAAAATAAAAAAAAAAAACCATGCGCAATGCGTGGGTCCGCGACTAGTTATTCTAAAAGTTTAAGCTATTAGAAAATGATAAAATTAATCATTTAATTAATAATCTAGCAGCAGTGATATTTCCAAACTATGTGATATTCTTCTGTTCCTCTATGTGTGTTTGTTGTTTATTCATCTTTAATATTTTGTTGTTCCAATATGTGTTATTATAGTAACTAACTTCAACAAAAACAATCTTTGAGTAACATTTCATGTTTCCTTTATACATGCAAGGATCGTGTGTGTGTGTGTGTGTGTGTATAAATTGGGAATTGTGACTGTTGGCTTGGAACCTGGAATTGAAATACTTGGGGGCTTCCTATAGGGGCTCGAGGAAGATCTGGGGTACTGATCCAAACATTTCCCACCACTTAAGGAACCATGTAGGTATTGGACTGGAGAACTTCTTGTTAACCATTAAGAACCATGAATGATCAAAGTTCCTATTTTGGTAGAAGAGGACTTTCTCAAAGGTGTCCATGTAGTCATAATAACTATAATGGAGTTCTAAACTATGAGAGACTTGAGATTTATTAGTGTCTTGAGCAAGGAGGGGTGCCTTCCCCAATCTTTGCAGCTGACAAAACCTGTGATGATGAACTTGTGGTAGAAGACTACTGAGGGGTCCCCTTTGTTCATGATGTTTTCTATTCGAGCAGACTTTTCTTGGGAGAGGATGCTCTTGTAGAACTTAATACTTTTCTCTAGATGCTTTGGGAGGTAGTGTCATTCTTGGGGCAAAACTTGCATGGCCAGAGCTAAAGGATCCTTTATATGAACCAAATGGGGTTCAATATAAGAGATGTGCTGGAATATATATATATATATATATATATATATATATACACACATATATGAGAGAGAATGACTGTTATCATCAAGACTAGCCCCAGGTAGATCACCAAAATTTTGATTTTCTTAGTGATGGATTGCACTGGACTGAATGGACCGAAGTGGAACAAAATAGACATAAATGGACCAAACTAGACCTAATAGATCAAAATGAACCTAGTGGACTGAATTGGACCAAAATGGACCAAAGTTAACCAAATTTTGCTACGAATGCTATGCTAATATAGCTCAGTAAGAGCATAGCAATAATTATACTTCAGCTTTTAGATATTGCAAAGTGTGTAATATTGCCTACTTAATTTCCATCCTAATAATTTTGCCATGACAAGGTTTTGTGTGCAAAGAGAGGAAGAAGTGTGCAACTATCCATTTTACTAACTGAACTTCTCTGTCAATCATGGAATAGTTGGACATGCTACTTCAAAGTTTGGGCTTCACAAAAAAAAAAAAATAATAATAATAATAATAATAAAATCAGACTCTCAAGTCAGATGGTCTATGCTTAATACTTTTGTAGGAGCTTGCTTGGCATTATAGAAGATTCCATAGACGTTTCAGAAATCTAATTAACTGGAGCCCCACTAACATCTAATTGTGTAACAATAAAACTTTAAACTGAATTTAAGAGATATAACTTGAAAATTATATATATTTTTTTATTTATCAAAATCCATTCCCTAAACAACACTAATCAATTCCTCATGAATATTAATTAGGTGATTGGAAAATTTTAATTACTTTAATTTTCATTATTTTGTGGTATTATTCTGCGCTCAAGATTAACAAAATGATCTTGATGTTGGGATACCATGGATTCCTCCATATTCGGACCTAAACCTACCATGGTTGGACGTAAAAATCACTACAACACCAGAATTTCCCATAGATGGCGCCAATTGTAAGGACCCAACTCGCGTCCTAGACCCAAAAAGGAAGTAGATCTAGGCCCAATGAGCCCAATACAATGAATTTGTAGATAGTAGGTTGGAAAATTAGACTATAATGAGTTGGGTAACAATTATAACGGATCCATATGACAATAAAGTAAAAGTGGACAGGTTTTATTTTAAGAAAATCGTCCTCGACACAGTCCGAGAAGATTAGTTCATGTATATATTACTTGAAGGTGGTTACAAATATAGTGTTAATGGCTACAATATTTCTTTCTTCAATTCTTCGATCCCTTTCTCTTAGGGCCTTCATTATAATTTATACTACATCTCCCTTTCATCTCTATCCTCCACGTGGACAATAGATTGCTTGTGTTGATCCTTGTCCCATCAGCACCCTCTTGAAGTCTTTGGGGGCAGCTATAAGGTTGAAAAGCACTGTACAGATGTCACTTCCTCATTAATGCGGCTAGAGAGTTAGCTGCAGAGCATTCAATGTGGTGATAGCAGTTTTCTTTTAAATATTTCTGAGCTCCCATCTCTCCTGTACGTTCATAATGCATGCCTTTATCAATAGAACTTCCTGGAATGTCACCCTAGATGGTAGGGTACATATTTTTACCTATGCTTCGTTTAGCCAAAGAGATATTCCTCCTCAGCCTGCCTTCCCCAACCTTCTCATTTTTAACTTACTCATAGGGCTCAGAGTCTTACATCCTTACTACTGTTTATTTGTCCTCGGACCACTCAATGTCCTTGGCCAAGGCCTAAGGCCCAATATATAATTTTAGGCCCCTTATTTATACAGAATTGTTGACCGATCTCTGAGGAGGAAAAAAAAAAAAACCTTATTAAAGAACGGTGTTATAGAGGGGGGAAGAAATAGGGAGAAAAAAGAGAAGAGAGGCAGATAAAGAGAGAAATTTATGGCAAGAAAAGAGGCTAGAGGGGATAATAGTGAGGATGTGAGAAGAGAGAAAAAATAAAAGGAGGAGAAGAAGTAAGAGAGTTTATTGTGAAAAAGGCAAAATGAGCAAAAAAGATATTTTTTCCTAAGTCAGAAGAAGATAATATTTATAGGAGCTATGCACTGTGTGAGAGAGAGATGTTTTCCAATTTTCTTTTTTGGAAAACAACTTATAGAAAATAAGCCTTATTTTTATAAGAGTTTTCCATTGATTAAAAATAGTTTTCCATTGACCAATATTTTTTTGTGCTACCAAACACTAGAAAATGTGAAAAACTATCTTTATAGAAGGTTTTCTAGCGAAACAAAAGGAAGCTGAGATCTTTGCCACCATAATATATAATTATATTTTTTATCATATAATTATATTTATAATTATTTTATTTTCTTAATTGATTTGTGTTTAATTTTGTAATTTTTTAAGTGGTTGTGGAGTACTCTATTATTATTCATGTTTTAGTTGTTTATTTAGTGTATAACTTTGTGAATATTAATGCTATATACACAAACTATTTTACAAATATTATACAACTTACTTTCACAAACTACTGATATGTCACACTTCATGTCAGCTTTTAATTTTTAATTTATATTTAAAAATGCCAACTCAATATCTTACAAAATCCACATTAGAATATACAGTATATTTTATTAAAGAAAATTTTTATAAAAAAATTAATTCCTAATTTTATTGAAAATAATAATAAAAAAATCTCAAACCTACCATTTTTATTTTCTTTCACTTTCTCGGTTACCAAACGCTTCTAAAATTACCGTTGCCTTACCAAACTCAAAATCTAAGCACCATCACCACCATGGTTGTCAAAATCACGATCTGAATTGTAGAATCGCACGATTTTATGATCCCACCTCACCAAAACATTTAGGATTGCACTAGGATCGTAAAAATGGTAAGATCATGAACGGTTTAGACCCCTTACAAAAAAACCAGATTGCGTAGCCTAAATTAATTAGCCAAGTTGTTACTTAGTCAAATTAAGCAATTCTAGGTTAAAACAATCAAATAATCATATCAAGCATATAAAGCAGCGGAAAATAAATAACACATGATATGATCACCCAGGAAACCACACGGAAAAACCTGGGGAGGATTTTACCCACCGAACCTCAAGGCAAAACGGAATCCACTAAGAAAGAATTGAAGTTCTTACAAAATGACTTACAAGCTCCCTGCTTGACTTCCTAATGCTACCCACCAGTAAAACTTCCTGACACGACCACGCGCAGGCTCCGAGTCCACGGACTACTTCTTTCTTTGAATCCCTTGATCAGCTACAAGCACCCACGCTGGATATTCTTTAAGCTTCAAAGGCAGCAACCAAGTTGATCATCAAGATGATGAAGTGATCTCAATCTTAAAAACCCTAAACTTTGTGTAAAGGAAAGCTCCTCTAGATCTTACAAGAAATTTACACAAAACCACAATGTATGAGCAACAATACAACTTGTGCAACTCTAAAAAATGTGGTTAGGATTTGCCTTATATACCTAGGGCAAAAACATAAAACCCTAAACGTTTAAAGAGTTAGGGCTGAGTTGGAAATTCTGCAGGAAAAACAACCTGTGCGATGTTCGATCGATTGAGCCAGGCTGAAAGTCCCAAGTACTTCTGCAGCCACTCGATTCCAACTTTACAATATTAAACCAACTTTGAGCAAGCCTAAACAAGACTAAATACATTGTTTTGATTATGGTTTGCCAACATTACAAATTAGAGTTCTAAATACATAAAATCCTAAGACTTTAGAACATAACAAACTCCCCCTTTGGCAATCCGTGACAAAACACAAATTAAAAGCTCAAAGTTTACAAGTAAAAAACCCTTTACAAAATAATGCTCAAAAACTAAAATTCAACCTAACTACTATCCATTGGTTGCAAGTGTAGACAGCAGCTTTGTTGAATCAACCTGTATATTCCTGAAATACTCAACAAACACATAAACGCATGTGTGGCAGGAAATAGTATATAAACAGGTACAATATTCTTGTAAGATTCACATAATACAAAATAAAGAAATATATCAATGAATCAACTCATAAATATAAATTAATAAGTAGTGAATCATAAGACAACAAGAATCAAAAGAAAACATGTATATCAATATATCAATCAATGTTACTCCCCCTAACATGAATATCCCCAAAAATGATATACAAAGTGAAGCACCTAGATACAATCTAATAAACTCCACAAAAAATATCCCATGCTAATCAAAAATATCTCCCCCTAACTACAAAAACTCCTCTACAAGTCAAAACTCTACTCTACTCTACTCTCTCTTTTTGTGACGGAATGCCAAAGGACATCATAGGCCATCATCAAAAGGAGGTGGTGAGGAAGAACGAAGATGCGCCAAATCTGCTCGCAGAGCACGAATCTCATCGAACAGATCCACCAAAAGCTGACCATGAGCCGCCTGAACGATCATGACAGTCTCCAAAGTACGACGAACATCGAAGTCAGCCGCAGGAGGTGGAGGAACAGCAGCAGCACCTACAGGATCTGGAACAGCCTCACCAGTAGGACCTGTAGAAGAAGGAGGAGGAGGAGGAGCACTACTAAATGGCTCAGACCTAAGATGTTTAGAACCAGCTCGAAGATGAGCGGCCCTCTGTCTAAGAAAAGACGCACCTATAGGACTTATAACATGAACAGGCTTAGAAGCATGGAAATCCTCTAAACCAAGATAAAGTAAAATCTTATGAATGAAAATAGGATGAACAAGGGCATGTGCTGTAGATGAACTCCTATAAATTTCGTTCAAAGAACAAAGAAAAAGATGGGGAAAACTAATAGGAACATCAGTGACAAGAGCGTATAAGAATACACACCTCTCAAGAGGAATGGTGTGCAGATGAGAAATGGGCCAGAGTGAGTGACAGGCTATCCTAAAGAAGAGATAGGCAGTCTCAGGAAGTTCAGCGGTGATGATCCTAGGATCAGAACCCCACTGGATAGATGACCCAGTGATGGAAGACATGACATCACTCAACTCGGATGACTCATCATAGGGATAGACAGGATGCCTAACCAACGGTACCTCAAGAGCATCAGCCACTACCTGAGGAGTAATGGTGTACTCTACACCTTGTATCCAACTCCTAACTAGAGTGTTGGAATCATAGATGTGGACAGAGAGATTCGAGAAGAACTCTCTAAGCAAGGTAGCCGGAGGTGGAGGGTCAGACACAGCTAACAGAGGCAACCAGTCCCTACGCTCAAAATTTGCCCTAATGGCAGGATCAAGCTTATCTAATAGGACAGAACGCTCAGCCCAGACCTTTCTCTTAAGGTTTAAAGTCTCAAAGGTCTCTTGGTTCTTTTCACTGGGGAACCTCTCACTATCAAAAGAAGGTGGGGGTAGAGAAGGAGAGGGAATAGTCCTACGTGCTCTAGTCTTCCTAGGCATGGTGCTAAGGAAAGGACAGAGACACAAAGAGATAACCAAAAAGAACAACAACAAAACCAAGGGCAGACTGCAAGTTAGCACAAAAAAAATATAGAATAAAAATCTATATGATGCATGAACATTAACAATGTTATGATGCATGAACTAATGCAGTAACCAGGATCAAATTAATTTTAATTTCACAAAATTGGCTTGAACATAGAGTTTCTTGACGAAAACCCTAAAAATTTGAAAATCACTTGAAAAATTTTTCAACAAATTGAAGAATCAATCATTACACACTATTGAAAACAGTTTATAATAACCAATTGCATCAATTACATAAGCCAATTTCATCAATTAACCTCAATTTCACAAAAAGCCCCAATTCGGATCAAACATAAACCCTAGAAATTTCAATTTTTCACAAAACTCAAAATTGATCAAATTAAACTATTAAGAACATGTCTATAGGGTGTCCCCACCAAAACCCAATGATCAATTGCAAAAGAAGAAATGGCTTGAATCAACAGAAATTCTCATTTATGTAAAGTCCGAAAATCTCCTCTAAAATAAATGAAAAATGCATGAAATCATGAAAATAAAAGCAAAAGGAAGGGCAAAACAGATATACCGGCTTGAGGAGAGAGATTCTTTGCAAAAAATCCGGAAGAAAACGACAAAAAATTGGCTCTTTTGGGCTTGCCTCGTCGGAGAGAGAAAAAGGATTTTGAAAAAGTTTGAAAAAGTACTTTGAAAAGTCAGATTTCAACCTTTTAAAAAAGCTTCTTCACGATCTTCGATCGATCGAAAATTACATTCGATCGATCGAATGACACAGTCATTTTAAGACAATTGAGAGCACTTTTTCGATCGATCGAAAATCAGGTTGGATCGATCGAAATGGGCAGAATCTCACTAAATTTTGAGAAAAACACAGGTTTTGAAAATCAACAAGCACTTTTTGAAAACACTCCTCAAAGCATTGAAATAGAAAAAACAAATGCATGAGTATGAGATGGAATGAAATGCTTTTTCAAAAACCCAAGTTTTAAACCAAATTTTCTCAAAAAAAATTTTCGATCATCCTTCCATTTAATTTTCTCAAGCAACAAATATGTTGTGCACACATCTCAAGATATTTTTAAACTTAGTTGGTCAGACCAAAAACACACACATTAGCATGTACAGTGTTTAACAAAGAGTAACTTGTGTAGTGTGTGAAACTAGCAAAAACTTGAGATACATGTGAGGTGATATGTGAATGGCAATCAAACACAAAGTCTACACAATTCATCACACAGAATTTAAAAGAGACTATCACCTAAAGAGTTACATCCTATAACTCTCACATCTCCTAGATCAAAAGCTTGCAATCATGTAAGTTTCTTTCATTTTTGCCTCTTATTTATGTGAAATGGCATTTAGCCTAATAGTACACACCGGTTTGAATTAAGTGAATTGGCATCAAGCCTAATAGTACACACCAGTTTTAATTTTAATTGAGGCTACACCTTATGTTCTTTTTGTGCATGTGCTACACTTTCTCAAGCACTAAATCTTATGATATGCACTAAGGTGTTCATGATTGGCTATTGAACAGTGGTGAGATGGTTATTTATGCCTTTCTCAAAAGGATCAAGTCCGACAGTCAAAGAACACGTGACTTCATGATTAAGGCAAAGTAATTAAAAACCACACACATCTTTCCCACACAACATGCACTACAAAGTTTCAACTAGACAAGTGCAATATATAAGCTCATCAAAGTTAAACAAGGTACACAAGACATGACATGTGTAAAAAGAATGACCAACCTTGTTTTTAAAAAATCAAGAAAAATAGTGTTCAACAAAGATTTTGGTTTCTCCTTTTTTTTATTATTTTTTTATTATTTTTTTTATATTAAAGAGAAAACAAATAAATCCTAGAATGAAATGCATGTATGTAATGCAATGCAAATCCTAAAACAAAAGAAAAACACAAAAATCAAAGAACAATGGTCACAACAGAATAGGGCAATGAAGCACAAGGACCATGTCAGAAAGACTCAGTTAGTTCAAGTCTTTTACATCCAAAACTTTTTAGATGCACCCCGAGCATTGGAGTTCTTATTCACATTAGAGTGATTCCCAACTCCATAATTGGAATAAAGGTTTAAAGCCTTTACCAATTCACCAATTAGTGCCATAGGATCTTGTGCTTGTGGCACAGGCACTTTTGGTCTTTTTGCTCTCTTATCAGCTTGAAGCTTGTAACAGTTATGACGGATATGTCCAGACTTACCACAATAATGACAAACCCAAGCAGGTTTACCATGCATCTTGTCCTTAGGTTTGGTAGGCTCCTTAGGTTTGGATTCTCTTAAGTCTACCCTAATCTTCTTAGGTGGTGAAACTTCTACAGGTTTAACAACCTCACTCACAGGGGGTTTAATAGTTTCACTCACAACCTCACTCACGGAAGGTACAGAAGAAGAAGAAGGAACAAAGACAGTGGAATGGGGTCCAGAATCAAAGATGCTTTCAACATATCCTAACCCAGCTTTATCAAAAGGATACTTTTGAACATTCAGCATGTGATCAAGTTTAGAACTAGCAGATCTAGCAACAGATAAATCATGTTCCAAAGTTCTAACTTTATCAAGTAAAAGCATGTTCTCAGATTTAACATTATTCAAAAGATCATTAGCATCAAACAGTTTTACAAGCAAGTTCTTCTTTCAAGCTTAAGAGCATCTATTTTCTTCAGGCCTAGATCAACTTTCATAGCATCCTTTGCAGCAATTTTGCAAAGTTTGTTGTAGGCCTCTTGAAGATCTGCATCTTCAGAGAGTTCCCCATCAGTAGGGTTCTCCTCAGCAGATATGCTTTCATTGACTACAGCAGTAGCAGTGAAAGCAATGAAGTTTCCATCCTTGTCACAATCGGACTCATCATCGGAAGCCTCATTATCACTAAGGGTTACAGCCATAGTTTTACCCTTATTTCTCAAGAAAGTAGGACATTCAGATTTGACATGATCATACCTTTGACAACCAAAACACTGAGGACCCAAAGAGTTATTAGAAGATTGACCTACTTGTTCTCTAGGTTTTTCAAAATTATTAACCTTAGTGGGATCATTCTTCCTAAAGTTTCTAGTTTCAGCAGTGTTGATATTCCTTGCCTTCCTATTAGTGTTTCTAAGGAAATTTCTAAAATTCTTGGCAAGGTAAGCTATCTCAGTAGGAGAGAGCTCATCATCAAATCCACCAGCCTCAACATCATCAACAGACTTAAGAGCCATTGATTTGGATTTGGCAGTCTTGGGTAGGTCAGACTCATAGGACTGAAGTGATCCTACAAGCTCATCCACAGGAATGGAGTCAACATCCTTACTTTCAGTAATGGCTGTCACTTTGGGTCTAAAGTTTTCAGTTAAGGATCTAAGTATTTTCCTGACAATCTTAGGTTGATCATAGACTTCACCCAAATTATAAGCAGAATTAACAATATCATTAAGTTTAGCATAAAACTCATCAAAGGTTTCATCATCAGACATTCTAATGCTTTCAAACCTAGAAGTTAATTGCTGCAACTTGTTTATCTTAACAGCCTTTGTGCCTTCATACACAGTTTGGGGGATTTTCCAAGCAGTATGAGCAACCTCAACATTAGAGATCCTCTTAAATTCCTCCATTGAAACAGCATTGAAGATGGCATTCATAGCTTTGCTATTGAAGCCTGTTGCTTCTTTTTCAGAAGTTTGCCACTCATTCACAGGAGTAGTGGGCTTCTCCCATCCGTATTCAACTGAATTCCAAACCCTCTCATCTATGGATTTCAAGAATGCTTTCATCCTTACTTTCCAGTAAGCATAGTTGTTCCCATCAAAGTGAGGAGGAACATACAAAGAGTGTCCATGCTCCATGACAATCGGGGTCAAGGATCAGTTCAGAGATAAAAATCTCTAACACAAGAGCAACCCGCTCTGATACCACTTGAACGGTTTAGACCCCTTACAAAAAAACCAGATTGCATAGCCTAGATTAATTAGCCAAGTTGTTACTTAGTCAAATTAAGCAATTCTAGGTTAAAACAATCAAATAATCATATCAAGCATATAAAGCAGCAGAAAATAAATAACACATGATATGATCACCCAGGAAACCACACGGAAAAACCTGGGGAGGATTTTACCCACCGATCCTCAAGGCAAAACGGAATCCACTAAGAAAGAATTGAAGTTCTTACAAAAGGACTTACAAGCTCCCCGCTTGACTTCCTAATGCTACCCACCAGTAAAACTTCCTGACACGACCACGCGCAGGCTCCGAGTCCACGGACTACTTCTTTCTTTGAATCCCTTGATCAGCTACAAGCACCCACGCTTGATATTCTTTAAACTTCAAAGGCAGCAACCAAGTTGATCATCAAGATGTTGAAGTGATCTCAATCTTGAAAACCCTAAGTTTTGTGTAAAGGAAAGCTCCTCTAGATCTCACAAGAGATTTACACAAAACCGCAATGTATGAGCAACAATATAACTTGTGCAACTCTAAAAAACGTGGCTAGGGTTTGCCTTATATACATAGGGCAAAAACATAAAACCCTAAACGTTTAAAGAGTTAGGGCTGAGTTGGAAATTCTGCAGAAAAAACAACCTGTGCGATTTTCGATCGATCGAGCCTATCCTTCGATCGATCGAGCCAGGCCGAAAGTCCCAAGTACTTCTGCAGCCACTCGATTCCAACTTTACAATATTAAACCAACTTTGAGCAAGCCTAAACAAGACTAAATACATTGTTTTGATCATGGTTTGCCAACATTACAAATTAGAGTTCTAAATACATAAAATCCTAAGACCTTAGAACCTAACAGATTATATGTAGGATCGTAGGATTTTATGAGATCCTACTGATTCTACCAAAAACATAAATTTTTGTTTTTATTTTTTTATTTTTTTATTTATAGGATAAGTTTTTTATTTTTTATTTTTTTAAGAAACTTTAAGGGTTTTTATTTTTTCATGTTGTGATGGTATGGCTTTTTATTTTATTTTTATAAAATCATGTTAACCAAAACAAATGTCTTTTAGTTTCTAGTTCACTTGTAATCAAAATGAAAGAATACTTCATCATTTCTAAATGAAGAATTTGATATTGGCTATGCTGCCTTTTAAGCTATAGTGTTGTTAAATTTGTTTGATTAATATATTAATTTGTGTTCTAATATTACTAAAATATTTTTTTTTTATATATAATTTTATCAGTTATGCTTGTATTTGTATATTGATTGATTGATTTTTTTTGAGCATGCCCTTTAATTGTTGTTGAGTGGTATAACTTGAATCGTTAAGTGTAAAATTGTATCTTGATGTCTTTTGTAGTTCTAGTATATAAATATATAATGTCTACATAGATGATGAAATGGATTATGATGATTAAGAATTTAGGATGGTGGTTAAGAATTTAGGATGGTGGTTATAAGAACCTTAGAATGTGAATAATTAAATGTTCACTTCACCTTAATATTCATTTTACTTTTGGATTTCATACTGTAGTTAGCTAGTTTCCATTTGCTAATTTATTTTGGATTTCAAACTTGGAACTTAGAACTTGGAAAATATTTTACATATGTTTTGATATATATTTTGGTATTTGGTTGCTAATTAAACATTTATTCAATTTTTTAAATACATTGGGTCAAAACGTAAATATATTTGTTTCATTAGTATAGACTTAGCAATGTATGACATGCAAATTATATCATATAATGCAAATCTTAGTTTTTTTATGGATGAATTTATAATTTACGTGATTATTTAATATACATAGTCATTATCAATGTTTTTTTTGTTTTAAATCTAAAAATATGTAGGATCTTACGATTTATGATCTGATCCTATAATCTACGATTCCACCTACCTTCAACGATTCTATGTAAGATCCTGATTTTGACAACCTTGATCACCACCAATCTATCCTCTCTTTCCTTTTCTTTATCATCCCTCTCATCTTTTCACTTTCTCAATCTTTCTCCACCAAACCCATTTTACAATTCCACACCCATTCCAACAGTCCACGAAACACTCTCCTATTACTAAAACAACAGGAAATGTACCCTCGATTAACTTTAACTCAACGAATGAAAACAAACCCATTATCAAAACCAGACCACACCAGGTTTTGGATTTTGTTAATTGAAACAATATATATGTGCACATTTAGTTAAAAAGCTATATATATGTGCATTTTTCTCATATGAGATTTAGGGGTAGCATTTCTTTTCTTTTTTCTTTTTTTAATTTGATCTGAGAGAACTTGTTTGTTGCTAAATGGGTTCAGTGATTTTCTACCATTTAGATTCTTTCTATTTTCTTCATTTTTTATATCCAAATGGAGAATCTTCCTAAAAAAAATATCTCTAGTGAAACACAATTAGCCAAAGGGATAAAAAAGAAAGAAGAGAAAGAAAAGGATTTTTTTTTTTTTTGGGGTCTTACTTTCAATCCAAATATGCGTGCCCAACATGTTTTAATTTGTTAAAACCTCTTTCCCTCTCCTTTGTGTGTGTGTGTGTGTTTGTTTCTCAAAAAAAAAAAAAAAAAAAAAACATGTTTTAATTTTGGGGAAACTATATATTTGATCCCTAACCTTTAGGATGAATGTCAATTTGGTCTTTAACCTTTTGGTATTGCAATAAAATGACCCCTACCATTAAGTGGTTGATAGAAAATGTTGACGTGACTAATGGTCAAAATAAAATATTTTTTTTAGACCCATAGAATACCACTTAGACTGCCATGTCAGCCTAAAATAAATAATGCCCAAATTTGATTATTTATTTATTTACTAATTTAGTAAATTTGATCAATTTGGTCCCTATATTTTATTAGCAGCCGATCTAGTTTATGTTATTTTCAAATTGAAGTCAATTTAGTTGTTATCGTGTGGACCAAATTGACTAAATTAACTACTGTCAAAGCATATAGTCCAAATTGACAATACCTCCAAAAAAAAAAAAAAAAAAAAAATGGTGAAGGCAAAGAAGGATACAAATAATGGGCCATTGCCCTCCAAAGTTCAAATCATACCTCTCCAAATTCCCTAATGGGCTTCCCATGTAGTTTTGGGCCACATGAAGATTGAAGGTGGAGAAAATACAAATAATGGGCCTTTAGCTTGTGATATTAATGTGCCCTTCAAATTTCACTTGGGCCACTTGGGTCGAGCTTGTCTAAAAATATGGGCCCTTTGACAACAAGTAACTTAAGGTTTTTTTTTTTTTTTTTGTGAGAAGCAGTAACTTAAGTTACTTGTATAATATAGAAAGCGTGAGCATGTGATCATCATGGTCCACGACCTTAATTAAAAACTGCAAAATTGCCGCTTATCTAAAAGTCTCAACTCTTTAAGTCTTAAACACTATTTCATGTGTTTGGTCTCACCAGACGTTCTCCAACACCCCTCTCTTTCACTGTCTCTCTCTCTCATATACACACACAGAAATGAATCCTAGACTGTCAGTCTTGGTATTCACATTTGCTATTTCTTTCTTGCCAGAAAGCTTGGAAGAGAAAGCATGGAAGAAGAACTGTTGCCAAGGTCTACAATTAATGCAGAAGACATACCACCAAGTGTTGCTGGATCTTCAGCCACGCCTGCTCTTGTACTCAGCACAATAGTCGCCCTCTGCGGTTCTATGAGCACTGGCTGTGCTGTAAGTACCCATTACATTTTCAAAAAGCATCACTAATAATGTTATATATATTATTAGCAATGCTTTTATTTCATTTTGTTTATAAACATTATCCTGTTAGTAAGGTTGTCAAAATTGGGATCCTACGTAGGATCGTGGGAGGTAGGTAGAATCGTAGATCATACGATTGGATCGTGAATCGTAAGATCCTACTTATTTTCAGATTTTAAGCAAAAAACCTATTAATAGTGACTTTGTATATTATATAATCACTTAAAATATGAATCCTTCTATTAAAAAAAAAATTTCATTGTAAAATGTAATTTGCATGTACTACATCGTTCTTATGTCATTCTAGCGAAACAAAATATATTTAACTTTTGACATAATGTATCTAAAAAGTGCTGTACATGTTTAATTAGCAACTAAGTACCAAAATATTATCTACACATATGGAAAATGTTTTCCAAATTCTAAGTTCCAAATCCAAAATAGGTTAGGCTAGTTAGTATATAAAAACTAGCTAACTACAAATTTACAATATGTAATCCAAAAGAGAATTCTCAATCTAAGGTAAATTTGCTAATTACAAATATGAAATCCAAAAGAGAATTCTCATTCTAAGGTTTTTCTAATCTAATCACTGTCATTGTCATATCCCCTTTCATCATCTAAATATTTTAGGTTTTGTTTTTGAAAATGTTAAACTTAAGTAATATATGTTTTTTTGAGATTTTATGTTGACTTAGGGGTAAATTTGGGATTTCAATTCATTATTGGGCTTTTGATAACCCGTTGGGCTTGTGGGTTTAGGTGGAATATCTTACCTAAATGAATCTCACTTAAAAAAAAAAAATAAAAGAAAAAAAAAAATCAAGCCAAATGGTAGGATCGGTAGGATCCCATACGATCCTACGATCCTATGCGATCCTACACGATTCTACATACGATCCTACCATTTTTGCGATCCCACTATGATTTTAAACTTTTTGGTGAGGTGGGATTGTAAAATCGTGCAATTTTACGATTCAGATCGCAATTTTGACAACCATGCCTATTAGAGACAAACTTTTTTCATCATCTTTTACAATAGATTAGAGTTGTAAATTGTATTGGAACAACATTGTTCTTATACAGACTGAAAGCTCGAAATTGTGTGAAAACACAAAAGCTGTTTAGATCCCCAAATTAAAACTTACAGCTCGGTTGATTTTACTCTAACATAAACTAAGTGCGAAATAAAGTAAATATGAGTGAACAAACAATAAAACTATTCTAAGCCATATTCATCAAATCACAGCTGTAAAATGAGTTAAAGAGTAGGGAAGAAGAATGAAAATACAAGATAACATGCCGATGTGTTATCGAAGAGGAAACCGAAGTACTCGGCGAAAAACCTCTTCGCCGCCCTCCAAGCGGTAAATCGATCTACTAGAGAATAAGTTGGAGTACATGAATAACAAAAGACCCTTCAAGCCTAGTCTACCCCATGTACCCGAGCCCTCTAAGCTCCTGTTACCAACTGACTTCGCCAAGCCTTGTCTTCCCTAGCTCTCTAGATCACGCAATTCAGCCCGATTGCATCTACCAAACAAATGGCTTTTTCCAGTACTTCCCAGCAGCACCAAACCCTCACTTTACACTTAGAATTGGTGTAGTAAGTGTTTGAGCTATCAACCTCTCAAGGATTTGGAAATGGAAAGGTAGGAGTTGAGGAAAATCACAATGAATTGTGTAGAGAATTGTGGGAATGACAATCTTTAACTCTCAAGGGTTGTGGCTAGGGTTTTCTCTCTGAAAGCACTACTATCAATATGTGGGTAATGATGGTATATATAGTGTGGGTGAGGATGTAGTAGAGTAGATATGACAAAATAGCAAAACAGAATGTTTTGCGAGTATCTTGCGGGAATGCCTTGCCCGTGAGACACTCGCGAAAACCAGCTATCACCATCTGTCATGACTTTTCGCATTCCAGTCATGTGCTGAGCACATGCTTCACTTTGCAGGAAGGCTACTCACAAGCTACCTGCAAAAACTTCTTTGGTCTTCAATTTTCCTTGAGTCTTCACACACACAACCCTTACAAAGAAATCTCACATAAAATACAAGGTACATAAGATTGAACAGAATTACAATCAAATTTGGCACGGAATCAAAGCCAACACAAAATAGTTATAAATTACAACTTTACAATCTCCCCATTTGACTATTCCATGACAAAAGCACTAAAACAGACTCTAGACTTAAATGTGAGCTGGGAACAGTGGTAAAACTCACTTACACCTAATCTAGAAGCCGTGAAGCACTTGCATGTATACACCTGTATCCTGACACACTCGCACACAAACAAAACTTTCATTTGCATACTTCTCTCATGCAGGAACAATCATTCAAGAATGACTACAATGAACATTTAGCTAGTAAATGATCATCTGGACATGCAATGCAATTAAAAGTAATGCAAAAATCAATTGCATGTCTAACACACAACCAATGCGAAGTACAAGAAGTATTTGCATTAAGGATACAAGATCCAACAAGGGTACAAGTGTGTAGTACTCCAGATAATGCAACATAATCTAAAAGTACTAAAAAAATGCTACAAAGCAAGGATACATATACAAAGTACTAAATATAAACTGAAAGTTTTACTAGAGTACTTTAAAAAGCTTTAAAAGAAAGCAATGTAAATAACCAAAAGTTATAAAAACTATAAAGGTAAAAACAAAGTAAAAAACACTAAACCACCAAAATGAACCAATATATCTATGATATGCTCCCCCTCAAACTGTGCAACTCCCAACTCCCCCTTAAAATTTTCTCCCCTTTTTTGACTGGAATGGCCAAAGGAGCTAGAACTTCTCAGATTCTGAGTCGGATCCCTGCTCCATCATCATGTCTTCAATCTATGATGATAGTGCAATAATTTGGCCTTGGATGTAACCAAACTAATCTGAGATGTGCTGCACATGGGATTCGAGCATGCCATACATCTGCCTTACCCTTGCAATGAGGCAATCAAGACGATCAGGTCCTCATGCTTGAGCTTGGAAAGATGGTTGTGCAGAGCCCTCCAGGCCTATAGTGAACCTATCAATTTCTTCCTTTGTGTCCCCACCTTCTTCCTCAACATCATCCCTTGGGATTTGAGAAACGCCGGTTCTTAATCTGATGATGTGAGCTTTGCTTCGAGTCACAGTATGAGCACCAATGGGATAGTCTTTTTGCACTGCAGTAAGACCGCTTGGAATCTTCATCCTTGTCTTTGCTATGAAACCATAATGAGACTTGGGAATGGTGTGATTGTTCTTGAGTTCCTCTTGGTGATGCTCTTTGTCAGGAGGTGGTATATGCGACCACATATGTTGATCTCCTTATGTGTGAAGAGATCATACAGGAAAATAGTTCTTGGTGCGGACAATGTTGTCAAGTTCGTCACCAGGTAGAGGTTGTGAATCATGACATAAGCCAATGTCCTCATCTCCGCATTAAAAATGATGGTGTTCGTCGACTTCTTCTTGAGAGAGCCACCTAGGAGCTCTGCCATTGGTTCAATAAAGTCCAATCTGTCATCATATTGCACGGAGATTGGCTGAAATGGTGGACGAACTTCTAAGAACTCTTGAATGGAATCCCTTGTGATAATGAATTCCTTTTGACACACCCAACAGTTAATGTGGTCTCTTTCCACAGTGGCATTGGAGAAGAATTCCCTTATGAGTTCAGCATAAAATTGCCACTTGAATTTAGCAACTTTGTCCAAGTTCTCTCCTTGAACACTTCAGGTATGGCAGTGTTTTCAAGAGTCTCCATTTGTACAACCCTTTCCATGATTATTGTTGCCCTTTTATAGTAGTCATTGTAGGCCACGTGTGCCTCAATTGTTATAAAGCTCTCTAAGTCCGTGCATGGAAGCTTTGAGGATTTCTTGGAAGTAGAGTGCTTGGTGGGAGACATCTGCACAAACAAACACAAAGTAGAGAAACAAGTGCAAAAACACAAAAACAGGAACACAAACTTGATTAGTACTAAGTTAGTCCATAAAATAAGCACAAAGTCTTAAAAGGACATAATCAAAGTCACAAAATCATGTTATAATTGCTAAACATGTAATAACATATATCTAGCAGGAGTGAAATGCAAAAGCATGACAAGTGAATAAGTGTGTGCATGTGGTGTGACTATGTGATGCATGTGCAAGGCATGACTAAGCACATTTGGGTCAAAGTGTGTAAAACACACAACCAACGAACAAAACATGATAAACATGTATAATCTTGGTAATCCCCAAAGTTTGGTACTCATTGGAGTCTAAAATAATATCAAAATGCCATTTGGGCATTTTATTAAACGCTAGATATGTACTCATAAAACTAACATGTAGGCAATGCATGAACATGAGTGAATCTTGCCTAAATACATGTTAAAATGTCACAAGGGGCCAACACAATCACAAACACTTCAAGTGGGACAAAGCCCAATCAAGAAATTGAAAACAAATTCACAAAATGTGAAGATCCCAACCATTTTTCAAAAATGAACCCAACATAAGAAAACCTAAAATTTTCTGCATAATCTAAGGAAATAAAGAGAAAAGATTGAGTAAACATACCTTAGAGATGATTTGAAGAAGTTTTCTTTTGAGATTTTGTTGGGTTTTTGAGTGAAAATGTGTTTGGGGTTAAGAGAGTCACGAGGGAGGCAAAGTAAGGGAAAAATGATATGTTTGAAAAACTATCATCATCAGCCCTTTAAAACTGGAAACACACGTTTTTCGCAGGTTACCTTTTCGCGAAGTTACTTGTGAAAAATGCATCTGAAGCACAAAACTTTTCACGGGTAAGCATTACTCGCGAAACAGTCGCGAGACAGTTGCGAAAGTTTCTGTCTAAATTTTGTGTTTTCACTATTTTGCCTTAACCCATTTTTGCAGGAAGAGCTTAGTCGCGAGCTTCTCGCGAAAATTCCTTTGAAAAAGTTTTTTTTTTTTTTTTGGATGAAAAACATGCAAAATGCAATTTGAACAAAAACTCAAAACATGAAAGCATAAAAACACTTTCAAAAACATATAAAATACTCAAAAATATTTTTAGGTTTGATCAACAAGCAATTGAGTATACACATCACATTTGAACATGTACAATCATACAAATGAGATAAGCATTCATTGAACAAAAGTCTTGTGTGTTGTGTGTGAGTAACAAATATGAAATAGTCCTTAGTCTAGAGTGAAGCTTCAATGATCAATTCAATCAAGTCATACACAACTAGCACTAAGTTAAGTGGTCTATCTCAATTATAGAAATGAGCATATATGACCTCCCACAAGAAAATGATTACAAAACTTTGAAGCTTTTCATTTTGCTTTTTACAACTTGTAACTTTTGATCATTTTTGAACAAGACATCTCATTTTGAGATCAGTGCCTAAAAGTTTTGATAAATCAATTTTGTGAGTAAGCCTTTGGCTTTTTGGGCACCATACATTTCAATACAAGTCGCTTTTCCTTTTTCCTAGTCAAATATTAGTATGTGTGACGGTTTTTGCAGCTCATTATCTCTTTTCGAGATTTTGACATTTGTTGAGCTATAAAGCAAAAATATAAAAAGTGTGGGAAGATATATAGGCACAAGTTTATGCATGTATCAAAACTATCAAGACAATTGACCAATCATTCATGACAAGCTTGAAGATCGATTTATAACAATCACACATAGATTTCAAGATTTTTCCCACAAAGATATATGTGCATACATAACAAGCTAAACTCGTAAATGCACTATGTCATTAGTACGAAGGTACTAGGCCAAACTCACATGTGATATACACAACACAAGCGATCAAACCTTTTAGAGATTTTTCAATTTTTATGGGTTTTTGAAATTTTTTTGTCAACTTACTCAAAAACAGAACATGTAAAATAAGATCAACAAAAACAACAAGTACACAACAAACTTGAAAAGAAACATGCTAAAATGAAATACATAAGCACACAACCAACCAAAGTCACAACATGTAGGAAGAATTGATGTGTGGACATGGTCTAATGCTTATCCATGTGTACCCTTCTTCACCTATACAGCATATGCGTTTAGGGTGATATCCCTAGAGGATTGGGTACTAGAGCTGTGATTCTCAAACCTTTGACTAAAGCTTGCCAAACAAGAAGTGATGGTCTCTATTATCTTCATCACGCCACCAAAACTGGAACCAGCTTCTCGCCCTTTTGTTTGCTTGGCGTTCCAATTTCCCTTTCCTTGTCCTCTTAGCCTATGAGAATCCGCTTTCTTCAATGCGTGAAGTTTATAACATTTAGGTCTTGTGTGCCCTTGAACTCCACAATGGTGGCAGAAGTGTTGAACTTGAGGACCTCTTTGAGACTTTGGGAGAGACTTCCCTTTAGCCTTGGGTTTGGCCACAAATGGATTTTAAGGTTTTGTTAAAACCTTTTGAGTAGTTCCATTTGGCTTCTTTTCCACTTTTACATTCTCAACATTTGGAGTTGCTACCATTGGTTCCTTAGCTTTAACAAATTTCATCTCCTTGGACACATTGGCATTTGAACTACGTTCTCTGAAATATCCTAAGCCACTTTTGTCAGAAAAAGGCTTTTGATGTGCAAGCACTTCGTCAAGTTTCTTGGAGGCAATGCACTCCACTTTGGCATTAGCTTGAATCACTTCAAGCTCAAGAAACTTGATCTTGCAGTAGGCCTCGGTTAGTTCTCCATTCAGCGCCTCAACTTCACACTTCGTTTCCTTGTACCGCACTAGAAAACTTTTGTAATCTTGCTCTGCTCTCTTCATTTTTCTTATGGCTGCCTTAGCCACTCTTGCATACTTTCCGGACTTCTCTAGAAGAGAGTTATAACTTTCCTGCAATCCGTTTGTTCCTTCATAGACACATTCTTCGCCTTCATCATCGGATTCCTCCCTAACTCCCATTAACTCCACTTCGGTGTGCTCACCGAACTCTTTCACTAGTGCATTTAAATCTTTTGAAGAGTCCACGGGTGCAATGGTCATAAATGCGGAATAGTTTCCTTCTCCGTCACAACTTTCTTCCGAGACAGAATTTGAACCATCTGAGTCACTAATGGTAGTTGCAAAGACTTAACCCTTTGCTTTCAAATACATGGGGCATTCTTTCTTCACATGCACATGTCCTTTGCACTTAAAGCATGTGACCATTTCAAATGGTGAGGAATCTCTTGAATCCTTCTTCTTGAAGTTTTTCTTGTCCTTCTTGAACTTTGAGAATTTGCCCTTTTCAAAAGACTTTCCATCTCTCTTGAACTTAAAGAACTTACGGAAGTTCTTAGCAAGATATGCCACATCCTTTTCAACCTCATCCTCATCCGAGGAGTCTTGAGTTTCCAATCTCTCATTGATCGTCTTGAGAGCAAGAGATTTGCTTTTCCTTTGAGATGGTAGAGATAGCTTATAGGTTTGAAAAGAATCAATGAGTTCTTGAATTTTAATCTCATCATGGTCTTTGCTCTCTTCGATGGTAGTAACTTTTGCACAAAAATTCTCCAGCAATGATCGTAGAATCTTCCTCACAATCTGGGAGTCCTCCGTCTTTTCTTCTAAGTTGAATGACTCGTCTTCACTCATTTTCAACTCCTTAAAGCGTGTGGTAAGCATTTGCAACTTGGTGCCCTTCACCTTTTTGGTGCCCTTCACCTTTTTGGTGCCTTCATAGGTTGTCTCCAAGATTTGCCACGCCTCCTTGGCAATTATAACATGAGAGATCCTATGAAATTTGTTAGGAAAAACACCACAGAAAATAGCATTTAAAGCCTTGCTATTAGCATTAGCTGCTGCAAGGACTGCCTTATCCCATTTGGATTTGGCGGCCTTTGGCCTAGTCCATCCTATCTTGACAAAGTCCCAAACACTATCATCAACAGAATAAAGGAATGCCCTCATACGGACTTTCCAAAATGCATAATTGCTCCCATCAAAGTATGAAGGAGCATTGAGCGATTAAGATCGATCCATCTCAAAAAGGGTCTAGGATCACACTTAGGTAATGAAACCACAGCAAGTGTACCCGCTTTGATACCAATTGAAAGCTCAAAATTGTGTGAAAACACAAGAGCTATTTAGACCCCCAAATTAAAACTTACAGCTCGGTTGATTTTACTCTAACTTAAACTAAGTGCAGAATAGAGTAAATGCGAGTGAACAAACAATAAAACTACTCTAAACCATATTCATCAAAGTACAGCAATAAAATGAAAGCTAAAAGAGTGAGGAAGAAGAATGCAAAAACACAAGATAACACGTCGATGTGTTATCGAAGAGGAAACTGAAGTACTCGGCGAAAAACCTTTCCGTTGCCCTTCAAGCAGTAAATCGATCCACTAGAGAATAAATTGGAGTACACGAATAACAAAAGACCCTCTAAGCCTAGTCTACCACATGTACTCGAGCCCTCCAAGCTCCTGTTACCAACTGACTTCGCTAAGTCTTGTCTTCTCTAGCTCTCCGAATCATGCAATTCAGCCCAATTGCATCTACCAAATAAATGGCTTCTTCCAATGCTTCTCAGCAGCACCAAAACCTCACTTTACACTCAGAATGGGTGTAGTAAGTGTTTGGGCTATCAACCTCTCAAGAATTTGGAAATTCAGAGGTAGGAGTTGGGAAAAATCACAATTGATTATGTAGAGAATTGTGGGTATAAGAATCTCTAACTCTCAAGGGTTGTGGCTAGGATTTTCTCTCTGAAAGCACTACTCTCAATATGTGTGTAATGATGGTATATATAGTGTGGGTGAGGATATAGTAGAGTAGATATGACAAAATAGCAAAACAAAATGTTTCGCGAGTATCTCACGGGAATGCCTTACTTGCGAGACACTCGCAAAAACCAGCTGTCACCATTTGTCATAACTCTTCGCATTCTAGTCATGTGCTGAGCACATGCTTCACTTCGTGGGAAGGCTACTCACGAGCTACCAGCTAAAACTTCTTTGGTCTTCAATTTGCCTTGAGTCTTCACACTCCCTCTCATACACAACCCTTACAAAGAAATCCCACATAAAATACAAGGTACATAAAATTGAACAGAATTACAATCAAATTTGGCACGGAATCAAAGTCAATACAAAATAGTTGTAAATCACAACTCTACACAGACATACCATTAACACCACTTCTATTATGTAACAATCGCAGTTGTGAAAAAAAAAAAATCCCTACCAAAAAATTGTTTTAGGTATCTCAAAGCTCAATTATTTATATTTATTTTTTAAGTTTGTTTTAGACTTTTAGTACCTAGTTATTATAACTGTGACTTTACCTCCTCTTGTAGCTGTATAAAAGTTAAAAACCCTTATTTTTTGCTTTAGATATGATGGGTTTGGACATTTATAGTGTTTGCTTCGTGATAATTATTTTTTATTATGTGAGTAAGACACAAAATAATTTGGTGTGGCTGGGATTCAAACCGAAATCCTTTATATAAAGATTACTATTTTTAAAAAATCATATAAAAAAATCACTACTTCATGGAGCATGAATTAATGCATGATCCATAGGACTAGCAAACTTGGTATAACCAGTTAAATTATGATTGGTTTGTAGTCAGGATATTCATCACCAGCTGAATCAGGAATCATGGAAGATTTGGATCTCTCTACGGCATCTGTAAGTACTAAATTATTTCTTTATTTCTTAATTTTTCAATTGTCTTTCATGTATAAGTTTATTTTTATTGATAAGGTAAAACTTTAAACATGTGACAGAGTCTGTGCAAGAGTAAATACACGTCCAACAGATAGATACATGAGCCCAACAATTAATAAACATATATACTAATAATCATTGTGCCTATTAGGTTATCGGTGTTTCTAGACATACATTTGTATGTATGAATTTTACAAATTCGCTTATCATTTTACACTGGCCAAAAGAGCATAATAATTTTACACTAATATGTATAGTTTTGCACATATGCAAACATGTAATTGTTCTTCATATATTTATATTGAATTTTCTTTTTTTAACCTTTACTCCTCTGATGAATTATATTGCCAAGAGTCATGTAGTTCAATAATACATCTAGTTCTCCCAATGGAGAAAACTTAGGCTGGAAACACCCCTCCCTTCCACAAATTTGTTGGAAGGAAAAAAGAAAATTGTCCGTGTTACTGAACATTGGTGAAGTTCAGTTGAATGAAATGTTACATTTATCTGTTTGGGTAGAGATGTTTTCGTTGCCAATCAATTCTTTATCTATTTAAATTGTTTCTTCCTTGTGCAGTATTCAGTTTTTGGTTCAATATTGACTATTGGAGGAGTGATAGGTGGATTAGTAAGTGGAAAGATAGCAGACCTCATTGGTCGGAGAGGTGTAAGTTTCTTTTGTCACATTTACTAAAAATATGATTTTATTATTATTATTATTATTATTATTATTATTATTATTATTATCATCATCATTTTTGTTGATACTTTAATGCAGGCAATGTGGTTCTCTGAATTATTCATCTTTACTGGTTGGCTTGCCATTGCATTTGCAAAGGTTTTTCTATTTCCATTCTTTCATTCCCCTAAACATTGCTGCACTTGATGAAATATGTTCAATTAATGCTCCCAATTTATTTTATCTTCGCATTTCCTCTTTTTGAAGCCAAATGGAGCATCCTATTTAAACCACTTCACATAGAATGAGTTCCAAACCCCAACAAAATTTTAGGAGGAATGTCTTCTTAGTATAGTTAATAATTAATCTGTTAATTAATATTGGTTATGTGATTCAGCATAACAACCTACATCTACAATGTAAAGCCTTAGACGGTTAAATTTTTTATATGTGATGTGGTGAATTATAGAAAGAACCCTAATAGGGTATATATAGAGACTAACACAACTAATGTTAAATGTAGATAGACTTTACATTAAGTTGGGCGCCGTGGGTCATATATAAAACATACCAATACATATTATCATTAACAAATTCTAATTTTCTTCAGTTACATGTCAATTCCCTGTCAAATTTGAATAAAATTCCAAAAGTAGGGACATTTGAACCAAGATGGTAATATTTATGGTGATTATTCTTTGAAGTTTCTTCCATTGGTTCTTTCTTAAACGTTGTTAAAGGATCAGATCAGTGAAAAAAAAATTATTCAAAATTAGCATGAACCGACTGAAGGAAATTACTGCTTCTACATTTTTCTCTACTGGGCTTCAACTACTAATAGAGTTCTGTGCTTGGCATAGACTGCTTTTTGGCTGGATTTTGGAAGACTGTTGGTGGGATTTGGCATTGGAGTTATTTGCTACGTAGTAAGTCTTGTAAGTTTGACGTTTTATAATTGATTTACCTATTTAAAAGACAAAAAATAGTGATTCATATTACCAAACAGGTACCAGTATACATTGCAGAAATAACACCCAAGAATCTTAGGGGACAATTTACATCAGCTAATCAGGTCTATCTAAATTATTATGGCTTTAAAATGAACATCCAATTCATTGTTCAATTACTTACCTTTTGTTACTTGTGCAGTTGATTTTATGTTCTGGGCTTTCACTAATATATTTCATTGGCAATGCTGTTACTTGGCGCACCCTGGCTTTATTTGGTATTGATTTTTCTCTGCATAAATTTAATCAGAAATTAAATTCTAAAAAGATAAATTCTATTCAAATAAATTTTATTTTCAGGTGCCATTCCATGTCTAGTACAACTTGTGGGATTATTCTTTATTCCGGAGTCTCCCAGATGGTTGGTGAGAAATATTATTTGTATGATGTTTGGATTGTGTGATGAAATAGAAATATAGAATACAATACATGCTTTAATATGTTTTTCGTGGCTTGTTCAACTTGTTAAAAATAACATCAAGTCATTCTGTTCACTCTATCAGCTTAAGCTTTTGGAATGCTTTCAGGAGAAACATCTAAACTACTTTTCTTTGGTTTATTTTGTAAAGAAAATATGAGCAGCCATTAAAATGCAAAAAATGATAGTGTTAAATTACTAATTGTCCCAAAAGTTTAAACTATTATGATATGGTAAATTTAATCATTTAACTAATACTTCTAACACACTCCCTTACATGAGGGCCGAAACTACTTTTTAATAAGTGAGGCTCAACATGTGAAAATTTAAAACGGAGGTAGGGTGGAGGAGACAAAGATTGAATTTAGGATCTTATGCTCTGATACCATGTTAAATTACCGATTGTCCCAAAAGTTTAAGCTATTAGGATATGGTAAATTTAATCATTTAACCAATACTTCTAACAGAGTACAATTTTTCCGCAGGCAAAAATTGGAAAAGAGAGAGAGCTTGAAACTGTTCTACAGTGTCTTAGAGGGAAGAATGTTGATATTTCTCAAGAAGCAGCATATATCATTGTAATTTTCCAACTACATGATTTTATGACAGTGTATCAGTGTCAGACCCTTAACATTTCTAATTTGTTATGTTTTAAAAACTTCTTTGGCACAACCACAACAAATGAGACGTGCTCCTGTCTTTTCATAGGATTATACAGAAACCTTTCAACAGCACTCGAAATCTAGAATTCTAGACTTGTTCCAGCAGAGATACGCCCATTCCCTAATCGTAAGCCTCACTCATTTGTGGTGTTTTTACTTTTCAGGGCTTGTACAACCTTTTTACATGTTTTATTTAAATTCATTTAGGTTGGACTTGGGTTGATGTTACTGCAACAGTTTGCTGGAGTCAATGTAATTGCGTTTTATGCTAGTTCTATATTTGAAGAAGCTGGTAAATTAACAACTTTAAAATTTGTTTCATATAACTAATGATAATATTAAGAAATGAAGGAATGATGATTATTACCTCTGGTTTATGGTAGGTTTTTCAAGCAGCATTGGGACTATCTCTATGGCAATTATCCAGGTACTTGGCTCGCCATAAGCTTCTTTGTCTATTGTTCTGTTTTCCACATATATGAATGATCATTGTTTAAACTTTTTTGTTCCGGGCAGGGGAACTCCCAGTTGAAGGAGCTCACTCCCATCTTGGTGTTCATTGGGATACTGGTAATAAGGCATAACCTAAAAGATTTCTAAATATAATTTCTCACATTCTGCCTCATCACTTTATTGATCAATTAGAATGTTGGGGCCTGTGGGAATGGGAATTTCTGAGCTTATTTTGGAAGAAACTCACTGCAATGTTACTGCTAATTGGCAAACTGATAATACAAACTAAACATGGTACCCTTCTGCAAGAAAAGAACTAAAACATCTTAGTTGAATTTCCAAGATTTTATCTAATCTATGCTTCAACTACAAATTAGAATGTAGAAGATTTAAAGCAATTAAGTTATTCGAAGACTAAAAGGTTGCTCTACATTCTATAACTTTCAGGACTAAAAAAAGCCTTTTTATCAGCTATGGCTGCAATTACTGCAGTGCTCATACTATGAGCTTTATTATGCTTGTGTTTCTTTTAAATCCTTAAAAAGCAATAAAGGGGTGTTTATTATTCTATTTTACTTCACTTCTGGACTGAGGTTTTAGACATTGAGATGCTTGTGCTTGACTAGCTAATAATCCATGCAGGGTTTTAGTGTAGCTTATTCATTAGGCATGGCAGGATTACCCTGGGTTATAATGTCAGAGGTATGTCGATAATTGAATTCCAAATTGATTTAAAATTTTGTTAACAGGAATTTTGCATAAACAAGCAGGTATATTGCTCTAATTCAAGGATGAATTTCTATTTTAGATATTCCCTATAAATGTCAAGGGTACTGGTGGAAGCCCCCTGACTTTAGTGAATTGGTCTTGTTCTTGGATTATTTCATACTCTTATAATTACATGACCGAATGGAGTGCTGCAGGTAATTGTTTCTACCCTATTAATTATGTTATGGAATGGATTAGTATTTATTCTATTGAATATTGACACTTTCATTTTTAGTATAAGTTTCTTTGCTCTCTCTTCCATAATCATACATGGATATTTTTGACATACTACATCAGGAACATTTTTCATCTACACTGGCATTTGTGGTTTGACTATTCTATTTGTCGCAAAAGTGGTACCGGAGACCAAGGGGCGAGCTCTTGAAGAATTACAAGCATCAATTAATCATTTTCTCTAAAAATCAGTTAAAAATTTTAGTGTGAGCAATTATATTTCCATCTTTTAGTATTTGTAAAATTTATAGCGATGACACTTTTTGTTGTTGCAACTATGAAATACTTTTAATCGGAGTACAAGTAAAACTAACTTAAGACTTAAAGGGGACATGATCCAAGAGAGGAGCCATCAATATGTCCTACAATATAAAGGATATTGTGAAGTTGATATTAAGAAACTAGTGGCCCACTTTAGTCTTCACTGCAGTTGCCGCGAAATGACTAGTAATAAAATCCTACACTTATCTGTGGTTCTCTCACTCATAGGTGGGCTTAAAGCCTTAAACTGCTTATTTGCTCAAATTTGATTAAATAATGATTAGAACATTCACTAAACCTAGAACATTTTAATACTTTAATCATGTCTGAAAATTAATTGGTTGTTAAAATAATTTTAGACACTCCATTGCTAAAAAAATTCATCACTGCTTAAAATAATCAGATAAAAATAACCAAATTTGGGCACAAACATGAGTTTGTTATAATAGTAGCTACAGATTACAGTTGACTCCAAGTCTGCAGAGTTTTATTTTAATGATTATGGTGCATTTTATAACTCGAGTAGTAATAGTTACACATTCTGTATACAAGACATATAACTAAAATCGTGTTTTAAAAAATATAATTTTAGCGGAAGTGTGCGCGGCAGTATTCAACTCAACATGTGCAACAATAATTAGCGTTTTAGCTCCTAGAAGAAAGAGATATGATTTTACTTTCTAGGTCCAAGTCTTCGCACGCTATAACTTTCACAATGGGAAAGATCGGAAATATTTCATGGTCAACATGCTGGATGATATATGGTACGGAGCGGCCTCATGAATTGAGAGCAAATAGTTACAAGCCAGAGTTGGAGGTCAAAGTTGTAGTCTCTTGCTTCAGGCTTCTGATCCAACTTGAACATAGGGTCCCTTCGACTGAAATTGTCTAGAATATTGGTGATATTGAGAAAATATATGGGCTCCAAGCCCAAGCCCTTAGGAAAGATTGATACGGGCCATCAACTCGCCATGTGATGTTGGCAATGATATGGGCCGTGAACCCAATTGCCAAGTACCAAGATTTGGGCTTACCGTGAAGAGAAAAGAGAGATGGCCATGAGCCTCATTTATGATTTAGTGAAAATATAGGTCATAGGCCTATTCATGAAGTCCAATAAATACGGGCCATGAGCCCGTTACATGATATAGAAAAGATGTGAGCCAATGGGCCTATTCCTTGTGGGTCATGAGCCCAATTTGAAAAGGCATGAGAGTTAGAAATGAATTTGGTCCTTTTTGGGTTAGAAATGAATTTGGTCCAAGATCCATATTTTTCTTGTGCAAAATAATGCTCGCGTATCTTGGATTGTCCAAAAAAATTATACCACTTGGTCTCAGCCAAAAGTGAACCTGAACAAGATAATGAACTTTAATCATCAACGACATAAGAGATCCTACAAGCCACCTAATTTGAATTATTTTTATTTATAATTGTCGCCCTAAGTCCTAACAATAATACTACTTATAATATTTTAATTATCTAGGTTGTAGACTTCTACAAATCAGAAATGATTTTTAGTTATAGACAAGACAAAGCTTTGCAAAAAACTAATCAATAATCATTACTATTTAATAAGCCAAGTGAATTATGGGCAATGAGCCAACCACATGGCTTCTCAATGATTTTTTATTTTTTGCTTACTAAAAAAGAAGGAAGTCTTTAATGTGAGCTCATCGACCCTACGCCACGTTATGGTAATAAGTAATATTATGTGTACGACACGGGTCATGGTGGAGCTATCGCTCAAACTGCTCTCTCTATGTACTGAAACAAAAAGTCCTATCATCAAGCTACACTTTCATGTGGTACTTCTCAATGATTATTAGGCATTACCCAATTTCAATGATTATATAAACTGTGGGTCCTTCTTAGGCTTGAAATGAATTTGGTCCAAGAGTTTAATAAGTGACTTTAGCAAACCCAATTAAACTAATTTGAATTATTTTATAATAATTCTCGCCCCATGTCCTAACAATAGTACTAGATGATGTGCTTTAGTAAATGGAATTCTAAGGTCCAAGGGAGAATATGACAGGCCTTCACTTTGCATGATTTTTATTCCATATAAAAAGCATCATTGTCTATTCGTGGTGGGTCAATGGCATAAACTTCCTTTTCAATTTGCTGCCTTTTCTCCCAAATCCAATATTAGATATCCTCATTTTTCTTTTTTTCTTTTTTTGTTATTGGTAAAAAGATCATCCTCCAAAATGGTAAGTTTGTTATGAGCAGGACCTCCACCAGTGGAAGGAGCTCACTCCCATTTTGGTTTATATTGGCATAATGGTAACACAATTTCTGTGTCTCTGCTTTTGTATATTTTCCTTATATGCTTAAAATGACATTTAAAATATGGCAATCTAAAGAGGTTTAAGTTACCTATGTTCTTATTTTCAACACTTACGGCCTAAAGATTTTACATCCTTCAGTCTTCTAAGAGTTGAAGCCCTTTTATTGACTTTGCCTGTGGCCAAAATCTCTGGCATGGTATATATTCAATTTCTCATGCTTTTTGAATTTGTGTATAGCTGTAATCATTGGCATGTCAAAGTATGCGATATCTTCTACTTTGTTTCCATGGTACCATAACTTGATTCTAGAAAGGAGAAAGGACCTTAACATCTGCTAATCAGTAAATACTTACACTAATTTTGTGCCAAGATGTTTGGAATTAGTTAATCAAAGTAAGTGACTAATATGTTTACTACTTGATACCACACCACACTCAGGGATATTCTGTAGCTTACACAATAGGCATGGCTGGAATACCATGGGTCATTGTCTCAGAGGTATGTAACTTTTCTGGTTAGTAACAACAAGAGTCTTTTTATGAAAATTTTAAATCAGTTTGCATGACAAGAAGTTTACATTTTAACTTAGATTGAAGGATCAGATTTGTGTTACTGGTATTTCCCATTCATGTTAAGGGTTCAGCTGGAAGCCTAGTGTCTTTAGTAAACTGGTCGTGTTCTTGGATTATGATGGAATGGAGCTCAGCAGGTAACTTTCCCAGGCATTGTTTGTGCCCTGTTCTCTTCTTCTTCTTGCTTATACTTAAAAGAATGTTTGGCCTATACAATTTCAGGAACATTTTTCATATACATGGGCATTTGCGGTTCAGCTGTTTTATTTGTTGCAAAGTTAGTTCCAGAAACAAAGGGGCGAGTGCTAGAAGAAATACAAGCATCAATTACCCATTCTCTCCAATAAGATTACTTTCCATTCTGTATATCAAGGAAACAAGTACATTTATCATAAAATGTTAGAAGGTGTCTTTTATTTTCTGTATATATACTTGGAGTTGGAGGTGTGTTGAGCCTATATGGAATTTGTTATACTAGAGGTTTGGGGTCCAGGGTAATGTGGTACAATGAGATAGAATGCAATAGAAACAAAGAAACCAAGGGCCCCTAATGAGGAACAGAGTTCCCTTTTGGCATTTGTACAAATCAAGATCACCTACTTTGATAGCATTATAATTACTAATTTATCTAAAATTTTAAGCTATTAGAAAATGATAAATTTTATCATTTAATTAATAATCTACCAGTCATATTTCCGAACTATGGCTAGGTTTGGATTGCGATGAAAAGGCCATATATCCACATCTGTGTTTTTTTTAGTGGGTCCTGTGCACTGTTCTTGGGACTCGCAGCAGCAAAAACAACTTTAAAACTAGGTCTGTCACAGTACTATTCACATATTTAAAAATTATTTTACTATAATGCTTTTAGTTTTCAGTACTAAGTAATATCCAAACAGACCCTATGTGATATTCTTCTAATCCTCTATGTGTGTGCTTGTTGTTTATTCATCTTTAATATTTTGTTTAAGTTACTAACTTAAACAAAAACAATCTTTGAGTAACATTTCTTTTTTCCTTTATACATGCAAGGATCATATATATATATATATATATATATAAAAGAGAGAGAGAGAATGACTATTATTGTTAAGACTAGCCCCAGGTAGATCACCAAAATGTTGAATTTCTTGGTGATGGATTGCACTTGATGTATAGTGTGATCCGAAGTGGATTGAATGGAATGAAGTGGACTAAAATAAATATAATGCACCAAACTTGACCTAATAGACCGAATTGGACCCAGTAGACCGAATTGGACCAAAATTAACTAAATTTTGCTACACTTCAGCTTTGGATTGAAATGCTATGCTGATATAGCTCAATAAGAGCGTAGCAATAATAATTGCTATATTTTAGCTATTAGATATCACAAAGTGTGTAATATTGCCTACTTAATTTACATCCTAATAATTCTGCCATGACAAGGTTTTGTGTGCAAAGAGAGGAAGAAGTGAAGCAACTATCCATTTTACTAACTGAACTTCTTTGTCAATCATGGAACAGTTGGACATGCTACTTCAAAGTTTGGGCTTCACACAGAAAAAATCACTCTCAAGTCAGATGGATCTGTGCTTAATACTTTTGTAGGAGCTTGCTTAGCATTATAGAAGATTCCATAGACGTTTCAGAAATCTAATTGACTGGAGCCCCACTAACATCTAATTGCCGTAACAATAAAACTTTAAACTGATTTTAAGAGAAATAACTTGAAAATTTTTTTTTTTTTTTATTTACCCAAATCCATTCCCTAAACAACACTAACCAATTCCTGATGAATATTAATTAGGTGATTGGAAAATTTTCATTACTTTAATTTTCATTATTTTGTGGTATTAGTTCCTAAAGAAATTATACTCAATGTATTGCTTATGAAGATCACGAGTATCGTCCGAATAAATACACTTGTTTAGTCTTCAAAAAAAAATTTAAATCTTAAAACACCTTTTATTGATCCAAAGGTACATAAATTCGTATGAAATCTAGCCTAGGTGAATTAGAACTTTTTTTTTTTGTTGTTGTTGAGAAACTGGTGAATTAGAACTTAATTACACTATTATTCCATTATACGGAGAATATATATGATCTACATAAACTCCATATTTGTATTTCTCATTGCAGCCCTTTAATGATGATGCAATTTAAAATCATGGAGAATATATTCAATAAGAAATATAAACGAAACAAAACAAGAAACACCGTAGAATTTCATTGACTTCAAAAGGAATTTACAAAAATATTCACATCTTCATACATACAAGAAACATGTTTTTCCACCATGTGGTATAGACAAACCCTAATGGCTTCTTAGGCATATAAGAATGAAAAACGGAGTAGACTAAACCCTTCTGTGACGCACCATCCGATCCATGTTATCGTCAGGCGTAGCCGTAAGAGGAGCACATCTTTTCGTCCCAACCCGAACAACCTCCTTCGGCTTCTGATCATCACTTTGGGCAGTAACAGCCGCAGCGGCAGCAGCAATAGAGGTCTCAGTCGTCGTCTCTGGTTTTTCAATATTCTTCGGCTTTGGTTGACGTAGACCAACACAAACGTCATAGTCTTCTCTATGCTGCTCGTTACCCAGGACCGCCCACGCCTTGTCCATGAGCCTGAGAGCCTCATGCGCCAGCGGAGAGGAAAACTTGCTGGGATGCACCCACTTCGCCAAATTACAATACCTTTGTTTGATAAAGTTATGAGTGATTAATGGATGATTACCGGCCGGGAAGCCCAGGAGTGCATAGAGGTCGGTATAACCAAGCTTGTTCTTCTTGAACTTGCCGGCATGAATGATAGACATAGCAATGTAGTAACGCTCCACTCCCGCAAAATACGGATCATATTGTTTCGCCATCTTTGCAAAGTCGTATGCTTGCTCGTATTTCCCTTCCATCCATTCGCTTTCAACCCAACTTAGCAGACTATCAGTCATGACTTCACAGGACCAGAGAGAGAGAAAACAGAGCGGAAACACAGAAACAGAGAGAAAGCAGAACCAGTAGCAGTGAGAGCAGAACACTAGAATGTGGAATGAAAACAACGAGAGAAACAGAGATTGATTTATAGGAAGAGAATCCTACTCCTTATAGGAATAAGGAATCCGGCTCCATTAAGGAATAGAATTATAATACTATTCCTACTCGGAAAAGGGAAATAAATATTTTAATTAACCAAGATAAGAAAAAACATTTAGCTTTTTTTAATCTTATATGTACGTGAAGCAACTCGTCAATAATATATCTGATTTATTTTTATTTTTATTTTTTTTGATTCAGGAGCTAAAAAATTGGACTAAAAATCACTAAATAGATATGAGAGATAGAGAGAGTGTGTGAGTCTAAAAAAGACTATTTAAAAGAAGCTGATATCTTTGCCGCCATAGTATATAATTATATTGTTGATGATATATTTATATTTAATATTATTTTATTTTCTTAATTGATTTGTGTTTAATTTTGTAATTTTTTAAGTGGTTTAGGATGACTCTATTATTATACGTGTTTTAGTTTTTTTTATTTAGTGTAGAATTTTGTGAATAGTAATGCTATATACACAAACTATTTTATAAATTGCTTTCACAAACTACTGATATGTCATAGTTTATGTCAGCTTTAATTTTTAATTTATATTTAAAAATGCCAACTCAATATCTTATAAAAGCCACATTAGAATATGCAGTATATTTTATTACAGAAATTAAAAAAAAATTAATTCCTAATTTTATTGAAAATAATAATAAAAAAATCTCAAACCTATCATTTTTATTTTCTTTCACTTTCTCGGCCACCAAACACTTCTAAAATTACCGTTAATTGCCTTCCCAAACTCAAAATCTAAGCACCATCACCACCGATCTATCCTCTCTTTCCTTTTTTTTTTTTTTTTTTTTTTATCATCCCTCTCCTCTTTCCACTTTCTCAATCTTTCTCCACCAATCCCATTTTACAATTCCACACCCATTCCAACACAGTCCACGAAACACTCTCCTATTACTAAAACAACAGGAAAGGTACCCTCGATTAACTTAAACTCAACAAATGAAAACAAACCCATTATCAAAACCAGACTATACCAAGTTTCGGATTTTGTTAATTAATATATATGTGCACATTTAGTTAAAAAGCTATATATCTGTGCATGTTTTTCTGATTAGATTTAGGGGTAGCATTTTTTTTTTTAAATTTGATTTGAGAATACCTGTTTGTTGCAAAATGGGTTTAGTGATTTTCTACCATGTAGATTCTTTCTATTCTTTTTTTTTTTTTTTTTTTAATCCAATGGAGAATCTTCCTAAAAAATATCTCTAGCAAAACGCAATTAGTCCAAGGGATAAAAGAGAAAGAAGAGAAAGAAAAGGAGGTTTTTTTTTTTTTTTTTTGGTCTTACTTTCAATCCAAATTAGAGATGGCAATTTAAATCCGACCCGCGGATACCCGGTCCGACCCGACCCTAATGGGCCGGATTTTACCCGGCCCGATAAAGAATTGGGTCGGATATGGGTTTTTTAAAAAAAAAAACCCGAAGCGGGTCCGGGTCGGGTTCGGATTTTATCAAAAAACCTGAGACCCGACCCTAGACCCGACCCGATTATGACCCGGTACCATGAAATTACTAAAAAACCCCCCCTTATATATATATATATATATATATAGTTGTAAACCCTAACACAAACTCTGCTCGTTCCATCCGCCTCTCCCTAACCTCCAGTCTCTCTGCCACTCACGCCCTCACCCTAACCCTCAATCTCTCTATCACTTACGCAGCCACGCACTCAACCACGCATAAGAGCACGCAACCACGCACAAGAGCACGCAGCCACGCCTCGGCCTCACTTTGAGTCACTCCTCAGCCTCACTCTGAGCCACGCCTCGGCCTCACACAGTCACTCACTCAGTCACTCACGCACTTTCAAGCACTTTCCTAAGCACTCTTCCCTCCATCTCTAGATCTAAAACCCAAGGCTGAAGACCTCCGTTGGTTTGGTTATTTCTGGGTTTAAGGATTGAAATCTCTGTTACCTCAGCACTATCTTCTTTATATTTATTTTTTGTTTGATCCGAAATCTCCTCCATTAGTTTGGTTATTTCTAGGTTTTGAGGATTGAAATCTCTGTTACCTAAGCACTTTCTTCTTTATATTTATTTTTTGTTTGATCTGAAATCTCCTCCATTGGTTCAGTTATTTCTGGATTTGAGGATTAAAAAATGGGATTTATTTATTTATTTGGGTGTGGCTGTGGAGATTTGAAAAGAAGGGGTTTTTGGGATTTCATGTTTGGTCGTGGCTTTGATGTTGAGTTTGGGGCTTGTTTAAAACAAGCTTCCTTTCTGGTTAGGCTTATCGGGGCCCGCGGGGCCCGTGGGGCCTGGCCGGGGGGGGGGGGGGGTTCGGGTTTTAGGAAAAAAATCCGTTTAGTAAACGGGCCGGGTTCGGGTCTCGATTCTTGGCCCGCGGGTCGGGTTCGGATATGCAAAAATTCGGCCCGAACCCGACCTGTTGCCATTCCTAATCCAAATATGAGCATCCAACATGTTTTAATTTTGGGTAAACTACATATTTGATCTTTGACATTTATGTTGAATGTTAATTTGGTCATTAACCTTTTGGTATTGTATCAAAATACCATTAAGTGGTTGATAGAAAATGTTGACGTGACTAATGGTCAAAATAAAATATTTTTTTAGACCCACAAAATACCACTTAGACTGTCATGTCAGCCTAAAATAATAAATAAATAATACCCAAATTTGGTTATTTATTTATTTATTAATTTAGTAAATTTGATTAATTTAGTCCCTATATTTTATTAGTGGTCGATTTGGTTTTGTTATTTTCAAATTGGAGTCAATTTAGTTGTTATCATTTAGACCAAATTGACTAAATTAACTACTGCCAGAATATATGGTCCAAATTAACAATAACTTCAAAATATAAGGATAAAAAAAAAAAAAAAAATTGTGAAGGCAAAGAAGGATACAAATAATTAGGGCTGTCCAGTCAACCGTTGGACCCGACCCACCTGCCTCTGCCGACCGAACCCGACCCGCCGTCGACCGAACCAACTTCTCTGATGATTGGTGACGAATTGCTTCCTCCAGAAACCGACTTTGACGGGTCGGACGTCAGTTCTCCTTCTTTAAAATCCGATAAACCCGATCCGACCGACCTACAAATATTCCGACATTATTTGATAGATCCGGTGAGTTTTGAGATGTTTTTTGGCTAGATCTTGGCTAGATCCGGCGAGGTTTTGCTAGATCTAGTCGAGTTCTTGGCTAGATCCGACGAGATTTCGCCAGATCTAGTCGAGATCTTGGCTATTTCCGGTGAAATCTCAAAGGATTTTGGCCGATTTTCATCTTCCGGCGAGTTTTGAGATGTTTTTTGGCTTGATCTTGGCTAGTCCGGCGAGATTTTGCTGGATCTAGTCGAGTTCTTGGCTAGATCCGATGAGATTTCCCTAGATCTAGGTGAGATCTTGGCTATTTCCAGCAAAATCTCAAAGGATTTTGGCTGATCTTCGTAGTTTTCTCACTGGATTTCCTCTATTTTCCAGATCTTGACTCCGACCCGAAACTGACTGCCGCTTGTTGGTGTTCCAACCCACCTGAACCAATCATCCTCTCGGTCGGCGGCGGGTTGAAAGTTTGGCCACCTGACCTGGTGGGGTCAGATGTGGGTTGAGCACAAACCCAATTCGACCCGACCCGTGGACAGGCCTACAAATAATAGGCCATTGGCCTCGAAAGTTCAAACCATAGCTCCCCAAATTCCCTAATGGGCTTCCCATGTAGTTTTGGGCCACATGAAGATTGAAGGTGGGAAGATACAAATAATGGGCCTTTAGCTTGTGATATTAATGTGCCCTTCAATTTTCACTTGGGCCACTTGGGTCGAGCTTGTCAAAAACTATGGGCCCTTTGACAACGAGAAACTTTTTTTTTTTTGACAACGAGAAACTTGTATAATATAGAAAGCTTGAGCATGTGATCATCATGGTCCACAACCTTAATTTAAAACTGCAAAATAGCCGCCTATCTATAAGTCTTGAGTCTTAAACACTACTTCATGTGTTTGGTCTCACCAGACGTTCTCCAACACCCCTCTCTCTCTCATATAAATTAAGGTTGTCAGTCTTAGTATTCATATTTTCTATATCTTTCTTGCAAGAAAGCTTGGAAGAGAAAGCATGGAAGAAGACCTGTTGCCAAGGTCTACAATTAATGCAGAAGACATACCACCAAGTGTTGCTGGTTCTTCAGCCACGCCTGTTCTTGTACTCAGCACCATAGTCGCCCTCTGCGGTTCTATGAGCACTGGCTGTGCCGTAAGTACCCATTATATTTTCAAAAAGCATCACTAATAATGTTATATATATTAATAGCAAAGCTTTTATTTCATTTTGTTTATAAACATTACCCTGTTAGGGACAAACTTTTTTCATCATCTTTTACAATAGATTAGAATTGTAAATTGTACTGGAACAACGTTGTTCTTATACGGACATACCATTAACACCGCTTTTATTATTATGTAACGATCACAATTGTGAAAAAAAAAATTATCCCTGTCAAAAAATTGTTTTAGGTATCTCAAAGCTCAATTATTTATATTTATTTTTTAAGTTTGTTTTAGTACCTAGTTATTATAACTGTGACTTTACCTCCTCTTGTAGCTGTATAAAAGTTAAAAACCCTTTTTTTTTTCTATAGATACGATGGGGTTTGGACACCTATAGTACTTGTTTTGTGATAATTACTTTTTATTATCTGAGTAAGACACAAATTTATTTGGTGTGGTTGGGATTCAAAACCAAATTCTTTATATAAAGATTACTATTTTAAAAAAATAATATAAAAAAATTGCTACACTTATGTTTAAAAAAGATTACTATTCAACACCAAATTCTTTATTTATTTTTCATTCAAAAATTTTGTTTCACTTATGTTTGTCTCATTTTCCAGTATACATTCTTTCCCCAATTGAAGAATAGCTTCGGGTTTAAAATTAGGAAACGTCATATTTTATTCTTTGTTTTTGTTTGAGCTTCAAGCTCAAATTCTAGATAAACGTCAAAACAGACCACAAAGTAGTATATTTTCAATAATTGTTATTCCTTTGGGTATAATTTTAATTACTTGAAGCTCCTCGATTCAGTTTACATGTTATCAGATTGTAAATGATTATATAAGGACCATATAATAAAAAGACTGAATTAAAGAACAAAAGTGAAGATTGGGTCAAGAACCATAGTGGAGAATAGATTGTTTAGGTGAAATCAAACACAATTGAATGAAATCATAACATCTCTAGCAAAAAGTGGAAAAAAAATGTCATAACATAAAATGTATGATTTTTAACAGGATGCTTGGTGGCTTGATCTTGGAAGATTTTTAGTGGGATGTGGAATTGGGGTTCTTTCTTATGTGGTAATTACAATTATAAGGTTTAAACTTCAAATTGATCACTTATCCATGTGATGAAGAATGGTAGTTAAAAATTCTTTTACAGGTTCCTGTTTATATTGCTGAAATTACACCCAAGAATGTTAGGGGAGCATTTACATCACTTAATCAGGTATGTTCTGATCGTAGATTTGAATTATTAGTCAGCCTCATCGTTTATCTGTCTATTTGTATCCATTATACAGTTGATGATAGGTTGTGGCAAAGCTCTCACATTTCTCATTGGTTCTCTTGTCAATTGGCGCACCTTGGCTCTAATAGGTTAGTCTTGTATAGTTGTTAATACAATCAAAACATAGCTCCATGAACTTGGCTTGTATGTGACATAATTTTCATTTTTCAGGAATCATTCCGTGTATAGTACATGTGCTTGGCCTATTTTTCATTCTTGAGTCTCCTAGATGGCTAGTGAGTCCTATTCAATATCTGTTAGAAAGGGTTTTTTTATTTTATTTTATTTTTTATTTATTATTATTTTTTTATAATAATTGTTGGCTTATACATGGTGCACATTAATCTAGAAGGGAGATAATATCTGGTTGTTTTTCTTTTTCCTTTACCATTGCAATATTAGTTCAGGAATTAATGAAGTAATATTCTTCCTCACCATGTATGCTCATATGATAAGTGTCATTGTGTGCAGGCCAAACGTGGTCGCATAGAAGAGTTTGAAGCTGTTCTGCAATTCCTTAGGGGGAAAAATGCTGATATTTCTCAAGAGGCAGCTGATATCATAGTAATATATATGCACGCGCACAAACACACACACATATATACTTTTTGTTTGTTCAAATTTCATGGAGTAACTAACATTGATAAAAAGTGATGCAAAGGGTTTTCTTCGTGTTTCAGGAATATACTGAAAAAGTTCAATTAATCTCTGAAGATGGAGTTCTAAACCTATTCCAGGAAAAATATGCTTATTCCATAATAGTAAGCATTATAAATTATTCTTATGTGTTGCCTGTTTCCTTCAATATCTTTTGTGGTGTCTAGAAAATTTGAAATCATTCTAGGTTGCAGTTGGGCTGATGGTATTCCAACAATTTGGAGGACTTAATGGGTTTGTATTTTATACAAGTGCAATATTTGAGTCAGCAGGTAATTAATGTGATATTGTAATTTGTTACAGTTAATTGAAAGTAACAATGTAACATATCTCAGAAAAATGAAGACATAATGGTTGTATGACAGGTTTTTCAAGTAAGATTGGGACTATAGCTGCAGCAGTTGTTCAGGTTTGGTGGAATTCTTTATATATGTGGTTTATAAATTTCATCTTTTCTAAAATTGAATAATCATTCCTCTGCAGATTCTATTGACAACTTCAGGAGTAATCTTGATAGATAAGTGTGGAAGATGGCCGCTTCTAATGGTCAGAGCTGAGCAGAATTCAATTTATGCTTGCAGTTAATTGACAATCCAATACTGAATTCTACCAATTCCTGCAGATATCTGCGACTGGAGCATGCTTAGGTTGTGTCCTCACTGGATTCGCATTCTTCTTGCAGGTTATTTTTTAAGCAGACTTGTTAAACCTCTATAATATGTTTAATTCTTTTAAAGTATAATTGTATCCTAAAAAGTTGAAAATGCCATAAACAGGATCTTCAAAGAGGGAAGGAGCTCATTTCCATTTTGGCACTTGGTGTGTTGGTAATGCAAACCAACCATGTGGCAACTTTTCCATTTTTTTGTTTTTTTGGTTGAAATACCAAAAGCAAGGTTTTAATACTCTTCCCCTTAATATATATATATATATATATATATATATATATATACATACACACACTTTTAAATCTAACATGGGATTTTATGTATTAGTTTTTCTATTACATTAATCAAGTTGTAGTTGGTCTTGAGTAGTCTGTTTTTTCACTTCTTATTAACATCAAAGAGTTTGGCTTACTTCCAGTACTTTTTTAATTGGAGGTATCATTTTGTTTTAAATATACAATAGCAAGTGATAATGAGTTACCTTTTAATTAGTTAGTAGGTGATATGACAGTTTCTAATTAAAATAAAATGATATTTCAGTTGAAAAAGTACTGGAGATAGACCAAACCCAACACGAAAAATCCATTTTTCTTCCTTTACCTAAGCATTTAATTAAATAGCAATGCTAAACCAATCTTACTTCTCGAAACTTAAAAAGCAGACCAATGAAACACATAAATTAATCAATGTTTGATTTATCTTTCCCCTGTCTTGCACAGTTGCACATAGAACATTTACTATGGAGCACAAAGTATTGGCTCAAGAGTAGGTCACAATGAGAACTTGAGTTAATGAGCACAAGTTTTTCAAGTGTTCCTTGTATAGTTGTGTATAAAAGTGTATTGATTATACGATACTGTAATTAGGTATACTTGGGTTCTTTTGAGCTAGGCATGGGAGGCATACCATGGGTTATTATGTCTGAGGTATGACCACCTTTTTTAAGCCTCATTTTTCTGCTCCATAACTATTACAAATTTAAGCGAGAGTGTGACATTACAGCATGGCATTGGCTTGAAATTTAATAATGGGGCTTTTCAGATATTTCCTATAAATATAAAGGGTTCAGCTGGAAGCCTTGTGACATTGGTGAGCTGGATTGGTTCTTGGGTTGTTTCTTACACTTTCAACTATTTATTTGATTGGAGCTCAGCAGGTGATGCCTCCCATTAGTCTTCCTTCGCATTTTTTTTTTTATTTCAGCTAGACCATACAGCATGAATTAAATTTTTTGTTTTTATAATTAATTTTATGATATTTTTGGGAAAATCATTTCAGGGACATTCTTCATATTTGCAGTCATATGTGGTATGGGAATTTTATTCATTGCTAAGCTGGTGCCAGAGACTAAGGGGCGTACACTAGAAGAAATCCAAGCATCAATTACTGATACCCTGCAATAAGAAATGTTTTGTGATATATGATATTAATCAAGGATTTCTTGTGGTTTTGGAATCCCATTGTTATTTTAAGACGTAATTTATATAATAATATCTTAAAGTGTATCATTTATTGTTGTTATGCTTTTATTGAGCAACATTAGCGTAGCATTTCAATTCACTTTGGTCTATTTTAATTGTAAAATTTATTAGTAAATAGCTAAATGAGTTAATTTAATATTTTGTCCAAATCTATTAGCGTAGCATTTCGGTCCATTTTGATTCAGTTAGGTGCATTTAGTCTACTTTGATCCATTTGGTCCTCTTTGGTCCATTTCGGTTGACTTTGTTTCAGTTAGGTTGACGTCGGTCTACTTTGGTCCATTTCGGTCCTTTTCAGTTCAATTTAGTCGGTTCACTTTATTTCCATCCACCTCAGTCCAATTCTGTCCCTTTTGGTCCACTTTGATCCATTCAATAAATTTCAATTGTAAAATCTATTAGTATATAACTAGATGAGTTAATTTAATTATTTTGTCTAAATCTATTAGTACATGACGTTATTTAAGTATTTTTTTTTTCAATAAATTAATATTAATCAAACAAGTGAATGTTTTCATTAATTTTTTTAATAGTAAAAAGAGCATTTAAATAATGGACTAAACTGATAATAATTTTAAGATGAAGAACTAATTTGAAAATTATAGTCAAAATTAAAGGACTAAATTTAAACCATTATAATAAAATTGAAATATTATACTCAATTGTGTCAATTGTAATTATTTAATAAATATTGAACTTAAATAGTTGAATGAAAATCTAATTTTTTATTAAATTTGACAAAATAACCTTAAGTTGACAAAAAGGAAAAATTAGGTGGGTAGGTTTGAAGGTGGATATGTCCAAAGCCTATGGGTTAGAATTCTATATTGGGAGTTTTAAAAAATATGTGGCTCAGTGATCATTGGAGGCAATTAATCTCACAGTATACTTCCACACACACACACATACCCTTTTAGTTAAAAAAGCGACAGCTTTTCCCTTTCATAGCTTACCTATTCATCCAATGCCCTGTCTATAGACTTAATGCAGGTAGAAATCTGGGCACCTCACTGGAATTTCCATAAGGCAGCACAGCCCAAGAACAACACACACACTTAATGTTTGTGGGTGACACCATCTTCTCCTCAAAGCAGATATACAGAATGATAAAACACTCAAAGCAGTGATAATCTGGTATTGTGCTCTATTGGGTCTACAAGTATAACCTTAACAAATCTGATATTATATTTAGTCCCAACACAGCACAGGAAATCAAGCAAAACTAGTGGAAATCCTAGGAGTGCAACTGACAGAGGCCAGGTAAATAATAGGGTTTCAACTTAAACCTTAGCTCCTCTAAAAAAAGCTTATTCCAACCCTAGGAGGATAGGGTACACAACAAATTCCAAAAATGATAAGCTAATAAGCTACTAGCAGAAGGAGGAAGACTAGTACTTCTTTAGTCCATACTTCAATCTTTGCCTATTTATATGGTGTCATTCTCAAATACCAATTTGGATATGATAGAAATCAATTTAGTTTTGTGCGCAACATCTAAGTGTTACTGAAATCGTATCGTGGGCTACTCATTTGACCAGCTCTTTTATCGCGGCCAAAGAAAAACAGGAACAAGACAACATGCCTAAGACTCAATTTCCTCAGGGTGCATGTGTGCTCCAACCAAATTGGCAAGCCATCTACTGGTCGAAGCTATGGAATTTAACAGAAGAAAATGGAGGGGAGGTAGTAGTACAATGCAAGGATCCCAGGGAAAATGTCATCTTCACTGAATGTTAAGTTAAAAATCCCACAACAGCCATCTTTCTTTCTTTGAGAGTACAATTCCTTGGATACAGTATATTAAGTTCTTCAATTCATTCAAACACATGGTTGCATTGATCAATGCAATACAAATAGTACTATCTTTTAAAAAAGAATTAAATTTAATGTAGTTATGTGTTTGAATATAATTGAGGAACTTAATTACTTAATATACAATATTTAAAGAACTATACAGATGTTTTGTCCTACAAACAACTGGTCTCTTCATACTCACAAGCTATAAAGAGGTTATGCCAAGAGTTTTGTAACTCAATTGATATCTTTTGGTATTTTTAACAAAAATATTCAAAGTTCAAATCCCTCCACCCCTCTTTTAACTGTCCAACCAAAAAAAAAAAAAAAAAAATTGCTACTTTAAGTGCTATGGCTTTAGAGGCTGCACATTCGTTTATGCATGTTTCTTGGTCATAACTCGTAAGTGCTACTATAATGGGTTTCAGTTAGCTCAATTGATGAAATTTTTTATGGTTGAATAAGAGATTTAGAGTTCGATCTCTGCATACACCAGAAACCGATTGGTGTTTTGGTTTGATTATAAAGAACTATTATTAGGAGCGGACGCCATAGGTTGAAATTCTTTAAAAAAAAAAAAAAATTCGTAAGTGCTACTATAAAAGTCGTAAATGCTACTATATCATCGAAACTTTTTCTGTTATCAGTAATTGTAATGAAATATACAAGTGAGATAATCACTGTGGGAACCGGTACAACTTCTTTATAAGTTACACGCAAATGTTATTAATTATTTCTGTGAATAACATATATTGAGATTAATTTTGAAACAGATGCTGTAAATGTTTGGCAACTATAAATGAAGAAAAAAAAAAAAAAAAAAAAAAACAATAGTCAGAGCCTTGACAGAGGAAGAGCAAACAATGGCCACCATAATTGCTCCCAAGGAATTTTCCCCGATTGAAGATGCAGAGAATATCAAGAAGGCTTGTCTAGGTTATTCTTATTTTAATCCTTATTTTGTGAATGCCAAATATGCTGCTGATCTCATATGTTGCTAATATGGTTAAAAAGTTCTATTAAATTTCCTTTTGTTGTTTCTAATTCTTTAATTAATTATTTATTGAGATTATTCATCAAATATATTGAAAATGAAAATATTTTTGTTATTGCTTGAACAATTTTATTCAACTGATTTTCCATTTAAAAGAAATGGTAAAAATCTGTCATGGCAGCTAAAAGATTTTGTTACACAAACAGTTTCTTATGTTCGTTTGATGTAGAAACTTGTTCAATTATATTTATCAAAAAAGAAACTTGTTCGACTGCTAATCCAAAACTGATTTATATAGAAAACAGCCTTTCATTTATATGTTTTCCATTATTTAAGCATATGAAAAAAAGAAAAAGAAAAAGAAAAAGGAAACAAAGGGGCATCTAGAAAAAAGACACTTTGCCAAGGCAGGCTCTATACATATTTCATTTTTCTTTACTGGTAGGTAGCACTCCATTGCAAGTCAGGACTGAGAAGGGGAAATTTATGTTAGATAAAATATCAAAAGCACTCCATATTTATTCTCTTAACTTATTTATAGAGAGATGCTACGTCTACAACAATTTTACAACAAATCATAGGTGAATAGTTGTTATTAGTTTAAATTTAAAACTAATACTAAGATTATTTTTTTGCCCCAACAATAACAACCAGTAACAATTTGCCACTTAAGATTTATTGTAAAAATATTGTAAAGATGTTATAGACATATCATTTCTCATTAATATATATTCTTGAAACCAAAAACAGGATTTGGTTTTCCTTTCATAGTCCAATGTTCTAATACATTTCATACCAAAACAAATACTAAATGTGTCCAAAAATGATCACGTGTCACTTTCGTGTCCCATCCATTGCATTAAAACACTAGACCGAAACTTCACCCTCAAACATATGTTCATCTTAAAAAAATATAAAGTTTTGTACGATTACTCCTTTATTTATTTATTTTTAACTATAGTAAGAAAAATGAAGTTATTAATTACTTTTACCATTCATGTATTAATTGATTTAATTCTTCTTGAGAAAGGTATACATTTGTCAAAAGCCAATGACTCTAATAATCCTTTTCCTTTGTTATTTGGATATCCTTCACAGGATGGGGAACAGATGAAAGGGCTTTAATTTCCATACTAGGACACAGAAATGCAAATCAGAGGAAGCTTATTGGACTAGCTTATGAGGAAGTTTATCAAGAGGATCTCATCCAGCAACTTAAATGTGAACTTTCCGGGGACTTTGAGGTTTATATTTCCACAAAAATTATCTATCTAAATATCCATACAGATGACATATTCAGATTATACTTGACTTAGATTATTTATTACATGTATGTACCTATGATTTAATGAATTACAATTGGGTATTTTCTTTTTTCATGTTGACATTTTTGACAATAAAAATGACATGGACATAGAGAGCTATATGCCACTGGACACTGGACCCTGCTGATAGGGATGCTGTCTTAACCAATGCTGCACTGAAGAAGGATGTACCCGATTACCGGCTAATCATTGAAATAGCATGCATTGGATCTCCAGAAGAGCTCTTGGCAGTAAGACGTGCTTATCGTCATCGCTACAAGCACTCTATTGAAGAAGATGTGGCTTCTTACACAACTGGTGACATTAGGAAAGTATGTGTCAAAAGTCAAGATACTAATAGCATCCACAAATTAATCAAAACCAATGTTAAATAAGTCATTTTTCCATTTAGTAACACTAACATTTTACTCTTTAATACATTCATACATATAGGTTGGATAGATTGAGTTGCATCATATCAAAATGATCAAATTTCAAACCATGCATATATTACTAGTACATTATATATCCAACATCATTGCTTTTCTAATCTCTTGGCTTAAAAAGTTAAATAAAATAAATTAAATAATCAAGAATAGTTCCACTTTATGTCTATGAGTAGCTTGTGGGACTTTGATGCAGGTTCTCTTGGCAGTAGTAAGCACCTACAGGTATGACGGGTATGAGTTAGATACGCAAATGGCAGATTCAGAAGCCGTTATTCTTCACGAGGAAATCCAAGAAAAGGCTTTTAACCACGAAGAGTTGATTAGAATTCTTAGTACAAGAAGCAAGGCACAGCTCAAGGGAACTTTCAACCGCTACAGAGATATTCATGGCACATCCATTACCAAGGTATAGAAAGTCTGTTCATAAAAAAAGAAAGAAATAGCAACTAAGGGGGATCCATGAGGTGTTGGGAAAGTACAGGTTTTTTACAAATTGCTTATTAATAATTGTAATTATCATTAGAGAAAACTATGATAGGATGGTGGCCTAACAAATTAATATTAATGGAGCCATTAATATTTCATTTTTATAGTAGAATCTAAACCATTCAAATAAATCTATATAATACAATTGACCAAAGTTTAAATATAATGATTTAGTTCTTTACTGAAATCTTTACAGTGATGGTCTTATACATATATAAGCTAAAAAAATAAGCTTTACTCTATAATAAATTAAACATTGAATTTATTAAAATCACTCAATTGTCTAACATATAATAGATGCCTGACTTATTAAATGGTCTATCTTCACTTTTATAAATTAAAATTAATGTGGCCTCATCAACCTCAATACGATTATTATTATTATTATTGAATCTCAATTTTTCATGGACCTTGAAATTAAATGATAATTAAAATGTTTGAAATGTTAATTTTTAGGGTTTGTTGGGGGACCCAACTGATAATTATCTCGCTGCATTGCGTACAACAATCCGATGTATCAGAGACCCTCAGAAGTACTATGCAAAGGTATATGCAACATATCATTAAGTTATAAGACTTGTTTAAATTAGCTTTACAATTTGGAGGATATAATTAGTACATAATTTTGTTGAGAAAAATGTTCATAAAGTATGTATATTATATATATATATATTTATATATTGGACTCTTTTTGGAACTCAGGTGTTGCGTTCTGCCATCAATACAGTAGGAACTGATGAAGATGCTCTCAGCCGTGTGATCATCACTCGTGCAGAAAAGGATTTGAAGGACATCATGAAAATCTATTTTAAGAGAAACAATGTTACTTTGGAGAATGCCATAGAGAGGGACACATCAGGAGACTACAAGGCATTTCTTCTTGCCTTATTGGGGAAGGATGAGCTTTAGATTAATTCTTTAACCAATTTATTAGTTAAGGAGATTAAATTCTTCAACAAGATATTCTGCACGCCTTTGGCTTTAGAGAAATGTAGTTTAGCACTTTTGCTTTAAACATTTCTTTAGTAATAATCAATTTAATTAAACTTAAATTTGTTGTACCCCAATTTTTTTTTTTAATTGCAATCTCAAAATGTTTCTATTGTCTTTTTAAAGAAAATTGAGTGTAACACTGCCTACCAAAATCACTCTCAACCCCCCCCCCCCCCCCCCCCCCCCCAAAAAAAGAAAGTGTAATGTTGCTTAGCGTCATAATATCTCTCTCGAACCCCACAAATGTGAGAATTTTGTATATTGGGAATGACTTTAATCTCAAACCTTTTCATTAGATCTCACAATTTTGCATCACACGTTGCAACTGTTAGTCAAAACAAAAGTGATTCCTCTTACAACTTCACCAAGTTAATGGAGGAATGGGACAGTCCCCTTATGACTTCAACAAGCTCTCAGAAGCACTGTGCATTGCTGAGAAAGAAGCAGCTGCAATGGAGTTAAAGCCTCTCAAGGAGAAGCTAATCAGGAGTGGTCTTGTGCATTTTGGGGCCTAAGGCAAATACATATATATATATATATATATATTTTATTTTAAAAAAGGCAAATTTTCTAGCGATTATTAACAACAACAAAATAAAATTAGAAAAATAAAGGTTTGAGGGTTTTTTTTTGTGTGTGTGTGTGTGTGTGTGTGTGTGTGTGTGTTCCGTTTTGTTGGGAGAGAGGGAGAGATTTCAGCTTCTAATTCACAGAGAATTTATTTTTTCAGCTTAGCTGTAGTATGAACTGCAGCTAGCATTACAAACTCTTCTAATCTAATAGAAATTGCAATTCAAAAATCTCTTTGGAGGATATAGACCAGTCCAACTGGTTTTCTTAGAAGTGCATTCAATACTAAAAGTACCAAATTCATCATGTCCCCAGACCCGACCACCTCATGCAATGCAAAATTACCTAGTTAATTAACTTCAAAGTCGGCTATCTAAGTGCCAAATTCAGCCATATTTGGTAATTTCATAATAAATTTAAGACTTATGACAAAATAGTAAAATATATATATATATATATATATATATACACACACAGCCAAATCACTCCCGCATCATGCGGACTATGTAACTTCATTCATGTCATGACTTTGGAATACAGCATCTGTCCCTCTCCCTCAGATCAAATCCAAACAAAAGAAGAGAAATAGTAAATAAATACTGTGCATCTGTTTGACCTCTGGGGAGTGTACAAACTGTCACTCCAGTGAAACGTACCAATGCAGGAAACTTTAAAGTGAAGGGCCATTGCAAATTAATTATTTTTTTGAAAAGACATATGAACGAATTTTCTGGGCCATAATTAATTTTCTGTAAAGTGAAAACCATCTTGGTGGTGGTATGGTGATCATTGGTCTTACTCTAGAGTGGTTTGAGAGTGAGGTTTCAAGTTCGAATCCATTGATGGAAAGTGCTGCTTGAAAAAAACCCCACACCTCTAGCTCAATGACCACTAGTGTCCTCGTGAGGTTGGGATAACAACTATGACTCACCATTCCCTGCTTGCAAACCCAAACTCAAAGGGTAAGATGCTATTAGGGTCAGTGGCGGCTCTAGAAATTCTTTTCAAGATAGTCATTAAAAATAATTAAATTCAAAAATTTTAATAATAATAAAACTTGAATATATTAACATCACAAAATAAAAACATATGCAAATACATAAAGTTTTAAAATTTCCATTCACAAGTTTTTATATTTTGAAATCATTGTGTGATACGATAATTTCATTATCAATGTTATCAGTTACATCTTTTTCAATGTACAAAACCAAATAATTATTAAGCAACTAATCACTCATTCAATTACTAACATATTGTCTAAATAAGTACTAATACAAATAAAATGCACTATCTTTTTGAAAAAAACATATCACATAATTAAATCTAACAAATTCGACTAAAGACTAAAGCAAGTACTAATAGATTAGCTATTTAAAAAGTGTAGTAAGTTTTTATTGTTTCTAATTTGAACTTATCATTGAAGTTATTTTTTTGTTTACCAATAACAACATGTTATTTAGGATTTGTTATAAAAATATTGTGAACATTGCATTTCTTGCAATTTTTTTGTTTAACTTTCAATGGACAAAATTTTTGGAGAGGTGTTATTAAGGGTGTTCAACTTTTTTTTTTTTTTTTTTTGGGGTGGTCAAGTTTTTTTTCTAGGGTGGTCAAAAGACCCATATTAATTTAAAACTCAAAATTTTTAAGGTATATTAAAAGAAAAAATTCAGGGTGGTCCTGTGACCACCCTCATTAGTATTTGCCGCCGCCCTTTATATATATATATATATATATACACAAGAAAAAATTTATACTGTAACCTAATCTACGTGTATATGTGTGTAAAGTTCATACTTAGAGACTTGAATTCCAGCACTTGATTAGAGTAATGTTTAGATAGAGAAGTTACTCTGGTTGCCCCATTCTATACCCATTTCTTTTTTCTTCATTTTCAGATTTTTTTTTATTTTTATTTTTTTTTAATTTTCTGAAATGATGAGCGAAAATTAACAGTAAAATTTTACAAGGTGAATTGAGAATTTCAGGTAAGCCTTTCTAGTTTCTACTCATGAATTGAATGCAAAATCCTGCCATTCTATTATTAGCAGGAGTTTCTTTATTTTAGGCTATCTGTTTGGTTGAGTATTTGTGTGTGTCGCAAGATGTTGTGGATTTGTGTGTCTTTAGAGTTTTCCTTTGAAAAGTGAAAAAAAAAATAATAATAATAATAATAAATAATATTTAAATGAAATATGGTTTAGAATATGAATTAAGAGTCATGCTAATGAGTGCCCTTAAAGCACTCCTTAATAATCTATTTTAGGAAAGTTTTGATATCACTTTTATGGGAAATGAAAAAAGCTGTCAAAATATAAATTACTTTTTCTTTTTTTTTTCATTTCCCATAAAAATTTTCTTTAAATGAATTATTAACGAGTATAATACGAATGTTTTGAAAAGTAGTTAGCTAAAATTGGAAAACTGAGTCTCAAATTGAAAAACACATTATTAGCAGAAACTATCTCTTCCCCATTATATATTTTTTCTCCCTTCTGCATTCCAAGAAAGTAAATATGGTGGGGGAACCATTAGGGCCAGCCCAAAATAGTTTAAGGTCTAAGGCGAAAAATTTTAAAGGGGCATTTTTATATTTAAATATCACTTAAATAATATTTACTTAATTTTTTATAATATAAAATTTTTAATTTCAAATCTATTATTAATTCTTACTAATTAATAAAACTGATTCACCTTGAGTGAGCTAGTGATACTTACCATGTAGGTTTTACAAACTAATGTGTCACTAATAAAAAAAAAAAAAAAGTTATTCAAAGCATTCAATTTATTATATTGTTTGAGTGGCACCAATCATATTCCTACCACATCAATTTGTTAATTTTTGTCATAAAATTTGTATTAGTTTTAGCATTTTTCATTCACTTAATGGTGAATTGGTGATTGTGTTGTATTTCTATTAATTCATCACTTTTTTGTGTGTGTGAAAAAGATGCCAAAGTTACTCCAAATTTTATTATAAAAAACTTACAAATTCATGTGAGATTTCAATAAAAAAAATAAATTAATGTTAAATTATTTATTATGATTGATGACATATCAATTTATAAAACTTATGAGATAAAAAAATGCAAGTAATTCACTCTTTTATTTTTATATTAGAAAAAAAGAACAAAGAAAAAAAACTTACTGCCCCCATATTAATTAGGGGTCTTTCTATGTTAAGGGGCCTTAGTTCATAGCCTAAATGATCAAAGCCTAGGGCCGGCCCTGGGAAACATAATGATAGAAGCTTCTACTTCTACTTTTAAAACAAGACCATAACATGATAACATAAATTAACTTTAGCAGTGGCTGCATGGTGTCGGTGACAGTGGTATTACGCTGGTCCTTATACTACTGTTTCGGCTTAGTGATTCAAGTGCCAGTCTTCATCAGAAGATCCAAAACCTTTGTGGCAGTATGCAATAATGCAATATTAGTGGGGAAAGTCTAGGAACAAGTAATTTTTCACAACTTTTTATTATAACTGTAACGTGGCAGAGTGCGATTACCGAGTGATAAAGAAAAAATTATGTTCATGTATAAGTCATAATTAATTATTCACAGTTTGCTACGTCACAATTTTAATAAAAAAATATTGTAGAATAAATTGTGGTTCTAGAAACCTACTTGAAATTATCTACTAGTAAGTACAATTATTGCTGGTCTTGGAACGTGGGAGAGCCCACATATAGTAGTCTCTCTATGATCATTCTCTCTCATACACGAAGATAATTTCTTTCCCTACAGGTTTTCAGCCTCAGTACTTTTGTATTCCAAGAAAGAAATATGGAGGATGAAGTGGTGAGAAAGTCTCTACTTGTAAAACAAGAGGCGAGTAGTAACCCAGTAGATAATGGCAACGGCCATGTTGGTGATGGTGCTAATACTAATGGTGGTGCTACTGTTCGGCCAAGTGATTCCAGTGCTACAGCTATTCTCGTTATCAGCACCATTGTGGCAGCTTGCGGTGCCTTCACTGGTGGCAGTGTTGTAAGTATAATCCCATTTTTATATATAATTACTCATTCAATTATAAATTTATTATAGTAAAATTCTTTTGTTTTTCACTTCAAAATTACAAATAATAGTAACATTATTAGGAGGTGGGGGTGGGTCGGTTTGGTTAAATAGATTTTAGAGAGGATGGAAAAAGAATGACAAAAAATAAGAGAAAAAGTAATTTATAGGAATGTTTGGTCCAGTGAAATTGTAGAAGAAAAATTAGTAGAAACCTGGTGTTTTTTCCGGCACCAAAATGTTTTCTTTTCCGAATTGGAAAGAAAAGAAAACTAGAGAGTAAAAAGAAACAAAAAAGGAGATGCTTTTCTGCGTTCAATTATTTTTTGTCCTTTTCTTTTTCATTAGTTTTCTCTTACCATCTGTTTTTGTCCTTTTCTGTTACCATATATGTTTTCGGTTTTGTATTTTTCTATTTTTTTTTCTTTTTTGTCTTTTTCTGATACTTCTCATTCCCTTCTTTTTGTTCATCTCTTTTTTCTTAATAAATCTTTTTAATTATTTTTATGCTAATTTTATTTTTTATTTAATAGGGGTATGGAAGTAAATTTATACTAACAATATTTTCTACCCTCTCTTTTTTTGGATTTGGAAAATTTCTTTTATTTTTATTTTCTCTTTTTTTATAAAAAAATATTAAGAATCTTTTTCTTAATTTATTTTTTTAGTCGATTCACTAATTTTTTATTATTATATATTTTAACAATAAAAATAAAGAAAGTAGAGGCTAATGGTGTTTTTGTCTTTGGATACTTCCATAGCTAAAAGAATGGAAAAAATATGATGTTTCAAAAACCTTTTTTTTTTCCTTGGTATACGTTTGGATTGGGCTGATGCATCTTGCGTTTCTGCATTTTTGGCTTTTTTTTTTTTTTTTTTTGACAAGCGCCTCTTGCACTATTCATGGAACATGAACAATGCATCAAGATAAATGAATAGTAATTCACGTGTGAACAATAACTTTATTATTATTATTTTTATTGTTTTTAATTTTCTGCAAAATAAACGATATCCAATCGCACACTCTGTGTTGTTTTTAATTAAGTGAGCAAAACATATATATAAGACTAAGTAGGTTTGATAAAGTCAGATTGAAAGTGCTATATATTTTGCATCAAACTATTTGGTTTTAATGGTTTCTCAAAGTTAGATTTTCCACTCATTCCTCTCATTGTCATTATCACCAATTTATCATTTAAAAAAAAAAAAATTTGTTCACAAAGGTGTTATTTTTTTTTGTTCACAAGTTCAAAAAGGATATGAGAACATAATTTTGTTTATAAAGGACATGAGAACATAATTTTGTTTATAAAACAGAATTTGCGCTAAGCCTCTAACTATAGAGACAAAGGAAATTGTTTCAAAACTTATTATATATACTAGTCATAATAAGTCAGATTGAAAACTTATCTAATTTAATGGTTATTATTTACTATTCGATCCATAAAATATATATTATTTTCATGTCCATGTATTAGACTTGCAAAAGAGACATTTTACAATGTTAGATTATAGAAAAAGAAGAAAATATAATACTAAGGTCTTTTGTCAAACAATTTTTGTGCATTTAATAAAAAACACAAACATTTTGAAAAATGGGTGATTAGCAAAGATAGACACACACAAATTAAACTTCAGAGAATACAAAATCAGTGAAATCAATGTGACCAAACTAGCTGTGAGAATGAGATAGAACATTAATAAAGCGCCTTAGTTACTAAGAAAAGCATCAGAAGGATATAATAGGATTTGGGGTTGTTTTTGAGAGAAACATCACTTTGATTCATTGTATTTATTTATTTTTACATAGATTCATTGTTCTCTTGGTTCAAAGTACCTAGGGAACTATAACAGCAAGCAGAATATGGAAAGTGGGCATTGGTATTGAAAATAAACTTTAAAAAATTAATTAAAAATGAAAAATGAAAAAATAAAGAATATTGCAAAGGATTCGTCACTTGGCAAAATTGAACTCCAATTAAAATTCAATTTAAAATCTAATTGAATTTAGACTTTTTGGTTTTTGCACCTAATAATTCACTTAATACAAAAATTTTAGAATTAGATGAGACCCGTTGGGTTAAATTAGACTCCAATTTAGAATTTAATTGGATTTTCTCTCTGCATTGACTATATATATATATATATATGTGTGTGTGTGTGTGTGTGTATATTGATGATTTGATAGAATGTTGAGCTCCATTTTTTTTTCAAGTAAAAAACTAAAAGTTATAATAAAAAAAAATAAGGAAAGAAAAATTTTTAAAAAAATTTTTAATTGAAGAAAAAAATGCCAAAAAATAAAAAACTGTTACTTACTATCAAACATTAATTCTAACCTAGTTATATAAATTCACATCAGTGCTTTAGGATTCAGCTAGAGATACTATTTGAGCTTGGGGCCATCGGTTTCATGAATGAACTGATATGGGTTGAAATTGAAGTTTTTTTTTGTCTGAGAAATTGATGTTTGTGGTTTCTTTGCAGGCGGTATATTCATCACTTGCTGAGAATGGAATCATAGCTGATCTGGGCCTCACTGTGGCAGAGGTGAAGTACTCATGTGCGCGCACACAAACATACACAGACCTCGAAAGTTAAATGAAATTAAAATTATTACATTGTTTTTAAAATTTATCTTCACAAACATTGGCTGCAAATAGTACATATATGTACTTATTCCATGTCATATATATTCTCTCTTGGATATTACTATGTATGTGGACAAAGAAATTTGGAAATAGTGATGGGATAACATGGCAATAAGGATGGTTTGACTAATGCTTATATAAAATGACTAATGTAATTAATCAATAGTCTCATGCTCGATCTAAATCATAACAATGGTCTTAAAGATCCTAGTAATCAAGCATATTGTGCATGCCATTGCTACTTAGCTCGCACCAATCACAGAATGTAGAATGAAACTAAATTTAATTTCTCTTTGCTGGGCTGCTCCGTCAAAGAAAAGAGTATATCAGTTCAGTTTTGACAAGTGAGGAGAAAACTTCTTTACTGCATAAGGAATGGATTCAAAGCTTCCGCTAGTCCAACATCATAATAATCGAAAGTGTTATATACATATATATTGGATGAATTAACTGGTTTTGGTTATCAGGTGCCCTTAAGAAATTAGTTAATGGATCATTTTAAGAAAATTTTGATATCACTTTTATGGAAAATATAAAAAACTAATAAAAAAAATCAGTTATTTTTTTCTTTTCTTATAAAATGATTCTAAAAATATTTTATAAACTAATACTTCTAAAACGAGAAATTGTTATTTACATTGGGAGGATTACTGACGTGGTCCTCTAAGACATCCCTTAGCTTTTCCATAATTAATTAAGTAAATTGCTAATGTTTGTTTATATTTCTACTGATATATTTGACTTCTACATCTTTCTCTCAAATGTGCAGTATTCACTGTTTGGATCAATAATGACCATTGGAGCAATAATCGGGGCACTAATAAGTGGAAAGATGACGGATGTCATTGGTCGTAGATATGTATGTTTTTCAAGGCCATATTTCTACAAAATGTTAATGGTGTTAAGTTTTTCAACTCAAAAATCCCAAGCGATTCTATAATTCCTTTCTACCTTTATTAATATTGTGAAGCAGACATTTTGGATTTTGGATATACATCATGGGATGGCTATCAATAATCTTCGCCAAGGTTTCATATCTTCCCCTTTTTATTATATTCCAACGATTGTATCTTTTTTACCCTCTTAGTAAGTGTGGATATTAGGATTCTGTGCAATACTTAAGGTATTGCATTGGGTGCAATTACTCTTCATTTCTTTCAAAAAAAAATTTTACTTTGTTACTTTTTTACTCTCAATCTTAACCTAGGGTATTGCACCTATTTCAATACGGATTCATTTGCTAATTTTAATCTCACATAAATCTGTTGCATTTATATCATAATACTAAATGTTTTGTGCTTGCTAAAAGGGTGCTTGGTTGCTCGACTTCGGAAGACTGTTGTTGGGAGTTGGATTTGGAATTACATGTTATGTGGTATAAATGCAGTAAGATTGATTTTTCAAATTCATACACCCATGAATACGACTGATAATGAATTATCATCCCACTGCGAACAGGGGCCTGTGTACCTTGCAGAAATAACACCAAAGAATCTAAGGGGAGGGTTTATGTCAATAACTCAGGTATATTCAATCCTTCTAAACTTTTGTATCATGCCTTGAATCCAACTAAATAAGTTAGGTATTTGACAACAGTCGCACATTTATATATTTTCCAATGGTAATTCAACAGGTATAATAACATCCTAACATAATGTGGAATCCATAGCTCCATAATAGAAGGTGTACATACTCATGAAGAAGGTTTTATTATTTGATTGGATGATGAAACAATATTTTTTTAATGTGATTTTGAATAGAATGTGGGATTTAGATTATGTATGTGTTAGGTTTAAAGTTAGCTGTTAGGTTCTAAGACTTTAGAAACTAATGTATTAGAACTTCAATATGTATTTTGTTGGCAAACCATGATCAAACCATAGAGTCTAGGTTTAGGCTTGCTCAAAGAGTGATTTATTATAAAATTGGAATTGAGTGGTTACAGGATTTATTGGACAAAATCTGCAAGGCTCGATCGATCGAAACTCGTGCAGATTTAATTTTCTACAAAAATTCCAATTCAGCCCAAGCTGATATGACGCGTAGGGTTTTGTATTTCACTCCAAGTATAAAAGGAAAAACCCTAGCTATATTTTAGAAGCCTTTGAAGAGTTGTGTGTTGAATCTTCTGTAAGATTTAGAGATGTTTACCTTCATACACATACATAGAGTTGTCAAGATCGAGATTCGCTTCAAGAACTTGATGATCTCTTCATTTGTTGCATAAAGAACTTTAAAGAAGATTTGAAACCTTTGAGTGGGGTCTCGAAGTCACAAGTAGGAGAACTTGTGGTTGTTGCAGATCAAAGAAAGAAATAGTCTGTGGACTCAGAGCTATCACGTGGTTGTGGTAGTAAGTTTTCTACTCGAGGTAGCAATAGGATATTAGTGTTCTAAGTTCTATTGTAAAAATTTCAATTGTTTCATAGTGGATCTGTTTTTATCTTGAGGATAGCTAGGTTAAATCCTTTCCAGGTTTTTTACTGATTAGGTTTTCCTAGGTCATCATATCATGGTGTACTTTATATTTCCGCTTTATTTGCATGGTATGATATTATTGTGTTAACAAGAACTGAATAATTTATCTAAGTAATCACTTGGCTAAATAACTAGGTTAAACAATTTGTGTTAAGGGGTCTAAAAACGTACAATGGCAAATTACATAACAATGTAATTGTCAATAATAAGTTCATACAATTTACATCATGTTCAAGACCATTTTTACAATAAGCAGCTCAAGAAAATTAGTTTAGAAAGATACAATTACTCTTCATCAAAGTTTGACTATCCCTCGATCGTGGCTTGATCGATCGAAAATCGGGAACTCAAAATTATGTTGTGTATTACTAAATTCAGTATTGTGGGTAATTTCTACCCTAATGAGAGAGTCTATAAAAAAGACCTATTAAGTACAACTTTCATAAGGTTGGAAACATTGATAACGTAAGCAATATAGAGAGAAAATTTTAGACTTCATCTTGTGTACTTGTGAGTTCAAAAGAGATATTTTCCCCACTGTTTCTCACTAGTGAGATCAAGAGCTGAAGCCATAGAGCCATCATTCAAGAGTTGATGCAGAGTTCGAATCCTCAAGAGCTTGTAGGTTTCAGCTGGATGTTCTAGTCGTGAAGTGTGGGTGCATCATCTGGGGAGGTATCTGGGTACACATCACTTTCCTAATTATAAATAAAGGTCACTAAGTGAACCTCAATTCTCGATTTATTTGTCAATAATGAGGTTTAGGAATTATCCTAACTTCGGTAAGCCTAGATCTGTCCCGCATGAAGATAATCACAGCTAAGAGTCTATGGCTCGTGCCCATGTCTTTTTTCTTTAACAAACTCAAAAACAATCTACATCATCGAAATGCCAACTTTATACTATGTGTACGTTTTTAGACCCCTTAACACAAGTTGTTTAACCTAGTTATTTAGCCAAGTGATTACTTAGATAAATTATTCAGTTCTAGGTTTATACAATAATATCATATTATGCAAATAATGTGGAAATATAAAGTACACCACGATATGATAATTCAGGAAAACCTAACCGGTAAAAAACTTGGGGAGGATTTAACCTAGCTATCCTCAAGATAAAAATAGATCCATTATGAAAGAATTGAAGTTTTTACAATAGAACTTAGACCACTAACATCTTATTGCTATCTCAAGTAGAAAACTTACTACCACGACCACGTGACAGCTTCAAGTTCACGGACTACTTTTTTCTTTGATTTGCAGCAACTACAAGTTCTCCTACTTGTGACTTTGAGACTTCACACAAAAGTTTCAGATCTTCTTTAATGTCCTTTAAGCAATAATTGAAGAGATCATCAAGTTCTTGACACAAATCTTGATCTTGACAACTCTATGTGTATGTATGAAGGTAAATTCCTCTAGATTTCACAAAAGATTCAACACTTAACTTTCCAAAGACTTCTAAAACATAGCTAGGGTTTTTCCTTTTATACTTGAAGTAAAACACTTAACCCTACACGTCATATGGGCTTAGGTTGAATTGGAATTTCTGCAAAAAATTAAAAATGCACGAGTTTCAATCGATTGAGTCTAATTTTCAATCGATCGAGCCTTGCAGATTTTGTCCAATAAATCCTACAATCACTTGATTCCAATTTAACATTAAATTACACTTTGAGCAAGCCTAAACCTAGACTCTATATTTTGATCATGGTTTGCCAACACAATATACATTGAAGTTCTAATACATTAGTTCCTAAAGTCTTAGAACCTAACACTATGTTTAGTATAAATAAAATTCAAATAAGGTCTATTCATTATGCTTCAACATCTAGCCCTTAACCATAACCTCAATGATATCTTAAAGTTCCTAACTAATTAAGGCCCCAACTGACCTAGTTTAATTCCCATACAACCACTCCATGATCAGGCTTGATTTCTCTTTGATTTCTAATAAAATTCATCCATCCCCAATAGAACTTTCACTAAAAACCTTGGTTTTTTAATTGATTCAATACCAAAAGCTTGGTATTTATAGATTTATTCGTGATCCATGTGTTCCAACAAAGAGCCAAACCCATTTAGGGACTAGCAATATCATGAGATTTACATTAAAATGAGTCTCAAATATGGCCAATTAACAATTTGAAGTTAGACCACGGCACACCTTTGGTGCGATTGTTACTTCACAAGTATAAGTACTTATGGAGTGTAGGAGGTAAGGGGTTCAAGTCTCCAAAAGGGAGCTTTACACACATATATACTTAGATAAGGCTAGAGTAGAATTTTATCTTAAAAAAAAAAAAATTGAAGTTAGAACATTAATGGAAACTTCACCTAAATCAAATTATATGAATCCTAAGGATAAGGTATGTTTTGTATTGAAGTAGATAAGGCTAGAGTAGAATTTTATCTTGAAAAAAAAAAAATTTGAAGTTAGAACATTAATGGAAACTTCGCCTAAATCAAATTATATGTGTTAGGTTCTAAGGTCTTAGGATTTTATGTATTTAGAACTCTAATTTGTAATGTTGGCAAACCATGATCAAAACAATGTATTTAGTCTTGTTTAAGTTTGCTCAAAGTTGGTTAAATATTGTAAAGTTGGAATCGAGTGACTGCAGAAGCATTGGGGCTTCTCGGCCTGGCTTGATCGATCGAAGGTTAGACTCGATCGATCGAAAGTCGGCCCAGATGCGTTTTTCTGCAGAATTCCAACTCAGCCCTAACTCTTTAAACGTTTAGGGTTTTATGTTTTTGCCCTAGGTATATAAGGCAAACCCTAGCTACGTTTTTCAGAGTTGCACAAGTTGTATTGTTGCTCATACATTGCGGTTTTGTGTAAATCTCTTGTGAGATCTAGATGAGCTTTCCTTTACACAAAGCTTAGGGTTTTCAAGATTGAGATCACTTCAAAATCTTGATGATCAACTTGGTTGCTGCCTTTGAAGCTTAAAGATAAACAAGTGAGGAGCTTGTAGCTAATTGAAGGAATACAAAGAAAGAAGTAGTCCGTGGACTCGGAGCCTGCGCGTGGTCGTGTCAGGAAGTTACTACTGGTGTGTAGCATTAGGAAGTCAAGCGGGGAGCTTGTAAGTCATTTTGTAAGAACTTCAATTCTTTCTTAGTGGATTCCGTTTTGCCTTGAGGATCGGTAGGTAAAATCCTCCCCAGGTTTTTTACTGGTTTGGTTTTCCTGGGTGATCATATCACTGTGTTCTTTATTATTTCCGCTGTTTTATATGTTTATATGCATGATATGATTTTGTGATTGTTTTAACCTAGAATTGCATAATTTGACTAAGTAACAACTTAGCTAATTAATCTAGGCTACGCAATCTGGTTATAGTTTAAGAGGTCTAAACCGTTCAAGTGGTATCAGAGCGGGTAGCTCTTCTTGTTTGAGATCTTTATCTCTGAGCTGATCCTTGACCCCTGCTGTCATGGATTCTTGGAAAATCTTTTTGCTTATTAGTCAACTTATCTACTTACTGTCTTTTCCCTTTGTTGTCTGTGTTAAATCTTTCCTTAAGTATTTTGGCATAATCACATGTGATAAGAATTATGTTTGTTATACTGCTTTAACAGCCTTAAAGGCACATGATTCTTGTCATTGGTATTTGGATAGTGGTTGTTCCAGGCACATGACAGGAAATAAAGATTTGTTCAAAACACTTTTTGAAGGAAAGATTGGGACAGTTACCTTTGGAGATGGAAGTAAATCTGTGATCAGAGGCATTGGTACTGTGGATATTCCAGGTTTGCCAATGTTTGAAGATGTTTGGTATGTCGATGGATTGAAGGCCAATCTACTCAGCATTAGTCAGATTTGCGACAAAAGTTTAAATGTCCTCTTCACCAAGTATGAGTGTGAGATACTTGATGGAGGAGGTGATTGTATGTGTGTTGGTGTGAGGACAGCTGACAACTGCTATGGGATAACACCAAGTGTAAACAACAAGTGTTTTAGTGCAAAGATAAATCAAGTTGATCTGTGGCATCAACGGTTGGGGCATGCCAGTCATAAGCAGTTAGAAAAGATTTCCAAATGTGAGGCAGTTATAGGTTTACCTAAATTTGAGAAAATAGAGAAGTGCATTTGTGGACCATGTCAGATAGGTAAACAAGTAAAATCTAAGCATCCATCTGTGACTAGTGTTCAAACGTCAAGACCTTTAGAGTTACTACACATTGATCTCATGGGTCCTGCGAGAGTTCAAAGTCTAGGTGGAAAGAAGTATATTCTAGTTGTTGTGGATGACTTTACTAGATATACTTGGGTTATACTTTTGAAGGATAAAGCTGAAGCTCCTGAGAAGATGATCCATCTGTGCAAGAAATTGCAGGTTGAGAAAGATACTGTGATAGCCAGAATCAGAAGTGATCATGGAAAAGAGTTTGAAAATACTAAGCTGGCCACTTTCTGCAATGAGCAAGGCACTCCCCAAGAATTCTCATCTCCTAAGACTCCTCAACAGAATGGTATTGTGGAAAGAAAAAATAGGGTTGTTCAGGAGATGGCACGAGTCATGCTTCACAACAAAAATTTGTCAAAGTCTTTCTGGGGAGAAGCAGTTAACACTGCTTGTCATACACTCAACCGGGTGTATTTTAGACCTGACTCCAAGAAGACTCCCTATGAACTCTGGAGAGGGAAGAAACCTGTTGTTAAATACTTCAGGATATTTGGCAGTGACTGTTACATTCTACGTGATAGAGAGAACCTAGAAAAATTTGATGCCAAGAGCGACAAAGGATACTTTCTAGGATATTCTTCTACTAGTAGAGCCTATAGAGTGTACAATCTGAGAACCAAAACAGTCATGGAATCCTTAAATGTTGTGATAAATGATGAAGTGTGTTCAGAAAGCACTGTTCCTGCTCAAGATGAGCCTTTAGAAGTAAATAACACTCTTCTAAATGAGGATGTTGTCAAACATAGTGAGGAAGAGTTGTTGGTGTTAAATGATACTGTCTCAGAACCTTCAAGTTTAGAACCATCCACTCCAGTTCGTGACACTCGACAGGAACAAAGTCAACTCAGTCCCTCATCTGCACAGAAAAGAACTTCCACTTCCTTAGTCAAAGGTCCATCCTCTAAAGTGAGACTGAATCATCCCTCCACAAATATATTGGGCAGCCTGAATGATAACATGAGGTTAAGATCAAAAGCATTGAATGTGATCACTCACTCATGCTATTTGTCCCAATTTGAACCGAAGAAGGTGGATGAAGCACTTCAAGATGCTGATTGGGTAAATTCCATGCATGAAGAACTTCATCAATTTGTTCGGAATGATGTGTGGGAACTAGTTCCTAGACCAAAGAATGTAAATGTGATTGGAACTAAGTGGATCTTTAAGAACAAGTCAGATTAACATGGTACTGTGATCAGAAACAAATCAAGACTTGTTGCACAAGGATACACACAGGTGGAAGGAATTGACTTTGATGAGACATTTGCACCAGTGGCAAGGTTAGAATCCATCCGGATATTGTTGGCTATAGCAAGTCATCTAAACTTCAAGCTATATCAGATGGATGTCAAGAGTGCTTTCTTGAATGGAATGATACAAGAAGAAGTGTATGTTGAACAACCTAAAGGCTTTGTATATCCTCATAGACCGGATGACGTCTACAAATTGAAGAGAGCTCTCTATGGGTTGAAGCAAGCTCCTCGGGCTTGGTATGAAAGATTGACTGTATATCTCACTGAGCATGGATTTAAAAGGGGATCTGCAGATACAACACTCTTCATAAGAAAGGATAAGACTGGTTTTGTTGTCGCTCAAATTTATGTTGACGATATTGTTTTTGGTGCTACTAATGATTCTCTTGCTCATTCTTTTGCAGATGAAATGAAGGCGATGTTTGAAATAAGCATGGTTGGAGAACTAACTTATTTTTTGGGATTGCAGGTAAAGCAAACTGAGACAGGAATCTACATCAATCAAGCTAAATATGCAAGGAATTTGGTTAAAAGATTCGGACTTGACAAGGTTACTCATGCTAGAATGCCGATGGCGGCTAATGCAAAGTTGACAATCGATCCATCAGGTGAGTCTGTTGATGTTACTTTGTATAGAAGCATGATAGGCTGTCTTTTGTACTTGACTGCTAGTCGTCTTGATATATCTTTTAGTGTTGGTGTGTGTTCTAGATTCCAGTCTAATCCTAAGGTTTCTCATTTAAATGCTGTTAAAAGGATTATAAAATATGTGAGTGGAACCTGTGATTATGGTTTATTTTATAGCAAGGAGTCAAACTTGTCTCTTGCTGGATTTTCTGATTTTGATTGGGCTGGGAATGCTGATGACAGAAAAAGCACCACTGGAGGGTGTTTCTATGTAGGAGCCAATCTTGTGGCTTGGACGAGTAAGAAGCAGAATTTTGTTTCTCTATCCACTGCTGAGGCAGAATATATTGCTGCCGGGAGTTGTTGTTCACAGCTCCTTTGGATGAAGAAACTTTTGGGTGATTATGGGATTCCTCAAGATACCATGGTTGTCTATTGTGATAACTCTAGTGCTATAGATATATCTAAGAATCCGGTTCAGCATTCTAAGACCAAGCACATTGAGCTTAGGTATCATTTCATTAGGGATTTGGTTGAAAAGAAAATAGTTGCTCTTGAATATATCCCTACTGATCGTCAAAACGCTGACATCTTTACCAAACTACTTGATGGAAGCAAGTTTGAAACACTTCGTCAAGTGATTGGTGTGCTTCGTTGTCCCTAGCTGTTTGGATTCCTTGGTCCTTGTGCTTCATTGCTCTATTCTTTTGTGACCATTGTTATTTGGTTTTTGTGTTTTTCTTTTGTTCTAGGACTTGCATTGCATTACATACATGCATTTCACTCTAGGATTTATTTGTTTTCTCTTTTAAAAAAAAAATTTAAAAAAAAATTTAAAAAAAAAAAAAAGGAGAAAGCAAAATCTGTGGTGAACACTATTTTTCTTGATTTTTGAAAACAAGATTGGTCATTCTTTTTACACATGTCATGTCTTGTGTACCTTGTTTAACTTTGATGAGCTTATTTGTTGCACTTAACTAGTTGAAACTTTGTAGTGCATGTTGTGTGGGAAAGAAGTGTATGGTTCTTAATCACTTTGCCTTAATCATGAAGTCACTAGTTTTTGACTGTCGGACTTGATCCTTTTGAGAAAGGCATAAATAACCATCTCACCACTGTTCACTAGCCAATCATGAACACCTTAGTGCATATCATAAGATTTAGTGTTCGAGAAAGTGTAGCACATGCACAAAAAGAACATAAGGTGTAGCCTCAAATTAAATTAAAACTGGTGTATACTATTAGGCTTGATGCCAATTCACTTAATTCAAACCGGTGTGTACTATTAGGCTGAATGCCAATTCATATATAAATAAGAGGCAAAATTAAAAGAAACTTACATGATTGCAAGCTTTTGATCTAGGAGATGTGGGAGTTATAGGATGTAACTCTTTAGGTGATAGTTTCTTTTAATTCTATGTGATGAATTGTGTAGACTTTGTGCTTGATTGCCATTCACATATCACCTCACATGTATCTCAAGTCTTTGCTAGTTTCACACACTACACAAGTTACTCTTTGTTAAACACTGTACATGCTAGTGTGTGTGTTCTTGGTCTGACCAACCAAGTTTGAAAATACCTTGAGATTTGTGCACAACATACTTGTTGCTTGAGAAAATTAATTTGGAAGATGATTGAAAATTGTGTCTGAGAATTGGGTTTAAAATTTTGGGTTTTTGAAAATGCATTCCATCTCATACTCATGCATTTTGCATTCATTGTTCAAATGCTTTGAGGAGTTGTTTCAAAATTGGGTTTGCAATTTTTCAAAACTATGTTTTTCCCAAAATTTCAGTGTGCCTCTGTCCATTTCGATCGATCCAACCATGGTTATGAAACCCGGACCGGACCATACGGTCCGACCGGATTAACCGGAAACCGTCCACCAAAACGGTTCTTTTAGCCTCAAAAACCGGCATACATGAAAAACTCCGTGAACCATGCAAACCGCGGTTGAACCCCCCGGGTTTAAAAACCGTGAACGGTTATCACGGTTTCGCAGGTTCAGTTGATTCAGAGTTTTGTTTTTTTTTTGTACTTACCGGTTAGCCACTGTTGAAGCTTCAAACTCAGACCTTGAGATCGCACCAACATTTCTTCTTATTCTTCTTCTCAGTCTCGCTCGCCCCTTCTCTCTCTTCATTTTTTCCGACTGCCGTTTCTGCATTTTATCTTTCTCTGCGTTGTTTTTGTGTGTTGTTTCTGCATTTTCCTTCGCACTCTGGAATCTTCTAGCCTACTGTGAAGATGAGTCAACTTGCTTTTTGTCACACACTAAGAACAGGCTGTCAACCACTCTTTTTTAAACTTTATTGAGTTTAATCAATTTTTTAATGGTTTGTCTGGTCCCTCTTTGGATGTTGTTTATTTTTTATTTTTAAAATTTAAAAAAATGTATGCCGTCAAGTGTCAATGTGTCATTCACTTCTTTAAAAATTTTATTGGGCTTTTGTTCTTTATTTTATCAAATTTTTAATGCTTTGTACGGTCACACTTCTAGCTTTTATTTATTTTTTATGTTTAAAATTTTCATAAATGATTGAATATTTAAATGGGCTTCAGCATAAAACAATTTACTGGGTAGTTAAATGGGCTTGAGCATGATTTAAGATAATTTAGACATAAGCTCTCATAAAAAAAATTTAAAAGAGTAAAATATTGAGCATTAACAAAAATTGATTTAGGTTTGCTTAATATTTAATATTTCTTATTTGCTTTTATAAAAGTTATGATATAAAAAAGACATTTGAAAAATAGATTTTTATATTTATTTGGACTATTTTAGTTCATTTTTCTACTTTTATTCATTTAATATATTTATTTATATTTTAAATAATTATTAAATTAATTATGACATCATCACGGTTCGACCCCGGTTCAACCTCGGTTCGACCTCAAAAACCTTGAACCTCTTCTCTTTACGGTTCAATGAACGGTCCGGGTTTGAAAACCTTAGATCCAACTTGATTTTCGATCGATCGAAAAAGTGCCTCAGAAAGTGCTAAAATGACTGTCACATTCGATCGATCGAATGTAATTCTCGATCGATCGAACATCGTGGAGAAGCTTTTTTAAAAAGGGAAATCTGACTTTTTCAAAGTATCAAAATTTTTCAAAAACTTTTCTTTTTCTCTCTCCGACGAGGCAAGACCAATTCTTCAAGTTTTTGTCGTTTTCTTCCGAACTTTTTGCATAATCTCTCTCTTCTCAAGCCGGTATGTCCTTTTTACCCTTCCTTTTCAATTAATTTTCATGATTTCATGCATTTTTCATGCATTATAGGAGGAGATTTTCGGAACTTTTCTACTTGGGATTTTTGTTGATTCGGACCAAATTGTTTGCATTTGATCAATGGGTTTTGATGGGGACACTCTCTAAACATGTTCTTGACTGTTTAATTTGATCAATTTGAAGTTTTGTGAACAATTGAAATTTCTAGGGTTTATAATTGATCCGAATTGGGGCTTTTTGTGAAATTGGGATTAATTGATGAAATTGGCTTGTGTAATTGATGTAATTGGTTATTATAAACTGTTTCTAATGGTGTGTAATGATTGATTCATCAATTTGATGCAAAAATTTTCAAGTCATTCTCAAATTTTTAGGGTTTTTGTTAAGAAACTCTATTGTTCAAGCCAATTTTGTGAAATTAATCTTAATTTGATCCTGGTTACTGCATTAGTTCATGCATCATAACATTGTTAATGTTCATGCATCATATAGATTTTTATTCTATATTTTTTTTCTGTGCTAACTTGCAGTCTGCCCTTGGTTTTATTTTCTGTTCTTTTTGGTTTTCTCTTTGTGTCTCTGTCCTGTTCCTTAGCACCGTGCCTAGGAAGACTAGAGCACGTAGGACCATCCCCACTCCTACTCCACCCTCACCTACCTTTGATAGTGAGCGGTTCCCCAGTGAGAAAAACCAAGAGATCTTTGAGACTTTAAACCTTAATAGAAAGATTTGGGCTGAGCGTTCTGTTCTTTTAGATGAGGTTGATCCTGCCATTAGGGCAAATTTTGAGCGTAGGGGTTGGTTACCTTTGTTAGCTGTGTCTGACCCTCCACCTCCGGCTACCTTGATTAGAGAGTTCTTCTCGAACCTCTCTGTCCGCATCTATGATTCCAACACTCTAGTTAGGAGTTGGATACGAGGTGTAGAGTACTCTATTACTCCTCAGGTAGTGGCTGATGCTCTAGAGGTACCGTTGGTTAGGGATCCTGTCTATCCCTATGATGAGTCACCTGAGCTGAGTGATGTCATGTCTTACATCACTGGATCTTCTATCCAGTGGGGTTCTGATCCTTGGATCACCACCGCTGAGCTTCCTGAGACTACCTATCTATTCTTTAGGATAGCCTGTCATTCACTCTGGCCCATTTCTCATCTGCACACCATTCCTCTTGAGAGGTGTGTTTTTCTGTATGCTCTTGTTACAGATGCTCCTATTAGTTTTCCCCATCTTTTTCTTCGTTCTTTGAACGAAGTTTATAGGAGTTCATCTACTGCCCATGCCCTTGTTCATCCTATTTTCATTCATAGGATTTTACTATATCTAGGTTTAGAGGACTTCCCTGCTTCTGAGCCTGTTCATGTTATTGGTCCTATAGGTGCGACTTTTCTTAGACAGAGGGCCGCTCATCTTCGAGCTGGTTCTAAACACCCTAGGTCTGATCCCTCTAGTAGCGCTCCTCCTCCTCCTTCTTCTTCTACAGGTCCTGCTGGTGAGGCTGTTCCAGATCTTGTAGGTGCTGCTGCTGTTCCTCCACCTCTTGCGGCTGACTTCGATGTTCGTCGTACTCTGGAGACTGTCATGACCGTTCAGGCGGCTCATGGTCAACTTTTGGTGGATCTGTTCGACGAGATTCGTGCTCTGCGAGCGGATTTGGCGCATCTTCGTTCTTCCTCACCACCTCCTTTTGATGATGGCCTATGATGCCCTTTGGCATTCCGTCACAAAAAGGGGGAGTAGAGTTTTTGACTTGTAGAGGCGATTTTGTTGATAGGGGGAGATATTTTTTGTTAGCATGGGATATTTTTGTGGAGTTTATTTAGATTGTATCTAGATGCTTCACTTTGTATATCATTTTTGGGATATTCATGTTAGGGGGAGTAACATTGATTGATATATTGGTATACATGTTTCTTTTGATTCTTGTTGTCTTTATGATTCACTGCTTATTGATTTATATTTATGAGTTGCTTCATTGATATATTTCTTTATTTTGTGTTGTGTGAATCTTACAAAAATATTATACCTGTTTATATACTATTTCTTGCCACACATGCGTTTATGTGTTTGTTGAGTATTTCAGGAATATACAGGTTGATTCAACAAAGCTGCTGTCTACACTTGCAACCGATGGATAGTAGTTAGGTTGAACTCTTGTTTATGAGCATTATTATGTAAAGGGCTAATTACTTGTAAACTTTGAGCTTTTATTTTGTGTTTTGTCACGGATTGCCAAATGGGGAGTTTGTTAGGTTCTAAGGTCTTAGGATTTTATGTATTTAGAACTCTAATTTGTAATGTTGGCAAACCATGATAAAAACAATGTATTTAGTCTTGTTTAAGTTTGCTCAAAGTTGGTTAAATATTGTAAAGTTGGAATCGAGTGACTGCAGAAGCATTGGGGCTTCTCGGCCTGGCTCGATCGATCGAAGGTTAGACTCGATCGATCGAAAGTCGGCCCAGATGCGTTTTTCTGCAGAATTCCAACTCAGCCCTAACTCTTTAAACGTTTAGGATTTTATGTTTTTGCCCTAGGTATATAAGGCAAACCCTAGCTACGTTTTTCAAAGTTGCACAAGTTGTATTGTTGCTCATACATTGCGGTTTTGTGTAAATCTCTTGTGAGATCTAGAGGAGCTTTCCTTTACACAAAGCTTAGGGTTTTCAAGATTGAGATCACTTCAACATCTTGATGATCAACTTGGTTGCTGCCTTTGAAGCTTAAAGATAAATAAGTGAGGAGCTTGTAGCTGATTGAAGGAATACAAAGAAAGAAGTAGTCCGTGGACTCGGAGCCTGCGCGTGGTCGTGTCAGGAAGTTACTACTGGTGTGTAGCATTAGGAAGTCAAGCGGGGAGCTTGTAAGTCCTTTTGTAAGAACTTCAATTCTTTCTTAGTGGATTCCGTTTTGCCTTGAGGATCGGTGGGTAAAATCCTCCCCAGGTTTTTTACCGGTTTGGTTTTCCTGGGTGATCATATCACTGTGTTCTTTATTATTTCCGCTGCTTTATATGTTTATATGCATGATATGATTTTGTGATTGTTTTAACCTAGAATTGCATAATTTGACTAAGTAACAACTTGGCTAATTAATCTAGGCTACGCAATCTGGTTATAGTTTAAGGGGTCTAAACCGTTCAATATGAATCCTAAGGATAAGGTATGTTTTGTATTGAAGTACTTTTTTTTTTTTTTTTAGAAACTTTTTGTCTTAAAATACTAAAATTAATATAAAGGAGAGATTTTTAGACTTCTTGTCTTAAGAATAAACAGATTGACCAAGCATTAAGAATTTAAGCCCTCAATTTTCTTCTCTTTGAAATCCTTAATAAATCTTCTATCTGGTGCTTTTTTTGAATTCAGGTTAGTCAATTTAATAAACATATAAGTTGTTGGAAGGTCATTAGTCTGAATTTTCTATAAACCCCACCAAAAATAAGGAAATATATTTCAAATTCCTAATGTAAAATTTCTAATTTAACCTATTTAATTTGTCCTTTTTGGGATATTAACATTTTGCAATTGGAATTTACTTTTTCTTTTGGTGGATCATATTTTTCATTGTACAGTCGATGACAAGTTATGGCGCTTCTCTCACATATCTCATTGGTTCAATTATCAGCTGGCGCACCTTGGCCATTATAGGTAGATTTGTTTGCACATTATACTTACAAACTAATGGTTCTTTCTTATGTAATGGTTTCTACATATTTTCATCCTCAGGCTCTATTCCATGTATATTAATGTTCCTTGCTCTATTTCTCATTCCAGAGTCCCCTAGATGGTTGGTGAGTTCAACTGAAATTTAATTAAAATTTGTTAGTTGAGTACAGAATTCTCATTGTTTTTATTTAGGGATGAGCAATGCTAAAACCATGTTAAGATTAAATCAAATTGCAGTAGTTCACATTTAAGGTAGTACAAGAATGCATCAACATTCTCAAATGTTCACTGCAAATATATCTGCAGGTAAAGATTGGCAAACAAAGAGAATTTGAGGCTGCTCTCCAACGCCTCAGGGGAGTCGATGCTGATACCTCTCAAGAGGCCTCTGATATCATAGTAACATATCATTGAAAGTTCTTTTGGACTCATTATTACCATATTATTGACATCAACACAGTGAACTGAGCCAGTTGTCTATCATGCATTGTACAGGATTATACTGATAACCTTCAACAAAACTCAGATGACAAAATTCAGAACTTGTTTCAACGAAAATATGTTCATCTACTCATTGTGTGTTGAAAAAATCAATCATATCCGGTGTCACTCCCTTTTGCGCTATATAATTTGTCTAATCCATGGATATGACTAAATTAATGTACAGGTTGGAGTCGGGCTGATGTTAGTGCAAGTACTTGGAGGGCTCTATGGGTTTCTGTTTTATATGAGTGAAATTTTTAATTCTGCTGGTAAATCATGGAGATTCTTAACAGAACTTCATACAAAAATAAACAAAGCACAAAACTTATGTTTACATGTGTGTGTATATATATATATATATATTTTTTTTTTTTTTTGGGGTGACAGGTATCTCTACTACTGTTGGGTATTTAGTGCTGGCTGTTACCCTGGTAGGTCTTGAATATATATATATATATATATATATATATATTAAAAATATTGTGCGTTTTTCAGTGAATTTCTCAGAAGAGTGGATATTTCCTCTGCAGATTCCTTCAATTTTTCTGGGCGCTTCACTGATAGATAAACTTGGAAGACGAACGATTTTGATGGTTAGGCTACAGAATAAGTTTCTTAAGTTTAGAGCTTAATTGATCAAAGATTTAATAGGATAATCTGCAATGTTTGCAGGTTTCTGCAATGGGAAATTGCTTAGGTTGCTTCCTTACAGGATTAGCATACTTGTTGCAGGTTCCTTAACATTATCTTGAACATTTGACATTTCTGTGTTGATCAATCACCCTCTGTAATTTTCAATATGCTATGAACAGGACCATAACTGGTGGAAAGGAATCAGTCACATTTTGGCCCTTGTAGGAGTATTGGTAATGATATTTTAATTGTCAAACATTTTTATACTTTCTTCTTACTATTAACTATCATTGGTAACTTTTGGTTTCACAATCTGTTTTGTATTTGTATATTTTGTTATGTAGCATTTTGTTCTCTCTTTTCCGTTTAATCCGTAAGCTAATAAAATAGTTAAACTGAGCAATGTGGCAAGACATTGAAACAAAACTGCCTAAATCTCTTCATTTCATCAGTGGCAAGAACCTTGCTCTGAATTGATGTCCCCACAACAATAAAAACAGAAGAAAGGATCAAAGCACATACACAAGAACACCAGGTTTACATGGTTCTCCCACACTAGGACTACAATCATTGAGTTTTTATAAACTCCGGAAGGAGTTACAAAGATCATAGGTATATATATGATCCCAATTACCTTAGTGCACCTAAGAGTACTTCTACTGTATTCTCAAACACTGGAAATATCCCAATAGTAGTACAGATGCCAACACAGTAGATCAGTAACCACATACATCTTCTAATGTCAAGTTTGGAAGGATTTATACAAGTTTAATTGCATTCTTTTTTCTTTTTCTTCTTTTTTTTGTTATTTCATTTTCAATTTCTTTTAGTGTTTTCTAGTCTTACTCTTTAGACAGGGAAAGCTCTTTCATCCTTGCACTGTTACACATAACCATCATCACTTCTTTGGTGAAATGCAGACACTTATTGATAATTTCATATTCTTGTATTTGACTCATATTTAAAATTGAACTGTTTGATTCTCCAATCAGGTATATATGGGATCTTACTCATTAGGCATGGTAAGCATACCATGGATTATAGTCTCAGAGGTTGGTTAACATTAATTAGCTTGATAAGTTGATCTCTTCATCACTTCAATGGAAATTTAAATTAACAATGAGTATAGCTCATACTGAATAATGTTCCTCTTTCTCCAGATATTCCCTATAAATGTGAAGGGCTCAGCAGGAACTCTCTGCAATTTGGTCAATTGGTTTGCCTCCTTTTTTGTTTCCTACACCTTTAACTTCCTATTCGAGTGGAGCTCAGCAGGTGATGCCTCTCACTTGTTTCTTCCTCTGTGTCATCGAAAGTTTTTATTCCCAGTGGTAATTAAGTTGTGCATAAATGCCATTTCAGGAACATTTTTCATATATTCAAGCATTTGCGGTTTGGGTGTTCTTTTCATTGCAAAACTAGTACCGGAGACTAAAGGGCGAACATTGGAAGAAATACAATCATCATTAACTGACATTCTGCAATGAGGAGCATAACACTAGAGGCATACCAAATAACATGTGCTTGTTGCACTGCATCAGTAACAACAAATCTAACAAAAATTTATGTTTGAGTAATTAAATTAATGCAGCCACACTGGATTTCCCAGTTTTACTCATTACATGTTGATGGGTGTCTATGTTGTTATCATGGTAGTAGTTCATGATGATGGGTGTTGTCTGTGTTCAGAATACCCTCATTATATATGTAAAAGAAGAAAAAATTGCAGTTGGGGATTGGAATCTCTCTTAATATTTAGACAGAACTGCCACTGCAAGATGGGACTATCTTTATGCCGTGCAAGCTGAATGAAAAGATTTTAGCCATGATATGTACCTTCAACTCTATCAAAGTGATAGGTTTTCATGTGACAACTAGCTGTTTGTGATGCCTCTAGATAATGCAAAAGTATTGTATTCGTCGGGCGCATGAGATACTGTCTCTTTATTAAAAGGAAAGATGTGACCTTATCTTCTGTAACTATCTTGTTCCTTTGTGTAAGTCTTAAAAATTCAGATTCTAACTAATCTTTGGTACTAACAACAATGTAGACAATTTTGTTACTTGGATTGAAGATGAACCATATTTCTTAGAGCAAGCATTATCTCGTGATGTATCTTTTCTTTCGGTCAATGAATAAAGTTGATGTACTTCCAATGAAAAAAAAAAAACATTAAATTAAGTAAAGCTCCAAGAATGCCTCCCATGTGACTTATTTTGCAGTCCCATTCAACAATCTCTATCCCTCGTCCCTCGTCCCACCAAATGGCAGAAAATTCACATGCTGCTTACTAGTGCCTCCCATGTTAAGAAGCACGGATACAAATATGGGTATGGGTACAGGTGCAGGTACAAAATGGCATGATATTTTTTATTAATAATTATTAAATATTTTTTATTTGTATTTCTATGTATTATTATTATTAAATATATTATTGTCATATAATGTTAAATATATATATATATATATATATATATATATATATATATCAAACTAAAAATAATAATGGATAATAAAGCAAATCCTTTACTATTAAAGGATGTTTGGAAATTAGAATAAAAATCAAGAATTAAGATATTTATTAAATTTTCAAATGCACTATTACTATTCAGAGCATGAATACTCTCTTTGTTTGGAGAAAGGGTATTAGATTTTTCTTGTTCTCTTGTCCCGACTATGTCATGCATTAAAGAAAAAAAAAAAAGAGGACATGACTAGGACACGCATGCACAAGTGTCTGACAGGTACGACACCACAAATGAAGTGTCCGTGCTTCCTAATTCCCATGGTTGTGAAAATATTTTCCATCTTCTTAAGCCTTGAATTTGCCTCAAATGGGTGGTTAGTACTTAGTACCTTTAAATGCAAGTCATCTGAGATCACAGAAGTGTTCATGTGCAACTAAGGTTGTATCTCTAGGAGAATGGAAAAATTTAGGAACTTGGAAGCTTGAGCTTGTTGTTTAGCAATTCATGTTTATTGCATGATCACACAAGCAGTTTGCTAAATAGGCTGTAAACGAACTGAGCTTTGTCAAATAATGAGTGTTTAAGCTCAGCTCAACAATGAATGTGAAATAAAATGTTCAAGCTTAGCTATTAATGATGTTTGAGGTCGAGCTCGTCAAAGAGTCTAAAAGTATGAGCCTGGCTTGATTTTATTCATTAGCTAGTCAAGTTGAACTCAAACTCAATATTAAACTTTTAAGCTTAAAATCCAGCTCAAATTAAATTAACAAGCCCATGTCAAGCTTATTATCAAGGCTATTTAATTGTTAAGCTTATTATTAAGCTCATAAACGAGCCTAGGTTTTGCTTGTTTTGTATCTAGTGCTAATGTTCATGAGCCTGTTCATGAACTTTTTTTTTTTTTTTGGTTTGTTTGGGCTTGTCCCATTTATTATCTGTCTAAAAAAAATCAGAGCTTGAATGAAAATGAATACCCAACTGCCCTAAAACAGTAGATCTTCAAAGTTGCTTTGTGTTGCAGAGGAAAAATGCCGAGGGTAGAATGTACATTCTTTGGAAAGCTTCTTTTCCTCATGTGGTCTCTTGAAATTTCAAGAAAGAAATTAAAATATTGATTTTTGGTTTAATGGTTTTTTCCTTTTTTGAGAAGAATTTTGGTTTAATGGTGATTGTATAATAATCTTTTTTTTTATAACATAAATTTATAATAATCTATATGTTAGCTTTAAGACAAGGATTATGTTAATGGATGCTTTTAGGGTAATTATTAATAAACCATTTTAGGAAAGATTTGACACAATTTTCTTGAAAAATATAAAAGGCTATCAAAAAAATTAATTCTTTTTTTTCTTCTCTCATAAAAAATTTCTAAAAATATTTTCTTAACTAAAACTATTAGGACATCCGTTAACTTTTTCCTTAAGACTATGATTATTTCAATGCAATATGAGTTCTTTCTTTTTGTGAATTTTGATGATATATTATTTAATGATTTTCGAGGTTGGTTCAATAAGATTTTTTTTCCCTAATTTCAGCTTTAGTGTGTGTTTGGAAACATATTATAACTTAGCTTTTTTCTTTTTAGCTTTTATGTACAATGTTTTAAAATTTAAATTTTTTTAAAAACTTTTTCAAAGTATAAGTATAATTTAATATACTAGATAGGGTGGCACGTGCAAGGCACGTGCTACCTCTTGAGTGCAAAAATTAAGATAAAATTTCTATTTGAAAAAGTATGAAACAAAATACATAAAAAATGTATGTCACACAAGTTAGGGTAGCTATTTAACATATGAATATTTATTTAACTATAATAGTTTCTTAGTACTTATTTGCTAAAGGCAATATCCACTCACTAAAAACTTCTAAGAATGATAACGAATATCATCATCTTCCAACAATAAGCAATTGAGTTTTGCTAAGACATTGTCATAATATTTAAATTTTCATAATGAATGATGTCATATGCTACAATTGAAGTTTTTCATCAAATACCTTCAACCATACATAATGAAAAAAATTTCATTCTGAATGTTCAATATGTGTATAAAACACCTATGAACGTTTATACCCCTAATTTACAAATTACCAACACTAACTTATTATCAAACAATATATGTGCAGAATATGAAAATAAGCTAAAACAGAATTTGTAAAACAATTTAAACCATAATTAATCACAACCACAACAATAATTAAATGGCAAAGATTAAGGGAAGACAGATGCAAACACAAAGACAACACAGCAATGTGTTATCGAAGAGGAAATCGAAATCTTTGGCATAAAACCTCTTTGCCGCCCTCTAAGCGGTCAATAATCCACTAGAGAATAAAGTTAGGATACATGAATAGTAGAAGACCCTCCAAGCCTAATTTACCCAGTGCACCTAAGTCCTCCAAGCTTCTTGCTCCAACAAGGTTATGCTGAACCTTGTCTTCTCTAGTTTACTAGATCCCGCAATCACCCATTACATCAACCAAAATGAATTGGTCATTTCCTAACTGCTTCCCAAGCACCAAAAAGCCTTCTCACAGATATGAGTATGGTGAGATAAGGATTTGGCTAATGTACCTCTCAAGGATGTATTAATGGAGAGGGTGAGAGTAGAGGAATTTGGAGCATCAAAGGATGAAGATTGTTGATGAATTAATCTTGTTTTTCTCTAGGGTTTCTCTCTCAAAAATCTCTCTGGGAGCTCTCTACAATACATGGGTATAAAAGTATTTATAGTAGGGTGTGTATGGAATGCGAAGAGTCAGTTTTGTAACAAATAGAGTGGTCTGGCGACTTGAGCTCGCGACTGGAACAAGTCGTGAGTCTGTGTCGCGAGCTAACGGCTTGGCCAACTGGAGGTTTTGTATTGTAGTGCAACAGCTGGCGTGACTCTTCAGCTCCCCTGCATACTTCACACGTGTGCCACCTTTGGCAACTCGCTAGTCGCGAGGCCTTGCTTGAGTGTACACTCTTGAACTTTTCTTCACACTCTCTCACACACTGCCCTTACATGATTCCCACCTAAATACAGGATTTCTAAATGCTGAATTACAAGCAAATTTGACACGGAATAAAGCCAACAAAATGATTGAATAAATTCAACCTTATACATTCATACTTTCTTCTTTGTCATTCTACATGAGTCTAGGTGCAATATTTAGCTTACATAGTTTTTAATGAACACCCATTTTAGGCAAGAAAAAAAAATGATAACAAAAGGTATGTGTTATTGAATTTTCCATTAAATAAATTATAAATTTCGAAGATTTAAACCTTGAAAATCAATGTTCTTTAGGTAAATAATAAAACACCTTATATCACTATTCCAACTTTTTAAGCATTACTACCATCTACAACTCAAAATAAGTGAAGAAATAAAATTTTGGAATGTTAAAATTTAGTTGGAGTATTTTAGACTTTGCACAATATAATAATTTAAGAATCATAAGCTTTCATTAGGATTTAACTAAGAGAATAACAATATGACATATTAGTTCTTTTCCAAAATATTAAGGGGGAAATTTCTTGATTTTAAAGTTTAAGGAAGAATTGTAAACTACCCTAAATATAAAGAATAAAAAGTGATTTTATCTTAAGTTATTTATTTATTTATTTATTTGTGTGTGTGTGTGTGTGTGTGTAAAACTATGTGTTTTTACTTAAAATAGTGCATAAAGATAAAAATACAATAAAAAAAAATACAAAAAGTAATCCAAAAAAATTGTAAGTAAAATAGTAAATTTTGGCTCAACAAAGTTAACTAAAAAAAAAAAAAATCTAGAAACACAACATAATGTTATGACATTTTCATAATACTTTTATAATTTTGTTATATTTTATTTTGACTCATAAAGAATTGACACTTTAATAGTTGTGAAAATATTATGATGACAACAGAATGTCTTAATATTTTCACAAGAGAAATGCTATATTTACAACATTTTTACGATAAATCATAAAGTAGTAGGTTGTTACGGGTTTTTATTATTGGACAAAAAGTAATTTTACTGGTAAGTTTAAATTAGAACCAATAACATTTTACAACCTATGATTTGTTATGAAAGTATTATGAAAAATGTTGAAGATGTCGCATTTATTTAACAATACCTTTATTTTTAGTTGTAGTTTGTTCCAATATGATATTTTATTATTTTATTTTGGCATAAAAGGAATTAACACCTCAAAAATTGTAAAAATATTGTGGCAATTTGTTGTGTTAATATTTTATTTATTTAGAGTAACAGCTCATATGTAGATAAAAAAAAAAAAAAGTGTGTTCAATATGTGTTATTTCCACACAAAAAATAAAAAGGAAAAGAAAGCCAGTGAAATAATGTAGATTGAATAAACCAAAATTATTGTTGCTTTGCAGATTGATTCTTTTTATATATAGATTTTCAACAAAACATTTTCAGTAAAAAGTTAAGGAGGATAATCTCAAACGAACACCTAGTTTGATTGTTTTTAAGAGGTGTTTTGGTAATTTCCATTTAAAAGGTAACATAAATGGAATGATCAGGATTTGGTAACAAAAATGGACATTTGAAAGGTAGTTGAGCACCACCGCACATTCTTGGTGCGATGGTCACTTTACTAGTATAAATGCTTGTGGGGTGTTAGGGGGGGGTAGGGTAAGAGTTCAAGCATTTAGGAGAGAGTTTTACACACATATACACTTAGATTATGCTAAAGTGGAATTTCTATCTCGTAAAAAAAAAAAAAAAAAAAAAAAAAAAAAAAAAAAAAAAAAAAAAAAAAAAAAAGAAAAAGAAAGATAGTTGGGCATGTGCAAAATTGAGGTGGTTAGGGCTACTTTATTTTGATCATTGATCGGGATTTGGTACTATTACAACCTATTGTTTTCAATTGGCTTTCAATACCATTGGGATTTGGCAATATATGCTTAACAGTAAGATATCAATGCTTTCAAGACTATTTGTTTACGGGAAGCCATTTTTATATTATGAAACGTGTTACCAAACTTACTTAGGTTCCGTTTGGATATCGCTGAAAACTGAAAACACTGTACCAAAATAATTTTTAAATGTGTGAATAGTGTCATGAGACTCATTTTTAATGAAAGTTTTGTTGAAAAAAGAGGTTTGTGGGTCTCATGAATAGTGCACTAGACCCACTGGAAAAGCATGAAACGCTCTTCTCAAAAAAAAAAAGGTGAAACGTTGGACATCTGCTGCTGACGTTGTATTTAAACGGATACTTAATGGATGTACTGGGAAGAATTTGATTTAATCTATTGTTTTGATTGTATTAAATTTACTTGAATGCATTAGACTTAAGATGGCATTCCCACTCTTTTTGTTTATTTTTTTATTTTAATTCAAAAGTTGGGGTAGGGATTTAAAATCTCGATATTATTATTAGAAACATCAGAAGCAAGAAGTGCCAATTGAGCTACAAAACTCCTGGCATTTGGCATCTTGATTTTTAATTTTGTGCCTATTGCTTATTTATTATTTTGGTAAATTGCAAATTACACCCTTGAAATTTAGAGTTGACTGTATTTTACACCTCCAAAGTTTCAGAAACTTGAATTTACACCCTGAAATTTGGTTCCATTAGCAATATACCCCCACGGTTAGTTTCTGCTGTTAAGTGATACATTATTATGCTGATGTGTTTTATTTTTGCCAAATCGGCCCCAAAACTACATCGTCTAAGTGATGAACAAGTGGTGAGCTGGCACAATCAAAAAATAGAAACAATAACCCCAAGAACCCAGAGAACCCAGGCAAACTTCTTTTCAATCCGATCAACAAGTCTTGCTGATCGCTAAGACATGTTTAAGACATCACAAAGTTACCGAAGGTGCAAAAGTGAGCAAATGGGGATGAAGAAAAGCCATGAAACATGGCCTTATTTTTGGCCTGTAGCTAGAGTGGTGGCCGACCAAAACCCACCTGGGTTTGGCACGGGACCACTAGTGAAAGTTTGTGTGACTTTGGGGTAGAAAATAGAAACAGTAGCAAAAGTCAAAAGGCAAGATAAGAAAGAGAGCGATTGAGAGAGAGAAATTAGATTGTTTCTGCTAGGAGAGATTCATCAAGAGTTCAGAGAGAAGAGCCATTGTCAAAGAAAAACACGTATTTGTTTCTGTGTAACGTTTGGTGTGTAGTGTCTTGTGTTATAAGACGTGTGTTTGTGTCGCCTTTTGTTTATTCTGAATCCTGATGATGGTTGTTGCCGCCGAGGCAGCTTGGAGCCTTTGCCGCCGCCAATGGTCTGCCTAAGTTCACACGAGCTGAGGGGATTGGGTAAGGGAGGTCACTGGGTTCGTGGGGTTATGGTTTCTGTTTTTTTATTTCTGATATTTGGCCTGAACGGTGTCGTTTAAGCTAAAGTAATGTGTTTTTTAAGTTTAGGCCTAAAATGAGTTAGTTTTGATTGTGCCAACTCTCCACTTGGTCATCACTTAAAAGGCGTAGTTTTGGGGTTGATTTGACAAAAATAAAACAAATCAGCATGATGATGTGTCACTTAATAGCAGAAACTAACCATGGGGGGGTGAATTGCTAATGGAACCAAATTTTAGGATATAAAATCAAGTTTCTAAAAATTTGGGGTGTAATATCCAATCAACTCCAAACTTTAAGGTGTAATTTGCAATTTATCCTTATGATTTTATTATATTGTCATAAATTTTGGTACTACTTTTTATTTAATTTTTACATGGTGCAACTTTACCATTTTTATTTATATTTATTTTGTTTGAGATAGAAATCTTATTATAGCCTAATTTAAGTGTATATATATGCAAAATTTCTTCCTAAGGACTTAAATCTTGGCCTTTATCCCTCTAACCCACAAAAACTTGTACTTCTAGAATAGCCATTAAGCCAAAGTGTCAAGTGGAACATTTTTTTACTCTTCTTTGTATGGGGTTTTTTGTGGACTTAGTGTAATATACATTCAATGAAATGTAAGAAATAAATTATTATTATTATTATTATTATTATTATTATTATTATTATTATTATTAGGGAAAAAATAATTATTATCTACTCCTTTATTTATTTTTCTTTTTTCTTTATTATTCTAAGATAAATAATAAGAAAAATACATGTGCGTTGCATGAATTATTGACTAGTATAATATAATAACCTAAACTATAGTAACCTAAATTAATTTGTGCATATGTAATTTAAAAGAGTATAAATAAGTTATAAAAAAAAGAGAGTATAAATAAGGTAAATACATATATTTGATGTATTAATTATATATAGATGGTGCATTAAATTTTTATGATTATTTTTCTAAGATTGTCATAAGAAACAAATGATTTTAGCTCCAAAACCACAAAAAAAAAAAACCATCTTTTTATTTTTTATTTTTTTCTCTGTCTCTCACCTGCCTCTCTCCTCTTTTCTCTCTTCTCTCTTCACTTCTCCTCTACTCTCCTCTCACATGGTGGCTCTGGCTCCAGCCCATGTGAGATCGAATTGTGGGCATCGGCGTGGAGATCGAATTCGTGGGCGCATTGGAGGTGAGATTGGATTCGTGGGGTTTTGTGATTTGTGGCTTGCTGGGTATTGGTATGGTGGGTGGGTTTTTGTTGGTTGTGATATGGGTTTAAACTTTGTGGTGGTCAGATCTGTGTAGCGGCAGCACGATGGTGATGGGTTGGCCATAGGTGGGTTTGCTCTCTTTCTCTCTGTCATTCTCTCTCTAGATCGAACCCAAGCTCGATTGGTCTGATGATTTTCGATGAGCTGGTGGATTTTGGTTATGGCAACACGAGGGCGGCGCAACGGTGGCGGGTTAGCCTTGGTGGGTTTTGTGGTTGTGTTGATTTTGTGGTTGGAATGATTTGATTTTATGGTCGGTTTGATCTCATATTTGAATATGGAATGGGTCACGGTGGTTGAATTTTTATGTTTTTTTTTAAAACGATGGTGGTTGTGGTGGTTAGTGGCAGTGGATGCGGCAGCAAAGAAAAGAAAGAGAGACAAGAGAGAAGAAGAAGAAAGATAAAAAGGAGAGATAAGAGTATAAAAATAAAATAAAAATAAAAAAATAATATTTAAATAAAATGGTAAAAAAATAGAAAATTTGACATAGGGTTAGGGTGTATAGTAAAGTGACGTGTTAAAAGAGTTAAAAGTAGATTTTTGAGTCGGTAAAAACTAAAAATTTTGACAACTTTGCTATGAATGCTCTTACAAAATGTTGTTCCTAAGAATAATAACTGATAAATAAATAATCTTCAAATAAACATTTAAATAATAAAATATTACATAAAATAGAATTTACAATAAGATTAGAGAATAGCGAAGAGATGTTATCTTGATGATACTTTAAATTAATCTCATAACAAGAAGTAATCTACCGTCAATTCATATATATTTTTAGATGATAGGGTTGAGACGTAGACCATGTCACTGTCTTGAGATGATGCACACACCTACATAATTTTCAATATAGTAGACTAACAACATTGTGTGTGCCCCCATGGGATACAACAACCCAACTACTTTTGTTGATTATTCTTATAAGCTTACATTGCTTGTAAGATAGGAAGCTTTTAATAGTACTTTTCTTTTTATCCATAAATTTATTGCGTAGAAAGTATGGTTGTATTAATATTATGTATAAAATATAAGCTTATATATTATATTGTAAATAATATTCAATCGACACAAAATTGAAAATGTGTATTAAGAATGTAAAAATTGTGTAATTCAATAGTTAGATTTTCAAAATATACAGTGATGTTTATTTTATTAAGGTTGTAACCTAAGACTACAACCAATTTTGTAGCTAAATTTAGTCCAAATTTTATTTAGTCAGTATCATTATGAAATAAAAAATGACGCATTTGAAATTATTATTATAATTTAATTTCAATAATAACAAAGAAATTGATATATCCATTAAAGGATAAAAATTAATTTAATCAATTCACTTGAAAAAATAAATTTCAATATTTTTATCAAAATAATCCAACACAACATTCCTAAAAAGCAGCCCATGTCATGTCATATAAATTGTACTTCACGTCTTAATTTCCATAACGAGGACATTTTTAACAAATCAAATAACGTGACCCCACCATCAATTAGCAAAAGATGCACATGATTGAAAGAATGACAGTTAACCCGACAGTCAACCAACTTTTCTCCTGCATCAAATTCAACAGCCAACAGTAAACACAACCATGTTCGTCAAATTTACAGTATCTTAATTAGTTTATCTCTACCTCTCCGCCTCTGACAAAATAGCAACACATGGAAGATGAGGAATTAGTAAAGTCTCAGCTAATTACACAACAGCCTGGTATTATCAGAATTAGCCATGGCTTTGGTTCCAATGATACTGGTGCAAGCGCAAGTGCTAGTGCAAGTGGTGTCACCGCTGTTCTTCTTCTAAGTGCCTTTGTCACTGCTTGTAGCGCCTTTGCTGGTGGATTTGTGGTAAGTACAATTGATATATAGCCTCTGGAGAACCTACATGTTGTATACCTCATTTTACACTATGCTCCCGGAATATCGGAATGCATCATTGACTTCTCAAAATTATAATACTATAACATTTAACCCTTTGTTGTCTACTTTGGGGTTAAATCTAACATAATTTAGTATTAAAAAATCAATTTACCATTCCTTCCAAAATAGATACCTTTGTTTGACTTAATTGAAAAAGTAATGTAGTGAGGTCAAGTGTTATACAAGTTTTAGTTTAGGAGGTCGATCATGCATATTGTAGTTTAATGTTGTAAAGTATAAAATGATATATAATTTATAGTAGAATAGTGTAATTTTCCCTTGTATTTTCTGATCACCAAGTAACTCACGGTAATGAATAATGAGTTCAAACCTTATTGTAGTTTCGGCATATATGTATTAATGAAATTCTGCTTTGTGATTGCATTGCAGGTGGAGTACTCAGCACCTGCTGAATCAGGAATTATAGCTGATTTGGGCCTTTCTACGGCTGAGGTTCGTAATTAGTTTATTCAGTTCATTGCTATAAATTGTAAACACTCTCACACATGCAACTGCAGAAATGCAAGAGAAGAATTGAGGAAATTTTTTTTGTTTGAGAGAGTTTCAATTCATGGTGTTTGCTCTGGATGATAGTTTTTTATCATTAAACTAAGACACCAATTAATTTTTGATGTAGAAGAAGATTAAACCCGATCAGTTTTTGGTATAGGCGGAGACTAAACCCCAGATCTTTTATTTAATCATTAGAAACTTTACCAGTTGAGGAAAGTTTGTTGAAAAGAATTACATTATCCTCGAAATAAATCTTGATAAAAACTTTAACTCTAACTTTTAACTTTTATCATTTCAGTCCTCTAACTTTCAGTTTTGTCATTTCAGTCCTCTAAGTTTCAATTTTTGTCAATGTAGTCTTCCGTTAAAACTCAGTTATCTTTTTCTGTTAAGTGATCAAAACTACCCCGTTTTGACATTTTTTTTATAATAATTTTCATAGTTAAAAGAAAACTAAAAAAAAAAAGCTGTAAAAAAAAAGAAAAAAGAAAAAAACATGTCGGAAAACAAAGTCGGAAATGGCGAAAGCAAACCCAGAGGGAATCGACGGACACTTCCAGTTCCTGTCTTCTGGGTTTGTTTGTTTGGCTTCTTTTATTCTCGTACTAGGAACTACTGACTCTCAAGACTCTTGGCCTCATCACCTTTAATTTTCTTTCTACTTTGAATCTCTCTCTCAAACCCTTAAACCCAACGCACTCTCCCACAAAAATTACTCACAAAGATACCAACTACTCTGCTTTCAAAGCCCAATACCACACTCAATTCTGGTCTTACCTGCAACTCGTAACGCAAGGTGAGTTTTTTATTTATTTATTTATTATTATTATTATTTTTTAATGTGATCCCATTTTCTGTCTTTGAATTTCTGGAACTGGGTTTCATTTTGTTTTTTATAATGATTTTTTTAACATTAAAAAAAAAAAAGAGTATTGAAAATTTTCATTTCGTTTAGGATTTTGGTGGGCAATTTTCCTCTTGCGGCTGTTAGTGTTGACTGTTGAAACTAACAATGTCTATTATGTGCCAGCATTTGGTTGTGTTTTCAATTCTTTCTAAAAGAGACTGGTTGCTTGAAGCAAAGTTTGCCTTAACTTTTGTTTTTGTGTGGTGTGGCCATGAACGAAGGTTGAAGCGAGCAAGTGCGTAATCCCACTCCGCTTTGCTGCAAAACTTGTGCCTCTGTTCTCAACCCTTACGGCCTTACGCTTGTGTTGTCTTCGCCGCCAAGATCTGGATTTCTGGATTCGACATGTTCAAGGTTTTGATTTCTCAGGTAAGGGGAACGACGTCGTTCCCCTTACTTGTTTTTTTTTTTTTTTTTTTTTTTTTTTTTTTTTTTACAGCTTTTTTTAATTATGAAAATTATTATTAAAAAAAGAGTTGAAAGTTAAAGGGTCACTTAACAGAAAAAGATAACTGAGTTCTAACGGAAGACTGCATTGACAAAAATTAAAACTTAGAAGACTGAAATGACAAAACTAAAAGTTAAAGGACTGAAATGACAAAAGCTGAAAGTTAGAGGGTCAGTTTTGCATTTTTGCCAAAACTTTACCTAAATAAACCTTGTCAATATAAATCTTTTGCTTCATATTATGTGGTTGTTACATGTCCATTGAGGAATTGAAATTAGAGATAGATCATAGAAACAAACTTGCCATTTTTGGTTTGATACTAAGGTTAATACTTAAAACACAAAACATAGTTATCAAGAACCTTATATCTCAACTAACATCTCTTGTTGTTTTCAATAAAAACATTTAGGATTCAAATCCCTCCACCCCAACTATCGAATTATTAACCCCCCAGAAAAAAGCCACAAAAAATAGTTACCAAAAGAGGAAAAATAATGTGTAAAGAACTAAAGAAAAAAAAAAAAAAATTTTGATGGGAAGAAATCAAGAATTTTGATTGTGTACGACCATTGCTGTATTGGGATTGATGTTCTTTATCTACACTGGAAATCAGAGACACATATATAAATTAAGATTACAATATTTGTAATATGTGATGAAAAAAATTTGGGACTTGGTGGGGATGATTGTTGATGAAAAATGGTGCATTATCTGATTATGTAGAGTGTATTAGTTCTCCAGTCAGTTCTATTAATTTCCTTATAAATTCACCCTTCAATTTTGCAGTATTCAGTTTTCGGTTCCATAATGACGATTGGTGGAATGATAGGTGCAGTAATCAGTGGGAAGTTGGCAGATATCATTGGTCGTAGATATGTGAGTTTTTAAATGATCAAATAATTCTGCAGGACTAGTGTTGAATATTTTTTAACCAAGTGTATAGACCAGCTCTTAATTCCCTTGAATTTTGATTTTTCTTTGAAGCAGACTATGTGGATTCTGGATATATTTTACATAATGGGGTGGCTCGCAATATATTTTGCTAAGGTTGTTTATCTTCTGCTTTAATAATTTTTTGTCCTTGGCTTCTTAAAAATTGGGTATTGGAAGCTAACGTAGGTCCATAAAATGTATTTAGTTTTTCAAAGTTCATAGCAATTCGAATTAAACAACATGCACCAAGAGCCTTATAGATCACCTGGTATCTCTCATTTGGAATTATTATATATTTATTGTAATTTTTTCAAAATGATTAAAACCTAGTTTTCCAAGTGCACCCATTCATGCCATGTTTGAAGTTTCAACCACAAGCACTTCAAAATGTACTTGAACAATATGACATTGTTCACAACTTGTTATGTCCAGGCTCATAGCAGAACTGGAGAGCCAAATGTAAGCTTTGTCACATCCTTGACACTATTCATTCTCTCTTCTAGTCCTCTGTTGTCCCTACACCTTTCTATGGAGAAGTTGCACTCACAGATATTTACTCCATAACAAACTTCTCACTCGTGTGCTTGACAATTGACCCTTTTGAGAGGTGATTTGGCTCCACCCAAACTATCATCACCTTAGACTCTTTGATTCTGGATACTTCATAAAACTCCAACCTCATGAGCATATCAAACTTGACTCTCTCCCTCTCTAGGTTTTGTTGCTTTCTTTTCTATGGAGTGGCACAAAAGGGATTTAGGTTCTATCATCTTACGTCATACCGACTTATGGTCTCTCACCATGTAGTCTTCAAGGAATATAAGCTATTCAAAATGAAGTCCAAATTTTACCTGCCCACTTTTCCTCTTTTCTACCCCCACTTCCATCTGCAGAGCTGGTGCCCTGGCAGAAATGCAGGAACTTTTGGTTCTTCTATGGTTCTGAGCAGAGTTTCTTGTTTCAATGGGAAACTACCTGCAATTGCAACTTCTACAAAAAGGAAACTACAATCAGTACATGTTTTCTATTTGAATATATTATAATAAATTACCAAAAATTAGATAGGACTTCCAAAATGGCAAAAAGAGTTTTGGAAAACAATATTATATTTGTTAGTTAAAATCATATATCATATTGTTTGCTTTCAACCCATTTACTAAATGTTCAGTACTTGTTGAAAGGGTTCTTGGTTGCTCGACCTTGGAAGACTATCTTTGGGATTTGGATTTGGACTGACTTGTTATGTGGTAAATGTTGTAAGATTTTAGATTTTAAATTGCACTAACTTATGGTAGATATGGTAGATAATGAAATTTGAAATCTATTTCTGAACAGGCACCTATTTACCTATCAGAAATTACACCCAAGAATCTCAGGGGAGGATTTACATCTGTCACCATGGTAAATTATCCTTACAATAATGTTAGCTTCAAAATGTACTTTTTCCTTATGTGACTCCTTCTTGTCCATTCAACAGGCAATGATACCTTTTAGTCTAACAGTTGCATATCTGATTGGTTCTGTCGTCAACTGTCGTGCCTTGGCTCTAATAGGTAGCTTCTACTACCTTCTATTACACTATATTCCAATAATATAGTTCCATAATAGTTATGATCTTCTTCTTCTTTTTCCCCAGGAGCTATTCCATGTTTATTACTACTTTTTGGTCTATTCTTCATTCCAGAGTCTCCTAGATGGCTGGTGAGTCCAATTTAAAAGTTTGTTGGCGTTTATATTATTATATGTTGCCCAGTGAATTCTAATTTTTAGTTAGTTCTTATCTAATGTATATTGAGTTATAATATGTCCACACCAAATTCAATGAAACTTTTGAAGTTAAAAATATGTACCCACCAAATGTGCTTCAAATATTTAGCTAAATGGCTGCAGGCAAAGATTGGCCAAGAAAAAGAGTTTGAAGCTGCACTACAACGCCTTAGGGGTAAGAACGTCAATACTTCTGAAGAGGCTGCTGATATTAAAGTAACCCAGTAACTTAATTTTAAGAAAGAAAGGAATCATTAACTATATATGTAGAGTTGAAGCAAGAAATTGAAGAAGGGTTTTATTGTATGACAGGATTATACTGAAAACATCCAACAGATCTCAGAAGATAAATTCCTTCATTTGTTTCAGCAGAAATATGCTTATCAACTCATTGTAAGCTTTAAAGAGTAATCTCAAAGTTGCTCTATTTCTGCTACATGGATTTGTGATCAATTTGTATGACTCAAACTTGATATAGGTTGGAATTGGACTGATGGTACTGCAACAATTTGGAGTGCTCAACGGATTTGCATTTTATATGGACGAAAATTTTGAATTGGCTGGTAAAATGATGCTTTCTATGATAGACAAATGTGAACGGCATTGAATTGATATTTGATTATACAATTTTGGGTTTATGACAGGTGTGCCAAGTATTATTGGGTTTATAGTGGTATCCATTCCTGAGGTGGTTCTAAATCTTTTTGGTGTAACTAAAATGTTGTGATCCCCTTTAGTGCATAACCAAGATATTGCACATTTTCCGTGCAGATTCCAGCAATTGCTTTGGGATCAATCTTGATAGAAAAATTTGGAAGACGGACACTATTGATGGTTAGAATACAAAATGATGTCGAAAGTTTAAAACATAGTTGATTCTAAACTTTGCAATAACGTTTGCAGATTTCTGCTACCGGAGAATGCCTAGGTTGCGTCCTTACAGGACTATCATTCTTATTTCAGGTTCCTAAACATAGAATTTAAATGCATCTGTATCATTTTATTAAGGGGGCAGGTTGGTTCTTAAGTGTGGTGTCTATTGTTGATGAATTACTAATTATAAACTTAAAGCTTCCGTGAGCAGAGCCTTAACTGGTGGACCGAAGCCACTCCTACTTTGGTGCTTTCTGGCATATTGATAATGCATTTGTAATGATCATATTTGCATACTTTCTTGTCACTATAGATTATGGATGATGAGGACAAGGCAAACAACAGTTAATCCTTTTTCCATTAGCGTAATGAGTTTGGAATGATTTCATTCAAGTTCATTAAACTACTTGGTTTATTAATTTAAACCCCCCCCCCCCCCCCCCCCCCTCCTTTTTTTTTTTTTGCCTTCACTTTTCCTGCTATTAGAGATCTGTTTAATTGAACTACTTGGTTTCTGAATTCAGGTTTTTAAGGCATCTTATTCACTGGGCGTTGGAGCAATACCATGGATTATAATATCAGAGGTGAGAACTTTTTTGATTAATAACTCTGTAGCTTGCACGGAAATTTATCCCTATAACGATTCCTGTTAAATAATTTTTCTCTCTCTCTCTCTTTCAGATATTTCCCATAAATGTAAAGGGTTCTGCTGGAAGCATTTGCAATTTGGTCAATTGGTTTTGTTCCTGGCTTGTTTCATACACATTTAACTTTCTAGTAGAATGGAGCTCAGCAGGTGATGCCTCCATATCTACATTTCTGTTTGTTTCTTTGCAGCTGTTTCTTTCTCATGTATACTGTCACTCTCCTAAGCATTCTTGTATGTAGTACATGATGATTGATGTTTTATGCATGATATTTCAGGAACATTTTTCTTATATGCAAGCATGTCGGGTTTGGGTGTTTTGTTCACTGCAAAACTGGTACCTGAGACTAGACGGCAAACTTTAGAAGAAATGCAAGCGTCACTCACCCATAATCTGCAATAAGAATCACCAAGCAGCAAGCAGGGAAGGGTATGTTAGTTACCTTAGTGACATGTATGAAGCAAACTACTCAGGATCAATGAATCTAATCACAAATTCAAGATTAAGGAGAAATATTCTAATAATATTTAATGAAAGATTAAGATCATGTGAGCCCTTTCTAATGCTGTCTGTGGCATTTGGTTATGAACATGATGTGGTCCCATTCTCCATGCACCTAGCCTAATGGATAGCTGCTTTGATATGCTAAAAATTATAAAATGAAAGTTACCACCAATTTGGTCTTTCTCCCACTATTTCTGCACACCACAGTTACCACTTGCCTTTTTTTTTTTTGATAAGTAATAAGGATATACATATTCAAGAAACTACCTTATGCAGAAAAACATAAGGCAGAGAGAAAAGTACAATGGGAAAGAAGGAGAAAAAAGAAAAAAGAAAGGATAAGATACTAATTACACAGGAGAGAGCTAAGAAACAAAGGGAGGGAATCACTAGAGGTGAGTCCCCAAGCCCTAGACCAGTCAAACAAAGAGCCACTGAAAGAAGCCAATAGCTGGTCATCTGAACTTTCCTTGTTCTCAAACGTCCTCCTATTTTGCTCCCTCCAAAGACACCACATCAAGCATAATGGAGCTAAGTTCCAAATGCTAGGTAATTCAATGTTGCAAAGTAATTCAATGAAGGATGAGAGCAGTTGATAATGCCTACCAATTATAACTCTAGCTCCTAGAATAGCTAATGTTAGTATTTAAATTGACAATTTACCATGACAGGGTATCTGGAATGGATCTTCATTCCTTAATCATTCTGTGAAACAAAAAACTCTGAAATTTAGAAACTGAAGATTATCACTCGAATGAGAACAAGCCCTGATCGAGCGAGCCAATCAGCCATGAACAATATCCAAACGCTCAGAGATATCACTTGCAGTCTGCCTTTGGCCCACTCGAGCAAGCCTTTTGTTTTTGTTGGGAAAAGCCACCCACTTCTTGGTGAGACCAAAGTCTCCCTCAATATTGTCAACCAAGTGTGAAATTATCAACACAAAGGTAATGGAAGTTAACCACAACAAATACCAAGACTAAGCTAGCAAGATATGTAACATGGAATCTAAGAGACAAATTATCAAACATATAGAATTCATAAACTGATACACAGTGCGCACACAAGATTTACATGGTTGGCACTAGGCCTACATCCACACTATAAACATCAAGTTACAGTAATCTTCTATTTAATTTTTATTACACATCTTGAGATTACACAACAAACTTGGAGAAATACAAGCTTACCTCTTTAGGAGCTTTACACTACCAACTTCACCACAATGAAATCTTCCATGCCATTTGCTGAGCTAATTTTCACAAAAGGGTATTAGGGTTCTGGTTTCTTGAGCTGAAGCCGAAAGTGAAGAGGCAGAGAGAGACTGCTCCTGAGCTAAACATTTCAAAACACACAGAGGGCTTTGGGATTTCATAGGTGCTGAAGCCATTTTAGTCTAGTATTTAAATTGACAATTTACCATGACAGGGTATCTGGAATGGATCTTCATTCCTTAATCATTCTGTGAAACAAAAAACTCTGAAATTTAGAAACTGAAGATTATCACTCGAATGAGAACAAGCCCTGATCGAGCGAGCCAATCAGCCATGAACAATATCCAAACGCTCAGAGATATCACTTGCAGTCTGCCTTTGGCCCACTCGAGCAAGCCTTTTGTTTTTGTTGGGAAAAGCCACCCACTTCTTGGTGAGACCAAAGTCTCCCTCAATATTGTCAACCAAGTGTGAAATTATCAACACAAAGGTAATGGAAGTTAACCACAACAAATACCAAGACTAAGCTAGCAAGATATGTAACATGGAATCTAAGAGACAAATTATCAAACATATAGAATTCATAAACTGATACACAGTGCGCACACAAGATTTACATGGTTGGCACTAGGCCTACATCCACACTATAAACATCAAGTTACAGTAATCTTCTATTTAATTTTTATTACACATCTTGAGATTACACAACAAACTTGGAGAAATACAAGCTTACCTCTTTAGGAGCTTTACACTACCAACTTCACCACAATGAAATCTTCCATGCCATTTGCTGAGCTAATTTTCACAAAAGGGTATTGGGGTTCTGGTTTCTTGAGCTGAAGCCGAAAGTGAAGAGGCAGAGAGAGACTGCTCCTGAGCTAAACATTTCAAAACACACAGAGGGCTTTGGGATTTCATAGGTGCTGAAGCCATTTTAGTCTAGCTCTTACGCTATATTTAAAGAGATTAGAGTGAGCCTATGCTTTAGCTTCCAACCTTGTTCTTGATCTTAAACTTTGTTTACTATCCCCATGTCTTGGCTAAGATCACAAAAAACCCATGCCAAGTGCTTGATAAAATGCACATTCTATTACCTAGAAGTTTTAGGGTTTATGAGGTAGGAAGGTAAAAGGATGTTTGCATAAATTGCATAGAGAGAGTCTAGGTTTGCAAAGGTTTTGTAAGTTGTCGACTAATGTAACTCCTTATTAGTTATTAGTAGATTTTCTATGGAATTGTTTTTGACCCTAATGGTTTTTCCTTTAAAGGTGTTCTCCTTGGGATTTTTTTTCCCCCCAAATAACCAAATCTTTCAAACAATTTTCATTAGTTAGCAAGATTTTGAAACAATTTAGCAATCTAACAAATTGAGTTCGTTAGACTTGATTTTGCTCTTTGAAATCAAGCGAGGTTCTGTCGAGTTTCAGTTAGAAATCGAGTGTCTCACACTCGAGTTTCATAATCAAGAGTGAAACACTCGAGTTCCATATTGAAATGACCTCAGATCTTCAGCAAAGATTTTCAGCAAAAACAACAAACCCATTGATCTTCAGCAAAGATCTTCAGCAAAAGAAGCTTTGCTGCAGCCACTGGAATCTTCGCCATCGCTGGAACCTTCTTCGTTTGGTCTGGGTTTCTGGGTTCTTCCTTCTGGTTCTTCTTTGTATGGAACTCAATTTCCAACTAAAACTCGACGAATCCTCGCTCGATTTCAAAGAGCAAAATCAAGTCTAACGGACTTGATTTGTTAGATTGCTAAATTGTTTCTGTAGGGTTCAAATTTGATGGACTAGGCAATAACCTCCCGTATTGTGAGCCCAACAGATCCCCAGCAATAAATTTGTAGAGAATGGGTTAAACAGCTGGCCTGGATATGGATTTAGCAACGGTTCATTCAAGCAAGCAAGGGTAAAAGATACTCAGGCTAATATTTAATAAAAGTTTCTTCGGTCCGAAGAGGATTTTTCTCTTTCAACTTCGTAAATACAATTTCTCTCCCACCTTTCCGTAAGACCTATTTCCTTGATATATACCCCTTTTCTCCTCATCTTCACCGCACACTTGTCCTTCATCAAAGCGTCCACTTGAGTATTAGTCACATCAGAAGTTTGCTTTAACTTGCAGTGAGTGGTGGTGGTTGAGGTTGCACTGTTCAGGTGTCTTCTCCACATAAATGCGGCCAGGAAAGTTGCTGCAGTGCATTAAATGCGGTGATGGCAGCTTTATTTGTAAGATATTTCATGACATCTCCGCGCTAAGGAATGCCCAGAGCTAACTCCTCTCCGAGGAATCTTCCATTTGATCACGTTCTTTGGAGGTTTGATGAGTGGAATCTCTTCGGACATGCCAGGTTGTCCTCGGACACAATGTTCGTCCTTCCCTGGTTGCATTTTCACCAGGAGGGCAAAGCGTTGACCCCTTTAACCTCTTTGGACGGGAAGTTACTTTTGAGTTGGGCCCCAGGCCCAACATGTGGCATTGGGCTTTCTCACCCACAATTTCGAAACCTTGCTAACTAATGAAATTGTTTGAGAGATTTGGTTATTTAGAAAAAAAAAATCCGTTCTCCTTAGGTTTTGGCTTCATGATCATTTTCTGTGTTACTATTCTTATTACATAGAGTCTAGGTTTGCAAAGGTTTTGTAAATCGACTATTGTAAATCCTTATTAGTGGATTTTTATGGGATTGTCTTTGTCCCTGTAATGGTTTTTCCTTTGGAGATGTTCTCAGGTTTTGGCTTCGTGAACATTCTTTGTGTTACTATTTTTATTACTTTTAAGTGTTGATTTTATTTATTTTATATACATATAATCTGCTGGTATACTTTTATTTTATGTGATTAATCAATAAATTTGTTATTTCCATATGTTTAATCACATAGGGGTCTATAACAATAATTTTTCAGCTTAGACACTTAGTAAACCATCATTCTTACTTCTTCCTTAATAATAAAGGACTTTGCCCACAGGTCTGAACTCATCAATTCCTCTCTGTTTTCGTCAATTTGCCTCTTGCTTTAATTGCTTAAAATGGAAATTGATTATACATACCATTGAATCTCACTAAAATGATTTCTGAGTTCCACTATAAAGACACATATCACACAAAGTAACAACAGTCATTGTGCATTTCGTACAGATCACTAATGAGCTTTGTACATAATTTGTAGCTTGTAATTGCTCTTAACTAGTTGTTACTTCAAACATGCTGTTTGCCTGATATGCATGCTTACCTAACTATTGCACCTATTAAATACATGGTCACCTAACAAAACTTCCACTTGCACATGAGTAAGCCATGAAAAGGATGTATCAATGTGACACTTCCACAACTTTATTTTTTAAAATTTACACTCCAAACTTGCAATTATGCAGTTTCCATATCAAGGAATGCCTTTTTGACTGAAAAGACAAGATAAAAATTAACAGTATTTTCAATTAATTATCTTGTACCACTGACAAATTTGGAACACCCACCGAAATGGTACTGATAGCATTAGTATAAAGATATCACTTGAATACAAATTTGCAATTTTCTGGGAGTAATACTTCTCCTCTCACATGAGAAGCAGAATAATTATATCTTGTTTCCTATTTTTATAAAGTTACAAGCTTGATATTTACAGGTATTAATTATTACCATTCAATAAGAGCACATGACAAATATCTCTCTCAATAATAATTCTTTTAAAGTTGGAATCTCTCTGGTGCCAGAGACACATACAAAGAGAATTTCTTATCCACTATGCTTGCTCTGTCTGTATTCCAAGAAAGCAAATATGGAGAATGAACTAGTGACAAAGTCCCTAATTGTATAACAAGAGCGTGAAAATATAAGCAATAGCTATAACCATGGTGGCAGTGACATTGGTAATAGTATCAGTGCTAGTGCTGCTGTTAGGCCAAGTGATTCCAGTGCCACAGTTATTCTCGTTATCAGCACCTTTGTGGTCTCTTGCAGTTCCTTTGCTGGAAAATTCATAATTAAGTACTCCCGGAATATTGAGAAATGGTATTTCATTCTCTTGCATTCATGGTGGACCCCACTATGAATTAAATAAATAAACTCTACCATAAATGTGAGAGAAGAGAACACTATTCTCCGTGTTTTGGAAGTATCTAAGAATTACTCTTATTCATTAGTGGCTATGTTGTAAGTACAATTATTGGTATTCAAATCAACAAAACTAAAATTCTTGGGACATGGGACAACCATATTTTGTCCACTTTAGTTAAAGTTTAGACTATGTTCGCAAGTCTAATTTGTTGAAAAAGTTCATAGATCAACTTTAATTGAAATTCTTTCTCAAAAAAAAAAAAAAAAATTGAAATTGGTGAATGTTGTTCCTATAAATAGCATTTACTTTATCTGTTCTCTCTCTTTGGAAGAATGACTGTGCTTTTATGATTATTATTATTATTATTTATTTCCTCTGGACTATGTGTTGATTTGGTGCTATTTTTATTTCTCTGATCTTATATCTTCAATAGGAGCTTAGTTGCTTTTTGTGTCCACAAACTTTCCAAGATAATTAGTGGAACTTTTAGTAGTTAGGAGTTATGACTTTGAATACCGATTTTTATCAAAGTGGACCAGAACAAATAATGGATCCCTCTTTGATTTGGTATTTTGAACTTTTATTTTATTGCTCTAGTCACATATTGTTAATTTTCTCATGTGTCCGTTGTTAGGAATTTTAATTTTAGGGAGAGGAGATGGAGATGACTGATGGGTTTGGTTGGTGGGATTTCACCTATCTTAGTTTTACTTATTTATTTTTTAATCTGACGTGGCAATATAGTTGATCATTGATGTAGTATAAAAAAAAAATTTGTTTATTATTCCATTTGACACATCGGCTTTTTCCATTAATTATTTTATTAATGGAAATGTTGACGAATGTCAATCTTAAGAATATTGGTTTAGGAACTACTTTTAGAAATATTTTATGAAAAATGATAAAATAATTAATTTTTTGACAGTTTTTTATAATTCCCATAAATATGATATTAAAGCTTTCTTGATATGGTTTATCAACAATTATTCTAAGCGCATCGGTTAACATAACCCTTTTACCAAAAAAAACATATGACTGAATTTTATGGGCCATAATTATTTTCTGAAAAGTGAAAACCATCATGGTGGTGGTATAGTTTAAATTGCTAAAATTGGAAAACCGAATCTCAAATTCAAAAACACATTATTAACAAATGAAAAACGCAAGCCCCTTCCTTAGTCATAGCCTACTCATACGGGTTACAAGCAAATGGTACTGTAACATTGGAGTTATGTAGGTGTCATTGAAAGGTCGAAGCTAAATGACATCATTTTTTGTCTAAGTGTATTTGAGATAGGATGATATGAAAGGCTATGAACATGTGTATATAAAGGAGCAAAAGTGAAAAGGATGAATGGAAATGCAAAGAGTTTTTTGTGTGTGTGAGAGATGGAAGGTTTTGAAACATTGAACTAAATGAAACAAATAGTAGTCTTAAAACATTGAATACAAAATGAAACAAAAATTAGTCTTGAAACATTGAACCAAAGGAAATAAAGAGTCTCCACTTTTAAATTTGTTCTTATTTCTAATATGGTTTAAGAATATCTCAATTCTCTTCATAGAGTGCACCACATGGCAGAACCTCATGCTCTCTCATATGAGGTTTTTGCTTTATATATATATATATATATATATATATATTGATTGATTGGTAACTTCTGGTTTCACAATCTCTTTTGTATATGTATATTTTGTTATGTTGCATTTTTTCCCCTCTCCTTTTCATTTAATCCGTAAGTTAATAAAATAGTTAAACTGAGCAATGTAGTAAGACATTGAGCCAAAACTACCTAGTTCTCTTCATTTGATCAGTGGCAAGAACCTTGTTCTGAATTGATGTCCCCCCAACAATAAAAACAGAAGAAAGGATCAAAGCACATACACAAGAACACCAGGTTTATGTGGTTTTCCCACACTAGGACTACACTCATTGAGTTTTTATAAACTCCGGAAGGAGTTACAAAGATCATATGTATGTATATATATATATATATATATATATATATATATATGATCCCAATTACCTTAGTGCACCTAAGAGTACTTCTACTGTATTCTAAACACTGGAAATATCCCAGTAGTAGTACAGATGCCAATTGGATGCAATAAGAGTCCCCTCTTGGCGCCTGCTGACTCCTGAACCCTTAGCATAACCAACACAGTACATTAGTAACCACATATATCTTTTAATGTCAAGTTTGGAAGGATTTGTACAAGTTTAATTGCATTCTTTTTTTCTTTGTTATTTCATTTTCAATTTCTTTTAGTGTTTTCTAGTCTTTACTCTTTAGACAGAGAAAGCTCTCTCATCCTTGCACTGTTACACAACCATCATCACTACTTTGGTGAAATGCAAACACTTGTGATAATTTCATATTCTTGTATTTGACTCATATATTTAAAATTGAACTGTTTGATTTTGAAATTAGGTATATATGGGATCTTACTCATTTGGCATGGTAGGAATACCATGGATTATAGTCTCAGAGGTTGGTTAACATTAATTAGCTTGATATCTTCATCACTTCAATGGAAATTTAAATTAACGATGAGTATAGCTCATACTGAATAATGTTCATATAAAGTTGTGATTTACAACTATTTTGCGTTGGCTTTAATTTCGTGCTAAATTTGATTGTAATTATGTTCAATCTTTTGTACCCTGTATTTTATGTGGGATTTCATTGTATGGGTTGTGTGTGAGAGAGAGTGTGAAGACTCAAGGCAAATTGAAGATCGAAGGAGTTTTCGCAGGTATCTTGCGAGTAGCTTTCTCGCGAAGTGAAGCATGTGCTCAGCACATGACTAGAATGCGAAGAGTCAGGACAAATGGTGACAGCTGGTTTTTGCGAGTGTCTCGCGGGTAAGGCCTTCCCGCGAGATACTCGCGAAAGATTCTATTTTGCTATTTTGTCATATCTGATACACCATGTCTCTAACCACACTATATATACCCACATTATCGACATATTGAAAGGAGTGCTTTCAGAGAGAAAACCCTAGCCACAACCCTTGAGAGTTAGAGATTGTTATACCCACAATCCTCTACACAATTCATTGTGGTTTTCCTCAACTCCTACCTCTCTATTTCCAAATCCTTGAGAGGTTGATAGCCTAAACACTTACCACACCCATTCTGAGTGTAAAGTGAGGTTTTGGTGCTACTGGGAAGCATTAGAAGAAGCCATTTGTTTGGTGGATGCAATCGGGTTGAATTGCATGATCTGGAGAGCTAGAGAAGACAAGGCTTGGCAAAGTTAGTTGGTAGCAGGAGCTTAGAGAGCTCGAGTACATGGGGTAGACTAGGCTTGGAAGGTCTTTTGTTATTTATGTACTCCAACTTATTCTCTAGTGGATTGATTTACCGCTTGGAGGGTAGCAGAGAGGTTTTTCACCAAGTTCTTCGGATTTCTCTTCGATAACACATCGGCGTATTATCTTGTGTTTGCATTCTTCTTCCCTACTCTTTTAGCTATCATTTTACTGCTGTGATTTGATGAATATGTCTTAGAGTAGTTTTATTGTTTGTTCGTTATTCTATTCCGCACTTAGTTTAAGTTAGAGTAAAATCAACCGAGCTATAATTTTTAATTTGGGGGTCTAAGCAACTCTTGTGTTTTCACACAAATTCGAGCTTTCAATTGGTATCAAAACAGGTACACTTGTTGTGGTTTCGTTACCTAAGTGTGATCCTAGACCCTGTTTGAGATGGACCAATCTCAATCGCTTAATGCTCCTCTATACTTTGATTAGAGTAATTATGCTTTTTGGAAAGTCTGTATGAGGGCATTCCTATGTTCTATTGATGATAGTGTTTGGGACGCTGTCGAGATAGGATGGACTAGGCCAGAGGCCGCTAAATCCACATGGGATACGGCAGCTAACACTAATAGCAAGGCCTTAAATGCTATTTTCTGTGGTGTTTCTCTTAATGAATTTCACAGAATCTCTCATGTCACAACTGCCAAGAAGGCATGGCAAATCTTGGAAATGACCTATGAAGGCACCAAAAATTTGAAGGACACCAAGTTGCAAATGCTTACCACACGTTTCAAGGAGCTGAAAATTAGTGAAGACGAGTCATTCGACTCATTTTATGGGAAGCTAAATGAAGTGGTGATTGGAAAATTCAACTTGGGAGAGAAGACAGAGCACTCCAAGATTGTGAGGAAGATTCTACATTCATTGCCGGAGAGTTTTCACGCAAAGGTCAATGCCATCTGAGAGAGCAAAAACCTTGATGAGATTAAAATTCAAGAACTCATCGGTTCTCTTCAAACCTATGAGCTATCTCTTCCATCTCAAAGGAAGAGCAAATCACTTGCTCTCAAGATAGTCAATGAGAGATTAGAAGCTCAAGACTCCTCGGATAAGGATGAGATTGAAAGGGATGTGGTGTACCTTGCTAAGAACTTCCGTAAGTTCCTAAAGTTCAAGAGAGATGGAAAGTCTTTTGAGAAGGGCAAATTCTCAAAGTTCAACAAGGACAAGAAAGACTTCACGAAGAAGGATTCAAGAGATTCCTCGCCATTTGAAATGGTCACAGGCTTTGAGTGCAAAGGACATAGGCATGTGAAGAAAGAATGCCCCATGTATTTGAAAGCAAAGGGTAAAGTCTTTGCAACTACCCTTAATGACTCAGATGGTTCAAATTCTAACTCAGAAGAAAGTTGTGACAGAGAAGAAAATTACTCCGCATTTATGGCCATTGCACCCGTGGAATCATTGGAAGAGTTGAACCTTCTAGTAGAAGAACTCGGTGAGCACACTAAAGTAGAGTCTATAGGAATTGGAGAAGAATCTGATGATAAAGATGAAGGAATCAAGGGATTGCAAGAATCCGATAACTCTTTTCTTGAGAAGACCAGAGAGTATGCTAGAGTGGCTAAAGCAACCATCAGGAAAATGAAGAGAGTTGAGCAAGACTACAAGAGCATACTCATGAGGTACAAAGAAACGAAGTGTGAAGTTGAGGAGCTGAATAGAGAACTCACCGAAGCCTATTCTAAGATCAAATTTCTTGAGCTTGAAGTGATTCAAGCTAATGCCAAAGTGGAGCGAGTTGCCTCCAAGAAGCTTGAAGAAGTGCTTGCACATCAAAAGCTTTTTTCTGACAAAAGTGGCTTAGGATATTTAGGAGAGAGTAGTTCAAGTGCCAATGTGTCCAAGGAGATGAACTTTGTTAAGGCTAAGGACCCAATGGTAGCAACTCAAATTGTTGAGAATGTGAAGGTTGAGAAGAAGACAAATGGAACCGTTCAGAAGGTCTTGACAAAGCCTCAAAACCCATTTGTAGCCAAACCCAAGGCTAAAGGGAAGTCTCTTTCGAAGTCTCAGAGAGGTCCTCAAGTTTAATACTTTTGCCACCATTGTGGAGTTCAAGGACACACAAGACCTAATTGCTATAAACTTCACGCATTAAAGAAAGCAGATTCTCAAAGGCTAAGGGGACAAGGAAAAGGGAATTGGAACGCCAAGCAATTAAAAGGGCGAGAAGTTGATTCTGGCTTTGGTGATGTGAAGAAGATAATAGACACCATCACTTCTTGCTTGGCAAGCTTCAGCCAAAGGTTTGAGAATCACAGCTCTAGTACCCAATCCTCTAGGGATATGATCCTAAACGCACGTGCCGTGTGGGTGAAGAAGGGTACACATGCATAAGCATTAAACCATGTCCATGCATCAATTCTTCCTATATGATGTGACTTTGATTGGTTGTTTGCTTATGTTTCTCATTTTAGTATGTTTCTTTTTAAGTTTGTTTTGTACTTGTTGTTTTGTTGATCTTACTTTACATGTTCTATTTTTTAGTGTGTTGAAAAATTCAAAAACCCATAAAAATTGAAAAATCTCCAAAAAGTTTGATCGCTTGTATTGTGTATATCACATGTGAGTTTGGCCTAGTACCTTCGTACTAATGGTGTAGTGCATTTACGAGCTTAACTTGTTATGTATGCATATCTATCTTTGTGGGAAAAATCTTGACATCTATGTGTGGTTGTTGTAAATTGATTTTCAAGCTAGTCATGAATGATTAGTTAATAGTCTTGATGGTTTTGATACATGCATAGACTTGTACCTATATATTTTCCCACACTTTTTATGTTTTTGCTTTATAGCTCAACAAATGTCAAATCTCGAAAAGAGAAAATGAGCTGCAAAAGCCATCGCACATACTAGTATTTGACTAGGAAAAAGGGAAAACGACTTGTATTGAAATGTATGGTGCCCAAAAAGCCAAAAGCTTATTCTCAATATTGAAATATCAAAAATTTCAAGCACCGATCTCAAAATGAGATATACTGTTCAAAATGATCAAATGTTATTAATTGTAAAGAAGCCAAATGAAAAGCTTCAAAAATATGTAATCATACTCTTGTGGGAGGTCATATATGTTCATTTCTATAATTGAGATAAACTACTTGACTTAGTACCGGTTGTGTATGACTTGATTGAATTGATCATTGAAGCTTCACTCTGGACTAAGGACTATTCCACATTTGATACTCACACACAACACACAAGACTTTTATTCAATGAATGCTTATTTTATTTGTGTGATTGTACATGTTCAAATGTGATGTGTATGCTTAATTGCTTGTCGATCAAACCTAAAAAGATTTATGAGTATTTTATATGTTTTTGAAAGTGTTTGTATGCTTTCGGGTTTTAAGTTTTTGTTCAAATTGCATTTTTCATGTTTTTCATCAAAAACTCCTTCAGAGGCATTTTCGCGAGAAGCTCGCGACTAAGCTCTTCCCGCGAAAATGGTTTAAGGCAAAACATGAAAACACAAAATTCAGACAGAAACTTTCACGACTGTCTCGCGAGTAATGCTCACCCATTAAACGTTTTGTGCTACAGAAGCATTTTTCACGAGTAACTTTGCGAGAAGCTAACCCGCAAAAAATGCGGGTTTTCAGTTTTAAAGGGCTGATGTAGACAGTTTTTCAAACACATCATATTTCCCTTTTTTTGCCTCCCTCGTGCCTCTATCTACCCAAAACCTATTTTCACTCAAAAACCCAACCAAATCTCAAAAGGAAACCTCTTCAAATCTATTCTAAGGTATGTTCATACAATCTTTTCTATTATTTCCTTAGATTATGTAGAAAATGTTAGGTTTTACTTGGTTTGGGTATTTTTATAAAAAGGGTTGGGAACTTTAAATTTTGTTAAAATTTTTTCAATTTCTTGATTGGGCTTTGTCCCATTTGGTTTGTTTGTGTTTGTGTTGGCCAATTGTGGCATTTTAACATGTATTTAGGCAAGATTCACCCATGTTCATGTATTGCCCACATGTTAGTTTCATAGATGCATATCAAGTGTTTGATAAAATGCTCAAATGACATTTTGGTGTTGTTCTGGACTCCAATGAGTTCCAAACTTTGGGGATTACCATGTTTGGACATGTTTATCATGTTTTGATCATTGGTTGTGTTTTTTACACACTTTGACCCAAATGTGCTCAATCATGTTTTTGCACATGCATCACATATGCACACCACATGCACACTTGAAGCACACACTTGCACAATTGTCAATTGTCTTGCATTTCATTGATATTACATTTTTTAGCACTTATAACATAAGTGTGTGAAATTGTTTTTGTTCTTGTTCAGGACTTTGTGCTTATTTTATGGACTAACTTGGTGCTAATCAAGTTTGTGTTCCTGTTTGTGTTTTTGTACTTGTTTCTCTATTTTGTGTCTATTTGTGTAGATGTCTCCCACTAAGCACTCTACTTCCAAGAAATCCTTAAAGCGTCCATGCACAGACTCAGAGAACTTCAGAACCATTGAGGCAGACATGGCCTACAACGACTGCTATAAAAGGGCAATGATAATCATGGAAAGGGTTATGCGAATGGAGACTCTTGAAAACACGTCCATCCCTGAAGTGTTCAAGGAGAGAACTTGGACAAAGTTGCTGAATCCAAGTGGAAATGTATATGCTGAACTCATAAGGGAATTCTTCGCAAATGCCATTGTGGAAGGAGATCACATCAACTGCTGTGTGTGGAAAAAGGAGTTCATTATCACAAAGGACTTCATTCAAGAGTTCTTAGAGGTTTGTCCACCATCTTAACAAATCTTCATACAATATGATGACAGATTGGACTCTCTTGAGCCAATGGCAGAATTCCTCGGTGGCTCTCTCAAGAAGAAGTCAATAAACACCATTCCTTTCAATGTGTAGATGAGGACATTGGCTTATCTTATGATCCAAAACCTTTACCTGGTGACAAACTTGACAACATTGTCTAGACCAAGAACCATTTTCTTGTATGATCTGTACACATATAAGGAGATTGACATATGTTGTCATATATACCACCTCCTGACCAAGAGCATCACCAAAAGGAAATCAAGGACAATATTGCCATTCCCAAGTCTCATTATAGGTCTCATAGCTAAGACCAAGCTAAAGATTCCAAGCAGTCTTACCATTGTGCAAAGAGATTATCCCATTGGTGCTCATACCGTGACCCAAAGCAAAGCCCACATCACCGGATCAAGAACCGGAATTTCTCAAATCCTAAGGGATGATGTTGAGGAAGAAAGTGGGGATATGGAGGAAGAATTTGATAGGTTCACCTTAGCCCCGGAGGGCTCTGCATAACCATCTTCCCAAGCACAAGCACGATGACCCGATCGTCTTAATCGCCTCATTGCAAGGGTGGAGCAAATGTATAGCATGCTTGAATCCCATGTGTAGCACACCTTGAATTAGTTTACTTATATCCAAGGCCAGATTATTGCACTATCATCAAAGATTGAAGACATGACGATGGAGCAAGGATTAGAATTAGAATCTGAGCAATTTTAGCCTCTTTGGCCATTCTGGTAAAAAAGGGGGAGAAAAATTTTTATTGGGAGATGCACAGTTTGAGGGGGAGCAAAGCAGATCATAGATATTGGTTCATTTTGGTGGTTTAGTGGTTTAATTTTGTTGTTACCTTTATAGTTTTTATAACTCTTGGATATTTACATTGCTTTCTTTTAAAGCTTTTAAGTACTTTGGTTTAAAACTTTCAGTTTATATTCAGTACTTTGTTTATGTATCTTTGTTTTGTAGCATCTCAAGTACTTTTAGATTAATGCATACATTATCTTTAGTACTACACACTTGTGCCCTAGTTGGATCTTGTATCCTGGATGCAAATACTTCTTGTATTTCACATTGGTTGTGTGTTGGACACACAATTGATTCTTGCGTTACGCTTAATTGCATTGTGTGTCCAGATGATCATTTACTAGCTAAATATTCATTGTAGTCATTCTTTAATGACTGTTCCTGTTTGATCAATTTGTGCTTCATTGTTTATATAGTGTCTATTACCTTGATCGCATTTTACTTGCTCATATACGTACTGTGTATTCAACTTGTCATAAGCTTAATGAAAGTTTTGTTTGTGTGCGAGTGTTTCAAGTTACAGGTGTATACATGCAAGTGCTTCACAGCTTCTAGATTAGGTGTGAGTAAGTTTTACCACTATTCCCAAACTCACATTTAAGTCTAGAGTTTGTTTTAGGGGTTTTTCACGGAATAGCTAAAGGGGGAGATTGTAAAGTTGTGATTTACAACTATTTTGTGTTGGCTTTAATTCCATGCCAAATTTGATTGTAATTATGTTCAATCTTTTGTACCTTGTATTTTATATGGGATTTCATTGTATAGGTTATGTGTGAGAGAGAGAGTGTGAAGACTCAAGGCAAATTGAGAGATCAAAGGAGTTTTCGCGAGTATCTCATGAGTAGCCTTCCCGTGAAGTAATTGGAATGCTAAGAGTCATGACAGATGATGACAGCTAGTTTTCACGAGTATCTCGAGGTTAAGGCCTTCCTGCGAGATACCCACGAAACATTCTGTTTTGCTATTTTGTCATACCCACATTACTCACATATTGAGAGGAGTGCTTTTAGGGAGAAAAACCTAGCCACAACCCTTGAGAGTTAGAAATTGTTATACCCATAATTCTCTACATAATCCATTGTAGTTTTCCTCAACTCCTACCTCTCTATTTCCAAATCCTTGAGAGGTTGATAGCCCAAACACTTACCACACCCATTCTGAGTGTAAAGTGAGGTTTTGGTGCTGTTGGGAAGTATTGGAAGAAGCCATTTGTTTGGTGGATGCAATCGGGCTGAATTACGTGATTCGAAGAGTTAAAGAAGACAAGGCTTGGCGAAGTCCATTGGTAGCAGGAGCTTGGAGGACTGGAGTACATGGGGTAGACTAGGCTTGGAGGGTCTTTTGTTATTCGTGTACTCCAACTTATTCTCTAGTGGATCAATTTACCGCTTGGAGGGCGGCAGAGAGGTTTTTCGCCGAATTCTTCAGTTTCCTCTTCGATAGTACATCGGCGTGTTATCTTGTGTTTGCATTCTTCTTCCCTGCCCTTTTTGCTATTATTTTATTGTTGTGATTTGATGAATATGGCTTAGAGTAGTTTTATTGTTTGTTCGCTTGCATTTACTCTATTCCGCACTTAGTTTAAGTTAGAGTAAAATCAACCAAGCTGTAATCTTTAATTTGGGGGCCTAAATAGCTCTTGTGTTTTCACACAAATTCGAGCTTTCAGTTCCTCTTTCTCCAGATATTTCCTATAAATTTGAAGGGCTCAGCTGGAACTCTTTGCGATTTGGTCAATTGGTTTGCCTCCTTTCTTGTTTCCTACACATTTAACTTCTTATTCGATTGGAGCTTAGCAGGTGATGCCTCTCACTTGTTTCTTCCTCTGTTTCATCCAGAGTTTTTATTCCTAGTGGTGATTTAGTTGTGCATGAATGCCATTTCAGGAACATTTTTCTTATATTCAAGCATTTGTGGTTTAGGAGTTCTTTTCATTGCAAAACTAGTACCAGAGACTAAAGGGCAAACATTGGAAGAAATACAGTCATCACTAATTGCAATGAGGAGCATAACACTAGAGGGGTACCAAATAACATGTGCTTGTTGCATTGCATCAATAACAACGAATCTAATAAAAATTTATTTTTGATTAATCAAATTAATGCCATACTGGATTTCCTAGTTTTACTCGTTACATGTTGATGGGTGTGTCTGTGTTGTTGTCATGGTAGTAGTTTATGATGATGGGTGTTGTCTGTGTTGAGAATACCCTCATTATTTATGTAAAAGAAGAAAAAATTGCAGTTGGGGATTGGGATCTCTCTTAATATTTAGACAGAAATGCCAATGCAAGATGGGACTATCTTTATGCTATGCAACTGAAGGAAGAGATTTTAGCCATGATATGTACCTTCAACTCTATCAAAATGATACGTTTTCATGTGACAGCTAGCTGTTTGTGATGCCTCTACATAATGCAAATTTCTTGTATCCAACAGGTGCATGAGATACTATCTCCTACATAATCTTTAGTAAAATAAAAGACATACAATCTTCCCTTGTACAAGTCTTAAAAATTCTGATTCTAACTGAGCTTTGGTACTAACAACAAAGTAGACAATTTTGTTACTTAAATTGAAGAAGAACCATGTTTCTTAGAGCATGCATTATCTCATGATGTATCTTTTCTTTTAGTTAATGAATAAAGTTGATTTACTTCCTATAAAAAAAAAATAAATAAATAAATAAAGACTAATAAATTAAGTAGAGCTCATATAATGCCTCGAAGAATGCCTCCCATGTGACTTATTTCTTAGTCTCATTCAACCAATCTCTATCCCTTATCCCTCATCCCACCAAATGGCAAAAAATTCACATGCTGCTCACTAGTGCCTCCCATGCTAAAAAGCACGGATATAGATATGGATACAAGTATGGGTACATGTACAAAATGGCAATGCGGGAATTTTTGAAAAAATTTAACACGATATACAGCATTATACGTCTATTAAATAATTAATAAATATATTTTATTCATATTTTTATATTATTGTTTGTTCATTTAGACCTCTTAAACCAGATTGTTTAATCTACTATATTAACCAAGTGATTACTTAGATTAATTATTCATATCTAGGTCAAACACAAATAAATCATATCATGTAAAGCAGCGAAAAATAAATAACACCATGATATGATGACCTAGGAAAACTGATGAAATGAATTGTTTCAAGGTAAAAACCTGGGGAGGATTTGACTTAGCTATCCTCAAGGTAAAGAAAATCCATTATAAGAGAATTGAAGTTTTTACAATTAGATTTAACCCTAAATTTATTGCTACCTCATGTAGTAATTTACTGACACGACCATGTGCAAGTTTCGAATCCATGAACTCCTTCTCTTCTTGGATTTGCAAAACACAAACTTCCACGTTTGTGACTTTGAGATCCCACTCAAAGGTTTATCAACCAACACAAACTATCTAGTTTGTGACTCCAAGACCACCCTTGAAGGTTTAGATCATCAGTAGTTGTTTATTTTGTATGCAGCAACTTCAGATCTACCAGATCTAATGACATGAGAATGATTTCCAGTAGTGACTTTGAAAAAGGAAGGCACAATACCTTTTAGATCTCATGAGAGCACCTTTAAAGTCTCTCAAAAGCACTAAAAACATAGTTAGAGTTTTCCTTTATATACTATAAGTGTTTCACTTGAAACCCAAAACATTTAAGTAGAGTTTGGGTTGAAATAGAATTTTGCAGAAATTTCATGTCTGCGATTTTCAATCTATTGGATCTAATTTTCGATCGATCGAATTTCACTGAATTTGAACTCTTCTTTCTGCAGCTTGTATTATTATTATTATTATTATTTTGTGTTCTCACTTGTAACACCTTAAGCATTGTCTAATAAACTCTATAGACTCTAAGATCTATACCTAGACAAGTTTGTGTTCACGGTTTGCCAATTGTTCTAAACTTTTAGAACCTAACAATTATTAATAATTTATTTCCATGTAATGTTAAATATGTATCATACTAAGAATAATAATGGATAATAAAGCAAATCCTTTACTATTAAAGGATGTTTGGAAATTAGAATAAAAATCAAGAATTAAGATATTTATTAAATTTTCAAATGCACTAAAACTATTCAAAGCATGAATACTTTGTTTGTTTGGTGAAAGGGTATTAGATTTTTCTTGTTCTCTTGTCCCAGTTGTGTCCTACATTTTTTTTTAATTTAAAAAAAGGAGATGGCTAGGACACATGCACAAGTATTCGAGGAGTGTCAAGTGTCTGACATGGGTACAACATCCCAAATGAAGTGTTCGTGCTTCCTAATTCCCATAGTTGTGAAAATCTTTTCCATCTTCTTAAGCCACAAATTTATCTCAAATGGGTGGTTAGTACTTGGTACCTTTAAATGCAAGTCACTAGAGAGCATAGAAGTGTTCGTGTGCAACTAAGGTTGTATCATTAGGAGAATGGGGAAATTTAGGAACTTGGAAGCTTGAGCTTGTTGCTTAGCAATTCATGCCTATTGCATGATCACACGAGCCTATTACTCTATAGGCTGTAAAGTAATTGAGCTTTGTCTAGTAGTGAGTGTTTAGGTTCAGCTCAACAATAATGTAAAATAAAATGTTCAAGCTTAGCTATAAATGATGTTCGAGGTCAAGCTCGTCAAAGAGTCTAAACGTATGAGCTTGGCTTGACTTTTTCATTAGCTAGTCAAGTCGAACTCAAGTTCAATATCAAGCTTTTAAGCTTAAAATCCAACTCAAATTCATTAACAAGACCATGTCAAGCTTATTATCAAGCCTATTTAATTGTTAAGCTTATTATCAAGCTCATAAATGAGCCTAGTATTAGCCTTTTTTGTATCTAGTGCTAATGTTCACGAGTCTGTTCATGAAAATTTATTTATTTTTGTTTAGGCTTTGGCTCATTTATTAAACAAATCTAAAACTAAGGCTCAAGTTTAAGCTATTTATAAACGACTTGGTTCATTTAAGACCTCCACTATTGAGGTTCCTAAATTCCAACAAATTAATGACTTCACCATTGAGGTTCCTAAATTTCATTCATTTTTCGCACGACGACCACCCGGGCTTCTTTTGGGTCATGTGGTTGAAAAACTTGTATAACTGAATACTTAATTGAGTAATTAAGGTTGATAGAATTTTCAAGGTTAAGGCATAAGACTTAAGAGGTTATGAGTCATGACTAGAAAGAAATTAAAATAGTTGTAAATGCACTATTAGTCCTTATATTTTGCATCTTTTTCATTTTGGTCCCTACATTTTCATTTCATCACTTTTAGTCCCTACATCAATTTAATGCGTTCCATTTTAGTCCTTATCGTTACTCACTTAACAGAAATTGCTGATGTGACAAACGAAGTGCACTGTTGACACATTAAATACTGACATGGCCAAAAAAATAATATTAAAAAATGTCACGTCAGCATAAAATAATGATTAAAAAAGACACATAAGCATTCACATCAACTTTTGATTTTGAAAATTAATCTATCTATTTTAACAAAAAAAAAAATGAAATAATAAAATTAGAGCCTAAAATGCACATGAATTCAGATCTGGTCTCATCTTAAACATGAACAAAAAAAAAAACACAAAACCAAAATATTCAATCACATGAACACAAACCCAGAAAAAATAAATTTATCGACAAAAACATAAATTTATGTTTTGTTTGTACTTAATTTCTTTTTCTCCCCCAATGATTCTCAGTTTCTCCACCTCCCATTCTTTTCATTATTTTTTTCTTTTTATTATTTTGTTGGAAGATCATGTCTTTGCTATGTTCTTTGTGTTCTTCCCATAATTGTTCATGTTCCTCACTTCCCCAGAATTGTTCATGTTCTTCCTCACTTTCCCAAAATTGTTCATGTTCTTCCTCAAATAACTCGTTGCCCAGAAAATTATAAAAATCAATATTTTTGTTTCTCTTCTTGCATTTTCTTAGCAGCCAAACATGCAAAACACATAGCAATCTTCAAATGAGGCCAAAACCCAACAGTCACAAAAATACCAAAACACAACATCTCAACCAAAACACTAAAACATCTCTACCAGACCCAACCAACCAAACACCAAACATCAAAACTCAACGAAACACAACAATAGACCAAAAAAATCCTCCACCGATCCACCACCTTCAAACCCCACCAATGGCCAAAAAATCCAGATCTACCCATCACCTGTGAGCCCAACCAACCACAGCCACCCAGACCCATAAAACCCAACCAACACAATTAATCTCCACCTCCACCGAGCTGAGTTTGTCTTTCTCCACCTCCATCGCTAGTCTCCACCGCTGATCTGAGCCCCTCCATTACCTTACTACCGATCTATAACCACCACTTCCACTACTGATTTGCAACCACCACTTCCACCGCCACCGATCTAACCCCTCATTCTCTCTCTTTAACCCAAATTAAACCCATATAGGAACAAGAGAGAAAGATAGAAAACTGAAAGAGAGCTGTGAGAGAGATTGAGAGCCGAGAAAGGGGAAAACTTAGATCTACCCACCACCTTCAAAGCTAGATTTTTTAGCCCCAAACACAAACTCAACATAGATTTTCTTATGCTTTCTAGGAAACCAAACACAAAACTCAAAACTCAAATCTTGAATCGATGAACAAAACCGAAGATCTGAAATTACAAATAGCCACGAATTTAGAGAGAGAGAGAGAGAGAGAGAGAGAGAGAGTTGGGTTTTTGGCCATGGGTTTAGAGAGAGAGAGAGTTGGGTTTTCGGCCAGGGTTGAGAGAGAGAAGGCAGGGTTTTCGATTTGAGATAGTTGGGTTTTGGCCAAGGTTTAGAGAGAGAGAAATTTGGGTTTTCGGCCATGAATTTAGAGAGAGAGAGAGAGAGAGAGAGAGTTGGGATTTTGGCCATGGATTTAGAGAGAGAGAGCTCACCTTTAATGGAAACCACCTTCAGTCACCTTCGATCCACCTTCACCCGAAACCACCATCAGCCACCTCCACCTTCACCTTGAGAGAGTGCTTGAGATTTTCACTGAGAGAAAGAGAGCTTGGAGATTAGAAATTGATAAATTAGAAACTCTAATTTCTATATTATTCATAGAGAGAGAGCTTGGAGCTTGTAGAAAGACTTTTTTATTTATATTATTTTTTTCTATTTAAATTAAAATTGATAAATTAGAAATTCTTTATTTTTAAAATTTTAAATTAAATGTTAAAGTGGCATTTTTTAAATACTAAATGATTTTTTAATAATATTTTAATATCCAAGTTGGCATTTACTGTGCCAATAGTGCATTCATTTTGCCACATCAGCAATTTCCATTAAACGAGTAACAGCAAGGATGGAAATGGAATGCGATTTTCATTTTAGGGACTAAAAGCGGTAAAATGAAAATGTAGGGACCAAAATAGAAATTGATCCAAAATATAGGGACCAAAAATTCCATTAAAATATTGATTTTTGGTTTAATGGTTTTTTCTTTTTTGAGAAGAATTTTGGTTCAATGGTGATTCGTGATTGTATAATAATCTATATGTTTGCTTTAAGACAAGGATCATGTTAACGGATGCCCTTAGGGCAATTACTAATAAACAATTTTATGAAATTTTTGACATCACTTTCATAAAAAATGTAAAAGTCCGAAAAAAAAATTAATTATTTTTTTCTTTTTTCCATAAAAAATTTCTAAAAATATTTCCTTAACAAATACTTTTAGGGCATTCGTTAACTTTTCCTTAAGACTATAATTCTTTCAATGTAATATGAGTTCTTTCTTTTTGTGAATTCCGATGATATATTATTCAATGATTTTCGTGGTTGGTTCAATAAGATTTGTTTTCTAATTTTAGCTTTAGTGTGCGTTTGGAAACATATAAGCTAGCTTTTTGCATTTTAGCTTATGTACAACTTTTTAAAACTTTACATTTTCTTATTTTTTCAAATTACAAGTGTTAGGTTCTAAAAGTTTAGAACAATTGGTAAATCGTGAGCACAAACTTGTCTAGATATAGATTCCTAAGTCTATAGGTTCGATTAGACAATGCTCAAGGTGTTGCAAGTCAGAATACAAGAAAAAGGAAGCTACAGGATCAAGAATTCGAAACATGCTAGGTTCAACTGATTGAGAGAATAGGTTCTATCAATCGAACGATGGGTTCTGTAGAATTTAATTAAAGCCCAACAGTCCATCAAGCCCATCAAGTGATTGGCGTTTCAGATCTATTTCATATAGTATTTAAAGGAAACCTTAAGGCACATTTTGTGAAGACTTTGGAGGTACTCTTGTGAGATCTAAAATGTATTGTACCTTCTCCTTTCAAAGTCACTACTGGAAATCATTCTCATATCATTAGAACCAGTAGATATGAAGTTGCAGTAACAAGATTATACATAGCTGATGATTTAAACTTTCAAGAGTGATCTTGGAGTCACAAACTGGAGAGTTTGTGTTGCTAAACATTTGAGTGGGATCTCAAAGTCATAAACTCCCCGTTTGTGTTCAACAAATCCAAGATAGAAAAGTCCATGGAGTTGGAGCTGCATGTGGTTGTGTTAGAAAGTTCTACTTGAGGTAGCTTTAGATTTATGATTTAAATCTATTGTAATCTTCCATTCTATCATAGTGGATTTGTTTACCTTGAGTATAGTTAGGTTAAATCAACTCTAGGTTTTTACCTTGAAATAGTTGGTTTCATTAGTTTTCCTAGGTCATTATATTACAATTTTCTTTAATTTTTCTGCACTAAGTAATATGTTTGCATGTGTTTAACCTAGACCTCAAAATTAAACTAAGTAAATACTTGGCTAATTCATAATTAAGTTAAACTAATCTTTGGATCTAAACAAGCAAACAAGTATAGTTTGATTGTTTTTAAGAGGAGTTTTAGTAATTTCCATTTGAAAGGTAACATAAATGGAATGATCAGGATTTGATAACAGAAATGGACATTTGAAAGGTAGTTAGGCATGTGCAAAATTCAGGTGGTGGGGGCTACTTATTTCGATGATTGATCAGGATTTGGTAATACAAGAAAGTTTTCGATTGGCTTTCAGTACCATTGGGATTCGGTAACAGTACACATCAACGCTTTCAGGACTGTTTGTTTATGGGGAGCCATTTTTATATTATGAAACATGCTACCAAACTTATTTTGCTGCATCAGCATGTTTTCTCCAGCCATCTCATCTGCATTTTTTATTTATTTATGTACCATTGACATGTTGAATTTGCTCAATCTTATGTTAGGACAGAAACTTCATTAAATTAAGGAGTTGGTGATTTAACTTCAAAAGTGGTAATTTCATTTATAATTTGATTGGAAATTCCTTAATGGATGTAGTTGGAAGAATTCGATTTAATCTATTGTTTTGATTATATTAAATTTACATACATGCACTAGACTTAAGATTAAGGGAGTCAATACCGTACCGAAAGCCGTTTCAGTTTGGTTATTGGAACAAAATATTTATGTACCGGTGTATTGTTTCGAGTTTACCGCTATTTATAATAATAATAATAATTTTCTTAGAGCCTATACCTTTTATGTTGTTTAGGACTTCCAGAATTTGTCAATACATTTTAAGAATAGTTAAATTTCCATCTATGACCCATGTAATTTATTAAATAGAGTAAATTAAAACTAAATGCAATTAGGAGTTGACACTTGCCGATCTAAGCAATTGACCAAAAAAAAAAGTTATTGAAAATTTGAAAGAGCAAAATAAGCATTCAGCGCCCCCCCCCCCCCCCCCCCCCCCCCCCAAAAAAAAAGCATTAAAGAGAAGAGATAAGGACCGAGCAGTCACGTGGGCTTTGGAAAAAGCCAATAAAATAAAAGCCTATTAAGCTGTTGGCGGAGAAACCTAGAGAAAATAAGGTGAATGTGGGTACAGCACCACAGCTTGACTAGTACATCATCACTGTAAAATTTAAAAACGTTCAAAAACTGTGTATTGTGTAGAGAAAGAAAACAAGCGAAGCAAACGAAGGGAGATCAGTGGCTCAAAAGAAGATCTAAGTGGATAAAATGAAGAAGAAGATGATTTTGTTGATGATCTGGCACGCTGATGCTTCAATGATGGCCATTAGTTGCTGTAAGTATAAAGGTTTTTTAAAAAACCCATTTAAATTTGTACCGGCCGAAAATGCAAATACCACCGAAAAGCTTCGAAATCTGCTGGAACAGCCAAAACAAGCCGATACACTCCGATATTTGGGGCGGTACAATTCAGCCTTGTTTCGGTACCGGTTAAGGTACCGAAACGAAATATTCCGGCAGTACCGGCAGGTATGGTACAAAATCGTCTTCCTTGCTTAAGATGGCATCCCCATTTGTTTTTGTTTTTGATAATTCAAAAGTTGGGGCAGGAATTTAGACCCTCGATATCCTCATTAGAAACAACATAAACAAGAAGTGCTAATTGAGTTACAAAACACTTGGTATTGGTATCTTGATTTTTAATTTTGTTACTTTTGTACCTATTGCTTATTTATGATTTTATTATATTGTCATAAATTTTGGAACTACTTTTTATTTATTTTTTACATGGTGCAACTTTACCCTTTTTAAAATTTAAAAAAAAAAAAAAATTTGAGATAGAAATCTTACTATGGAATAATCTAAGTTTTTATGAGTGTGAAATTCCTTTTTATAGATATGAACCTCGGCCCTTACCCTCCAACCCACAAAAACTTGTACTTGTAGAGTGGCCATCAAACCAAAAGAGCTTTGTGGTACCTTTTTTGTTTCTTTGTATGGGGTTTTTTGTGGACTTAGTGTAATATACATTCAATGAAATAAATGTAAGAAAGAAATAATTATTGTTATTATTAGGGAAAAAACAAAGGATGTAAGAAACAAATGATGTTATAATTATTTTTTGTTTCTTTGTAAGGGGTTTTTTATGGTTATTTTTCTAAGTTGATATAAGAAACAAATGATTTGGAATATAAAATTCTATAAAAGTAAATGATTTGGAAATTAAAGTAAATTAGTCGCAGGCCCACACAATGCATAGGAATATACAACTATTTTGTAACGTGGTATAATGTATGATTTATTCTCTAAAACATACTGAAGATATTATTTTTAAAGTTATTTTTCATCTCTCCATCTCTACAAATATATCATTCTATTATTTTGATTTTTTTTTTTTTTTTAAAAACTTAGTTGCATTTGATTGATGTTATTCCATTATTATTATTTATTTATTTGAGATAAAAGATAGAAATACTATTCTTTTTTCAAGTGATCTATATTATTCAAACTTTTGTATAGAGTGTTATGGTTTTTTTTTTTTTTTTTTTCTACAACTAAAATTTTAAGTTCCAAAATTAATTATTTGAATATCTCATTTTTTTAAGAAGATTATCATGATAACCAAACCTCATCACAAATTTACAGTTGATATTATTCAAATAATTTATAGAGACATTGAAATACATAATCATGTCACTTCTAAAATATTTAAACATTAACTCAAACCAAAACTATAAGAGAGATGGAGAGTACATGTGATAAATAACTCAAAAAACACACCACCAAAGTGTATCATCCAAAAGTAGAGACACAAAAAAAAAAAAAAAAAAAAAAAATCATCAATCTAAAATAGAGTTGCAAGAGAGAGAGAGAGAGAGAGAACAATGGCCTTTTTGGAAAAGAATGTGAGACAAGTAACAAAATTATATAAAAGAAGATGAGTTGAAGAATATTCAAAAGAAAATGTATAGTCGTAAACACCAAATTATTCAAGTCATGCTATGTAATAGAATAACATTAAAATTCAACCAAAAGTAGAGACACAAAAAAAAAAAAATAATAAAAATTCATCAATCTAAAATAGAGTTGCAAGAAAGAATGTGAGAGAGAGAGAGAGAGAGAGAGAGAGAGAGAGTATTCACCTTTTTGTGTGAGCAAAATATGGATTGAATGGAAGAGAAAAAAAATTTATAGTAAAAAAAAATGGGGAGAAAAAGAGTCAAAATAAAAGGATGGAGAAATTGTAAGGTTAAGGTATAGAGTAGTGGGGAGATAAAAAAGTAAAAGTAAGTAAATGTTGAAGAAAGTGTAATTATAAATTGGCAAATTAATAAGGACAAAAATAATTAAATGCTTGATGATGTGGTGCTGATGTGGCTTAAGATAAGCGAAATAATATTAAATACAACGCTTTTTTTTTTTTTTTTTTTTAAGATAGTAATTTTACTCTAATCCAATTTAAGGGTATATGTGTGTGAAGCTCATTCCTAGAGGCTTGTCTTCCCACTCTTTCCTTCTTCATTCCCTGTGCATAGTTTTAAAACCCAGACCAGATTGGCCGGTCAGACTGCGGTAACTGAAACCAGTCATCAGTCCGATTTTTTAGAAGTATAAAATCGAAAAATTTTAATTTGCAACGAATCGCTTAGACTGCAGTCAAACCTCCTGATTTGCAAGACCGAACATGGTTTTACTGGTTGGATAACAAATACTTTGAAAAAAAATATGCGGTGATTTATCTCGTTTTTCTTCACTAGAAGCCAGAGCCTGATATCGTGTTTAGCCAAAATGCTTCATCATCACTGGATCTTGCTCTATTATCACTAGTTGTTGCTATTTAGTTTCAATTGGAGGGAGGATAAATCTGTGTTTGTAAAGAGAGATTATGGGGATAGAGAGAATCTTGGGGAGTGAAAGAGAAAAGAAGACGAAAAGGGAAGAGGAGAGAGTTGTAAGTGGGGGCAGGTTGGGTCTGATGTTTTATTGAAGAGAGGGTGATATGACATATGAGTGGGTTGCTTTGGAAATAATAATTTTTTTAATTAAATAAGATGATGTACATAAGTGGCTGTAGATTTTTTGGCTGTTCTCTTGTTTTGTTTAAAATTTAAAATTTGAATTTGAAGGGGTTATAAAAAGTGATAGTAAGTTCCCTGATTTGGGGTAAAGTGTTTTTTTTTCTTAAGCAAGACTTACGTACAATATTTATGTGTTGTTCTTTAAGTTCCTTTTTTAAAATTTTGCCATGTGGATTTTTTTTTCATGGGATGGAAGTGCATTTTTTAGTTAAATAGTCATATGGCTAAATTTTAAGAGGAAAACTTAAGGAACAGCACCTAAGGTACTATATCTAAGTTTTGTCCATTTTTCTTTATTTAAAAAAAAAAAAAAAAATGATATGAGACATCTGATGGCTCATGGCATAATGGCAGTAGGTTTTCTTTTTCTTTTTTTTTTTTCATTTGGTTTGTTACATTTTTGTGGGCTAAAAGTATTAAAATATAAAAGTTGTGAAAATATATTTGAAAGAGATTTACTATTCTATATTTTTTTTAAACAAATATTCTATATTTTCAAATCAATATTGTTTGCTTTTATAAATTTGTTACATTTTTTTTATTTTGTTAAATTATTAAATTATTTATGACGTCATCACTATTCTTGGATGAACCTCGATTTGACCTTTAAAACTTTGAATCTCTTTCTTTTACGGTTTATTGAAAGGTTCGGATTTCAAAACCATGCTTTTGTGTCTTCTGTCTATATTATTTTTTAAAAAATGAATATTAAAAAAATATAATGTGCCTAAGTTACTAGAGATAATTACATATTTGTCCATTCACTCAAGCAATAATTTTTAATTATATTAGTTCTAACAATTTTCAATTTCTCTCTTTTTAATGGCATTTCATATAACTAAAGTTGATTATCCAAATATTATAACACATGCATACATATACCATAAGATAATTTCTTACAAAATACCTAAAAAGAACATCCCGTGTCCTGTCATATAAATTGTACTTCACCGTCACATCTTAATTTCAACAACGAGGACATTTTTAACAAATCAAATAACGAGACCCCAGCATCAATTAGCAAAAGATGCACTTGATATGATATAGTTGAAAATTATTGAATGAATGACAGCTTAACCCGTCAGTCAACTAACTTCAATCATTAATTAGTATTAATTAGTTTCTCTCTACTCTCTATCTCTCTGTTCCTCTCTGTCTCTGATAGAATTGCAACATATGGAAGACGAGGAACTAGCAGAGTCTCTGCTTGTTGCACAACAGCCTGGTAATATCAGAATTATTAGCAACGGCGTTGGTTCCAATGATATTGTTGCAAGCGCAAGTGGTGTCACCGCTGTTCTTCTTCTTAGTGCCTTTGTCACTGCTTGTAGCGCCTTTGCTGGTGGATTTGTGGTAAGTACAATTGATATATAGCCTCTGGAGACAGTGGCAGCTCGGTTCTAGGAATTTTATTTAAGGTGATCACTAAAAAATTTAAATTACCACAATATTTTTTTTATACTATTTTTTAAGGAAAACAAAATTAGAAATTATTTTTAATGAATAGGTTAAACGAGTTACAATTTTTTATTTATTTTTGTTTTATAATAGGTTTTTTATTGAATTAATTTTTTCATTGTTGTTGTTTGATCTTGTATTGTTTTTGTTTGATTTATATTTGTTGTTATTTAGGCTAATATTTATTGTTGTTATTTAAACTTAAAAAAAAAAAGGATTAAGAATTATGTTTAGGGGCAGAATTAATTTTGTAGGGGCAGAATTAATTTTGAAGTAATGCTGCGTTTACAATATTTTTACAATAAATCTTATGCAAAAAGCTGTTATTAGTAGATAATATATATATATATATATATATTATAGTATACTCTTATTACATTAGATTTGTTGTTAAATTATTGAAAAATATTGTGAATATAGTAGCATTACTCTTATTTTTGTTTAACCCAAATTTTTGTAATTCTTAAATCAAGGTGTTCAAAATTTTTATTAGAATAGTTATAATAAGTTAGTTTAGCATATAATATTTTTTTTGGTAGGTGTATATATACATTTTTTTTTGCAAGTTAGAGGGTGGTCCTGTGACTAACCTGGCTTGCATGTAGAGTTGCCAGTATCTGGAGAACCTACATGTTGTGAAAAAGATGGTACATATATGTGCACAGAATCTCTTACATCTATTGAATGTGATAGGCCACAAATTGAATGACCCCTTGTGATTTAAACTAATTAATTAATTTTACCAAGTTATTAATTAATCAATTTAACATGCAAATACGTGGTAGCACAAACAAATCACCGAATAACTAAATATGCAGCGGAAAATAAATGACACGGTGATTTGTTTACGAATGGGGAAAACCCTAACGGCAAAAACCCCACCGGGTGATTTCAGGTCACCACTCCTGAAACTCCACTATTATCAAATCAAGCGGTTACAAATAAGGAATCCCAAGTACCTTACCAACCTACAGTTGAACCCTTACCCCAATACCCAATTGGACTTGATCTGTAGCGACAGTTCCCACCTTTGATGCACGGCTCCCAAGTACGTGACTAACCAGATGCGCGGATCCCAGTACGCGACTTCAATCACCAACTTTAGAATGAGAGGTTGGCTGCAGAGTTCTTCAGATCATCCTATGCATGAAGATCAGGAAGATGCTTGGTCACAAAACCCTAAGGTGCACAATACACAGCAACTTCTTGAAGAAGATGACCTAGGTTAAGAACTTCGTCTTAGAGCACAATTTGCTTGAACAAGGATTGCTCAATGCTTATGCAACTTGTGTCTATATTGACGGCTCTTAAAACACTCCTTAAATATGTTTAGGGTTAGAAGAAAAGAAGGCCCAAAAACACATTCACGGATCCCAAGAAAATCAGATTAGAATTCTGACTTTTTAAGTCTCGACAGCTAGCAGGTGTCGAGGTAGGTGTCGAGCAGGTGTCGAGCTTTAAAACTTCTGCACTTCAACTTACTTTTTCTTGGACAGACTTGATGACTTCAACACTTGATCTTGAAACATAGTTTCTTGAAGTATTAAAAACACCTAGAACTACCCAATTACAAGTAGAGTGCGTTTTGTCAAAGGATTAGCCAATTTACATAAAATATGACATATGTTCCTAACATGTAAACACATATGTCCTAACAATCTCCCCCTTTGGCAATCCGTGACAAAACCACAACAAACAAATGAACATATGAGAGAAGTCATAAATCACTCAACTCATATTCACTTGTTACTTACAATAAAATCTATCCTAACACAAACTCTTGAAGAACTTTGCAAAAAGAGAGTTTATGGCAAGTAGACTTTGACAACCTGTATTTCTGAAACACTTATAAACAAAACTCATCAAGGCATCTTGTGTGAAACAGAATTAACTAGATTGCATACAAATATAAGGAACATGTGTATAAAGAAAGAAAAGAAAGAACACATGAAGAGATAGGTGAATAAGAAGAACATACATCCACATATATAGAAAGATAAGTACAATGTATGTAAACCTGATATACAAGACCAATGTATCTATAAAGAATGAAAAGAAAAAGATACATCTAAAGCCTCACTACATCCCTCAAAAAGTATGAACACTCCCCCTATCAAAATGTCCTATACTAACTCTCCCCCTAAGATGACTACTCTCATAAATCCAAAACTACTCCCCCTTTTTGTCACGAGTGACAAAGGGTAGAGTGTCATGTAGACATCTCATCAGTAGAGCTAGCATCTCCATCATCATCATCTGAAGCATCATCGTCATCACTATCATCATCATCATCCTCAGCATCAGACTCTGAAGCAACTGGAGGAGGTGGTGGAGAAGCCTCAGATGCAAAACCACCCATGGTCGCCTGCCGTCGTGCAATACGACCAACACGAACGTTCACCTGATACAACTCAGTGGTGAGTGTATCAAGGCGAGCATCCATGCGCTGCAGCTGCGCCATAATATCTCCAAGGGATACATCGTTGGAGGAAGGAAAGATAAGCTTATCACGGGACGCCGCATCTAAATGAACATCTATGATAGAGAAAATGAAATGAGAAGGAAAATCTATCGTAAGATGCTCAAGTAGAGAAAGCAAGAAACGAGCACGAGGCTCTGTGATAGAGTTATAATGGGAGAGAGGATGAAGTACAAATGTCATCACCATGTTAAGGAATCTAGGACCTTTAGCAAAAGGTCTACATGATGTGTACATATGCTCACCCCACTCAGAAGGGCGCTCACAGAAAGCAGAAATGAGCTCATCCCTGGACACAGTCCTCAGTCGCTCACACGTAGGATAGTCAGGAAACTCTATCCTAGGAACATGAAGCACATCCGCAACCAGCTGCGGTGTGACAGCAATGCGCGTACCTCGAACGCGAGTGAAAAAGAGAGGTACTGAACGATCAATCCCGTGCATGTTGGAGTAAAACTCCTGAATCAGCACGAGAGGACAAGTGACCGGGACGTCACACAGTGACTCCCATCCCCTACTGTGAATGACAGAGGGAAGGTCAGTGTCGGCGAAGTCCGCCAGAACAACGTGGCGTTCCGAATGAACACCTCGTTTAGAGAAGTTCTCAGTAAATGCCTTGTAGGCATCTCCATCACGGAATCGAAGATTATGAGGAGCAGGATCAGAAGAGGAAGAGGAAGCTCCAGAACGCAGAGGGTTCCGGGCCGGAGTAGATTTACGTTTAGGTGCCATAGATGCAACTAACGTAAAAGAAAAAGAAAAGAGATAGAGAGGGAGACAATCAGAAAAGTCCCAAGCAGTTCAAATATGACAATATATTGAACAAAAAGGACGTATGCATGGGAATGCATGATCATGTGACATGCTAAACAATAAAAACATCATGGGCTCAGCCCAATCCAATCCTAGCAGCACACATTCAAGAATCACACAACTAAATGCATGAAAATATCATTCTAATGCACATGGAATGCAATGCATGACATTCTAAATACTTTTCATTGAAAAACCAACCCAAAATTTCACCAAAAACTCAAAGATTTTGAAAAACCCAAAGTTTTCAAAGAAAAACCCAAAACCTAAGTTTTAAAACATGAGATGCATGAAAAACAAAGGAAAACAAGATCATACCAAGTGATTTGAAGCAAGAAAGTGCCAGAAATCAAGATGGATGAAGGTTGGAGAGAAGAAAACTGCTCTGGAAGTCGAACCGCCTCGGACAGATCGAAGAGAGATCGAGAAATGAAGGAGAAATCGCGAACAGAAGAATATATAGGATCTCCAGTAAATCTCGACAGCAGAGGTGTCGAGAGGTATCGAGATGCTGTCGAGGAAGGTGTCGAGAGATTATGCCTTCGACAGATAAGGTATCGAGGAGGTATCGAGGTACCAAACAGCTCAACCAACACCAGAAGCTCGATCGATCGACGAGGTGTCGAGAAGGTATCGAGCAAACAGAGATAACTCGATCGATCCACCAGGTGTCGAGGAAGTGTCGAGATTGCGATAAGAAAAATGCTTTAGAGGCTCGACAGCTGACTAGGTATCGAGGAGGTATCGAGAAGGTGTCGAGCCAGCTTTGAAATGCAGTTTTTCGAGAATTGAAAAACACAGACATGAATGCAATCAAGACATGCACCTCAACCAAGATCCAAACAACATATAATTCTCTCAAAAATCATCTCTCAATGAAAATTTAAGCACATGGATCTCCCGAGAACACACACACACACTAAACAAGTCTAACAAATTTTATATTTCAAAAATAAGTCATGACAGTTTAGTGAGCATACAAAAGCACATGTAAAACCTTTGTGATGGCCAAATCACATTGTACCTGCACATGTATCAAAAGTAGCAAAGAATATTGCGTGTTGTGTGTGAAAAACATCGCAAGATTGCATAAGTGTATACATGTTATGACGATCTGAGATATGAGCAAATAACTTTAACTCACACACAATCATAACTGTTTGATGGGGACTATCACCTTTGAGGTACATCCTATAACTCCCACATCTCCTAGAATACACGCTTGCAACCATTTTAAAGCATCTTTAATCTTTTTGCTTTTTATTTCTTTGCATATTTTCTTTTTAAAGCATATCATACATGGGCTTATGAGAGAGAAAAGAAATACCCATTGATATTTTGACATTTCAATTTTGCTATGCCTAAGCACACAAATGTCATTGACATCACACTTTTGCTATGCCGAAGCATACAGATGTCATTTATGATTGGCGGGCAACAGTGGTGAGATGGTTATTAATGCCTTTCTCTTAGGATTTTCTAGTCCTACCCGTCAAAAAGAGTGATATGAGTGTTAAGTCTAAGAAATAACCTAATCTTACTCATCACAAACATGAGCCACAAAGCTCACTTGCTTAGTTGTGCATAAAGATGCTCATTTAAGCTACAAGAGATACAAAGTTTAGAAAATTTTGTTTCATTGGCCATCCAAGGTACACAAGTACCAAAGTACACAAAACACACACTGTTTTTGTATTTTTCAATTTTCAAATTTTTTTTTTTTTTTTTATTTTTATATCAAAAACAAAATAAACAAAACTGAAAGAAAACACACAAAAACATGTTAACAAGCAAAACAATGCATAAAACTAGATGCAAATGCATGAGGAAGAGAAAGAAGAGAGGGAAATCAATCCATGGAGATAACACCAATGTTTTGACGAAGGAATTCAAAACGTTTACTGTCAAGAGGTTTGGTGAACAAATCAGTCTTCTGATCATCGGTGTTAATAAAGTCAAGAGTGAGAGTACCATCTTCGACAAGCTCCCTAATGAAGTGATGTCGAATTTCAATGTGTTTGGTTCGAGAATGTTGAACCGGATTCTTAGAGATATTTATGGCACTGGTATTGTCACAATAGATAGTAAGATGATCTTGACAAATACCATAATCATGAAGGAGTTTTTGCATCCAGAGGAGTTGTGTGCAACAGCTACCAGCAGCAATGTACTCAGCTTCAGCAGTGGATAAGGAGATGGAGTTCTGCTTTTTGCTCATCCAAGAGACAAGATTGTTGCCTACATAAAAACAACCCCCTGAGGTACTCTTCCTATCATCAGCATTCCCAGCCCAATCCGCATCGGAATATCCAGCTAAGACATTATTAGTGTCCTTGCTGTACCACACACCGAACTCAGCGGTAGTTTTGACATACTTTATAATTCTTTTTAAAGCAGTCATATGTGATTCTTTGGGATTAGCTTGATATCTAGCACACACTCCAACACTATAGCTAATGTCAGGCCTACTAGCAGTAAGGTAAAGAAGACTACCTATCATGCTTCTATAAAGAGAAGGATCAACACTCTTGCCTAACACATCTATAGTGAGTTTAACATTGGGGCTCATAGGGGTACGAACAGAACTAGCAGAATCCAAACCAAATTTTTTCACAAGATTTTTAGCATACTTAGATTGAGATAGAAATATACCTGAATCTTGCTGACGAATCTGCAATCCAAGGAAGTGAGTCAGCTCTCCAATCATGCTCATTTCGAACTCGGCTTGCATGAGCTTTGAGAAGTCATGAGCAAGTTCATCCTTAGTTGATCCAAAGATGATGTCATCAACATACACTTGAGCAACTATCAACTCGCCATCTTCCTTTTTGATGAAGAGAGTTTGGTCAGCTTTTCCTCTTGTGAACCCATGCGACACCAGATATTGTGTGAGTCTGTCATACCAAGCTCTAGGGGCTTGCTTCAACCCATAAAGTGCCTTTTTGAGATACAACACATGATCAGGAAAGTGTGGATCAACGAATCCTTTTGGTTGAGCCACATACACATCCTCTTTAAGTAGCCCATTCAAAAAGGCGGTCTTCACATCCATCTGATAAAGCTTGAAGTTCAGTTGGCATGCTAGGGCAAGCAGAATTCGAATGGACTCCATACGAGCAACTGGGGCAAATATTTCATCATAGTCTACTCCTTCCATTTGAGAGTATCCTTGAGCCACAAGTCGAGCCTTGTTTCGAATCACATTGCCTTCTTCATCGGTCTTGTTGCGGAAAATCCACTTTGTACCAATGATGTGCTCGCCCTCTGGTCTAGGTACAAGAGTCCAAACATCATTCCTCTGAAACTGGAGCAGTTCATCATGCATTGCTTCAACCCAACTTTCATCTTGTAGTGCTTCCTCCACTTTCTTTGGTTTAACCTGTGACAAGTAGCAAGAATAAGACACAAAGTTAGCAACACATTTATCAACTGTTCGTTTCCTTAATGTGAGTTCATTCAAATTTCCCACAATAACTTCTGGAGGATGATTCTGTTTAATTCTGGAGGAAGGTCCTTTTTCCTGAAGAGATTCAGACTCAGGTGAAATCGGGATTTCTGCAGACTCTTCCACAACACTGGGAGTACCAGGAGCAATAGGAGATGCGGGTTCTTGGTCAACAATGTCTTGAACTTCCGTAGGTTCAGGGGGAAGAATTTCCTTGGGAAGTTCATTATTGCCTTTCTCAGAATTAGACTCTGAAGACTCATCAATGACTACATTAACAGTCTCCATAACCTTCATGGTCCTTTTGTTGTATACCCGATAGGCCTTGCTGGTAGAAGAGTAGCCCAGAAATATGCCTTCATCACTCCTAGAGTCAAACTTTCCCACATTCTCTCTATCCTTGAGGATGAAGCAAGTACTTCCAAAGATTCTGAAATACTTTACATTTGGCTTTCTACCTTTCCACAATTCATAGGGAGTCTTTTTGGTACCGGGTCTAAAGTACACCCTATTCACTGTATGACATGCAGTGTTTATGGCTTCTCCCCATAGGTTTCGAGCCACATCTTTGTTATGCAACATGGCTCTGGCCATCTCTTGAATAACTCTATTCTTTCTTTCTACCACACCATTCTGTTGAGGTGTAATAGGTGCAGAGAATTCTTGAGATATGCCTGATTTCAAGCAGAAGGATTCCATGTATGAGTTCTCAAATTCTTTACCATGATCACTTCGAATTCGATCAATCTTCAAACTCTTTTCATTCTGCAGTCTTGTGCACAAGGCCTCAATGTGCTCGGGAGCATCAGACTTGGATCGAAGTAGGATGACCCAAGTGTATCTGGTGAAATCATCTACCACTACCATGATATATCTCTTACCACCAAGAGACTCAGTTCTGGTTGGACCCATAAGATCTAAATGTAACAATTCCAACGGTCTGGAGGTAGCGGATGCCTGAGTGTTTGGATGCTTAGCTTTTGTCTGTTTCCCAAGTTGACATGGTCCACAAACCACATTGCTCATTCTACTAAGCTTTGGTATCCCCAAGACAGATTCATGCTTAGAGACAATAGATAGATGCTTGTAACTAGCATGTCCCATTCGTTGATGCCATAGATCTTCATTTGGTAGACGAATACTATTACACACTATATCAGCATCAGGAACCAATCCATAACAATTGTCCAAAGTTCGAACCCCACTGATGAGCTTCTTTCCGGACTCATCCATGACAAGACACTTTCCTTTTGAGAACAGCACCATGAAGTCTTGATCACATATCTGACTTATGCTCAGTAGATTCACCCTTAGTCCTTCTACATAAAGAACATTTGCAATGTCTGGCAGCCCTGGCAGAGATATGATTCCTTTCCCTTTAATCTGTGACTTGCTTCCATCACCAAAGGTCACATTACCTCCTTTCTTAGGCTCGAAGATCTTGAAGAGAGATCGATCTCCGGTCATGTGTCTTGAGCAACCACTGTCAAGATACCAAAGGCATGTGTCCATTACTTTGAATGCAGACTTCATCATGAAACACACTTCATGCTTGGATGACAAATCATAGGGAATGGTTCTTTCTCTCAACTGCCTTCTACTAGCTAAGCCTTTAACTTTTACTTTTCTCAGAAGAATTCCTCTGCACATTTTCATTCTGAGACAGTCTAGTTTCTTCTTAGCCAAACTGAGATCTTTTACCATAGTCAATACATGTGAATTCAAATAACTTTTAGACTTGTGTTTTCTGAGACACTCAAACAAATAGTGATTAGAAAAACAAGATGTATTTGAAAACATAGATCTCTTAAAACTGGTCATAGCCATGACAAACAGGGGTCAATGGATCAAACACAGCAAAGATTAATAACTAATCAGAGTGTGCCTGCTCTGATACCACTTGATAGGCCACAAATTGAATGACCCCTTGTGATTTAAACTAATTAATTAATTTTACCAAGTTATTAATTAATCAATTTAACATGCAAATACGTGGTAGCACAAACAAATCACCGAATAACTAAATATGCAGCGGAAAATAAATGACACGGTGATTTGTTTACGAATGGGGAAAACCCTAACGGCAAAAACCCCACCGGGTGATTTCAGGTCACCACTCCCGAAACTCCACTATTATCAAATCAAGCGGTTACAAATAAGGAATCCCAAGTACCTTACCAACCTACAGTTGAACCCTTACCCCAATACCCAATTGGACTTGATCTGTAGCGACAGTTCCCACCTTTGATGCACGGCTCCCAAGTACGTGACTAACCAGATGCGCGGATCCCAGTACGCGACTTCAATCACCAACTTTAGAATGAGAGGTTGGCTGCAGAGTTCTTCAGATCATCCTATGCATGAAGATCAGGAAGATGCTTGGTCACAAAACCCTAAGGTGCACAATACACAGCAACTTCTTGAAGAAGATGACCTAGGTTAAGAACTTCGTCTTAGAGCACAATTTGCTTGAACAAGGATTGCTCAATGCTTATGCAACTTGTGTCTATATTGACGGCTCTTAAAACACTCCTTAAATATGTTTAGGGTTAGAAGAAAAGAAGGCCCAAAAACACATTCACGGATCCCAAGAAAATTAGATTAGAATTCTGACTTTTTAAGTCTCGACAGCTAGCAGGTGTCGAGGTAGGTGTCGAGCAGGTGTCGAGCTTTAAAACTTCTGCACTTCAACTTACTTTTTCTTGGACAGACTTGATGACTTCAACACTTGATCTTGAAACATAGTTTCTTGAAGTATTAAAAACACCTAGAACTACCCAATTACAAGTAGAGTGCGTTTTGTCAAAGGATTAGCCAATTTACATAAAATATGACATATGTTCCTAACATGTAAACACATATGTCCTAACAGAATGTATGAGATAATTCTTTGTATATTTTTTCCCATCACCAAGCTGTAGACCGTTGTAAATAATGAGTCCAAACCGTAATATAGGTTCAGCAAATATTAATGATATTGTACAAGGTCCATGGAAGCAATATTTAAACCTAGGGGGAGCCAAGCTTAATATTAGATCACATTTATTAACATCATAATCTCCTATTTGCAAACGCCATTTGGAATCACACTGCAATGAACTAATACCAATTTTATCGGTGATTTTTCCAATTTTTATTTTTTGTGAATTTTAAGAAATATGGATATCAATACTAGAGTTGGATACACTAAAAATCATCAGTATTATCCTCTTAAGTATTTGTATTTTTTTCTTTAAAAAAAATAAAAAATAAAAAATTGTAGCTAACTTTCCCATGATCTATAAATTAAATAAAAATCATATAAATTATAAGGATTTATCTTAAATCTACCTAAAAATTCAATTAATTTATTAATTTGTACTTTATTCAATATAAAAATTATTGTTTTAATTTTTCGTTTATTTAATTTTATTTCGCTTCATTATTATCCTATCTTATAAATCTATTGTGCCAAAAAGTGGTTTCAATAAAAAAATAAAATAAAAAACATGCCCCCCACAAACTTCAACAAAATTGATGTTACCAAAAATTCATTACACAGAAAAATAGTCACAATTTTTAATACCCATTTCCCCCAATTAACAATTCATTGCACAACAAAATAGTCCAGCTTTATTTATTTATTTATTTTTTTTTTCCCTGGTGTTTCATAGGCCAATTTGTCAATTTGTTTTGAAGGGAGGCCAAGTATAAATTTTTTGGGGTCAAATTGCAAACTTTTGTGAATATAGGCCCACACACATATGGTTCCATCTCTGAAATTGCGCGTTGTGATCGCATTTCATTTCAGGCGGGGTACTCGGCCCCTGCTGAATCTGGAATTATTGCTGATTTGGGACTTTCTTTGGCTGAGGTACTTAGAGGGAAGTTAGTTGAAAAAGTTACATATATTATATATTCATGAAATAAATCTATTGATCATAAAACTTTGCCAAAGTAAACCTTGGCCACATATATATCTTTTACTTCATAGTACGTAGCTGTTTGCATGTCCTTTTGCAGACAATGCATGGCACAAGGAATTATTATTATTAGAAACAGATAATAATAATCATTCAATTTATCCTTACACATTCACCCTTCTGTTTTACAGTATTCAGTTTTCGGTTCCATAATGACAATTGGTGGAATGGTAGGTGCAGTAATAAGTGGGAAATTAGCAGATATCATTGGTCGTAAATATGTGAGTTTTTTACATGACCAGATAATCATTTGAAGGACTAGTGTTCAATGTTTTTAACCAGTATATATATTGACCAGCTCTTAATTAATATTCTATTGAATTTTTATTTATCTTTGAAGCAGACTATGTGGATTCTGGACATATTTTACATAATGGGGTGGCTCCCAATATATTTTGCTAAGGTTATTTTCTTTTTTTTTTGAGAAATGCTAAGGTTGTTTTCTCTTCTGCTTTTAATCATTTTTGTTTGATTCCATATGCTAATTTTCATTTTCGTCCTTGCCTTCTTAGAAATTGGACATTGGAAGCCAAAGCATTTAGTAAAATATATTTATTTTTTCGAAGTTTATATAAAGCATTTCTAATTCAACAGCATGCATACATTACGTTGGCAAAACCAGGAGACAATGGGTATGCAAAATACTTAAAAGGATGAGAAGGTAGCACACACATTTTGCTGACTGAAACTTTTACAAATGGAGTCAAATAACAATTGATGGGTTATAAATATGGTTTCAAAAACTGAAACAGTCAAAAAACTGGAAAAGAAATTGGTTCCCAATTTTTACCATTATTATTAGACCAGTTTAGGGTCCAGTTTCCGATTGAACTAGATGGCCCAGTCCTTTTTAAAACCGTGCTTACAACCAAAGCTTGTTTATAAGAATAATGCTAAAGATACAAACTATTTTAAAAACAACTGATGTGGTACTTGTTTATAAGAATAATGCTAAAGATACAAACTATTTTAAAAACAACTGATGTGGTAAGTAATTATTGGTAAATAAAAAAGTGATTTAATGATGGGCCTAGATAAAAACTAATAAGAGGTTGGTCACATTAACATTTTGTAAAAATATGTGACTGTAGCATTACTTTGTTTATAATGCAAGATAAGGAGCCCTTTTAGGATCACAACTGTTTTTTGCCACAACTTTACCACAGTTCTACTGTGATAGATTATGAGTGCTCGGATGTTGTAGACCCTCCTCTAACAAGCTAGATTCACATAAAGCAAGATCACTGACACACTGATAGAACCTAATGATCGACTTACTCCAAACGATGAAAACTCATACGTGATTCTATTAGGTTCTAAATATTTAGGATTAAATATTTAGATTCTCTTTTTGTGTATGTTGGCAAACCGAGAACAAAAACATATATAGATTAGGTGTTAACATTACTCAAGATAATTGTACAAATCAAGATTTAAGAACATTCAAGCTGCAGAAAGGAGAGTTCAAGTTCTGTGAAGCTCGACTAATCGAAAATCACAAATAAGTTGATTTTGCAAATTTTAAATCAGGCCCAAGCCTGCGAAAATGTTTAGGGTTTCAATCCCACACTACAAGTTATAAAGGAAAACCCTAATTACATTTTAGAAGCTCTTGGAAGACTTGTGAGTTACTTCTGTGAGATTTGAGAGGTTTCTGTACCTTCTAACTCAACAAGCATCTACTGGAACAAGATCTACAATCAAGAACTAGTGGTGGAAACAAGTTGCTGTATAAAGATCTACTATTGATGGTGATCTGAAAGCTTTGAGTGGGATCTCAAAGTCACAAACGAGGAGTTTGTGTTCAGCAAATTCAAGATAAAAGAGTCCGTGGAGTCGAAGTTGCAAGTGGTTATGTTAGTAAGTTCTACTTGAGGTAGCTTTAGATTTAGGGTTTGAATCTATTGTAATCTTCCATTCTATCATAGTAAATTTGTTTACCTTGAGGATAGCTAGGTTAAATCATCCCTAGGTCTTTACCTTGGAACGGTTTGTTTCATTGGATTTCTTGGGTCATCATATTACTATCTTCTTTAATTTTTTGCACTAGGTAATATGATTGCATGAGTTTAACCTAGATTTGAATAATTAACCTAAGTAACTACTTGGCTAATTCATTAGGTTAAACAAATTTGATTTTCAAGGGGTCTAAACAAACAAACAAGTGGTATCAGAGTGGGTTAGCTCTTGATTAGGTAGTTTTACTTTGAGTTAATCCTTGACCCCTGCTGTCATAGAACACGGTCACTTTTTTGTGATCCCTCCCACTTTGATGGAAATAATTATGCCTCCTAGAAAGTGAGGATGAAAGCTTTTCTGAAATCTCTTGATGAGAGGGTTTGGTTGCCCATGCAAAATGGTTGGGAAAGATTGGCCACTCCTGTAGATCAATGGTCTACTACTTAAAAGAAGCAGCAAGCTTTAATAGCAAAGCTATGAATGCAATATTCAATGTCGTTTTTATGGAAGAATTCAAGAAAATCTCTAATGTAAAGGTTGCTCACACTGCTTGGAATATCTTGAAAACTATGCATGAAGGCACTAATTAAGACTGTGAAAATAAATAAATTGCAATAGTTAACCTCTAGGTTTAAGAGCATTAGAATGGCAGATGGTGAAACTTTTGATGAGTTCTATGCCAAACTGAATGACATAGTAAACTCAGTTTTTAATTTGGGTGAAGTATATGATCAACCTAAGATAGTTAGGAAGATTTTTAGTAGATCTTTAACTAAAAATTTTAGAACCAAAGTGACTGCCATAACTAAGAGCAAGGATGTAGAAACCATTCCTGTTGACGAACTTGTAGGATCCCTTCAATCCTATGAGTCAAACTTTCCCAAGACTAACAAATCCAAATCTATGGCTTTAAAGTCTGTAGATGATTCTAGATTTAATGATGAGATCTCTTCTACAGAGATTGCTCATCTTGCCAAGAACTTTAGAAATTTTCTAAGAAACAATAATAGAAAGGCAAGAAATCAAAAAAATGTTGACCCTAAGAATGTGAAGAAAAACGAAACAACAAAAATTAATGTTTTTTAAAAATCAAAAGTTAAAGTTGTTCAATCTTCTAACAGTGTTTTGGTTGTTAAGGATATGGTCATATTAAATTTGAATGTCCCACATTTTTGAGGTCAAAGAGTAAAGCTATGGCTGTTACTCTTAGTGATGATGAAGGAACTGATCACGAGTCTAAAAGTGATCAAGAAGGAAATTTCATGGCTTTCACTGCTACAACTGTAATAAGTGAAACTAAGATTGTTTGTGATGAGGAACTCTCTGAAAATGCTAACTTGAAAGAAGCATAAAACAAGCTTTGCAAGATTGCAACAAAAGATGCCATGAATATTGAACTATGATTGAAAAAGATGGACACTCTTGAACATGAAAAGAAGAATATTTTGGTCAAATTGTTTGATGCCAATGAACTTAAAATTGCTGTTAATATTGAGAACATGTCTTTGGTTGAAAAAGTTAATAATTTAGAATTTGAATTACTTGTTGCTAGAGAACAACTTGATAGGACTTCTACTTCTAAACTTGATAACATGTTGAATGTTCAAAAATCTGCATTTGATAAGACATGGTTAGGGTTTGTTGAGAGTGGTTTATCCTCTGTTATAATTCCTCCCAAGTTTGTCCTCGTTGTAGCTGTGCCCAAACCTGATGTTAGAATACCTAAGGAAGAGGTCCTAGCTACTAGGAGAATTAGCGCAGATCTTAGTGAAACAAAACCCAAGAAACCTACTCATCCTATAGGTAAGAAACAACACAAGCCTCAATGGTTTTGTCACTTCTGTGGTGGAGCTAGGCATACTCACCCAATTTATTTCAAGTTGCATGCAACCAAGTAAGCAATCAAACAAAAAGTGTCTATGCCAAAAGCATATGATCCCATGACACTTATTCATGAATTGGTAAAGGCTCTTAGTCTCTATACCAATGCTGGAGTTGATAAAAAATCTCATGTGTCTAGAAACTCCAACTTTAGGCCTACATCTAAGAAAGTGTGTATGCAAAAGAATCAACTTCATTGAGTCTATTTGACATGGTTCTCATGATATATCCCTTATTCCTTTGGACCAAAATGTTTTTTTTTTTTTTTTTTTTTTTTTTTTTTTTTTTTTTTTGCTTAGGATTTATTTTTATTTTTTGCATTTCATTCTAGGGTTGATTAGGATTTAAAAATAATAATAAATAAATAATAGAAAAAAAAATTGTGTATTGCACACCACTAAGTGTGTAATTAAGGTTGACCAATGAAATTTGCATTTCATGACTATGTAACTTGTTAAGCTTTGATGAGCTATTTCTACACTTTGCTAATTGTGCTATGTAGTGCTTAATTGTTTGAGTTGTTTATATTTTTAAACAAATGATCTTGATTCTAATGTCACATATTTTGATCATAAGGACTAGAAAATTCTAAAAGAAATGTATAAATAACCATCTCACCACTATTACTAACCAATCATGAACACTTGTGCACAAATTATAAAACCCGTGCTTGGGAAGGTGTAGCACTTGCACAACAAGGTGTTATTCTCAAAAAAATAAGGAGGAGTAACAAGGGTATTTTCTTTTATGTCTCTTATATGCCCATGCATGATATCTTTGATTGTGCTTAAAAGAAAAATTCACAAGAAAACAAAGAAAAAGAAAAAGCAAATAGAAACAAAATGCTTTTACATGATTGCAAGCGTGTTTTCTAGGAGATGTGAGAGTTATATGATGTAACTCTTTAGGTGATTGCCACTTTTAAACCAATGTGATTAATGATGTAGAAAGTTTTCTTGATTACTATCTACATATCATCTACTATGTATCTTATACACTTACTAGATGCACACACTATACGCAACTCTTTGTTAGACTTTGTACATATGATTATGTGTTAACTATTATGGCCATCCGAAATTATTCATTCTGTGATGTTTAATACTCTATTTAGGGTTTGGGTTGAAATTTTTGGAGAGGAAAAGTTAAATTTTTGAAGAAGATGTGTTTATGGAAACTTCTAGAATCATTCATATGCATTTCATATCATGAAAACTGGTTATGAATTGTATTTTTGCAGAAAATTTTGAAGTTTTTCAAAAATTTTGAGTTTCAGCTTTTTCAATCGATTAAAAAAAAAAAAAAAAGAAGAAGTAGGTTTTAGGCCAAAACTCACTATCTCTTTCGATTCCTATTTGATTAGTTGAACTCTATTTTTAGAAAATTTCAATCACTTTTCGATTCCTCTCGACCAATCGAATGTCATGTTTGTCAAAGTTTTTAAAAGGAATCAGATCAGTTTTTCAAAATTTTGTCTTCTTCCTCTTGACTTCTCTCGATTCCTCTACATTCATTTTTTTTTTTTTTTTGTCGTTTCCAAGTCAAAAGCTTAAAGGTTTTTTTCTACAAACCCATTATGACTCTTTTACCCTTTCCTTTTGATTAATTTACATGCATTTTGCATAAATTTTTCAAAAATTTCAAACTTGAGGATTTTTGGGGTTTTTAATGGTTTGGATGTTTTTGTTTCAAAATGACCAGTGGGTTTTTGTGTATGTATGATATAAACATGATTCCTATGGTTTAATTTGAAAATTTTCATGGATTTTGAAATTTTTTGAAATTAGGGTTCATGTGTTCTTGAGGAAATTAGGGATTTTGTTCAATTGGGTAAAATTGGCTAAAATTGACTATTGTTATTGATTAATTGACTGTTTATAACATGTTTTATAAATGTTGTGATGTTCATTCACTCAATTTGTGTGTTTTTAAAAAATTGAATAATCCACCCGTTTGCTAAGCAAAGTATCATGAAATCTTCCCTCTTTACCTTCAATTACATCATTAAGGTTTATGTTCTTCAAAATTTGGGGTATTTTCATAATACTTGATTTTATGGGTCAATTTTTCAAAATTTTGAGAAAATTGAACTTGTTAGTGCATTAGTTCATGCATCACTTGTGTCTACGCATCATCTATGCATCATGCATCATATAGATTTTGAAGATTGCATATATAAAACTGTTTTGAAATTCTCTCTAATACAATCTGACCTTGGTTTTTGTGTTTTGTTTTCTTCTTGTTTCCAACTCCTTAGATCCTAGTAATGGCCCCTATGAAGTCTGGAAACATTAAGACCAAAGCCAAAAGAGTCTTTGAGTCTACTTCTGAACAGTTGAGGTCTTTAACCAAACTAGGTTTCATGTGTTTCAAAATTTTCAAAAATTTGATACTCTGTTTAAGTATAGGTCTATTTAGGGTGAAAGACAAGTCATTCTAGATGAGTTAGATCCTTTTATTAGTCAGAATGTAGAGTCTAAAGGTTGGTTACCCCTTTGTCATGATCTAATACCCCCTCTTGCTACTTTGGTTAGAGAATTCTACTCGAATCTCTCTATTTAGTCTGATTCATCCAGTGGTCACATTCTGACTGCTTGGATTCGAGGTGAAGAGTTTAAGATTACTAAGCAAATAGTATCTGAAGCTCTTGGTGTGCCTTTTGTCCGTAGACCTACATATCTATACACTTAGTCTCTTCATATTGATGATGTTATGACACTTCTTTATGGAAGATCTGTCTCTTGGGGAACTGAACCAAGACTTAAATCTTATGAGTTGACAGAGTACAACTACATGTTCTTTAGGATAGCATGTCACAATCTCTTTACAATCTCTCATATGCATACTATTCCTATTGATAGATGTGTATTTTTGTATGCTCTTAGTACTGATGGTCCTATTTGTTTTCCATCTTTTTTTATTCAAACTATAGTTGCAATACATAGGAGTAAGTCTAAGAAGCATCGTCTCTTCTTTCCCGTTTTCATTAGTAAGGTCCTAGCTTATCTAGTGCTTGAGGATTTTCCTGCCTATGATTCCATTAATCTCACCGCACCCATAGGATCTTCTTTTCTAGCGACAAGCACAAAAGAAGATGGTTGAACCAAGTGCTGGTTTATACAAGAGACCACGAGTGGAGACTACCATTGGAGATATGCCTGCTAAGGATATTCCTTTTGATCCTACAGTTGTTGTTGTTGATGATGGTGTTGATGAGGTCAGTGTTAAGACTAGTGATGTTGATCCTATTGTTCCTCCTCCTCTTTCTCTTCGTGCCATGATGGAGACCTTCATGACTACTTAGGCAACACATGGACAACTTTGGATGAGCTCATTATTGAGGTTGCTTCTTTGAGAGCAGATTTTACTGAGTATAGGAGTGCTTTTCCACCTCCTCCACCCTTTGATTCTTGATAGTTGCCTTTGGCAATGCGTAACAAAATGGGGGAGTAGATAGTGAATAGCTCTTGTACTAGGGGGAGAGCACGGGGAGAGATAGCTAGGAAGTGAGATATATATTTTTTGTTATAGTTGATATGTATTTTTTGTTATAGTTGATATGTATTTTTTGTTATAGTTGATATGTATTTTTTTTTTTTTTTTTTTTGTTTCACAAACATGGTTTGATTTGTTGATATTTTTCATTTGGTGTTTGTCTCTTAATTATATTTTGTGAATTCAAGTTCACTTTTTCAGTTTTTTTATTTTATTTTTTATTTACACTGTATTTTCCACACATGCGTTTATAGTTTGTTTTGAGTGTTTTAGGAATTTACATGTTAATTCTTTCATCAACTGCTACATATTTTAGCAATGGATAGATAGTAGATTGTGATAGAATTGTATTAGGGCAATACTTTGTAATTGGGTCAGTTTTTGAGTTGAGCAATTCATGTGTATGTGTGTTTTGTCACGGGTTGCCAAAGGGGGAGATTGTTAGGTTCTAAATATTTAGGATTAAACATTTAGATTCTCATTTTGTGTATGTTGGCAAACCAAGAACAAAAACATGTCTAGATTAGGTGTTAGACATTGCTCAAGATTGCACAAATCAAGATTTAAGAACATTTAAGCTGTAGAAAGGAGAGTTCAAGTTCTGTGAAGCTCAATCGATCGAAAATTAGACTCGACTGATCGAAAATCACAGATTAGTTGATTCTGCAGATTTTAAATTAGGCCTAAGCCCATGAAAACGTTCAGGGTTTCAATCCTACACTACAAGATATAAAAGGAAAATCCTAATTATGTCTTAAAGTCTCTTGAAAGACTTGTGAGTTACACCTATGAGATTTGAGAGGTTTTTGTACCTTCTAACTCAACAAGCATCTACTAGAATGAGATCTACAATCAAGAACTTGTGGAAAAAAATGGCTACATAAAGATCTACTACTGATGGTAATCTGAAACCTTTGAGTGGGATCTCAAAGTCAAAAATCAGAAGTTTATGTTGAGCAAATCCAACATAGAAGAGTCCGTAGATTTGAAGTTATACGTGGTCGTGTTAGTAAGTTCTACTTTAGATAGTTTTAGATTTAGGGTTTGAGTCTATTGTAATCTTCCATTTTATCATAGTGGATTTGTTTACCTTGAGGATAGTTAGGTTAAATCTTCTCTAAATTTTTACCTTAAAACAGTTTATTTCATTGGTTTTCTTAAGTCATCATATTACTGTCTTCTTTAATTTTTTGCACTAAGTAATACGATTGCATAAATTTAACCTAGATCTAAATAATTAACCTAAGTAACTACTTGGCTAATTCATTAGATTAAACTAATCTAATTTTCAAGGGCTCTAAATAAACAAACAAATTCCACTGATATGTACTGCAAGCTCGTTTGTAGCTTGGATCACCTCTCTCCATGTCACTTGCTCTAATATCCCATAAGCCGTACATTAAGTGAGCTAGTTCATGGCAACTCCACGCTTTACTCACTATGCTTATATGTTTTGTATCCTTCCCTACCAATCACTGTTCCTCCACCATGTATTGCTTCCTCCTTGGCTCCTCCCTTATACTGGTTCGACAAGAATTAGACTTTTGTTGCTCTCTAATGTTCTGAAACTGAATATTGAGCTGTTACCAATAATATCTTGGAGCTCCTCTGGTTGCATGGGCTTGTGAGTGCCATTTAGATTGCTCATAATAATGTCTTTCACAAAGGGACCAAGTATATTGAGATTGATTGTCACCTTCTTACGCTCTATCCACTATACCACTCTATTGGTCTCACGATCAACTTGTAGACATCTTCACAAAGTCACCCTCTTGAGGGTATTTTGATGATCTTGTATCCATAGTCTCTCACACTCCACCTTGAGATTTGAGGAGTGCTGTTAGAATATCAGGCCTAGGCCCGCTTTTTGACCCATTGTATTGTCTTTGTATTATCTTGTACGACCTTGTACTATCATGTGTTACAAATGTGATATGGTATTTTTCTTGTATTATACTAATAGTTGTCGAGAACTGTCTCTGTTTCTTTGACGCAAAGCTGGTGCTGCAGCAGAAAAGCAGAGAACTTTTGGGTCTTTTATGGTTCTGTTCGGAGTTTCTTGTTTTAATGGGAAATTCCCAGCAAGTGTCATTTATACCAAAAATAATAATAATAATAATAATAATAATAATAATCTATCTATATATTACTAAAAGCTTAAGCGTAGCATTTATTGCTGCTAAGCTTCTGTTGCGCCACGTTATCGTCACATCATTGGCCACGTAATTATTATTTTTCTTATTTATTTTTTAATCTTGTTTTTTAACAAAAAAATATAAATGGGTTATTGATTTTACATATTCATCTTGAGCAGTTTTAACATTATATATAATTTTGCCTTTACATATTCATCTACTTTAATTTATAATTTATTTTTTATTCCCATTTTTTTACCCCAAAAAAAAAAAAAAGATTATTGACTTTACACAATAAATTTGTTATTATTATTAAAAAAAAAAAAAATCACTTGTATTTGAAGCCCCCATAATTGTTGCATAAAATCTTTAAAAAAATATTTTGGAAAAATATAATCTATAATCTATTATAAAAGTTGAATCCTTAGAACTGATTGATGCACAAAATGGTAACACGAGTCATTTTATTGAAACATAAGTGAATGTCATTCTATTTTCTATCTTTTCCCCAGCTCATCTTTCTTCAAATTGATTAAAAATTTGGCGCTTTAGATTTTCATCCCAAAAGGATGGCATTTCAAATTAATTGGAAAAAAATAAAAATAAAAATAAAATTTGGCGTTGCAGATAACAATCGTCACCTACACTCCAGTCAAAGCGTTTTAGATACTTTTACTCCCTCACCCTTTCCACTTCTCAATTAAATTTGAGTTCTCACGCCCAGGCACAACACAAAACCCACCTAAATTAGCTCCCTTGGCCTCCCTCTGCACTTATTTAAAAGGGGAAAATCAATGCTTCCTGTGGAGCTTCAGGGTCACACAAGTAAGCTCTCGCTAATTCTCTAAACATGCAAAGTTTTATTAATAGCACTAAAAGTAACCATTCCTTGCCCGTGGGGTTGAGCTTGACTTCCCAATTTGTTTTTTCTATCTTTGTAGGACCATTGTTGGTTGCTCAAGGGAGTTGAGTATTGCTTACACCCTCAAGTATTTGGAACAGGCTAGATGTGCACAGTGCCTTCATGTCAACATCTCTCATATTCCTCATAAGTTAAATTGGAAAGCATGTAGAATTTTTTTGGAATGCAACCAAGAGAGGTGACCAGGTTCTTGCTTCTATCAGAATTTGTAGTTCTTATCCGCGAAGTTTAGGGCACTATAATCTATTCAAATACTCCTCAAGGTACAGGTCTCGTTGTCTTTTTTTCCTATCTTCTTTGACATTATACAACAACATATCATACACAAACTTGACATAGATATATAAACCATCTAAGACTAAGAGCATTGGATTTTCATTCAAAGGTTTGTTAGTTTTAGACAATTTCTCATCATCCTATCATATTCAATCTGAAAATGATTGTTATATATGTTCTTAGCTGCATGCTTTTTTAATTTCAATAAGACAGAAAATAATTTTGCTTGACGAGCCACTTGCTAAAAATAACCTCTTTTATGGACTCATGATCAAAATGTGAGATTTATAAATAGACTTGATGAATCATTATCACATTTAGTCTAATGCATGAACTAACACTATTACATATTCTCCATTGAAAGAAAGAAAAAAAAAAGTTATTTGTGTTTTGTATTTAGCTTAATGGTTTGTTAATTTATAAATAGACTTGATGAATCATTATCACATTTAGTCTAATGCATGAACTAACATTATTACATATTCTCCATTGAAAGAAAGAAAAAAAAAGTTATTTGTGTTTTGTATTTAGCTTAATGGTTTGTTAATTTTTATTTTTTTAAAAAAATTTATAACTTTCATTGTTACATTTGAAATTTGTACCCCATTGCGAAATCCTCCTATAGAAATATAACATTGTAACATGTTCTCTTTTGTTTACCTTAGTGACATTGCTATTACGTTATTTGTTGATTACTTAATTATTGCCATTATTGTTTTGTTAGATGGTTCAGTTGTTGAATTATTATTATTCTATTATAGGTTAAAGCATCTAGCTATCTAATTTATGTTGGTTTCAGAGCTTAAGCAAACAACAATCTTATCTGGATAAATCTCTCAATGATCATGTGGAGCAAAAAAAATTTAAATTTTGCCAATAGGCGAAGGAAGATCAAATGTTTGATTGAATTGGAGAGAAGTAACTGGCAAATTTGTGTCTAAAAGCAGCTACCACCAGTTATAAGGAGATTAATTCATATGATATGAGTACTCCATGTGATTTGAGAAATTTAACTAGATAACTGAATAGTTTTTAATTCTTATATTGTTTGGATTTGTAATGTTTCACCCATAAATAAGTAATTAAGTTTTCATGATTATTATTGAAATCTATTTGGCGATTTCAACAAATGTATAACATAGTTTATGTATATTCATTTCACTAATACAATTAACATGAAACTATATATGTCACATATTAGTTGGTGGCAAAATTACTAATAATCTAAATCTATATATATTTAAAAATTGAAGCGTAGTATTTATTGTAGCTAAGCTCCTGTTGCGCCACCTTATTGCCATGTCATTAGTTACATAATTATTATTTTTCTTATTTATTTTTTATTCCTATTTTTTTTTACAAAAAAATAAAAAATAGATTATTGACTTTATACATTCATCTTGGATAGTTTTAACATTACATATAATTTTGTCTTTACTTATTCATCTACTTTAATTTAAATTTTTTTTTTTTTTACAAAAAAATATAAATAGATTATTGACTTTACGGATTCATCTTGAGTGGTTTCAAACTTCACATATAATTTTGTCTTTATATATTCATCTACTTTAATTTAGAGGGTCATTCTAGATGTTTATAACTAAATAAATTTTATAAAGCTTTTTATGCACTACATCTTTAGTAACTCTTTTTGTATTTTTTTTTTTTTTTTTTTGGTGCAATTCTTATTTAATTTTTTCAACTTTTAATCTTCTTCAATAATTGTCTTTTTAGTTCAATCTTTCATTCCCTCCAATAATATATATATATATATATATATATATATATATTTTTTTTTTTTAATTTTCATTTGATTTCCAATAGATTTTTAAAAGTTTCCTTTATATCTTCTTAAATTCTATGGTTTCACTTGGTTCAATCCTTCATCTACTTCCACCATTCCTTTGCCATCTTAATTTTCATATAAATTTCTTCTTACGTCATTTCCACCTTTCTCCTCTATTCCTTCCAAGTTGCGCACGACAAAAAGGTCAATACTCTCTCTCTTTCTCCAATTTTTTTTTCTTTTTTGGTGGATTTTTATTTTATTTTATTGATTCAACCATTTTTTTCCTACTAATGGTTTTTTATTCAATTTTTATTGTTGATTTAATTCTCACATCACATGTGTTTATCTTTTTGGTATTTGCATCGACTATTATGCATATTTAGGTAGTTTGGTATTCTAATTTCCGATTACAAGTTATTTTTCTTATCCCATTGGTTTGTTTTGATTTGGGCTTATAATTAGTTGTTTTACAAGTTAGAATTTGATTTTTTTTATCATGATCAATTTAGATGTTAAACTATATGAGACTTTACTAATTTTTTGTTTATTATTTAACCCTTTGGGGTGGACAAAGTACTCTTAATAGTTGTATAAGAAGTATTCTATAATGCAATTTATTTAGAGAGAAGCAAAGGTTTTCAAACAAAAATAATCGGGTGGGTGATATATTTTATCTTTTGCAATTGTATTTTAATTATTATTATTATTTTATAACAATACATATATAGAAATTTAATTCTTAGATTTTGCAAATAATTGTTTATCTGGTAATATGTTTTGGGTGGACGAAATTGCAATTTCAACAAAGAAAATAACCTTAATAGATTATCAACAACAAATTGTTTTGCTAATTGGTTCAATTAATCATTGTTAAGTTTTGTTAATTTTTTAGTTATGTTTTTCTGTGTTTGGATTGTAGGGTAGAAAAAATAGAGTTGTAGAAAGTTTGTTTAAAAATAAAAGAAAATTTTCCAAATTTTATATTCTTTTTAATGATTCACAAAATGTTATAAATAACTTTTATTAAAAAATGAATATTTTTGTTAACTTACCTTTGGAATTTTTGAGAATTTTTTTTTTTGTTTTCATTTTGATACTACAAAATTTATATTTATGATTTATGATTGTTCCAATAATGAATAAAAATATGAATGTTCAAATTTATATTTATGACTATGATTGTTCCTATATTACATTTATGATTGTTCCTATAATAAATAAAAAAAATTATTATGAAATACATTATTATTTATTAAATTAATACAAATTGTAAAAAATAAATTCAATGAGACCATCTTAAAAAATTCATCACACGCAACACACAGGTTCGCAGCTAGTAATAATAATAACCATAAGCAGTACATGTTTTCTATATAAATACTATACATTAATTTCCAAAAATTAGATAGGACTTCCTAAAAGGAAAAAAAGAGTAGGAAAATAATTTTTGAACATTATTAGGATACATTTGTTAGTTAAAATCATATATCATATTATTTGCTTTCAACCCATTTACTAAATGTTCAGTACTTATTGAAAGGGTGCTTGGTTGCTCGACCTCGGAAGACTGTCTTTGGGATTTGGATATGGACTGACTTGTTCCGTGGTAACTTTTGTAAAAATTTGGATTTCAAAATGCATTAACTTAAAAAGTGCATATGATAGATAATGGGATTTGAATTCCATTGCTGAACAGGCACCTACTTACCTATCAGAAATTACACCCAAGAATCTTAGGGGAGGAATTACGTCAGTCTATATGGTAAAATTATCCTTAAATTACAATATGTCAGCTTCAATGTGTACTTTTGCCTTATGTGGCTCCTTATTGTCTGTTACACAGGCAATGATACCTGTTAGTTTATCAGTTGCATATCTGATTGGTTCTGTCATCAGCTGGCGTAACTTGGCTCTAATAGGTTGTGAACGGTTTAGACCCCTTAAACTATAACCAAATTGCGTAGCCTAGATTAATTAGCCAAGTTGTTACTTAGTCAAATTAAGCAATTCTAGGTTAAAACAATCACAAAATCATATCAAGCATATAAAGCAGCGGAAAATAAATAACACAATGATATGATCACCCAGGAAACCACACAGAAAAACCTGGGGAGGATTTTACCCACCGATCCTCAAGGCAAAACGGAATCCACTAAGAAAGAATTGAAGTTCTTACAAAAGGACTTACAAGCTCCCCGCTTGACTTCCTAATGCTACCCACCAGTAAAACTTCCTGACACGACCACGCGCAGGCTCCGGGTCCACGGACTACTTCTTTCTTTGAATTCTCCTTCAAGTACAAGCTCCCCGCTTGTGTTTCTTTAAGCTCCAATGGCAGCAACCAAGTTGATCATCAAGATGTTGATGTGATCTCAATCTTGAAAATCCTAAGCTTTGTGTAAAGGAAAGCTCCTCTAGATCTCACAAGAGATTTACACAAAACCGCAATGTATGAACAACAATACAACTTGTGCAACTCTGAAAAACGTGGCTAGGGTTTGCCTTATATACCTAGGGCAAAAACATAAAACCCTAAACGTTTAAAGAGCTAGGGCTGAGTTGGAAATTCTGCAGAAAAAACATTCTGGCCGACTTTCGATCGATCGAGTCTAACTTTCGATCGATCGAGCCAGGCCGAAAGTAACTAATACTTCTGCAGCCACTCGATTCCAACTTTACAATATTAAACCAACTTTGAGCAAGCATAAACAAGAGTAAGTACATTGTTTTGATCATGGTTTGCCAACATTACAAATTAGAGTTCTAAATACATAAAATCCTAAGACCTTAGAACCTAACAAACTCCCCTATTGGCAATCCGTGACAAAACACAAATCAAAAGCTCAAAGTTTACAAGTAAAAAGCCCTTTACAAAATAATGCTCATAAACTAAAGTTCAACCTAACTACTATCCATCGGTTGCAAGTGTAGACAGCAGCTTTGTTGAATCAACCTGTATATTCCTGAAATACTCAACAAACACATAAACGCATGTGTGGCAGAAAATAGTATATAAACAGGTATAATATTCTTGTAAGATTCACACAAAATAAAGATATATATCAATGAATCAACTCATAAATATAAATCAATAAGCAGTGAATCATAAGACAACAAGAATCAAAAGAAAACATGTATATCAATATATCAATCAATGTTACTCCCCCTAACATGAATATCCCAAAAATGATATACAAAGTGAAGCACCTAGATACAATCTAAATAAACTCCACAAAAATATCCCATGCCAATAAAAAATATCTCCCACTAACAAAAAATCTCCCCTTATCAACAAAATCTCCTCTACAAGTCAAAACTCTACTCCCCCTTTTTGTGACGAAATGCCAAAGGGCATCATAGACCATCATCAAAAGGAGGTGGTGAGGAAGAACGAAGATGCGCCAAATCCGCTCTCAGAGCTCGAATCTCGTCGAACAGATCCACCAAAAGCTGACCATGAGCCGCCTGAACGGTCATGACAGTCTCCAAGGTACGACGAACATCGAAGTCAGCCGCAGGAGGTGGAGGAACAGCAGCAGCACCTACAGGATCTGGAACAGCCTCACCAGCAGGACCTGTAGAAGAAGAAGGAGGAGGAGGAGCGCTACTAGAGGGCTCAGACCTAGGGTGTTTAGAACCAACTCGAAGATGAGCGGCTCTCTGTCTAAGAAAAGACGCACCTATAGGACCGATAACATGTACAGGCTCAGAAGCAGGGAAATCCTCTAAACCTAGATAAAGTAAAATCCTATGAATGAAAATAGGATGGACAAGGGCATGTGCAGTAGATGAACTCCTATAAACTTCGTTCAAGGAACGAAGAAAAAGATGGGGAAAACTAATAGGAGCATCAGTAATAAGAGCGTATAAGAATACATACCTCTCAAGAGGAATGGTGTGCAGATGAGAAATGGGCCAGAGTGAGTGACAGGCTATCCTAAAGAATAGATAGGTAGTCTCAGGAAGCTCAGCGGTGGTGATCCTAGGATCAGAACCCCACTGGATAGATGACCCAGTGATATAAGACATGACATCACTCAACTCGGGTAACTCATCATAGGGATAGACAGGATCCCTAACCAACGATACCTCAAGAGCATCGGCCACTACCTGAGGATTAATGGTGTACTCTACACCTCGTATCCAACTCCTAACAAGAGTGTTGGAATCATAGATGTGGACAGAAAGGTTCGAGAAGAACTCTCTAATCAAGGTAGCCGGAGGTGGAGGGTCAGACACAGCTAACAAAGGCAACCAACCTCTACGCTCAAAATTTGCCCTAATGGCAGGATCTAACTCATCTAACAGAACAGAACGCTCAGCCCAAACCTTTCTCTTAAGGTTTAAAGTCTCAAAGATTTCTTGGTTTTTCTCTCGGGAGAACCTCTCACTATCAAAGGTAGGTGAGGGTGGAGTAGGAGTGGGGATAGTCCTACGAGCTCTAGTCTTCCTAGGCATGGTGCTAAGGAAAGGGACAGAGACACAAAGAGAAAACCAAAAAGAACAGAAAATAAAACCAAGGGCAGACTGCAAGTTAGCACAAAAAATATAGAATAAAAATCTATATGATGCATGAACATTAACAATGTTATGATGCATGAACTAATGCAGTAACCAGGATTAAATTAAGTTGAATTTCACAAAATTGGCTTGAACATAGAGTTTCTTAACAAAAACCCTAAAAATTTGAGAACCACTTGAAAATTTTTGTATCAAATTGATGTATCAATCATTACACACCATTGGAAACAGTTTATAATAACCAATTACATCAATTACTCAAGCCAATTTCATCAATTAATCCCAATTTCACAAAAAGCCCCAATTCGGATCAAGTATAAACCCTAGAAATTTCAATTGTTCACAAAACCCAAAATTGATCAAATTAAACTATCAAGAACATGTCTATAGGGTGTCCCCATCAAAACCCATTGATCAATTGCAAACAATTTGGTCCGAAACAACACAAATCCCAAAAAGAAAAGTTCCAAAAATCTCCTCTAAAATGCATGAAAAATGCATGAAATTATGAAAATAAAAGCAAAAGGAAGGGTAAAAAGGACATACCAGCTTGAGGAGAGAGAGATTGTGCAAAAATTTCGGAAGAAAACGACAAAAAATAGGATCTTTTGGTCTTTGCCTCGTCGGAGAGAGAAAAGTTTTGAAAATTTTTGAAATAGTTCTTTGAAAAGTTAGATTTCAACCTTTTTTAAAAAGTTTCTCCACGATCTTTGATCTATCGAAAATTACATTCGATCGATCGAATGTGACAGCCATTTTAGCACATTTTGAGGCACTTTTTCGATCGATCGAAAATCAAGTTGGATCGATCGAAATGGGCAGACTCTCACTAACTTTTGAGAAAAAACACAAGGTTTTGAAAATTAACAAGCACTTTTTGAAAACACTCCTCAAAGCATTGAAATAGAAGAACTAAATGCATGAGTATGAGATGAAATGAAATGCTTTTTCAAAAACCCAAATTTTAAACCCAATTTTCTCACAAACAATTTGCAATCATTCTTCCATTTAATTTTCTCAAGCAACAAATATGTTGTGCACAAAACTCAAGATATTTTCAAACTTAGTTGGTCAGACCAAGAACACACACACTAGCATGTACAGTGTTTAACAAAGAGTAACTTGTGTAGTGTGTGAAACTAGCAAAGACTTGAGATACATGTGAGGTGATATGTGAATAGCAATCAAACACAAAGTCTACACAATTCATCACGTAGAAATTAAAAGAGACTATCACCTAAAGAGTTACATCCTATAACTCCCACATCTCCTAGATCAAAAGCTTGCAATCATGTAAGTTTCTTTCTTTTTGCCTCTTATTTATATATGAAATGGCATTCAGCCTAATAGTACACACCGGTTTGAATTAAGTGAATTGGCATCAAGCCTAATAGTACACACCAGTTTTAATTTATTTTGAGGCTACACCTTATGTTCTTTTTGTGCATGTGCTACACTTTCTCGAGCACTAAATCTTATGATATGCACTAAGGTGTTCATGATTGGCTAGTGAACAGTGGTAAGATGGTTATTTATGCCTTTCTCAAAAGGATCAAGTCCGACAGTCAAAAACAAGTGATTTCATAATTAAGGCAGAGTGATTAAGAACCACACACATCTTTCCCACACAACATGCACTACAAAGTTTCAACTAGTCAAGTGCAATAAATAAGCTCATCAAAGTTAAACACGGTACACAAGACATGACATGTGTAAAAAGAATGACCAACCTTGTTTTCAAAAAATCAAGAAAAATTGTGTTCAACAAAGATTTTGCTTTCCCATTTCTTTTCTTTTTATTTTTTATTTTTTTATTATTATTTATAAGAGAAAAACAATTAAATCCTAGAATGAAATGCATGTATGTAATGCAATGCAAGTGCTAGAACAAAAGAAAAACACAAAAACCAAAGAACAATGGTCACCACAGAATAGGGCAATGAAGCATAAGGACCATGTCAGAAAGACTCAGTTAGTTCAAGTCTTTTTCATCCAAAACTTTTTAGATGCACCCCGAGCATTGGAGTTCTTATTCACATTAGAGTGATTCCCAACTCCAGAATTAGAATAAAGGTTTAACGCCTTTACCAATTCACCAATTAGTGCCATAGGATCTTATGCTTGAGGCACAGGCACTTTTGGTCTTTTTGCTCTCTTATCAGCTTGAAGCTTGTAACAGTTAGGACGGATATGTCCAGACTTACCACAATAATGACAAACCCAAGCAGGTTTACCATGCATCTTGTCCTTAGGTTTGGTAGGCTCCTTAGGTTTGGATTCTCTTAAGTCTACCCTAATCTTCTTAGGTGGTGAAACTTCTACAGGTTTAACAACCTCACTCACAGGGGGTTTAATAGTTTCACTCACAACCTTACTCACAAGAGGTTCAGAAGAAGAAGAAGAAGGAACAAAGACAGTGGAATGGGGTCCAGAATCAAAGATGCTTTCAACATATCCTAACCCAGCTTTATCAGAGGGATACTTTTGAACATTCAGCATGTGATCAAGTTTAGAACTAGCAGATCTAGCTACAGATAAATCATGTTCCAAAGTTCTAACTTTATCAAGCAAAAGCATGTTTTCAGATTTAACATTATTCAAAAGTTCATTAGCATCAAATAATTTTACAAGCAAATTTTTCTTTTCAAGCTCAAGAGCATCAATTTTCTTCAGGCCTAGATTAACTTTCATAGCATCCTTTGCAGCAATTTTGTAAAGTTTGTTGTAGGCCTCTTGAAGATCTGCATCTTCAGAGAGTTCCCCATCAGCAGGGTTCTCCTCAGCAGATATGCTTTCATCTACTACAGCAGTAGCAGTGAAGGCAATGAAGTTTCCATCCTCGTCACAACCGGACTCATCATCAGAAACCTCATTATCACTAAGGGTTACAGCCATAGCTTTACCCTTATTTCTCAAGAAAGTATGACATTCAGATTTGACATGACCATACCCTTGACAACCAAAACACTGAGGACCCAAAGAGTTATTAGAAGATTGACCTACTTGTTCTCTAGGTTTTTCAAAATTATTAACCTTATTGGGATCATTCTTCCTAAAGTTTCCAAGTTCAGCAGTGCTGGTGTTCCTTGCCTTTCTATTAGTGTTTCTGAGAAAATTTCTAAAGTTCTTGGCAAGGTAAGCTATCTCCATGGGAGAGAGCTCATCATCAAATCCACCAGCTTCAACATCATCAACAGACTTAAGTGCCATTGATTTGGATTTGATAGTCTTCGGTAAGTCAGACTCATAGGACTGAAGAGATCCTACAAGCTCATCCACAGGGATGGAGTCAACATCCTTACTCTTAGTAATGACTGTCACTTTGGGTCTAAAGTCTTCAGTTAAGGATCTAAGTATCTTCCTAACAATTTTAGGTTGATTATAGACTTCACCCAAATTATAAGCAGAATTAACAATGTCATTAAGTTTAGCATAAAACTCATCAAAGGTTTCATCATCAGACATTCTAATGTTTTCAAACCTAGAAGTTAATTGCTGCAGTTTGTTAATTTTAACAGCCTTTGTGCCTTCATGCACAGTTTGGAGGATTTTCCAAGCAGTATGAGCAACCTCAACATTAGAGATCCTCTTAAATTCCTCCATTGAAACAGCATTGAAGATGGCATTCATAGCTTTGCTATTGAAGCCTGCTGCTTCTTTTTCAGAAGTTTGCCACTCACTCACAGGAGTAGTGGGCTTTTCCCATCCGTATTCAACGGAATTCCACACCCTCTCATCAATGGATTTCAAGAATGCTTTCATCCTTACTTTCCAGTAAGCATAGTTGTTCCCATCAAAGTGAGGAGGAACAAATAGAGAGTGTCCATGCTCCATGACAACCGGGGTCAAGGATCAGCTCAAAGATGAAAATCTCATACAGAAGAGCAACCCGCTCTGATACCACTTGAACGGTTTAGACCCCTTAAACTATAACCAGATTGCGTAGCCTAGATTAATTAGCCAAGTTGTTACTTAGTCAAATTAAGCAATTCTAGGTTAAAACAATCACAAAATCATATCAAGCATATAAAGCAGCGGAAAATAAATAACACAATGATATGATCACCCAGGAAACCACACGGAAAAACCTGGGGAGGATTTTACCCACCAATCCTCAAGGCAAAACGGAATCCACTAAGAAAGAATTGAAGTTCTTACAAAAGGACTTACAAGCTCCCCGCTTGACTTCCTAATGCTACCCACCAGTAAAACTTCCTGACATGACCACGCGCAGGCTCCGAGTCCACGGACTACTTCTTTCTTTGAATTCTCCTTCAAGTACAAGCTCCCCGCTTGTGTTTCTTTAAGCTCCAATGGCAGCAACCAAGTTGATCATCAAGATGTTGATGTGATCTCAATCTTGAAAACCCTAAGCTTTGTGTAAAGGAAAGCTCCTCTAGATCTCACAAGAGATTTACACAAAACCGCAATGTATGAGCAACAATACAACTTGTGCAACTCTGAAAAACGTGGCTAGGGTTTGCCTTATATACCTAGGGTAAAAACATAAAACCCTAAACGTTTAAAGAGCTAGGGCTGAGTTGGAAATTCTGCAGAAAAAACATTCTGGCCGACTTTCGATCGATCGAGTCTAACTTTCGATCGATCGAGCCAGGCCGAAAGTAACTAATACTTCTGCAGCCACTCGATTCCAACTTTACAATATTAAACCAACTTTGAGCAAGCATAAACAAGAGTAAGTACATTGTTTTGATCATGGTTTGCTAACATTACAAATTAGAGTTCTAAATACATAAAATCCTAAGAACTTAGAACCTAACAGGTTGCTTCTTCCACCTTCTGTTATATTATATTTCAACAGTATAGTTTCATAATGGTTATGATTTTTTTTTTTTTTTTTTAGGAGCTATTCCATGTCTGTTACTACTTTTTGGTCTATTCTTCATTCCAGAGTCCCCTAGATGGCTGGTGAGTGCAATTCAAAAATCTGTTGATGTGTAAATGTTGTTCACATACATGGTGCATTAAGAGGAGAAAGAAAAACAGTGAATTCTAATTCTTATTTATTTTTATTATTATTATTATTATTTTTTTTTATCTAGGGAAAATTGAGTTATAATATGTTCACATCAAATTCAATAAACCTCTTGCAAGTTAAGAATATGTTCCTACGAATGGGCTCCAAATATTTAGCTACTTGTCTGCAAGCAAAGATTGGCCGAGAAAAAGAATTTGAAGCTGCACTACAACGCCTTAGGGGAAAGAATGTCAATATTTCTGAAGAGGCTGCTGATATCAAAGTAACACAGTAAATTAATATTTTTGTAAGAAAGGAATATTTTTAACTCTATAACTTTAGATTTGAAGAAAGAAAATGAGAAAAGGTTTTATTGTTTGACAGGATTATACTGAAAACATCCTGAGGATCCCAGAAGAAAAAATCCTTGACTTGTTTCAGCAGAAATATGCTCATTTACTCATTGTGAGCAGTAAACAGTAGTCTCAAGTTTCAGCATTTCTGCCACATGGATTTGTGATCTATTTATATGTTTCAAACTTGATATAGGTTGGAATTGGACTGATGGTACTGCAACAATTTGGAGGGAATAATGGATATGCATATTATATGAATGAAATTTTTGAACTGGCTGGTAAAAATGTGACTATAATGATGCTTTTGATGGGATATATGAAAGGCAATGAATTGAAATTTAATTATAAAATTATGGGTTTATGATAGGTGTGCCAAGTATTACTGGGTTTATAGTGGTATCCATTCCTGAGGTAGTTCTGAATATTTTAGGTGCAATTAAAATGTTGTGATCCCCTTTAGTGCATATCCAAATAGTGCAGATTTTCTGTGCAGATTCCGGCAATCGCTTTGGGATCAATCTTGATAGAAAAATTTGGAAGGTGGATATTATTGATGGTTAGATCACAAAAGATTGCTCAAAGTTTAGAACATAGTTGATCAAAGAGTTAATTCTAAACTTTGCAATTTCATATGCAGGTTTCTGTTTTTCATATGCAGGTTTCTGTTACCGTGGAATGCTTAGGTTGCTTTCTTATTGGACTATCATTCCTATTGCAGGTTCTTTTAGCATAGAATTTTAATTCATCTGTACCTTTTTTTAGGGGGAAGGTTTGTTCTTAGTGTGGTGTCTACATTTGATGAGTTTGTAATTATAGATTTTATGCTTCCATGAGCAGAACCTTAACTGGTACGTGGATGGAAGCCACTCCTACTTTGATGCTTTCAGGCATAGTGGTAATGCACTTGTAATTACAAACTTCCTATTCTTTTTCTACCTATAGAATATAGATATAGAAGAAAATTCAATCAATAATTAATTCTTTTTCCACTATTGTATTGAGCTTGAAAGGATTTCATTCAATTTCATTAAACTACTTGGTTTATTAAACCTTCTTCTTTTCCCCCTTTCTTATCACCTTTGATTTTCCTGCTATTTCTGTTCTGATTAATTGAACTACTTGGTTTCTGAATTAAGGTTTTTGGGGTATCCTATTCATTGGGTATTGGATCAATACCGTGGATTATAATATCAGAGGTAAGAACCTTTTTGAGTGATAACTCTATAGCTTGCATGAAACTTTATCCACAGTTGTAACACATATATCAATTAGAGTGTAGCACCGGTAAAATGATTTCTTTTTCTCCCTTTCAGATATTTCCTATTGTAAGAAATAGAGAATAGCAGCGGATATATAAACAAACGGTTCTTTCGGCATACCTCTCTTGGCCTAAGCCGATGATCGCACAGGAGCTTTGAGATTGTTCTACGTTGGCTAGAGCCAGCCTCCACACAGACCAGCTGTCCAAACACGTTTTGAATTCCAGTTTGAGCAACCCACGAACCAAAAACGTTCCTCCGACGGTGTCGCACACTGCTAGAGTGATGCAAACATAACCCACAACCTAAGAGCCTCACAACACTCTATAAACACTATGAGAAATGCAGAATTCGTCCACACTCCAATGGCTACCATTCTTGGTGTTTATATGCACACCACTCCATTAATATTGAGTGGGTTAGTGGACTTAGTGGGGTAGAGTAACAGTCCAATAATTACTTCTTAATTCTTAGGTGTTACAATCTGATTGAGGCAAATAGAGGGACATGTTCACATTGGGTGACTGTCCAAATTCTTTCAGTTTCTAACATCTCCCACTCATCCACTATGGGCATGGCCCTATTATGCATCTCTCAATGTGTTTCTCAGTGCGTTCATACTGGCAAATAGGTTGTACGACCGCCGAGCACACTTGAAAAACACATTTGGGAGCACTAAGCTAAATCTTATACCAAGACCAGCATAGCAACATCCCTAAAGTGTCTCGTTATGCCCTAGACATATATTAACACATCAAATCAAGCATCTCTAACCCCTCTTGAGTTTCATACTCAGACTTATGCTTGATCCATCATTACTATCTAAATGTACTCACGATTATTTCGCTACCATAAGCGCTATAATCTGTCAACAATGAGCACAAATATAAGGATGTGTTACAAAAATAGTCTTCCCTTTGCACTCATGTCCTTTAACTTTGGTCCAATCGCTTTCCCGACAATGTCCCTTTAGACCGAATCAAACATGGCCATAGGTAACATCCCAAAGTAGCAGACATCAAAACCTCAGCTTCAAGACATAGTCAAAAGTAATAAGGGCACAAGTAAGATCTTAATGAAAGATCCATGGGACTCACACGATGAAGAAGCAGGGATTTATTCTCTCACCTCCGCTTTTGGTCGAGCAAGCACATGTAGTATGAAATACATGCTACGGTGGAGTTCTCTTAAGTAAGAGCGTATGTCTTAACTCAATACACCGTACAAATCTTAGTCTAGACACTACTCAAGCGCCTAACTTGAGTCTTTTATTCGCTTGCCACCTCAGGCATCAAATACGGTCTCGCATCTAGCTAACCACAGGCTACATGGATCATGGGCTATCCATGTACAGTCTAATCAAGATAAATATATTATAGACCTCATCTTAGTCCCAACTAAGGTGACATCTGTTTGTGTCATCTATCTATATGTGCTACATAAGCATTGAATGACACAATTGTCTCATCTCTGCTCACTACTCAAGCGCCAAAGGCGATCGCTCGTGTGAGTGAGACAACCTAAGCCTGTCGACATACTTTTCATACCACAGAACTCATCATATGGTATATGTGTGTGTAAACATACATATTATTATTAACTGAATAACATCATATGTATTTAAAACAAAATATCCCAAAATAGTACAATAAATGGTAACTAAAAAACAACATATCATCATATTCTACGTAGCCCTAAACTCCTAACATGAGCCTAAAAGACATCCCTTCCTATAGGCTTTGTAAGAGGATCAGCAATCATTAGGCTTGTAGAAATGTGTTTTAGAACCACTTCATTGTGAGCAACCATGTCTCGAATGTAGTGTCAATGTGTTTGGTTCTACCATGATACTTAGAATCTTTAGCATAGGCAAATGCTGCCATGCTATCACAATGTACCATAATGGGATCCGAGGCATCCTTGACAACCTCAAGATTTTGAAAGAACCTCTTCAACCAAACTGCTTCCTGAACAGCTGCTAAACATGCTACATACTCTGCTTCCATAGTTGATAATGCTACACAGGGTTGTTTCTTGCTACTCCAAGTGATGGCGCCATTATTTAGCAAGAAAGCATATCCAGATGTTGATTTGCGTTCATCTAGGTCACTCCCCAATCAGCATCACTATAGCCAATCATACGCAAATCTGAACCCTGATAATAAAGGATGTAGTCCGCTGTCCCTTTAAGATATCTTAATATCCTCTTGACAGCTTTCCAATGAGCAAGTCCTGGATTAGACTGAAATCTGCTGACTAATCCAACAGCATAACATATATCGGGTCAAGTACACATCATTGCATACATCAAGCTTCCAACTGCATTAGCATAAGGAACACGAGCCATCTTTTCTTTTTCATCTTGAGTCTTAGGACACATATCAAGGCTTAAGCTCTCATTTTTGGCAACTGGAGTATCTATGGGTTTGCAATTATGCATTTGGAAACGCTCAAGAACTTTCTTAATGTAGGTTTGTTGTGATAAACCTAAAAGTTTCTTTGAGCGATCCCTAAGGATTTTAACCCCTAGAATATAATCTGCCTCACCCATGTCCTTCATCTCAAAGTTAGAGGACAACCACCCTTTTGTGGCGATAATCATCTCCATATCATTACCGGCCAATAATATGTCATCGACATACAATGACAAAATAATGAAACTTCCCTTGGATCGTTTTACATAGACACAGTGATCTTCTTCGATCATCGTAAACCCATTCGATAAAACAACTCAATGAAATCTTAAATACCACTGTCTAGATGACTGCTTTAAACCATATATGGATCGCTTAAGTTTGCACACTTTGTGCTCTTGACCTTTGGTCACAAAGCCAATAGGTTGATCCATATAGATTTCTTCATCTAGTTCTCCATTGAGAAAAGCTATCTTAACGTCCATTTGGTATAATTCCAAATTCAAGTTTGCAACAATGGCCAGAATGAGTCGAACAGAGGCAAACCTCACAACTGGAGAAAAGGTTTCCTCATAGTCAACACCCTCCTTTTGAGTGTATCCTTTTGCCACTAATCGAGCTTTATACCTTTCTATTGACCCATCCGCCTTGCGTTTGACTTTAAGAACCCATTTGTTCCCAATTGCTTTACGCCCTGACGGTAGGTCTACCAGATCCCAGACCTGATTAGTCCTCATAGACTCCATTTCATCATTCATTGCTTTCATCCACTCATCACTAACAGAAGATGAGAGAGCCTCTTGCACATTTCTTGGCTCATCATCATCCTGTGAAGCAATCATGAAAGCTTCCCCCTCAATCTCAAAACGACGACGAGGAATATTTCCACGGTTGCTTCTACATGGCTGAGGTTGTTGTGGACCAGCTTCTAGTGGTGTGCTCCCACTAGGTTGTGAGTCGCTCCCACTATCTTTAGGAGTTTTAGGAATTTCTTCCTTGTCCTCTACTAGTCTACTTGGGGCGCCTACCTCTTGATCCATCATTTCATAAAGAGTCAAGTTCTTTTCAACCTCACCTATGTTAGGAAATTCACTTTCAATGAAATCAACATCACGTGACTCCAATTCAGTTATACTTCCATCAGGTTGTTCACCTATCAACACATAACCTTTGGAATGCTCATAATACCTTATAAAGATACACTTCTTTCCTCTAGGCCCCAACTTCCCATATCTATGAGAAGTATTGTGAACATAACCTATTGAACCCCATGGCCGCAAGTTATTCAAGTCAAGTTTCTTGCCGGTCCATAGTTCATAAGGTGTGGAAGATACTGATTTAGAGGGCACTCGGTTAAGTATATAGGCTGTAGTCAAAAGTGCATCCCCCCAATATGAAATTGGTAAGTTAGCTTGCGCCATCATTGACCTAACCATCTCTAGCAGTGTTCGATTTCTCCTTTCCGCCACACCATTTTGTTGCGGTGTATAAGGCATCGTTAATTGCCTTGCAATTCCCTTTTCATCACAGAGCTCCTTAAATTGCTCAGATAGATACTCACGCCCACGATCAGTTCTAAGAGCCTTAATGCTCTTGTCTAATTGATTCTCAACCAATATCATGTATCGTCTAAAGCAATCTAAAGCCTCAGACTTATGAGAAATCAAATAGACATGACCGTAACGTGTAAAGTCATCTATAAATGTGATGAAGTAGAAACTTCCATGCCTTGCCCTCACATTCATTGGACCACATATGTCAGAGTGGATTAGTTGCAATGGAAAAGATGCCCTTGTGGCTTTTCCAAATGGTTTTCTTTTTGACTTTCCTACAAGACAATGGTCACATGTGGACAAAGTGACCTTAGCGAGATTGCCCATAAGGCCTTCTCTAGCTAACCTAGTCATCCTCTCTTGCCCTATGTGACAAAGCCTAGCATGCCATATAATTGAATTATCAGAAGCATTATCAGATGAAGTCAAAAAAACTGAACAATCATTATTATAATATTCAATATCCAAGATTAAAAAACCATTTGAAATAAAACCACGACCATAATAAACTGTTCCCAAATGCAATAAAACATAATTATTCTCAAAAATAAACCGGAAACCAAGTCTTAACAAAGTAACTACCGAAAGTAAGTTCCTCCGGATCTCTGGAGCATACAACACGTCATGGAGCAACAGAGTGCGACCACCTCGCAATTCTAGCTTGTAAGTACCAATTCCAAGTACCTCCACGCTAGCTCCGTTTCCCACCTTGATGTCTCTACACCCAACAGGAATCCGGCGGTACTCCACAAATCCCGCTCTATCTCTCGCTACATGTTCTGTTGCTGCTGAGTCTACAGTCCACATAGGAGCAGAATTAGCAACAAGGACATGACTAGTTACAAAAACATGGTGAGATATAGGATTAGTTGTTACCTTTTTTGGCTCAGTGCATTCATGAGCAAAATGTCCTTTCTTTCCGCAATTATAACAAGTCAACTTAGACTTGTCCTTCTTTGCGCGCTTTCCTCTAGTATTGCACTTGACAAACTTAGCCTTCTTAGGCGGTGGCCCATTAGGTCTCTCTTGTCCAGGAGCGTAATCAGGTTGCTTGCGTTTAGGCCTAGATGCCTTACGCGAGCTAGTCTCAGCCATGTGCACAGAACTAATCGGCTTGGCTGCTTCAAGGTGCTCAGCTTCAAGTTCCAAGTGACGAGCCACATCATCAAATGTTTTGATGTTCTCATTATGTGTCAAGTTTTGACACATCGTCTCCCATGAACTTGGTAGTGAACGAATCACTGCCTGGACTTGTTGTTCATCAGTAAGATTGTTTCCAGCAGATTTGAGCTCTCGAATCATGGAGGACATCGCCCTAAGATGTTGCTTCATCATATGTTCAGAGCGCATCTTATATGAATCAAATTTCATTGTTAAGCCACGCAGTCTAGTGGCTGATGTCCCTCCATATCTTAGTTTTAGAGCTTTCCACATGTCTTGTGCAGTTGTATATTGCTCAAACTCACCAATCAAGTCATTGTGCATACTGCTTAACATTGTAAAGCGCGCACACAAATCCTTCTTGCGCCAGCTTTCATAGGCAGCAAGATCACGTAGGTGTTGCTCAGTGCTTCCCTCATTGGGTTTACTCAACGAATGAGTTAGAGTCTCTAGGACTTCTTGCTCATTCAACACATACTGGATTTTGCGGTGCCAAATATTGTAATTTTCACCATCCAATTTCTCTCCTTTATTGAGATCAGCAACTATACCTTTAGAAGCCATTTCACTACAAAATTTCATAAATGGGACATTACACACACATTTCAGGAATTTTGATGTTCGATCTAAAATAAACTTAGATAATCAACACACGTCGCAAGATCGAAAATTTGCTAAGCTTCCTAATCATCTCTTGCGCCACTAGTGTTTATTACTAAGCTTAATTTTAATCTATTCATGCAAAATTATGTATGGGAGATAACGCAACTCAACCATACTCCCATTATTCCATATTTCAATTCTAAACATATTTACAAAATATATGTATTGAAAATATTTCACCAATATTATCAATTAACTATTAAGCCAAACATGCTTTTAAAATTTAAACTCATGAGAACAATTCATATAGGCATTTCATTATTTCACTAAGAAATTATTATTTCTTTGTCTCGTTAAATATAATATTTAACATTGTGTAAATATATATATATATATATATATATATATATATATTTAATTTCACTAAGAAATAATAATGGAATTAAATAATTTGCAAAATTAAATAAAATTCCATATCATTTACACATATGCCTTTTACGTTTCAAAAGTAAATGCTAAGTTGAATTGTACGTTTCACTCAAAGAAACTCAATTATCAATTGGTTTGATACCGATAAAATAGAAAAAAATCTCACAAAAAAAACAAGATCCTAAACATGATAGATAGGCTGACTTTACGGTGCATGCTAGCAGAGCAAAAAAAAAAAATAATAATAATAATACAAATATGTGTTTAAGAAGCATTGTGGGACCTCCTTCTTCTTTAGTATTATTATTATTATTATATATATATATATATATTTTTTTTATCACTCCAGCCCCTTTTGGCAAGTGAAGCACGTGATGCAGGTTGCCTTTCTTTTTCTTTTCTTTTTTTTTATTCTTTTATTTTATTTTTTATTTTTTATTTACTATCACTCTTAGGCCACGTGATATGCAGGTTGTCTTCAACCTTGCTCTTTTCATTTCTTTCAGCCAAAGACCGAGCTTCAGACATGAAATTCAAAATTTCATATCTTCTTCATTTCAAATCCATTTTTAACGTACCATATACCAATTTAAAGCTTATGACATATAGATTCATAATATCAAAACATATTTTGTAAACAGAAATCATATAAGAGCAGTTTTGTTCTTAAAGTTTCGGTGTTCTAAGTTTTGTTAAGCTAAATCTCATGGCACACTTAGAGATTTGCTACAAAACTTAAGGTAGATATTAATACATGTAATACAAACAACATATATTAATTTGGAGGCACGAAATGCTCAGAATCAAAACTTGCCATTGAAGGCCATGTGAGGTGCAAAGAAATTCATAGCATACCACAGAAGCATAAAACGCATTAAGAACAAATCATGTATGCCTATGACATCGAGAACAACCTATAATCGCTCTGATACCAATGTAAGAAATAGAGAATAGCAGCGGATATATAAACAAACGGTTCTTTCGGCATACCTCTCTTGGCCTAAGCCGATGATCGCACAGGAGCTTTGAGATTGTTCTACGTTGTCTAGAGCCAGCCTCCACACAGACCAGCTGTCCAAACACGTTTTGAATTCCAGTTTGAGCAACCCACGAACCAAAAACGTTCCTCCGACGGTGTTGCACACTACTAGAGTGATGCAAACATAACCCACAACCTAAGAGCCTCACAACACTCTATAAACACTATGAGAAATGCAGAATTCGTCCACACTCCAATGGCTACCATTCTTGGTGTTTATATGCACACCACTCCATTAATATTGAGTGGGTTAGTGGACTTAGTGGGGTAGAGTAACAGTCCAATAATTACTTCTTAATTCTTGGGTGTTACAATCTGATTGAGGCAAATAAAGGGACATGTTCACATTGGGTGACTGTCCAAATTCTTTCAGTTTCTAACACCTATAAATATAAAGGGTTCAGCTGGAAGCATTTGCAACGCAGTCAATTGGTTTTGCACTTGGCTTGTTTCATTCACATTTAACTTTCTAGTAGAATGGAGCCCAGCAGGTGATGCCTCCTTGTCCCTCATTTTTCTTTATTAATTTTCGTCATTCTCTTATGTTTAAGATTGTTTACACTGTCTCTCTCCACGGTATTCTTGTGAATACTGATGATTGTTTTATGCATGCTATTTCAGGAACATTTTTCATATACGGAAGCATGTCGTGTTTGGGTGTTCTGTTCATTGCAAAACTGGTACCTGAGACTAAAGGGCGAACTCTAGAAGAAATACAAGCATCACTCACTCATATTCTGCAATAAGAATCACCAAGCGGCAAGCATGGAAAGTGATACTAGTTACCCTAGTGACATGTATGAAGCACACTAATCTGCCTGCATCAAAGAATCCAATCACAAATTCAAGATTAAGAAGAAATATTGTAATAATATTTTTAATGAAAGATTAGGTTCGTGTGAGCCCTTTCTAATGCAGGCATTTGGTTATGAACATGGTGCGCTGTGAGTGGCATTTCAGCATACGACTTGCTTTATTTATTTATTTATTTATTTATTTTATCCATTCTTTTCCTAAGTAACTCAATAAAGAAAGAGAGGACTTAATAATGCCTATCAAGTCTTAAGAGTATAAGTCTAGCTCCTAGAATAGCTTATGTTGGGATTTAAATTGGTAGATACCAAGACAAGGTAATCTGGAATGGGTCTGCATTACTTGATCATTCTGTGGAACAAAAAAATTAATCATAAATTTAGAAAGTAAAGATTATTGCTTGTGCGAGAACAAGCCCAAGCAAGCAAGCCAATCGGCCATGAAGAGTATCCAGATGCTCAGAGATATTGCTTGTAGCCTGTCTTTGGCCAGCTCAAGCAACAAAATAAGGCGCCCTTGAGAGAGACATTAAAGCCCACTCAAGCAAGCCATTCTGAGCTTGTTTTGTTAGGAAAAGCCACCCACTTTTTGGTGAGGCCAAAGGGCAAAAATGGCCAAATACCACAATTTTTAGAAATTTGTAACAAAAAAACACTGTTTCGAAATTGCATAGGGAAATACCACTTTTCTAGAACTCGAGTTTATGAAACTCGAGTTCCTCATTAGTTTTGCCACCGTGGCACTACTAAGCTGGAAATTGAGCGATTAAAACAAATAATGTGGTACTTAAGCTTGGTAAACTCGAGTACCATGCAACACAATACTTGAGTATCCTAGGCTCGAGTACCTTTTATAAATAAAATGCAGATTATTTTATTTCTACGGTACTCGATCTTACCAAGTTTGAGTACCTTGTAAATATATATATATATATATATATATATATATTTGTTTGGGGATAGTCGACAAATAAACATAAACATAAAAATAAGTAGCTTTTTTTATGTTTTTATTTATTTAAATAGAAGCATTGTAAAATATAGAGATTTTAATTTCAAAATATGAATTTAATTTCTGCATTAATTAAAATTGTTCATTGTTTTCTGGATAAACTATTTCTACGATTTTGCATAAAATTATTTTCTGTTTAGCATTATTTAAAAAATTGTTCACTCTCTTTTCTGCATAAAACTATTTAAAAAATTGTTCACTGTTTTCTCATAAAACACCTAGTGAAATCGTGTTTTCTAAATTTAAACACCAAATCTAAATGCTTTTTCATGTTTGAATTTCACAATAATCGAATATATATTTCTGCATTGATAAAATTTGTTTCTACATTAATAAAATTTGCTCTCTGCACATCATGTTTACTGTATATTCAAATCTGCTTATTGCATTCATAAAATATGTTTTTTGCATTAATTAAAATTGTTCACTATTTTCTCATAAAAATTGTTCATTGTTTTCTGCATAAACTATTTCTAACATTCTGCATAAAATTATTTTCTGTTTAGCATTATTTAAAAAATTGTACACTCTCTTTTATGCGTAAATTATTCTCTATTCACTGTTTAAAAAATTGTTCACTGTTTTCTCATAAAACACCTAGTGAAATCATGTTTTCTAAATTTAAACACCAAATCTAAATGCTTTTTCATGTTTGAATTTCATAATAATCGAATCTATTTCTCTGCATTGATAAAATCTATTTTTACATTAATAAAATTTGCATGCTGCACATCATGTTTATTGTACAGAGAGAAAATTTTATTAATATAGAAACCGATTTTATCAATGCAGAAAAATATATTCGATTATTATGAAATTCAAACATGAAAAAGCATTCAGATTTGACGTTTAAATTTAGAAAACATGATTTCATTAGGTGTTTTATGAGAAAACAATGAACAATTTTTTAAACAGTGAATAGAGAATAATTTGCGCATAAAAGAGAGTGAACAATTTTTTAAATAATGCTAAACATAAAATAATTTTATGCAGAATGTTAGAAATAGTTTATGCAGAAAACAGTGAACAATTTTTATGAGAAAATAGTGAATAATTTTAATTAATGTAGAAATTAAATTCATATTTTGAAATTAAAATCTCTATATTTTACAATGCTTCTATTTAAATAAATAAAAAAATAAAAAAGCTACTTATTTTTATGTTTATGTTTATTTGTCGATTATCCCCAATATATATATATATATATATATATATTTACAAGGTACTCGAGCTTGGTAAGATCGAGTACCGTAGAAATAAAATAAGCTTGGGATACTCGAGTATTGTGTTGCATGGTACTCAAGTTTACCAAGCTTGAGTACCACATTATTTTTTTTAATCACCCAATTTCTAGCTCAGCAGTGCCACGGTGGCAAAATGTATTTCCCTATATAGTTCTGAAACAGTGTTTTTTAGCTATTAATTTCTAAAAATTGTGGTATTTGGCCATTTTCACCAAGGCCAAAGTCTCCCCCAGCCCCAATATTATTAGCCAAATGTGAATTTACCAACAAAAAGGTAATGGAAGTTAACCATAACAAGTACCAAGGCTAAGCTAGCAACATACTAATATGGAATTTAAGAAGGTGTTTGGATTGGGTGAAAACTAAGTTATATAACAAAGTTTTCATCACCCATAATCCAAAACACATGGAACCCATGAAGGAAATGTTATTTGGCAAAATTTCTTAGTCTTGTTCTCATCACTCAAAACTAAAAAAATTGAGTTTGTGTAATGAAAACTAGAAATACATTTTTGTTGTTTCCGGATTATGGAAACAAAAATACAATGGCAATGTAGTAATTTTGCTCAACTAGTGGGTCCCACCCACATGTAAAGTCACCATTAATGGCAGCTCACCAATGGCTAAATGCTGTTCACATACTAGCTTTTACTGGTTGCAAACCCGCGCGTTGCGCGTGGTAATTTTTATAGTAAAATGAAATGCTTTGCTAAAATAGTCCTCATATTATTGGTAGGGTGTTCATGTTATCCACTGGTTATTTCAAATGATCTTTTACTACTTAAGCTGCATTATATATGTAAAAACAATATATTGTAGGATTCATGATGATAGAAGGTATTGTCTTGGAATTAGATGTGGAAAGGATACAACTTTACTTGGCCTGTAGTCAGCCTAGAGCTGATCAACCGTCTTCCCAAGTTAGTAAAATTTAATTAACTTAAAATTAGATAGAAATGATTTTATAAATTTGAAGTTGAATGTTCAAAATGTGTGTAAAACACCCTTGAACGTTTAAACCCCAAATTATAAATTATCAATTCAAGCTTATTATCAAACAATTAATGTGCGGAACATGAACATAAGCTAAACACAGAATTGATAAAAAATCTAAGCCAAATAAAATCACATCCATAGTAGAAAATAAAAGGCAAAGATTAAGGGAAAAGAGATGCAAACACAAGGACAATACTCGATGTGTTATCGAAGAGAAAACCGAAGCCCTTGGCGTAAAACCTCTTCGCCGCCCTCCAAGCAGTTAATAATCCACTAGAAAATGTAGTTGGGATACATGAACAAAATAGACCCTCAAAGCCTAATCTATCCAGTGTACCTAAGCCCTCCAAGCTTCTTGCTCCAACAAGGTTGCGCTGAACCTTTTTCTTTTCTAGCTTATCGGATTCTGCTATAGCCCATAACATTAACCAATATAAATTGGTCCCTTCCGAACTGCTTCCTAAAGCACCAAATAAACATTCTCACAGATATGGGTATGGTGAGAAAATGATTTGGTTAAGAACCTCTCAAGAATGTATCAATGGAGAGAAAGAGAGTAAAGGAATTTGAAGAGTCTCTTAGGTGAAGATTGTGGATGAATCAATCTTGTTTTTCTCTAGAGTTTCTCTCTCAAAATTCTCTCTAAAAGCTCTCTACATTTCGTGGGTATAAGGGTCTATATATAGTGGTGTGTGTTTGGAATGCGAAGAGTCAGTTTTTCCCAAATAGGGTGGTCTGGCGACTTGGCCTTGCGACTGGACTGAGTCGTGAGTTCAAGCCACGAGCTAACGGCCTGGCCAGCCTAGCACTTTTGTCCTGTAGTGCAACAGCTGGCGTGACTCTTCAGCTCCTCTGCATGCTTCACACGTGTGCTGCAGTTGGCGACTTAATAGTCGCGAGTCACCCGTGAGTCCTAGCCGCAAGTCTCTGCATCCTTGCACAATCTTGAGCATTTCTTCACACTCTCTCACGCACTACTCTTACATGATTCTCACCTAAATACAGGGTTTCTAAATGCTAAAATACAAGCAAATTTGGCACAAAATAAAGCCAATAAGATAGTTAATTAAATTCAACCTTACAGAAGTTAGCGTCATGCTAGGTGAAAACTTTAGAGGATTGTAATTAAGTTGTTGCAAGTCTTTTTAAATAAATATTAATACTAAAATAAAGATATATTCATTTAAAGATAGAGATTAGTATTATAAATAGGATGAGGAAATTTTATAAATAGGTGTCCATATCATTCAACAACAAGACCTTTTATGTGATATTTTTGCACCAGACATGTTTTTCAATAGAAAATATCTAATCTCTAAACATATTACAATTTCATCTAATAGTAATCTAAAAATTTGAACATCATGTGGTTCTAAAAATTTTGGTATTTTTACTGAATTATTTTACAATCTCATCTGATGGTTATCTCAAAATTTAAATATCATGTGGTTCTAAAGCATTTGGAAAAAATTTCATTTATAAAATTCCCCCATTTTCCCAACTTATTTGGGTTTTATATTCTTTTGTATCATAGGAATGTAATTCAGTAAAATTTCATATTGAAAGATAGACACCATACTGCTAACGTGACTCTATAGTACCTACCAACCATCATTTGCTAACGTCATTATAGTAAAAGATCATTTGAAATAACTGGTGGATAACATGAACACCCTACCAATTATATGAGGACTATTTTAGCAAAGCATTTCATTTTAGAGAGACTTGAAGAAATATTCCAGCTTGTGTGAACTTGCAATTTAATAACTAATCCATTATAATTTGGTAGAAACCAAAAGATAATATAAAAATTATTTTAGCACACCAAAAGATAATATAATCTCAATTCCATAATAGCCTTTTCATTAATTGAGAGTTGGACATACTTTACGAAACAATCTAGCTATTGAACTTGCAATTTAATACATAATCCGTAATCAACTACTACAAAATATGAACCACCTACACAACCAAAAAAAAATATAAAAAATATTTTAGCATAGCCTTTTCATTTTATTTATAATTAAAAGTTACAAATACTTGAAGAAACAATCCAACTTAAATACATGTAAATTAACAGGTAACCTGTGAGCAACTGGTGGTTAAAATAGTAATCAAAATGATGACAGGTGTCTTGAACGCCAAGACCTTCTATGTGATATTTTTGCACTAGTTATGGTTTTCAATAGAAAATATCTAATTTCTGAATATATTACAATCTTATCTGACTATTATCTCAAAATCTGAACATCATGTGGTTCTAAAGAATTTGAAATTTTTATTGAATTATTTTACAATCTTATCTGATAGTTATCTCAAAAATTGAATATCATGTGGTTCTAAAGTATTTGGAATATTTTTTATTTATAAAATTCCCCATTTTCCAACTTGTTTGGGTTCTATATTTGTAGAAACCAAAAGATAATATAAAAATTATTTTAGCACACCAAAAGATAACATCATTAATTGAGAGTTGGACATACTTTATGAAACAATCCAGCTGTTGAACTTGCAATTTAATATATAATCCGTAATCAATTGGTAGAAAATATGAACAACCAAAACAAAATATAAAAAATATCTTAGCATAGCCATTTCATTTTATAGCTGTTCAACTTGCAATTTAATAGATATTCCGTAATCAATTGCTAGAAAATATGAACAACCAACACAACCAAATAAAAATTTAAAAAATATTTTAGCATAGCCTTTTCATTTTATTTATGATTAAAAGTTGCAAATACTTGAAGAAATAATCCAGCTTAAAAACGTGTCAATTAATAGGTAACTTGTGAGCAACTGGTGATTAAAATAGTAATCAAAATGATGATATGTGTCCACATCATTCAACACCAAGACCTTTTATGTGATATTTTTGCACCAGTCATATTTTTCAATAGAAAATATCTAATCTCTAAACACATTACAATCTCATTTAGCGGTTATCTCAAAAACCGAACATCATTTGATTCTAAAGAATCTGGAATTTTTACTGAATTATTTTACAATCTCATCTGATGATTATCTCAAAATTTGAATATCATGTGGTTCTAAAGTATTTGGAAAATTTTTTGTTTATAAAATTCCCTCAAGATAATCCATTATAATTTGGTAGAAACCAAAAGATAATATAAAAATTATTTTTTACACCAAAAGATAATATAATCTCAATTCTATAATAACCTTTTCATTAATTGAGATATGGACATACTTTACTAAACAATCCAGCTGTTGAACTTGCAATTTAATAGATAATCCGTAATCAACTTGTACAAAATATGAACAATCTACACGACCAAAAGAAAATATAAAAAATATTTTAGCATAGCCTTTTCATTTTATTTATAATTAAAAGTTACAAATACTTGAAGAAACAATCCTGCTTTTGAACTGAACACCTTACACAACCAAAAGATAATATAAATTTATTCAAGCATACCAAAAGATAATATAAAAATATTTTAGCATAGCCTTTTTATTTTATTTATAATTGAGTGTTGGACATACCTAAAGAAACATTCTAACTTTATTTACAATGGAATTTCCTAGCAAAACAACTCATTCAACAATGTCCTTTTTTTTTTGGTTATTTTCTTTGGTTACATACACTATTCGGGAAATAGTGGAATTTTCCAACAAAGCAACTCATTAAACAATACACTGCATAAAAGTATAAGTAATATGTTCTGACTATGTGCAATTGTATCAAGCTCTGACTAGTCGCTTATTTGTTTTTTATCAAGATAGACTGCTACCTTTGCCTCCATAGTGGTAATAGCTCTAGATCTATCTATGACACTTGTGGACCAAGGAGGCACATGGTTGATGTACTTCAGTTATTTATTGTGTGTTACAAAAGAGAATCTACAAAATCATATCCCAAAAGGCATATAGGATACTATGGAAGGTGATGATGTGGCTCTTGCATCATAGTTTGCGGCAAGAGACAATGGTTTGGATGAAAGTTTACAAGTATAAATGTTGTATTGAGAAATTTTCTTCAGCTGCTACAATATTGCCTGATTTTGCACTACATGATTGTCACACTATTTTTGGCTTATCCCTACCTAGAACTTCCCCACACATTAACCTAACCAAATCAACAAATTAAGCTACAACCCAAGTCAAGTTAATAAAACCAACATACAGTTACTTAAAGCGGCTATACATTTAACTCTTAACAATAAACCGTATTTCATTCCAAAAAAAAACTACCTACCAAAGTAGGAAATGGTGTGCAATAGATTTTTTACATCTACAAAATTACTTTAATGGCTTTGTAAATACATTATCATAAAAGAAAATATCTTTTGAGACATGGTCCAGGCATTACAATCTAGTTAAACATGCTAAGCACCCACCAAATATGGGAATCGATGAAATCCACATCAATTAATTTTCTAATGCCAGCAACCACCAAGCTCTCTAAACAAGTTGGATATCCTACCAACGTTGTCACCTTCTGGAAAACTTCAATTAGTACCACCACACTGAAAACTTAGTTTTCATAATCGATGAAGCTGCTCATTAAATGAGACAGAAACTGTGAGGGTAAGGGTAATTCAAAACTTACAAACCAATGTTGAGTAGCCTACTTGTTTTCCTTGCATGCAACACCCCATAATTTTGATGCCAATTAAATTATTATACATAAATTATAAAGGAGACCTACAATTAAATGGATTAAATTGATTTGGGCCTAAGATATTAAAAATAAGATAAATACTATTGGAATATGAAGCCCTAATGAGGTGGCATAAGTAAATATATGGGCCTTGATAACCCGGGCCTTGATAAAGTTTCACGTGTTAATACATAAGAAAGTTCCTTTTTGTTTTCAGCCGCAACACATGATTGAGCTGTTTCCTTTCTTCTCTATGGCTGTGCACAAGTATTTCAAGTATGATTGTCATGCTGAAATTTTAGAAAGTTGAAAGATTTAGAGAGTGGGAATTATTCTATGGCTAATAATTGTCCTCACATCGGTCTGTGCATTCGTTCTTTTGGTACCAAGTAAATTAAACCACTGGCACTGGGTTCATAAAATCTAAACCTATCATCTATATTGATGGGATAGCCGGCCAGGATGATTACAATATTATCATAGGAATTGTATATATATAGCCATATGGTCCTCCATAGGCTTTGAAATTGAATTGACCAAACTATAATATATGGCTAGAATTTGTCCTACGTTTACGGGGAGGATTTGTGCTTGAAATTGCTTTAATAGCTAATAGGACAATAGGCTTGACTTCATAAAATCTCACCTATCAATATATTAATGTAGAAGGACTTCTAGGCATACTTTCTGATCTCATCAACCCTTACTTATCCTTATATCATGGGATGGGATGTCCTATGGTTATTATTATATTAGGATAGGAGTGATGGATATAGCTGCATGACAAGAAAGGATGTGAATTGTAGCTTGATGAGATTTCCCTTATTCGGCCATTTTGAAGTCTTGAATATCCATGATTATATCAATGGGAAAAAAAAAACAAATCAGATTAGGCAATAGTATTTTTAAGTCCAAAAATCTGATTAAAGCTGAAAGTGTATTGGATAATTAAGTGAATAAATAGAGGATTTTGGATATATCAATATTGTCTAGAATATAACCGTTTAAGTGTGAAAATAGATTTTTAAGTTGGAAATTGTGTATTGATGAACCAATTTTTGGTGTTGCTAGGTTTTAATTCTACTGAATTGTTGTGATTCAAGGGAGATTGATTTCTTTTATTTTTGCAACTAAGAGGTAAGTGGTGTTTACTAATTTTGGCGGTTTTCCCAAAACAGCGTTGATTATTAAACTATTTATATCAAAGAAATATGTTGATATTCTATATGTAAATCGATATTTTATAAATGCTTGATGTGCATGTTGGCTATTCGTTTTATGAAAAACTTGTGGGACAACATGAATTTATTTAAACTTATATTCGTGAATATATTTTTATATTTTTTAGAATTATGAATGGACTATTTTGTGAGCATCTTGAATGGATTATTTTTGTGAGCATATTGAATATGTTTTGAAAACCTATGGCAAGTTGTGATTAAAAGCTCAGTATTGTATTTAGTCTTTAGCAATGGACAATCATACTGCAGCTAGTCCTTAGCAAGGGACAGTCCCAGAAAAGGGGACAGTGCACATTTGATAGCTCCTTAGCAAGGGAGTATACTATTGAGAATCCAAAAAGGAAGCTCTTTAGCAAGGGAGTGCCCAAAGGAACCATCCTTAAGAAAGGGGATGAAAAGGAGGTTCCAGTTCCAAAAAGGGAATAGCATAATTCTGTCAACGGGGCGTAAATGTTGACCACGAGAAAAGCCAAGGAAATTGTTTATGTGATGATATTAATATATATATTATGATGGCTCACAATATAAAGATATTTTTTTTATATAAAATATTTGATGATAAATATTGATGAGTTATAAGTTATGAAATTGTTGTAAGAATTATTTATTTGAAAGGTTTGTTCCCACACCCCATTGTTAGTGAATTTCACTTATTGAGTTATCTCACCCCCCCCCCCTTTTTTCCCATTACAAATACATTAGAGGGATTATTGGAGTAGAGATTCTTGGGAGATAGCAGTTACGAACTATTTTGTGGAATTGAGGATTTCATTGTTATTTTTATGGCATTAAATATTGTATTGGAGAATTATTTTGAGGATGTTTTGTCTTTAGTGAATTAGAGCTCTGACATTTTGTGATGAGATTTAAGATTGTTGGTTTCTTTTATTTAATATTTTTTTACAGATTATTTAGATTAAATATACTTTTATTGCTTATGATTTTGGGGTGTTACATTGCAATTTCAAAAATAATTTTAATTATTTTTAACTAAGCTTCCTCTCCCTCCAATCACTTACAAATCATTCATTTCAGGCGTGCTATTCTGTCCTTCAGAGTTGGGTTTCCAAAAAGTTTATGACTGGATGGTAATAAGCCTAGTCATTGCTTTTGAAGCACTTATTGCTTATTGTTTTCTTATCTCCAAGCCTAATGTTGCATTGAATTGTGAAATTCCAAAAGAATTTCAAAATATGAGCACCTGATGATGCAAAGAAGTTTTTTTTTTTTTTTTTTTTTGAAAAGATTTTTATTTTTAATTTATTTTTCTCAATCAGTAGATGCCAATTCTTAGGATAAAGTCATAAAATAATTGGCCGCAAAGTCAACTATGTTGAACTTCATATTTGTGGATCACAATTTTTTTCCAAATTGTCCTTCACAAATGTTAAATTTTCTCATATTCATTTTGTAGTTGTGTGTGACTTTTTTTATAACCAATTCTACTGCTTAATTTTACTTCACCTCAAGTGAGTCTGATTCTATAACTCTAAATTTTTTTCTCCTCCTCTCTAAAGGTAATGTAAGTTGCTGGGTATTCATATCTCCACAATGATTATAAACGATGATACAACATAACATATGATGAAAAAGAGAGATGCAAATTTATCAGTTGTCTAGGCATTCATTTTACTTGAGATTTCATCATATTCATAACACTGTGTTGTGATGGTCTTGGTTAGAATTATTGAGTTTGCTTTAGTGAAAATTGACAAGAACCATATTGAATCACAGTTCATCATTCAATACCTTTCCAATCTATTAAACTTTTTAGTCTAAATCCAAAGCCTTTTTTTTTTTTTTTCTCTGAGTGGGGAGCAACTGAAACATGGCAGATGAGAATTACAAGGAACTCTATGAGTTCAAGTCCCATGACAACAAAGATGTGGAGTTCTCTATTGTTGAAACAGAATAAGAAATGGTCATCTAAAAGTTTGCCAAGTTTCAAGTTTTTGCTATGAAGTTTGAAAATGGTACTATCAATAGGATGGAAGACCTACTAAATTTGGACCTCACTTCATTTACTGACAAGATTATTGCTGTGTACATTTGGCACATGTTCTTTTTGAAACGACATGTATTGAGCAACATAAATAGCTCCTTCTACTTTTGAAACGACATTTAGACAATCTCACAAACACATCAATGGCATGCCAAGGATTATGCAGTTAAATTATGTAGAATTATGCAGAAAACTTACCGCAAAAATTGAAACACCAAAAATAATTTGCTTTGATTCTAAAACCCAATCCATGTTATACAATCATGATATTGAAGTAGGATCTAATATCAATTGTTGGAAGTGGATATCAATCTAAATGATGTAGTATACAATGGTAAAATAAAATAGTTTTTTTGGCTGCCAAGGATTATGCAGTAAAATTATGCAAAATTATGTAGAAAACTTATCGCAAAAATTGAGACGTGCCACCAACACTTTATACTTCAAAGTCTTACATTCTTCCAATAAGCCACAACACATTAAAAAAAATGAGACCTGGGATATTTCCAAAAAAACCCAGGTAAAATAAAATAGTTTTTTTGGCTGTAAAATTATAGCACTATTGAGCAACATAAACAGGTCCTTTTATTTTTGAAACGATATTCAGGAAATCTCACAAACACATCAATGGCATGCCAAGGATGCTCGTCTAATATAAACACAAACACAAACAAATGAAAAGAAAAAAAAAAGGGTCTCATATTAATATAAACAGAGCATAAAAGTTTTGCACCCAAAAAAACGAATTGAGATGTAGAGATACCTCAACCAAAGCAAGCAAGTTCTGTCAGTATTTATATACTGTGTGGAAAGGAATAAAGGAAGGAAGGAAGGAAATCAAATAGGCAGCCATTACTAAGAAACAGTAGAGCAGGAAGGTGGGTAGCTTTCAAACTCTCTATTTTCTCACGCAATACCTGAAGGCTTCAATGTTTTTTTTTTCCCCCTCCCTTTAAGCTTCCCTCCACGTTACAATCTTCAAACTCTCTGTACCCTCAGGTTTCTATTTGGTCACGCAAAACCTTGAAGCCTTCCATGTGTTTATTTGTTTGTTTGTTTGTTGTTGTTGTTGTTGGTTTTTTTTTTTTTTTTTTTTTTTTTTTTTTTTTTTTTTTTTTTTGATAAGCTGAAAAGTCTCACACAAAACTAGCTTCAATGTTTTTAAATTTTTTTTTTTCCCTTTAAGCTAAACTAAAAAGGCTTTGGGTTGGGGTTGATAGTGGAACTAAATAAATAAGAGGTGAGCTGGATTAATTATACAAATTTATTATAAGGTGATAGTTGAAGTAAATAAATAAGTAGTGGGCTGCATTTATAGGGCTGGGATTTATAGGGCTAAAAATTGTAAAAACCATTTTAAAATTGAAGGAAAAATTACATTTAAAAAAAAAAAATGGCGTGGCAGCTGATGTGGCGTAACGTGAGAGTAGCGGCATTAAATGCTACGCTTCAGCTTTTAGTAATATATAGATATAGATATAGATTACTTTTTTTTTTTTTCACTCATTAGCTGAGTATTAATTTTCGTAGGTCCCACATCTTTATATAAAGTTGAGTTATTGAATTGAAATACACACTCAGAATTTTCAGCCAAACACAAAATGAGCAAAGTTATGAGAAATTTTGAGTTAGAGAAATGAGGATTGGGTAATGAGTTTGAGTGATGAGATTTGAGTGTTGAGATATGTAACACCCTATGATTTTATTACTAATTTAATTCTTATATGTAAATTAAAAAGGAGACCCACAATTAAATGGATTTAATTGATTTGGGCCTAAGGTATTAAAAATAAGATAAATTCTATGGAATAAAAAGCCCAAGTAAGGTGGCATAAGTAAATATTTGAGCCTTGATAAGTTTTTAAAAAACCTAGCCTTTTACCTCTTAAGATACACGTATATATATATATATATATATATATAAAGCCTCGAGTTTGTGTGAAAACACAAGAGCTGTTTAGACCCCAAAATTAAAATTACGGCTTGGTTGATTTTACTCTAACTTAAACTAAGTGCAGAATAGAGTAAATGCGAGCAGATAAACAATACAACTACTCTAAGCCATATTCATCAAATCACAGTAGTAAAATGAAAGCTAAAAGAGTAGGGAAGAAGAATGCAAACACAAGACAAAACGCCGATGTGTTATCGAAGAAGAAACCGAAGAACTTGGCGAAAAACCTCTCTGCCACCCTTCAAGCGGTAAATCGATTCACTAGAGAATGAGTTGGAATATATGAATAACAAAAGACCCTCCAAGCCTAGTCTACCCCATGTACTTGAGCCCTCCAAGCTCCTGTTACCAACTGACTTAACAAAGCCTTGTCTTCTCTAGCTCTCCGGATCACGCAATTCAGCCCAATTGCATCCACCAAACAAATGGCTTCTTCCAATGCTTTCCAACAGTACCAAAACCTCAGTTTACACTCAAGATGAGTGTGGTAAGTGTTTAGGTTATCAACCTCTCAAGGATTTGGAAATGGAAAGGTAGGAGTTGAGGAAAAACCATAATGGATTGTGTAGAAGATTGTGGGTATGACAATCTCTCACTCACAAGGGTAATGATTAGGGTTTTCTCTCTAAAAAGCACTCCCCCCAATATGTGGGTAATGTGGATATATATAGTGTAGTAGTGACTAGGTGTATCAGATATGACAAATTGGCAAAACAGAATGTTTAGCGAGTATCTCGCGGGTAAATGACAAATTGGCAAAGCAAAATGTTTCGCGAGTATCTCGCGGGAAGGCCTTACCAGCGAGACACTCGCGAAAACTAGTTGTCACCATCTGTCATGACTTTTCACATTCCAGTCATGTGTTGGGCACTTGCTTCACTTTGCAGGAAGGCTTCTCGCGAGCCACCCGCGAAAACATCTTTGATCTTCAATGAGTCTTGAGTCTTCACACTCTCTTTCACACACAACCCTTACAATGAAATCTCACATAGAATACAAGGTACAAAAGATTGAACAAAATTATAATCAAATTTGGCACGAAATTAAAGCCAACACAAATTAGTTGTAAATCACAACTTTATAATATAAAAGATTTTCTTTTGTTTTAGGCACAACACACGGTTGAACAACTTATTTTTTTCTACTATGCGGCTGAACGTGAGACTGCTGCAAGTATGTTTTCCTTTAGCTCTAAATTTAGAGAGTTGAATATTCAATGGCTAGACTTATCCCACGTTTGCAGGAAAGAGTTGTGCTTGAAATTACTTGAGTAATTAATAGGATAATAGGCATCACTTTATAAAACCTAACCTATCAATATATTAAAAGAAAAAGACTTCTAGGCATATGTTTGACCTGTCAAACTCCACCTATCCTTACATTAATGGAGAAGATGACTTATAATTGTTATTATATTGGAGTAAGAATGATGCATATAGCCTTTTTGTTTTCCCCTATTTTCATCATCAAGTATAGTCTTGACCTTTCAGCCACTGGCAGGTTGAGATGCCTTCTTAAAACAATAAATTTCCAACAAAGAAAATATCTAGATATTTCTTATACACTTTCCAATGACATCAAAATAATGCTTTCATTGTCTTTCTATATTAGCAAAGAAAACTTCCACTAACTAGGAATGAAATTGGGCAGTAGAGAAGGAAAAGAAATTTGAGCAAAACTAGGCCCTACATATAGTTTGAATTATAAGGCAGCCTCAATACCGAAATTAGAGTGGCACAGAGAATCTAGCGTCTCCGTAGGCTTTAATATTGATAGATTAAATTATTTAAGTGTGAAAACTAATTTTAAGTGGGAAATTCATGTATTTATGAACCTATTTTTGGTGTTACTAGGTTCTAATTCTACTGATTTAGTGTGACTCAAGGGTGGTTGATTTCATATTTTTGCAAATAAGAGATAAGTGGTGTTTACTAATTTTAAGGGTTTTCCCAAAACAGTGTTGATTATTAAATTATTTTATATCCAAGAAATATGTTATTCTATATATAAATTGATATTTTATAAATGTTTGATGTACACATTGACTATTCATTTTATGAAAAACATGTGGGACAACCTAAATTTATATAAACTTGTATGTGTGAATATATTTTTATATTTTTGAGCATTATGAATGGATTATTTTTGTGAGCATATTGAATATGTTTTGAAAACCTATGGCAGGTTGTGATTAAAAGCTCTATATTGTATTTAGTCCTTAGTAAGGGACAATCATATTGCAGCTAGTCCTTAGCAATGGACGGTCCCAGAAAAGGAGACAATGCTCATTTGATAGCTCCTTAGCCAGGGAGTATACCATTAAGGATCCGAAAAAGGGAGCTCCTTAGCAAGGGAGTGCACCTTTAGGTTCTAAAGGAGCCACCTTTAAGAAAATGGATAAAAATGAGGTTCCAATCCCAAAAAGGAGATAGCACAACCCTGTCAACGGGGTGTAAACGTTGACCACAAGAAAAGCCTAGGAAATTTTTTATATGATAATACTGATATATATATTATGATGACTCACAATATAAAAATATATTTTTTATATGAAATATTTTATGATAAAATATTAATGAGTTACAAGTTATGAATTTTTGTAAGAATTATTTATTTGAAAGTTTTGTTCCCACACCTCAATATTAGTGAATTCCACTTATTGAGTTATCTCACCCCTTTATTCCCCTTACAGATACATTAAAGGGATCACTAGAGCACAGATTCTTGGAAAACAATAGTTACGAATTATTTTGAGGAATTGAGGATTTTATTATTATTTTTATGGTATTAAACATTGTATTAGAGAATTATTTTTGAGGATTCTTATTTTTGGTGGAATTAGAACTCTGACAATTGTGATGAGATTTTAGGTTGTTGGTTATATTTACATAATTTGTAGCACGTAACTGCTCTTAAATAAGAGGTAACTTCAAATATGCTGATTGCTGGGTATGTTCACAGTGAAGTAACCGAGGCCAAGGAATTCCAATTTTGATATATAATGGTTGTAAAGTATGAGCTGAGGATTCTAAGTGTGAAGCCAACTTAGAAATGGTATGTAGATGTAATAAGGTATCAGGCATGCATGTGGAGAAATCAACCGCGAGCCTGATATGTATGCTTACCTAACTGTAGCCCCCTATTAAATACATGATCACCTAACAAAACTGCCACTTGAACATATGATTAAGCCATGAAAAAGATGTGTCAATATGACACTTCCACAACTTCATTTTAAAAATGAAGAGATGAAATCACATAACAAATATAACCCTTCAATAAAAGCACATGACAAATATCTCTCTCAATAATCATTCTTTTAAAATTTAAAGTCAGAATCTCTCTGTGTTCCACTCACACATACAAAGATAATTTCTTTTCCACTATTTATTGCTCAGTCTGTATTCCAAGAGAGGAAATATGGAGGATGAACTAGTGACAAAGCCCCTACTTGTAAAACAAGAGCCTGATAACATAAGCAATAGCAATGACCATGGCGAAAGTAGTGGTGCTGGTTCTGCTGTTAGGCCAAATGATTCCAGTGCCACTGTTATGCTCGTTATCAGCACCTTTGTGGTTGCTTGCAGTACCTTCACTGCTGGCAGTGCTGTAAGTACAATTACTAGTATTCAAAATCAGTAATATTAAGATTCTTGGGACATGGGACAACCATATTTTGTCCACTTAGTTAAAGTTTAGACTATGTTCTCAAGTCTAATTTGTTGATAAAGTTCATAGATCAACTTTAATTTGAAATTGGTGAATGTTGTTCCTATAAATAGCATTGACTTTATCTGCTCTCTCTCTTTGGAAGAATGACTAATTTATGACCTTTTTTTTCTTTTCTTTTCTTTTTCTTTTTTATTTCTCTGGACTATGTTTGATTTGGTGCTATTTTAAGTTACGGCCTACTTACTTTCCCACAATCCATTATGATTTGGGTTAAAATGCAAGGGCTTCGTCAATATGATAAAGGATTGATAGAGACAGGGCATAGGATTGAATCATTGATCCTAAACCAACAAAATACCAGCTTTTGGTGCTAGTGTTAAGTATTTAGAGTTAATCTGAGGTTGTGCCTTGCATGATAAGCTAACACTAATTGAAATTGAGGTTTGTCTGTTTGTGGTTACTTTGCAGGCAGTATATTCATCACTTGCTGAGTCTGGAATCATTGCTGATTTGGGCCTCACTGTAGCAGAGGTACATACAAATTAAAAGAAACACGTGCACCTACAAACATACACACGCCCATGAAAGTTGAACAAAATTATTACATTGTTTTCAGAATTTATCTTGAAAAACGTTGGCTACAACTTTTGCAACTGACTTGATTTACAACTGCTAAATGCTAGGTACTCAAGCTCATGCTTCATTTTAGTACATGTAGTTGTCCCTATATTTTGCAAACATGGGGACAAGGAAATTATGGAATTAGTGATAGGAAAAGGTAGCAATAATGATGTCATTTCTAGTAAGTAGAAAAGAATTAAGGGACTCAATAATCATGCTCAACTAAATCAGAAGAATGGTATTAAGGATCATAGTAAACATGCATAATCCATGAATACTCTGCTCGCACTAATTGCAGAATTTGGAGCAAAACTAAAGTTTAGTCTTCACTTCATAGCTCCGTCAAATAAAGGACTATGTCACTTCACTTTTAACAAGTGGGAAGAAAACTTCTTAGCAGTGGGAAAGTTAAAAATAATTTTAAGTTTATTCAACCATCACTTAAATTGATTTAATAAATTATTCTATAATTCTCAGTGAAATCTCTTGTTCCCTGATACTTCTGCTGATATAGTTGACTTCTTCCCCTTCCACTCAAATGTGCAGTACTCAGTGTTTGGATCAATAATGACAATTGGAGCATTGATAGGGGCACTAGTAAGTGGGACGACAACAGATCTCATTGGTCGTAGATGTGTATGTTTTTTAAGACCAAAGAAGCATCTCTATATATAGTGATGAGTTTGCACTTTTAAATCTCAAGTAATTCCATGGATCTTTTTAATGTTTTGATATTCTGAAGCAGACATTCTGGATTGTGGATATATTCTACATCATGGGGTGGCTGGCAATAATTTTCTCCAAGGTTTCATATCTTGTCTTTCTCATCACCCTCCAAGGCTTCTACAAGATTTCTGATATAAGACATTGGAAGTAAATGTTATAGCCATAAAAAATAAAACTGAAAAAAATTGTTTCTTTGTGTGTGGATATATATACATATTCATTCTATAGAAGGTCTGATGTTATTAGATAAGAGTTCCAAAATAGTAAAAACAATATTGAAACATGCATATTGAATTGAGTTAGGGTCTTAGTCTATTAGTTTTAATTGTCCATTATTTGTATGCTTTTATTTCATGGTATTAAATGTTCTGTTCTTGCTGAAAGGGTGTATGGTTTCTCGACTTCGGAAGATTATCACTTGGACTTGGAATTGGGCTTGCCGGTGTTGTGGTAAATGTTGTAAGGTTTAGATTTTGAAATTCACACACTTATGAATGCAATGGTTAATAGTATTATCATCCCACTGGCAACAGGGACCAGTGTACCTCGCAGAAATAACACCGAAGAATCTAAGAGGAGGATTTATGATAATCGCCGAGGTAAGTTGTACCATTATAAATTCCTGCATTTGAATGAAATCTTTCTTTTGTCCCATCATATCTTCATTTTACAGTCGATGGCAAGTTATGGCGCTTCTCTCTCCTTTCTCATTGGTTCTTTCATCAGCTGGCGCATGTTGGCCATCATAGGTAGATTTGTTTCATTTCATACTTACAAAACCAATGGTACTTCCTAATGGTTTCTACACATTTTCATCATCAGGTTGTATTCCATGTCTGTTACTGCTCCTTTGTCTATTTTTCATTCCTGAGTCTCCTAGATGGTTGGTGAGTTAAATCTTGTTAAATTCATCATCTAGTTGTTTATAAAATTCTCATTGTTTTTAATATATAGGGACATGCAGAGTTAAAACCATGTTAAAGACAAATTTATCAATAAACTTCTAAATAGATGACACTGGACCACTGCTTCACATTAAAGTAGTGCAAGAATGCATCAACATTCTCAAGATCAGTGCAAATTTCTGCAGGCAAAAATTGGCAAGGAAAGAGAATTTGAAGCTGCTCTGCAGCGGCTTAGGGGACAGAATGCTGATACTTCTCATGAGGCATCTGAAATCAAAGTAACACATCTAGTAACTTAACACTTTGGAGACAGTACTCAATTTTCATTCTTCACTTAAGCAAAAATTTCTTATCCATTATTACCATATTTTTGGCATCTACACAAAATTAAAGCAGGATTTATTGTTTTACAGGATTATATAGAAAATCTTCAAAAAATCTCGGATGACAAAATTCTGAATTTGTTTCAGCGAAAATATGTTCATTTAGTCATTGTAAGCCGAGTAATTTTTCTCCTATATTCTCCATCTTGTGCTAAATGATTTCTATTTGTTTTAATCCATGGATATGACTCCTACTTTGTATAGGTTGGAGTTGGGCTGATGGTAGTGCAAGGACTGGGAGGGCTCTATGGGTTTACGTTTTATATGAGTGAAATTTTTGATTCAGCTGGTAAATTGTAGACAACTACTATACTTCATACAGAGAAATAATGCACAAAACTAATGTTTACATATAAAAATATGTTTCTTTTGTGACAGGTATCTCTAGTACTGTTGGTTTTATAGTAGTGGCTATTCTTCAGGTAAATCTTGAATCTTTATAGTTTATATATTGTGATTCGGTTTGGTGAACTTCTCGGAAAATGAGATTTCCTCTGCAGATTCCCACAACTGTTTTGGGTGCATCATTGATAGATAAATTTGGAAGACGAACACTTTTGATGGTTAGACTATAAATATGTCTCTCAAGTTTAGAAAGCAGTTGGCCAAATATTTACTATTAAAATCTGAAATGTTTGCAGGCTTCCGCATTTGGGGAATGCTTAGGTTGCTTCCTTACAGGATTATCATTCCTTTTGCAGGTTCCTTATCATAAAATTCAAACACATTTGTATCAATGATCAATTACTATAGTAATTTTGAATTTAACATGAACAGGACCATAACTGGTGGAAAGAAGTCAGTCCCATATTGGCGCTCATAGGTGTATTGGTAATGCAATTTTGGTTTTCCACTTTCTCTATTTACATAAGTAAATAAATAAAAAGCTATTCCATCCTTTGCACATGACTACCACCACTACTTTGGTGTACAAACTGATAGATAATTTGATACATATTGTAATTGACTTAACTTGTCTATTTTTAGAAAGCATTGGAGTCTAATGATTGTTTTTGTTTGTATAAGCTTTTCCACCTATTTCATGCTGGTTTGGTTATAGAGTTAAACTGTTTGATCCTACAATCAGATATATCTGGGATCTTACTCAATTGGCATGGGAGGAATACCATGGATTATAGTAACAGAGGTTGGTTAAAATAATTGGGCTTGATTTCTTCTTCACTGCAATGAAAAATCCAAAATAACCGTAAAATTATAGTTCATATCAAGTTATGGTTCTCTTTCTTCAGATATTTCCCATAAATGTGAAGGGCTCAGCTGGAACCCTTTGCAACTTGGTCAGTTGGTCTTGTTCTTGGGTTGTTTCATACACTTTTAACTTCTTCTTCGAGTGGAGCTCAGTAGGTGATCCCTCCTCACTACTAACTTCCTCTATGTTTTCCAGCGTTCTTATGCCTAGTGGTGACTGACCAATGCATGCCTTTTCAGGAACATTTTTCATATATTCAAGCATTTGTGGTTTTGGTGTTCTTTTCGTTGCAAAACTAGTACCGGAGACTAAAGGGCGAACATTGGAAGAAATACACGCATCACTGACTCATATTCTGCAATGAATAACATAAACCACTAAAAGGTCTACCAATTATTGCAGTAACATGTGCTAGATGCAATGCATCAGCAATTCAGTATCAGTGATCCTAATCAAATATTAAGATTTTAAGAATCAAGTTTTGGTTTATTTCCAAGGATTAAATGACATTTAAGCAATACTAACTCCATGTGAGCCCTCAGTTGGGCTCTCTGCTATGAATTGATCACACTTATTAGTCAGCAATATTAAAGTTGTATTCTAGAGGAAATGCAACAAAGCCAAACTACTTTTCCAATGGGAGCCAGCCTCATGCTATTTTCCAGAGTTTACCTAATAGACATGGATAGTTATGTCTGACATATCTCATCTATGTGTGAGGATACCTTCATAATTTCGTTTTCGATTATCTGTTGGAGGATTTTTTTTTTTTCTTTCTTTTTTTAATTTCGAGCAATGTTTCAAAATCTACATATAGAAGTGTGAAGTGTGAAGGAGAAAGCAACCTAACTACTAGGCCAAGGACCAACCAATGGGGTTGGTCAAAACTCAAAAGCCCTCAAGGTTAAATTAGCTTAAAAGTTGTGAAGTACTTGAAAAGTTAATTAGCAAGGTGACAATATTCTTACCTTTTAGTGATTTAGGAGGTGGTTTTTTTAGGCTCTTATGGGTGGAGTTTGGTGAACACTTCCCCATAAAGTGGGGAAGTTCTAACAACCCATTATCCTCTTAAGTCAATTGAGAAGACATTGTTAAAATTCTGTGCCCTCAAAAACAATACTATGCATTTTTATTTGATAATAAAATTTTATTTTCACATTCATAATTTTTATAGGTATATTTCATTTTTTAAATGTGGCATATGATGTCACCTCTGTAGAAAAATCATGTTAATGGTTAAGGAACTAAAGACAAGGAGTAATGATTTTTCATAGATTATTAAATTGTTCTAGGTTCTTGATATTAATTGAATATTATCACTGAAGCCTACACTTGTTGTGCTGCTATATGATATGATGATTTACTCCATCATTGAGGTAGTGACTTTAAGTAGACAAGTGGGTGTAATGTAACAAGTACGTACACTGAATTGGATCCAATCAAGGACATCTTATGGAGTGATCATTGTTAATTAAAAGGTTGCTCTATCACAATTTTTCTATTGTCCTCAAACATGAGGGGTTTGTGTATATTTATTTATTATGCACATAACTTTGACAATGTCAACTGGTGATGTCAATTTTAAAGGCTATATATAGACATGTTGGGTTATGTGTGTAATGAGTAAAATATATAAATGCTTAATAATGAATCCACTAATCTCTAAAGAAGATAGTATATTCAGTTGATTTTCATATTGAAGTTGGACTCAAAACAAAACCAGCCGGTGACATTTTTCAAAAATGTTTTTCATATATATAATATTGTATATATATATTTAAAGAGTTTTTTAAAGATATTTTGGAGTCCAATAGAAATTATGAAATAAAGAAATTAAGGGTCACATAAGTTAGGGACATGACAATGATATTAATCTAGTCCTAGTGGCTTGTGAGAATATAGTATGGTAGAAGGACATAGATATCAAATTGTAAGTAATGGGACCTCATTTGTAATTCTCTAATCTTCAGGGGTCAATTGCAATGTGTTGATGGATATTATTGCAATCTGTAGAAGTTCAAATATTTTCTTGATGTGATTGAGAAAATTAAGAAATAATTTTGAAAGAGTTTCAAGATAAGTCAATAACGTTCAAAAAAGTTATTGATGAATCATACAACTGAAGATTAGGATCTCTAAGGATTCCACGTCCAATCTCTCTCTTGGGTTTTAGAAGTCTTAAATAAAAATAGGATTTTAAAATATCATATCAGTGGTTAGCCATTAGAACTACTGAGTGATATTGGAGTCTTTTGAAAACCCAAAAAGAAACAGAAAGAGAGACGTCAATACCTGGGAAGGCAACACACTTGGGTTGTTAAGAAAGGTACGCAATTTTGTTCTACTTAGAATCTATGGTTGTGTAGTACAACGATCCTTAAATGAAAATATAAATTTTGTTTTATATTACTTCCACAAAAACTATCAGACATGACCCTAGGGTGTTGTCCCTAACGTTATAGGTGGATACCCTATTGTCTTGTATTGGAAATATGTGATTAAATATTTAAAATTATTATTTCTCAATAGTTTAAGCATTTAGAAAAATTGATAATTTAACACCTTGTAGTATTGCATGCAAATCAAAGGTTGGTACAAGGTGATAAACGGGGATGTGACAATAAATATGGGAGTGGCCAATTGAACATCCAACGAATTCTTTCGTCTCAAACACGCCATTTTTACTGATTTTCTTTGTCACCAACTAATTTTGCTTGGATATAACTAATCCTCACAAGATCGTTTGAAAGGTTTCACTCTGCTAAGCTCGAGTCTTCCCTCTTGGGACCACCAAAGGGGTCGTGGACCCTTTGGGCCTACTGCTTGGGAGACTCAACCCTATTAACTGCCCTTAGCTTTCACTTTGTCTGGTGAGGAAAAGAAAGTGAAAACTAAAATAAACCAACTAAAGTTTCTGTGGCTTCGTTGCTGAAGTTAGGGGACTCACCATTACTATATAGCAGCTGTAGGTCGGTGAGTCCATTATGCTTCCCTCTATTTTCAAAAATTCTAAGAACCGTTCACATAGCAAACTGTGAATGGTAAATAAAAAGTTGTGAGTTCATGTTTAAGTAATATGTAATCATTCACAGTCTGCCATATAAGATAATTATAGCAAAAATTATATTATTTTATGTGTTATTAAAATTACTCCTTTATTTCACTATTCTAACAAGATGTATCTCGATTTCAGTAAAAAAAATTGCAGCCGGGCAATTTGCTATTCATCTATCAGTGAACTTGTGGTGCTCGAGGCACTAATTGGCATCGGTCCATTCGACATGTGTGGGGTCATGATCTTAGGAATACCCCCACCAAGGAAGTCAATACCGTACTGGAGGCTGTATCGGTTTAGCTAGCGGTACGATATATTTCAGATACCGGTCAATACCAGTGTACCGTTTCAAGTTTACCGCTATACATATAAAATCCTATATATATATATATATATATTTGCTAAATTTAAATCTTATGTCTTTAAGTATATTTAGGCCCAATTCAACATTATCTTTATCCTTCTACAGTGGCCCAATTCATTACAAATAAATCTAAATTATCTAATCATTATATTAAAAATTAAAAATTATTATTAAAAAAAAAAAAAAAAAAAAAAAAAAAAAAAAAAAAAACTTCAAACAAGTGTAAAAGGTCAAACATTCCACCTAACTCTCTCATGAATTCTGAATAGAATTCAATGCTTTAGTTTTACCACAACCACATGTTACTTTCAAAAAGAATAAACACATCCCACATGTTTTGAAATTGCACTAAGAAGCCAAATGCTCAGAACTAAGAAGTCTGGTCCTAGTGTTCATGAGCGGACAAAAAAAAAAAAAAAAAAAAAAAAAGTCTAGTCTGAGAGATGCAAATTAACAGAACAAGGCCATGATGCAGAGGTAGGCTTCACTGGAACTTCGTTGTTGTCTCAGTGTCATGGATCTATGGGTTTTTGCAAGCAAAAATTAGTTTCAAAGAGGTAATACTTGTTCTTAAATGATTTCGGCCGAAAATCAATATTTCGGCCAGAATGACCGAAACACCCCGAAATGGCCGAAATCACCCGAAATAGTCCGATATAAAAATTGGTATGAAATGGGAGGGTCACCTGTATCAGTTTGGTCCCCGGAACGAGATATTTCGGCCATACCAGCCGGTATGGTACGAAATCGTCTCCCTTGACCCCCACCCCTCCTTCATTTCTCACTTTACCTCTCCTTTGTCCCTACTCTACATTTTTTGACAAAGTGAAAAATCAATGGACAAGTCCAAAAGAGAAAACACTGTGAGTGTTATTACTAACCCTAAAGAAAATTCCACTATTAGAATTGCAGTTTATAAAATTGAAATATATCATTTCATTTTTCTAACTACTATCTTTATTAGTATTTAGAGATGCCACGTTGCTCCAATCTGCTTGAACTCTTCTAATTTAGAATTTCTTGCATGAACTTCAAGGACCACCTTGAAAATTCTTTTCCTTTGTAACGAACAGCTGGGATGGCATTACGACTTCAGCCTTGATCACCAACTATAAAAATTCACTTGTTGAACTCTCGGTAGTTGTGAATATAGAGGTTCGAGGCTTCTTTTGATGTCATACATCACAAGTTCTCTAAAAACTTTACAACCACCTAAATGAGCCTAATGAGATCGAATTGGTATTCCCGATTCTCAATCAATCAAGATATAGTCGAGAAATCTAACCCTTCCTTTATTCTAAGCTAAATCTTGGACGACTTAGTCTTGAACTTGAAATAAAACATTAAAATTCAATCAAGGCTTATATTGTCATGGATTTGTCAACACTATTATATTATACATAGCACAGACGGGCGTGCAGGGTTATAATATAACATAGAACAAAATTAATGTACAATTAATTCCTTGGATATTATATCTTAAGTATTTTAATTAGATTTAACCCCATGATTGCATTGGCTAGTGAGCCATAGAGTAAATTTAATTAACCATGAGAGATGATAACACATATTGTGTGTTCTATTAGTCAATGCAATTTTAAAAGCTATAAAAGCTATACTTAAGTTTTGTCCTACAACATATAAAAATTAATGACACTATTAATTAAAACCAAAAAACATTAGACCCAATGCCTCAAGTTTTTTTTTTTTCACTCTTTCATGACCTCTCTTAGATTTCATAAAAATGGGAAATTAATTAGAGCACATGGTATGACTTCTTTTTTGATAGGCCACAAACTGAATGACCCATTGTGATTAAACCAATTAATTAATTAGCCAAGTTATTAATTAATCAATTTATCATGCAAACGCGTAGAAGTACAAACAAATCACCAATAAACTAATTAAACAACGGAAATTAAATAACACGGTGATTTGTTCACAAATAGGGAAAATCCTAACGACAAAAACCTTACCGGGTGATTTTCAGGTCACCACTCCCGAAACTCCACTATTATCAAATCAAGCGGTTACAAGTAAAGGAATCCCAAGTACCTTACCAACCTACAGTTGAACCCTTACCCCAATACCCAATTAGATTTGATCTGTAGTGACAGTTCCCACCTTTTGATGCACGGCTCCCAATAAGCACGTGACTAACCAATTTGATGCGCAGATCCCAGTACGCGGCTTACTCCTTTGCACGAATTCCAGTACGTGACTAACTCCATAGCAACCCTTTAATTGTTGTAGTTGATTTGCAGCAGCTTCACATAGAAACACCAATAAGATCTTCAATGTTGGTGTAAGAGACTTTGCTTAGTTACAAAACCCAAAGGCGTACAAGAAACGTAGCAAGAACTCTTTCTTTTATAGTAGGAGGCTAGAGTTTCAAAAAGAAAACCTTATGAAGATTTCTAGGGTTAGGTTTTTCTTTTTCCCACCTCCTTTAAATAGGAGCTTAATGGGCTCTCCTATTCCAAATAGGTTTTCACAAACCTTGGGCTTTCCTAGTCCAATAAGGATTATACAAACCCATAAACAAATAGCCTTTTAGAATAAAAACATTGTGGCTATAATCTGAAAATCCGTAAGCCCGATCGATTGAGACATCTATCAAGATTTAATGAATCTTGACAAATAGAGCTTCTGTCGAGAAGGTATCGAGACCTGCAGATTGCACTTTTCTTGAGCAGTTTTTGAGTAATCTTCATGTCATCAATTTAACCACTTACGATAATCATCTTGAACCTACTTAGATTTACTCAAATACAAGTAAAAGTGTGTTTTGTCAAAGGATATGCCAATTACATAAAATTATGTCCCCAACATTTTTTTTCTTCCACTCATGCTGTCATGCATCCCTAACCAATAGATTTCAATATCTTCTCTCAATGGTTTTGGAAGACTATCATGCATAACCCATTTCTTCTTCAAAAAGCTAACCACATTTTGTCAAGGGTCTTCAAAGCTACCACCGCCCTCTCGTTGTCTTACCAAATGAAACGTAACAAACGTATTCATTTTTCAACAACCCATATTGACTAGTTGTACCCCAACAGAACTACAAGGGATAGACTAGTTTATTTCATTAGATTTATCTTGTTTAAAAAATAAGCTATCTAAAAGTATAGTCATGTAAAAGTAGAAAAAAAAGTGAGTCTTTCAACAACTATGCCTAACCAAATAAAAATAATAATAATAATACGTTTAACCAAATAAACCCTCACTTTTGAAAACTTAGAAGTATATAGTATCAAATGAGATATCTAATTTTATCATATGCCAAAATGATCTAGTCTTGAAATTAAGAAAAAAGAGAGAGAGAGAGAGGTGTGGTCTAGAAAAAATGAGGAGGGATGTTGTATTCACTTCATATTGTTGGTGAAGAAGAAGAAGAAGAAGAAGAAGAAGAAGAAGATATTATACACAAATTAGGGATAAACTATATCAAGGTAAAACATTAGTTAAAATATATCAAAACATAGGAAACCATTAAGGAGTGTGCCCATGTATGCCTTTTTTCTTTTTCTTTTTTCTTTTTTTTTTGAAATTTTACTATATTTTTGAGCAACCGACTAGCCGTCGAGCAACGTACACAGTCCCCTCTTTCTAATAACAAGTCAGAATAAAGTAAAAGTACTAGTGTTTTACAAAGCAATAATAGGATCCCTCTTTTTTGCTTTGAAATAGAAAATAATAATAATAATAATAAATTTATAATTAAGATGAAACTCAGAGTTTGGACAAATTTTAAAGTTTTTCTATTTGCTAAAAGTCAAATTTAAAAGGTTTAATTATTTTGTCACATGGTTTTTTCTTTTTTCCGTTGTGGTGTCACATCGTTTGAAATCTCAAACCCTCATATTCTACCAAATACGGAGTATATTTTATGCTAAGTAATTTTAGATGTATCATGCACAACTTTAAATTGGTGAAAACTAAAATGTTAATTTCTGTAAAATAATCTCTAATATTAATTTAGGAATAATGTTATCTGTACACATAAATAATAATTTCAAACAAATACATATTATGAGATTTATTTAGCTCAACTGATAAAAAAGTTTACCCTAAAAACTTGATTAGTATCTTAGTTTGATAATAAAAAACAATTATCTTAAGCAAGTGCAATAAGTTGAAACTTTATCAAACTTTATATCAGACAGATACACATAAAGACTCTCTCTCTCTCTCTCTCTCTCTCTCTCTCTCTCTCTCTCTCTCTCTCTCTCTCTCTCTCTCTCTCTCTCTCTCTCTCTCTCTCTCTCTCTCTCTCTCTCTCTCTCTCTCTCTCATATTAAAGACTTTGTCTATATATTAGGACTCATTCTCTTCTTACTCTGCCAAGAAAATATGGAGACAGAAAACCTGGAAGATGGACTTTTAACGACAAAGCCTACAGTGAATTGCAGGGACGTATCAGAGAGTGATTCCAAAGTCACACCTATTGTTATACTCAGCTCCATGGTCGCCTACTGTGGCTCACTAACTGTGGGGTGTTCTGTAAGTATTACTAGATTATCATGGCATTTGGAACAATGATTGATTTGTCTCATTTCATTTGGTCTTCTTATAATTAACGTTTTCTTCCCAAAAAATAAATGAAAAAGAAACTGCCTCCTTTTTTCCTAAGTAATCAAGTTGTCTCTCATTAGGTTTTAGACTTCCTACTCTATCTCTTTGTTTCATTTTTTTTAGTAATATCAAATTTTAAAAAATTATTATTATTATGAATAATGTTGAATTTTTCAGTATCATTTATCCAATCTAGTACATTTAAATTTTTTTTCAAAAAAAAGAAAAATAATGTGGCCTTACCACTGTAAAAAAAATTATTAAAAAAAAAAATAAACTCAATGTTTGCTTTTCTTGGTTACTTTTTTTTAATTTTATTTGTTTGTTCTCTGGTGAGTTTCCTACCAATCAAACATGTTTAAGACTATAATATAGATGCCTTTATAATATTAAAAATTAAAATAAAGTGGGATTCGATCAAAACAATAATAATAATAAAGTAAAAAGGGTTTTTCTAAAAATATATTTATTTTTTAAAAAGCAGCTCATTCCATGGACGAGAATGATTTCCCTAAACTTTGTCTGAAGAAGTTAATTGCTTTGCAGTCAGCATATTCATCACCAGCTGAATCTGGAATTATGGAAGACTTGAGTCTCTCTATTGCAGCTGTAAGTACCAATATAAGTTTTATTTTTTCGTAATATAAACAAGTGATATATATATATATACACACACACACATACAAACAGGAAAAGTTGCCCCCTGGTCTGATATTTTGTTCATGTTATAATATTCAATACTTTTTTATTTGATTAACATTTTAAACTATTCTACCATTAGATCATCAATTCTTATTCTTCTTAATACTTAGGCCAAATTTTACGTTAACTAGATATTATTTAATATTTAACCTATAAACTCAAGTTTTAGCAAAGTTTACATTTATGTCAAAATATTAGTTAATAACATATGGTAATGGAATAAATTCCTATATTAATTATTTACAACTGTACACTAACTATTATTCTTTTTTTTTTTTTTTGAGAAGGAACTATTATTCATTTGATTCTAAAAAACAATTTATTTATTTATTTGAATGATGGTCTAATTAAGATTATTTTTTGGCACAAGATTCAAAAGAGATTCAAATCCAACGTGTGTAGCTTCTGGAAGCCCTAAGTGTAGGCTTAATATAAGTAGAATATGCCCAAAAAAAGAGAGGGCCCATCCAAAGCAATAGTCCATATGTGGAGTCAAGGAATTTACATATGTAAATAAAGTTTCAGGCACCAACACTATGACTTAGGATAAGTTAGTACTTATAATTAAAATTTTAACACAATAAGGTTCTATTTAGTTGAGAAGATAGAAAAGTGAAAGGAAAGAAAATGTTTAATTTTACGTTTAGCTGAATGAGTGGAAAAGTGAAAGGATAGGAAAAAAAATTGGTTGAGAAAAAATTGGGAAGATAGAACATGGAGTTTGTAAAATTTACTCAAATGCCCCTATTAGATAAATTAAAAAAACATATTATTTTTTTATTAAAAATTTGTGCATTGATGGAAATTCTTCTTCTTTTTTAAAGTAGTGAGAAAAAAAAAACCAAACAAACAAACAAATGAGGAAAAATAAAATGATTAAAAAAAAAAAAAAACCCAAAACATATATTGAAAAAAAAAAAAAAAAAAAAAAAAAGAGAGAGAGAAGAGAAGAAAAAAATGAAACAAAAAAAAGCATGGGGGGCAAAATAAAAGCATGGTAGTGGTAGTCTCTCATTTTATCTCCATTTTGGGGAAATTATTTTTTGATGGGTCAGGAGAGAAAACTCTTAGGCCCCACCAGTTTTCTCACCTAACCAAATACAAAAAATTATCAATTTTTCTCCACTTTTCTTTCTACTTTTTTCATACTTCTTGAAATTCACCCAACCAAATGTATAAAGAAAAATATTATAAGGGTGGAAAAAATTTCCTTTAATTGAATCCTTCAACTCTCTCCCACTTTTAACTGGATGACAGGCATTATTTATTTAATTTTAAAATGTCACATTAAATAAAAATTGGATGGAATTAGAGGATTCAATATTGAGAGAGAATCTCATCCTAAAGGGCATATTGTCACATCCTATAGTAATGTTTTCATCTAGCATTCAAAATGCAATACTAAAGATGTTGTACCCATTAGAATTTGAGATCCGAAAATTGTACCGGGTGAAATTGAATCCAATAACATAAGAAAAAATTAACGGTATTGCACCAAATCTCAACCCATGTCGATTATATGAGAAATGAAGATTTAAGGCATGTGGCTAAAGAAATGTTATAGTCAAATCCAAAATAAAATAATAATTTGATATAATTCATAAATGTTGTCTAAGGAGTTTTATGTTTTGTCAACCTGGTTCCAACAATACATTTTTGAAATATGTGTTTATATGATTAGTTTTTATAACCATGTACGAGTGTGTGTATGTATGTGTCTATATATATATATATATATATATATATATTTGTGACTTGACTTTTGTACAATTTCATTTTGTTTTCAAAGGTCAACCTTTCAAAAGAAATATTTCCAATTCCATATCCTTGTTTAGAACTATTAGCTTAAACAGGCCACACTTAAAAAAAAAACAAAAACAAAACAAAACAAAATCTAGGACCACAATTTTTTCACAACTATGACGTGATAAATTATGAGTGATAGAGAAAAAATAGTAAGTGTATATAAAAGTGATAGACAGTCACTAACAATTAACAAAAAAAGTTGTAGATCTAGAATTGTTGCGCTAACGAATCCCTCAGGCAAGGGTTTTGAAGTCAATGGGCTGCCTATATGGGCCCATGTTCCCAACTGCCAAAACACAAGTATGGCATCTATCTTGTTTTAATTTACAACTTGTTATCTTGATTTTTCCAATATCTTGTCATATTTATTTCACATTTTTCTGTGTTTTCATTCAATTACATTCTTGCCTTCACTCCAAACTCACTGTGCAGTATTCAGTTTTCGGTGCAATGGCAACGGCAGGAGGAATAGTAGGTTCACTTGTTAATGGAAAATTAGCTGATGTTATTGGAAGGAGGGGTGTAAGATTCTTTGGTCACCCTTTTATATATATATACATATGTGTGTGTCTTTAAGCAGTCAGGCTGCTTTTCATAACAAAAAAGATTTACTGCTTTCTCAAAATTTCATGAATCTTCCTCTTGATGTTGTAATGCAGACATTGTGGATCTCTGAGATATTCAGCATTGCAGGGTGGCTTGCTATAGCATTCGCAAAGGTGTGTCTTACTCCTTTTCTTCCCCTCAAAGATGTTGCATGCACGTCTTGAATTTATGAAAATAACTTTGAATAAGATGAGGTCCAACTTTTTTTTTTTTTTTTTGGGTTAAAAATATATATTAATTGTAGATAGATATTTTGAAGGAAGAAACTAAAAAAGTGGGTTTTCTCTAATAGGCTTGTCCGGCTGTCCCACATTAGAATTTTACAGTGTTTATGGCAGGTATGTAAAGTAACACAAACTTAAACAAATCAAATAATTGAGAGAATCTGTGAACATATGTCTCTAGAACACATCATGCAATGCGTGAAAATTTTGTAATTTAAATATTGTATGTGCTTTTTAAAAATATTTTCTATTTTTATAAGTTTTATTTAATGGAACATATAAGGGGGAATGGGCAGACTAGTAGTGAGAGGGGCAATTATGTAGTAAGTTAGGCAACGTTTTAAACTTTTAAGAAAAATAGCATCTCGAATTTTAAAAACTCGAGATCCATATTAAAACTCGAGTTCCAAAGACTTGCTTTGCGAGTGTTTTGCTGGTGCATGAAAATTTTGTAATTTAAATATTGTATGTGCTTTTTAAAAATATTTTCTATTTTTATAAGTTTTATTTAATGGAACATATAAGGGGGAATGGGCAGACTAGTAGTGAGAGGGGCAATTATGTAGTAAGTTAGACAACGTTTTAAACTTTTAAGAAAAATAGCATCTCGAATTTTAAAAACTCGAGATCCATATTAAAACTCGAGTTCCAAAGACTTGCTTTGCGAGTGTTTTGCTGGTGACTTGGACTGAAAATGCCACATAGATCTTGAGTTTTAGAAACTCGAGTTTCATGCAAAAAAAATTTTAGTGTAATCGCCTCTTTAGTGGCGTTTTTAAGTCCTATAGTGACGTTTTAAAGCCCTATAGCGGTGTTTTCCTGCAAAATTTTTTGATAAGATATACCAGGTTCAGGGAGCCCTATAGTGGCGTTTTTAATTCCTATAGTGACGTTTTAAAGCCCTATAGTGGCTTTTTCCTGCAAAATTTTTTTATTACTCAATTTTTAAGCCCTATAGTGACGTTTTTAAGCCCTATAGCGGCGTTTTTTCTACAATTTATGAAACTCGAGCTCCATGTGAATTTTTTTTCCACATCAGACCAATCCACTTACAAATCAAGACTTAAAAACTCGACTTTTATCTTGAAACTCGAGTTTTAGACACTCGAGATGCTAGTTTCACTCATTCTTTTAAAACCGGGCAACTAACGATATTGTTAGATATCCTTTGTTATTTGGCAAGGGTGTTCAACATATAATGTATTTTGCTTTTTTTTTTTTTTAAATACATAATTATAATTTTTTTTATATATATAAATGGAGAAGATGTTATCAAAAAGAACATTTTTTAAATATACTATAATTGTTTAACTAATTTGAACACATCCAATAATATTAAAAATAAAATTTAAACCCTCATTTTAAGGAACACATGTAAGATATTACATTAAGTTTTAATTATTATATAAGTTTAGAATTGTAGCTTTATTTTTCTTTTCAAATATGGAAACCTTTATTTTAAGATAATCTTTCAAATATTTATCATTTTTATTGCTTTTTATGGCTCACATCTTAATTTAAATGACTATTTTGTTTATATTTTTTACCCAAAAAATAGAGAGTATAGTCCAAAAAGGATAAAATTTCATATTTTTCAACTCAAAAATTAAGGAGAAAAAAGAATTTTGAGCCTAAATTGAAAGGCAACCTACAAAAAAAAACTAAGTTAAGGTCCAATTAATTCAAAAATAGACCAAATGGACGATAGTGGATCAAATGGACCAAAACGGACCTAAGTAGACCAAATAGACCGATATGAACCAATTAGACCGAAATGCTTCACTTATGTGACTTAAAAGGAGCATAGCAACAATAAATAATAGACTTAGATATACATAGATATAGATACTTAATATTACAATCTAAGTGGGGGGATTGGTAAAAAAATATTTTGTAGATTGTGGTATGGAAGGAAATGGTTTTGTGTATTTGGGCTTGTCCTACATTGAAAGTTTACAAAGCTTTTGGTGGGTATATATAGCAACACAAAAATCTACAAATAAAATAATTGACAGAGCTAGGCTCTAGAACATGCACATGTGTGACTTGTGGCACACTTGGCATGTGCAAGTGCGGCGTGTTATTTAAAATAATTAATTTTTAAAAGATAACCCTTTTATGAAAGGCTATGAATTATTCCAAAAATTCAAGTTGTTTAGAAAATTATTCAATTCAAATAAAGAGTTTGCTTCCCTTGGAAATAAATGTTTAATCTTCTCCTTCTTTCCTTCCCTTCAATAATGATGTATATCTTCAATTTATGAAAACAACTCTACCTCTAATGTCTATTTGGTTGAGTTACATGGCCATTATCTAATTGGTTCTCAAAATATGAAATGGGAATCATTGTAGTAACAATAACATTTATAACCTTACATTGAAGTTTCTGCCAATATTTAAATCAAAATGGTTATATACCTTGGATATTTACAAAGATCCATATCATGGAAAGATCTTTTAAAATCATTATGGAGCAAGTTAGTTGTGTAAGGTTGAATTTAATCAACCATTTTGTTGGCTTTATTCCATGCCAAATTTGCTTGTAATTCAGCATTTAGAAACCCTGTATTTAGGTGGGAATCATGTAAGGGTAGTATGTGAGAGAGTTTGAAGAATTTCTCAAGATTGTGTAATAAAGCAGGGACTCGCGACTGGATCTCGCAAGTGCCTTGTGACTGGCAAGCTGCCAGATGATGCACACGAGTGAAGCGTGCAGAGTAGTTGAAGCGTTGTGCCAGCTGTAGCACTATAGGACAAAAAGTCCAGACTGGCCATGCAGTTGGCTCGCGGCTTGAACTCACGACTTAGTCAAGTCGCGAGGCCAAGCCGCCAGCCAGGTCTGTTTTGGAAAAATGACTCTTCGCATTCCAAACACACACCACTATATATAGACCCTTATACCCACGAAATGTAGAGAGCTTCCAAAAATAATTTTGAGAGAGAAACTCTAGAGAAAAACAAGATTGACTCATACACAATCTTTACAAAAAGACTCTTCAAATTCCTCTACTCTGACCCTCTGCATTGTTACATCCTTGAGAGGTTCTTAGCCAAATCCTTTTCTCACCATACTTACATCTGTAAGAAGGCTTTTTGGTGCTTTGGGAAGTAGTTAGGAAGGAACCAATTTATAATTGTTGATGCTATGGGCTATAGCGGAATCCAGTAAACTAAAGAAGACAAAGGTTCTGTGCAACCTCGTTGGAGCAAGAAGCTTGGAAGGCTTAGGTACATTGGGTAGATTAGGCTTGGAGGGTTTTCTGCTGTTCATATATCCTAACTTCATTCTTTAGTGGATTATTGATCGCTTTGAGGGCGGCGGAGAAGTTTTACGCTGAGGGCTTCGGTTTCCTCTTCGATAACACATCGTTGTGTTGTCCTTGTGTTTGCATCTCTTTTCCCTTAATCTCTGCCATTTAATTTCTGCTGTGAATGTGATTTTATTTGGTTTAGATTGTTTATCAATTCTACTATAAGCTTATGTTCATTTTCCGCACATACATTGTTTGATATTAAGTTTGAATTGGTAATTTGTAATTTGGGGTTTAAACGTTCATAGTGTTTTACACACTATTTGAACTTTCAAGTTGGATGTTTTGTTTCCCCCTTTTTCTTTTCACCCCTCAATAGTAAATCAGCCTCTAAAAAAAAGGGTTAAAGCTATCTACCAATCATCTCTCCTAGACCCCATAAAAGTGAAAGTTTTGTGCACTGAGTACGATCTCATTAATAAACTAGTTGAATATGTCTTATAGAATGCTTGGTGGCTGGACCTTGGAAGACTATCTCTGGGAATTGGCAATGGGCTTATTTGCTATGCGGTAATTGTAATAAGATCTTCATTCATTAGCTATCTGTGAAACTCATAATAGTGATAGTACTAATACCCAAATTCTTGTTTTCAAGACAGGTTCCTGTATACCTAGCAGAAGTAACCCCTAAGAACTTGAGGGGAGGATTTGCTAATGCTAGTCAGGTATAGTAAGTCTTAAGGTGTTTGGATTGAATAGCTAAACTCATTGTTTAAGGAGATGTAATTTCATCAAGTGTACAGTTGATGGCATGTTGCGGCCTTTCTCTGATGTTTCTCATTGGAAATGTCATTACTTGGCGCATCTTGGCCTTAATTGGTAATTGCTTTAAGCTTTTCATTGTCTTAATGAATTAAACTTCTATGTGTCAATTTCATTTTTTTTTTATCTGAAATTTTTTCAGGAATTATTCCATGTATGCTAGAACTTCTAGGCTTGTTGTTGATTCCAGAATCTCCAAGATGGCTAGTGAGTCCAATTCAAAGATCCTAGTTACGATGTTATGTTTGTGATGTGTCATTGTATAAAAGGGAAAGATTAATTGCTCCATTTTTACTTTCATGGCTGTCAAAATGGATGCTTGAGAATATCTCAAAACTTTCGTAGTTAATTGTAAGTTTGTAACATATAGATAGCCTAAGCATACAAAGTAAAGGAAAAGTGAGCATCCATTCGAATGTTCAAATGATAATACAATTGCCTGCAGGCTAAAATAGGTAAAGAGAAAGAGTTTGAAACTTCTCTACAATACCTTAGGGGAAGGAATGCTGATATTTCTCAAGAAGCAGCTGAGATCAGAGTAAATTCTAACTTCTTATTCTTCAAAAAGAACTGCTAATTCACAACCTCAAGTATAACATAAATCTTTGGTTTTTTATGTTTCAATACTTTTACGTACGCAATTAAAAACGAGATGTGATACTTTGGTTTTGCAGGAGTATACAGAAGCCTTCAAACAGCATTCAAAAACAAGATTTATGGACTTGTTTCAAAGAAGATATGCTCATTCACTTATTGTAAGCTTAACTAGAATGAAAAAATGTAAACAAATTTAGTTGTTGCACCTTTTCCTTTTCGAAGCTTCTCTAATCTCTCTACTATAATGAATTAAATTTGTTAATAAGGTTGGAGTTGGGCTGATGGTATTGGTACAATTTGGAGGGAGCAATGCCATTTTTTCTTATTCAAGCTCTATATTCAACAAAGCAGGTAATTAAATTAAGGGATTTTATAATTGCTTCCATATGTAGTTGATGATAACATAAAAGACATGCAGAAAGGGTGATATGGATCACTGGCTTATGACAGGTTTTTCAACTAGTATTGGGACTATATCAGTTGCTATCATCCAGGTTCTTGACACTTATAACTGCAGAATGAATCAAGACTTTTGGTTGTTACATTTTTAAGAAGTGTAAATGTTTGTTTGTAGATTCCAGCCACTGTTGCAAGTGTACTCTTAACGGATAAATTAGGAAGACGACCACTTTTATTAGTAAGGATGGCAAAGGACATATTTTTAAGGCAATAATTTACATCATCAATTAATTGTTAATGAAGTCAAGATTTCTTATAGGCATCTGCTTCTGGAATGTGCTTCAGTTGCTTCCTTTTAGGCTTGTCATTCATGTTTCAGGTTTCTCACAGATCCAAATTTTCAATATCCTTAATTTTCAACTCTTTTCTATTGCTGTTAGTAAAAGAATCATCCTTGAAAAATGTATGTTTGTTATGAGCAGAACCTCCACCAGTGGAAGGAGCTCACTCCCATTTTGGCGTATATTGGCATAGTGGTAACACAATTTCTGTGTCTCAGATTCTATATCATTTCCTTACATTCTTAAAATGCCCACTTAAAATATGGAAATCTCTAGAGGTTTAAGTTTCCTGTGTTCTTATTTTCAATGCTTATGGCCTAAATATTAGTACCTTACAAGACATATGACAGTCTTTTTAGACTCAAAACCCTTTTATTGACTTTTTCTATGGCCAAAATCACTGGCATAGCTTCAATTTCTTGTGCCTTTGGAGTATGCCTATGGCTGTAATGATTGGCATGCCAAAGTATGCAATTTCCTGTGCTTCTTTTCCTTTGTATCACAACTTGATTCTTAAAAGTAGAAAGGACCTTAATACTTTCTGTTCATTAAAAATTTCCACTAATTTTGTGCCAAGATATTAGGAAGTAGTAGTTGAAATTAAGTGACTAATATGTTTACTATTTAACACCACACCACACTCAGGGGTATTCTATAGCTTACTCAATAGGCATGGGCGGAATACCATGGCTCATTGTCTCAGAGGTATGTAGCTTTTCTTGTTAGTAACAGTAAGAGAGTCTTTTAATGAAATTCTAATGTCAATTTTCATAACAAGAAGGTTTTTACATTTTAAATTAGATTAAAGGATCAAATTTGTGTCACAGGTATTTCCCATTAACGTAAAGGGTTCAGCTGGAAGCCTAGTGTCTTTAGTAAACTGGTCATGTTGTTGGATTGTAACATACAGTTTCAATTTTATGATGGAATGGAGCTCAGCAGGTAACTCTTTCTGGTATTCTTTGTGCCCCATTCTCTTCTTTTTGCTTATACTTAAAAAAAAAAAATGTTTGGCCTATATACTATTTCAGGAACATTTTTTATATACATGGGCATTTGCAGTTCAGCTGTTTTATTTGTTGCAAAGTTAGTTCCAGAAACAAAGGGGCGAGCGCTAGAAGAAATACAAGTTTCAGTTACCCATTCTCTACAATAAGATGGACTTTCCATTTTGTATATTGAGGGAACAAGTACATCTTTCATAAAGTGTATAAGGTGTCTAGTATTTCTGTTTACTCAAGACGATTGATGAGCTCTGCTTATATACTGGAGTTGGAGGTGTATTCAGCCTATATGGCTTAGTTATGGAAGGGGTTTGGGTCAAGGGGCTCCTAGCTAATGAGGAACAAAGTCCCCTTTTGACATTCGGACAACTCAAGTCCACTTGCTTTGATAGCATGATAAATTACTAATTATTCCAAAAGTTTAAGCTATTAAGAAATGTTAAATTTAATCAATTAATTAATATTTTAACATGTGTATTTCCAAACTATGTATATTCTTATGTTCTCTAATTTGTGTGTGTTTCTTTGATTTTTATTCACTTTACCATTCTCTTTTTCAAATATGAGTGATTATAGCAGTTAGAATCCTACTTAGACTTTTTTAGTTAATCAAAGTCTTGAATTAATAAATGAGGGGAAAGGTACAAGAAAAGAGCACTTGTAACTTGTAATTGTGTGGATGCATCCCTATTTTGTTATTTGTAAAAGTATGATGTGGCGTATTGGTACTAGAGGTGTAAAAGAGGGCTTGTACACTAAATTCTTATTGAATTATTTTTATTCTGATTTTGTTAGACCTACTTATGGCGTTCCTTCCATTAATTTTTGGTTTAACCAAGGTTTGAACTTCAAATCTCTTGTTCGATGGCAAAAAACTTTACTAGTTGAGCTAACTAGAACTCCCAACTTCTTTATAAAACTACTACTGATGTAGTGATTACATTGCATGAGGCAAGACAATAAAGAGTGTGTGCTGTTATGGTATGGACCTAAACACGTCAAGAGCTACCACAGCCTCTTGTTGTCTTACCAAATGAAATGTATCACGTTTTCCACCAATCCTTATTCGCTGGTTGGCCCAACACCTACAGAAGGTCAACTCGATAAAGGGATAGATGAAAATCTTATGTTGTAGTGTGTTTGAAAATCATGTCAAAGATAGGGAAAGATGAAAATCTCTATCACCCAATGATTTTGGATTATCATTATAAATTGAATTTCCTGATGATCAAGCGTGTGTTTAGATGAATTTAATTTCATATATATGTATATATATAAGGCATAGGTATACTTTTTTTAATTTTAGGCTCAATATTATAAGATGTACCTAAAAGAAGTATGGTTTTAAAATATAATAATACCTAAGCACATATTCTCAACTATACTTTTCATCTACGACTTCTTTTTTTTTTTTTTTTTTTTGAGAAGATTTTCATCTACGACTTCAACTCACATGTCTACAACCGACATAAACTTGAAGGTATATAGTATCAAATGAAATAAAATTTTATCAGGGCAAAATGAGATCTAATTTTTGCTTTAATAAAGACAAAAATAATTTCCTGATTAAGATGTAATTTCAACAAATTGAAAAACTTTATACTGTGCTACATGATTTTAAATCCCAATATTCCATTAAATAAAGAGTTATTATAATTATAATTATTGATTTTAAATGTATCTGCATTACCATGGTCGATAACAATTTGTTATCTTGAAGAGTCTCCAGCTAATACGTTAATATAATAAAGGAATACTACTTCACACACAAACTTAAATTTATAAGTTTTGGGCTTATTATGTTATATTAATAATTTTTCACTTTTTTTTCTTAATGTGTGATGGGTATTAATTCTTCAAATTTCACTTGTCCTTGTCCACCCACAAAGGACCCTTCCACCTTACAAATGTCCAACTGTGATTGTCCAACTGAGAAATGGTTGAAGGAACAAGGACAAGACCTCTATATGTGAGGGCGAGAATTCATGAGTTGAGTTACGTAATTCTCACTCCACCAACTCACAAACTCCAAAAGTATCATCGCCCTGCATCAATTATGCCATGACTCTGGTAAATGGAGGAAAGGGAAGAAGTGGTAATTGGCGTAATGGGTGCAATGCCAATGGCATTGATGAAAGGTGAGAGATTGAAGATTTGTGCCCATGACTAAAGATTCTTGGTTGGTGGATCGAGAAAAAATGCAATTGCACCCATTAAACCAAACCACACCCACTCCGAGACATAAGAGAAAAATCCTAGAAAAACTTTATTGTTTTTTCTATATTGGATTTTATTAAGTTTTGACTTAAATATAGGAGAAGTTTAGCCCAGCACCACGTCGGTGCTCTATTCGTTTGGATGAATAGCCTACTGAGGTGCTTTGCACATAACATTCAATGCACTTCTATTTATACGCATGTGTCTAACAATATCATTGTATCATACTTGTACAATTTAAAATTTGTGAAAATTAACTTTTTCACAGTAAAATAATATCTGCCAATTTCACAAGTGAACTAAATAGAGGGGATTTTATCAGCATATCGAATAGTCTCACACTGATCCCCAGTATGTTCACACTTTAAAGTCACCAAACTCCCCAAAGCATGAGGCAAAACTTTTTCTTGCTATATATAAACAATTCTATGATCTATATCAATCCTTCTACTCATTCTTAGCCACATACTTCCGAAGATAATATGGAAACAGAAAGCCTGGAAGACGGACTTTTAGCAGCAAAGTCTAGTGTAAAATGGAGGGACATGACACCGAGTGATTCCAAAGCCACACCTACTGTTGTACTCAGCTCCATGGTCGCCTTATGTGGTCCACTAACTATCGGGTGCTCTTTAAGTACCACTAATTTCCATGGCTTTACTATAAAAGAATCATTCAAATTTTATGTGCATAGCATATGACCATTTTCTGCCGGTTATAGCAAACAGATTTAAGATAGAGGGGTCAATTTGGACAATTCTTAAACCTTAATGGTCGGTAAGATAAAATTGAAGTACAAATGGTCACTTTTCAATCAACCCAAACGGCCAAACCCCAAAGGTCCTTTTTTGCATATTATGGTCGTAATTAAGTGTGCCTCTCTTTACGGTTTAATATTTGGTATTATGATTCGCTATTGTTTAACATAGATTCATTAATTTCACACTTTAGATTAAATATTATATATAGAATAATGTATCAACTGTCACATCACCTCCCCCATTTCTCTTTCGGTCTTGACTTCTTTGAGTGTAAGATCAGTTCAATGTTACCTCTACTTGATAGGCCAATGACATTTGAAGGTTAGGTAAAGTTGTTGAAGCTAGCTAGAACATTTGCACACTAATTTGTCTCGTGAAAACAATGTTTCATCTTCACTTGTTGGATTTTTTTGAGAAGGTTCTTGCAATCCATGATAAGAGCTATATATTGTAAATTTGCTACTATACGTTAATAAAAAATTACTTTCGCATCAATATCAATTTCAACCATCAATAAATTGAAATTTATTCACATTAAGAGCCATCCCTTAGAGCCCAAACCTCTATATGGATACTAAAAGTTACCCCTATAAATCTAGTAAATTCCTTCATCCATAACCATAAGCCTATGTGGTCACAGATCACTCTTCCTCCTCTCACTAATCCAAGATTGCCCTAAGAGAAGCCATCCGTGCTGAGTTTGTGCCAGCCTGCATTTGGTTTGTTACATTTTAGTTTAGATACATGCTTCCTCATGGTTTTTTTTTTTTTTTTTATTTGTTTGTTCTTTAATGCACTTCCCACCAATTAACAATGTTAGAGACTATAAATTCCTTTATAACAAAATAAAGTGAAAGAGGAATAAGCCAAGCTTTGCCTGAACAAGTTTATTATAATTGCTTTGCAGTCAGGATTTTCATCCCCAGCTGAATCTGGAATTATGGAAGACTTGGGTCTCTCTGTTGCAGCTGTGAGTACTAAGTTCTTTGTTAATAAATAAATGAGTACTAAAACTTGTTCATTCCTTTGTCACCTAAGTCAAGGCCTAAGTGCTTTTTCAACAAAATGTATATTCAATTTATCTATAATATACTAATATAATTACTTTAAGTTAGAGTCAAAAAGATATTTATGTGCAGGCACTGATATAATGTGAAGAGTACACAACTACACATACATATATGCAAAAAAAAAAAATAATAATAATAATAAATAAATAAAAGAAGAAGAAGATAAAAAGAATAAATATACAATATTTGCAATACATGTTCATTACGATATGGTTTTATATACATATATATATATATATATATATATATATATATATATATATCGTATGTTTAAAAAAAAAAATTTCCATCAAAAATTGTTTTAGCATATATAAGTGAATTTGGTAGATAAAAACTAAAGATATGTAGTAGACTATAAAGTAAGTGTGGAAGTATGTGGAAAAATTATACATGGATTTTGAAGTTAAAATAATAAACAATTTAAGAATACAAATTTTTTTTTTCATAATAGGTTGAGGTAACATGTTGCGATAGGTGTTTATAAAAGTGACATTAATGATATGGTCACAAAAAAAATATAAAAGTAAATAGAAACCTCCTGCTCGCAGTTGCTCTGCCTTTTCAACCATCAAATTCTAAAACATGGACAGGTCCAATTATTGTATAAATCCATTTGGAAGATTTGGGTCTTGATCCAATTAACATTTTTTGGGTCAAGATCCAATTATAAGATTCAAACCCAACTTATTTTTTGGAACTTTTTCTATACCCCTCTTACGTATAGCCCAACAAGAGCTGAGAAATGGTCCAATAAAAAAACGGACCCAACCCAACCAAACTACCAGTACCAAAGCAACAGTCCCATGTAATAAAGTTCTGAGTTCTGACACTATGAATTGTGATAAGTTGTTAATTATCTAAAAACTTTAAACTTACAAAGATTAATAGATTATAGGTTTAATCATTTATATTCTTCTCTCAAAAAAAAAAAAAAAATCATTTATATTCTTATACTGTAATACGGAAGAATGAAATAGAAAAGAACATTGCAACGTACTATAGCAATGGTATTTCCCTTGACTATGCATTTCTTGAGAGCGTTGTTATTCTTGTCCTTTGAGAAAACAAAATTCTCAATTATAAAAATAATAAAGAATATGATTTAAATAAAAGTATTAATCGACTAATTAAATACCAGGGCCTAAAATAAAACCACAATTGATGGCCAAAAGCAAATAACACTAAATTTCCAAAAGAATGCAATAGAATGCAAAGAAACCAAGGGTCCCTAATGAGGAACAGAGTTCCCTTTTGGCATTTGTACAAATCAGGATCACCTGCTTTGATAGCATTATAATTAATTTATCTAAAAGTTTAATCTATTAGAAAATGATAAATTTAATCATTTTATTAATAATCTAGCAGTCATATTTCCGAACTATGTGATATTCTTCTGATCCTCTATGTGTGTGTTTGTTGTTTATTCATCTTTAATATTTTGTTTAAGTTACTAACTTAAACAAAAACAATCTTTGAGTAACATTTCTTGTTTCCTTTATACATGCAAGGATCATATATTTCTTGGTGATGGATTGCCCCTTGATGTATAGTGTGATCCGAAGTGGATTGAATGGAATGCAGTGGACCAAAATAGATATAATGGACCAAACCTGACCTAATAGACCGAATTGGACCTAGTCAACAGAATTGGACCAAAATTAACCAAATTTTGCTACGCTTCAGCTTTGGATTGAAATGCTACGCTGCTATAGCTCAATAAGAGCGTAGCAATAATAAATGTTATACTTCAGCTTTTAGATATCGCAAAGTGTGTAATATTGCCTACTTAATTCACATCCTAATAATTCTGCCATGACAAGGTTTTGTGTGCAAAGAGAGGAAGAAGTGGAGCAACTATCCATTTTACTAACTGAACTTCTTTGTCAATCATGGAACAGTTGGACATGCTACTTCAAAGTTTGGGCTTCACACAGAAAAAATCAGACTCTCAAGTCAGATGGTCTGTGCTTAAAACTTTTGTAGGAGCTTGCTTAGCATTATAGAAGATTCCATAGACGTTTCAGAAATCTAATTGACTAGAGCCCCACTAACAAATTGGTTTAATAAATTGTTCTGTAATTCTCAGTGAAATCTCTTGTTTCCTGATACTTCTACTGATATAGTTGACTTCTTCCCCTTCCACTCAAATGTGCAGTACTCAGTGTTTGGATCAATAATGACAATTGGAGCATTGATAGGGGCACTAGTAACTGGGACAACAACAGATCTCATTGGTCGTAGATGTGTATGTTTTCAAGACCAAATAAGCATCTCTATATATAGTGATAAGTTTGTACTTTTAAATCTCAAGTAATTCCAGGGATCTTTTTAATGCTTTGATATTCTGAAGCAGACATTCTGGATTGTGGATATATTCTTCTACATCATGGGGTGGCTGGCTATAATTTTCTCCAAGGTTTCATGTCTTGTATTTCTCATCACCCTCCAAGGCTTCTACAAGATTTCTGATACAAGACATTGGAAGTAAATGTTATAGCCATAAAAAATAAAACTAAAAACAAATTGCTTCTTTGTGTGTGTATGTATATATATATATATATATATATATATTGATTCTATAGAAGGTCTGATGTTATTAGGTAAGAGTTCCAAAATAGTAAAAACAATATTGAAACATGCATATTGAATTGAGTTAGGGTCTTGGTCTGTTAGTTTTAATTGTCCATTATTTGTATGCTTTTATTTCATGGTATTAAATGTTCTGTTCGGTTTACCCAAAAAAAAAAAAAAATGTTCTGTTCTTGCTGAAAGGGTGTATGGTTGCTCGACTTCGGAAGACTATCACTGGGACTTGGAATTGGGCTTACCGGTTTTGTGGTAAATGTTGTAAGATTTAGATTTTGAAATTCACACACTTATGAATGCAATGGTTAATAGTATTATCATCCCACTGCCAACAGGGACCAGTGTACCTCGCAGAAATAACACCAAAGAATCTAAGAGGAGGATTTATGATAATCACCGAGGTAAGTTGTGCCATTATAAATTCCTGCATTTGAATGAAATCTTTCTTTTGTCCCATCATATCTTCATTTTACAGTCAATGGCAAGTTATGGTGCTTCTCTCTCCTTTCGCATTGGTTCTTTCATCAGCTAGCGCATGTTGGCCACTATAGGTAGATTTGTTTCATTTCATACTTACAAAACCAATGGTACTTCCTAATGGTTTCAACACATTTTCATCATCAAGTTGTATTTTATGTCTGTTACTGCTCCTTTGTCTATTTTTCATTCCTGAGTCTCCTAGATCTTGTTAAATTCATCATCTAGTTGTTTATAAAATTCTCATTGTTTTTAATATATAGGGACATGCAGAGTTAAAACCATGTTAAAGACAAATTTATCAATAAACTTCTAAATAGATGGTACTGGACCACTGCTTCACATTTAAAGTAGTGCAAGACTGCATCAACATTCTCAAGATCAGTGCAAATTTCTGCAGGCAAAAATTGGCAAGGAAAGAGAATTTGAAGCTGCTCTACAGCGGCTTAGGGGACAGAATGCTGATACTTCTCGTGAGGCATCTGAAATCAAAGTAACACATCTTAACTTAACGCTTTGGAGAAAGTACTTAATTTTCATTCTTCACTTAAGCAAAAATTTCTTATCCATTATTACCATGTTTTTGGCATCTACACAAAATTAAGGCAGGATTTATTGTTTTACAGGATTATATAGAAAATCTTCAAAAAATCTCAGGTGACAAAATTCTGAATTTGTTTCAGGCGAAAATATGTTCATTTAGTCATTGTAAGCCGTGTAATTTTTCTCCTATATTCTCCATCTTGTGCTACAGGATTTCTATTTGTTTTAATTCATGGATATGACTCCTACTTTGTATAGGTTGGAGTTGGGCTGATGGTAGTGCAAGGACTGGGAGGGCTCTATGGGTTTACGTTTTATATGAGTGAAATTTTTGATTCAGCTGGTAAATTGTAGGCAACTACTATACTTCAAACAGAGAAATAATGCACAAAACTAACGTTTACATATAAAAATATGTTTCTTTTGTGACAGGTATCTCTAGTACTGATGGTTTTATAGTAGTGGCTATTCTTCAGGTAAATCTTGAATCTTTATAGTTTATATATTGTGATTCTGTTTGGTGAACTTCTCAGAAAATGAGATTTCCTCAGCAGATTCCCACAACTGTTTTGGGTGCATCATTGATGGATAAATTTGGAAGACAAACACTTTTGATGGTTAAACTATAAATATGTCTCTCAAGTTTAGAAAGCAGTTGGCCAAATATTTACTATTAAAATCTGCAATGTTTGCAGGCTTCTGCATTTGGGGAATGCTTAGCTTGCTTCCTTACAGGATTATCATTCCTTTTGCAGGTTCCTTATCATAAAATTCAAACACATCTGTATCGATGATCAGTTACTATAGTAATTTTGAATTTAACAGGACCATAACGGGTGGAAAGAAGTCAGTCCCATATTGGCGCTCATAGGTGTATTGGTAATGCAATTTTGGTTTTCTACTTTCTCTATTTACATAAGTAAATAAATAAAAAGCTATTCCATCCTTCGCACATGACTACCACCACTACTTTGGTGTACAAACTGATAGATAATTTGATACATATTGTAATTGACTTAACTTGTCTATTTTTAGAAGGCATGGGAATCTAATGATTGTTTTTGTTTGTATAAGCTTTTCCACCTATTTCCTGCTAGTTTGGTTATAGAGTTAAACTGTTTGATCCTGCAATCAGATATATCTGGGATCTTACTCAATTGGCATGGGAGGAATACCATGGATTATAGTATCAGAGGTTGGTTAAAATTATTGGGCTTGATTTCTTCTTCACTGCAATGAAAAATCCAAAATAACCGTAAAATTATAGTTCATATCAAGTTATGGTTCTCTTTCTTCAGATATTTCCCATAAATGTGAAGGGCTCAGCTGGAACCCTTTGCATCTTGGTCAGTTGGTCTTATTCTTGGGTTGTTTCATACACTTTTAACTTCTTATTCGAGTGGAGCTCAGCAGGTGATCCCTCCTCACTTCTGACTTCCTCTATGTTTTCCAGTGTTCTTATGCCTAGTGGTGACTGACCAATGCATGCCTTTTCAGGAACATTTTTCAAATATTCAAGCATTTGTGGTTTTGGTGTTCTTTTCGTTGCAAAACTAATGCCGGAGACTAAAGGGCGAACATTGGAAGAAATACACGCATCACTGACTCATATTCTGCAATGAATAACATAAAAACACTGAAAGGTCTACCAATTAATGCGGTAACATGTGCTAGATGCAATGCATCAGCAATTCAGCATCAGTGATCTTAATCAAATATTAAGATTTTAAGAATCAAGTTTTGGTTTATTTCCAAGGATTAAATGACATTTAAGAGATACTGACTCCATGTGAACCCTTAGTTGGGCTCTCTGCTATGAATTGATCACACTTACCAGTCAGCAATATTGCAATTGTATTCTAGAGGAAATGCAACAAAGCCAAACTGCTTTTCCAATGGGAGCCAGCCTCATGCTATTTTCCAGAGTTTACCTAATAGACATGGATAGTTATGTCTGACATGTCTCATCTATGTGTGAGGATACCTTCATAATTTCATTTCCGATTATCTGTTAGAGGATTTTTTTTTTCTTTCTTTTCTTAATTTCAAGCAATGTTTCAAAATCTACAAATAGAAGTTGTGAAGGAGAAAGCAACCTAATTACTAGGCATTTTCGATTATCTGTTGGAGGATTTTTTTTGTTTCTTTCTTTTCTTAATTTCAAGCAATGTTCAAAATCTACAAATAGAAGTTGTGAAGGAGAAAGCAACCTAATTACTAGGCCAAGGACCAACCAATGGGGTTGGTCAAAACTCAAAAGCCCTCAAGGTTAAATTAGCTTAAAAGTTGTGAAGTACCTTTTTTTTTTAAGGGGGAAAGGTTGTGAAGTACTTGAAAAGTAAATTTGCGAAGTGACAATATTCTTAGCTTTAAGTGATTTAGTAGGAGGAATTTTTAGGTTCTTATGGGTGGAGTTTGGTGAACACTTCCCCCATAAAGTGGGAAAGTTCTAACTACCCATCATCGTCTCAGGTCAATTGAGAAAACATGACCCTAGAGTGCTGTTTCTAAAGCTATAAGTGGATGCTCCTTTATCTTGTGTTAGAATTATGTGATTAAATAATTAAAATAATTATTTTTTAATAATTTAAGCTTTTTGAAAAATTAATAATTTAACACCATGCAGTATTGCATATGCAAATCAAAGGTTGGTACAAATGTGACAATAATATGGGAGTGACCAATTGAACATCCAACGAAATCTTTCATCTCAAACACGCCATTTATACTGATTTTCTTTGTCGCCAACTAATTTTGCCTGGATAGAACTAATGTTGACATGATCGTTTGAAAGGTTTCACTCTGCTAGGCTCGAGTCTCCTTTCTTCGGCCTACCAAGGGGGTCGTGGACCCTTTGGGCCTACTGCTTGGGCTTGAGAGAGTCAACCCTATTAACTGCCCTTAGCTTTCACTTTGTCAGGTGAGGAATTAAAAGCGAAAACTAATAAACCAACTATAGTTTCTGGCTGCGTGGGTGAAGTTACAGAACTCACTGGTACTATATAGCAGCTCGGTGAGTCCATCATGCTTCTTTTTATTGTCAAAAATTCTACTACTTAAATCACAACTATTAACATGGCAAATTGTGAATGATGGATAAAAATTTATGAGCCTATATATAAGTAATATGTAATCAGTCTGACAAATTGTAAATGATGGATAAAAATTTATGGTCTATATATAAGTAATATATAATCAGTCACAGTCTGCCATATAAGATTGTTGTTACAAAAATTATAATATTTCATATGGAACTAGAATTACACTTCTATTTTACTGCCCTGACAAAATTTTATCTCGATTTCAGTAAAAAAGATTGCAATGGGGGCAATTGGTTGTTCAACTATCAGTGAACTTGTGGTGCTTAAAGCTATGTTTGGTTGCCAGAAAATATTTTCCGGAAAATAGCCTATTTTCCGGAAATGCTATTTTCGGAAAATGAAAAGATTTTCAAGTGTTTGGTTGCATTATGAAAATTGTTGTAAAAAATATTTTCATGTGTTTGGTTCTATTATGAAAATGCTATTTTCCTACACATTTTCTCACCTATTTTCTCAGCATCCAAACAAATTTTATTACAAAAAATTTCAAAATCACAGCCAAATCCTAACACCACACACCACCAAAACTCCATTTCAACCCACGGCAGCAAACTCCGACAATCAAAAGCCACAAAAGAAACAAAACCAAAGAAAAAAAATCATAAAATCCGGTCAGATCGTTGCGGTCAAGCCACTGGGTTCGATCGGCGCGGCGCGGCGCGGTGAGGCTCGCTTGGTCTCGCCGGTGCGATGCGACTCGTGGGTCTCGCGATGCGACTCGCTAGGTTTCGCCGGCGCAGTGCGACTCATGGGTCTCGCGATGCAACTCGCTGGGTCTTGCCAGCGCGGTGCGACTGGTGGGTTCGTGGGTCAAAGGTCGCCAGCGATGGGCTCTGGGCTTGAAGCGGCGATTCGTGCTCTCTCATATGCTCTCTCTCTCTCTGACTCGCTGGGTCTCTCTCTTCGTGCTCTCTTCTCTGTTTTCCAAAAATGGTTATTTGAAGTGAAAATAAACACAGAAATCCTTTTCACCCTTGACTCACGGTCAACTGAAAAGGATTTCCAGAAAATTGGTTTTTCATGCGCAACCAAACACCCGAAATTACAGAAAAACATTTCCAGAAGTGGTTTTCACCCAAAACAAACGCAGCCTAAGGCATTAATTGGCAACAATCCATTTGACACGTGTGGAGTCATGATGTTAGGAATACCCCACGTCCTTCATTTCTCACTTTACCTCTCTTTCATCCCTACCATAAATTTATTGACAAAGCGAAAAATCAATGGATAAATCCAAAGGAAAAAAAACACTGTGTTATCACTAACTCTTAAGAAAATTCTATGGTTAGAATTGAAGTTTATAAAATTAATATATATATATATCATTTCTTTTTTCTAATTACTACCTCCAATAGTATCCATAAAGGGGTTCCGAGGAATATGATGAATTTTATAGTGGAGAAAGTAATGAGCAAGCTAGCTGGTTGGAAGGCTAGAATTTTATCCTTTGCTGGTAGATCCGTTTTGGTGAAATCTGTCATGTCCACTATTCCAAATTATGTAATGCAGGCTACTGCCCTTCCTATGCACCTTTGTGAAAAGTTGGACAAAATTAATAGGGACTTTTTGTGGGGATCAACAAGTGAAAAGAGAAAAATTCATTTAGTTGGCTGGAATAAGATTAATAAACCGAAGGAGGAGGGAGGCCTTGGGATTCAAGCTGCTAAATGCAAGAATTTGGCATTATTAGCCAAGTTAAACTGGAGGTTGAATCAGGAAAAAGAAAGTATATGGGCGAAAGTGATTCTAAGGAAATACTGCTTAGTTGATAGAATGAGAGCTAGAGATCCGGACAAGCTACCATGTTCACCTAATTGGAGAGCTATAAAGGCTGGTTTTCAGACCTTTGTGGATGGGATCTGTTGGGGGGTTGGGAATGAAGAAAGAATAAATATTTGGACTGATTACTGGATAAGGGGAAATTCTTTGAGAGAGTTGATTGAAGGCCCATTGACTCAAACAGAGATCGATATGAAGTTATCAAGTTTACTTCTTGATACGGTGCAGGGGTGGAAGTGGGAAGCTCTTTCCTTTGAGCTACCGGAAAGTATTAAGGATAGGATAAGAGCTATCCCAAGGCAGCTGGTTGGAAGAGGGGAAGATGTGATAATGTGGAAGTTCTCAAAAGATGGAGAGTTCACTACTAATTCTGCCTATGCTTGGTTGAACGGAACTCAGTAGATAGCCAGAACTTTCCAAGGGCAGTGGATATGGAAGATAGATTCTTTACCAAAAATTATAAATTTTCTATGGTTGTGTATGCACGACAGCTTGCCGGTAAGAGCTGTGTTGGCTAGGAGGGGAATAATTCAGGATTGTTGCTGCCCTTTGTGCAATAAAGGCCTGGAGACTATTAGTCATTTGTTGAAAGAGTGTGAGGTTGCTAAAGAATTCTGGCATAAACTGAAGTTGCCCCCTGAGTTGGTCAGTTCCTTTGGTGATGTGGACTTGGCAGGTTTGTTGAAAGAGAATTGTCTAAGTAAAGTGCCCCATTCCTCTTCTGTACCGTGGGCTATTGTTTTCTCCTTTGCCATTTGGAACTTATGGAAGCATAGAAACGGAATGGTATTTAATAATAATATTTTGAATGTTAATTTACACAGTGTTAGTAAAAGTCAAGCCTTGGAGTATTATTATTGTGTGGGTATGCTTAGGAGTCAAAAGACTAAGGTAGTATGTAATATTAGTTGGAAAAAACCTCCTGCTGGATGGTGCAAATTAAATACTGATGGGGCCTCATTTGGAAATCCGAGTAAAGCAGGTGGAGGGGGGATTCTTAGAGATAGTGAGGGGAAATGGTTGAGAGGTTTTGGTAGGTCTATTGGCTTGACAATTAGCATCATAGCTGAGTTCTGGGCCTTAAAGGATGGGCTGCTTCAAGCTATTCAGTTTGGGGTGCAGAATATTGTTATTGAGTTAGATGCCAAGGTGGTTGTTGAGCTGCTTTAGTCTAAGTCCCCTTCAAATATTGCTTTTTACTCCTCCTTGCTGGCTGATTGCAGGTCTCTTCTAGGCAGGTTTCAACTCTACAAAGTGCAACACGCGTTCCATGAAGTGAATAGAGTTGCTGATGCTCTGGCTAAGTTAGGATGTGAGATGCAAGAGCACTTTGTAATTTTAGAAAATCCCCCATCTGATGTTATCTCAGCTTTTGTATGTTCTGATGCTATTGGGGAGAACTTTTGTAGGCTTACTGCCGCTAATTTAGCCATTTTGGCTTAGTTGTTTAATGATATTTCCGTTTAACCAAAAAAAAAAAAAAAAAAGAGATGTGACCCCATGTCCCTACTATAGATTTGTTGACAAAGCGACAAACCAATGGATAAATCCAAAGGGAAAAAAAACACTATGTTATCACTAACTCTAAAGAAAATTCTATGATTAGAATTGAAGTTTATAAAATTAATATTGTGGGGCTCGAAGATTTGGCAACCCCGGCCCACTCCTTATCGGGTCCAAGGCCCATGTCAAGGACAATGTAGTATCCGAGGATGAGCGAGGAATGCCCAAATTGTCAAGGAGCATCGCCGAGGGCGACCATGTCCTCGGCCGGCCGATATTGAAGAAGGGAAGGTCGGCGCCCCACCAAAAGCACCCTCCCAGGGCATGCCAAAGAAAAAGGCAAGTACCCAGGGTTAGTTGGGGGAATATAGCAAAGGAATAATCCGTAGGGAAGCTGTCATCCCCACATTAAAAGCACACAACTGACGCTCTGGCCGCATTAAAGAAGAATTGACCGTTGAACAGCGATACTTTGGTTACTTCAACTAACAAGAGATCTGGAAAGGTGGCTGATGGGACAAGCCTCAGACACAGACTCAGATGATCAACAAGTGGAAGGGAGAGATCAGCTGAACAGGACTATATAATAGAATGAACCCCCAAAGAAGAAGGGGTTCGGGGACAACCCCTATTTTCATTAACAATCAGGGAAGAGTTCCTCGGACTGGCCCGAGGACGATCTTCCCCTCAAAAAACTTAGCTAAATCTCATTTGATGATCCTATAAACCCACATCAACCGTTGTATCATTCACTAATGCCTAGTTCTTCTACTCAATCTCTACAAATTTATTGTATAGGGTTAACTGGGCTTAGGTCCACTCATCCCCAAGAGGGAAGTGCCCTAACCCAGTCCCTACAATTGGCGCCATCTGTGGGGAGGACTTGAGGATTAGCGAGTGCGACGATTGGTGTGGAAGGATCAATAACAACACCTCTTCCAAGTTCAAAAAAAAAACACAAACAACGGCAACGTACTCATTCAGAAGGCAATCATCATAAAGAAATGAAAGATTCAAGAAGTAAAGTAAACGAAATGTGGCTACTTCTTTATTAAGTAAAGAAAAGTTACATTGTGCAACAAATGCTTAGGCAGGTTTGTTCTAAAGCTAATTACGAAGGTAAACGCTTAGGCAGGCTTGTTCTAAAGCTAAAAATAAAAAATAAAAAAAAAATAAAAAAATAAAAAAAAGTGCCTAGGCAGGCTTGTTTTAAAGCCAAGTTAAGCATGGAGGGAGAGGCAGAGATAGGCCTGTTCTAAGACCATCCACAGCTTACGAGCCAGCATGGGCGACACTAGTGAGAAGAAGGAAGAGGAAGCTGTGGCGCCTGATGGTCCCACCTCAAGATTTTCCCTTGATTCTCTCCCAGTCCCACGACAACCGGGCGCTGGCGAATCACTACCAGCTTGGAAGGCTAGTAGACCCGTGCGTGGAGGAGAGATGTTATGTTCCTTTCAGATTTTCCTCCTAACTGCAAGGGGGGCCCTCTCTCTTGCTAGGTTGAAAAGAATGAGGGTCTTTGGCCTCTGCTTATTTCGCCTCCATTGTGTTGTCCAAGATCGGGGTGGCATTCTCGGCTCTTGAAGGGGGCTTAGCTTCCTTCTCCCTGCCCTTTTCCAGGGCCACTCCATCTCATCAGGCACAAGTCACTATTTTGGCAAGGCCCTTGAAAATGCTCAGAAAACGGAGAGCCTTGAGTCCCTATTGAACCCAAGTGTTTGTGAAACTTGAGAAAAAGATTATCCCAAAATGCCTTATATAGAAGGCAAGAGCTGATGAAAACTAGCCCGCGTAGAATCCTAAGGAAGAATTACTGGAGGTATTAACTCTGCCCAATTCCAAAAAGCTTACCAGTAACTGGATCCTCGTAAATCCACAAGGATATTAATGAGGATGCGCATCGCGCACCGAAGCGTCAAGCACATTACTCGAATAGCCCAAAAAACGCCTCATAATTGGAAGTGGCACACCGGGTAGGAGCTACTGCCATACGTAGGGGTGGAGGACGAGCTCACCCATGTCTGGGCCAGCGCCGGGCCAAGGAGCCAAACCGAAGAAGGGTTCCCCCTCAGCGGAGCAAGCTCAAAGGCCGTTATCACTCTAACGGCAGGCTCCCCAACGCTGAGGATGAGTCCCCTCACTCCAAGCAGTAAAGAAAATTTCAAGTGCTAGACAAAACTAAGGTCTTGCATGGTCCTCGGACTCAAACCTATGGGCAAACTAGTTACTTCAGAAAACTTTAAGTGCTAGACAGAACCAAGGTCTTGCATGGCCCTCGGGCTCAAACCTATGGGGAAACTAGTTACTTTAGAAGAATCAAGTGCTAGACAGAACCTATGGGGAAACTAGTCACTCAAGAAAAATCAAATGCTAGATAGAACTAAGGTTTTGCATGGTCCTCGGACTCAAACCTTTGGGGAAACTAGTCACTCAAAAAGAAAACTAGGTCCTAGACAAAACCAAGGTATTGCATGGTTTTCAGACTCAAACTTGTGGAGAAACTAGGTACTTTAGAAAAGCTAAGTGTTAGACAGAATCAAGGCCTTGTATAGTCCTCGGACTCAAACCTATGGGAAAACTAACTACTTCAAAAGAAAATTAGGTCCTAGACAGAACCAAGGTATTGTATGGTCCTCGGACTCAAACCTGTGGGGAAATTAGGTACTTCAGAAAAGCTAAGTGTTAGACAAAACCAAGACTTTGCATGATCCTCGGACTCAAGCCTGTGGAGAAACTAACTATTTCAAAAGAAAACTAGGTCCTAGATAGAACCAAGGTATTGCATGATTCTCGAACTTAAACCTGTGGGGAAACTAGGTACTTTAGAAAAGCTAAGTGTTAGATAGAACCAAGGCCTTACATGGTCCTCGGACTCAAGCCTATAGGGAAACTAGTCACTCAAAAAGAAAACTAAGTCCTAGACAAAACCAAAGTATTGCATGGTCCTCAAACTCAAACCTGTGGGGAAACTAGGTACTTCAGAAAAGCTAAGTGTTAGACAAAACCAAGGTCTTACATGGTTCTCGAACTTAAGCCTGTGGGGAAACTAACTACTTTAAAAGAAAAATAGGTCCTAGATAGAACCAAAGTATTGCATGATCCTCGGACTTAAACATGTGGGGAAACTAGGTACTTCAGAAAAGCTAAGTGTTAGACAGAACCAAGGTATTGCATAATCCTCGGACTCAAACCTGTGGGGAAACTAGGCACTTCAGAAAATTCTAAGTGTTAGACAGAACCAAGGTCTTGCATGGTTCTCGGACTCAAGCCTATAGGAAAACTAACTACTTCAAGAATAACCTAATTACGGGGTAGAATCAAAGCCGTGCCTGATCCTTGGATCATCGGCCTTGGTAAAATTTTCACCATACAAAGTCTGCTTGGGTGTCAAACAAAGCCCATGAACAAGTTAGTTCGACTTGATTAATTACTTTAATGCCCGTCGTGATCATTGCAAACAATGATGATCTTTCCTATAACAAAATCTAAGGAATTAAGCCCATAAGCATCACTTAAAGCGTTTTAGGGTGCCATAGACTTGGCTCTAGAGAGTTCCCCTATTTCCATAACTTTAAACACTTACTAAATAATTGAAGGGTTTGGTGACCTCGACCTACCCCGGTTCTAAATTAAAAACAAGAAAGAGGTAGGTCTCCATTTGCATAAACCTCCATACGCTATTATAATTATTGATGTGGTCAGCTGAAGCGCAATTAAAGCCAGGATTGTGCAAGTAAAAAAAAATAAATAATACAAACAGGACGAATAAGAGAAAATAAAGTATGCACTTTATTGAATCTTTAAGAGTTACACGAGGCAAAAGTGCTATTACAATGCATAATAATAAAAAAATAAAAAAAATAAAAATAAAAACAAACAAACAAACAAAGCGAAGGGGCCATGAAAGATCATTCCTTCAACTTCATCTCAATTCCTCCCTTAGGGGCTGGGTAGAAGAGGTCTCAGGGTCCTCGTTACCCTCGCTTGGGATTACAGCCCGGGGAATGTCAGCTGAAGGAGATATCTCCTCAACGTGAAGGGCCTGGGCATCAGCTAAGGGGTCCGCAATCTCCCGGGGTGCATCCGCATTGGGACTCTTGCTTGTCTCAACGGCCCCAGGAGAGACAGCTTCCTTTGCAGGCTCGTCCAAAGTGGTAGCAGCCGAGGCATCTTCATCTGGAACAGCCCCAACTCCCTCAGGAGTCACCTCGGCCTCGGAGCTGGGAAAAGCAACCTCACGAATGGCAGGAAGGTAGTACACACTCTCTACCTTCCATAGGTCAGATGAAGCCTCAACACTTGCCTGTTTCAAGACTTCATTCCACACCTGGGAACAATATAGTCTGCATACCTAAGGCACTTGAGTTTTAAGGATGGCTTCTGTCTCAACTACCCCTGACTCGTAAGCCTCCTGCTCGGCCTTACCTTTGGAAGCCTTAGCCTCGGCCTTGGCAGACTCAGCCTCTTCCTTGGCTTTCAAGGCCTCATCCATGGCGAATTCCGCGATGCCCCTAGCCCCATCTGCCTTGAGCACCCTCTTTTTAAGGGTCGTGACCTCCTCTTTGGCGACCCTCAGCTGATCCTCTGCCTTAAGTAGATGCTTCGTTTGATCTGGGGCCTACTTTTGGGCGCTAGCAAGGCCTGATTCGACGATGTCTCTAGCCCTCTTCATCTCCTCCAACTCCTTCCTCGCCTTTGAAAGATCGGCCTTGGAGACTTTGAGGGTCTACACAGCGTCTAGCAGCTTGTCACGCTCCAAGTCCGCGGCCCTGCTTTAGCTACTGGCTATGCCCTCCAACCTAAAGGTTGCCTGGATAGCCTACCAATTAAAACCAATGCACGATAGGTAAGGAGCCAAAAGGCAGGAAATCAAGAGAATCACAAGTGATCAGAAAACTCACCATGCCCAAACATTGTTTGAGGCCGAGGAAGACCTCTTTACTCCCCAGAACCTCCATCTGGGCCATATCCGTGGGGAGTAGCAAGGACCTCCCTAATGCGTTAGCCACATGCGCACCCTCGCCCCCTCGAAGGTCCCTGTTGGAGGCATCGTCCATCAAGGGCTCCCTACGGAGCATAGGGGTAGAGAGCCAAGCTTGGGCCCCGGGTTAGATGTTGGTCTGTTTGTCCTGACCTCGGCGCCCTGCTCTCAGCTGCTTTGAGGGCCATCGAGCGTCGTCATCTTCCTGGGAAAGATCAAACTCTTCGTCTCCCCTAGGCCTCTTTTCTTTGTCTTTCTTCTGCTTAGGATTGGTGGGCTTGGACCCAGATGGCGAACTCTATTGGGGTGGGGGAGAAGGAAGCTTGGGAGGAGACTTTCTCGGTGCATCCTTCCTCGGCTGCCCCTCAATCAGGGCCAGCAAGCTTGTTTGAAGTCGTCTCTTAAAACTCATCTTTAACCGATGAAAGACTTCTTTGGATAAAAAGTCCGCTTCAGCTAAACTGGGGTCACCCAAATTGCCAAGAAGATCCTTGGGCGAGTGGAATTAGTTGAACACGTCAAATTCGTCCTCGGGCGGACCTGAGTTAGTCACTTCCTCTTCTCCTGGCTCTCCCCCTTCAGCCTCTGCGACTTGAGGTGATGAAGAGGTATCCGCCAACGGTACGCCCTCCAGAACGGGAGATCCTTCGGTGATAAAAAATCCGTGCTCGACTACGGTGATCTTATGCAGCCGAGAATCTTTAGCTCGGATCACGTACTTTGGAGCCGAGAATGATCTTTGAATCAGATCGTATCCTAGGATCTTATGAGCGACTCTAACTTGGTTGTCGGCTTCATTCACAAAAATCTCCAGCCTCAGTACGGTTTGCAAATCCTCCTTGTTGACCAAGCCGAAATGACGCTCAAAAGCGTGCGAATCTGCATAAAAGAAAACAAGTTCCTGTAAACAACCAAGCAAAGCAGAGTGCGAAGGCACAAGAAATTAGACCCTCTCCTAGTCTGAATGCTCCACCTGGTGTACCCTCCACTGTTGGACAATGAAGGCCATCGTGCCACTCTCTAGACACAATGAGGAAGTCTTTGTTCAAACCCTTACTAGATTCAGGGAGACACTGGATGAGCCGGACCCTATCGTCCTTCGTCTTCATGTAATAAAACTTCCCCTTAAGGCACTGAAGGTTGTAGCACCAGTTTATATCGTGGTGGGTTAACCCCAGCCCTATCTTCTCGTTTAAGGCATCCACACAAACTAAGATCCTAAACACATTGGTGGCACACTAGGTGGGAGTTAAGCCGAAATGCCTAAGATAATCCCTCATCATTGGCCCCATTGGGATCCTCATACCACCTTCTAGAAAGGCGATTATGGGAATTGCCACCTCACCCTCTTTTTTCCTAATGCACCATTTTCCTTCTCTACAGTACCTCAAACCCACGGTACCGGGGATCTTATAGTCGACAACGAATTTTTCCATCGCCTCATCAGGCTCAACTAACTTCTTAAACATTCCCATCCTAAAGAACTAACGAGGGGCTCAAGGAAAGACGAAGGAGAAAGAGAAAGAGGAATAAGAGGACAAGGAACTTAGGCGAAAAAGTATGAACCAGAAAGAGAAGAGAACTTACAGAAATGAGGAAAGGCTCCTCAGACAAGCCTTTTATGTTGAAAGGATGTGTAAGGTCGGTTGGAGGCTTGACCAAGTTCGGCGTATATGCGCAAGAGTTCTTGAATGCAAAAGTAAGGAGGCGGATCAATTCAAATGGGTATTTATACCCCCAACAAAAAATAACAACCGTGCGAGTTTTCCTGCTTGTAAAATTAGGAGGATCACCACCGTTAGATTATCATCATATCGTTGAACGTAGGGAGCACAGAGCCGCCCGAATTTAATATTGGCGCGCTTCGCATATCAAGGCGTTAGGAACGTGCCTTGGACAGGCGAAAAGGCACTGGTACTGATGGAGGGCAAGACTTGGCAAGCCATGACAAGGGCCCGAGGACATCAAAATCCTCCTCCCCTCCCGAAGAGCCAGGCAGCAGAATTTTGAAGGGCTATTGTGGGGCTCAAAGATTTGGCAATCCTGGCCCACTCCTTATCAGGCCCAAGGCCCATGCCGAGGATAATGCAGTATCCGAGGATGAGCGGGGAAGGCCTAAATTGTCAAGGAGCATCGCCGAGAGCGACTATGTCCTCGGTCGGCCGATATTGAAGAAGGGAAGGTCGGCGCCCCACCAAAAGCACCCTCCCAGGGCATGCCAAAGAAAAAGGCAAGTACCCAGGGTCAGTCGGGGGAATATGGCAAAGGAATAATCTGTAGGGAAGCTGTCATCCCCACATTAAAAGCACGCAACTGGCGCTCTGGCCTCATTAATGAAGAATTGACCGTTGAACAACGATGCTTTGGTTACTTCAACTAACAAGAGGTCTAGAAAGGCGGCTGATGGGACAAGCCCTCAGACACAGGCTCAAATGATCAACAAGTGGAAGGCAGAGATCAACTGAATAGGACTATATAATAGAATAAACCCCCAGAGAAGAAGGGGTTCAGGGACAACCTCTATTTTCATTAGCAATCAGGGAAGAGTTCCTCGGATTGGGCCGAGGACGAACTTTTCCTTAGAAAACTTAGCTAAATCTCATTTAATGATCTTGTAAACCCACATCAACCGTTGTATCATTCACTAATGCATGCCTAGTTCTTCTACCCACTCTCTACAAATTTATTGTATAAGGTTAACTGGGCTTGGGTCCACTCATCCCTAGGAGGGAAATGCCCTAACCCAGTCCCTACAAATATATATATATATATATATATATATATATATATATATATATATATCATTTCTTTTTTCTAATTACTACCTCCAGTAGTATTTATAGATGTGACCCCACGTTGCTCCAATCCACTTAGATTCATCTAATTTAGAATTTCTTGCATGAATGACATTCGTGATCACTTCAATTGCAAAGACCGCCTTGAAAATTCTTCTCCCTTGTTGAACTCTCAATTGTAGTGAACATAGAGGTTTGGGGCTTCTTTTTATGTCGTACAACACACGTTCTCCAAAAACTTAAACAACTAACTTAATGAGCCTAATGAGAATTAAGATTCTTAATTCTCGATCAATCTAGATAGTCCAGAAATCTATCACTTCCTTTAATTTGAGCTAAATCTTGGACGACTTAGTCTTGAACTTGAAATAAAACATTATAATTCAATCAAGACTTTTATTGTCATAGATTTGCCAACACTATTATAAATAACATGGGTAGGGTGCAAGGGATATAATATAGCATAGGACAAAACTTATGTACAATTAATTCAATGGATATTATACCTTAAGTATTTCAATTAGATTTAACAACGGATTACATTGGCTAGTGAGCCACAAACTAAATTTAATTAACCATGAGAGATGATAACACATATTTCGTGTTATATTAGTCAATGCAATCTAAAAAACTATACCTAAGTTTTGTCCTACAACATATAAGAATTAAGGACACTATTTAGACCAACAAAATTTGACCCAATTCCTCAAGTTTTTTTTTTTCCTTGTCTTTCACACATGCAGGACTTCTCTTAGATTTCATAAAAATGGGAAATTTGAGCACGTGGTACGATTTCTTTTTTTTTCTTCGACTCATGCATCCCTAACCAATAGATTTCAATATCTTCTCTCAATGGTTTTGGAAGACTATCATGCATAACCCATTTCTTCTTCCAAAAGCTAACCACATTTTGTCAAGGATCACCAAAAGCTACCACCGCCCTCTCGTTATTTTACCAAATGAAACGTAACAAACGTTTTCATTTTTCAACAACCCATATTGACTAGTTGTACCCCAACAGAACTACAAGGGATAGATTAGTTTATTTCATTAGATTTATCTTGTTTAAAAAATAAGCTATCTAAAAGTATAGTCGTAAAAGGGGAAAAAAAAAAAGAAAAAAAAAGTAAGTCTTTCAAAAACTATGCCTAACCAAATAAAAATAAATATATATATTACTAAAAGCTGAAGCGTAGAATTTAATATTGCTACGCTCCCATTGAGCCACATCAACAGCCATGTGATCATCTTTTTTCTTTTCAATTTTTCCTATAATTGTTTAACATTTAAATTGAATTAATAACTCCATTATATTAAAATCAAAATATCATATTAATCTTATTTTTAATTATTCTTATTTATTATTATACTTTCTTCAACTTTTCTCATTCCATTTTAACTTTTTATATCCCCACTACTCTCTAACTTAATATCACTATTCCGGCCCCTACCCCTTTATCTTCTTTTATTTTTGCCTCTTCTTATTCTTAACCTCTTGCTATAAATTTGTTGTTCTCTCAATCATTCCATGCATAATTTTCCACACACAAAAAGTTCTCTCTCTCTCTCTCTCTCTCTCTCTCTCTCAGTTTTTGGTGTATTTTTTAATTTTGGACTTTTATATTCTTTACAATTCAACTTTGAATTGATATGATTTAGTTTTGTGTTTTCTGTTGTTATCTTTTTTAATTCTTATTCAATTGAAAAATATTATCTTATTGTAATATAAAAATAGTATCTAATCATCATTGCAAGGAAGACATGCATTTTTGATTATTGGTTCAAAACAGGATAGGGAATTCTTTTCATCATTGTCATAAATTAGGTTGACCGCAAACTTCTTCACTTGGAAACCACAGTTTATTATGTATTATTGAATACTCCATTTCATCTCCAGCTTCCAATGGAGTGCAACCACAGATATTCCTAACATGGTATTACACGACAATTCTTTTGTCGATATTGCCATGTGATTTTCTTGGTATAAATTTTTAATTCATAGATTATAGTGAATCCATTCATATCATGAGCAACAAATTATTATCCAAATTGAAAGTTTAAAACCCAGTACAATCAAACTAGGAGAGAGAGATAGTGGAGATTAAGAGTCATTATCTCTTTCATTTTATTTTATTCAACATTTAAATTCAGCAACATCCTCCATAATTCATATCATTAAATTATTTATATTTTGTCTCATTTTTTTAAAAAAAATTAAACATATAATATTTTACTTAAATTCAAATAAATAAAATTTGTTCTTATAAAGTCTTCCCATGAAATCTTACAATGAAAAAATGAAATACAAAACTAATACCAATTTAGAAACACTAAATTAAAAAAATAATAATAATAGAATATCAAACCAAACATAACATGAAAAAACTAATAGTGATGGCTATACTAATTTAATGGCAGCCAAATGGAATGAAAAATAAATAAATAAATAAACATTACAATGCATATTTAGTACATTAGAATTATTATCAAATTTGGGAAAACAATAGGATGCCAACGAATGAACAAAAAGAGAGAGATTTGTAGGTAATAAAGTGTAGAGAGAGAAAGAAAATTAAAAGAAATTAATCGTCAATTTGTAACTGTTATTTAGAAAATAAAGAGGCCGACGAGTACGTGACAGGAGGAGTAAAAATAAAATAAAATAGAGATGACCTTACGGAGGACATTAAAAACTTTATAGTGTAATAAAATCAATTGTAACATTTATTTTTACTATGCTCCATTGTAGTCACGTCGGCAACCATGTTATTATCCTTTTTCTTTCCAAATTTTCCTATAATTTTTTTAACGTTTAAAGTGAATAAAAAAATCTATTATACTACAATCAAAATATTATATTTTTCTTTTTTTAAACTATTCTTCTTATTATTAAATTCTCAACTTATTTTTACACTTTCTCATTCCTTTTACTTTTTCATCTCTCTACTACTCTCTACCTTAAAATTACTATTCATCTTGCCATTTATCTACATTTATTTTGCCTTTTTTTTAATTCCCTCTCCCATTCTAAGCATAATTCTCTCTCTCTCTCTCTCTCTCTCTCTCTCTCCTCCCCCTCCCCCCCCCTACACACACACACACACATATATATATATATATATATATTTTTTTTTTTTTTTTGTGGATTTTTTTTTCTTGCATCTCTACTTTAGGTTAATGGATTTTTGTATTCTTCAGAATTCTAAGGGGTTGATACAATTTATTTTTGTGTTTTAAGTTGTTATCTTTTATTGGATTCTTCAAAATAATTTGGTATTTATTGATATACATTTCATTTTTACTATTTTTCTTTTCATCTTATTTATTTCAAAATTTAAATTCAGCCATATCCGTCATATTATTAAATTAATTATATTTCCTATCATTTTTTTTATTTAAAAAATTAAACATAAAATATTTTACTTAAATTCAAATAAACAAAATTTGTTCTTAGAAAGTCTTCCCGTGAAATGCTACAATGCATCAATAGAAGAATGGAATACAAAACACATGCTATTTTAGAAACACTAAATTTATAATAATAATAATAACAACAACAACAATAGAATATCATACCAAACATATCATAAACAAACTAATAGTTATGGATACACTAAGTTAATGGCAGAAAATTGGAATGAAAAAAATAAAATAAAAATAAACGTTACTATGCATATTTAGTACATTAGAATTATAATCAAGAAATCAAACATCAATTAGTAACCGTTACTTGGAAAACAAAGAGCTTGATAGAAGGAGTAAAAAATTAATTAAAGATGATCTTACGAATATCAATAAAATCAATTTTTACATTCACTTAATTAAATGATATAATTAAATACAATAATACAAAATTTAAATTTAAAACTAATCAAACTCTAATATGGAAAACCATATTTCTTATCAAAACTAAAAAGAAGATATTCTTCAATAATAATAGAAATATATAAGAAATAAAGATGGAAATTTTCAAAATCCCATTTTTGACATTTCATTTAACATTATTTAGGCAACATTAAGACAAGATATAAGAATTTTAGTTTTTAACTTCCATAGAATCAAATGTTTCCCACATTATTTCAACTTTATGGAAAATAGGGTTTACATGTAGCATGCAAAATGTGTATAATTGACTTAGAGATGTACAAATTAGTCAACCAACTATGGTAGAATTAAGGTTTCAAAATTTAAATAAAACAATTCTACAATAATAAAAAAATTATTTTGTGATGAACATGTTTATGAAATGCATTTCTCTTCATTAAGTTAGTTCAAATTACAAAATAATGATAACAATGAGACCTCCCTTAAAAAAAAAAATCACGCGCAACGCATGGGTCCGTGACTAGTATATATATAAAAGCAGAGACCTCATATGAGAGAGCATAAGGTTCTGCCATGTGGCGCACTTTATGAAGAGAATTGAGATATCCTTAAACCATATTAGAGATAAGAACAAATTTAAAAGTGAAGACTCTTTATTCCCTTTGGTTCAATGTTTCAAGACTAATTTTTGTTACATTTTGTATTCAATGTTTTAAGACTACTATTTATTTCATTTGGTCCAATGTTTCAAGACCTTCTATCTCTCACACACACAAAAAACTCTGCATTTCTATTCATCATTTTCACTTTTACTCCTTTATATACACATGTTCATTGCCTTTCATATCATATTATCTCAAATACACTTAGAAAAAAATGATGTCATTTAGTTTCAACCTTTCAGTAACACCTACATAACTCCAACATTGCAGTATCATTTGATTGTAACCCGTATGAGTAGGCTATGACCAAGGAAGGGGGCTTGCGTTTTTTATTCAATGATGGTAGCTTACGGTTTTGATAATGAAGTTAGACATTATAGATTTTGTGAAGGTTATGATTCACTTGGAATTTTTGGGTGTTTGAGATTTTGGTTTGGGAAAGTTATAAATGTATTTTATTTTAGAACTAAAGAAAAAGAAAAAGAAACATTCTAATTGATTATTTATGAAGTTATCTTTTTATTTTATTTTATTTTGTGTTAGAATTCATAATTTGTAGGTTTCTTTGTATGTAGCCATAGAAGTAAAAACAAAAATCGATGGTGACTTAAAAAGTATTTTTCGCATTTTTTTAAAGGATAAAAAAGCCCAACTAAAGTCAATTGAATTTTGATAAATGAATGTGTTTCTAGCAAATTTCTCTTTGTTTAATCACATTCTCTTTATGTTGATACTAACAAATGATTTCCTTAATTCCATTGAGATAATTAATTGGGTGTTTATGATCAAGATCTCCATATTTGGTTGTGAGAATAGAGTGATTGAGAAAGTATTTGGTAGGTTGCTTAAATTTATGTAATATTAGGATATAAAAGTATTTTATATTTTGAATTCTTATTTGTAGATTTCAAAATCATTTAATTAGTTTGAAAAATAAAATCTACTTTTAACTGTAAATATTATAATATATTATAATCTTACAATGTTATACAATTTTTTAAAATAAATTATGAATTTAAAAAAAAATTAAGTTTCAAAGTATTTAACAATATTGTGGGCAAACATAAATATTATACAACAAAATAAGTATTAAGTATTATATGTAGATTTTAATATACATAAAAATGATTTAAATGAAATTATAAAGTAGTCCGCGCATCGCACGGGATATCATCTAGTAATAATAATAATACGCTTAACCAAATAAACCCTCACTTTTGAAAACTTAGAAGTATATAGTATCAAATGAGATATCTAATTTTATCATATGCCAAAATGATCTAGTCTTAAAATTAAGAAAAAAAAAAAAAGCAAAAAAAGAAAAAAGAGATATGGTCTAAAAAAAATGAGGAGGGATGTTGTATTCACTTCATGTATCCGTTTGGATACAAGTCAGCCTTTCTGCATTTACAAGTTTTGTGTTTTCTCTCTCTCTCTCTCTCTCTCTCTCTCTCTTTTATAGTGCTTATGAATAGTAAACGGCACTGTTCATACACGGGATGACACTGTGCGGGAGACCGTTATTGTTCACGCACTGTTCATGAGACCCACAACCACTTTATTCAGGAAAAAAAATTTTAAAAATGGGTCCCACGATACTATTCACGCATTTAAAAATTATTTTGCTATAATATTTTTAGTTTTCAGCAAAATAAGTTGTATCCAAATTAGAGATAAACTATATCAAGGAAAACATTAGTTAAAATATATCAAAACATAGGAAACCATTAAGGAGTGTGCCCATGTATGCTTTTTTTTTTTTTTTTTCCTTTTCTTCTTCTTCTTCTTATTTGTCATTTTACTATATTTTTGAGCAACCAACTGGCCGTCGAGCAACGTACACAGTCCCCTCTTTCTAATAACAAGTCAAAATAAAGTAGAAGTACTTGTGTTTTACAAAGCAATAATAGGATCCCTCTTTTTTGCTTTGAAATAGAAAATAATAATAATAATAAGTTTATGATTAAGATGAAAGTTAGAGTTTGGACAAATTTTAAAGTTTTTCTATTTGCTAAAAGTCAAATTTAAAAGGTTTAATTATGTTGTCACATCGTTTTTTCTTTTTCTTTTTTCCATTGTGGTGTCACATCGTTTGAAATCTCAAATCATCACATCCTACCAAATAAGCAGTATACTTTATGCCAAGTAATTTTAGATGTATCATGCACAACTTTAAATTTGTGAAAACTAAAATGTTAATTTCTTTAAAATAATCTCTATTAATTTAGAGATAATGTTATCCATACACATAAATAATAGTTTCAAACAAATACCATTGTGGGATTTATTTAGTTTAATTAATAAAAAATTTTATACTAAAAACTGATTAATATCTTAGTTTAATAAATAAATAAAAATTATCTTGAATAAGCGCAATAGATTGAAATTTTATCAAACTTTATATCAAATGGATACACATAAAGGCACCGACTCTCTCTCTCTCTCTCTCATTAAAGACTTTGTCTATATATTTTGACTCATTCTCTTCTTGCACTTCCAAGAAAATATGGAGACAGAAAACCTGGAAGATGGACTTTTAACAACAAAGCCTAGAGTGAATTGCAGGGACGTATCAGAGAGTGATTCCAAAGCCACACCTATTGTTATACTCAGCTCCATGGTCGCCTACTGTGGCTCACTAACTGTGGGGTGTTCTGTAAGTACAACTAGATTATCATGGCATTTGGAACAATAATTGATTTGTCTTATTTCATTTGGTCTTCTTATAATTAACATTTTCTTCCCAAAAGATAAGTGGAAAAGAAATTGTCTCCTTTTTTCGTTAGTAATCAAGTTGTCTCTCATTATGTTTTAGATTTCCTAGTCTATCTCTTTGTTTCATTTTTTTTAGTAATATCAGAATTTAAAAAATAATAATAGTTATGAATAATGTTGAATTTTTCAGTATCATTTATCCAATATAGTAAATTTAAATTTTTTTTCAAAAAAAGAAAAATAATGTGGCCCTACCACTGTAAAGAAAAAAGGGGGAAAAAAAAAACTCAATGTTTTCTTTTCTTGGTTACTTTTTTCATTTTATTTGTTTGTTCTCTATGAGTTTCCTACCAATCAAACATGTTTAAGACTATAATATAGATGCCTTTATAATATTAAAAATTAAAATAAAGTGGGATTCAAAATAATAATAAAAATAAAGTAAAAAATGTTTTTCTAAAAATATATCTATATTTTTAAAAGCGGCTCATTGCATGAAGGAGAATGATTTCGCTAAACTTTGTCTAAAGAAGTTAATTGCTTTGCAGTCAGCATATTCATCACCAGCTGAATCTGGAATTATGGAAGACTTGGGTCTCTCTATTGCAGCTGTAAGTATCAATATAAGTTTTATTTTTTATAATATAAACAAGTGAAGTGATATATATATATATATATATATATATATATATATATATATATATATATATATATATATATAGACACACACACAAACGGGAAAGGTTGCCCCTGGTCTGATATTTTGTTCATGTTATATTATTCAATACTTTTTTATTTGATTAACATTTTAAACTATTCTACCATTAGATCATAAATTCTTATTCTTTTTAAGACAAGACTTAGATATAATACTTATGTGCTATTTTTTAAGTTTTCCTTTTAAAATTTTGCCCTGTAGATTTTTTTTATTATAGGATAAAAGTGTATTTTTTAATTAAGTAGCCACATGGCTAAATTTTAAGAGAAAAACCTAAGGAACAGCACCTAAAGTACTGTACTTAAATTTTGTTATTCTTCTTAATACTTACACCAAATTTCGTGTTAACTAGATATTATTTAATATTTGACCCATAAACTAACGTTTTAGTAAATTTTTTTTTTTTGGTTAAAAAGAATTATTATTCAACTAGGCTAAAATGGCTAAATGAGAGGCAGTAAGCCTACAAAAGTTTACAATTATGTCAAAATATTAGTTAATAACATGTAGTAATGGAATAAATTCCTATATTAAATATTTCTAACTGTGCACTAACTATTTATTCATTTGATTCTAAAAAACTATTTATTTATTTATTTGAATGCAAGTCTAATTAAGATTATTTTTTTGCACAAGATTCAAAAAAGATTCAAATCCAACGTTTGTAGCTTCTAGAAACCCTCAGTGTAGGCCTAATATATGTAGAAAATGCCCAAAAAAAGAGAGGGCCATCAAAAGCAATAGTCCATATGTGGGGTCAAGGAATTTACATATGAAAATAAAGTTTCAGGTTCATCACTATGACTTATGATGAGTTATTACTTGTCATTAAAATTTTAACGTGAGGGTACGTGTAGTTGAGAAGATGGAAAAGTAAAATAATAAAAAAAATTGTATTTAGTTGGATGAGTAGAAAAGGGTTGAAATGGCTAAATAACTATAAAATCCCAACTATATAGTTAGTAAGCAATGTTTACAAATTATATTTTTTATTAGCATCTCGAGTTTAAGAGACTCGATTTAGGATCTATAAATCAAGTTTTGAGGGTCGATTTTCATGTTTTGATTGGGTCTAAGTTGACACTTTTTCCACGTGGCGTCTACATGGAAATCGAGTCTCTAAGACTCGATTTATAACCCATTTTATACTCTCCCCAACACAAAAACAGCAAAAACGCAGAAAGAAAGAAAAAAAGAAAGAGAGAGAGAGAGAAAGAGAAGAAGCAGAAGAAATGGAGATGCAAGGCCGACCCAGGTCGCGCTGCGCAAGCCAGGCCAGGCCGCGCTGCACAGACCAAGCCGCGCAGGCCAAGCCGTGCAACCCAGGCTAGGCCTTGCAACCCAGGCCAGGCCGCGCGGCCTGATCTGATCTGCACGACCCAGGCTACGCGACCCTCGCTGCTCTGCTGCCTCCTATCTGATCTGGGTCTCTAGATCTTTCTCTCTCTAATCTGATTGTGCTGAAATTGTTGTGTCTCTGATCTAGGCTAGATTGTTGCGGTTCTTGGATTTCTTTTTTTTTTTTTTTTTTTTTTTTTTTTTTTTTTTTTTTTTTGGTATTTCTGGCAATGGCTGAAAGACTTGAGACTTAAATATATATATATTTTTTTGCTTTTGCTTTGTAAATCGAGTTTTAGAGGCTCGATTTCCACATAGTCGCCACGTGGACAAAATGCCAGATCAGACGTGAATAATCCATGAAAAGTGAGTCCCAAAAACTCGATTTATAGACCCTAAATCGAGTCTAAAAGACTCAAGATGCTAGTAAAAAATATAGTTTCAAAACCTTAACTACTAACTAGATAGTTAGAAAAATAAAATTAGTTAACTATTTTCGCCGTAGAAAAGTGAAAGGATGGAAAAAAAATGGTTAAGAAAAAATTAGGAAAATAGAACATAGAGTCTGTAAAATATACTCAAATACCCCTATTAGATAAATTAAAAAAAAAGATTATTTTTTTATTAAAAAATTGTGTATTGATGGCAATTCTTTTTTTTAAGTACAAGAAAGTGAGAAAAAAAAAAAAAAAAAAAAACAAACAAATGAGGGAAAATAAAAGGATAAAAATTAAAATTAAAAAAAAAAACCCCAAACATATATTGAAAAAACGAAAAAAAAAAAAAGAAAAGGGTAATGTGGGGACAAATTTGTCCAAAATGGTAGTCTCTCATTTTATCCTCATTTTGGAGAGATTACTTTTTGGTGGGTCAAGTGAGAAAACTCCTAGGCCCCACCAGTTTTCTCTCCTAACCAAATACAAAAAATTATCATTTTCTTTGCACTTCTCTTTCTACTTTTTTTCATACTTCCTAAAATCCACTCAATCAAATGTATAAAGAAAAATATTATAAGGGTGGAAAAAGATTCCCTCTAATTGAATCCTTCAATTCTCTCCCACTTTTAATGGATGACATGTGTTATTTATTTAATTTTAAAATGTCACATTAAATAAAAATTGGATGGAATTAGAGGATTCAATGAGTGGATCTCATCCTAAAGGGCATATTATCACATCCTATAGCAATGTTGTCATCTAGCATTTGAAATGCAATACTAAAGATGTTGTACCCATTAGAATTTGAAATCCAAAAATTGTACCGGGTGCAATTGAATCCAATAACATAAGAAAAAAGTTAACGGTATTGCACCAAGTCTCAATTCATGTTGATTATATGAGAAATGAAGATTTAGGGCATGTGGCTAAAGAAATGTTGTTGTCAAATCCAAAATAAAATAATAATTTGATATAAGTCATAAATGTTGTCTGAGGAGTTTTATGTTTTCTCACCTAGTTCCAACAATAAACTTTTTGAAATATGTTTTTAATATGATTATTTTTTATAACTATGTACAGGTGTGTGTATATATGTGTGTGTATATATATATATATTTATTTATTTATTTTGTGAATTGACTTTTGTAAAATTTCATTTTTGTTTTCAAAGGTCAACCTTTCTAAAGAAATATTTCCAACTCCATATCCTTGTTTAGAATTATTAGCTTAAACAGGCCACACTTAAAAACAAAAAACAAAACAAAATCTAGGACCACAACTTTTTCACAACTATGACGTAATAGCCATTCACACGACCATTTCTAATATTCGCAATTTAGTTTCGTCATTTACTTCATGCTCTTTTATTTGGATTTCTAGAACCTGCAATGGTGTTGCACACCATGCAGCTAGGTCTGCTCTTTTATCTAGGATTTCTTTTTTCTTCAATAAGGATAATCTTCCCCCTGCCTTGTTGGCTGTTTGTAAGGATGATTATCCACCTTGTTTTTCCAGTTTTTAAGCAATGCATTGTAGATTATCAAAAAAAAAAAATGACGTAATAGATTATGAGTGGTGAAGAAAAAATAATAAATCTATATAAAAGTAATAGACAATCACGTACAATTAACAACAAAAAAGGTTGGGGATCTAAAATAGTTGCGATAAAAATCCCTTAGGTGAGGGTTTTGAAGTCAATGGGCTGCCTATATGGGCCCTTGTTTGGGCTTACCTAAAAGTCCCCACTGCCAAAACACAAGTATGGCATCTATCTTGTTTTTAATGTACAACTTGTTACTTGTTATCTTGATTTCTCCAAGAGAAATGATATATCTACAATATTTTTACAACATTTTTACAACAAATCCTAAGTGGCAGGTTGTTACTGGTTGTTATTGTTGGGGCAAAAAGTAATCTTAGTGTTAGTTTCAAATTTGAACCAATAACAACTAACCACCTGTGATTTGTTATAAAATTGTTGTAGACATAGCATTTCTCTCTTTCCAATATACTGTCATATTTATTTCACATTTTTCTGTGTTTTTATTCAATTACATTCTTGCCTTCACTCCAAACTCACTGTGCAGTATTCAGTTTTCGGTGCAATTGCAACTGCAGGAGGCATAGTAGGTTCATTTGTTAATGGAAAATTAGCTGATGTTATTGGAAGGAGGGGTGTAAGACTCTTAATTTGGTCACTCTTACATATATATATATATAAAAGCAGTCAGACTGCTTTTCATAACAAAAAAGATTTACTGCTTTCTCTAAATTTTCATGAATCTTACTCTTGATGTTGTGATGCAGACATTGTGGTTCTCTGAGATATTCAGCATTGCAGGGTGGCTTGCTATAGCATTCGCAAAGGTGTGTCTTACTCCATTTCTTCCCCTCAAAGATGTTGCATGCACGTCTTGAATTTATGAAAATAACTCTGAATAAGATGAGGTCCGACTTTTTTTTTTTTTGGGTTAAAAATATATATTAATTGTAGATAGATATTTTGAAAGAAGAAACTAAAAAAGTGGGTTTGCTCTAATAGGCTTGTCCGGTTGTCCCAAATTAGAACTTTACAAAGTTAATGGCAGGTATATAAAGTAACACAAACTTAAACAAATAAAATAACTGAGAGAATCAATGAACATATGTCTCTAGAATCCATCACGCTCTATTTTTTGAAGTTTTATTTAATGGAACATATAAAGTACTTTGCATTTAAAAAAAAAATACATAATTATAATATTGTTTTATATAAATAGAGAAAATGTTATTAAAAAGAACATTTTTTAAATATACCATAATTGTTTGACTAATTTGAACACATCCAAGAATATTAAAAATAAGATTTATACCCTCATTCCATGGAACACACGAAAGATGTTACATTAAGTTTTAATTATTATATAAGTTTAGAATATAGTTTTTTTTCTTTCTTTTCAAATATTGAAATCTTTATTTTAAGATAATCTTTTGAATATTTATCATTTTAATTGCTTTTTAGGGCTCATATCTCTAATTTAAATAACTTTTTTTTTTTTTTTGTATTTTTTACCCAAAAAATAAAGTGTATAGCCCAAAAAGGAAAAAATTTCATAATTTCAAATTCAAAAATTAAGGAGAAAAAAGAATTTTGAGCCCAAACTAAAAAGACAACCTAAAAAAGAACTAAGTGAAGGTCCAATTAGTTAAAAATAGACCAAATGGACGGTAGTGGATCAAATGGACCGAAGTGGCTTAAATGGACCAAAACTGACCTAAGTGGACGGAAATACTTCACTTGTGTGACTTAAAAGGAACATAGCAACAATAAATATATAATAGACATAGATATACATAAATTTAGATACTTAATATTACAATCTAAGTGGGAATGGGTAAAACATATTTTGTAGATTGTGATATGAAAGGAAGTGGTTTTGTGCATTTGGGCTTGTCCTACATTGAAAGTTTACAAAGCTTTTGGTGGGTATATATAGCAACACAAAAATCTACAAATAAAATAACTGACAGAGCTAGGCTCTAGAACATGCATGTGTGTGACTTGTCACACACTTGGCATGTGCAAGTATGTGTAATATTTAAAATAATTAATTTTTAAAAGATAACCCATTTATAAAAGGCTATGAATTATTCCAAAAATTCAAGTTGTTCAGAAAATTATTCAATTCAAATAAAGAGTTTGCTTCCCTTGGAAATAAATGTTTAATCTTCTCCTTTCCTTCCCTTCAATAATGATGTAGGTCTTCAATTTATGAAAACAACTTTACCTCTAATGTCTATTTGGTTGAGTTACATGGCCATTATCTAATTTGTTCTCCAAATATGAAATGGGAATCATTGTAGTAACAATAACATTTATGATAACCTTACATTGAAGTTTCTACCAACATTTAAATCAAAATGGTTGTATACCTTGGATATTTACAAAGATCCATATCATGGAAAGATCTTTTAAAATCATTATGGAGCAAGTCAGTTGGATCTTTTGTTTCCCCCTTTATCTTTTCACACCTCAATAGTAAATCCGGCTCTAAAAAAAAATTGTTAAAGCTATCTATCAATCACCCCACCTAGACTCCACAAAAGTGAGAGTTTTGTGCACTCAGTACAATCTCATTAATAAACCAATTGAATGCGTCTTCTAGAATGCTTGGTGGCTGGACCTTGGAAGACTGTCTCTGGGAATTGGCAATGGGCTTATTGGCTATGCGGTAATTATAATAAGTTCTTCATTCATTAGCTATCTGTGAAACTCATAATAGTGATAGTACTAATACTCAAATTCTTGTTTTCAAGACAGGTTCCTGTATACATAGCAGAAATAACCCCTAAGAACTTGAGGGGAGGATTTTCTAATGCTAGTCAGGTATAGTAACACTTAAGGTGTTTGGATTGAATAGCTAAACTCATTGTTTATGGAGATGTAATTTCATCAAGTGTACAGTTGATGGTATGTTGCGGCCTTTCTCTGATGTTTATCATTGGAAATGTCATTACTTGGCGCATCTTGGCCTTAATTGGTAATTGTTTTAAGTTTTTCTTTATCTTAATGAATTAAACTTCTATGTGTTAATTTCATTTGTTTTGATCTGAAATTTTTTCAGGAACTATTCCATGTATACTAGAACTTCTAGGCTTGTTGTTGATTCCAGAATCTCCAAGATGGCTAGTGAGTCCAACTCAAAGATCCTAGTTGATGTTATATTTGTGATGTGCCATTGTATAAAAGGGAAAGATTAATTGTTCTATTTTTACTTTCATGGCTGTCAAAATGGATGCTTGTGAATATCTAAAAAATTTTGTAGTTTATTGTAAGTTTGTAACATATATAGATAGCCTTAGCATACACAGTAAAGGAAAAGTGAGCATCCATTCGAATGTTCAAATGATAATACAATTGCCTGCAGGCTAAAATAGGTAAAGAGAAAGAGTTTGAAACTTCTCTACAATACCTTAGGGGAAGGAATGCTGATATTTCTCAAGAAGCAGCTGAGATCAAAGTAAATTCTAACTTCTTATTCTTCTGAAAGAACTGCTAATTCACAACCTCAAGTATAACATAAATCTTCGGTTTTTTATGTTTTAATAATTTTAGGTACGCAATTAGAAATGAGATGAGATACTTTGGTTTTGTAGGAGTATACAGAAGCCTTCAAACAGAATTCAAAAACAAGATTTATGGACTTGTTCCAAAGAAGATATGCTCATTCACTTATTGTAAGCTTAACTAGAATGAAAAAATGAAAAAAATTTAGTTGTTGCACCTTTTCCTTTTCGAAGCTTCTCTAATCTCTCTACTATAATGAATTAAATTTGTTAATAAGGTTGGAGTTGGGCTGATGGTACTGGTACAATTTGGAGGGAACAATGTCATTGTTTCTTATTCAAGCTCTATATTCAACAAAGCTGGTAATAAAATTAAGGGATTTTAGAATTGCTTCCATACATTGTTGATGATAACATAAAGACATGCAGAAAGGGTGATATGGATCACTGGCTTATGGCAGGTTTTTCAACTAGTATTGGGACAATATCAGTTGCTATCATCCAGGTTCTTGACACTTATAACTGCAGAATGAATCAAGACTTTTGGTTGTTACATTTTTAAGAAGTGTAAATGTTTGTTTGTAGATTCCAGCCACTGTTGCAAGTGTTCTCTTAACAGATAAATTAGGAAGACGACCACTTTTATTGGTAAGGATGGCAAAGGATATATTTTTAAGGCAACAATTTACATCGTCAATTAATTGTTAATGAAGTCAAGATTTCTTATAGGCATCTGCTGCTGGAATGTGCTTTAGTTGCTTCCTTTTAGGCTTGTCATTCTTGTTTGAGGTTTCTCCCAAATCCAAATTTTCAATATCCTTAATTTTCAACTCTTTTCTATTGCTGTTAGTAAAAGAATCATTCTTGAAAAAAGTATGTTTGTTATGAGCAGAACCTCCACCAGTGGAAGGAGCTCACTCCCATTTTGGCATATATTGGCGTAGTGGTAACACAATTTCTGTGTCTCAGATTCTGTATCATTTCCTTACATTCTTAAAATGCCACTTAAAATATGGAAATCTCTAGAGGTTTAAGTTTCCTGTGTTCTTATTTTCAATGCTTATGGCCTAAATATTAGTACCTTATAAGACATCCAGCAGTCTTCTTAGACTCAAAATGCTTTAATTGACTTTGTCTATGGCCAAAATCACTGGCACAGCTTCAATTTCTTGTGCCTTTGGGGTATGCCTATGGCTGTAATCATTGGCATGCCAACGTATGCAATTTCCTGTGCTTCTTTTCTTTTGTATCATAACTTGATTCTTAAAAGAAGAAAGGACCTTAATACTTGCTGTTCATTAAAAATTCCCACTAATTTTGTGCCAAGATATTAGGAAGTAGTAGTTCAAATTAAGTGACTAATATGTTTACTAATTAACACCACACCACACTCAGGGGTATTCTGTTGCTTACTCAATAGGCATGGGCGGAATACCATGGCTCATAGTCTCAGAGGTATGTAGCTTTTCTTGTTAGTAACAGTAGAGAGTCTTTTAATTAAATTCTAATGTCCGTTTTCATAACAAGAAGGTTTTTACATTTTAAATTAGATTGAAGGATCAGATTTGTGTGAGAGGTATTTCCCATTAACGTAAAGGGTTCAGCTGGAAGCCTAGTGTCTTTAGTAAACTGGTCATGTTCTTGGATTGTAACATACAGTTTCAATTTTATGATGGAATGGAGCTCAGCAGGTAACTCTTTATGGTATTCTTTGTGCCCCATTCTCTTCTTTTTGCTTATACTTAAAAAAATGTTTGGCCTATACGATATTTCAGGAACATTTTTCATATACATGGGCATTTGCGGTTCAGCTATTTTATTTGTTGCAAAGTTAGTTCCAGAAACCAAGGGGAGAGTACTAGAAGAAATACAAGTTTCAATTACCCATTCTCTACAATAAGATGGACTTTCCATTCTGTATATTGAGGGAACAAGTACATCTATCATAAAGTGTATAAGGTGTCTAGTATTTCTGTTTACTCAAAAGGATTGATGAGCTCTGCTTATATACTGGAGTTGGAGGTGTATTCAGCCTATATGGCTTAGTTATGGAAGGGATTCGGGGTCAAGGGGCCCCTAGCTAATGAGGAACAGAGTCCCCTTTTGGCATTTAGACAACTCAAGTCCACTTGTTTTGATAGCATGATAAATTACTAATTATTCCAAAAGCTTAAACTATTAAGAAATGATGAATGTAATCAATTAATTAATATTTTAACATGTGTATTTCCAAACTATGTATATTATTATGTTCTCTCATTTGTGGGTGTATTTCTTTGTTTTTTATTCATTTTACCATTCTCTTTTTCAAATATGTGTAATTGCAGCAGTTAGAATCCTACTTGGGAGACTTTTTTAGGTAATGAAAGTCTTGAGTTAATCAATGAGGAGAAAGGTACAAGAAAAGAGCACTTGTAAATTGTAATTGTGTGCATGCATCCCTATTTTGTTACTTGTAAAAGTATGATATGGCATATTGGTACCAGAGGCCGTAAAAGAGGGCTTGTACACTAAATTCTTATTGAATTTATTTTGTTCTAATTTTGTTAGACCCACCTACTGCTTTCATTCCATGAATTTTCGGTTTAGGCAAGGTTGAAATCTCAAATTTCTTTTTCGACAACAAAAGACTTTACTAGTTGAGCTTATTAGAACCTCCCGACCTCTTTGTCAAACTTCTACACTAGTGATTACATGGCATGAGGCAAGACAATGAAGAGTGTGTTCTGCTATGGAATGGACCTGACCACATTCTCTCAAGACTCAGTAGTCCCCAATAGCTACCACAACCCTCTCTTGTTGTCTTACCAAATGAAATGTAGCACGTTTTCCAACAATTCTTACTCGCTGGTTGGCCCAACGGAAGGTCAACTCGACAAAGGGGTAGATAAAAATCTCTATCACCCAATGATTTTGGATTATCATTATAAATTGATTTTCCTGATGATCAAGCGTGTGTTTAGATGAATTTAATTTCATTGATTTTTTTAAAAAATATAATATAAAAGGCATAGGTATATTTTTATTTTATTTTATTTTATTTTAGGCTCAATATTACAAATTGTACTTAAAAGAAGTAAGGTTTTAAAATATAACAATACCTAAGCACATATTTTCAACTTTACTTTTCATCTAGGACTTTAATTTACATGTCTACACCCGACATAAACTTGCAAGTATATAGTATCAAATGAAATATAATTTTATCAGGGCAAAATGAGATATAATTTTTGCTTTAAAAAAGACGAAAAATAATTTCCTGATTTAGATGTAATTTCAACAAAATAAAAAACTTTATACTGTGCTACATGATTTCAAATCCCAATATTCCATTAAATAAAGATTTATTATAATTTTAATTATTGATTTTAAATGTATTTACATTACCATGGTCAATAACAATTTGTTACTTTAAAGAGACTTCAATTAACACTTTAATATAACAAATGAATACTACTTCACACAATTATTTTTTTTTTTTTCTATATTGGATTTCAGTAAGTTTTGACTTAAATATCGGAGAAGTTTAGCCCAGCACCACATCAGTGCTCTATTTGTTTGGATGAATAGCCTACTGAGGTGCTTTGCACATTCAATGCACATCTATTTGTGCGCACGTGTCTAACAACATTATTGTATCATACTTGTACAATTTAAAATTTGTGAAAATTAACTTTTTTACAGTAAAATAATATCTGCCAATTTCACAAGTGAACTAAATAGAGTGGATTTTATCTGCATATCTAGTAGTCTTACACTGATCCCCATGTACGTTCACACTTTAAAGTCACCAAACCCCCCCAAAGCATGAGGCACCTACTTTTTCTTGCTATACATAAACAATTCTACGATCTATATCAATCCTTCCACTCATTCTTGGCCACTTGCTTCCAAAGATACTATGGAAACAGAAAGCCTGGAAGACGGACTTTTAGCAGCAAAGTCTAGTGTAAAACTGAGGGACGTGACACCAAGTGATTCCAAAGCAACACCTACTGTTGTACTCAGCTCCATGGTCGCCTTATGTGGTTCACTTACAATCGGGTGTTCTGTAAGTACCACTAATTTCCATGGCTTTACTAAAAAAAAAAAAACCATTCAAATTTTATGTGCATAGCATTAATATATGACCATTTTCTGTCTGTTATAATAAATGGAATTAAGATAGAGTGGTCAATTTGGATAATTTTTAAATCTCAATGGTCAGTAAGATAAAATTGAAATACAAAAGGTCACTTTTCAATCGACCCAAACTCCGAGGGTCCTTTTTGCACATTATGGCCTTAATTAAGTGTGCCTCTCATTATGGTTCAATATATAGTATGTTATGATTTGCTTTGTTTAACATGAATTCATTTATTTCACACTTCTAATTAAATATTACAAATATAATAGTGTATCAACTCTCACATCACCTCCCCCACTTCTCTTCCGGTCTTGACTTCTTTGACTTTAAGATCGGTTCAATGCTACCTCTACTTGATTGGCCAATGACATTTGAAGGTTAGGTAAAGTGGTTGAAGCTTGCTAAAGCATTTGCACACTAATTTGCCTTGTGAAAAAACAATGCTTCATCTTCACTTGTGGGATTTGATCGAGAAAACTCTTGCAATCCATGATAAGAGCTACATAGTAAATTGCTACTATAAGTTTTAGTAACCAAATCAAAAATTACTTTCACATCAATATCAATTTCAACCGTCAATAAATTGAAACTAATTCACATTAATAAACCATCCCTTAGAGCCCAAACCTCTCTATTGACACTAGAAGTTACACCTATAAATCTAGTAAATTCCTTCATCCAAAAGCCTCTGTGGTCACAGATTACTCCTCCTCTCACTAATCCAAGATTGCCCTAAGAGGAGCCATCCGTGCTGAGTTTGTGCCAGCCTTCATTTGGTTTATTACATTTTACTTTAGATACATCCTTCCTCACGGTTTTGTTTTTTATTTTATTTGTTTGTTCTTTAATGCACTTCCCACCAATTAACAATGTTTAGAGACTATAAATTCCTTTATAACAAAATAAAGTGAGAGGAATAAACCAAGCTTTTCCTGAACAAGTGTATTATAATTGCTTTGCAGTCAGGATTTTCATCCCCAGCTGAATCTGGAATTATGGAAGACTTGGGTCTCTCTGTTGCAGCTGTAAGTACCTAAATGTTCTTTGTTAATAAATAAATGAGTGAGACTAAAACTTGTTCATCCCTTTGTCACCTAAGTCAAGGCCTAAGTGCTTTCTCAACAAAATGTATATTCAATTTATCTATAATATACTAATATAATTGCTTTAAGTTAGAGTCAAAAAGACATTTATGTGCAGGTACTGACATAATGTGAAGAGTACACACAAAAATAAATAAATAAATATACAATATTTGCAATACATGTTCATTACGGTATGGTTTATATATATATATGTTGTATGTTTAAAATAATTGTATTTTTCCATCAAAAATTGTTTTAGTATATATAAGTGAATTTTTGTAGATAAAAACTAAATATACGTAGTAGACTATGAGGTAAGCGTGGAACGGTGAAAATATGTGGAAAAATTGGATCGGTAGAAGTATGTGGAAAAATTATACATTAATTTTGAAGTTAAAATAATAAACAATTTAAGAACACATTTATTTTATTTTATTTTATTTTATAACAGGTTGAGATAACATGTTATGATAAGTGTTTATAAAAGTGATAGTAATGATATGGTCATGAAAAAAATATAAAAGTAAATAGAAACCTCATGCTCGCAGTTGATCGGCCTTTTCAAACATCAAATTCTAAAACATGGACAGGTCCGATTGTTATATAAATCCATTTGGAAGATTTGGGTCTCGATTTTTTGGGTCAAGATCCAATATAAGATTCAAACCCAACATATTTTTAGAAACTTTTTCTATACCCCTCTTACGTATGGCCCAACAAGAGCAGAGAAAAGGTACAATAAAAAACGGACCCAACCCAACCAAACTACCAAAGCAACAGTCCCATATAATAAAGTTCTGTGTTCTGACGCTCCGGATACAACTTATTTTTACTAAAATTGAAAATTGAAAATACGATAATAAAATAATTTTTAAATGTGTAAATAGTACTGTGAAACACATTTTTAATATTTTTAAATACGTAAACAGTGTATGCACAGTGTATAAACAGTATATACACAGTTTATAAACAGTAAATTTTGTCTCAAAAGTCAAAAACTGCGGTAAAAAAAAAAAAAAAAGAGGGAAAACATGAAACGCAGACACAGGATCAGTGCTATCCAAACCCCACCTATATGTTTGGATAGAGATTATTTTAAGTCTGCGTTTTTAATGTTGCGTTTTCAGTTTTTTTTTTTTAGCCGCACCTTTTGACTAAGTCAGCAATGAATAGTATACCCGTGCACTGCTCACAGGTTCTACAAATTACACTTTTCAGCAACTTTTTCATTAAAAATAGGTCTCATAGTACTATTCACACATTTAAAAATTATTTTACTACAGTGTTTTCAATTTCAGCAAAATAAGTTCTATCTAAATGAACCATATGAATTATGATAAGTTGTTAATTATCCAAAAACTTTAAACTTACAAAGATTATAGATTTAATCATTTATATTCTTTTCTCAAAAAAAAAAAAATCATTTATATTCTTATACTGTAATACGGAAGAGTAAAATAGTAAAGAATTGCAACGTACTATAGCAATGGTATTTGCCATTACGATGCATTTCTTGAGAGCGTTGTTATTCTTGTCCTTTGAAAACAAAATTCTCAATTAGAAAAATAATAAAGAATATGATTTTAAATAAAAGTATTAATTGACTAATTAAATACTGGGGCCTAAAATAAAAACACAATTGATAACTAAAAACAACTAACACTAGCTTACCCCCCCTCTCCCCCCCCAAAAAAAATAAAAAACTAACACTAAATTTCCAAAAGTCTTATAGTTCAACCGGTACTCTTGGTGTCTTTAACAAATCATTTAGGGTCAGCACACACAACTATCAATGTATCAAGGGAAAAAAAAGTAACATTAAAACAAAATAAAATGATTATAATATTCTCCTCATCTTGTCTCACCATGATATTCTTCAAATTAACCGTTTATCAGTTCCAGTTCCATATCCATCGTGTCAAGACCCATCGTGTCGAGACCCCGAATGGATCAGTTCTTCTCCCTAGTTGCCTAGGGAGAGTGAAAGCTCGTAGAAACCGAGAGTATGACCAAACTCCTACCAGAAAAGAGAAATTACTAGCAATTTTATTATTACTGCCATGTACATGCATATGTTCTTGAACTATTTGTGATAATGTTTATCAAATTTTACACGTTTGTTTAGTTGTACAGTTAATTTCAATCTCGTGAAAAGTGGCATTTATATTTTTAATGTAGAACTTGTAATCTTGATTTTGCCATTAAAAGTATTCTTAAAAATATTTATAGCACTTCCATACATTCATGCATGTGTTATTGAACTTAATTTTTGTATCATGTTTCTCAAGTTTTACATGCTTGGTTTATTGAACAATTAACTTCAATGTAGTGAAAAGTGGCATTTGTATTTTTAATTTAGAACTTTGTTATCTTGATTTTTCCAATCAGCCCTCATATTTATTTAACATTTTTCAATGTTTTATTTATTTCCTTGCCTTTTTTACCAATCTCACTGTGCAGTATTCAGTTTTCGGTTCAATATTGACAGCAGGAGGAATAGTAGGTGCACTAGTTAATGGAAAATTAGCAGATGTTATTGGTAGAAGAGGTGTAAGATTCTTTGGTCACCCTTTTTAATATCTTTTAAGTAGGTATACTACTTTTCATACCTAAAAAGCTTTATCAAATACTCATGAATGCTCTCTTGATATTGTAATGCAGACATTGTTGTTCTCTGAGATATTTAGTATTGCAGGGTGGCTTGCTATAGCATTTGCAAAGGTTTATCTTCTCCTTCTTTCCTTCCCTTCAATATTGCTGTATGTCTTCAATTTATGAAAACAACTTTACCTCTAATGTCTATTTGGTTGAGTATATGGCCATTGTCTAATTTGTACTCAATATGACTAAATATGAAATTGGAACCATTGAAGTAACAATAACATTGATAATAAACTTACATTGAAGTTTCTGCCATCATTTAAATCAAAATGGTTTTATACCTTGGATATTTACAAAGGGCCACATCATGGAAAACATGGAAAATCTTTTAAAACCACTATGAAGCAAGTCAGTTGGATCTTTTCTTTTCACACCTCAATAGTAAATCCGCCTCTTAAAATAAAAATGAAAAAAAAAAAAAAAAGGGTTAAAGCTGTCTATATCAATCACCTCTCCTAGACTCCACAAAAGTGGGAGCTTTGTGCATTGAGTAAGATCTTTATAGTAAACCAGTTGATTGCTTCTTATAGAATGCTTGGTGGCTAGACCTTGGAAGACTGTCACTGGGATTTGGCAATGGGCTTATTGGCTACGTGGTAATTGTTATAAGAATTTCCTTCACAACTAATTTAGCTATATGTGAAACACATAATAGTGATCGTAACGTTACTCAGGTTCTTGTTTCCAAGGCAGGTTCCCATATACGTTGCAGAAATAACCCCTAAGAACTTTCGAGGAGGATTTACGTCTGCTAATCAGGTGGAGTAACTCTTATACTTATGCTGTTTGGATTTAATGGCTAACTCATTACTTATGGAGGTATATTTCATTACAGCTGATGATATGTTGCGGTATTTCGCTGATGTATTTCATTGGAAATGTCACTACTTGGCGCATTTTAGCCTTAATTGGTAACTTGTTTTAAGCTTTTCATTATCTTAGTTATTTTTGTAAATAAATTTTCTCTATGTCAAATTTTTTTATCTGAAATTCCCAGGTGCCATTCCATGTGTACTCGAACTTATAGGCTTATTCTTGATTCCAGAATCACCTAGATGGCTGGTGAGTCCAATTTGAAGATTTTGTTCAAGATGTAATTTTTGTGGTGCACCATTGTATGATAAGGGAAAGATTAATTGTTCTATTTTTACATATGCGGCCTTTAAAATGGATGCTTTGAACAAGAACATCTTAAAACTTTTGTATCTTTTCTATCTTTGACGTCAAAAAAAAAAAAAACTTTTGTATCTTATTGTAAGTTAGCAACACTTTTTGATAGTCTTAGCATACACAGTAAAGGAAAAGTGAGCATCTAATTGCCTGCAGGCTAAAATTGGTAAAGAGAAAGAGTTTGAAAGTTCCCTACAACGCCTTAGAGGCAGGAATGCTGATATATCTAAAGAAGCATCTGACATCAGGGTAAATTCTAACTTCATATTCTTCAGAAAGAACAGTTATTTCACAACCTCAGCCAGAATATAAATCTTTAGTTTCTTATGTTTTCGAATATTTTTAGGTACAAAGTAAGATATGATATATGATCCTTGCGTTTTGCAGGATTATACAGAAGCCTTCAAACAACATTCAAATTCTAGATTTCTGGACTTGTTCCAGAGCAGATACGTTCATTCACTTATCGTAAGCCTAACCAAAAATGAAAAAAATATAACTTTTCTGGTTGTAGCACCTTTTCCTTTAAAAACTCGTCTAATCTCTCTACTATCCCAATTAAATGGTTTAGGTTGGGGTTGGGCTGATGTTACTGGTACAGTTTGGAGGGAACAATGCCATTGCTGCTTATTCAAGCTCTATATTCTATGAAGCTGGTAATTAAATTAAGGGATTTTAGAATTCCTTCCATAGTTAATAATAACATAAAAAAATATTTCAGAAAGGGTGATATGGATCACTGGCTTATGACAGGTTTTTCAACTAGTATTGGGACTATATCAATGGCTATCATCCAGGTACTTGACACCTCATAACTGCAGAATGAATCAAGTCTCTTGGTTGATGCATTTTTAAAGAAGTGTATATGTTTGTTTGTAGATCCCAGCAACTGTTGCAAGTGTACTCTTAACAGATAAATTAGGAAGACGACCACTTTTATTGGTAAGGATGGCAAAGGGTATATTTTAAAGTAAAATTTACTTCATCAATTAATTGTAAATGAAGTCACAATTTCTTGTAGATATCTGCTGCTGGAATGTGCTTGAGTTGCTTCCTTATAGGCTTCTCATTCTGGTTTCAGGTTTCTCCCAAATCCAATATTAGATATCCTCATTTTTCTTTTTTTCTTTTTTTGTTATTAGTAAAAAGATCATCCTTCAAAATGGTAAGTTTGTTATGAGCAGGACCTCCACCAGTGGAAGAAGCTCACTCCCATTTTGGTTTATATTGGCATAATGGTAACACAAATTCTGTGTCTCAGCTTTTGTATATTTTCCTTATATGCTTAAAATGACATTTAAAATATGGCAATCTAAAGAGGATTAAGTTACCTATGTTCTTATTTTCAACACTTATGGCCTAAAGATTTTACATCCTTCAGTCTTCTAAGAGTTGAAGCCCTTTTATTGAATTTGCCTGTGGCAAAAATCTCTGGCATGGTAAATATTAAAATTTCTCATGCTTTTTGAATGTGTATAGCTGTAATCATTGGCATGTCAAAGTATGCGATATCTTCTACTTTGTTTACATGGTACCATAACTTGATTCTCGAAAGGAGAAAGGACCTTAACATCTGCTAATCATTAAATATTTACACTAATTATGTGCCAAGATGTTTGGAATTAGTTGATCAAATTAAGTTACTAATATGTTTACTACTTGATACCACACCACACTCAGGGATATTCTGTAGCTTACTCAATAGGCATGGCTGGAATACCATGGGTCATTGTCTCAGAGGTATGTAACTTTTCTGGTTAGTAACAACAAGAGTCTTTTAATGAAAATTTTAAATCTGTTTGCATGACAAGAAGTTTACATTTTAACTTAGATTGAAGGATCAGATTTGTGTTACAGGTATTTCCCATTCATGTTAAGGGTTCAGCTGGAAGCCTAGTGTCTTTAGTAAACTGGTCGTGTTCTTGGATTATAACATACGGTTTCAATTTTATGATGGAATGGAGCTCAGCAGGTAACTTTGCCAGGCATTGTTTGTGCCCTGTTCCCTCCTTCTTCTTGCTTATACTTAAAAGAATGTTTGGCCTATACAATTTCAGGAACATTTTTCATATACATGGGCATTTGCGGTTCAGCTGTTTTATTTGTTGCAAAGTTAGTGCCAGAAACAAAGGGGCGAGTGCTAGAAGAAATACAAGCATCAATTACCCATTCTCTCCAATAAGATGACTTTCCATTCTGTATATCAAGGAAACAAGTACATTTATCATAAAATGTTAAAAGGTGTCTTTTATTTTCTGTATATATACTTGGAGTTGGTGGTGTGTTGAGCCTATATGGACTTTGTTATTGTAATACCCGGAAAAAAACAAATAAATAAAAAGATTAAAAGGAAGGTTAATTAAGTAAATTTGTTTATGTGGTCAATTTTATAATTAATATTTTTAAGGGGTTTTTAGAAAATAAGGTTGAAACCTTAGCTATATAAGCTTATTATGTCAATGTATATGGAGAGAGATTTTGAGAGTAGACACTATCCAAATTACTCCAGTAGAAAATGTTTAAAAATGTTTGACTGCACAATTGAAGTAAGAGCTTAAGAATTTCTTTCTTTTCTATGTGGATATTTTGGCCAGTAGTGAAACTATTTAATTATTCAAGAGTTTTAATCATGTAAATGAAGAAAATTTAGATTTATTTTCAGTAAATTAGATGCTATTTTATATTTAGTTTAATCTTATCTATGCCTTTTGTTTCGTTGAACAGAGATAAAATCTGCAGAATTTTAGGCTTGGTGGGACTAGTTTCTGCATAGCTGAAATAGTACTGATTTGATGAGTTAAGGTCTGACAAGTCAAAAAAAGAAAAAAGAAAAAAAGAATGGTGTGGTGTGGTGTATTCATAAATGTCTTGGTGCTTTGATTTTTGTATGATGTAGTACTTGGTTTGTCCTCATCTCAAGACAACTAATGGTGGCAGGAAAAAAAAAAAAAAAAAAAAGGAAAAAAAGAAAGAAAGAAAGGAAAGAAAGAAAAGAAAAGAAAAGAAAAACTACACATATAGACCCTATATGGCTATATGTTAGTGTGTTCCTAGGGAACTATTTGTGGTAGAAAGTAAAGAAACAAAAAAATTATGACTATATGAGTTTGGTGTAAGAAATAGGGGATTATTGTTATGCTTAGTGAGGAGACAAAATTTATATAGATGAATTAATAATAGTTCTAAAATATATAAGATGGATAATTTTTAGCAGTTTTTCTTCTGGCCAGATACTGTTATGAGTCATTTATAAATTATTTGATTATTGAGTAAATGGTACCTGCAAAATTGTTTTAGGTGATATCTAAGGATTTTAGAAGAAGTGTTAGGGAAAAGTTCCTTTTGATATGACTTTTGGAGGTAAGTAACCTTATCCTAATTGGTTTTATTTTGCATATTTTAACTACTGAAAATTGTTTATAACTATTAGAATTTTATTTCAACTTGTATTACTGATTTCAAGTAAAGAATTATCACAAATATCTCTGATTACTAAATATATGATGTATTTTATTTATTCATTGGGAGTTATTCATTAGTACTCTGATGCCCAATCACGGGGATATAGCGTGACTACAGTCATAAGATTGTTAAGAATATGAATTATGTTTGAATATTTAAACTATTTTGAGTCGTTAAAACTGCATATGTGATTTTGGAAATGTTTGAGTATTTGAACTATTTTGAATCATTAAAACTGCTTATGTATCTTTTTTGGAACATATTGTAAGTTGTAGATTTGATATATGGAAAATTGACTACTTTTTAAACAATCTATGATATAGTTGTCAAATTAAAGTATGTGATCTATTTGCAACTTATTATTTTAAAACAATGAAACTGATTCAGTTATTTTGAAAACACATAGTATATTATAACTTTGAAAACACATATTACATTTTTTCCTTTACAAATCTATTGCTTGATGAAACTTATTAGGATTTTGGTTACTTATTAAGTTATCAACTCACCCTTTTTTTCCCTCCAATTTCAGATTGTGAAGAATAGCAAGTTTTGGCAGTTTTGATATTGTGTTGTGAGCAAGAAAAGAAGTTTAGTGATTTTGGGATTGGATGGTCTTCTAATAGTTTTATATTTATTGGCCAATTAGCATTATGTACATGAGGTTTGGATTTTGTTCCTATTAAATTATTGGAGATCTATTCATAAAGAAATTGTTGAGGTATTTTGGATTTATTTGTTTTAATTTTTGAGGATAAGGCGAAAATACCATTTTAGTCCCTACATTTTGGAGTTACCGTCAATTTGGTTCTTATATTTTAGTAACAGTTCAATTTGGTCCTTGTTATTTTCAACTTGTAATCAATTTAGTCTCTAGCGTTAACTTGTTAACGAAAAATGCTTACATGGCAAACGGTTTGCCTTATTGGCGCACATCTAGCTAACATAATAATATAAAATCAATTAATTAAATCTTATATAAGCCACATCAGCATTTTAATAATAAAAGAAATCCATGTCAGACAAAAAAATTCTGAAAAGATTAATTAAAAGAAAATAAATTTTTAAAAGAATCCTCACTTTCTTTCATTTTCTTTAGAATTCTTGCACTTTCTTATTTTCCAAACACAATATACCCAACAACACCCAACACCCAGCAACACCACAATATGAAATCAAATCCCAATACCGAGTGTGTAGCCAAAAATAAAATTGGATTTTCACAAAGGCAAATCGTCAAAAATTTGAATGCAATTGCAAACCTTAATATATTCCTAATACAAACACATTACCTCTGCTATGGATTCAACTACGCTCAAGCCAGCCAATTCCTAAACATCATGAACAAAATTAAATTGAAAATGTGAAAACGACAAAAAGGCAAAGAAGAATTGGGTTATGAATGAGTGAGTGATTGAGCTTGACCATAAGCTAATCGACGCTAAACCTGAGAGGACCCATGAGGATCTCATCGATCTCGGTGGCTTCTCGTTGCGTGAAATAAGATATAGAGTCTGGGTTTTGAATTTGAACCGCTCTGTTTGCCATTGTTTCACTAGGCTTTGTACAAAATGCACGAATTGAGAGACTTGGAATTGGAGTGAGAAATGCCTAGACAGAAAAAAACAAACAAATAGAGTGAGAAATCCCAATAACGAGTGTTTAAAGAATTAAACTTAATTTTAAATTCATTCTAGAGTGTTTATTTAGTGCTAATGTCGGTATTAGGAGTTTTTTGGCTAAACACTCAGTATTGGGATTTGATTTCATATTGTGATGTTGCTGGGTATATTATGTTTGGAAGATAAGAAAGTGCAAGAATTCTAAAGAAAATAAAAGAAAGTGAGGATTCTTTTAAAAATTCATTTTCTTTATTTTTTTTCTTTTAATTAATCTTTTCAGAATTTTTTTGCCTGACATGGATTCTTTTATTATTAAAATGTTGATGTGGCTTTTATAATATTTAATTAATTGATTTTATATTATTATGTTAGCCACATGTGCGTCAACGAGGTAGACCGTTTGCCACTTAAGCATTTTCCGTTAGTTAGTTAATAGTAGGGACTAAATTGACTGCAAATTGAAAATAACAGAAACCAAATTGATTGCTATTAAAATGTATGGACAAAATTGACTGTAACCCCAAAATGTAAGGACTAAAATGGTGTTTTCGCCATTTTAGTTACTAAAAAGGTCTTGCACATTTGTAGAGTGCTTACTTTATAAGCGTGCGATAATTGTCACGTGCCTATCTTTATAGTTGAGTTCGAGCATGACAGTTATACTAGAGGTTTGGGGTCCAGGGTAACATGGTACAATGAGATAGAATGCAACAAAAACAAAGAAACCAAGGGCCCCTAATGAGGAACAGAGTTCCCTTTTGGCATTTGTACAAATCAGGGTCACCTGCATTGATAGCATTATAATTATTAATTGAATAAAATTTCTTTCCAAAATAGTTTAGAGAGAAACCCTATAAACTTATCATATATCTTTATATTGAGTGTGAATTTAGAAAATCTAATTGTTAGATTGCATGTTCTTATTACATTCTTAATGCTTACAAAATTTCAAGAAGATTAAAGATCAATTGCTATGTCATCAAATAAATATTATGATTTCAAGTTTTTGTAATCTAAAGTTGTATATAAAAAATAAGTTAATTGATCAAATAATAAATAACATCCAATTTGAATGAAATTTGATACGTATGTTAAGAACATAATGAACATAAAATTTAATGGTTAAATTTTCAAAATTCACCAAAAAAAGAAATGTATGAGAAATTTGAAAAGTTTCTCTCTAAACTAGTTTGAAGAGAAACTTTGTTCTTACTAATTTATTTAAAAGTTTAAGCTATTAGAAAATGATAAATTTAATCATTTAATTACTAATCTAGCAGTCATATTTCCAAACTATGGTTGGGTTTGGATTGCGATGAAAGGCCATATATGCGCGTCTGAGTTTTTTTTAGTAGATCTTGTGCACTGTTCATGGGAATCGCAAATACTTTTTTCAGCTCACATTTAAAAATTATTTTGCTACAGTATTTTCAATTTTCAGCAATAAGTGGTATCCAAATAGACCTTATGTGATATTTTTCTGATCCTATATGTGTGTGTTTGTTGTTTATTCATCTTTAATATTTCGTTTAAGTTACTAACTTATACAAAAACAATCTTCGAGTAACATTTCTAGTTTCCACCAAAATGTTGAATTTCTTGGTGATGGATTGCCCCTTGATGTATAGTGTGATCCGAAGTGGATTGAATGGAATGAAGTGGACCAAAATAAATATGATGGACCAAACTTGACCTAATAGACCGAATTAGACCCAGTGGACAGAATTGGACCAAAATTAACCAAATTTTGCTACGCTTCAGCTTTGAATTGAAATGCTACGCTGATATAACTCAATAAGAATGTAACAACAATAAATGTTATATTTCAGCTTTTAGATATCGCAAAGTGTGCAATATTGCCTACTTAATTTACATCGTAATAATTCTGCCATTACAACGTTTTGTGTGCAAAGAGAGGAAGAAGTGAAGCAACTATCCATTTTACTAACTGAACTTCTTTGTCAATCATGGAACAGTTGGACATGCTACTTCAAAGTTTGGGCTTCACACAGAAAAAATCAGACTCTCAAGTCAGATGGTCTGTGCTTAATACTTTTGTAGGAGCTTGCTTAGCATTATAGAAGATTCCATAGACGTTTCAGAAATCTAATTGACTGGAGCCCCACTAACATCTAATTGCCGTAACAATAAAACTTTAAACTGATTTTAAGAGAAATAACTTGAAAATTATATTTTTTTATTTATTTTTCCAAATCCATTCCCTAAACAACACTAACCAATTCCTGATGAATATTAATTAAGTGATTGAAAAATTTTAATTACTTTAATTTTTATTATTTTGTGGTATTAGTTCCTAAAGAAATTATACTTATTGTATTGCTTATGAAGATCACCAGTATCGTCCAAATAAATACAATTGTTTAGTCTTCAAAAAAAAATTTTAAAAAAATTCATATACTACCTTTTATCAGTCCATTGCATAATTTCTTTGAAAGGTACATCAATTCGTATAAAATCAGGCCCAGGTGAATTAGAACTTTTTTGTTGTTGTTGAGAAACTGGTAAATTAGAACTTAATTACACTGTTATTCCATTATACGGAGAACATGTATGATCTACATAAACTCCATATTTGTATTTCTCATTGCAGCCTTTTAATTAAAATCATGGAGAACATATTCAATAAGAAATATAAACGAAACAAGAAACACCATAGAATTTCATTGACTTCAAAAAGGAATTTACAAAAACATTCACATCTTCATACATACAAGAAACATGTTTTTCCACCATGTGGTATAGACAAACCCTAATGGCTTCTTAGGCATAAAAGAACGAATGATGGAGTAGACTAAACCCTTCTGTGACGCAGCATCCGATCCATGTTATCGTCAGGTGTAGCCGTAAGAGGAGCACATCTTTTCGTCCCAACCCGAACAACCTCCTTCGGCTTCTGATCATCACTTTGGGCAGTAGCAGCCGCAGCGGCAGCAGCAATAGAGGTCTCAGTCGTCGTCTCTGGTTTTTCAATATTCTTTGGCTTTGGTTGACGTAGACGAACACAGACGTCATAGTCTTCTCTATGCTGCTCGTAACCCAGGACCGCCCACGCCTTGTCCATGAGCCTGAGAGCCTCATGCGCCATGGGAGAGGAAAACTTGCTGGGATGCACCCACTTCGCCAAATTACAATACCTTTGTTTGATGAAGTTATGAGTGATTAATGGATGATTACCGGCTGGGAAGCCCAGGAGTGCATAGAGGTCGGTATAACCAAGCTTGTTCTTCTTGAACTTGCCGGCATGAATGATAGACATAGCAATGTAGTAACGCTCCACTCCCGCAAAATACGGATCATATTGTTTCGCCATCTTTGCAAAGTCGTATGCTTGCTCGTATTTCCCTTCCATCCATTCGCTTTCAACCCAACTTAGCAGACTGTCAGTCATGACTTCACAGAACCAGAGAGAGAAAACAGAGCGGAAACACAGAAACAGAGAGAAAGCAGAACCAGTAGTAGTGAGAGCAGAACGCTAGAATGTGGAATGAAAACAACGAGAGAAACGGAGATTGATTTATAGGAAGGGAATCCTACTCCTTATAGGAATAAGGAATCCGGCTCCATCAAGGAATAGAATTATAATACTATTCCTACTCGGAAAAGGAAAATAAATATTTTAATTAACTAAGATAAGAAAAAACATTTAGCTTTTTTTAATCTTATAAGTACGTGAAGCAACTCGTCAATAATATATCTGATTTTTTTTTTTTTTTTTTGGGATTCAGGAGCTAAAAAATTGGACTAAAAATCACTAAATAGATATGAGAGATAGAGAGAGTGTGAGTCTAAAAAAGACTATTTAAAAGAAGCTGAGATCTTTGCCGCCATAGTATATAATTATATTGTTGATGATATATTTATATTTATAATTATTTTATTTTCTTAATTGATTTGTGTTTAATGTTGTAATTTTTTAAGTGGTCTAGGAGGACTCTATTATTATACATGTTTTAGTTTTTTACTTAGTGTAGAACTTTGTGGATAGTAATCCTATATACACAGACTATTTTACAAATATTTTACAAATTACTTTCACAAACTACTGATATGACACACTTTATGTCAACTTTTAATTTTTAATTTATATTTAAAAATGCCAACTCAATATCTTATAAAATCCACATTATAATATACAGTATATTTTATTACATAAATTTTTTTAAAAATTAATTCCTAATTTTATTGAAAAAAAAAAAAAAAAAAAAAAAGAAAAACTCACACCTATCATTTTTATTTTCTTTCACTTTCTCGGCCACCAAATACTTCTAAAATTACCGTTGCCTTCCCAAACTCGAAATCTAAGCACCATCACCACCGATCTATCCTCTCTTTCCTTTTCCTTATCATCCCTCTCCTCTTTCCACTTTCTCAATCTTTCTCCACCAATCCCATTTTACAATTCCACACCCATTCCAACACAGTCCACGAAACACTCTTTTATTACTAAAACAACAGGAAAGGTACCCTCGAATCCTCGATTAACTTGAACTCAACAAATGAAAACAAACCCATTATCAAAACCAGACTATACCAAGTTTCGGATTTTGTTAATTAAAACAATATATATGTGCACATTTAGTTAAAAAGTTATATATCTGTGCATGTTTTTCTGATTAGATTTAGGGGTAACATTTTTTTTTTTTTTTTTTAATTTGATTTGAGAATACCTGTTTGTTGCAAAATGGGTTTAGTGATTTTCTACCATGTAGATTCTTTTATTCTTTTCATTTTTTTTTTTTTTTTTATCCAATGGAGAATCTTCCTAAAAAATATCTCTAGCAAAACGCAATTACTCCAAGGGATAAAAGAGAAAGAGGAGAAAGAAAAGGAGGTTTTTCTTTTTGGTCTTACTTTCAATCCAAATATGAGCATCCAACATGTTTTAATTTTGGGTAAACTACATATTTGATCTTTAACATTTATGTTGAATGCTAATTTGGTCTTTAACCTTTTGGTATCGTGTCAAAATACCATTAAGTGGTTGATAGAAAATGTTGACATGACTAATAGTCAAAATAAAATATTTTTTTAGACCCACAAAATACCACTTAGACTGTCATGGCGGCCTAAAATAATAAATAAATAATACCCAAATTTGGTTATTTATTTATTTATTAATTTAGTAAATTTGATTAATTTGGTCCTTATATTTTATTAGTGGTCGATTTGGTTTTTATTATTTTCAAATTGTAGTCAATTTAGTTGTTATCGTCTAGACCAAATTGACTAAATTAACTACTGCCAGAACATATGGTCCAAATTAACAATAACTTCAAAATATAAGGATAAAAAAAACAAAAAAATGTAAATATTGTGAAGGCAAAGAAGGATACAAATAATAGGCCATTGGCCTCCAAAGTTCAAACCATGCCTCCCCAAATTCCCTAATGGGCTTCCGATGTAGCTTTGGGCCACATGAAGGTGGAGAAGATACAAATAATGGGCCTTTAGCTTGTGATATTAATGTGCCCTTCAATTTTCACTTGGGCCACTTGGGTCGAGCTTGTCAAAAACTATGGCACTTTGACAACGAAAAACTTTTTTTTTTTCTTTTTTTTTTTTGACAACGAGAAACTTGGATAATATAGGTAAGGTTTGGATAGCACTTCTTTCTGCTTAAAGTCAAGTTGCGTATTCTCTTTTTCTTTTTTCTTCTTCTTCTTTTTTTTTTTTTTTTTTTTTGGGCGGCTTTTTTGATTTTGGGGGACAAAATTTACTGTGCATAAACAGTACGGTACTGTTTACGTACTGTTCATGCACTGTTTATAGATTAAAAAATATTAAAAATGAGACTCACGGTACTATTTACGCATTTAAAAATTATTTTACTACAGTGTTTTTAGTAACAATTAATTTTCAACAACTTTCAACAACAATAAGCTCTATCCAAACCGATCCATAAAAAGCGTGAGTGATCGTCATGGTCCACGACCTTAATTTAAAACTGCAAAATAGCCGCCTAGACTGTCATGTGTTTGGTCCCACCAGACGTTCTCCAACACCCCTCTCTCTCTCTCATATACAGACAAAGAAATGAATCCTAGACTGTCAGTCTTGGTATTCATATTTTCTATTTCTTTCTTGCAAGAAAGCTGGGAAGAGAAAGCATGGAAGAAGAACTGTTGCCAAGGTCTACAATTAATGCAGAAGACATACCACCAAGTGTTGCTGGTTCTTCAGCCACGCCTGTTCTTGTACTCAGCACCATAGTCGCCCTCTGCGGTTCTATGAGCACTGGCTGTGGCGTAAGTACCCATTATATTTTCAAAAAGCATCACTAATAATGTTATATATATTAATAGCAAAGCTTTTATTTCATTTTGTTTATAAACATTACCCTGTTAGGGACAAACTTTTTTCATCATCTTTTACAATAGATTAGAATTGTAAATTGTACTGGAACAACGTTGTTCTTATACGGACATACCATTAACACCGCTTTTATTATGTAACAATCACAATTGAAAAAAAAAAAAAAACTTATCTCTGTCAAAAAATTGTTTTAGGTATCTCAAAGCTCAATTATATATATTTATTTTTTAAGTTTGTTTTAGACTTTTAGTACCTAGTTATTATAACTGTGACTTTACCTCCTCTTGTAGCTGTATAAACGTTACCCTTTTTTTTTCTATAGATACGATGGGGTTTGGACACCTATAGTGCTTGTTTCATGATAATTACTTTTTATTATCTGAGCAAGACACAAATTTATTTGGTGTTGTTGGGATTCAAAACCAAATTCTTTATATAAAGATTACTATTTTAAAAAAATAATATAAAAAAATCGCTACTCCATGGACCATGAATTAATGCATGATCCATACGACCAGCGAACTTGGTCTAACCAGTTAAATTATGATTGGTTTGTAGTCAGGATATTCATCACCAGCTGAATCAGGAATCATGGAGGATTTGGATCTCTCTACGGCATCTGTAAGTACTAAATTATTTCTTAATTTCGTAATTTTTCAATTGTCTTTTATGTATAAATTTATTTTTATTGATAAGGTAAAACTTTAAACATGTGACAGAGTCTGTGCAAGAGTAAATGCACATGTCCAACAGATAGATACATGAGCCAAACAATTAATAAACATATATACAAATAATCATTGTGCCTATTAGGTTATCAGTGTTTCTAGACATACATGTGCATATATGAATTTTACAAATTCACTTATCAATTTACACTGGCCAAAAAAGCATAATAATTTTACACTAATATGTATAGTTTTGCACATATGCAGACATGTAATTGTTCTCCATATATTTATATTGAATTTTCTTTTTTAGCCTTTACTCCTCTGATAAATTATATTGCCAAGAGTCTTATAGTTCAATAATATATCTAGTTCTCCCAATGAAGAAAACCTAAGTCAGAAGCCCCCTTCCCTTCCACCAATTTGTTGGAAGGAAAAAAGAAAATTGTACATGTTACTGAACATTGGTGAAGTTCAGTAGAATGAAATGTTACATTTATCTGTTTGGGTAGAGATGTTTTCGTTGCCCATCAATTCTTTATCTATTTAAATTGTTTCTTCCTTGTGCAGTATTCAGTTTTTGGTTCAATATTGACTATTGGAGGAGTAATAGGTGGATTAATAAGTGGAAAGATGGCAGACCTTATTGGTCGGAGAGGTGTAAGTTTCTTTTGCCACATTTACTAAAAATATGATTTTTTAAAATTTATTATTATTATTCTTATTATTATTATTATTTTTAATTTCTATCATTTTTGTTGATATTTTAATGCAGGCAATGTGGCTCTCTGAATTATTCATCTTTGCTGGTTGGCTTGCCATTGCATTTGCAAAGGTTTTTCTATTTCCATTCTTTCATTCCCCTAAACAATGCTGTACTTGATGAAATATGTTCAATTAATGCTCCCAATTTATTTTGTCTTCGCATTTCCTCTTTTTGAAGCCAATGGAGCATCCTATTGAAACCATTTCACATAAAATGAGTTCCAAATCCCAACACAATTTTAGGAGGAATGTCTTCTTAGTTTAGTTAATAATTAATCTGTTAATTAATATCAAAGAGAAGACATTGTAGAGAGATGAGAGTGGAAGCATAGCGAGAGAAAGAGAGGGAAGACACAAGGGTTATGTGATTCGGCATAACAACCTAGTTTGACAGTGTAAAGCCTTAGACGGTTACATAAATGTATATATGATTTGGTGAATAAGACTAAGAACTCTAATGGGGTATATATAGAGACTACCACAACTAATGTTAGCTGTAGATGGACTTTACATTAAGTTGGGCCAAGTGGGCCATATATAAACATACCAATACATATTATCTTTAACAAATTCCAATTTTCTTCAGTTACATGTCCATTCCTGACAAATTTGAATAAAATGCCAAAAGTAGGGACATTGAAATCATTGTGGTAATATTTATGGTGATTATTCTTTGAAGTTGCTTCCATTGGTTCTTTATTAAACGTTGTTAAAGGATCAGATCAGTGAAAAAAAAATTATTCAAAATTAGCATGAACCGACTGAAGGAAATTACTGCTTCTACATTTTTCTCTACTGGGCTTCAACTACTAATAGAGTTCTGTGCTTGGCATAGACTGCTTTTTGGCTGGATTTTGGAAGACTGTTGGTGGGTTTTGGCATTGGAGTTATTTGCTACGTAGTAAGTTTTTTAAGTTTGACATTTTATAATTGATTTACCTATTTAAAAGACAAAAAATAATGATTCTTATAACCAAACAGGTACCAGTATACATTGCAGAAATAACACCCAAGAATCTTAGGGGACAATTTACATCTGCTAATCAGGTCTATCTAAATTATTATGGCTTTAAAATGAACATCCAATTCATTGTTCACTTACTTACCTTTTGTTACTTGTGCAGTTGATTGTATGTTCTGGGTTTTCACTGATATATTTCATTGGAAATGCTGTTACCTGGCGCACCCTGGCTTTATTTGGTATTGATTTTTCTCTGCATAAATTTAATCAGAAATTAAATTCTAAAAAGATAAATTCTATTCAAATAAATTTTATTTTCAGGTGCCATTCCATCTCTAGTTCAACTTGTGGGATTATTCTTTATTCCGGAGTCTCCCAGATGGTTGGTGAGAAATATTTTTTGTATGATGTTTGGATTGTGTGACAAAATAAAAATATAGAATACAATACATGCTTTAATATGTTTTTCGTGGCCTGTTCAACTTGTTAATAATAACATCAAGTCATTATGTTCACTCTATCAGCTTAAGCTTTTGGGATGCTTTTAGGAGAAACATCTAAACCACTTCTTTTCTTTGGTTTATTTTGTAAAGAAAATATGAGCAGCCATTAAAATGCAAAAAATGATAGTGTTAAATTACTGATTGTCTAAAAAGGTTAATCTATTAAGATATGGTAATTTTAATAATTTAACTAATACTTCTAACACTCCTCTTCACATGTGAGCCGAAACTACCTTTTAATAAGTGAGGCTCAACATATGAAAATTTAAATGGGAGGTAGGGTGGAGGAGACAAGGATCGAACTCAGGATCTCATGCACTGATACCATGTTAAATTACTGATTGTCCTAAAAGTTTAAGCTATTAGGATATGGTAAATTTAATCATTTAACCAATGCTTCTAACAGAGTACAATTTCTCCACAGGCAAAAATTGGAAAAGAGAAAGAGCTTGAAACTGTTCTACAGCGTCTTAGAGGGAAGAATGTTGATATTTCTCAAGAAGCAGCATATATCATTGTAATTTTCCAACTACATGATTTTATGACAGTGTATCAGTGTCATGCCCTTAACATTTCTAATTTGTTATGTTTTAAAAACTTCTTTGGCATAACTACAAAAAATGAGATGTGCTCCTGTCTTTTCATAGGATTATACAGAAACCTTTCAACAGCACTCGAAATCTAGAATTCTAGACTTGTTCCAGCAGAGATACGCCCATTCCCTAATCGTAAGCCTCACTCATTTGTGGCATTTTTACTTTTCAGGGCTTGTACAACCTTTTTACATGTTTTATTTAAATTCATTTAGGTTGGACTTGGGTTGATGTTACTGCAACAGTTTGCTGGAGTCGATGCAATTGCATTTTATGCTAGTTCTATATTTGAAGAAGCTGGTAAATTAACAGCTTTAAAATTTGTTTCATATAACTAATGATAACATTAAGAAATGAAGGAATGATGATTATTACCTCTGGTTTATGGTAGGTTTTTCAAGCAGCATTGGGACTATCTCTATGGCAATTATCGAGGTACTTGGCTCGCCATAACTTTGATTGGATATAGGATTCTGCTTGATACATATAACAAACCACGTAAACAATCTTTTAACAGATTCCAGCTACTGCCTTAAGTGTATTCTTGACAGATAAATCAGGAAGACGGCCACTTCTTATGGTGAGGACATGACAAAATCAACTTTAAGCCTATGGTGTGTAGTTTAGTTGATTGCATTAAAGTCTCCTAACTCTTGCAGGTCTCTGCCGCTGGAATGTGCTTAAGTACTTTCCTTGTAGGCTTGGCATTTGCCTTTCAGGTTTTTATTGAAAACAAATTCAAAGCTTCTCTGTCCGTTGTTCATATGTGAATGATCATTGTTTAAACTTTTTTGTTCCTGGCAGGGGAACTCCCAGTTGAAGGAGCTCACTCCCATCTTAGTGTTCATTGGGATACTGGTAATAAGGCATAACCTGAAAGATTTCTAAATATAATTTCTCACATTCTGCCTCATCACTTTATTGATTAATTAGAATGTTAGGGCCTGTGGGAATGGGAATTTCTGAGCTTATTTTGGAAGAAACTCACTGCAATGTTACTACTAATTGACACATTGATAATACAAACTAAACATGGTACCCTTCTGCAAGAAAAGAACTAAAAACATCTTAGTTGAATTTCCAAGATTTTAACTAATCTATGCTTCAACTACAAATTAGAATGTAGACGATTTAAAGCAATTAAGTTATTCGAAGACTAAAAGGTTGTTCTACATTCTATAACTTTCAGGACTAAAAAAAGCCTTTTTATCAGCTATAGCTGCAATTACTGCAATGCTCATACTATGAGCTTTATTATGCTTGTGTTTCTTTTAAATCCTTAAAAAGCAATAAAGGGGTGTTTATTATTCTATTTTACTTCACTTCTGGACTGAGGTTTTAGACATTGAGATGCTTGTGCTTGACTGGCTAATAATCCATGCAGGGTTTTAGTGTAGCTTATTCATTAGGCATGGCAGGATTACCCTGGGTTATAATGTCAGAGGTATGTTGATAATTGAATTCCAAATTGATTTAAAAATTTGTTAACAGGAATTTTGCATAAACAAGCAGGTATATTGCTCTAATTCAAGGATGAATTTCTATTTCAGATATTTCCTATAAATGTCAAGGGTACTGCTGGAAGCCTTCTGACTTTAGTGAATTGCTCTTGTTCTTGGATTATTTCATTCTCTTATAATTACATGACCGAATGGAGTGCTACAGGTAATTGTCTCTACCCTATTAATTATGTTATGGAATGGATTAGTATTGAATATTGACACTTTCACTTTCACTTTTTTTGTTTCCTGATTACAAACATTTTCATTTTTAGTATAAGTTTCTTTGCTCTCTCTTCCATAATCATACATGGATATTTTTGACATACTACATCAGGAACATTTTTCATCTACACTGGCATTTGTGGTTTGACTATTCTATTCGTCACGAAAGTGGTACCAGAGACCAAGGGGCGAGCTCTTGAAGAATTACAAGCATCAATTAATCATTTTCTCTAAAAATCAGTTAAAAATTTTAGTGTGAGCAATTATATTTCCATCTTTTAGTATTTGTAAAATTTATAGCGATGACACTTTTTGTTGTTGCAACTATGAAATACTTTTACTCGGAGTACAAGCAAAACCAACTTAAGACTTAAAGGGCACATGATCCAAGAGAGGAGCCATCAATATGTCCTACAATATAAAGGATATTGTGAAGTTGATATTGAGAAACTAGTAGCCCATTTCAGTCTTCACTGCAGTTGCCGTGAAATGACTAGTAATAAAAGTCTACACTTGTGGTTCTCTCATTCATAGGTGGGCTTAAAGCCTTAAACTGCTTATTTGCTCAAATTTGATTAAATAATGATTAGAACATTCACTAAACCTAGAACATTTTAATACTTTAATCATGTCTGAAAATTAATTGGTTGTTAAAATAATTTTAGACACTCCATTGCTAAAAAAATTCATCACTGCTTAAAATAATCAGATGAAAATAACCAAATTTGGGCACAAACATGAGTTTGTTATAATAGTAGCTACAGTTGACTCCAAGTCTGCGGAGTTTTATTTTAATGATTATGGTGCATTTTATAACTCGAGTAGTAATAATTACACGCTCTGTATACAAGACATATAACTAAAATTGTGTTTTTAAAAATATAATTTTAGTAGAAGTGTGCGCGGCAGTATTCAACTCAACATGTGCAACAATAATTAGCGTTTTAGCTGCTAGATGAAAGAGATACGATTTTACTTTCTAGGTCCAAGCCTTCACACGCTAGAACTTTCTCTTTATTTTTTGGTAATATTTCATGGTCAACATGCTGGATGATATATGGTACGGAGCGGCCTCATGATATACAAGCCAAGTTGAAGGTCAAAGTCGAAGTCTCTAGCTTCAGGCAGTTGTAGTCTCTAGCTTCAGGCTTCTGATCCAACTTGAACATAGGGTCCCTTCGACTGAAATTGTCTAGAATATTGGTGATATTGAGAAAATATATGGGCTCCAAGCCCAAGCCCTTAGGAAAGATTGATACGGGCCATCAACTCGCCATGTGAAGTTGGCAATGATATGGGCCGTGAACCCAATTGCCAAGTACCAAGATTTGGGCTTACAGTGAAGAGAAAAGAGAGATGGCCATTAGCCTCATTTATGATTTAGTGAAAATATAGGTCATAGGCCTATTCATGAAGTCCAATAAATACGGGCCATGAGCCCGTTACATGATATAGAAAAGTTGTGAGCCAATGGGCCTATTCCTTGTGGGTCATGAGCCCAATTTGAAAAGGCCTGAGAGTTAGAAATGAATTTGGTCATTTTTGGGTTAGAAATGAATTTGGTCCAAGATCCATATTTTTCTTGTTTAAAATAATGCTCACGTATCTTGGCTTGTCCAAAAAAATTATACCACTTGGTCTCAGCAAAAAGTGAACCTGAACAGGATAATGAACTTTGATCATCAACGACATAAGAGATCCTACAAGCCACCTAATTTGAATTATTTTTATTTATAATTGTCGCCCTAAGTCCTAACAATAATACTACTTATAATATTTTAATTATCTAGGTTGTAGACTTCTACAAATCAGAAATGATTTTTAGTTATAGACAAGACAAAGCTTTGCAAAAAACTAATCAATAATCATTACTATTTGTTGGTGCAAATACAATGATAATGGAAATAATACAAAGAGAAACTGAATAATACTACTGAATTTTATTACTTTAAAGAGAAAAATTACACAACACTATTTGGACTGAGGCGCGGCACTCTTTGTAATCGGTGCAGACATTCTCTGACTTGTATGGCTAGAACAACCTCTGTACAAAGTGTTCAAGCCCAAAGCTCCACCAGAAAGAACACCCTTCCTTGCCAAGAACCTCTCTATTTTTTTAGTGTATTTTTTGTTTAATCTAATGGGCTGGAGTTACACAATTAATGGTGAGATAAGGCCTCCAAGAGGCTGATTCATTTCCAATTTTGATACCTTTACTCTTCACCTCTCCCTTGCGCACGTATCTAGCTCAATATCTAAGACAATTCATTTTAGCCCATTAATCACCACAATTAAAAAGAATAAAAAAGTCTCTCTCATTTTCAATGTGGGATTAAACATTTTCACTAACTCCTCATCTTCCATATTCACTCTCATATCTTTTCATTTATTGTTATAACATTTATTTATTTTAATTATTTAATATTAAAATGCTCTAACACTATTTAATAAGCCAAGTGAACTATGGGCAATGAGTCAACCACATGGCTTCTCAATGATTTTTTTATTTTTTGCTTAATAAAAAAGAAGGGAGTCTTTAATGTGAGCTCATCGACCCTACGCCACGTTATGGTAATAAGTAATATTATGTGTATGACACAGGTCATGTTGGAACTATCGCTCAAATTGCTCTCTCTATGTACTGAAACAAAAAGTCCTATCATCAAGCTACACTTTCGTGTGATGCTTCTCAATGATTATTAGGCATTACCCAATTTCAATGATTATATAAACTGTGGGTCCTTCTTAGGCTTGAAATGAATTGGTCCAAGAGTTTAGTAAGTGACTTTAGCAAACCCAATTAAACTAATTTGAATTATTTTATAATAATTCTCGCCCCATGTCCTAACAATAGTACTAGATGATGTGCTTTAGTAAATGGAATTCTAAGGTCCAAGGGAGAATATGACAGGCCTTCACTTTGCATGATTTTTATTCCATATTAAAAAGCATCATTGTCTATTCGTGGTGGGTCAATGGCATAAACTTCCTTTTCAATTTGCTGCCTTTTCTCCCAAATCCAATATTAGATATCCTCATTTTTCTTTTTTTCTTTTTTTGTTATTGGTAAAAAGATCATCCTCCAAAATGGTAAGTTTGTTATGAGCAGGACCTCCACCAGTGGAAGGAGCTCACTCCCATTTTGGTTTATATTGGCATAATGGTAACACAATTTCTGTGTCTCAGCTTTTGTATATTTTCCTTATATGCTTAAAATGACATTTAAAATATGGCAATCTAGAGAGGTTTAAGTTACCTATGTTCTTATTTTCAACACTTATGGCCTAAAGATTTTACATCCTTCAGTCTTCTAAGAGTTGAAGCCCTTTTATTGACTTTGCCTGTGGCCAAAATCTATGGCATAGTATATATTCAATTTCTCATGCTTTTTGAATTTGTGTATAGCTGTAATCATTGGCATGTCAAAGTATGCGATATCTTCTAATTTGTTTCCATGGTACCATAACTTGATTCTAGAAAGGAGAAAGGACGTTAACATCTGCTAATCATTAAATATTTACACTAATTTTGTGCCAAGATGTTTGGAATTAGTTAATCAAATTAAGTGACTAATATGTTTACTACTTGATACCACACCACACTCAGGATATTCTGTAGCTTACACAATAGGCATGGCTGGAATACCCATGGGTCATTGTCTCAGAGGTATGTAACTTTTCTGGTTAGTAACAACAAGAGTCTTTTAATGAAAATTTTAAATCAGTTTGCATGACAAGAAGTTTACATTTTAACTTAGATTGAAGGATCGGATTTGTGTTACTGGTATTTCCCATTCATGTTAAGGGTTCAGCTGGAAGCCTAGTGTCTTTAGTAAACTGGTCGTGTTCTTGGATTATGATGGAATGGAGCTCAGCAGGTAACTTTCCCAGGCATTGTTTGTGCCCTGTTCTCTTCTTCTTCTTGCTTATACTTAAAAGAATGTTTGGCCTATACAATTTCAGGAACATTTTTCATATACATGGGCATTTGCGGTTCAGCTGTTTTATTTGTTGCAAAGTTAGTTCCAGAAACAAAGGGGCGAGTGCTAGAAGAAATACAAGCATCAATTACCCATTCTCTCCAATAAGATTACTTTCCATTCTGTATATCAAGGAAACAAGTACATTTATCATAAAATGTTAGAAGGTGTCTTTTATTTTCTGTATATATACTTGGAGTTGGGGGTGTGTTGAGCCTATATGGAATTTGTTATACTAGAGGTTTGGGGTCCAGGGTAATGTGGTACAATGAGATAGAATGCAATAGAAACAAAGAAACCAAGGGCCCCTAATGAGGAACAGAGTTCCCTTTTGGCTTTTGGCATTTGTACAAATCATGATCACCTACTTTGATAGCATTATAATTACTAATTTATCTAAAATTTTAAGCTATTAGAAAATGATAAATTTTATCATTTAATTAATAATCTAGCAGTCATATTTCCGAACTATGGCTAGGTTTGGATTGCGATGAAAAGGCCATATATCCACATCTGTGTTTTTTTTAGTGGGTCCTGTGCACTGTTCTTGGGACTAGCAGCAGCAAAAACAACTTTAAAACTAGGTCTCACAGCACTATTTACACATTTAAAAATTATTTTGCTACAATATTTTTAGTTTTCAGTAATAAACGGTATTCAAACTGACCTTATGTGATATTCTTCTAATCCTCTATGTGTGTGCTTGTTGTTTATTCATCTTTAATATTTTGTTTAAGTTACTAGCTTAAACAAAAACAATCTTTGAGTAACATTTCTTTTTTCCTTTATACATGCAAGGATCATATATATATATATATATATATATAAGAGAGAGAGAGAGAGAGAGAATGACTATTATTGTCAAGACTAGCCCCAGGTAGATCACCAAAATGTTGAATTTCTTGGTGATGGATTGCACTTGATGTATAGTGTGATCCGAAGTGGATTGAATGGAATGAAGTGGACCAAAATAAATATAATGGACCAAACTTGACCTAATAGACCGAATTGGACTCAGTGGACCGAATTGGACCAAAATTAACTAAATTTTGCTACACTTCAGCTTTGGATTGAAATGCTATGCTGATATAGCTCAATAAGAGTGTAGCAATAATAAATACTATACTTTAGCTATTAGATATCGCAAAGTGTGTAATATTGCCTACTTAATTTACATCCTAATAATTCTGCCATGACAAGGTTTTGTGTGCAAAGAGAGGAAGAAGTGAAGCAACTATCCATTTTACTAACTGAACTTCTTTGTCAATCATGGAACAGTTGGACATGCTACTTCAAAGTTTGGGCTTCACACAGAAAAAATCACTCTCAAGTCAGATGGATCTGTGCTTAATACTTTTGTAGGAGCTTGCTTAGCATTATAGAAGATTCCATAGACGTTTCAGAAATCTAATTGACTGGAGCCCCACTAACATCTGATTGCCGTAACAATAAAACTTTAAACTGATTTTAAGAGAAATAACTAGAAAATTATATATTTTTTTATTGACCCAAATCCATTCCCTAAACAACACTACCAATTCCTGATGAATATTAATTAGGTGATTGGAAAATTTTCATTACTTTAATTTTCATTATTTTGTGGTATTAGTTCCTAAAGAAATTATACTTAATGTATTGCTTATGAAGATCACCATTATCGTCCGAATAAATACACTTGCAGGGCCGGCTCAACAATTTTGGGGGCTTTAGGCGAAAATTTTAGGTGGATTCTTTTTTTTAACTTTAAAATTTAAATTTGTACAAATAAAAATTAATTTATTACATGGTTCAATAAATTAATATCATTATAATACAAATGAGTTGATATAATATACATCAAATAATTAATTGGTGTGATAATTTATAATAATTGATAAAGTAAGAATTTGCATTAAAAAAAAATGTGATAACTAATTAATTAGTGTGGGGTCGTGTGGGGGCCAGCTTAGCTTAGGCCTTGTGATGTGCTGGGGCATGTGGACAAAACTGCACAGTGCTATGTGCACTGTGCAGTCTTATCCTATCAAGTTGTGTGCACTGTTATTGTGCAGTATTATGCATTTTATGATACAATGTGACTTTTTTAATGCATTTTATTGACCAATAAAAGTACCTAAAATATTTTTTTTTGTTATTAAAATATATAGATAAATATATTATATATATATATATATATATATATATATTTTATTAAAAGTGGGGGCCTTTTTTTATTTGGGAGCTTTAGGCGATTGCATCAATTGCTTATATGGTTCAGCCGACCCAATACACTTGTTTAGCCTTCAAAAAAAAAATTTAAATCTTAAACCACCTTTTATTGATCCAAAGGTACATAAATTCGTATGAAATCTAGCCTAGGTGAATTAGAACTTTTTTTTTTTTGGTTGAGAAACTGGTAAATTAGAACTTAATTACACTGTTATTCCATTATACGGAGAACATATATGATCTACATAAACTCCATATTTGTATTTCTCATTGCAGCCCTTTAATGATGATGCAATTAAAATCATGGAGAATATATTCAAAAAGAAATATAAACGAAACAAAACAAGAAACACCGTAGAATTTCATTGACTTCAAAAGGAATTTACAAAAATATTCAAATCTTCATAGGCATAGACAAACCCTAATGGCTTCTTAGGCATATAAGAATGAATGACGGAGTAGACTAAACCCTTCTATGATGCACCATCCGATCCATGTTATCGTCAGGCATAGCCGTAAGAGGAGCACATCTTTTCATCCCAACGCAAACAACCTCCTTCGGCTTCTGATCATCACTTTGGGCAGTAGCAGCCGCAGCGGCAGCAGCAATAGAGGTCTCAGTCGTCGTCTCTGGTTTTTCAATATTCTTTGGCTTTGGTTGACGTAGACCAACACAGACGTCATAGTCTTCTCTATGCTGCTCGTTACCCAGGACCGCCCACGCCTTGTCCATGAGCCTGAGAGCCTCATGCGCCATTGGAGAGGAAAACTTGCTGGGATGCACCCACTTCGCCAAATTACAATACCTTTGTTTGATGAAGTTATGAGTGATTAATGGATGATTACCGGCTGGGAAGCCCAGGAGTGCATAGAGGTCGGTATAACCAAGCTTGTTCTTCTTGAACTTGCCGGCATGAATGATAGACATAGCAATGTAGTAATGCTCCACTCCCGCAAAATACGGATCATATTGTTTCGCCATCTTTGCAAAGTCGTATGCTTGCTCGTATTTCCCTTCCATCCATTCGCTTTCAACCCAACTTAGCAGACTATCAGTCATGACTTCACAGAACCAGAGAGAGAAAACAGAGCGGAAACACAGAAACAGAGAGAAAGCAGAACCAGTAGTAGTGAGAGCAGAACACTAGAATGTGGAATGAAAACAACGAGAGAAACAGAGATTGATTTATAGGAAGGGAATCCTACTCCTTAGAGGAATAAGGAATCCGGCTCCATCAAGGAATAGAATTATAATACTATTCCTACACGGAAAAGGGAAATAAATATTTTAATTAACTAAGATAAGAAAAAAATTTAGCTTTTTTTAATCTTATAAGTACGTGAAGCAACTCGTCAATAATATATCTGATTTTTTTTTTTTTTTAGGGGGTGGGGGGGTGAATTCAGGAGCTAAAAAATTGGACTAAAAATCACTAAATAGATATGAGAGATAGAGAGAGTGTGTGAGTCTAAAAAAGACTATTTAAAAGAAGCTGAGATCTTTGCCACGATAGTATATAATTATATTGTTGATGATATATTTATATTTATAATTGTTTTATTTTCTTAATTGATTTGTGTTTAATTTTGTAATTTTTTAAGTGTTCTCTATTATTATTCATGTTTTAGTTTTGTATTTAGTGTATAAACTATTTTACAAACTACTTTCACAAACTACTAATATGTCACACTTTATGTCAGCTTTTAATTTTTAATTTATATTTAAAAATGCCAACTCAATATCTTATAGAATCCACATTATAATATACAGTATATTTTATTACAGAAATTAAAAAAAAAGTATTAATTCCTAATTTTATTGAATAAATAAATAAATAAATCTCAAACCTACAATTTTTATTTTCTTTCACTTTCTCGGCCACCAAAACACTTCTAAAATTACCGTTGCCTTCCCAAACTCGAAATCTAAGCACCATCACCACCGATCTATCCTCTCTTTCCTTTTCTTTATCATCCCTCTCCTCTTTCCACTTTCTCAATCTTTCTCCACCAATCCCATTTTACAATTCCACACCCATTCCAACACAGTCCACGAAACACTCTCCTATTACTAAAACAACAGGAAAGGTACCCTCGATTAACTTAAACTCAACAAATGAAAACAAAGCCATTATCAAAACCAGACTATACCAAGTTTCGGATTTTGTTAATTAAAACAATATATATGTGCACATTTAGTTAAAAAAGCTATATATCTGTGCATGTTTTTCTGATTAGATTTAGGGGTAGCATTTTTTTTTTTTTTTTAATTTGATTTGAGAATACCTGTTTGTTGCAAAATGGGTTTAGTGATTTTCTACCATGTAGATTCTTTCTATTCTTTTCATTTTTTTTTTTTTTATCCAATGGAGAATCTTCCTAAAAAATATCTCTAGCAAAACGCAATTAGTCCAAGGGATAAAAGAGAAAGAAGAGAAAGAAAAGGAGGTTTTTTTTTTTTTTTGGTCTTACTTTCAATCCAAATATGAGCATCCAACATGTTTTAATTTTGGGTAAACTACATATTTGATCTTTAACATTTATGTTGAATGTTAATTTGATCTTTAACCTTTTGGTATTGTGTCAAAATACCATTAAGTGGTTGATAGAAAATGTTGACGTGACTAATGGTCAAAATAAAATATTTTTTTAGACCCACAAACTACCACTTAGACTGTCATGTCAGCCTAAAATAATAAATAAATAATACCCAAATTTGGTTATTTATTTATTTATTAATTTAGTAAATTTGATTAATTTAGTCCCTATATGTTGACGTGACTAATGGTCAAAATAAAATATTTTTTTAGACCCACAAAATACCACTTAGACTGTCATGTCAGCCTAAAATAATAAATAAATAATACCCAAATTTGGTTATTTATTTATGGGTAATTTATTTATTAATTTAGTAAATTTGATTAATTTAGTCCCTATATTTTATTAGTGGTCGATTTGGTTTTGTTATTTTTAAATTTGAGTCAATTTAGTTGTTATCATCTAGACCAAATTGACTAAATTAACTACTGCCAGAATATATGGTCCAAATTAACAATAACTTCAAAATATAAGGATAAAAAAAAAAAAAAAAATTGTGAAGGCAAAGAAGGATACAAATAATAGGCCATTGGCCTCCAAAGTTCAAACAATAGCTCCCCAAATTCCCTAATGGGCTTCCCATGTAGTTTTGGGCCACATGAAGATTGAAGGTGGGAAGATACAAATTATGGGCCTTTAGCTTGTGATATTAATGTGCCCTTCAATTTTCACTTGGGCCACTTGGGTCGAGCTTGTCAAAAACTATGGGCCCTTTGACAACGAGAAACTTTTTTTTTTTGGACAACGAGAAACTTGTATAATATAGAAAGCTTGAGCATGTGATCATCATGGTCCACAACCTCAATTTAAAACTGCAAAATAGCGGCCTATCTATAAGTCTTAAGTCTTAAACACTACTTCATGTGTTTGGTCTCACCAGACGTTCTCCAACACCCCTCTCTCTCTCTCATATACAGACAAAGAAATGAATCCTAGACTGTCAGTCTTAGTATTCATATTTTCTATATCTTTCTTGCAAGAAAGCTTGGAAGAGAAAGCATGGAAGAAGACCTGTTGCCAAGGTCTACAATTAATGCAGAAGACATACCACCAAGTGTTGCTGGTTCTTCAGCCACGCCTGTTCTTGTACTCAGCACCATAGTCGCCCTCTGCGGTTCTATGAGCACTGGCTGTGCTGTAAGTACCCATTATATTTTCAAAAAGCATCACTAATAATGTTATATATATTTATAGCAAAGCTTTTATTTCATTTTGTTTATAAACATTACCCTGTTAGGGACAAACTTTTTTCATCATCTTTTACAATAGATTAGAATTGTAAATTGTACTGGAAAAACATTGTTCTTATACGAACATACCATTAACACCGCTTTTATTATGAAACCATCACAATTGTGAAAGAAAAAAAAAAAAAAAATTATCCCTGTCAAAAAATTGTTTTAGGTATCTCAAAGCTCAATTATTTATATTTATTTTTTAAGTTTGTTTTAGACTTTTAGTACCTAGTTATTATAACTGTGACTTTACCTCCTCTTGTAGCTGTATAAAAGTTAAAAACCTTTTTATTTCTATAGATACGATGGAGTTTGGACACCTATAGTGATTGTTTCATGATAATTACTTTTTATTATCTGAGCAAGACACAAATTTATTTGGTGTGGTTGGGATTCAAAACCAAATTCTTTATATAAAGATTACTATTTTAAAAAAATAATATAAAAAAATCGCTACTCCATGGAGCATGAATTAATGCATGATCCATAGGACCAACAAACTTGGTATAACCAGTTAAATTATGATTGGTTTGTAGTCAGGATATTCGTCACCAGCTGAATCAGGAATCATGGAAGATTTGGATCTCTCTACGGCATCTGTAAGTACTAAATTATTTCTTAATTTTTCAAATGTCTTTTATGTATAAATTTATTTTTATTGATAATGTAAAACTTTAAACATGTGACAGATTCTGTGCAAGAGTAAATGCACATGTCCAACAGATAGATACATGAGCCAAACAATTAATAAACATATATACAAGTAATCATTGTGCCTATTAGGTTATCAGTGTTTCTAGACATACATGTGTATGTATGAATTTTATAAATTCACTTATCAATTTACACTGGCCAAAAAAGCATAATTTTACACTAATATGTTTAGTTTTGCACATATGCAGACATGTAATTGTTCTTCATATATTTATATTGAATTTTCTTTTTTTAGCCTTTACTCCTCTGATGAATTATATTGCTAAGAGTCTTATAGTTCAATAATACATCTAGTTTCTCCCAATGAAAAAAACCTAAGTCGGAAGCCCCCCTCCCTTCCACCAATTTGTTGGAAGGAAAAAAGAAAATTGTACATGTTTCTGAACATTGGTGAAGTTCAGAAGAATGAAATGTTACATTTATCTGTTTGGGTAGAGATGTTTTCGTTGCCCATCAATTCTTTATCTATTTAAATTGTTTCTTCCTTGTGCAGTATTCAGTTTTTGGTTCAATATTGACTATTGGAGGAGTAATAGGTGGATTAATAAGTGGAAAGATGGCAGACCTTATTGGTCGGAGAGGTGTAAGTTTCTTTTGCCACATTTACTAAAAATATGATTTTTTAAAATTTATTATTATTATTATTTTTAATTTCTATCATTTTTGTTGATATTTTAATGCAGGCAATGTGGCTCTCTGAATTATTCATCTTTGCTGGTTGGCTTGCCATTGCATTTGCAAAGGTTTTTCTATTTCCAGTCTTTCTTTCCCCTAAACAATGCTGTACTTGATGAAATATGTTCAATTAATGCTCCCAATTTATTTTGTCTTCGCATTTCCTCTTTTTGAAGCCAAATGGAGCATCCTATTGAAACCACTTCACATAAAATGAGTTCCAAATCCCAACACAATTTTAGGAGGAATGTCTTCTTAGTTTAGTTAATAATTAATCTGTTAATTAATATCAAAGAGAAGACATTGTAGAGAGATGAGAGTGGAAGCATAGCAAGAGAAAGAGAGGGAAGACACAAGGGTTATGTGATTCGGCACAACAACCTAGTTCGACAGTGTAAAGCCTTAGACGGTTACATAAATGTATATATGATTTGGTGAATAATACTAAGAACTCTAATGGGGTATATATAGAGACTACCACAACTAATGTTAGCTGTAGATGGACTTTACATTAAGTTGGGCCAAGTGGGCCATATATAAACATACCAATACATATTATCTTTAACAAATTCCAATTTTCTTCAGTTACATGTCCGTTCCTGACAAATTTGAATAAAATGCCAAAAGTATGGACATTGAAATCATTGTGGTAATATTTATGGTGATTATTCTTTGAAGTTGCTTCCATTGGTTCTTTATTAAACGTTGTTAAAGGATCAGATCAGTGAAAAAAAATTATTCAAAATTAGCATGAACAGACTGAAGGAAATTACTGCTTCTACATTTTTCTCTACTGGGCTTCAACTACTAATATAGTTCTGTGCTTGGCATAGACTGCTTTTTGGCTGGATTTTGGAAGACTGTTGGTGGGTTTTGGCATTGGAGTTATTTGCTACGTAGTAAGTTTTGTAAGTTTGACATTTTATAATTGATTTACCTATTTAAAAGACAAAAAATAATGATTCTTATAACCAAACAGGTACCAGTATACATTGCAGAAATAACACCCAAGAATCTTAGGGGACAATTTACATCAGCTAATCAGGTCTATCTAAATTATAAATTATTATGGCTTTAAAATGAACATCCAATTCATTGTTCGCTTACTTACCTTTTGTTACTTGTGCAGTTGATTTTATGTTCTGGGCTTTCACTAATATATTTCATTGGAAATGTTGTTACCTGGCGCACCCTGGCTTTATTTGGTATTGATTTTTCTCTGCATAAATTTAATCAGAAATTAAATTCTAAAAAGATAAATTCTATTCAAATAAATTTTATTTTCAGGTGCCATTCCATCTCTAGTTCAACTTGTGGGATTATTCTTTATTCCGGAGTCTCCCAGATGGTTGGTGAGAATATTTTTTTGTATGATGTTTGGATTGTGTGATAAAATAGAAATATAGAATACAATACATGTTTTAATATGTTTTTCGTGGCTTGTTCAACTTGTTAAAATTAACATCAAGTCATTATGTTCACTCTATCAGCTTAAGCTTTTGGGATGCTTTCAGGAAAAATATCTAAACCACTTCTTTTCTTTGGTTTATTTTGTAAAGAAAATATGAGCGGCCATTAAAATGCAAAAAATGATAGTGTTAAATTACCAAATGTCCCAAAAGGTTATGCTATTAAGATATGGTAAATTTAATCATTTAACTAATACTTTTAACACTCCCTCTCACATGTGAGCCAAAACTACATTTTAATAAGTAAGGCCTAACATGCGGAAATTTACATGGGAGGAAGGGTGGAGGAGACAAGGATCGAACTCAGGATCTTAAATTGTGATACCATGTTAAATTACCGATTGTCCTAAAAGTTTAAGCTTTTAAAATATGATAAATTTAATCATTTAACCGATACTTTTAACAGAATAAAATTTCTCCGCAGGCAAAAATTGGAAAAGAGAAAGAGCTTGAAACTGTTCTACAGCGTCTTAGAGGGAAGAATGTTGATATTTCTCAAGAAGCCACATATATCATTGTAATTTTCCAACTACATGACTTTATGACAGTGTATCAGTGTCATACCCTTAACATTTCTAATTTGTAATGTTTTAAAAACTTCTTTGGCATAACCACAAAAAATGAGATGTGCTCCTGTCTTTTCATAGGATTATACAGAAACCTTTCAGCAGCACTCGAAATCTAGAATTCTAGACTTGTTCCAGCAGAGATACACCCATTCCCTAATCGTAAGCCTCACTCGTTTGTGGCATTTTTACTTTTCAGGGCTTGTACAACCTTTTTACATGTTTTATTTAAATTCATTTAGGTTGGACTTGGGTTGATGTTACTGCAACAGTTTGCTGGAGTCAATGCAATTGCATTTTATGCTAGTTCTATATTTGAAGAAGCTGGTAAATTAACAGCTTTAAAATTTGTTTCATATAACTAATGATAATATTAAGAAATGAAGGAATGATGATTATTACCTCTGGTTTATGGTAGGTTTTTCAAGCAGCATTGGGACTATCTCAATGGCAATTATCCAGGTACTTGGCTCACCATAACTTTGATTGGATATAGGATTCTGCTTGATATATATAACAAACCACGTAAACAATCTTTTAACAGATTCCAGCTACTGCCTTAAGTGTATTCTTGACAGATAAATCAGGAAGACGGCCACTTCTTATGGTGAGGACATGACAAAATCAACTTTAAGCCTATGGTGTGTAGTTTAGTTGATTGCATTAAAGTCTGCTAACTCTTGCAGGTCTCTGCCGCTGGAATGTGCTTAAGTACCTTCCTTACAGGCTTGGCATTTGCCTTTCAGGTTTCTATTGAAAACAAATTCAAAGCTTCTCTATCTGTTGTTCTGTTTTCCACATATATGAATGATCATTGTTTAAACGTTTTTGTTCCGAGCAGGAGAACTCCCAGTTGAAGGAGCTCACTCCCATCTTGGTGTTCATTGGGATCCTGGTAATAAGGCATAACCTGAAAGATGACCTTTCCCTTCTCTAGAGAAAGCTAGAGATTTCTAAATATAATTTCTCACATTCTGCCTCGTCTACACTTTATTGATCAGTTAGAATGTTGGGGCCTGTGGGAATGGGAAGTTCTGAGCTTATTTTGGAAGAAACCCACTGCAATGTTACTGCTAATTGGCACATTGATAATACAAACTAAACATGGTACCCGTTTGCAAGAAAAGAACTAAAAGCATCTTAGTTGAATTTCCCAGATTTTATCTAATCTATGCTTCAACCACAAATTAGAATGTAGAAGATTTAAAGCAATTAAGTTATTCAAAGATTAAAAGGTTGCTCTACATTCTGTAACTTTCAGGACTAAAAAAGGCCTTTTTATCAGCCATAGCTGCAATTACTGCAATGCTCATACTATGAGCTTTATTATGCTTGTGTTTCTTTTAAATCCTTAAAAAGCAATAAAGGGGTGTTTATTATTCTATTTTACTTCACTTCTGGGCTGAAGTTTTAGACATTGAGATGCTTGTGATTGACTGGCTAATAATCCATGCAGGGTTTTAGTGTGGCTTATTCATTGGGCATGGCAGGATTACCCTGGGTTATAATGTCAGAGGTATGTCGATAATTGAATTCCGAATTGATTTAAGAATTTGTTAGCAGGAATTTTGCATAAACAAGCAGGTATATTGCTCTAATTCAAGAATGAATTTCTATTTCAGATATTCCCTATAAATGTCAAGGGTACTGGTGGAAGCCTTCTAACTTTAGTGAATTGGTCTTGTTCTTGGATTATTTCATACTCTTATAATTACATGACTGAATGGAGTACTGCAGGTAATTGTTTCTACCCTATTAATTATGTTATGGAATGGATTAGCATTGAGTATTGACACTCTCACTTTCACTTTTTTTGTTTCCTGATTACAAACACTTTCATTTTTAGTATAAGTTTCTTTGCTCTCTCTTCCATAATCATGCATGGATATTTTTGACATAATACATCAGGAACATTTTTCATCTACACTGGCATTTGTGGTTTGACTGTTCTATTCGTCGCGAAAGTGGTACCAGAGACCAAGGGGCGAGCTCTTGAAGAATTACAAGCATCAATTAATCATTTTCTCTAAACAAACAAAGTCAAAGTAATAATAGTTAAAGTTCATGTCATTCATAGTGTATTATAATTGGAGTAATGTTATTACAAAAATTTGGAAGAAATCAGTTAAAAATTTTAGTGTGAGCAATTATATTTCCATCTTTTAGTTTTTGTAAAATTTATAGAGATGACACTTTTTGTTGTTGCAACTATGAAATACTTTTACTCGGAGTACAAGTAAAACCAAGTTAAGACCTAAAGGGGACATGATCCAAGAGACGAGCCATCAATATGTCCTACAATATAAAGGATATTGTGATGTTGATATTGAGAAACTAGTGGCCTACTTCAGTTTTCACTGCAGTTGCCGCGAAATGACTAGTAATAAAAGCTTACACTTATCTGTGATTCTCTCATTCATAGGTGGGCTTAAAGCCTCAAACTGCTTATTTGCTCAAATTTGATTAAATAATGATTAGAACATTCACTAAACCTAGAACATTTTAATACTTTAATCATGTCTGAAAATTAATTGGTTGTTAAAATAATTGTAGACACTCCATTGCTAAAAAAATTCATCACTGCTAAAAATAATCAGATGAAAATAACCAAATTTGGGCATAGACATGAGTTCGTTATAATAGTAGCTACAGTTGACTCCAAGTCTGCAGAGTTTTATTTTAATGATAATGGTGCATTTCATAACCCAAGTAGTAATAGTTACACGCTGTGTATACAAGACACATAACTAAAATCGTGTTTATAAAAATATAATTTCAGCTGAAGTGTGTGCGGCAGTATACAACTCAACATGTGCAATAATAATTAGTGTTTTAGCTTCTAGTTGTAAGAGATACGATTTTACTTTCTAGTCCAAGCCTTCACATGCTAGAACTTTCACAATGGGAAAGATTGGAAATATTTCATAGTCAACATGCTGGATGATATATGGTACGGAGCAGCCTCATGAATTGAGAGTAAATAGTTACAAGCCAGAGTTGAAGGTCGAAGTTGTAGTTTCTAGCTTCAGGCTTCTGATCCAACCTGAAATTGTCTAGAATATTGGTGATATTGGGAAAATATATGGGCTCCAAGCCCAAGCCCTTAGGCAAGATTGATACGGGCCATCAACTGGCCATGTGATGTTGGCAATGATATGGGCCGTGAACCCAATTGCAGAGTACCTAGATTTGGGCTTACAGTGAAGAGAAAAGAGTGATGGCCATGAGCCTCATTTATGATTTAGGGTCCGTTTGGTTCACGTAAAATATTTTCCGGATTTTCCGGAAATACTATTTTTTGGAAAAGGAAAATATTTTCAAGTGTTTGGTTGTATTATAAAAATTGTTGTGGAAAATATTTTCATGTGTTTGGTTCTATTAAGAAAATGCTATTTTCCTACAATTTTTTCACATTTTCTCAGCATTCAAACAAATTTTATTACAAAAAATTTCAACACCGCAACCAATTCAACAACAAATTCCGGCAGCAAATTCCGACAACAACAACACCACAACAACAACAATAACAACAGCAAATTCCGGCAACAACAACACAACAACAACAACAACAATCAGTTCATAAAAAAAAAAAATTAAAAAAAAAAAAAAAAAACAACAACAACAACAACAACAACAACAACAATCAAACTTAAAAAGAAAAGAAAAAAAAAAAAAAAAACTGAGAGATCGAGGAAGAGGAAGCGATGGGTCTGGGTCGACGACGATCGACGATCGACGGCGCGACGTGGTGCGACTTGCCGATGCGAAGAGCGCTGGGTTCTGGGTTCGACGGCTTCTGGGTTCGCCGGTGCGAGATCGAAGGCTAGATCGCGAGATCGAGAGGAGGTGATCGAAGGCGATCGCCGGCGAGATCGGCGTAGTGCGATCGAAGGCGAGATTGGCGCGGTGTTCGGGGTTTGCCGGCGACGTCTTCGGCGTGTCTGGGCTTCTCAGCACGGTGCTCGTGCTCTCTCTTTCTCTCTGTTTTCCAGAAGTTATTTGAAGTGAAAATGATTCCGAAAATCATTTTCACCTTTGACTCCCTGTCAACTAAAAATGATTTCCGAAAAATTGCTTTTTTCGGCACAACCAAACACCCGAAAATATAGAAAATCATTTTCAGAAATGAATTTCACCCAAAACAAACGCAGCCTTAGTGAAAATATAGGTCATAGGCCAATTCATGAAGTCCAATAAATACGGGCCATGAGCCCGTTACACAATGTAGAAAAGATGTGAGCCAATGGGCCTACTCCTTGTGGGTCATGAGCCCAATTTGAAAAGGCGTGAGAGGTAGAAATGAAATTGGTCCAAGATCCATATTTTTCTTGTGTAAAACAATGCTCACGTATCTTGGATTGCCCAAGAAAATTATACCACTTGGTCTCAGCAAAAAGTGAACCTGAACAATATAATGAACTTTAATCGTTGATCTAATCAACGACATAAGAGATCCTAAAAGCCACCTAATTTGAATTATTTTTGTTTATAATTGTCGCCCTAAGTCCTAACAATAATACTACTTATAATATATTAATTTTCTAGGTTTTAGACTTCTACAAATCAGAAATTATTTTTAGTTATAGACAAGACAAAGCTTTGCAAAAAATTAATCAATAATCATTACTATTTAATAAGCCAAGTGAATTATAGGCAATGAGCTAACCACACGGCTTCTCAATGATTTTTTTATCTTTTGCTTAATAAAAAGAATGGGGTCTTCAATGTGAGCTTATCGACCCTACGCCATGTAATAGTAATAAGTAATACTATGTGTATCAAACGGGTCTTGTTGGAGCTATCGCTCAAACTGCTCTCTTTATGTACTGAAACAAAAAGTCCCAATTTCAATGATTATATAAAATTGTGGGTCCTTCTTAGGCTTGAAATGAATTTGGTCCAAGAGTTTAATAAGTGACATAAGCAAACCTTTTTTTTTTTTTTAGAGAGTTTTAACTTATAGCGTCCGTTCTTAATGATAGCTCTTTATCATTAGATCAAGATATCAATCAGTTTTTTATGTAGGCGCGGAAATTGAACTCCAGATCTCTTATACAACCATTAGAGACTTTACCAGTAGAGCTAACTGGAACCCACAAGTGACATAAGCAAACCTAATTAAACTAATTTGTATTATTTTACAATAATTCTCGCCCTATGTCCTAACAATAGTAGTAGATGATGTGCTTTAGTAAATGGAATTCTAAGGTCCAAGGGAGAATATGACAGGCCTTCACTATGCTTGATTTTTATTCCATATAAAAAGAATCATTGTCTATTCGTGGTGGTTCAATGGCATAAACTTCCTTTTCGAAAGAAACAGGTAAGTGAAGAAGCCGAAGAAACCACACCCACAAGCATGGATATTACTTTGGTGGGCTCCATTACTTCTGTGAATTGAATACACATTATCGAAACTGTTCATATGTCCGCTCGGTCCAATAAGCATACGAAAGCGCACTGAATATAATTTTTCTGTCCTAATAATTCCTATGATCTATCTCAACTAACAATCTCTAACAGTACTCTCTCTCCCTCTCTCTCTCTCTCCGTTGTAAGAGAAATGGATAGAGATGGCATGGAAGAAGGACTATTACAAAGTTCTACAAATTTTGAAGCCCAGCCCAATACAGATGGTGGAGATATAACACCAACTGGTGCCTCTGCCACTGCCACACCTGTTGTTGTACTCAGCACCCTGGTCGCACTTTGTGGCTCATTCTGTACTGGCTGTGCTGTAAGTACCATAGCATAAAATTATAGTATACATCATGTTGTTGAACAACCTTTCTGTCTTTCCTCATGTATAGTCCACTTTTTGCTCGTTTCTTAAGCATCTATTTTTCTGTGTTTTTTTTTTTTTTTTTTGGAGTCACCAACGTTCAGTACTAACTGTCAAAGTCACCAACGTCTAGTGATAACTGCTAACTACTATGGTGGGTTTCAGTGTTGGTCTTAAATAAAGTTCAGTAATGGTCCCAAGTTCTGAGAACGTTGGTTTTGAGTTCAAACCTTTGAGTTCTTTTACAAATACTTTTTTTTAACGACACTCCAACCCTTACTACTTTTTACAATAATTGACAGTTCAAGATTTTATTATTACACCACACAATTGACCTACCCTTGTTTTTGTATCAATACCTCTAGGGACAGTTACCCTTTTCACAATTGTTAATATAACAAGTTGTGATAGGTGAATAATAAAGTAGTTTCCTTAGGACAAGGATGTTATTTCAATCACAACTCATGCCAAGCGTTTTGAGAAATCGTCGTGAGTAGAGGTGGGATCGGGCAGGGGGGGGGGGGGGGGGTGTTGTGGGGGGGAATGGATTGGTATTAACATGGATCATGGAATTGTGAGGACCATCTTGCAAGACTTCTGTTTTTGAAGTAAAAGAGATTGGCTCAGGGCAGTGTTGGTAATGAGCAATAAATGTCTAACATATACGTGGAATCTAATTATATGGGTTTTTGATAATCTAACCATATGCGTTTTAAATACATGGAACATGTGTATTAAGAGGAGTGTGATATAAACTCGTTGCATAAGGTACTGTTTTGTGGTAATATAGGCCTACATGCCCCACAAATAAACGATTTATATTCTCTGTTCCATGGGGCATTAGCCACAGGATTTGCTGATTTTGTCTGGACAAATACTTGATCATTGACTTACAGATAGGATATTCATCACCTGCTGAATCTGGAATCCTAGAAGATTTGGACATATCTGTGGCAGCAGTAAGTACTAGTAATTTATTACCCTTCTTTTTTTCACTTTGTACATACATTTTCTTGGATATGTTGTTTACTTGTATATATATTTTTGTAGCTAAGGTAAAACTTAAACCTGTCATTTATTCTAATAATAATACCACCCAAGCCAAAACAGAGGGGCATCATTCACTTCAACTTACTAAGTGCACCATAATTTGTCAATATATTACAGGGAAAGTAAATATGTTGTATGAATATATACTTCAATGTATGTTATTTTTTTTTATTTTTTTAAACCATAGCTTTTGTGCAAGTGTGTATATACATGCCAAAAATAAACAAATGTGCTGAACATTAAATTACTGTACATGTATATTTTGTTTTGATAATTCGATAGTTAAGAAAAAAGAGATTTGAACCCTAAATGTATTTGTCGGAAACATCAGGAGGTGCCAATAGTGTTACAATGCTCTTGGCATTACTATATGTATATATAAACATAATAATGAGAATATCAGTGCTTCTAAACATTCTTATGTGAATATTTATTTATTTTTCACAAATTTACACATATATGACCAATGAAAAACAGATTTAAATTGTTATGTATAGCTGCACAGATGCATGTGTATTTGTTCTTCACAGCTTCATATTGAATTTCCTTTAGATTTTACATCTTTGACGAATTGTATGTATGGCCAAACTTTTTCTTTGTTCTGAACTTTACTGTAATGAAATGATACATTTCTTTGTTTCAGTAGAATTCATTTTGTTGCCAATCAACTGTGTCATTTATCTTACATTTCTTCTGCCTTGTGCAGTATTCAGTGTTTGGTTCATCATTGACTATTGGAGGAGTGATTGGTGGATTTGCAAGTGGAAGGATTGCAGACCTTTTTGGCCGGAAAGGTGTAAGTTTCTTTTTTCACCTTTTTGTATATTAAGGCTCACTGTAAACTTGTAAAGCTATAAACTTTGTGTGTGTGTGTGTGTGTGTGTTTCTTGTTGCTATTGTAATGCAGGCAATGTGGTTCTCTGAAATCTTCGGCTTGGTAGGGTGGCTCGCCATTGCATTTGGAAAGGTGTTCTCTCTTGTCCGTCATTCCAGTTATGCTGCATTTGATTGTCAATATGTTCAAGTAATAAGGCAAAACGGAAGTGGTGGAAAGGGTTGTAAGTTCTAACCAACTTCTGTAACTTGTAATAACCCTAGAATCTTTTAGGAGCCTCAGGATTTATAATGAAAAACCTTCAATCAACAAATTGAGAAAAAATTAGGGAGTATTAAATAACTGAATATATTATTGATAGCTTTGCCTTGAAGGCTAGTAACTCCCTTTAGTTATGGTAACAATTCTACACTTAGTAAACACTGGACATGTAGAAGATTAATTAAATTGATTTTCTAAGATGATAGTTAAATATTCTTGACTTTTAATCCCAATTCACCTTGTCTTACATTTTCTCAATGAAGTCACACGAAGCATCTGGATGTTATGGAACTATTCTTAGAATGAGTTCCAACTCCCAACTAGTTTTGAAAAGAAAACCTTCTGATTATGCCTAATATCTTACTTTTCTTTTTCTTTTTCAAGTTACTTCCATTTGTTATTTTCATGGAAGTTGTGGAAGGGCCAAGATATTATTCAAAATCAACATGAATCAGGTCAAGGGAATCACTCATTCTACATTTTCTCTGCTGGGTTTCAATCACTAATGGAGTTCACTGTTTGATATAGAACGTTTGGTGGCTCGATCTTGGGAGACTTTCATTGGGAATTGGCATTGGAATTTTTTGCTATGTGGTAATTTATCTGTGTTAACATTTGATGTATCTATTTAAAAGACACAATAATGCTTAAGTTCTTATACCAAACAGGTACCAGTATACATTGCAGAAGTAACACCTAAAAATCTTAGGGGACCATTTGCATCAGCTAACGAGGTATAATGAAATCATTGTGGCTTTAAACCAATCTCCAACTCATTGTTAACATACCAATGCTTTGTCAAGAGTGCAGTTGCTCCTAGCATGTGGTGTTTCACTAATGTATTTCATCGGAAATATCATTACCTGGCGCACCCTAGCATTAATTGGTAACTTGTTTCTTGGTCCTTCAGTAGTCACTACATTATTTGATCTGAAGGGAAATCTCTTAAAATAATAAAATTGGTTTTATTTTCAGGTACTGCTCCATGTCTTGTACAACTAATGGGATTATTCTTCGTTCCAGAGTCTCCTAGATGGCTGGTGGGTCCAAATATCTTGATGGGAATGTAATTTATATGTTGTTTTAATTTTGTGACTAAAAAGAAGATGATTTATGCTTTAAACATGTTTTGTGGGCTTTTCAAAGTATGCTTTCAAGAGAAAACATCAAAAGACTACTAATTTCTTTTTCTCTTTTGAGGTTTATTCTTTAAATAAAAGCGTGCGTTACATTAGAATGCAAAATGATGAGTATGAGTTCTGCTCCAGGCAAAAATTGGCAAAGAAATAGAGCTTCAAGCAGCTCTACAGCGTCTTAGGGGGAAGAATTCTGATATATCTCAAGAAGTGGCTGATATCAAAGTAACGTTTCAATTTTGTGCCTTTATGAAAGTGATTCTATTATGTAACCTCATCTTAAAGAAAAAATTTCTTATGTGCTATTGACCTTTAAGGCACAATGACAAGAAAAATTCAAAATTCACACGTGCTCCCTTTTCACAGCATTTTACAGAAACCTTTGAACGACACTCAAAAACAAGAATTTTGGACTTATTCCGGCGCAGATATTCTCGGTCACTGACTGTAAGCCTCAATCATTGTCACTTCGCTTTCTGTGGCTTGTCCAATCTTTTAAGTAACATATTTTATTTAAATTTAGTTTAGGTTGGACTTGGGTTGATGTTACTGCAACAATTTGGAGGGCCCAATGCACTTGGTTATTATGCAGGCTCTATATTTGTAGATGCTGGTAAACTTACTGCTTCAAGAACTGTTTCCTGTATAATAATATATATTTGACTCTGGGGGTGGGAGAAGTATTCTGAAACCTGGTTTATTGTAGGTTTTTCAAAAAGTATTGGGACTACATCGCTGGCCCTTGTGAAGGTACTTGGCTGATTATAATTGTGAGTAAATGCGGGATTCTTCTTGATACAATTCCCAAATATGGAACCATTCTTTTGCAGATTCCAGCAGGTATTGTGAGTGTAATCTTGACAGATAAATCAGGAAGACGACCACTTCTGATGGTGAGCATGACAAAGATTCAGCTTTTAATTCTATTTAGTTGTCATTGATGAGTTGATAACAATGAAGAATACCAATTCTTGCAGGTCTCTGCTGGTGGAATGTTCTTGAGTCGCTTGCTTTTAGGCTTGGCATTCTGCTTTCAGGTTTCTAGCAAAAATAAATAAATTTAGAGCTTATCTATTCACGGTTCTGTTTTCAGCTTATATGAATGATCATTGTTTTGAACCTTTTATTATGAGCAGGACCTCAATCAGTTGAAGGAGCTCACTCCCATTTTGGCACTAATTGGGATGCTGGTAATACAATTTACCAAAATCTTGATTTTCCCCCTTCTTTTCAATGAAAAAAGAAAAAAAGAAAAAAAAAGGGTTTCTAAATTTAATTTCACACATTCCATCTCACTTATGCTTCAATGATCAATTAGAATGTCAGAGATTGTAGGTTGTTTGAAGGGTTATTGGTACTTGTAGTTCTGAGTTTAGTTTGGAAGGAGATCACTCCATTGTTTTTTGGTGCTATCGCTAATTGGCAGTCCTTATACAAACACAAAAGACACTGTTCCCTTTCTCACATTTTATCCTTTTTATGACGAAACTAGAATTTAGAATGTGGGACAATTGAAGGTCGCACTACACTCTGTAATCTTTAGAACGCAAAGCCTTCTTATCACCAATTACTCCAAATATATTATCACCACAAACTTGGCGTTGTTTATGCCTCTTTTCCTTCCCAATCCTTAAAAGCAACAAAGGGGTGTAACTGTTCTTTTTTACTTAAATTCTGGACTGCAGTTTACCTACCGGTACATCAAATTGATATGCACGATTTTGACTGGTTAGGCTAATAATCCATGCAGGGGGAAAGTGTCTTTTTCACATTAGGCATGTCAGGATTACCATGGGTTATAATGGCAGAGGTGTGTAACTTATTGAACTCTTAATCCTATTGAAATTTTCTTGACAGGAATTTTGCATAAACAAGCTGCTTTATTGCTTTAATTCAAGGATGAATTTCCATTTCAGATATTCCCCATAAATGTCAAGGGTACAGCTGGAAGCCTTGTGACTACTACGAAATGGGGCTCTTCTTGGATTGTTACATACACATTCAATTTTATGATGGAATGGAGTAAACCAGGTAACTATTTTTACACTTCAATGTTGTGATGGTCCTGATGGAATGGGCTTTTTAAAACACTTTCTATTTTACTTAACTGTTTCCTGCTCTCTGTCTCTTGTAACTATACGTGAATGTTTTGGCCATCCCTACATTAGGAACTTTTTTCGTGTACGCGGTCATTTGCGGTTTGACTGTTTTGTTCATTGCAAAACTGGTACCAGAGACAAAGGGGAGAGCTCTGGAGGAAATACAAGCATCAATTACCCATTTGCAATAAGATAAGGTCCTAGTAACAGTAGTAAATGAGTCTTATATTAACACATTGTCACAAAAAGTGTATTATAATTTGTATGTTCTTCCTATTAGATGGGAGGAAAAAATAAATGTTTGAAACTTTTGGAAGATACCAGTTTAAAGTTTTGTTTTGAATGATCAATTCCCCCACCCCCCTTTCCCTTTTGGTATGTGTGAGAGGATACAAGGATTAAAATGCAAGCATAAAGAATACAGTGACATTGGCCTAGGGGACTAGTGCCATAAACTGAATGCAAGCATATAGTCATAGAATACAAAGGTTGGAATTTAAAAATAATTACAAAAAGAATTCAAGAAGTAATAGATTCTTTATGCGAAATTATAGACCCTAGGAGAAATTTCTTCGAATTGCATATAAAATATACGAGAGTTCTAAAAGTAAAGAAGGAATCAAGAACTTTACTCAGCCACAGAGAAATGCGGATCATGAATCTACTGTGTGATGTTGACAATGACATGAGTCATGAACCCAATTTGCAAATTAGCAATATTTGGGCCTTAAGTCCATTATGTATAGTGAAGATTAATAATATGCCATGAGCCCATTTATATTGAAGAGAAAATATAGGTTATTGGTCCAAGCTGTGAAGTCAAGGAGTAACAAGAAATTATGTGGTCCGTGGACCTGTTTTGCAATATAGAGAAGATGCGAATCAATGGGCCCATTCCGTGTGGTTGTATAAACTGTGGGTCTCTTTTGGGCTTGATATGAATTTGATCCAAGGCCCATTATTTTTGCTTATGTAAAACAATACTGATGTGGCATGGGTTAACCGTTAACCTAATAAAATTGTGCAATGTGACTTGAGCAAAAAGTGAGCCTAAACAATAATGAAATTTAATCTTTAATTTAATCAATGACATAAGATGAGAGAGCCTTTTTTTTTTTTTTTTTCTTTTTTGAGGAAAATAAGATGAGAGAACCTAATTAGCCTACTTCGAATTATTTTATATAATTCTTGTCCTAAGTCCTAACAATAAAACTAGATATAATTCCTTCTATAACTTTTTCTAAATAAAAAGAAAAAATAGACAAGACAAAACAGAAATGCTTTTAGTTATCAACAAGACAAAGCTTGATTAGCCTCTGGGCTTTTCATGGAATGAAAATCAACATCCTCTGAATTGAATTATTGGGTCTGATGGCATTGTTTTCCTTTTTGAAAGAGAACCTTAACCTGTTAACCACTTCAACAAGTACTTGTACTTGTACAAGAGTAGCCACCACCACAACCACAAGCATAGCATATTAGCATATGAATATGATATGAAAGTCTCACACTAATAAATGCGATCTGTTTCAGCTGTCATTCTCCCAACCAGGCCTTTCTCTTTAACTAAAAAAAAAAAAAAGCAAACAAACAAACCCCAAACCAGGCTTTATCTCTCTCTCTTGACACATTAAAAATAGTTTTATCATCTTCCAAGAGAAATGGAGAGAGATGGTATGGAAGGACTATCACAAAGTTGTACAAATATCCACAAAGTTGTACAAATTCTTTATCTTACTTGTTCACATCTACTATTTCACACACATCCACAATTGATGCCGGAATGTCTACATTTTTTAACATGCAAAAAAAGAGATAAGAATTAGTTGATGTGTGAGAATTAAAACCCATAAAAATGTGACAATGAGTTGGCAAGAATTGTAATATTGTCAGCAATGGCATTTGTTATGATGGTTATAAAGTTGCGACAACAAAAATTGTCCTCTCTATAAATTTCATAAATGCCAAATGATGGAAAAATAATTGCTCAAACTGGAATTTTAAACTGATTTCTTCCAAATATTTATAGTAAGCTTAGTTTTTCCTCCCATCTGTTAGGAAGAAATTCTCCAATTTTGATACACTTTAAACCACATTTACTTCACTATTATCATCCCGACTTTTTCTAATTAGAGAAAATGGTTCATTGATGCTTGTATTTCTTCCAGAGTTCGCCCCTTTGTCTCTGGTACCAATTTCGCAATGAATAGAATAGTCAAGCCACAAATAGCAGAGTAGAAGAAAAACATTCCTGGTGTAGCGTAGCAAAAATATTTACATATGATTAGAGAAGAGAGGAGAGGAAACTTTTGATAAAATTGGAAGTGATTGTAACCAATTTTTTTTTTTTTTTTTTTTTTTTTAAATGAAGTGTATAAAAATCATTTCCATAACAAAGTGAAAGTGTATAAACAATTACCTGCTGTACTCCATTCCACCATAAAATTAAAAGAATATGAAACAATCCAAGCAGAGAAGCAATTGACTAAAGTCAGAAGGCTTCCACCTGTACCCTTGACATTTATGGGGAATATCTGAAATGGAAATTCATCCTCGAATTAGTGTAATATACATGCCGGACCTTGCCTGTTTATGCAAAATTCCTATTAATAAATCAATTCATAATTCAATAAATGACATACCTCTGACATTATAACACAAGGTAACCCTCCCATGCCTAATGAGTAAGTCACACAATCAGCCCGCATGGATCATTAGCCAGTTAATCACAAGCATCTAAATTTGATATGCAAAACCTCAGCCCAGTATCAAAGTAAAAAAGAACACTAAACACCCCTTTGTTGCTTTTAAAGGATTTGATAGGATAAGAAACATAAGAAAGTGCATAGTTTGAGCATATTATAAATTGCAGCAATAGCTGATAAAAAGGCCTTTTGAGTCCTGAAGATTAGAGCAAAGTTTTAAGCTTAGAATACCATAAGCCCCTAAAATCTTTCAAATTCTAATTTGTAGTTGAAGCATTGATTGTAAAGAATCTGAGATATTCAACAAAGAAGCTTTTATTCCCTTTCTTGAGAAAGGGAACCACGTCTTTTGGTAGTTTGTAATTGCCAATGAACCAATTAGCATTACCAATATAAAAATTAGCAGTGATATTGTTGCGAGCTTCTTGAAAACTAAGCCATGAATTTCCAATTACTACAGGCCCTTCAAACATCCATCCACCACCAACATTCTATTTGATCATTGAAGTGTAATATGATAAATTAGATTTAGAAATGTCTAGTTTTCTCTGGAGAAGGCAAAATTCATATTTCAGGTTATGTTTTTTTACCAGGATCCCAATCAGCACCAAGATGGGAGTGAGCTCCTTCAACCAATGGAGGTCCAACTCATGACAGAAGTTTTTAAGGCAACGATCCTTCATTTAGGTGGAAATCAGAACCACAGACAGAGAAGCTTTGAATTTGTTGTCGAAAGAAAACTGAAAGAAGAATGCCAAGCCTACAAGGAAGCTACTTAAGCACATTCCAGCAGCAGAGACCTGCAAGAGTTAGCAAACTTTAATGCAATGGACTAAACTATACACCATAAACTTAAAGTTGATTTTGTGATGTCCTCACCATAAGAAGTGGCCATCTTCCTGATTATCTGTCAAGACTACACTTAAGGCAGTAGCCGGAATCTGTAAAATGATTGTTTACATGGTTTGTTATATGTATCAAGCAGAATCCTATATCCACTCAAACTTAAGGTAAGCCAAGTACCTGGATAATTACCATTGATATAGTCCCAATGCTGCTTGAAAAACCTACCATAAACCATAGGTAATAGTCATGATTTATTCATTTGTTAATATTAGCATTTTTTTAGATGAAACAATTCTTAATACTATTAATTTACCAGCATCTACAAATATGGAGCTTGCATAATATACAATTGCGGTGGCCCCTCCAAATTATTGCAATGCCATCAACCCAAGTCCAACCTAAACAAATTTAAATAAAACATATAAAAAGATTGGACAAGCTATGAAACATACAGGTTCCACAATGAGTGAGGCTTACAATGAGGGAATGAACATATCTCTTCTGGAATAAGTCTAGAATGCTAGATTTTGAGTGCTGTTGAAGTTGAAAGTTTTCTGTATAATCCTATGGGAAGGCAAGAAGTTGATAAACATTACAAATAAAAAATGTTTTCCCCTAGTTAAGGTTATAACATAGGTACACATTCATAAAATCATGTAGTTGGAAGGTTACCATGATCTCTGCTGCTTCTTGGGAAAATATCCACATTCTTTCCCCTAAGAAGCTGTAACAAAGCTCAAAGCTCTTTTTCTTGACCAAGTTTTGCCTGCGGAGAAGTTGTACTCATCACTTCAGCACTCTAATGGCTGGTCACTTTTTCTTTACAGAAAAAACTAAATAAAAGTTTTGATGTGCTTTGTCCTGAAAGCATCCCAAAAGCTGAAACTGATAGGAAAGAGTAAATTTAGTCACTTAACATTGTTCTAACAAGTTGAAGAAACCATGAAAACCGTTTTAAAAGCATGCATTCTATTCTATTTCTTCACACAAGCATAATGTTTCTCACCAGCCATCTAGGAGACTCTGGAACAAAGAATAATCCCACAAGTTGTAACAGAGATAGAGTGGTACCTGACAATAACAAATTCCATTAGAATAGAACTTATCTTTTAAGAAGTTATTGTATGGTAAATTTATGCCGAGAAAGATTTATACCAATTAAAGCCAAGGTACACCAGTTAACAGCATTTCCAATGAAAAACATTAGTGAGAGGCTGGAACATAAAATCAACTGCACACATAACAAAAGACAAGTATATGACAATTGTTATCCAAAAAAAGAAAAGAAAAAAGCAGATAAGTATATGACAAGTTGTTGCAGACAAGTTATACAAGGCAGCAACTCACCCTTGATAATCCTCTAGGCTTTTCATGGAATGAAAATCAACATCCTCTGAATTGAATTATTGGGTCTGATGGCATTGTTTTCCTTTTGAAAGAAAACCTTAACCTGTTAACCACTTCAACAAGTACTTGCACTTGTACAAGAGAAGCCACAACCACAAGCATAGCATATTAGCATATGAATATGATATGAAAGTCTCACACTAATAAATGCCATCTGTTTCAGCTGTCATTCTCCAACCAGGCCTTTCTCTTTCACTCAAAAAAAAAAAAATTAAAAAAAAAAAAGAAAGCAAACAAACAAACCCCAAACCAGGCTTTATCTCTCTCTCTTGACACATAAAAATAGTTTTATCATCTTCCAAGAGAAATGGAAAGAGATGGTATGGAAGAAGGACTATTTCAAAGTTGTACATATTCTTTATCATACTTATTCACATCAACGATTTCACAGACATATCCACAATTGATGCAGGAATGTGTACATTTTTTCACATGTGAAAAAAGAGATGAGAATTAGTTGATGTGTGAGAATCAAAATCCATAAAAATGTGACAATGAGTTGGCGAGGATTGTACTATTGTCAGCAATGGCATTTGTTATGATGGTTATAAAGTTGCAACAACAAAAATTGTCCTCTATATAAATTTCACAAATGCCAAATGATGGATATATAATTGCTCAAACTAGAATTTTAAACTGATTTCTTCCAAATATTTATAATAAGCTTAGTTTTTCCTCCCATCTGTTAGGAAGAAATTCTCCAATTTTGATACACTTTAAACCATATTTACTTCACTATTAGTATCCCAACTTTGCCTAATTAGTGAAAATGGTTTATTGATGCTTGTATTTCTTCCAGAGTTTGCCCCTTTGTCTCTGGTACCAATTTTGTGACAAATAGAACCGTCAAACCACAAATGGCGAAGTAGAAGAAAAATGTTCCTGGTGTGCCACGGGAAAAATATGTACGTATGATTAGAGAAGAGAGAGGAAGAAACTTGTACTAAAATTGGAAGTGATTGTAACAAAAAATCTAAAAAATTTGAAGTGTGTAAAAATCATTTCCATAACAAAGTAAAAGTGTATAAACAATTACTTGCTGTACTCCATTCCACCATAAAATTAAAAGAATACGAAACAATCCAAGCAGAGAAGCAATTGACCAAAGTTACAAGGCTTCCACCTGTACCCTTGACATTTATCGGGAATATTCATCCTTGAATTAGTGTTATATACATGCCAAACCCTGCTTGTTTATGCAAAATTCCTATTAATAAATCATTTCACAATTCAATAAATGACATACCTCTGACATTATATCACATGGTAATCCTCCCATGCCTAATGAGTGACTCACACAATTAGCCTGCATGGATCATTAGCCAGTCAATCACATGCATCTAAATTTGATATGCAAAACCTTAGTCCAGTATTGAAGTGAAGAAGAACATTAAACACCCCTTTGTTTCTTTTTAAGGATTTGAAAGGACAAGAAACGTAGGAAAGTGCATAGTTTGAGCATATTATAAATTGTAGCAATAGCTGATAAAAAGGCTTTTTTAAGTCCTGAAGATTTGAGCAATTTTTAAGCTTAGAATACCATAAGCCCCTTAAATCTTTCAAATTCTAATTTGTAGTTGAAGCATTGATTGAATTGAATCTGAGATATTCAACTAAGAATCTGAGATATTCAACTAAGAAATTTTTAGTTCTTTTATTGAGAAGGGGAACCGCGTCTTTTGGTAGTTTGTAATTGCCAATGAACCAATTAGCACTGCCAATTTAAAAATTAGTAGTAATATTGTTGTGAGCTTCTTGAAATCTAAGCCATGAATTTCCACTTACCGCAGACCCTTTAGAAACCCAACAACCACCAACGTTCTATTTGATCCTTGAAGTGTAAATGAGACAGAATATGAGAAATTAGGTTTAGAAATATCTAGTTTTTTTTCTGGAGAAGGTAAATTTTATATTTTTAGGTTTTATTTTATTACCAGGATCCCAATTAGCACCAAGATGGGAGTGAGCTCCTTCAACCAGTAGATGTCCTGTTCATAACAGAAGTTTTTAAGACAATGATCATTCATTTAGGTGGAAAACAGAATGACAGACAGAGAAGCTTTGAATTTGTTTTCGAAAGAAACCTGAAAGAAGAATGTCATGCCTTCAAGGAAGCTCCTTAAGCACATTCCAGCAGCAGAGACCTGCAAGAGTTAGCAGACTTTATTGCAATCGACTTAACTATACACCATAGACTTAGGGTCCGTTTGGGCACAGCTGAAAACTGAAAAACACTGTAGCTAATAATTTTTAAATGTGTAAATACTACCGTAAGACCCATTTTTAATGAAAAAGTTGCTGAAAAGTGAAATTTGTGGATCCATAAACAGTAAAATTTGTGTGGAAAAGTCAAATGTTGCGGATACTGTTCATGAACAGTAGCTGCAACAGTGATGAACAGTGAAAAATTTCATCTGACAAAGCTGAAAAGTAAAAAAAAAAAAAAAATCTGAAACGCAAAACGTGCGTCTGGGAAGAGCAAACGCGCTTCCCAAACGCACACTTAAAGTTGGTTTTGTGAAGTCCTCACCATAAGAAGTGGCCGTCTTCCTAATTTATCTGTCAACATTACACTTAAGGCAGTAGCCGGAATCTGTAAAAAGATAGTTTACATGGTTTGTTATATGTATCAAGCTGAATTCTATATCCACTAAAATTTAAGGTGAGCCAAGTGCCTGGATAATTGCCATTGGTAAAGTCCCAATGCTGCTTGAAAAACCTACTAGAAACCAGAGGTAATACTCATGAATTATTCATTTGTTCATATTAGCATTTTTTTACATGGAACAATTCTTAATACTATTAATTTACCAGCTTCTGCAAATATAGATCTTGCACGATATGCAATTGTGGTTGCCTCTCGAAATTGTTGCAATGCCATCAACCCTAGTCCAGTCTAATTGAATTTAAATAAAACATATAAAATGATTAGACTAGCCATGAAAAGTAAAGGTTCCATGATGAGCGGGGCTTACAATGAGGGAATGAACATATCTCTTCTCGAATAAGTCTAGAATGCTAGAGTTTGAGTGCTGCTGAAAGTTTTCTGCATAATCCTATGGAAAGGAAAGAAGTTGATGAACATAACAAATAAGAAATATTTTCCCCTAGCTAAGGTTATAACACAGACACAGTGTCATAAAATCATGTAGTTGGAAGGTTACCATGATCTTTGCTGCTTCTTGAGAAATATCCACATTCTTTCCCCTAAGACACTGTAAAGAAGCTTGAAGCTCTTTTTCGTAACCAAGTTTTCCCTGCAGAGAAGTTGTGCTCATTATTTCGGAATTCTAATGCCTGCTCATTTTTCTTTTCCCTTTTACAGAGTTAACTAAAGAACAGAAGTAGAAGTTTAAATGTTTATCCTGAAAGCATCCCAATAGCTTAAACTAATAGGAAAGGATAAATTTATTCACTTAACAGCTTGAAGAAGCCATGAAAACCATATTAAAGCATCTATTGTATTCTATTTTGTCACACAAGAAAAACACTTTAGCCTAAAACCTTTCTCACCAGATTTCTTGGAGACTAGGGAACAAAGAACAATCCCACAAGTTGTAACAGAGATAGAATGGCACCTGACACTAAAACCAACTAGTAAGTTACCTGTGCGATGCACAGATAATGTTGTAATGTTTTATGTAAATTTTTTTTTTGAGAATGTTGTATATATATTATAGCATATTTATTATAAAAATTTGTTAGTAATGAGTTCATCATAAGAAACAACAATTATAAATTGCACAAACATATCCATTAGGGTAAAATATCATTTTCGTCCCTAAACTATCACAAAAGTTCGTTTTTCGTCCCTAAACTTTCAAAAGTTCGTTTTTCGTCCCTGAACTATCACAAAAATTCGTTTTTCGTCCCTAAACTTTCAAAAATTCTATTTTCGTCCTTAAACTTTTTCAAACGTATTGATTTTCGTCCCTTCGTCTGACGGAGTGCTGACGTGGCTTTGACAGTGTGCTGATGTGAGAGGGACGAAAATCAATACATTTGGAAAAGTTTAGGGACAAAAATAGAACTTTTAAAAAAGTTTAGGGACGAAAAATGAACTTTTATGATAGTTCAGGGACGAAAAACAAACTTTTGAAAGTTTAAGGACGAAAAACGAACTTTTGTGATAGTTTAGGGACGAAAATGATATTTTACCCTATCCATTATAATTATTCAGTTCAAGTAAAGAGCAATAAAAAAAAAAACAACTTTGGAGCAATATTATATAATAAAATTTGATAAAAGCTCCATATTATTGATCTTTATTATGTGATGTAATAAAGAGTTTCATTACGAAATTGTGTTTTTTTGTTTCTTCAATACTTTGTTATTGTGGTATGGCGACGCTTGTAAAGTTTGTTAAAGGGTATGTTATCATAATCTGTTTCTTCATCTTCAACGTTTGAAGTTTGGTTCATCCCTATTTGTTAAATTTTTGAACTTTTATTACTTTTTCATTTTGTTGCATCATTTGTGTTAATCACTAAGGAATTGGCATTGGAAGATTCTTGATTGGATCTTACAAAATTTGGACTTGCAGATTTGTTGTAGCTAAGATTTTTTGTAAGTATTTGCACTTATATTAAATTTCAGTAATGTAACAGTTTTTTGTAAATTTTATTATATTTTTTGTTAATTTAGGAAGATTGTAGCAAAAGAATTAATATAGCATATTGGATTGTGAATTTTTGTTTTTCTTCCATACCTTTTGTCATTTGAAGGTGCATAAAAATCTTAGCAGCTGTGTAATTTTCAAAACCATCCTTTAGATTGAATCCATTCAAATGAAGTAGGAAAATGCTTTTTTTTTTTTCTAAAATTTTCTTTAAATCCTGTGGGATTTCTTCTCCAATATCAATATGTATATAAGAAATTTAATATCTATTATGATCAATAGTTTTACAATAATTTAATAATTTAAATAAGTTGTACCTCTGTTTGTTTTTCAGCAAGATCTCTCGCAAATTTATTTAGGATTTTCTCAACATCTCGATCAAATATCACAAAAATTGTTTTGTCAGTTGCATCAAAAACTTCAATTTGAATTCAGTATCTAAAGTAGTTTGCAATTGTATGTATAGTAGTTATAGTGAGATGAATCTATTATAAATATTTGGAGTATGTATTATGTAGTTAATATGAGTGCCTCTAACCTTGGAAAATTTGGGAAATAGAGATTTGTTTTTGTTTCACGTTTTGCACACCAAAATGGTCCTGATTGTGGTTTGACCTTCCTTCTACAAAGCAAGTATGAAATGTAATACCAACCTATTATTATATCAATGTTGCTTATTGTTACAATACCCTAACAGTTCACATCCTGCAATGAACTTTAAAGTTAATATATATATATATATATATATATATATATTTTTAAATGTAAATAATATAATGAATTATTATTTTTTCATGTAAATGATGATTATAATTTGAAATAATTAACAAACCTGTTTTGTAGGATCCCATTCGATGCATTTTATCTCAGTTATTGTCTTCATATTCTTTAAAGATAAATCCTCCTATGAAAATTGTTTTAAATGTATTTTTGGTATTTCTTGTATAGGATCATGTTTTTGACCATTTCTATCATTGATTTTTTTAAAAAGAAAATATTATGTAAATGACATTTTGTAAAATAGTATATGCTATTTATTAGGCCTTTTTTGTTATTATAAATTTTAGAAATATGCACTTGTCAATTATTTTAGCAATCTTAGAAATCTCATGATTTATATAAATTTTTGTTGCAATGGATGATGACAAAGATAATTTGCTAGCATGAATTGCATTGAACATTATTAATAGACAAAAGCGTATTGAACTGAAATTGAGAAAAAAAGGAAGACATGATTTCTATGAGAATGTGATTTTTTAGAAGTATCATCTATACGTGAGGGAGGAGGACCAGAGTTTGTAAGTGGGTAAGAGTTTGGGCTTTGATTTACACGTGGGAAGGATAAGACCTGGGTGATAATATGTAAGATAATAACTGGGTTTGAGCTTTTCATGATGTTTGGTCTACTTTTAAAAGTTAGTTCATTTTGTAGAAAATAACATTTGATTTTTTTTTTTTTTTTTAAGAATCGGAATAACATCAGGTCGAATTGTCAAGAGCAGCTCATATTTTATATAGTAGTAAAAATAAGTTACTATAATTTATTGGATAACAGTAAAAAAAAAAAATTAATAAAAAGAGGTAAAAATGGCTAAATGCAAAATTAGAACGCCACATTGCAGAACTTCATGGAGGTCTCTACTTTTATATATCTATTGATTGATTTGAATAGAACTTATCTCTTTAGAAGTTATTTATTATTTAACTTCTCTTTTATTTTACCATTTTCTTATATTTGACATTTAGTACTTTTTTGTTCATTTAGTACTTTTTTTGCATGTGAATAAATAATGATAGACTCATAACCTGACTTGACCCTACTGCCTGCACCCCATTTAGAATGACCCGTTTTGGCATGAGCTTGATTAGCCCGACCCGAACTAACTCGTTTGTGAGGTCTGGGAAATCTTGGGCTAGTTTTCTCTTTTCCCTCTTTCAGGCATGGAGAACACAGCCGAAATCAAGAAAATGGACAAGACCAATATAAATATCAAAATGTAAATGAATTAGAAAGTGTTAGACTTTGGAATTTGGAATTTTTTTCTTAGTGTATATGGAAATGACTGAGATTTTTAAGGATAATGATGTGGATATTTATTGAACCTGATATCATGCAATTGTAGACAAAATTAAAGAACTAAATATAAGCAACCACATGTTAAGCAGGCTAGTTATGTGTAACAACATTATATAAATCACCTAATTCAAATTGCTAAGAACCAGATAAATTCATCAACGGTGTCTTCTCTTTTTTCCTCTTTTTTTTTTATTTTTTTTATTTTTTGCCAAAATAAAAGAAGAAACCCAAGGAATTTTTTTTTATTTTTTGCCAAAATAAAAGAAGAAACCCAAGGAAAAGAAGAAGTAACCTTAAGGAAAGCGTGTTATATATCAAAATTGATGTTTGGAACGTGTGAAATCTTGTGCCAGTCCTCTCCCATCCCTCCTTCACAAGGTTCTTTGACAATTGGACAAGCATAGATCCCCAAATTTTGTAATGGAGTTGTATGAAGGAAGTTTGGCAATGACTTTAGCTTTGGGCAACTGCAAATTTCCAACTGTTGAAGATGTGGCATTATAGTAATGACACAGTCTTCTTCATCTTCTTCTGCTCCAATCCCAATCCATTCTTCCCACTCTCTTAAATCGTCAAATGTGAGAGCTTTCAAATTAGGGAATACAATTATATTGTCTTTGTTCTTTCCGGATTCTATTCCCAAAAATTCATTTCCTACCTTTTTCAAATATTTCGCAACCTTTATGTGTAATGATTTGAGAAATGGAAGTTTTCCTAGAGGAGGCATATGCTCTAAAAATGTGTATCGGATATCAAGCATTTTCAATTTGGTCAACAACATCGTCCAATTAAGAGACATTGTGGTGGCCTGGTACATTTCAATGCTTAAATATTCCAAGTCTGGAGGTGACTCTAAGGCATTCAAAACTAATGCATCGGACTCCCTCCTTGTATCCACAAAATCCCATCCGACAAACCATAGTGACAAAGTATGAAGGCCTATCTTCTTCTTGAGCTGTGCATTCTTGGCCTCACTTATATCTTCCTCATTCCCTAGTCCGATTATTCGAAGAGTCCCTTGAAGGTGGTTCAAATTTTTTAATTCTCCAAGTTTACATCCTTTACTGTCATCCTTACTACTTACGTAGAAATGACTTAATGTTCTCAAAGAAATCAATCTTCCAATCCCTCTTGGAAAATCTACCCCAAAGGAGTGATCCAAAATAAAATGCCTTAGGTTAATTAGTTTACTCATCCCCTGTGGTAATTTATTGAACCTAACATCTTTAATCATGATCTTCAAAATTTGTAAATTGCAAAGATTACAAATAGTTTCAGGCAATCCAAGCCCATAATAATTAACTAAATTGAGATACCTTAAATGTATGAAATTTTCCATTGCATCTGGAAGTTCATTTAACATACCATCTAAAGTTAATGTCCGTAAACATCTAAAATGTTGGAATAAATTAGATAAGTCATAATCATTGCGATTGACAAGAATAAGAGTGCGTATATTTTTTGCACTATTATTGGACACAGAAAATTGGGCCTCACCAGAAATTTCTAACCACAAATGGCGAGCATTTTTAAAATCTAATCCCAACTCTATGTCTTCTTTTTTGGCTGAATCCAACTCTATGTCACTATTGATTGCGAAGCATTCATTTTTTGACATTAATTGTGCAAAGTCATGCACTATGTCATGCATTTTGCATATTTTTATCTTGTCATCATTCGAATATTCCTTAAAAGCTTGGAAGAAAGAGCGTATGAATAGATTTTCATAGTATTCTCTTCCAATGACTTCCATCTACATATTTGATTTTGAAGGAATATATCCTTGTGCCATCCACATAAATACCAAATCATCACTAGAAAAGATATAACCTTTTGGCAAGATAGCACAATATGAGAAACATTGTTTCAATGGTGAGGACAAATCATAATAACTTAGTAACAATGACGCAAAAAGACCTTTTTCAACATCTTCTAATTCCCACAAATTGCTATTCAAGACAGTCTTCCATTCTTCTCTACTTTTCTTGAAGCGCATGAGACTCCCTAGAGTCTTTGCAGCAAGTGGCAGCCTTTGCATCTCTTTACTATTTGCCTACCAATGTCTTCAAGTTGCTCACATTGCTCAGGATCCTTATCCAGAAATGCTATTTTACTAAATATCAACCAACAGTCTAAGTTAGACAATTCACTCAAATTGATCATGCTCACACTTCCCATCATCTCCGCAACTCTGCTTTTACGTGTGGTGACTATAATTTTACTGCTTAGGGCAACACATTTGAATGCAACTTTGAATTGATCCCACATCGTATAGTCTTCAGTCCACACATCATCTAAGACAAGAAAGAACTTCTTGTTTGCAATGTTAGCACAAATTTTATCTAACAGACTTTGCAACGTAGTCAATTTGGGGGATTGACCCTCAATAGATTCAAGGATTTCTTTTGCCACCTTGCACTTACAAAAGGATCAGAAACACAAACCCAAACTTTTATCTCAAAATGGTCTTGCACCTTAGGATCATTGTAGGCTAGTTGGGCAAGAGTAGTTTTTCCAAGTCCGCCCATGCCCACTAAAGAGATAACACGGGGCCTTCTTTCTTCTTCACCTCCCCTCCCCAATAGGATCCTCACTAGATTATTCTTAACGTTTTCACGACCAAATATTTCGGACACATCAACAAAGGAGGTAGTTGTTGGTCGATTAACTACTTCAGGGGCAGGGTCATTAGTTAACTTAAACTGGTACCTATCTTTCTCTTTGACAATTTCATCTAATTTTCTATTCAAATCTTTTATCTTGTGAGCAATATCGTGACGCATAACAAGTTTATCAACTTCACGGAAACAACATGAAGGAGAGGGGATAATGAAGGAACGTACCTTCTTCTTCATAACAGGATGAGCATTTTCAACATTTTCTTCTTCTTTCTTAATGGTTGATTTGATCATTGCAGGGTTCCACTCATCTATCACATCATTCATCTTGTAGCATGCATCCTTGAGCTTTTCTATCCAAAGCTTCACGGTTTCCTCAGTAACTTGTCTTTTCTCAGCATCATTGAGGACCGCCGTCACTGTTTGTAGATTGCCTTTAAGCTTTTCAACTTCTTCGTCAACGCCGACGACCAACCTTATCTCTTGTTCTGACTCCAGAGCAGCAACTGAAACCAACTGCTTAATGAGATCAGTAACAAGTCCCTCAGCCATACTTGGAAACTGAAATTCCGATTGATAATACAAGAAACAGGAAGAGGAGATAGATTATTAGCAAGTGACTCACAAAGCAAATAGCAAACTCTCAGGCAGCCTCAATGAACTTATTTTCCTCCTGATTAGCTGTGCAAAACTCAAAATTGGGATTGAGATAAGGTCAACAGTTAGGTGGCTATTGCACGTGATTCAATACCAATAAATGATAGGTGGCTATTGCACGTGATTCAATACCAATAAATAATTGAGATTAAAAGTTGAAAAAAACATCTTTCATTCTTAACCGTTAAATACAAAAATTTGAAAAATAATTAAAATAATTAAAAGAAGTTAAAAAGTTAAAATTAAAAATTAAGAATGATAAAATTTTATGTGAGAGGAAGTAAAGTAATTGCACCGGTGCAAGGTATTATACCGGATCCAAATTCAATAATTGAAGCCCACCAAACCAATGAGTGGAAAGGAGATTTGGATTCAATCTGCCACATCATTTAAAAGCCATTAACTTAACCAAATAGCCATTCAACCGTGGTTAAGAAACAAAAGTTAAGGTTTGTTAAATAAATAACTAAATATTAATTAAATAAAAAAATGTGGGTTTTACACCAGGAACACCATGGTTGACGGAGGCTGGAAAGAACTGGACGTGTAAGTACTGATTGGCGGTCATCGCCGTGGAGCAGAACCCAAGATCTTTGCCTCTCAATTTCTGCGTTCTACTTTCTTTGTCTCTAAACTTCCCTATATGTTCGTTGCTATTCTAAACTCCCAAAGGTCTTATCACAGAATTTTTCCGCCAGCCTTTGCCCATGGTGATGGTGATGGTGATGGTGATGTTAAAAGGGTGACCCGTTATTAGATCTTAATTCTAAGGGTTTCGGGCTGGTGGTGGAATGAGTGTAAATTTTAAAAAACTAATTGTTAGATTCTATGTGCTTATTACAAAATTTCAAAGAAATTAAAAATTAATTGCTATATTATCAAATAAATATTATAATTTCAAATTTTTGTAATATAAAGTTGTATATAAAAATAATTTAATTGATCAAATGGTAAATAATATCAAATTTGGACAAAATTTGATATGCATGTTAAGAATATAAAGACTATAAAATTTAACGGTTAGATTTTTAAAATTCACACAAAAAAAATATATATATATGAGAAGTTTGAAGAGTTTCTCTTTAAACTAATTTGGAGAGAGACTTCATTCATCAAATAATATCACGTTAGTGGTATTAAAATTTAATAAGTGTAAAACACATCAGTAAAATGTAATTACTCTCCTAACAAATAAAAGATACATATTAGTAAATAATTACTTTTATACACATATTTGTCATTTATTGGTTTTAATGTTGACAATATAATATCATTTTATACAAAATACTTTTCCGTGAGAAACATTATAGTCTAACTCTGGTTAATGAAGTCCACATGATACATCATTAGTGCACACTTTTTTTGCTACAAAACTGCACATGTAATTTTAGTGTTGACATATGAGTGTATTATTTCCTTATCTGATCCCTTTCACTTATATATGTGTTTGTGTTAGATAATATTGTTTAAAAAAAAAAAAAAGTTCACACTTTATTATTATTTTTTTTTGGCTGAAAAGTTCACACTTTACACAACTACGCTTCATAGTCACACCGACAAGTCCAATGAACTTTTCCACTCATCATCTAAAGCCATGATGCTTTTTTATTTTGTACTCTATTTCTTTTTCTTTTTCTTTTTCTTTTTCTATGTCCTCCGTGATGGGAGCCTGACGAAAAGACATTAGAACCCGGAAAATCATTACATTTTGATCTTTTATTTTAGAAATTTTTTTATGAAAAGTGAAAAAATTATCAAAAAGTTTTTAAAAATGGGTTATTAAAAGCATTAGCATTAGAGCATTCACATCAGTTCTTCTAAATTTTTTGTCTATTTTATACGAAAAAACCTACTCTTTCTATTTTACACTATCACTTTTACAAAACACTCACATCAGTTTATCTATTTTACAAGATATTTCAATAAAATATTCATTCTCTATTTTTTTATTATTTCTCTCAACTACTCTATACCTACATTCGCGCTCTCTCTCATTTTTTCTGAACAGATCAGTTCTCTCTCTCTCTCTCTCTCTCTCTCTCTCTCTCTCTCTCTCTCTGTTTCTCTCTTTTCTACCTTCTCTCATTCTTTCTCAAAAACTACCAACCCAGATTACTTCTTCACCGGCCGATCTAGATCTTTTCTTCACCGGCCCAGATCCTATCTTCACCGGCCTAGATCCTTTCTTCACCGGCCGATCTAGATCCTTTCTTCACCGGCCGATCTAGATCCTTTCTTCACTGGCCCAGATCCTTTCTTCACCGGCCGATCCACGAACCAAGCTCCGATCAAGCGAGACCCACGAGCTCCGATCATTCCAATCAAGCACCAATCGTTCCGATAAGCACCGATCTCTCTTTGTTGTTTGTCCGTTTGGGTTTGTTTGTGTGTGGGTGTGTTTGTATATCTCTGTGTTTTTTTTTTTTTTGAGCAAGTGTATCTTTGTGTTGATTTTGGGTGGTTATTCTAGCGCTGGGTTGTTGTAATGATTAGGGAAGAGAAGTAGTTTGATAGAGGAGAGAAAAAATAAAATAAAAAAATCGTTTATACGAGCACAGTAATCGTGTATTTACACGGTTACTGTAGCAAGTGAATAATTATACACATTTTTGCACATTTATAGAAGAACTGATGTGGAGCATTTTTGAGATAAAATGTGTAAAAAGAGGTTCTTTTTCTATTATACAAGATTATACATCCACTGATGTGGATGCTCTTAAGAGTTGGGGGAAAAAAATGCTATTTTGATATATCAAAAAACTACTTTTTTTCCCAAAAAAAAAAAAAATTTTAACACACCATTTTACAATTCACCTATATAAGATATTCTATTCTTTTATACAACATATTAAAATAATATATACTATACATTATAATAATATTAAAAAAAAAAAAAAAAAAACTCCAAACAATAATATATACAATACAACCCACCACCACTGCCCATAGCACACCACCACCACTGCCACTGCCCATAGCACACCACCACCACCGCCACTGCCCACCCCTACAACCACCACAATCCACCACCACCAACACCGACAACCATAACCAAAATTCAAAATCAACCAACCAACCCATTACCACCAACCACAATAACCAAAACCAAAAATCAACCTAACCAACAAAATCAGCCCACACCCGCCGTCATAACCCACCAACATCATCCCATCACAACCCATGAAAATCAGCCCACACCTACTGCTATAACCCACCAACATCAACCCATGAAAATCAACCCACACACACACACACACAAAAAACCAAAGTAACAACCATAAAAACCACCACAACTACCGCAATAAAAAGTGGCCAATTGAGAGAGACCCGAAGGTGGGAGGTTAGTAGCATGGAATGGAGGAAAATGTGGGAGGTGTGTGGTGGACGGTAAGGCGAGGTTGATAATGAGGCAGTCTTAGCGGCGTGCAATGTGGTGAGATCGTCGAGGGGTTGCTAAGAGAGAGAGAGAGAGGAGAAGAGAAGAAAAGCAAACAAGGGAGAGAGAGAGAGAGAGAGAGAGATAGAGAGAGAGAGAGATATGTGCTGAGGAAAGAGAGAGACAAGTTAGATAAAATAATAAAAATGCATAAATGTACTTTTAGTCCCTACATTTTGCATCTTTTCCATTTTGGTCCCTACATTTTCATTTCATCACTTTTAGCCTCTAAATCAATTAACGCATTCCATTTTGGTCTTTACCGTTACTTAACAGAAATTGCTGATGTAGCAAACGAAGTGCACTATTGGCACATTAAATGCTGACATGGTTAATAAAATATTATTTAAAATGCCACATCAAGATAAAATAATTATTAAAAAAGACACATAAGCATCCACATCAACTTTTGATTTTGAAAATTAATTTATCTATTTTAACAAAATAAAAAATGAAAAAAAAAATTAGAACCTAAAATACATGAATTTAGATCTGCCATCCTCTTCATCAAAAAGACAGAAGAGCGCAAACCCAAAAAAAATCATACAAACCGAGAAAATCAAACATAAGAACACAAGAAAATCAAACCCAGAAAAATCATAAATGAATATTGTACAAACAAAATCAATCCATTTATGTATATATACATAAACCAAATTATCCAAAACAAAATCAATCCACATATACCAATACAAACCCAGCCCAACCATACCAACACAAAACAAAATTAAAATTAAAATAAGAACACAAACCCAGATTAAACATAAGAACACAAATTGATCAACAAACCCACCCTTCGACCCACCACCGAACCTAACCAACCACTGCTTCACAACCATCGACCACCACCACTGATTTTTGTTTCACAACTACCACCACACCGATCTCAGCCTCTCTTTAAACCCAGATCAAAACTATGGAAGGTTGTGGAGAGGGTAGGAAACAAGGAGGGGCGAGCAGAAAGGGGAATTGGGGAGGAAGAGACACCGGTCTGAGACAAAGAGACCCACCAAGAGAGAAAGACATCAATCTGAGCCATAGAGAGAGAGAGAGAGAGCAAAGCACAGATTTGAGTGAGGAGCTTGAGGCATTTGGGTTTGGGTTTGAGCAAAATCAATAGATAAAGAGAATGGGTCAGTCAGAGAAAGAAAAAAAAAAGCACCACAACCAGTTGTGGTGGTGGTAGTGGCGATGAGCAAGGAGGTAGAGCTCAAAGCTTTTGGCCATGAACGTGTTTTGGAAGAGGGAGATCTCCATTTTTTGAAGAGAGAGAGGAAGCTTTGAGTTTTAGAAGAGAGAGGAAGCTTGGAGAATGTTTTAGAAGGGTTGGGGAAACCAGTTTTTGATAAGGAAGTTTTAGGTTGAAGGTTTTTTTGGGTTTGTGTTCATGTGATTGAATACTTTGGTTTTGTGTTCTTTCTTGTTCATGTTCAAGATGAGACCAGATCTAGATTCATGTGTATTTTAGGTTTTAACTTTGTTTTTTTTTTCATTTTTTATTTTGTTAAAATAGATAAATTAATTTTCAAAATCAAAAGTTGATGTGGATGCTTATGTGTCTTTTTTAATTATTATTTTATGCTGATGTGGCATTTTTAACATCATTTTATTGGCCACGTTAGCATTTAATGTGCCAAAAGTGCACTCTGTTTGCCACATCAGCAATTTCTATTAAGTGAGTAATGGTAAGGACCAAAATGGAACGCGTTAATTGATTTAGGAACTAAAAGTGCATTTACGCATAATAAAAAAAGTAATAACAAACTTTTTGCATTTCTTGTCTGTACCGTTCCAAAACAGCACTATGACAAATGCCAAAATCATTTGACATTTGGAACACTTGGTATTGGTAGGTTTTTGGTGTTTGGTGTGCTAAATGCTAAAAATTTAGCATTTAGCACACTTGATGCCATAGGTGTGCCAAATGCTAAATATTTGGCATTTGGCACACCAAACACCAAAAACCATCTCACATGAGATATTCTAAATGTCAAAATATTTGGCATGGGTGAACAGTGCAATCTTAAATTTGGAAGCACACTGTTCACAAATTGTAAAACTTTTATTTTTTTTATTCATTGGTGGGCCCTCTTTCTTTTCTTTTGATTTTTTTTCTTTCTTCCATCTCTCTCTTCCCTCTCTCTTTCTCTTTACTTCGCCCATTTCTTTGCTCTCTCTCACCTTCTTACTCTCCTCTCTTTGCTCAACGTCTATGCCTCCCTCTAGAAATCAAATCTTTTCCTCCATGAGAATCAAAGCAACATTGAAATTCTTGAAGATCTATCATAAATGAGACTTTCCCACACCACGCTTTCATCTCTCTATTAGAACAAAGATCCCTTGAAACCCATCATAGCCCATCCACAAGCAAACATTACAATTTGCTCTTCACAATCAAATCTCTAGCACAAAATGTGGTAGTGGTGGTTGATTGATTTTGGCCAGTGGTTACTAGTGGTGATTTTGGCCAATGGTTGTGGTAGTGTTGGTGGTGGGTTCTGATCTGGTGGGGTGAGGTGTGGGTGGTGGTGGTTTGTGGGGGTGGTAGGTACCATAGGGGGTTTGTTTTGTTTTTATTTTTTGTTTTTTGTTTTTTAATAAATTGCAAGAGGTTTTTTTAATGTATTGTATATATTATTTTAACGTTTTGAATGGAAAAAATAGAAAATGTGATGTATGGTGTATTGTAAAATGATGTGTTAAAATAATAAAGTAAGTTTTTTTATGTGCTAAAATGACATACTTTTGTAATAGATGATACTGATGCCCTAATGTATGCCCTAAAACCCTTGAAATATTTAGAAGATCCAACGGCATTCACAACAATGGTTCTAAAAAATATAGCTTTTAGGAACTCAAAAAACTACTTTGTCTATTTTAACACTTCACTTTACAATATACCTAAAATTAGTGATTCTATTTTTTACATCACAGATAAAAACTATTATTTTTTTTATTCATTTCTCTCTTTTTCTCTTTTTCTGTTACTCTCTTTCTCTGTTTAAAGCAGCCACCCTCTTAACCCATCATTCACCACCTCCACAAGCCCACACCCAACCAACATCACCACCAACAGCACCACAAGCCTTCAAAATATCCAAACAGCCACCATAAATAACCACAACTGACCATCACAATTGCCATCCCTACAACCCTCAACCCACCATCTCAGCCGCTACTACCAAAACCCACCAGATCAACCGAAACCCATCCAAAATCAACCTCCACAGCCACCAAACCCACAACTACCAAACACACATCCAAAATCAACTCCCACCACCACCACAGCCACCAAACCTAAACTCACCAAACATACAACCAACCAAAATCAACCCCCACCTCCACCCCCACCATAGCCACCAAACCCATAGCCAAAATCAACAACCACAGCCACCAAACCCACAACCACCATCAGTATGATCTCAATCTCGATGGGCTTACCCGATGGAATTGAGAGAGAAAGGGGTTTTGGTTTGGCACCATTGATAAAATTTGCTAAAATTGAGAGAGAAAGTTGCTAAAATTTTTTAGCTTTGGCACCATTGATAAAGATAGTTTTTTGGAGTTTAAGGTGTTAAAAATAACTTTTTAACACCTCTATTGTGAATGCTCTTATAATTTTTTTGTGAACGATATATGTTTCATTTGGTATATGTGAAAGAATACAAGGATTGGAATGTAAGAGATTGGAATTTAAAACCAATGCAGCACTTGGGTGATGGAAAACCTTTTACACAATCTCTATTGCAAACTTTGTACACACTCAATTTTGAAATTGTGTTTTAAAAACAAGATTTCAATCTATGTGACCATTTGTGTATAATAAAGAGTATGTGATAATCATTACTTCTTGGGTCAAGCAAGAAGAATAAGGCCATATTTTTGACTAAGTACACATGATTCACTAAAGCCAAAGAAATGCTCAACAAACAGAACACATAGCATTGACTGATTGACATTTGAATGATCTAAGCAAGAAGTTGTGCATACCACATAATGAGGGTGATAGTGCAATGCAATGCACAAGTTTTTAAGACCCATGAAATGCATAAATAATTTATAAATATCCCTAAACCATCAACCAAAATTCTTGAAAAATGAATTTAAGCTTTTAACTATTTTTTTTTTTTTTTTTGGGAGAAACCAAACAAGAAGCCTAAGCTATGAGTGTAACATTTTATCAACATGGTGATGTGCAACATTAAATTTGCCCAAAATTTGACAAACAACTCGGATGGAATACAGATTCTAGTAGACAGTAGGTCCATGCTTCCAGATCAAGTAAATAAACTTTCAACAATGTTTTTAAAAAATTCCCAATTTATGGACCCTAGGAGAAATTCCTTCAAAATGCATATAAAATATATGAAAGTTCAATAGTAACCAAGGAATGTGGAACTTACTTAGCCACATAATGGAAGATTGAAGACCCATAGCAGATTCCCAATCAAGAAGGTAAATCTAAGAATTCCTAGGAGGCTCGCTCGAGCGAGATTGAAAAGAATTTGATTTTAACCATTTCCTAATCCTGTTTGATGTAGTTTTTGCACCCTCACTTAAACCCTATTTGTGCACCTATATAAACGGATTTTTTTTGTGTGTGTGCAAAATAACACCATTTTACTAATAATTTTGTTAGTTAATAATGTTTTCATGTGCCGGCAGAGCTGAGGTGGATTTAAAAACCATGTGGAACTCGAGTCTCTTCCTGCTCTGAATAACCCACTTCCTTCTTCCTTCTTCTTCTCCTTTCTCACACATCCAAACCCATTTCTAAAAACCCAAACCCAAAAATCACAATTTTAGAATTTAATCCAAACCCATTTCTCAAAAACCCAAATCCAAAAATCACAATCTCAGAATTTTTTTTTTTTTTAAAAAAAAAGGAGAATCGCAGAAAAATAGAGAAAGCAAAGATAGACTTGCTGATTCGTCGATTTGTCGTTAAGATGACAATAGGTGGGTGGGTTTGGTTTTGCTGTGGGTGGGTTTGGTTTAGCTGTGGGTCTTCTTCTTCTTCATGGGTATGGTCTCTTCTTCTTCTTCTTCTTCTTCTCCATTTCTCATAAATGTAAAACTAAAATTGAGTGTGTGAGACTCAAGTTCTACGTGTATAAAAATTTCCACATCAACCTTCTAGAGCACCAAAATCGAGTGTGTGAGACTCGAGTTCCTTCGTTGAACTCAAGTCTAAGAAACTCAAGATGCTAATTTGCTAAAATGTTTTAAAAATTTACCAACTAATGAAATTATAGCTAAAATGATGCTAAATGGAAAAAAAATCCCTATATAAACTCCACTTTACATTATTTTTTAGTGGATAAAAGAGAGGAGAGAGTAAAAATATCAAAGCCTTGAGAGAGAGTATTCAGCTATTTTTCTCCTTGGGTTTCAAAGATAAATTTATGCCATTGATCTAAAGAGTGTACATGTTTGACACTATTGAGTTTATTTTCCAGTGCGTTCACTGTGGATCACATCTTCAAGAGATTCAAAGGAGATAACTAGGAGTTTTAATTAGTGCAGAGAAGATTGTTAATTGGAGAGGATAAAATTGAAGTAGATGGATCCGTCCTCTGAGATTAACCATAAGCAACGATATTAAGTAAAGTTGTCTATTGAGAAGTATAGATAAAATGACGGATGTAACAAGTTACGTCCCGAATGGAGAAAAAGGAAGATGGACGGACTCTCCATAGTGAATGGGTACAAATCAAATGGATGAAAGGGAGACGGATAATAGAGCCACGTGGCATCTATGTGGCCTGAGTGGTCACCAAGAAACCTCAAATGGAAATATCTTGCGCCTTACGATTAACCCTAATCAATGAGATCTCTCTACATGGTAAGAATCCCATGAAATACGCATTTGGGAAGATCTTCCCCATAAGGAAACACTTTTTTTGCCAAGAAAACCTAGGGTCGATTTTACACTACTATAAAAACCCAAACCCCCCAAAAACCAAGGTACGCATAATTTTACCCCAGTTCTGGCACTCTAAAGTTGTGAAAGTTCTCTAACTTAACCTTCGGAGGGTCTTTGGTCAGTACCACACCGGTACTCTCTGTAGGATTTTCTCTTCTTCTTTGTTGTGTAGGTTTTGTCTAGGGCACGCGAGAATTGTGTAGCTTATTGAGGATTTTTCAGCATCATCAGTTGGTGCCATCTGTGGGAACATGATAGGAAGTAAGCCATACTACCGCTTCTCGGACAAAAAGTTGCATGGTACTTACTCGCTCGATGGCAACCAACAACAATGATGAACCACGCATTACTACCCTTGAAAGACAGGTGCAGACCCTAGCTGTTATAGTGGAACGCCTTACTAAGCAAAACCACGACTTGGAGGAACAGCTATGCCAAAGGGATGCTGGGCCCAATAGTCACGGAGAAGAACAAGAGGGCACTAGCACTGAAAGAAAGGACCGAGAAGGACCGGAAGGTAGCAGTGCATCAAGCGGACAGAAGCGACAAGATACCAGCCGTACATCTGGCACAAAAATTGCACCACAACTAGAACACGAAGCACCTGAAGAAGTACTACCATTAGGCAAAAGCATGGACAACAATACTCCTCATTTCTAGTTTATTGCTTCTTAGTTAAATTTTTATTATCTACAGTTTTTTTTTTTGTTGTTAAGCTTGAAGGGTAGTCAATAAGAGGAGTTATTCAAAATACCATGTGTATGCTATCTACATTTCTACATGAAAATTATTAAGTCCATAAGTGGACGAGTTTATCTTAAGGGGTGAGCAGACATGGACGGGTTCATCTTAAGGGGTGAGCAGACATGGACGGGTTCATCTCAAAGGGTGTGCAAAAAATTATTATATCCATAAGTGGACGGGTTCATCTTCATCTCAAGGGGTGTGCAAAATATTATTATGTCCATAAGTGGACGGGTTCATCTCAAGGGGTGAGCTGAAAAATATTAAGTCCGTACGTGGACGGGTTCATCTCAAGGGGTGAGCTGAAAATTATTTTGTCCATAAGTGGACGGGTCCATCTCAAGGAGTGAGCAAAAAAATATTAAGTCCATACGTGGACGAGTTCTTTCAAGAGGTGAGCTGAAAAATATTAAGTCCATACATGGATGGGTTCATCTTAAGGGGTGAGTTGAAAATTATTATGTCCATAAGTGGTCGGGTTCATCTCAAGGGGTGAGCAGAAAAATATTAAGTCCATAAGTGGACGAGTTCATCTCAAGGGGTGAGCTGAAAATTATTATGTCCATAAGTGGACGAGTTCATCTCAAGAGGTGAGCTGAAAAATATTAAATCCATACGTGGACGGGTTCATCTCAAGGGGTGAGCAGAAAAATATTAAGTCCATATGTGGACGGGTTCATCTTAAGAGGTGAGCTGAAAATTATTCCATAAGTGGACAGATTCATCCTAAGGTATGAACTAAAAATTATAAAGTCCATAAGTGGACAGGCTCATTTCAAGGGGTGACAAAAATTAATAAAGTCCCTAAGTAGATGGATGCACCCTAAGGGGTGATTCAAGATTAATAAATCTAATTCAATGGGTGCGTTAAGTCCCAAAACGGACGGGTCTAACCAAGGGAATTTATCCCATGGAACGGGCGGAAACATCAAGGTAACCAAATGGGTATGCAAAATATATATTCCAATAAATGGACAGAGTAAGAAAGGATAAATAAAAAGCCTATGAAAGGCAAATGTTTACAGAAACCCAAAAACAATGGGTGAGAGAAGGAATAAATGTTGTTCTCTCAAGTGAACAAAAATTGATAATATACAAAGTAAAATGAAAAAAAAGATAATAATAATAAATAAATAAAAGATAACTACTGTTGGAAAATGGGGGTCTCTACCTTCTTCTCCTCAGCCGTCTGATCCAATTCAAGTTGACAAATACCATACTCGACGGATTTTTCTTGGTCAGTATGAATGACCTCCCCGTCACCTTGAGGGTTAGGATTGATATCATTGGCGAAAAGCTCGTCAATTCCTTTGGATTCAACAAGACGGGCTGGAGTCTAGCCTTCGGCATCGATGGTAATGTGGGAAGGGTCCAGGTCCAGGAAGGAAGCCTTGGCCTGATGGAGGCAGTTACCAAAGCCGTCGGCGAAAGAACCGCCGAACTCGCCTAGGAAGGCATCGGAGTCGCGGTATTCCTTTATCGTGTCCTCTTTTGCCAGATGAAGTTGCTTCTTGGACTGGGAGATTTCATCCTCTTTGTCCTTAAGCACTTTCTTCAGTGCCCCTGTCTGCTCCTCTGCCTTTTCTAGGAGCCTTTTCATCAGGTCAAACTTTTTCTCCTGGACGACCTTCCAGGCCTTCAGCTCCCCCAGCTCGGCCTCCGACGCCTCCGCCCTCGCTCTCACATGGTCTATCACCGTCGCCTGGGACACGCAATGGTCCATCAGGCCCTTCGTCATGAGCACCCCCTGTAAACATCAAAAACCAGGGTTAGAAAGAATAAACAAACAACATGATGGATAGGAAAGAAAAACAGATACATACCTAAGCCAAACTAAAGAGACCCGTCTCCCCCATGCCTTAATAGAATGGTTGCTTAGGTTCTCATAATCTTCACTCGTGATAATATACGAGAGCTGCTTAAGGGCATACTGAGGGTCTTTGCGAAGGAGGACAGGGCGTTTTCGTCAATAGGTCCCTGACCTATCATCAAGCCCTTACCTCTCCCATGAACTGGGAGGGGGGGGGGGGGGAGGCAGCTTTGTCTCTGTAGGAGTAATCCTAATAAACCCTATCGTCACCTTAGGTTTCTTAGGTGGACGGTCGGTCTTGTCCAACGGTTTCCTCTTTATGGACGGGTTCGACGGACCCGTTCCCTCTTTCTTCCTCGCAGCCGCCTGTTGCTTAATGTAAGCCCTCCTCCTTCCATCTTCCATTTCTGTATAAAACGGACCAAAAAGGAGTTAGATAAAACTACTATAAATAAAAAATGAAAAGTAATAAGTGACGGACTTACGTTGGCGCGCTAAATGATCACGGTGACAGGCAGCTTTTGTGGGGTCGGGACCTTTGCAATACTAATGGATAGTATCCAAGGTAACAAGCTTCACCCAAGCTCTCTTCGACAACTTCGTCTTAAAGATCCACTCCAGGAAACTCCATTGCTCGAGAGTAACCTTTGGATAGTCTCGAGCTACAATAGGAGACGATGAGGACGTTATATGAAATGAGTAATAACAAATAAAATTTAAGATTGACAGACACCTAACATACGGGGGCATTATACCCCAAGTCTTGTCCACTGGCATGAACTCCTGGTCATCAGGGTGGTACATCCAGTCATCCCCCTCAAGGAAGAAGTACTGACTCTTCCAGTTCCTGTTTGAGTCGGGGGTTTCACACACTAACCTAAGAAACGGCTTCCTTGGTAGGAAGCTGTACATCCCCCGAAACTGGACGATCTTGGATGGATGGTAGCAGTGGAAGAATTCCTCCACTGTCATCCTACGTGCTTTGTTTGAAAGAACTCCATACTGAACTTCCGCACCAAGAAAAACTCTCCAGGTGTTTGGAGAGACTTAGGTGACAACCAGTCCAAGATATTGGAGAAGGTGACGATGAAGAGCGCTTAATGGGAACCTAAGTCCTACTTTAAACATTTGCTAGTACACTTCGACGTCATCAACACCCTAGTAGTAACATTTTTCAGATTTATATGGTAGATGGATTGGTATGTTGATGGGACTCTGGTATTTTTCCCTAAGGGTATCGAACTGTTTTTGCTTGATGGTAGACCTAAAGTCATTCACCGTCCACAATGGAAGAAGAATGAACTATCTAAGGCCATTAGGACCTATGACGGATTGGGAAAGGGGTTCAGCATTAACTATGTCCTCATCGTTTAAGTCACCCTCTGACCTGTCCATATCCATATCATCATCCCCTTCCACAAAAGATGAGTTGGAGGATGGAACTCGTTCATCATAGGAGGTGTCAGGGTCATCCTAACCTGACGGATACACCTCATCGTAGCCCACCTCATCGCGGACACACGATTGATCACTCGACGCCTTACTAGACATCTATCACCTGCACGTAACGGATAAAACCCTAAGACTCTACAATTTTACATAGTGGACGAACATGCAATATTTAAGAAAAGTAAAAAATAAATTTTAGCTTAAGGCAAGGAGTACTTATAGGTGAACGGTGAAAAAAGGCAATGAAGTGTGCGTGGAGAATGGTCACACCAAAAGATGGTATACTGGTTTCTGGTAAAAGACGGTGGTGCTCTGACTGGAAATTTGTAATGGAAAGTGAAAAATGAAGGGGAGAGGCAACATATATATAGAGGAAACGGCACGGAAGACGAAGGGGCGCTTTGGTCCGAGTGATCAACCACTAGTAGTGTGACACGTGTCCCTACTACATTAATGGCCCTAGGCTAGGCTGTCAACCAAGGTGCATTCCCCAAAGGTTGAGCCAGACCGTCACTCTACGAGCTCATCTGCTAAATTAGGCGACGGGCCCATAGAGTGAGGGGGTAGCTGGAGAGGATAAAATTGAAGTAGACGGATCCATCCTCTAAGATTAACCATAAGCAACGGTATTAAGTAAAGTTGTCTATTGAGAAGTATAGATAAAACAACGGACGTAACAAGTTACGTCCTGGATGGAGAAAAAGGAAGATGGACGGACTCTCCATCATGAACGGGTACAAATCAAATGGATGCAAGGGAGATAAATAGTAGAGCCACGTGGCATCTATGTGGCCTGAGTGGTCGCCAAGAAACCTCTAATGGAAATATCTTGCACCTTATGATTAACCCCAATCAATGAGATCTCTCTACATGGTAAGAATCCCATGAAATAGCATTTGGGAAGATCTTCCCCATAAGGAAACACCTTTTTCGCCAAGAAAACTTAGGGTTGGTTTTACACTGTTATAAAAACCCAAAGCCCATAGAAACCAAGGTACGTATAATTTTACCCCAGCTCTGGCACTCTAGAGTTATGAAAGTTCTCTAACTTAACCTTTGGAGGGTCTTTGGCTGGTACCATACCGGTACTCTCTATAGGATTTTCTCTTCTTCTTTGTTGTGTAGGTTTTGTCTAGGGCACGTGAAAATTGTGTGGCTTAATGAGGATATTTCAGCATCATCATTAATGATGAATTTTAGAGGTTTTGGAATTACTACTGTAGGGTCCAAATTTGGTAGGTCAAGCACAGGCTTTGCAGATTCTGAGCCCAATGAACCCCGAACAATAAATTTGTAGAGTATGGGTTAAACAGTTGGGCTGGATAAACCGATGTTCAGACTATTATTGAGTGAATCTCTCTAGAATCCGAAGAGGCTTAATATTTATGGACAAAATGAATACAATTTTTCCCCCCATCATTTCAGAGACTTATTCCCTTTATATATCCTCCTTCTTCCTCATCTTCACCGTACACTTGTTCTTCATCCAAGCATTCACTTGAGTGCATGTCACATCAGGCGTTTGCTTTAGTCTGCTGTGAGTGGTAGTAGCTGAGGTTGAACTGTTCAGGTGTCTTCTCCACAAAAATGCGGCCAGGAAAATTGCTGCAGTGCATTAAATGCGGTGGTAGCAGCTTTTCCTTTAAGATATTTTATGTTCTTCTCATTCCTAGGCATGCCCAGAGTTCGCTCTTTACTGTGGAATCAGCTGGGAAGGTCGCTCAGGTCTTCAGTATATTTGTTTGATCAAGTTCTCTAATGATCTGATGAGGGGGACCACTTCGGACCAACAGAATTGTCTTCGGATGTATCTCATCATTCCTTTTCAAGTGCATTTCCACCAAACGGACTCGGCCCTGATCCCTTTTACCTCTTCGGACAAACAGTGATATTATATTCAAATTGGGCCCCAGGTCCAATACGTAGAGCCGGGCTTTCACACCCACAACTACGATAAAAAGACAAATGGATTGGTAACAAGTTTTGGTGCAAGTCTTGAACCATTATAACTGTTTCTTCATAATGCATTTTCAATGGGACCAACTTTGTCCCTATAATGATTTTTTAAAAAATGGATTTCATCAGTTTTCCATTTCATCACCATATCGTGTGTCACACTTCCAAAATTTCTAACCATGTTGTAATCTCTTACTGCACCTTTTCAATTTTTCTTTCAATTCAAACATTGGTTAACCAAATGGGCAATGATCACAGGCCATTTTAACTATCTTCACAACCATTATCTATCATCTACATCTTTTCAAATCAGAAGGGTTTATAACTTTTAAGACTTGAACCCTCCAATCCAAAGTTTATCCATAATGCATAAAGAAGATGATACACCCAAGCTTCAGGATACTTAGCTACACAATCCACCATTGCCAAGCCATGGTCAAGTCTTTTCCACACTACCATCTCACCATTGTGATAATTACACAAAGTGAAAGGACAGCCCAATGATCCAAGATCTATGAAACCACATTTAATGATGGCATCACAGAACAACCCTTTTGACGATTTGGTCTCACAGATCCACCTTGCTTTACATGAGGCCAAATAATTTCATTGAAATCCCCAACACACAAACAATGCAAAGAATGTCGCAGAGTAACTAGAGACTAATAAGGTTGCTTCAAACTTCCAAAAAATCATCAAACCATAACTTCTCATTGACCGAGAAATAGGCAAATTATTTTTGAACCTCAAACAACTACAAACTTGGTCCAAATGCCAACATCCAGCCATGTTTCAATTAAGAACATGGCTGTTGGATCATTCTCTAATTGTTTGTGGGTTCCCAAGCTCATGACGATTTAAGACTAGGCAACTCATTACTCTTGGTGGGGCTGAATACTAGCCTCCATCGTTTGACAAATGAGCTAAATATCATCACTCAGCATCATTGCTTGCTTCTCATTATTATTTCATACTCGTTCATATTCACAATTGATGTAGGAATGTCGATATTTTAACACATAAAAGTGGATGTGAAAAAAAAAGATATGAAATAGTGAATGTATGAAGATCAAAACCCATGAAAATGTGACAATGATTTGGTGAGGATTTTTCTATTGTCAGCAATGGCATTTGTTATGATGGCTATAAAGTTGCAACAACAAAAATTGTCCTCTCTATAAATTTCACAAATGCCAAATGATGGAAATATAATTGCTCAAACTAGAATTTTAAAATGATTTCTTCCAAATATTTCTAATAAGCTTAGTTTTTCCTCACATCTATTAGGAAGAAATACTCCAGTTTTGATACACTTTAAATCATGTTTACTTCACTATTATTACCCCAACTTTGTCTAATTAGAGAAAATGGTCCATTGATGCTTGTATTTCTTCTAGAGTTTGCCCCTTTGTCTCTAGTACCAATTTCGCGATGAATAGAACAATCAAACCACAAATGGCAGAGTAGAAGAAAAATGTTCCTGGTGTATCATGGCATAAATATTTACGTATGATTAGAGAAGAGAGAGGAAGAAACTTGAACTAAAATTGGAAGTGAATGTAACATTTTTTTTTTTTTTAAATGAAGTGTATGAAAATCATTTCCATAACAAAGTAAAAGTGTATAAACAATTACCTGCTATACTCCATTCCACCATAAAATTAAAAGAATATGAAACAATCCAAGCAGAGAAGCAATTTACTCAAGTCACTCCGCCCGTACCCTTGACATTTATGGGGAATATCTGAAATGGAAATTCATCCTCGAATTAGAGTTATATACATGCCGGACCCTGCCTGTTTATGCAAAATTCCTATTTATAAATCAATTCATAATTCAATAAATGACATACCTCTGACATTATAACACAAGGTAATCCTCCCATGCCTAATGAGTAAGTCACACAATCAGCCTGCATGGATCATTAGCCAGTCAATCACAGGCATCTAAATTTGATATGCAAAACCTCAGCCCAGTATTGAAGTAAAAAAGAACACTAAACACCCCTTTGTTGCTTTTAAAGGATTTGATAGGATTAGAAACATAAGAAAGTGCATAGTTTGAGCATATTATAAATTGCAGCAATAGCTAATAAAAAGGCCTTTTGAGTCCTAAAGATTAGAGCAAAGTTTTAAGCTTAGAATACCATAAGCCCCTAAAATCTTTCAAATTCTAATTTGTAGTTGAAGCATTGATTGTAAAGAATCTGAGATATTCTACAAAAAAAGTTTTTATTCCCTTTCTTGAGAAAGGGAACCACGTCTTTGGGTAGTTTGTAATTGCCAATGAACCAATTAGCATTACCAATATAAAAATTAGCAGTAATATTGTTGTGAGCTTCTTGAAAACTAAGCCATGAATTTCCAATTACTACAGGCCCTTCAAACATCCAACCACCACCAACATTCTATTTGATCATTGAAGTGTAATATGATAAATTAGAATTAGAAATGTCTAGTTTTCTCTGGAGAAGGCAAAATTCATATTTCAGGTTATGTTTTATTACCAGGATCCCAATCAGCACCAAGATGGGAGTGAGCTCCTTCAACAGATGGAGGTCCTGCTCATGATAGAAGTTTTTAAGGCAATGATCCTTCTTTTAGGTGGAAATCAGAACCACAGACAGAGAAGCTTTGAATTTGTTTCCGAAAGAAACCTGAAAGAAGAATGCCAAGCCAACAAGGAAGCTACTTAAGCACATTCCAGCAGCAGAGACCAGCAAGAGTTAGCAAACTTTAATGCAATGGACTAAACTATACACCATCAACTTAAAGTTGATTTTGTGATGTCCTCACCATAAGAAGTGGCCATCTTCCTGATTATCTGTCAAGACTACACTTAAGGCAGTAGCCAGAATCTGTAAAATGATTGTTTACATGGTTTGTTATATGTATCAAGCGGAATCCTATATCCACTCAAACTTAAGGTAAGCCAAGTACCTGGATAATTACCATTGATATAGTCCCAATGCTGCTTGAAAAAACCTACCATAAACCATAGGTAATAGTCATGATTTATTCATTTGTTAATATTAGCATTTTTTTACATGAAACAATTCTTAATACTATTAATTTACCAGCATCTACAAATATAAAGCTTGCATAATATGCAATTGCGGTGGCCCCTCCAAATTATTGCAATGCCATCAACCCAAGTCCAACCTAAACAAATTTAAATAAAACATATAAAAAGATTGGACAAGCTATGAAACATAAAGGTTCCACAATGAGTGAGGCTTACAATGAGGGAATGAACATATCTCTTCTGGAATAAGTCTAGAATGCTAGATTTTGAGTACTGTTGAAGTTGAAAGTTTTCTGTATAATCCTATGGGAAGGCAAGAAGTTGATAAACATTACAAATAAGAAATGTTTTCCCCTAGTTAAGGTTATAACATAGGTACACATTCATAAAATCATGTAGTTGGAAGTTTACCATGATCTCTGCTGCTTCTTGGGAAATATCCACATTCTTTCCCCTAAGAAGCTGTAACGAAGCTTGAAGCTCTTTTTCTTTACCAAGTTTTGCCTGAAGAGAAGTTGTACTCATCACTTCAGCACTCTAATGGCTGGTCACTTTTTCTTTACAAAAAAAACTAAATAAAAGTTTTGATGTGCTTTGTCCTGAAAGCATCCCAAAAGCTGATACTGATAGGAAAGAGTAAATTTAGTCACTTAACATTGTTCTAACGAGTTGAAGAAACCATGAAAACCGTTTTAAAAGCATGCATTCTATTCTATTTCTTCACACAAGCATAATGTTTCTCACCAGCCATCTAGGAGACTCTGGAACAAAGAATAATCCCACAAGTTGTAACAGAGATGGAGTGGTACCTGACAATAACAAATTCCATTAGAATAGAACTTATCTTTTAAGAAGTTATTGTATGGTAAATTTATGCCGAGAAAGATTTATACCAATTAAAGCCAAGGTACACCAGTTAACAGCATTTCCAATGAAAAACATTAGTGAGAGGCTGGAACATAAAATCAACTGCACACATAGCAAAAGACAAGTATATGACAATTGTTATCCAAAAAAAGAAAAGAAAAAAGCAGATAAGTATATGACAAGTTGTTGCAGACAAGTTATACAAGGCAGCAACTCACCCTTGATTAGCCTCTAGGCTTTTCATGGAATGAAAATCAACATCCTCTGAATTGAATTATTGGGTCTGATGGCATTGTTTTCCTTTTGAAAGAAAACCTTAACCTGTTAACCACTTCAACAAGTACTTGCACTTGTACAAAAGAAGCCACAACTACAAGCATAGCATATTAGCATATGAATATGATATGAAAGTCTCACACTAATAAATGCCATCTGTTTCAGCTGTCATTCTCCAACCAGGCCTTTCTCTTTCACTGAAAAAAAAAATTAAAAAAAAAAAAAAGCAAACAAACAAACCGCAAACCAGGCTTTATCTCTCTCTTGACACATAAAAATAGTTTTATCATCTTCCAAGAGAAATGGAAAGAGATGGTATGGAAGAAGGACTATTACAAAGTTGTACAAATATCCACAAAGTTGTACAAATTCTTTATCATACTTTTTCACATCTACAATTTCACAGACATATCCACAATTGATGTAGGAATGTCTCCATTTTTTAACATGTGAAAAAAGAGATGAGAATTAGTTGATGTGTGAGAATCAAAATCCATAAAAATGTGACAATGAGTTGGCGAGGATTGTACTATTGTCAGCAATGGCATTTGTTATGATGGTTATAAAGTTGCAACAACAAAAATTGTCCTCTCTATAAATTTCACAAATGCCAAATGATGGATATATAATTGCTCAAACTAGAATTTTAAACTGATTTCTTCCAAATATTTATAATAAGCTTAGTTTTTCCTCCCATCTGTTAGGAAGAAATTCTCCAATTTTGATACACTTTAAACCATATTTACTTCACTATTAGTATCCCAACTTTGCCTAATTAGTGAAAATGGTTTATTGATGCTTGTATTTCTTCCAAAGTTTGTCCCTTTGTCTCTGGTACCAATTTTGTGACAAATAGAACAGTCAAACCACAAATGGCGGAGTAGAAGAAAAATGTTCCTGGTGTGCCATGGGAAAAATATGTACGTATGATTAGAGAAGAGAGAGGAAGAAACTTGTACTAAAATTGGAAGTGATTGTAACAAAAAATTTAAAAAATTTGAAGTGTGTAAAAATCATTTCCATAACAAAGTAAAAGTGTATAAACAATTACCTGCTGTACTCCATTCCACCATAAAATTAAAAGAATATGAAACAATCCAAGCGGAGAAGCAATTGACCAAAGTTACAAGGCTTCCACCTGTACCCATGACATTTATGGGGAATATTCATCCTTGAATTAGTGTTATATACATGCCAAACCCTGCCTGTTTATGCAAAATTCCTATTAATAAATCATTTCACAATTCAATAAATGACATACCTCTGACATTATATCACATGGTAATCCTCCCATGCCTAATGAGTGACTCACACAATTAGCCTGCATGGATCATTAGCCAGTCAATCACATGCATCTAAATTTGATATGCAAAACCTTAGCCCAGTATTGAAGTGAAGAAGAACATTAAACACCCCTTTGTTGCTTTTTAAGGATTTGAAAGGACAAGAAACATAGGAAAGTGCATAGTTTGAGCATATTATAAATTGTAGCAATAGCTGATAAAAAGGCTTTTTGAGTCCTGAAGATTTGAGCAATTTTTAAGCTTAGAATACCATAAGCCCCTTAAATCTTTCAAATTCTAATTTGTAGTTGAAGCATTGATTGAATTGAATCTAAGATATTCAACTAAGAATCGGAGATATTCAACTAAGAAATTTTTAATTCTTTTATTGAGAAGGGGAACCGCGTCTATTGGTAGTTTGTAATTGCCAATGAACCAATTAGCACTGCCAATTTAAAAATTAGTAGTAATATTGTTGTGAGCTTCTTGAAATCTAAGCCATGAATTTCCCCTTACCGCAGACCCTTTAGAAACCCAACAACCACCAACATTCTATTTGATCATTGAAGTGTAAATGGACAGAATATGAGAAATTAAGTTTAGAAATGTCTAGTTTTTTTTTCTTGAGAAGGTAAATTTTATATTTTTAGGTTATATTTTATTACCAGGATCCCAATTAGCACCAAGATGGGAGTGAGCTCCTTCAACCAATAGATGTCCTGTTCATAACAGAAGTTTTTAAGACAATGATCATTCATTTAGGTGGAAAACAGAATGACAGACAGAGAAGCTTTGAATTTGTTTTCGAAAGAAACCTGAAAGAAGAATGTCATGCCTTCAAGGAAGCTACTTAAGCGCATTCCAGCAGCAGAGACCTGCAAGAGTTAGCAGACTTTATTGCAATCGACTTAACTATACACCATAGACTTAAAGTTGATTTTGTGAAGTCCTCACCATAAGAAGTGGTCGTCTTCCTAATTTATCTGTCATCATTACACTTAAGGCAGTAGCCGGAATCTATAAAAAGATAGTTTACATGGTTTGTTATATGTATCAAGCTGAATTCTATATCCACTAAAATTTAAGGTGAGCCAAGTGCCTGGATAATTGCCATTGGTAAAGTCGCAATGCTGCTTGAAAAACCTACTAGAAACCAGAGGTAATACTCATGAATTATTCATTTGTTAATATTAGCATTTTTTTACATGGAACAATTCTTAATACTATTAATTTACCAGCTTCTGCAAATATAGATCTTGCATAATATGCAATTGTGGTTGCCTCTCGAAATTGTTGCAATGCCATCAACCCTAGTCCAGTCTAATTGAATTTAAATAAAACATATAAAATGATTAGACTAGCCATGAAAAGTAAAGGTTCCACGATGAGTGGGGCTTACAATGAGGGAATGAACATATCTCTTCTCGAATAAGTCTAGAATGCTAGATTTTGAGTGCTGCTGAAAGTTTTCTGCATAATCCTATGGAAAGGAAAGAAGTTGATGAACATAACCAATAAGAAAGATTTTCCCCTAGCTAAGGTTATAACACAGCCACAGTGTCATAAAATCATGTAGTTGGAAGGTTACCATGATCTTTGCTGCTTCTTGAGAAATATCCGCATTCTTTCCCCTAAGACGCTATAAAGAAGCTTGAAGCTCTTTTTCGTAACCAAGTTTTCCCTGCAGAGAAGTTGTGCTCATTATTTCGGAATTCTAATGCCTGCTCATTTTTCTTTTCCCTTTTACAGAGTTAACTAAAGAACAGAAGTAGAAGTTTAAATGTTTATCCTAAAAGCATCCCAATAGCTTAAACTAATAGGAAAGGATAAATTTATTCACTTAACAGCTTGAAGAAGCCATGAAAACCATATTAAAGCATCTATTGTATTCTATTTCGTCACACAAGAAAAACACTTTAGCCTAAAACCTTTCTCACCAGATTTCTTGGAGACTTGGGAACATAGAACAATCCCACAAGTTGTAACAGAGATAGAATGGCACCTGACATAAAACCAACTAGTAAGTTGCCTCACAGATAATGTTGTAATGTTTTATGTAAATTTTTTTTTTAGAATGTTGTATATATATTATAGCATATTTGTTATAAAAACTTGTTAGTAATGAGTTCATCATAAAAAGCAACAATTATAAATTGCACATACATATCCATTATAATTATTCAGTTCAAGTAAAGAGTAATAAAAAAAAAAACAACTTTGAAGCAATATTGTATAATAAAATTTGATAAAAGCTCCATATTATTGATCTTTATTATGTGATGTAATAAAGAGCTTCATTATGAAATTGTGTTTTTTTGTTTCTTCAACACTTTGTTATTGTGGTATGGCGACACTTGTAAAGTTTGTTAAGGGGTATGTTACTATAATCTGTCTCTTCATCTTCAACGTTTGAAGTTTGGTTCATCCCTATTTGTTCAATTTTTGAACTTTTATTACTTTTTTATTTTGTTGCATCATTTGTGTTAATCACTAAAGAATTGGCATTGGAAGATTCTTGATTGTATCTTACAAAATTTGGACTTGCATATTTGTTATAGCTAAGATTTTTTGTAAGTATTTGCACTTATATTAAATTTCAGTAATGTAACAGTTTTTTGTAAATGTTATTATATTTTTTGTTAATTTAGGAATATTGTAGCAAAAGAATTAATATAGCATATTGGATTGTGAATTTTTGTTTTTCTTCCATACCTTTTGTCATTTGAAGGTGCATAAAAATCTTAGCAGCTGTGTAATTTTCAAAACCATCCTTTAGATTGAATCCATTCAAATGAAGTAGGAAAATGCTTTTTTTTTTTTTTTTCTAAAATTTTCTTCAAATCATGTGGGATTTCTTCTCCAATATCAATCTGTATATAAGAAATGTAATATATATTATGATCAATAGTTTTACAATAATTTAATAATTTAAATAATTTGTACCTCAGTTTGTTTTTCAGCAAGATCTCTTGCAAATTTATTTAGGATTTTCTCAGCATCTCGATCAAATATCACAAAAGTTGTTTTGTCAATTGCAACAAAAACTTCAATTTGAATTCAGTATCTAAAGTAGTTTGCAATTGTATGTATAGTAGTTATAGTGAGATGAATATATTATAAATATTTGGAGTATGTATTATGTAGTTAATGTGAGTGCCTCTAACCTTGGGAAATAGAGATTTGTTTTTGTTTCACATTTTGCACACCAAAATGGTCTTGATTGTGGTTTGACCATCCTTCTACAAAGCAAGTATGAAATGTAATACCAACCCATCGTTATATCAATGTTGCTTATTGTTGCAATACCCTAGCAGTTCACATCCTGCAATGAACTATAAAGTTAATATATACATATATATATATATATATATTAATGTAAATAATATGATGTATTATTATTTTTTCATGTAAATGATGATTATAATTTGAAATAATTAACAAACCTGTTTTGTAGGATCCCATTCAATGCATTTTATCTCAATTATTGTCTTCATATTCTTTAAAGATAAATCCTCCTATGAAAATTGTTTTAAATGTATTTTTGGTATTTTTTGTATAGGATCATGTTTTTGACCATTTCTATCATTGATTTTTTTAAAAAGAAAATATTATGTAAATGACATTTTGTGAAATAGTATATGCCATTTATTAGGCCTTTTTTGTTATTATAAATTTTAGAAATATGCACTTGTCAATTATTTTAGCAATCTCAGAAATCTCATGATTTATATAAATTTTTGTTGCAATGGTTGATGACAAAGAGAATTTGCTAGCATGAATTGCATTGAACATTATTAATAGACAAAAGTGTATTGAATTGAAATTGGGAAAAAAAAGGAAGACATGATTTCTATGAGAATGTGATTTTTTAGAAGTATCATCTATATGTGAGGGAGGAGGAACAGAGTTTGTAAATGGGTAAGAGTTTGGGCTTTGATTTACACGTGGGAAGGATTAGACCTGGGTGATAATATGTAAGATAATAACTGGGTTTGGGCTTTTCATAATGTTTGGTCTACTTTTAAAAGTTAATTCATTTTGTAGAGAATAACATTTGATTTTTTTTTTTTTTTTTTTTTTTTGAGAATCAAAATAACATTGGGTCGAATTGTCAAGAGCAGCTCATATTTTATATAGTAATAAAAATAAGTTACTACAATTTATTGGATAACAGTAAAAAAAAAACTTAATAAAAAGAGGTAAAAATGGCTAAATGCAAAATTAGAGCGCAACATGGCAGAGCTTCATGGAGGTCTCTACTTTTATATATTTATTGATTGATTTGAATAAAACTTATCTCTTTAGAATTTATTTATTATTTAACTTATCTTTTATTTTACCATTTTCTTATATTTGACATTTAGTACTTTTTTTGCATGTGAATAAATAATGATAGACTCATAACCTGACTTGACCCTACTGCCTGCACCCCATTTAGAATGACCCGTTTTGGCATGAGCTTGATTAGCCCGACCCGAACTAACTCATTTGTGAGGTCTGGGAAATCTTGGGCCAGTTTTCTCTGTTCCCTCTTTCAGGCATGTAGAACACAGCCGAAATCAAGAAAATGGACACGACCAATATAAATATCAAAATGTAAATGAATTAGAAAGAGTTAGACTTTGGAATTTGGAATTTTTTTCACAGTGTATATGGAAATGACTGAGATTTTTAAGGATAATGATGTGAATATTTATTGAACCTGATATCATGCAATTGTAGACAAAATTAAAGAACTAAATATAAGCAACCACATGTTAAGCAGGCTAGTTATGTGTAACAACATTATATAAATCACCTAATTCAAATTGCTGAGAACTAGATAAATTCATCAACGATGTCTTCTCTTTTTTCCTTTTTTTATTTTTTTTATTTTTTTTTATTTTTTGCCAAAATAAAAGAAGAAACCCAAGGAAAAGAAGAAGAAGTTACCTTAAGGAAAGCGTGTTATATATCAAAATTAATGTTTGGGACGTGTGAAATCTTGTGCCAGTCCTCTCCTATCCCTCCTTCATAACGTTCTTTGACAATTGGACAGGCATAGATCCCCAAATTTTGTAATGGAGTTGTATGAAGGAAGTTTGGCAATGACTTTAGCTTTGGGCAACTCCAAATTTCCAACTGTTGAAGATGTGGCATTATAGTAATGACACAGTCTTCTTCATCTTCTTCTGCTCCAATCCCAATCCATTCTTCCCACTCTCTTAAATCGTCAAATGTGAGAGCTTTCTCAAATTAGGGAATACAATTATATTGTCTTTGTTCTTTCCGGATTCTATTCCCAAAAATTCATTTCCTACCTTTTTCAAATATTTCGCAACCTTTATGTGTAATGATTTGAGAAATGGAAGTTTTCCTAGAGGAGGCATATGCTCTAAAAATGTGTATCGGATATCAAGCATTTTCAATTTGGTCAAGGACATCGTCCAATTAAGAGACATTGTGGTGGCCTGGTACATTTCAATTCTTAAATATTCCAAGTCTGGAGGTGACTCTAAGGCATTCAGAACTAATGCATCGGACTCCCTCCTTGTATCCACAAAATCCCATCCAACAAACCATAGTGACAAAGTATGAAGGCCTATCTTCTTCTTGAGCTGTGCATTCTTGGCCCCACTTATATCTTCCTCATTCCCTAGTCCGATTATTCGAAGAGTCCCTTGAAGGTGGTTCAAATTTTTTAATTCTTCAAGTTTACATCCTTTATTGCCATCCTTACTACTTACGTAGAAATGACTTAATGTTCTCAAAGAAATCAATCTTCCAATCCCTCTTGGAAAATCTACCCCAAAGGAGTGATCCAAAATAAAATGCCTTAGGTTAATTAGTTTACTCATCCCCTATGGTAATTTATTGAACCTAAGATCTCTAATCATGATCTTCAAAATTTGTAAATTGCAAAGATTACAAATAGTTTCAGGCAATCCGAGCCCATAATAATTAACTAAATTGAGATACCTTAAATGTATGAAATTTTCCATTGCATCTGGAAGTTCATTTAACATACCATCTAAAGTTAATGTCCATAAACATCTAAAATGTTGAAATAAATTAGATAAGTCATAATCATTGCGATTGACAAGAATGAGAGTGCGTATATTTTTTGCACTATTATTGGACATAGAAAATTGGGCCTCACCAGAAATTTCTAACCACAAATGGCGAGCATTTTTAAAATCTAATCCCAACTCTATGTCTTCTTTTTTGGCTGAATCCAACTCTATGTCACTATTGATCGCGAAGCATTCATGCACTATGTCATGCATTTTGCATATTTTTATCTTGTCATCATTCGAATATTCCTTAAAAGCTTGGAAGAAAGAGCGTATGAATAGATTTTCAAAGTAATCTCTTCCAATGACTTCCATCTCCATATTTGATTTTGAAGGAATATATCCTTGTGCCATCCACATAAATACCAAATCATCACTAGAAAAGATATAACCTTTTGGCAAAATAGCACAATATGAGAAACACTGTTTCAATGGTGAGGACAAATCATAATAACTTAGTAACAATGACGCAAAAAGACCTTTTTCAACATCTTCTAATTCCCACAAATTGCTATTCAAGACAGTCTTCCATTCTTCTCTATTTTTCTTGAAGCGCATGAGACTCCCTAGAGTCTTTGCAGCAAGTGGCAAGCCTTTGCATCTCTTTACTATTTGCCTACCAATGTCTTCAAGTTGCTCACATTGCTCAGGATCCTTATCCAGAAATGCTATTTTACTAAATATCAACCAACAGTCTAAGTTAGACAATTCACTCAAATTGATCATGCTCACACTTCCCATCATCTCTGCAACTCTGCTTTTACGTGTGGTGACTATAATTTTACTGCTTAGGGCAACACATTTGAATGCAACTTTGAATTGATCCCACATCGTATAGTCTTCAGTCCACACATCATCTAAGACAAGGAAGAACTTCTTGTTTGCAATGTTAGCACAAATTCTATCTAATAGACTTTGCAATGTAGTCAATTTGGGGGATTGACCCTCAATAGATTCAAGGATTTCTTTTGCCACCTTGCACTTATCAAAAGGATCAGAAACACAAACTCAAACTTTTATCTCAAAATGGTCTTGCACCTTAGGATCATTGTAGGCTAGTTGGGCAAGAGTAGTTTTTCCAAGTCCGCCCATGCCCACTAAAGAAAGAGATGACACGGGGCCTTCTTTCTTCTTCACCTCCCCTCCCCAATAGGATCCTCACTAGATTATTCTTAACGTTTTCACGACCAAATATATCGGACACATCAACAAAGGAGGTAGTTGTTGGTCGATTAACTACTTCAGGGGCAGGGTCATTAGTTAACTTAAACTGGTACCTATCTTTCTCTTTGACAATTTCATCTAATTTTCTATTCAAATCTTTTATCTTGTGAGCAATATCGTGACGCATAACAAGTTTATCAACTTCATGGAAACAACATGAAGGAGAGGGGATAATGAAGGAACGTACCTTCTTCTTCATAACAGGATGAGCATTATCAACATTTTCTTCTTCTTTCTTAATGGTTGATTTGATCATTGCAGTGTTCCACTCATCTATCACATCATTCATCTTGTAGCATGCATCCTTGAGCTTTTCTATCCAAAGCTTCACGGTTTCCTCAGTAACTTGTCTTTTCTCAGCATCATTGAGGACCGCCGTCACTGTTTGTAGATTGCCTTTAAGCTTTTCAACTTCTTCGTCAACGCCGACGACCAACCTTATCTCTTGTTCTGACTCCAGAGCAGCAACTGAAACCAACTGCTTAATGAGATCAGTAACAAGTCCCTCAGCCATACTTGGAAACTGAAATTCCGATTGATAATACAAGAACCAGGAAGAGGAGATAGATTATTAGAAAGTGATTCACAAAGCAAATAGCAAACTCGCTGCTTCAATGAACTTATTTTCCTCCCGATTAGCTGTGCAAAACTCAAAATTGGGATTGAGATAATATGCAATACATGATTCAATCACAATAAAGGGTTGTGATTGAAAATTGTTTTTTTTTCTTTTAATCTCAACTATTAAATATAAAAATTTTAAAAATAATTAAAAGAAGTTAAAAAGTTAAAAGTTAAAAATTAAGAATGATTAAATTTCACCGGGGGGGGACTAGAGTAATTGCACCGGTGCAACGTATTATACCGGATCCAAATCCAATAATTGAAGCCCACCTAACGAATGAGTGGAAAGGGGATTTGGATCCAATCTGCCACATCATTTAAAAGCCATTAACTTAACCAGATAGCCATTCAACTGTGGTTAAGAAACAAAAGTTAAGGTTTGTTAAATAAATAACTACATCTTAATTAAATAAATAAAAAATGTGGGTTTTACACCCGGAACACCATGGTTGACGAGGCTGGAACGAACTGGAGGTGTAAGTACTGATTGGCGGTCATCACCATGGAGCGGGACCCAAGATATTTGCCTCTCAAAATCTGCGTTCTACTTTCTTTGTCTCTAAACTTCCCTATATGTTCATTGCTATTAATAAATTCCCAAAGGTCTTATCACAGAATTTTTCCGCCAGTCTTTGCCCATAGTGATGGTGATTTTAAAAGGGTGACCCGTTATATATATATATATATATATATATATATTATGTGGGGTGGCCTGTTATTAGATCTTAAATCTAAGGGTTTTGGGCTGGTGGTCGGACGAGAAATCAAATAATAACATGTTAGAGCATTCACATTAGCAGTAGCAGCTTCAGGAATTTTATTTAGGGTGTTCCAATTTCATTTTGAAAAAATTTCGGGTCATTTCGGTCTATTTCGAACGTTTAGGGACATTTCGGTAAATACTAGCCGAAATTTAAGATTTGAAAAAAAAAAATGTTCTTAAAACCAAAACAAATTTGCATTCTGTACACTGAAAACCTCAAAAGGAAAAAAAATAAAAAGAAATGAAATGAACAAAGATATCTGTACAATAAAATATAAATTCATTTGAAATATTAATAAAATTATTAATTATTGTTGTTTAGTTGTTTCATTAATTTGTTTGTCTTCTATAAATTATAATTTGTTATATTATTGTTTCATTAATTATAAAATTATTAATTGTTGTTTAGCCTAACATAATTTAATTTGTTTGTCTTTTATAATGTATTGATTAATTATACTGCTTTAATTATTATTGTTTAGCCTATCAATAAACTATATTGCTTTAATTTGTTTGTCATTAATTATATTGTGTTGCCCGGCCCCATGTGCCCATCTACCCCCACCCCACTCAACAGAGCCACAGACAAGCACAAGCCTCAATGCCTCATGCTTGATGTAGTGATGCCCCAATGGCCCAATCACAAGAGCCAGCTACCAATCAGAAAATTTCCCGATCACAAATTACAATACACATTACACTAAAAGACAATTAATATCTCACCAACACCAACGGATAAGATAAAGCCAAATTCAAAAAGACAAAAAAAAAAAAAAAAAAAAAAAAAAAAAGGCAAAAAGAAAAATATTAATAAAGCATTCGGCCAGCCAATCACAGCCAATTCAAACGAGAGAGAGTTTTAGACTCTTAAAGAATAAAGAGAGAGAGACTCATCGCTCATTCATTAATTTCATTTCATAGTTTTCATTTGTGGATTCAGAGAGAGAGAGAGAGAGAGAGAGAGAGAGAGAGAGAGAAAGTCAGGGATAGAGAGAGTTAGAGAGAAAAAGAGAGAGAAATACCTTGAGGGAGGGAGCACCGAGCACCGAAGCAAGAGTAATCGAGTAGGGAGGCCTGAAGTTGTGCGATCTCCGATGAGGGGCGAGCGACGAGTGACGACGACAAAGGGCGATCTCCAACGACAAGCAAGTTGCGAGCGAGCTGAGGCATTGCTCTGACTCCTCTGAGGCATTGGTGCGTTGCTGAGTTGCTCTATCTATAGGTTTGCTTTAGGCCTTTAGTGATTTCTGATTTAGGGATTTGCTATGTATTGGGGTTTGGTTGTTGTTGTTGTTGTTGTTGTTGGTTTTTTTTTTTTTTTTTTTTTTTTTTTTTTTTTTTTTTTTTTGAGAATCCGTGGGTTTTCTCTCTGTAATCTGTTGGGCTTGGCTTTGTTACATTTTTTTTTTTTTTGCTTGAAAGTAGAACAAATAATTTATTTTATTTTATTTTTATTTGAGGGTGTTCCTAATTTTGTGATTGAGGGTGTTCTTAATATAGATCAAATATAAAAAAAATTGTAATTATTATATATAAATTTTTTTTTTAAGGTCAAGGGGTTCCTGGGAACACCCTGAGCTTCACGTGGTGCCGCCACTGCACATCAGTTCAGCTATAATTTCGCATCTATTTTATACTAAAAATATACTTTTTCTATTTTACATATCCACTTCTCAAAATACTCCACATCAGTCCATGTATTCTACCATTTATTTTATTTAAATAATCAATTTTCTCATTTTTTTTTATTATTTCTCTCAACTACCCCCTTTACATTCGCGCGCTCTCTCTCTCTACCCATTTTTTCTAATTTGTTGCTCTCTCTCTATATAGCCATCTCTCTACCCATCTCTATACCCATTTTTTCTAAACAACTCTCCCTCTTGGTCTAATATACACCCTTTCGGTCAGATCTCCCAAGCTCCGATCAGGCAAGACCTTTGAGCTCTGATCAAGCAAGACCCACGAGCTCTAATCAAGCAAGACCCACAAGCACAGATCAAACAAGACCCACAAGCATCGATCATTCTAGTCAAGCACCGATCGTTCGACAAGAACCGATCAAGCACCAATCTGTCTCTTTGTTGGTTTGTCCGTGTGGGTTTGTTTGTGTGTGGTTGTGTTTGTATATATCTATGTTGATTTTTCTGTGTGGATTTGTTTGTGTGTGGGTGTGTTTGTGTGCATCTAAGGAAAAAGAAGATGAGGAGAGGAGAAGTTACAGAGTTTTTTGTGCACGGAGAAGAGAGAGAAAAAAAGGTGCGAACGAGTAATTAATAAAATAATAAATGGACGAGCTACAGTAATTGTGTAAATATACGCGGTTATTGTAGCAAGTGTATAAATATACACATCTTTACACACTTTTAGAAGCACTGATGTAGAGAATTTTTTAGGCAAAATGTGTAAAAGTGGTGTCTTTTTCTATTATACAAGATTTTGAGTGGATGCTCTTAGTGTATTAAAATTCAATAAGTGTAAGAGATCTGAGATTCAATTCCCGCCTACACCAAAAATTGATTGGTGTCTTGGTCTGATGAGAAAAAGCTATCATCAAGAGTGGACACTATAAGTTAAAAATCTCTCTAAAAAAAAAAAAATCAATAAGTGTAAGAAACATCAGTAAAAAATAATTACTCTCCTAACAAATAAAAGATACGTGTTAGTGGATAATTATTTTTATACCCATATTTGTCATTTATTGGTTTTAATACTGATGATGTAATATCATTTTATACAAAATATTTTTCCGTGGGGGACATTTTAGTCTAACTCTAGTTAATGAAGTCCACATGATACATCATCAGTTCACACTTTTTCCGCAACATTAACTGTTGCATGTAGTTTTGGTGTTAGTGCGTGAGTGTATTATCTTATTTCATCCCCTTCCCCTGTATATGTGTGTGTTAGATAGTATTGTTTATCAAATAAAAAACAAAAAATAAAAAGTTCACACTTTTCTTTTCTTTTTATTGGTTGAAAAGTTCACACTTTAGACAATTAGGAGAAAATGGGTTTTTGCCCTTATTTTTAAAATATCTAGCATAATGTCCTTATTTTGAAACTATATAGCGATGTGTTCTTGTTTTAAAACTCAATTTTCTTAAAATCAAGTTTCAATGTAGAACTCGAGTTCATGGAACTCGAGTTCCTTGAAAATTTTCAAGTGGAACTTGAGTTTTGAACTCGAGTTCCATAATTTTATTTATTTATTTATTTTTTTGAGTTTGATTGCCTATAACTTGATTTTCTACAAATCGAGTTTTACATTGAAACTCGATTTTGTGAAAATCAAGTAATCGAGTTTCAAAACAGGGACATACCTCTATGTAGTTTCAAAACAAGGACATGTTGCTAGATATTTTAAAAAATAAGGGCAAAAGCCCATTTTCTCCTAGACAATTACGCTACATAGTCATATCGACAAGTCCAATGAATTTTTCCACTTATCATCTAAAGTCATGATGCTTTTTTATTTTGTACTATAGTTTTTTTTCTTTTTCTTTTTCTATGTCCTCCATGATGGGAGCCCGACGAAAAGACATTAGACCCCGAAAAATCTTTACATGTTGATCTTTTATTTTAATAATTTTTTAATGAAAAGTGAAAAAATTATCAAAATGTTTTTTAAAATGGGTTATTAAGAGCACTAGCATTGAGAGTTGGAAAAAAAAAAGTGCTATTTTGATATATCAAAAAACTACTTTTTTTCAAAAAAAAAAAAAAAAAATTAGCACACTATTTTACTATTCACCTATATAAGATATTCTATTCTTCTGTACAACACATTAAAATAATATATATTATACATTAAAATAACATTAAAAAAAAAACTCCAAACAATAATATATACAATACAGCCCACCCCTACAACCACCGCAATCCACCACCACCACCACCAACAACCATAACCAACATCCAAAATCAACCAACCAACCCACTACCACCAACCACAATAACCAAAACCCAAAAACAACCTAACCAACAAAATCAGCCCACAGCCGCCGTTATAACCCACCAACATCATCCCATCACAACCCATGAAAATCAGCCTACACACGCTGCTATAACCCACCAACATCAACCCATCACAACCCATGAAAATCAACCCACAACCACACACACACACACAAAACCAAGGCAACAAATAAAAAACCACCACAACTACTGCAATAAAAAGTGGCCAATTAAGAGAGATCCGAAGGTGGGAGGTTAGTAGCATGAAATGGAGGAAAACGTGGGAGGTGTGTGGTGGACGGCATGGCGAGGTCGACAACGAGGCAGTCTTGGCGGCATGGGTTTATGGGCAACGTGGTGAGATCGGCAGGGGGTGGCTAAGAGAGAGAGAGAGGAGGTGAGATCGGCAGGGGGTGGCTAAGAGAAAGAGAGAGGAGAAGAGAAGAAAAACAAACGAGAGAGAGAGAGAGAGAGAGAAGAGAGAAAAGTTAGATAAAATAATAAAAAAAGTAATAACAAACTTTTAGCATTTTTTGTCCGTACCGTTCCATCTATGACAAATGCCAAAATTATTTGGCATTTGGAACACTTGGTATTGGTATGTTTTTGGTGTTTGGTGTGCTAAATGCTAAAAATTTAGCATTTAGCACACTTGATGCCATAGGTGTGCCAAATGCCAAATATTTGGCATTTGGCACACCAAACACCAAAAAATCATCACACATGAGATGTTCTAAATGCCAAAATATTTGGCATGGGTGAACAGTGCAATCTTAATTTTGGAAGCACACTGGTCACAAATTGTAAAACTTTTATTTTTTTTATTCATTGGTGGGCCCTCTTTCTTTTCTTTCTTCCTTTTCTCTCTTCCCTCTCTCTTTCTCTTTACTCCGCTCATTTCTCTGCTTTCTCTCTCTCTTTCTCTCCTCTCTTTGCTCAACTTTTATGCCTCCCTATCCAGAAATCAAATCTTTTCCAATCTTTTCCTCTCGGAGAATCAAAGCAACATTGAAATTCTTGAAGATCTATCACAAATGAGACTTTCCCACACCATGCTCTCATCTCCATTAGAGCCAAGATCCCTTGAAACCCATCACAGCCCATCCTCAAACAAACATCACAATTTGCTCTTCACAATCAAATCTCTAGCACAAAATGTGGTAGTGGTGGTCGATTGATTTTGGCCGGTGGTTGCTAGTGGTGATTTTAGCCAATGGTTGTTGTAGTGGTGGTGGGGGGTTCTGATCTGCTGAGGTGAGGTGTGGGTGGTGGTGGTTTGTGGGGGTGGTAGGTAACATAAGGGGTTTGTTTTGTTTTTGTTTTTTAATAAATTGCAAGAGGTTTTTTTAATGTTATTTTAATGTATTGTATATATTATTTTAAAGTATTGAAAGGAAAAAATAGAACATGTGATGTATGGTGTATTGTAAAATGATGTGCTAAAATAATAAAGTAAGTTTTTTGATGTGTTAAAATGGCATACTTTTGCAATAGATGATATTGATGCCCTAATGTATGCCCTAAAACCCTTGAAATATTTAGAAGATCCAACGGCATTCACAACAAGGGTTCTAAAAAATATAGCTTTTAGCAACTCAAGAAACTTCTTTATCTATTTTAACACTTTACTTTACAATCTATATATATCTAAAAGTTGAAGCATAGAGTTTAATGTTGCTGTGCTTCTATTGAGTCACATCAGTGCCACACCAACACCACATCATCAATCTATTTTCAATATTTTCTTTCTCTTATTTTAATTTTTTTTTCTCCTTATTAATTTGCCACTTTACAATTACACATTTTCCAACATTTACTTATTTTAACCTTTTTATCTCCCCACTACTCTACACCTTGACTTTACACTTTCTCCATCCCTTCATCTTCCTTTTATTTTGACTCTTCTTTTCCCCATTTTTTAACTATAAAAATTTATTATTTCTCTTCCATTCAATCCATATTTTGCTCATACAAAAAGGTAAATACTCTCTCTCTCTCTCTCTCTCTCTCTCTCTCTCTCTCTCTCTCTCTATATATATATATATATATATATATATTCTTTATTTTGGTGGATGTTTGATTCTTTAGACTGATAAATTTTTATGTTTTACTCTACTCTAGATTGATATGATTTGGTCATATTTTGATTTATTATCTTTTTAATTTTATTTTCTTTATTTGTTACATGTTATCCTGGAAATTATAGAATGATTTATTATTATTCTACTACATTGCAGGACTTGGATAATTTGGTGTTTAGAACTATACATTTTTCTTTTAAATATTTTTCTACTCATCTTAGTTTATATAATTTTATTATTTGTCTCACATTCTCTTCCAAAAAAGGTGATTGTTCTCTCTCCCTCTCTCTCTCTCTCTCTCTCTCTCAATTATTAATTCTTTCTTGCAATTGTAAATTTAGATTAATGAATTTTTTTATGTCTCTACTTTTGGATGATACACTTTGGTGGTGTGTTTTTTGAGTTATTTATCACATATACTCTCTAGCTTATAGTTTTGGTTTGAGTTAATTTTTAGATATTTAAGAAGTGAGATGATTATGTATTTGAATGTCTCTATAAATTATTTGAGTAATATCAATTGCAAAATTGTAATGAGGTTTGATTATCATGATAATCTTCTTAAAAAAATGAGAAATTCAAATAATTAATTTTGGAACTTAAAAATTTTAGTTGTAGAAAAAAAAAACCATAACACACTATACAAAAGTTTGAATAAAATAGATCACCTGAAAAAAAAAATAGTATCTCTATCTTTCATCTCAAAAAATATAATAGACTAATGTGGGGCCTAAGAATTTGTTAACCCCGGCCCACTTCATATTAAGCCCAAGGCCCACGCCGAGGAGGAAATAGCGTCTGCGAATGAACAAGGAAGGCCCAAATTGCCAAGGAACATCGCCGAGGCCGATCCTGTCCTCAGCCAGTCGAGATTATAGAAGGGAGGAACGACACACCATCAAAGGCAGCCTCCCAGAGCATCCCCAAGAAAAGGACAGGTACCATGGATCAGCCATGGGAGCACGGTGAAGGAGCAATTCAAGGAGAAACTGTCACCTTCACATTAAATACCCGCAACTGACATTTTGGTTGCATTAATGAGGAAATAACCTCTGAACAGTGTTGCCTTAGTTGCTGCAACTCACAGGAGGTTTGGAAAGGCGGCTGATGGGACAGGCACTCAGGTATAGGCTTGGATGATCAACAAGTGGAAGACAGAGATCAATGAAAGAGGACTATATAATAGGAGAAACCCCCCATAGAAAGAGGGCTGGAGAATTCCTGTAACGACTTTTATTAATTAATTATTAGAGAAAAGCTCATCGGATTGTGCCAATGACAAACTTTCTTAATTTCAATTCATCCCTGTTTGATTGCTATGAACGTCATATTGACTGTTGTCCATGCGCTAAAACCTAGTTCTTTGACCTACTTTCTACAAATTTATTGTATTGGGCTAGTTGGGCTAGAGTCCACCCATCGCACTCGAACCCAATCTCTACAATTGGCACTGTCTGTGGGACGAACTTGTGCGTTAGTGAGTGCAATGGTCAATCATGGTAGGATCAAGCTCCCATCAGCAAGGGTCCCTGAAGAGGGTCATTTTGGCAGTAGTGCATGCCAAACAGAAGCCTCCCCTTTATTTCCAAGAACGTACACGCAGTTGTTGCCATAACTCAGCCTCCGCTCAAGTATAAACTCCGAAGTACTGACTACGCGGGTAGGATTGCTAAATAAGGGACAGTCCTAGGGGCTCCTGACATCAGGTATATGCCCCATACCCCTACCAAGGGGCTGGTTCTCGTGGGTCTGGTATCCGGGAAGGAATATATTGATATCCTGGAATCTTTTGCTGTGGTTAAACGGAGCCTTAATCGGGTCGGGTCCTCGGACCCCCTACTTCAGGAAAGTCAACGCGCACTGGCAACATTCTTTGATGATTACGCAGCCTGCGGTATAGAACACATGGTTGTGTTCCTGGTTGTTCCCACGATGTTAGCTCATTTAAAGTTAACAGCTGAATGCTACTGTCGGTTTTGTTAAAGTTGGGGTGACAATTTTTCGTTACTGTTAACAACACCAACTCCAAGTCCCATGAGAGGGAAAAACAACAACACACTCACTCATGAAGCAATTATCGCAAAGAAACCAAGAATTTAGCAAGTAAAGTAAGAAAAAAGTGCGGCCACTTCTTTATTAAATAAAGGAAAAGTACATCATACACCAAATGGCTTAGGCAGGCTTGTTCTAAAGCTAACTATAAAAAGAAAGGCCGAGGCGGGCTTGTTTTAAGGCTACCAACAGCAATCGAGCCAGTATGGGTGGTACCGGCGATGAGAAAGAAGGAAAAGCGGAAGCGCCTAATGGCCCCATCCCAAGATGTTCCCTTGATTCTCTCCTAGTTTCATGATAATTAAGCATTGGAGGTGGTAACACTGGAGCATCAACCGTTCTGCAATCTTACAAAACTCCATCGGTAAGTAAACTAGACGCGAATCACTACCAGCTTAAAGGGTAGGCAAATCCGCGTACTGGAGAAAAATGTTATATTTCTCACGAACCTTCCTCCTAACTACAAGATGCCCTACCATCAAGGTGAGACCCAAACTTTGTCGCACCAAAAGTCTGATGCGATCTACGCACGCTTTGGCTCTCGGCTGAAGGAGGAGGGTCCTCTTTCTTGCTCAGTTGAAAGGAAGGAACGTCTTTGGCCTCTGTTTCCTTTGTCTCCACTGCGTCGTCCAAGATCGGAGTGGCATTCTCGGTTCCTGAAGGGGGCTTAGCTTCCTTGCCCTTGCCCTTATCTAGGGCCATCCCATTTCCCTAGGCCTTGTTCACAATCTTGGCAATGTCCTCAGAAATGCCTAGAAGGTGGAGAACTTAAAGTTCCTATTGAACTCAAGGATTTATAAAATGTGAGAGAACAATTCTCCCAGAGCACCTTATATAGAAGGCGAAGGTTGGTGGAAATTAATCCGCACGAAATTCAAAGGAAGAACTACAAGCGATATTAGCCCCACCCAAATCCCAAAGAAACCACCAGCCATTGGATCTGCGTTAATCCACAAAGATATTAATAACAGCGCGCCTCGCATACCAAAACGTTAGGCACGTAACTCGAATAGCCAAAAGACACATTGTAATTAGAAGTGGCGAAAAAGTGGCACGATGGGCGTACTATCATACGTGGGGGTGGAAGGCCAGGCCGCCCATGTCCAGGTCAGTGTTGGGCGAAGGGCCCAGTCTGTGGAAGGACCCCTCCTCGGCAAAGCAAGCTTAAGGCCATTATCACTCTAGGGGCAAGCTTTTCAACGCTGAGGACAAGTCCCTTCACTCCTAGCAGTAATGATGAAGTACTAGACAGAACCAAGGCCTTGCATGGTCCTCGGACTCAAACCTCTAGGGAAACTAGTTACTTTAAGAAGAACCTAGGTGCTAGACAGAACCAAGGTCTTGCATGGTCCTCGGACTCAAACCTATGGAGAAACTAGTTACTTCCAGAAGAATTTAAGTACTAGACAGAACCAAAGTCTTGCATGGTCCTCAGACTCAAACCTGTGGGGAAACTAGCTACTTTCAACAAATCGAAGTGTGAGCATTCACCTAAGTTACAAGCGCAGCTAAAAGGGGGGTTTGGTGCCTCGGATCACTTGCCCCATCCTACTTCGATAAAGATGTAAAACGAAAACAAGCCCGTGAGCGTCACTTAAAGCATTTCAAGAGGAAACAAGTTGCATTGCTGAGACCGTGCAGCTTTCAGTTAAAATCTGAAGCAAAAATTTACGACATGGGTTCGACGTTTTCAATTATCCAAGTATTACTGGCACACCACTAAAATTAATCAAGTATTGAGCAAAGCGTTAAAACATGATAAACAAAGGGCAATATCATTCGAAGAAATAAACACGGATGCTTAGATCTATTACAAAAAATGGTTTCGTTACAATATCATAAAAATGAAAAATAGAATGAAATGAAAAAGAAAAGAAGACTATAAAGGCACAAGTCGGCAAAACAAGATAGCCCGTCAAAGTGGCCTATTTCTTCAACTTGATAGACAGGACAAGTCCCTTCACTCCCAGCAGTAATGATAAAGTACTAGACAGAACCAAGACCTTGCATGGTCCTCGGACTCAAACTTATGGGGAAACTAGTTACTTCAAGAAGAACTTAGGTGCTAGACAGAACCAAGGTCTTGCATGGTCCTTGGACTCAAACCTATGGGGAAACTATTTACTTCAAGAAGAACCTAGGTGCTAGACAGAACTAAGGTCTTCCATGGTCCTCGGACTCCAAACTATGGGGAAACTACTTACTTCAAGAAGAACCTAGGTGCTAGACAGAACTAAGGTCTTACATGGTCCTCGGACTCAAACCTATGGGGAAACTAGTTACTTCCAGAAGAATTTAAGTACTAGACAGAACCAAGGTCTTGCATGGTCCTCAGACTCAAACTTGTGGAGAAACTAGCTACTTTCAACAAATCGGAGTGTGAGCATTCGCCTATGTTACAAGCGCAGCTAAAAGGGGGGTTTGGTGCCTCGAATCACTTGCCCCATCCTACTTCGATAAAGATGTAAAACGAAAACAAGCCCATGAGCATCACTTAAAGCATTTCAAGAGGAAACAAGTTGCATTGTTGAGACCGTGTAGCTTTCAGTTAAAAGCTGAAGCAAAAATTTACGACATGGGTTCGACGTTTTCAATTATCCAAGTATTACTGGCACACTACTAAAATTAACCAAGTATTGAGCAAAGCGTTAAAACATGATAAACAAAGGGCAACATCATTCGAAGAAATAAACACGGATGCTTAGATCTATTACAAAAA